>CM046663.1:2372500-3572500 GCA_025594165.1 Tamias sibiricus
GTGTGTGTGTGTGTGTGCATAAACAACACGTCCCAGAGGTCGGCAAACCCACTGTACAAAGAACCAGATGGTAAATATCTCAGGCTTTGTGTTAGCAGGTGTGTGTGTGTGTGTGTGTGTGTGTGTGTGTGCATAAACAACACGTCCCAGAGGTCGGCAAACCCACTGTACAAAGAACCAGATGGTAAATATCTCAGGCTTTGTGTTAGCAGGTGTGTGTGTGTGTGTGTGTGTGTGTGCATAAACAACATGTCCCAGAGGTCGGCAAACCCAGTGTACAAAGAACCAGATGGTAAATATCTCAGGCTTTGTGTTAGCAGGTGTGTGTGTGTGTGTGTGTGTGTGTGTCCATAAACAACACGTCCCAGAGGTCAGCAAACCCACTGTACAAAGAACCAGATGGTAAATATCTCAGGCTTTGTGTTAGCAGGTGTGTGTGTGTGTGTGTGTGTGTGTGTGCATAAACAACACGTCCCAGAGGTCTGCAAACCCACTGTACAAAGAACCAGATGGTAAATATCTCAGGCTTTGTGGCCGAGTGGTCTCTACCATGATGGTGGACTCTGCCCGTGTATGCCAGCAGCTGCAGACGAAGCGTGAACGCGGCTCGTGGCTCCGTTCCAGGAAAACTCTATAAGAACAGGCAGCAGGTTGAACTTGGTGCTCAGGCAATAACTGGCCAACCACCAATCTGCACTATTTCTCAACGTTGAATGATGTCACACTTTATTTCATTCTCCAAGGGCTGCCCCACTGTAGCATTTTGGGGACACACGCATGCTAATGGACGTGGTGGCTCTTGCAGTTTCTGCTGCTCTGTGGACTAAGGGTAGGCCCACGCCTCACAGCTGTCCTCTCAGAGGGATTTCCATCATCTCAGGTCTCCATTAGGGGCACTGCTGACGTGCTTTACTTTCCGAGATGCTCCTAACTTTGCTATTGTTAGTTTTACCTTTTGCAACGCCCTGCTTACGGATGCATGGTGGGATCTCAACTTCAGCACTGATGATATCCTGTTCCTCTGTCTTTTTTCTGACCCAGGAGACACAGGTCATGATTTGAAGTCTTGCTATTTTTTTTTTTAATATTCTCTTTTTGAATTTGGTTTCATCACTATGTGCTTAGAGCAGAGAAGTTGTACCAAAGCTTGAATTTCCAGAGTTCTCATAATTTGGATTCTGTGTCCTGTGTGTGTGTGTGTGTGTGTGTGTGTGTGTGTGTTTTCAGCCTGCTATATTACATCCTGTGCATCCCTAAAAGTTACCAAACCGTGCAGTCTAGCACATTAAAAACCACAGGGCACAAATCATTGGTGACACATTGGAAACACCTGAAGAAAACACTACCACACTTCCACACCTGTTAGATGGTTAAGGAACACATCCATGAGTATCTAAATATACCCATCCCCCTGCAGAGGGCCTGGTGACTTCCCTGAGGTGGGCACTGGAGGGTTAGCCTGGAGCTGCAGTGAAGTATGGAAACAGAAACCCCCAGACCACATGGGGAGTTGGGTCAGAAAGAAAAGCTGTCTTTCTTCTCTCCATCTAAGGTTCATGCTGGGGCCCTGGTAACAAAAGACAGATTAAAACAAAAGCATACACATTCATTTAAGGTACACTGCATCGATTGAATAAGTTTTATATGACATGGAAGCCTCCAAAATGAACCAAAGACCCTCCTCCCCCCTGTGTGGAGGAGTGGAATGTCATGGGGAAGTGGGACAGGATGAAGCCACGAATGAGCGAAGGGTGGCTCCCCAGGAAACTGAGGCCGGCTGGTTAGCCACCTGTGCTCCAACCGGCGGTCTTGGAGACAGGCTGCTCCTTTCCCGCAGTTTCAGGGAGGCGCCTCTTACCCAAAGCTCTTACAACCTGCTCTAGGGGTGGTCAGAGAGACCTTCCTGCACCTGCCTTCCTCAAATCCCTTCAGTCTGAAATACCCAGCATGCAAGGTACTGCTTTCCAGGGGTGGCATGTCCGGACCGTCAGGCGCTGCTTCAGCCGGGGTGGGCCGGCTCCCTGGACGGCAGGAAGACGCTGGAGCGGGAGGGGAGTCTGGCATCCCCATTCACCTCTGCTCCCGGGCTGCCTCTTCTGCTCCACTGGTGCTGCTGGCATGCACCGTCCAGAGGTGGACGTAAACTCTGCACGTGGACAAAACTGACCCCTAGTATTTCGGAAGTGCTGAAACGCACTCGCCTTCTCAGCACGAGCCCCGAGGGGACCTGGCAGCCGCTTCACCTCCTCCCTGCCCTTTCCGAGCATCTGCCCTGGCGCTGCCTCGCCGCACGCCGTGGAGGACTCCGGCACTGCCGAGCGCAGGGGCTCCCAGGTTCCCGGCTCTCTCTCCAGAGCCCCGGGAGGGGAGCCCGCCGTTTCCGCACTCCAGAGACAGGCCTCGGGCTACACTTCCCGCCCCGGGGAACCCGTGACTTTCCGTGCCCGGGCAGGCGGCGCCGCGGTGGCAAGCCCGCGCACGGCTCGCCCTGGGCCACCGCAAACGCTCCTGTCGCTCAGAGCTCCGGGCTCGGGCCGCGAGGGCAGCGCCGTCGGCAGGGGGCGCCGGGCACAGCTGACCACGGCCGGGCGGCGCCGGTGCCCGGCGCGGCAGGGGTCCCACGGCTGCGCGGCCCCGCCCCGCCGCGTCCCTGGATCCTCCGGGGGCTCGGGCCGCCGCGTCCCACGTGTGCACACGCCCGCCTGTGGTCGTGCCCTTCCGCGCCCGCCCTGACCCCAGGCGCCTTCGGACTCGGAGCAGACACCCGGCTGCAGCCAGTCCCTGCTAATGCCCTGCCCGGCTCGCTGCCCGCGATGCCCGGGAGGAAGCTGGAGCTTGGCCTCCGGCCTCTGTCAGCTGCGAGCCTGAAACCCAGAGCAAAACCGGCGACCGCAATTCCACGTTCGCCGAGATCTTTTTTTTAAATAATTTTAATTTATTCTAACTTGTTATACATGACAACAGAACGCATTACAATTCATACTACACATACAGAGCACGATTTTACACACCTCTGGTTGTGTACAAAGTAGAGTCACACCATTCCTGTCTTCATGCATGTACTGAGGGTGATGATGACCATCGCATTCCGCCGTCTTTCCTACCTCCAAGCGCCCTCCCTTCCCCTCCCTCCCCTTTACCCTATCTAGTGTTCCTCTAACCCTTCAATCCCTCCCCCACCCCCGCAACCCCATCATGAATCAACAACCTTATATCAGAGAAAACATTTGGCAATTTTTTGGGGGGGGGATTGGCTTACTTAGCTTAGCATGATATTCTCCAACTCCACCAATTTACCTGCAAATATCATGATTCTATTCTTTTTTAATGCTGAGTAATATTGCATTGTGTACATACACAGTTTCTTTATCCACTCATCTACTGAAGGGCCTCTGGGTTGCTTCCACAGTTTAGCTACTGTGAATTGTGCTGTTATAAACATTGATGTGGCTGTGTCCCTGTAGTATGCTGTTTTTAAGTCCTTTGGGTATAGACTATGGAGTGGGATACCGGGGTCGAATGATGGTTCCATTCGCAGCTTTCCAAGGAATCTCCATACTGCTTTCCATATTGGCTGCACCAATTTGCAGTCCCACCAGCAATGTATGAGTGTGCCTTTTCCCCCACATCCTCTCCAATACTTATTGTTGTTTGTATTCTTAATAGCTGCCATTCTGACTGGAGTGAGGTGAAATCTTAGTTTTGATTTGCATTTCTCTAATTGCTAGAGATGTTGAACATTTTTTCATATATTTGTTGATTGATTGTATATCATCTTCTGAGAAGTGTCTGTTCAGTTCCTTGGCCCATTTATTGATTGAGTTGTTTATTCTTTTGGTGTTTAACTTTTTGAGTTCTTCATATACCCTAGAGATTAGTGCTTTATCTGATGTGTGAGAAATAAAAAATTTGCTCCCAAGATGTAGGGTCTCTATTCACCTCACTGACTGTTTATTTTGCTGGGAAGAAGCTTTTTAGTTTGAATCCACCCCATTTATTGATTCTTGATTTTAATTCTTGCACCACAGGAGTCTTATTAAAAGGAAGTTGGGGCCTAAGGCAACATGATGGAGATTTGGGCCTACTTTTTCTTCTATTAGACACAGGGTCTCCAGTCTAATTCCTAGGTCCTTGATCCACTTTGAGTTGAGTTTTGTGCATGGTAGAGAGATAGGGGTTTAATTTCATTTTGTTGCATATGGAATTCCAGTTTTCCAAACACCATTTGTTGAAGAGGCTATCTTTTCTCCAATGTATGTTTTTGGAGCCTTTGTCTAATATAAGATAACTGTATTTATGTGGATTTGCCTCTGTGTCTTCTATTCTGTACCATTGGTCTACAGGTCTGTTTTGGTGCCAATACCGTGTTGTTTTTGTTACTATTGCTCTGTAGTATAGTTTAAGATCTGGTAGAGGGATGCAACTCTTGTGGCGTGAATTAACGAATAAAATCAGTAAGAGTGTAAGTTATAGATTATAGATATAAATGAGATAACATAAGACAACTTATAAAGCAAGAACTGTTGTAGACAGGTCTAAGACTCCATTTTGCTGCCTTCTATTAAAAAAAAACTGTTACAAGAGCTGTTTCTGAGAAACTGAAATGAAAGCTGCTTTCTTATAATATATTTCTGTACTGTGTACCCCACATATTGTACTCTATCCAAGAGATGGTGGCCTTGGTGAACTATATGACTTTGAAGTAGATTCTCGCCCCTGCTAACCACCTGCTCAAGCCCAGGATATGATTGTCTAACACCTGCTTGGACCTAAGATGCTGTTGTCTGGGTTGCCCTACATTTTTTTTAGCTTCTGTAATCTGCTTGCTTGCTAACTACACCTGCCAAATGCTCTTTTAGCTTCTGTGATTGGCGTGCTTGCCTGATGCTGAGAAAGTTGTGGTTTTCATTCTTAAATTCCCAAGGAAAGCCAGGAAAGGCTGCTGCTCTCCCATAGAGCTTCAGACTCTGTGGGTGGCAGCCCCTGGCCAGGTAGTAAAGCTCTCTAATTTGTTTTGAATTCGGACGTGGAGTGTTTTCTGAAGTGGCTCCTCATAACACCACCTGCTTCACTCTTCTTGCTAAGGATTGCTTATTCTGGGTCTCTTATTTTTCCAAATGAATTTCATGACTGCTTTTTCTATTTCTATGAGGTATGCCATTGGGATTCTGATTGGTATTGCATTAAATCTGTATAGTCTGCAGAGATCTTAAGGCTGCCGAGAACTAAAGACAACCCTGGTGCTACGTGGTCAAGAAATGTGTGTGGCTCTGATGGAACCTTTGAGAAGGTTTTGTTGGTTTGCTTGCTTTATAAGACAGGGTCTCCCTAAGTTCTGAGGCTGCCTTTGAACTTCAGTCCTCCTGCCTTGGTCTCCCAAGCCACTCAGATTATAGGCGTGCGCCACCATGCCAGGCCCCCAGTCATCTTTTGCCAGCTGCCTGGACTCCAGGCCACTCTTCCGACTCTGGAGGGGTGGAAAATGACCTCATCAGGGCTGGTCAGGCTGCCCTTCAGAGACCCGAGATCAGCTTGTCTCTGCCAATACTTCATGTTGGGGGCATTTCTCTTACTTGAAGAGCCACCTATGTCCTTTGTGAAAATGTATAACAATATGGAAAATAAAGGCAAAATTAAAATAATCCACAACCCATTATCATTTTGCTACATGGGCATTGTCTTTATATGGTGAAGGCGTACCTCCCCCTGCTGTCTTGACAAGGTCACAGTAAGGATGACAAGTGTTGGCAAGGCCCACTTGTGGGAAACCGAAGCTGTGAGACCCTTTTTTTTTTTTTTTTGTGATTGCGACTTTTTCATTCTTATGCTCATATTCCTGACAGGAAGCACGAGTATACTTATTGCTAAATCAAATTAAAATCCGGGTGGCTAGAACACAACAGGCAGTTCATGCCTTGAAGGCTGTCCTGTTATTCTTCGGTTTATCAACAACAAAACAGAAGGCTGTTCTACTGTCTCAGTACATTGAGGACAAACTTGATATCAATGGACAGCAATCACTCTCCAAAAGGTCATGAAAACTTCAGGCACCACATTGATTATATCAACTAAGAACCCAAGTCCATATCTCCAGCCTCATAAAAAGCCTAATTATTATGCTTATTTCACAAAGCCCACCATATGTAGCTTATTAGATTAAAGGAAGGTTGTGGTATCTACCCAGGAGAGAAAAAGGTTAATAAAATACATCTCCCCATCCAACAGACCTTCTTTTACCTTACATAGGGACTTATGATGAACATAGTTAATATTGGCAGTAGGTGGACTGATGTTTAGAACTTGCCTTTCAGTTAGAGAGATTACAAAGATATAAGAACTAGTGCACTTTAACTAAGAAACAAAGAAATTCTCTGAGAAAGCAGCTCAACCAGTTTTATGAGAATAAACTTAGGCATTAATTAAATTAGGCTTTATAAGGTTTTTTTTTTAGAATAATGTTAGAAATAACAATCTAGGGGCTGGGATTGTGGCTCAGCGGCAGAGCGCTCGCCTCGCACGTGCGTGGCCCGGGTTCGATCCTCAGCACCACGTAAACATAAATGCATTGCATTGTGTACAACTAAAGTAAATAAACAAATATTCAAAAAAAAAAAAAAAAAAAAGAAATAACAATCTAGAATAATGGAAAATATTTTCAGATTCTTAAATCTTTACCTGCTTGGGTTTTTTAGATGCTTTAAGAATAAGTTTATAGATTTTAGGTTAACATAAACTTTAAGACTTAAGGGGACTTTCAGATAGGAATCATAGGTTAGAAATAAACTACAGGTATATTTTAAACTTAAAGGATAATGATGGGCTAGGAGACTTAAGAGTCTGGTTACATAGTTTGGCATCTGTTGATGAAGAAATATTACATCTTGGGAAAATCTGAAAAATGTAAATCAGTGATGCATTTTATTAATGATTTTGCACCCATGATGATTATTAAGGAAATGTCACATCCTAGGAACTGTAAAAGCAATGACGTATTCTATTGGTGATTCTGAATCCATAATGATGAGAAAAGCATAATAAACATGGACCCAGAGAAAGCGGGATCAGCCCTCTCTCTGGAGACTGCTCCAACAGAACGACTCCTTGTCTCCTTCCGCGTGCCAGCGCCACTCATCCTTTGGGAATCCCTGACCCGCGCAGAGGCTGGACCTCCGCATTGACTCATTGACTCCTTTTTTGAATTTTTTGTATTTGTTCTGATTCGTTATACATGATAGCAGAATGCATTTTGATTCATTGTGCACAGATGGAGCACAACTTTTCAATTCTCTGGATGCACACGATGCAGAATCGTGCCACCCGTGCAGTCACACATGTACCTAAGGAATGACGTCCATCTCACTCCACCAGCTCTCCTGCCCCCATGGCCTCTCCTCTCCCCCCCCCTTTGTCCAATCAAAGTTCCTACATTCTCCCCACAGACCCCCCAATTCCACTCATCAGGGAGAACATTTGGCCTGTGGTGGTTTTTTTGTTTTTGATTTTATTTTTTTGGTTGGCTTACTTCGCTTAGCATATTTTCCAGCTCCATCCATTTACCTGCAAATGTCATAATTTTATTCTCTTTTAATTCTGAATAATATTCCACTGTGTATATGTACCACAGTTTCTTTGTCCATTCATCTATTGAAGGGCATCTAGGTTGCTTCCACAGTTTGACTATTGTGAATTGTGCTGCTGTAAACATTGATGTGACTGCATTACTATAGTATGCTGTTTTTAAGTCTTTAGAGTATAGACTGAGGAGTGGGAGAGCTGGGTCAAATGGTGGTTCCAGTCCAGGTTTTCTAAGGAATCTCCATACTGCTTTCCAGATTGGTTGCAACGATTTGCAGTAGGTTTGATTTGCATTTCTCTAATTACTAGAGATGTTGAACATTTTTTTCATATATTTGTTGATCAAATGTACATCTTCTTCTGAGAAGTGTCTATTCAGTTCCTTAGCCCATTTATTGATTGGGTTGTTGTTGTTGGTTTTTTTGTGTGTGTCAAGTTTTTTGAGTTCTTTATATATCCTGGAGATTAGTACTCTACCTGACATATGTGTGGCAAAAATCTGCTCCCAAGATGTAGGCTCTCTCTTTACCTCATTGATTTTTTCTTTTGCTGAGAAGAAGCTTTTTAGTTTGAGTCCATCACATTTATTGATTCTTGATTTTATTTCTTGTGCTTTAGGAGTCTTGTTAAGGAAGTTGGGGCCTAATCTGACGTGATGAAGATTTGGGCCTTCTTTTTCCTCTGTTAGGCACAGGGTCTCTGGTCTAATTCCTAGGTCCGTGATCCACTTTGAGTTGAGTTTTATGCATGGTGAGAGATAGGGGTTTAGGTTCATTTTGCTACATATAGATTTCCAGTTCTCCCAGCACCATTTGTTGAAGAGGCTATCTTTTCTCCAATGTATGTTTTTGGTGCCTTTGTCTAGTATGAGATAACTGTATTTATGTGAATTTGTCTCTGTGTCTTCTCTTCTGTACCATTGATCTACATATCTATTTTGGTGCCAATACCATGCTGTTTTTGTTACCATAGCTTTGTAGTATAGTTTAAGTTCTGATATTGTGATATCTCCTGCTTCACTCTTCTTGCTAAGGATACTTTGGCAATTATGGGTCTCTCTCTTATTTTTCCAAATAAATTTCATGATTGCTTTTTGTATTTCTATAAGGAATGATGATGGGATTTTACTTGGAATTGCATTGAATCTGTGTAGCGCTTTGGGTAGTATGGCCAATTTGACAATATTGATTCTGCCTATCCCAGAACTTGGGAGATCTTTCCATCTTCTAAGGTCTTCTTCAATCTTCTTCAATTTCTTTCTTTAGTGCTCTGTAGTTTTCATTGTAAAGGTCTTTCACCTCTCTTGTTAGATTGATTCCCAAGGTTGGGTTTTTTTGTTGTTGTTTTTTTTTGTTTTGTTTTGTTTTTGAGGCTATTGTGAATGGGGTAGTTTTTCTAATTTCACTTTCAGAGGATTCATCACTGGTGTATAGAAATATATTTGATTTATGGGGCATTGATTTCATATCTCACTACTTTGCTGAATTCATTTATTAATTCTAGAAGTTTTCTGGATCCACTGAGTATAGAATCATGTCATCAGCAAATAATGATAGTCTGGGTTCTTCATTTCCTACTCATATCCCTTTATTTTTTTTCATCTGTCTGATTGCTCTGGCTAGAGTTTCAAGGACTATGTTGAGTGGAAGTGGTGAAAGAGGGCATCCCTGTCTTGTTCCCTGTTTTTAGAGGGAATGCTTCCAATTTTTCTCCATTTAGGATGATGTTGGCCTTGGGTTTAGCATAGATAGCTTTTAAATGTTGAGGTATGTTCCTACCATCCCTAGTTTTTCTAGTGTTTTGAACATGAAAGGGTGCTATATTTTGTCAAATGCTTTCTCTGCATCGATTGATATAATCACATGATTCTTATCTTTAAGTCTACTGATGTGATGGATTATGTTTATTGATTTCCATGTGTTGAACCAACCTTGCATGCCTGGAATGAACCCACTTGATCATGGTGCATTATTTTTTAATATGTTTTTGTAGACAATTTGCCAAAATTTTATTGATAATTTTTGCATCCATGTTCATCGGAGTTATTAGTCTGAAATTTTCTTTCCTTGATATGTCTCTGTTTGGTTTTGGTATCAGGGTGATACTGGCATTGTAGAGTGAATTTGGAAGGGTTCCTTCCTTTTACTCATTGACTTATTTTGTGTGTGTGTGTGTGTGTGTGGTACCAGGCAGGGATTGAACTCAGGGGCACTCGACCACTGGGCCACATCCCCGGCCCTTTTTGTATTTTTATTTAGAGTCAGGGTCTCACTGAGTTGCTGAGTGCCTCGCCATTGCTGAGGCTGGCTTTGAACTCATGATCCTCCTGCCTCGGCCTCCCAAAGTGCTGGGATTACAGGCATGTGCCACCGCGCCCGGCACTCATTGACTTCTTTAAAGAGCAAAATTGAGACAGTATTTTAAAGACACACTATGTATGAGTGTTTCTTCTTTCTCCATCATGATATTCTGATGTTTCTACCTTTTTTTTTTTTTAATTCTTAATTTAGGTCGCTAATTCAGCAGCCTTATCTTGGTCCGTGAGGTAAGGATCTATTCATACTGATTTGAAAATACAGGGTCTCGTTGACCCAAGGCCCCTGGCTGTGTGCAGGGGATGAGACAGGAGGTGGAGGAGAGCATTGGGCCTCCTAATCAGAACCGTCTGGGCCAACAGACAACACCAAAGGTTGTGAGCTGCACAGCCCTACAACCAAATGTCCTTTTTGTGCTTCTGGAAGGTGACTCTGGTGGCACTGTAGGGAATGGACTGGAGGAGGCAAGGCTGGGGACAAGAAGGCTGGTGTGGAAAGGGTTTTGTGTGGCTGGGAGGCCGTAGCAGCCCCCACGCTGGGCGTCCCCAGTGCACCCCAGTGTCCCAGAGAGGCCGGGCCGAGCTGCTGAATCCTCACAGCCCTGCTGCTGCTCTTCTGACAATGAGCCGCCGAGCTGCGGAGATCCAGACGCGCGGGGCAGCACTAGGGCCTGGGCGTCGCGGTGGGCTTCAGAGGAGGGCGTCCATCACAGTCAACGCCGGCGGACAAAGGCAGATGGGGGGCCGAGCCACTTGTGTCGCCGGTCCGTTAACTGACTGACTGAGCCCCTGCTCCGTGCAGGCACCCTGCCAGGACCGGGAGAGGACACTGGTCAGGGGGCCTGTGGGGCACCCTCACGGAGACCTCGGGTCACTCATCCTGTGCCTGGCGCTGCCCTGTCGGTTCTCGTTTCTCTTCTCCTTTCCTGTGTGAACTGGCTGCTTCAGGATCAAGGAGGCCATGTCCAATCTTACACACTCTCAGGCAAGCCCCTGCTCCCTTGGTCTTTAATATCTTGTAAAATTAGGGCATTGGAGCTGCTTCCTGCTCAGACGATTTCGTATTTGACACACAGCGTTGCATGAGTATTCAGAGGTGATCAGACAGTGTGTCTGTATTGAATAAGGACAGGAAGTGTGCGGGTTCCGCTTCGTGGGTTAAGAAAGGAGCAGATCAATGGCTCCACGTGCTGTTTCTCGGCTTTTCGTTAAGCTTACCCCTCGTAAGGCAAGAGACGAGGGACGTGGTCCAGCCCTGAACCATTCCAAATGCATGAGTCATTGTCACGTAGACTCCACCCTGGAAGCACGGGGTGACATCCCCACATCAAAATAGAGGGCTCCGGTAAGTGGGGGGCCGGCACCGCTGGCGCAGTCTGTCCTCGGCGTCTTTCTCAGCAAACACTTGAGGAGGGAGGGCACGGGATGTTCTGAGCGCTCACGAAGCCAGGGCGCCCAGGCCCTGGGTGAGGAACCCTGAGGCATGAATGGAGGGCAGTGCCCAGGCACCGGCTGCCACAACAGCTGCAGCTTATAAAAGGAAAGCCGCCTCAGGGGCCCAGCAGGTGCGCCTGGTGCTGTGGCTAAACCGCCAGGCGCCAGGAGCCAGCCAGAGTCACGCGGACCGTCACAACCCCACTGCCAGCCGGTGGCGCTCAGCCCAGCAGCCTCGTGCTCGCGCCCATCCTGACCCTCAGGTCTGCGGCTCACAGTTTGAGTGCTTGGTGTTCCCGTGGCGTTTGCTGGATGCAGCCTGTTGGGAAACAACCACAGGACGGGCCAGGCCACGGCCCGCAGCGAGAGGCACCTGGGCTCGGGCTCTGTGGGTCACCTGACTTCCAGCCCTCGGCTGGCTGCAGGCCACAGGGACATTTGGGTCTCCTGGAATCAGTGTCAGTTCACAGCCAGAGTCCAGCAGTTCCCAAAAGGTCTGATGACTTCCCTTTCTCTGTGCACAGTCACCCTGCTGAAAGGCCACAGGTCCCTGGGGACAGCTGCAAGAAAGATTAGCAGTGTGACTTTTCAGTAGGGTCCAGGGTTTGTCTTCCTGGGACCCAGCTCCTGTTCCCTCAGGGCTCTGGTTCCTGGCACTGATGGCAGACATGTCATTCTACTTCATGATTCTGGTTGGACTTTTGGTCACTTGACCTAGAACCCGTTCATGAATCCAGATGGAGTTTGAATTCAGTAAACTTCCCATCTAGTTCACTTCTAAGGACACCAAGTCCAACTCCCAGGACTCTGGTCTCTGTGGTCAGACCGTCCTGATCTGCTGTCCATCAGGGAGCCACACCCACCCGCCTTCTGCAGTTGAGTGCCACACAGCCCACCACCTGGGGGTGCAGTGACAGGTAAAGAGAAAATCATAAAGGCCACCAACAAAACAGACACATTAGACACAGCGGGACAGCGAAGGGAGGACCCCCAGCTTCTCATCAGAAAGAGTTTGGATAAGAAAACAGGGAAATGGCACCTTCAGCAGGCTGAAGAGGAGGGAAACCCGTCAACGCAAAGTTCACTCCCCAGGAGAAATACCTGCTAACATAGGAGAGAGACAAAGACGTTTTCAGATCAATGAAAGCTGAAGCATGCACCAGCTGCATGCCTGTGTGCAGGAAGTGCTTCAGGCAGAGGGAAATGAGGTCAGGGGGGAAAGAGCCCAGAAGTCGGGGACAGCGGGTGAGCACTGCCTTTCCTCCACACACAAGACTCTCAAACAAAAGCCACGGCACCTTCCTGGGTGCTTATGGTTACATAGACGCAACAGATTTAGCGATGATAGCAGAGAGATCAAGAAGACAGTAAATGAAAGCATATGATCGCAAATTATCTCACATTTTACAAAAAATAATGGCACAAGAAGAGTTCTAAGCAGCCCACGGGAAGGTCAGAACCTGTGTTGCTAACTTTACAGCAAACACAGAAAAAGGTGTACCAAAGGACTTCAGGGGGAAATTCAAAATAGAAATTTAAAAAATTCTAAAAATTATTCCATTATCCCCCCACCCTCCAAAAAGAACATTGGAATGCAAACAATCAGGGCAGGGGCAAGAAACAAGTAGCAAGAGAGTAGTCCAAAATCCAACGTGTCAACGATCACGTCAAATGGAGATGGGCTAAGCCCTCCAGAGGTTGGTAGGTTAGATTTTTTTTTTTTTTTAAAGCAAGGCCTAAGTAAATATAGAAAAATGAGTAGGTTTAAAGTAACAAGATAGGAAAACATAGACTGTGGAAATGGTATTAGAACTCTGGAGTGGCTACATCCAGGTCAATAGAATGAAGACAATGAGGCATTTCTAGTACAGAGACATTTCACAATGACAGGAGAATCAATTCATCAAGAAGACGCAGCAGTCGTAGGTGTGCGCACTCCAAGAGCTCCCTAATGCATGCGGCCAGCAGTAGCCGGAGCAAAGGAAGAGACAGACTTACAGCCTTAGTTGGAGCTTTTAGCATCTCTCTCTTGATATTTGGTGGATCAGTTAGATAAATCAGGGGAGAGGCTGTGGAAGACTGGACGGCACTGTTGGCTGACTTAACCAAGCTGACGTTTCAGGGTCCTACATCCAACCACTGGGGAACACACTTTTTAAAGCACACACGGAAAGTTTTCCAAGACAGACCACGAGGTAAGTCTCAATGACTTCTAAGATGCAGCGCTTACAGATCATTTTCTCCGACTGCAGAAAACTGAATTAGAAATGAGTAAGAATGTGAGTAGGTAGTGTCCACCTAATTGGAGGTTAAACTGGACTGTGCAGGGTCCGTGCCTCTCTTATGGACTTTGGTGTCATTTTTACTTGTATTCATAGTCCTCTGAGCATTTAAATCTGTTGGATGTAATTCTTGATCGTCATATTGTCGGCCCTCAGGAAAAGCAGGGCCTGTGATGGAGTGATTTTCCACTACTCAGCAGGGTGGCCCTCGGCCTGGGCATCATGGCAGTGCTCTCAGCTCTTGGTCCAACCCAGGCCTGGATAACCTGAGTCTCACCTCTGCGGGGGTCCATGGCGGACTCCGCAAGAGGTGCAATGTAGCACAATCTATCGGGGGGGGGGGGGGGGGCTGCCAAAGTGGGTTGTCAGCCGGGGGGGGTGCTACACCAGCAAACTCAACGTAGCAGGAAGTAAAGGAGTCAGTCAGCCGGTGGAAGAAGAAATCAGCACACACAGACAACGAGTTAGGCTGCTGAATCTTCTCTCTTTACTTTGACTTTGTTGTAGGTATTTAAGCATAATTTTTGGCAGTACAAATTGTTTATACATTTTTTTGTGATTTCATTACAGACATGACTTAATTTATAGATTACATTTTAGACATATTAAATTTCTTATTTTATATATTTCAAGTTTTTGAGGTCACTTACACCTTTCCAAGGCCCTGTACATGACTGTCCAGACATATTATAATTTTGTCATTTTTATCTAATTAGTTTGGGTGAAAATTTATTTCTCACAGATTCCCTGAAACTGTTTTCTCTGCACACCATTCAGGCTGTCTGATAAAAGTCAACTTTCTCTGTCTGGGATTCCAAAGCACTATTGTTTTTCTTTTATAGCAGTTGTTTATAAAACCTAGAAGCAGGGAAAAGAGGGAGGCAAGGCTGAATGTTAACTCTGAAGTACTTTTTACTCTAAGGAATTTATATCTACTTTAAATGTAAAAGAAATCTATTTCAATCACAAAAAGACTCTTAAAGCTTAATAACTAGGAATTAAGTACTTATAGAAAAAGGTTCTTATTTTTACTTTATGTATTTAGCTTAAATTTCAATAAGGTAATCTCGATCTAAATAATTGAAATAGCGACATTTGGTGGCCATATATATGAATAAAGAACAGAACAGCAAGTAAATAGGAGAACCTATACAGTCAAAGTTAACTCTTTTAGCACCACGGTATCTTTCATGAAAAAAGAGAGGGTTTTATCAGCAGAAAGGTTATAGGGAAGCACAGGGAACACAAGCAGATCACATTGGAGGAACAGCCACTAGCCTATCCTTGTGGTGGTTTGATTTTTCGTCATGTGTCAGGGCAAACACCCCTGGGCTAGGCCAAGTCCATATATCAGGAAGTCAGAGAGTTATGTTTTTGTCTGACGTGTTCTCAATGTCCCCAACATTTCTTTTCCCCTTTTCTGTTGATGGGAGTCCACCCTACTCGAGAGTGTGCCTGTCTTAGGTTGCCCCCCCTCTGGGGGTCTTACCCGTCTTTGACTACCACTCTAGCACTTCAGGTGGACTTACCCAAGGCCAGCAAGCTGTGGTGGCCGGGGGGAAGACATGGGACAGAACAGTCACCTTTGGGAAGGCTTCCTATGGATGATTTAGACCTCCACATCCTGTCAAGGACCATAGCCTAGTTCATGGGGCTCCCAATCACTGCTGAGGACAGCATACTGTTGGCGGACCACCATAGGCTGTACTGATTTTGCCCTGTCCTTAAGGAAGATGCCACTGAGATGCTATAGAAGATGCCACAACACACCTCTGCCGGCACTCCACTACCCAGGGCGGTCTAGACCAGGGTGTGCAGCATCATCCAGACCACAGGGACCCAGTAGCTCTCATGACTCTCGAAATTCCATCAAGATTTTTTTATTCTCTCTACGTCTGGACAGACGCAAACCCCTTCAAAGACAGAAGGAGCACCAGGGTCAGTGGTCGAGCGACGTCAGGGGCTGGAGTACGTCCCCCCCAGAGCCCAGGAGGAGCCTACTCCGCCAACGTGGGATCTCAGACGTGCGGCCTCCACAGAGGTGGGGCAACAGGTTCCTGCTGTTCCTTGTCAGCCTGCTGGTGGTGCTTTCTCCCGCAGCCCCGGCTAACACCACTCCCACGAGGACGGTCCTGCTGGTTGGTGTGTGCTGACCACTGATCTTGCTTCACATCAGTCCCAGTCACCCCCACACACACTGCCCCTGGGGAGGCCCTGGCCATCCTGCCTCTACAGAGGAGTAAACTTAGTCTCCCAGGGACAGGAACTTGCCCCACGTCACTCAGCCAGCAAGGGGAGGGCCAGGACTCCAGCCCTGGCAGCACAAGAAGGCCCCTGCCCTTCCCTGCATGATCCTGCCACAAACCCAATTGTCGGACAGGCAGGCTCCCCACACATACGCTAAATGTTTATTTTGAAGCAATTTTGAGGTTACAGAAAAGTTGCAAGAATACTAAAAATAACTCCTGATGAGCACCCCACTCCAAGATTCCACCAGATCCCCATGTTGGTTGTAAGGAGGGACCCAACCTAGGACCAAGTTTGCACCCAGCCACCTCTCGTCCCCTCAATCTGGAGCATGTTTCACTCTGAATTTCCATGACCCCAACATTTCTGAAGACCACAGGCTGGTCATCTTGTAGAAAACCCCACAGCGTAGCCTGCCCCACCCTTCCTCATGATCAGACCCCAGGACAGGCATTTGGGTGGCAGGTCATGGAAGTGACAAATCCTGGAGGCCCTCTGTCAGGGGCACTTGATGTCACCTGTTCCACGGCCGCTGCTATCAGCTCTGATTATTTGATCAACACCATGCCTAGGTGCAGGAGCCCTGTTTGGGGAGATGGCTATGATTGCGGTTGACTTCGGGCCATGGAGTTTTGGACATTGCCGCCTTCCGTAGTCTCACGAGACTTGGCCCGGGATCTCGAGAGACTTGGGCCGAGCGTGGAGCGGGTCGGGGCCATTTTGGTTGTTGGTTGTTTGCTGGTGTGTGGTACGTGTTAGAGTTGTTAGAGCCAGAGAAAGAAGCTGACAGAATAAAGATCGAGGAATGTGGGCAGAATATCGCTACACAAACAGTGAACATTGTAAAGGTAGAAGATCTTAGGCCGTTTTCTTGTGAAATAGAATATATAAAGCCACAACATTTACTGAATGTGTTTTATTTTTGACCAAAGAGCAGTTAATATCTATAAATAGAAAAAAAAAAACTAAGACTCATATCCAACTTATTTAGAAAAAGTATTCTCAAGGATCGCCTCCACTGACCTGCAGGAGCCCATGCCCAAGTTAGACCCAGGACCACCTCACCAACAGGCAGACTAACTCTGGAGCCCAGGCTCAGGCCTAGGACTGCCCCACCCACCTGTGTGGGAGCCCAAGCCCAGGTTAGGCCCAGGTCCACCCCCACCAACTGGCAGACCCATGAGGGAGACTAGGCCCAGGTCAGGCCTAGCACCACTCTGCAGACTTACCTGGGAGCCCAGGCCTGCCCACCTCCATCTTGGGACACTGCTGCAGCCATTGCCATAGCCCTCCCCAAGCCTCCACCTTGCAACAACACACAGAGCCTAGAAGCAGCTGCATCTCAGAGCAAGCAGCCCAAAGCCATAAGGCCCACACTTTTAGCCACATCTCTAAAAGTGGTTGCATCCAACTTGGGACACCCCCACTGCTATCCTGAGTTACCTCTGTTATTGCCACCACCAGATTTAGTTGCAATAGCATTCATGGTGGGACACTGGCTGGGGACTAGAAGCCCAGCACCAAGGTGAGGTACAGATAATCTGCATAGACACTACAAGATTATAGGATAGAAACTGTAACACCTCAGATCCACACTGAAAGACAGGGAGACACATAGAAAACATGAAAAAAACAAGGGAGGAAAGTGCCCCAAACAGCCCAGGATCCTACAATAATAGAATTCATATACAGTACACTTGATGAAATGTCAGAGCAGGAGTTCAGAATGTTCATAATCAAAAATGGTCTGTGAATTAAAGAATTACCTAAATGGGCAAATACAGGCAAAAAATTGATCACTCCAACAAAGATATAAGAGAGCAAACACATGTAGCAAAAGACTACTTAAAGAAAGAGAGATTCTGGGGAAAAAAAAAGTCAGAAATCCTTGAAATGAAGGAAATAATAAACAAAAATAAAGAACTCAATAAAAAGCATCACCAACAGACTAGATCACTTGGAAGACAGAACATCAGATAATGAAGACAAAGTACACAATCTTGAAAATAAAGATGACCACACAGTGAAGATGGTAAGAAACCATGAACAGAACATTGAAGAATTACGGGATAGCATCAAAAGACCAAATCTAAGATTTATTGGAATAGAGGAAGGCACAGAGATTCAAACCAAAGGAATGCACAATCTCTTCAATGAAATAATATCAGAAAATTTCCCAAACATGAAGAATGAATTGGAAAAAATCAAATACAAGAGGCTTACAGGACACTAAAATATACAAAATTACAACAGATATACACCAAGGCCAATTATAATGAAAATGCCTAGCATACAGAATAAGGATAGAATCTTAAAGGCTGCAAGAGAGAGGAATCAGATCACATATAGACAAAGACCAATTCGTATCTCAGCAGATTTTTCAACCCAGACCCTCAAAGCCAGGAGATCCTGGAACAACATATACCAAGCTCTGAAGGAAAATGGATGCCAGCCAAGAATCTTACATCCAGCAAAATTAAGCTTCAGATTTGATGACAAAATAAAAACCTTTCAGGATAAACAAAAGTTAAAGGAATTTATAGTGAGAAAGCCTGCACTATAGAGCATTCTCAGCAAAATATTCCAGGAGGAGGAAATGAACAACAACAATAAAATCAGCAAACAGAGGTACTACACTAAAGGAAAGGCCAATCAAAGTCAAGTTATAAACAAAAAAAAAAAAAAAAAAAAAAAAAAAAATCACAATGTCCAGGAATACAAATCATGTTTCAGTAATAACTCTGAATGTGAATGGCCTAAACTCATCAATTAAAAGACGTAAACTGACAGATTAGATTTTTTAAAAAAGACCCAACAATATGTTGCCTTCAAGAGACTCATCTCACAGGAAAAGACATCCACAGACTGAAGGTGAAAGGGTGGGGGAAAATGTAGCACTCACAAGGGCCACATAAACAAGCAGGCGTTTCCATGTTCACATCAGATAAAGTGGGCTTCAAACCAAAGCTAGTGAAAAGGGACGAAGAACTACATTTCGTACTACTTAAAGGATTCATATATCAACAAGACATAACAATCATAAATATATATGCCCCAAACTATGAGGCATCCATGTATATATATATGGAAAAAAAAAAAACCTTCTCAAACACAAGAACCAAATAAACCACAACACGTTAATACACCTCCCTCACAACTAGATAGATCTTTCAAACAAAAACTAAACAAAGAAAAACTATAGAACTCAATAATACAATCAATAATCTGAACTTAACAGACATACATAGAATATTCTATCCCACAATGAGCGAATACACTTTCTTCTGAGCAGCACATGGATCCTTCTCCAAAATAGACCATATGTTCTGCCACAAAGCAAGTCTCAGCAAATATTTTTTTAAAAAATTGAGATACTACCCTTCATTTTATCTGACCATAAAGGAATGAAATTAGAAATCAATGATAGAATAAAAAATAGAAGCTATTCCAATACCTGGAGACTAAAAAAATATGCTATTGAATGATGCATAGATAACAGAAGACATCAGGGAGGAGATTAAAAAAAAATTCTTGGAGGTAAATGAGAACTCCGATAGAACTTATCAAAATCTCTGGGACACTATGAAGTCACTGCTAAGAGGAACATTCATTGCATGGAGTTCATTTATTAAAAATAGAAAAAGTCAACAAATAAACATTACAGCTCAAAGCTCTAGAAAAAGAGGAACAAACCAACACCAAAAGTAGTAGAAGACAGGAAATAATAGAAAGCAATGGAATCAAAACAAAAGAAACAATTCAAAAATTGACAAAACAAAAAGGTGGTTCTTTGAAAATATAAATAAAATTGACAAACCCCTTAGCCACCCTAACAAAAAGGAGGGAGAAAATTCAAATTACTAAAATTTGTGATGAAAAAGGAACTATCACCACAGACGCTATTGAACTACAATTAGAAACTATTTTGAAAATTTATACTCCAGTAAAATAGAAAACCTCGAAGACACCAACAAATTTCTAGAGGCATAAGATCAACCCAAATTGAGTCAAGAGGACATACACAATTTAAACAGATCAATTTCAAGCAAGGAAATAGAAGATGCCATCAAAAGCCTACAACCAAGAAAAGCCCAGGACCAGATGGATTCACAGCTGAGTTCTACAAAACCTACAAAAAATAATTAATACCAATATTCCTCAAAAAATTATTCCATGAAATAGAAAAAGAAAGAAACCCTTCCAACCTCATTCTACAAAGCTGGTATCATCCTGATAACAAAACCAAACAGACATATCAAGGAAAGAAAATTTCAGACTAATAACTCTGATGAACATAGATGCAAAAAATTATCAATAAAATTTTGGCAAATGCATACAAAAACATATTAAAAAAATAATGCACCATGATCAAGTGAGTTCATTCCAGGCATGCAAGGTTGGTTCAACACATGGAAATCAATAAACATAATCCATCACATCAATAGACTTAAAGATAAGAATCATGTGATTACATCAATAGATGAAGAAAAAGTATTTGACAAAATACAACACCCTTTCATGTTCAAAACACTAGAAAAAACTAGGGATAGTAGGAACATACCTCAACATTTAAAAGCTATCTATGCTAAACCCAAGGCCAACATCATCCTAAATGGAGAAAAATTGGAAGCATTCCCTCTAAAAACGGGAACAAGACAGGGATGCCCTCTTTCACCACTTCCACTCAACATAGTCCTTGAAACTCTAGCCAGAGCAATCAGACAGACAAAAGAAAATAAAGGGATATGAGTAGGAAATGAAGAACCCAGACTATCATTATTTGCTGATGACATGATTCTATGCTTGGAGGATCAAAAAAATTTCTACCAGAAAACTTCTAGAATTAATAAATGAATTCAGCAAAGTATCAGGATATAAAATCAATACCCAAAAATCAAATGCATTTCTATAAGTCAGTGGTGAATCCTCTGAAAGTGAAATTAGAAAAACTACCCCATTCACAATAGCCTCAAAAAAACCTTGGGAATCAATCTAACAAGAGAGGTGAAAGACCTCTACAATGAAAAACCACAGAACACGAAAGAAAGAAATTGAAGAAGACCTTAGAAGATGGAAAGATCTCCCATGCTCTGGGATAGGCAGAATAAATATTGTCAAATTGGCCATACTACCCAAAGTGCTATACAGATTCAATGTGATTACAATTAAATTCCCATCATCATTCCTATAGAAATAGAAAGAGCAATCATGAAATTCATTTGGAAAAACAAGAGACAACACAATTGCCAAAGTAATCTTTTTTTAATATTTATTTTTTAGTTGTAAGTTGCACACGATAACTTATTTTATTTATTTATTTTATACGTGGTGCTGAGGATGGAACCCAGGGCCGCCCACATGCTAGGCGAGTACGCTACCTCTGAGCCACAACCCCAGCCCCGCCAAAGTAATCTTTAGCAAGAAGAGTGAAGCAGGAGGCATCACAATACCAGAACTTAAACTATACTACAAAGCTATAGTATCAAAAATGGCATGGTATTGGCACCCAAAATAGACCTGTAGACCAATGGTACAGAATAAAAGACACAGACACAAACCCACATAAATACAGTTATCTCATACTAGACAAAGGCACCAAAAACATACATTGGAGAAAAGATAGCCTCTTCAACAAATGGTGCTGGGAGAACTGGAAATCCATATGCAGCAAAATGAACCTAAACCCCTATCTCTCACCATGCACAAAACTCAACTCAAAGTGGATCAAGGACCTAGGAATTAGACCAGAGACCCTGTGCCTAATAGAGGAAAAAGAAGGCCCAAATCTTTATCACATCAGATTAGGCCCCTGACTTCCTTAATAAGACTCCTAAAAGCACAAGAAATAAAATCAAGAATCAATAAATGGGATGGACTCAAAAAGCTTCTTCTCAGCAAAATAAATAATCAATGAGGTGAAGAGAGAGCCTACATTTTGGGAGCAAATTTTTGCCACACACACATCAGATAGAACACTAATCTCCAGGATATATAAAGAACTCAAAAAAAAAAAAAAAACTTAACATCAAAATAACAAATAATCCAATCAGTAAATGGGCTAAAGAGCTGAACCGACACTTCTCAGAAGAAGATATTCATTTGATCAACAAATATATGAAAAAAAATGTTCAACATCCCTAGTAATTAGAGAAATGCAAATCAAAACTACTCTTAAGATTTCATCTCAGCCGGGGCGCGGTGGCACACGCCTGTAATCCCAGCACTTGGGAGGCTGAGGCAGGAGGTTCGAGAGTTCAAAGCCAGCCTCAGCAATGGCAAGGCACTTAGCAACTCAGTGAGACCCTGTCTCTAATAAAATACAAAAAAGGGCTGGGGATGTGGCCCAGTGGTCGAGTGCCCCTGAGTTCAATCCCTGGTACAAAAAAAAAAAAAAAAAAAAAAAAAAAGATTTCATCTCACTCCCGTCAGAATGGCAGTTATCAATAATACAGACATCAGGGGCTGGGGTTATAGCTCAGTAGAGTGCTTGCCATGCATGCACAAGGCCCTGGGTTCGATCCCCAGCAACACACACACACACACACACACACACACACACACACAAAAGAATACAGACAGGACTGAGGTTGTGGCTCAGCGGCAAAGCACTCGCCTCGCACGTGTGCGGCCCAGGTTCAATCCTCAGCACCACGTAAACATAAATGCATTGCATTGTGTACAACTAAAGTAAATAAATAAATATTTTTTAAAAAAGAATACAGACAACAATAAGTGTTGACGAGGATGTGGGGGAAAAGCCACAGTCATACATTGCTGGTGGGACTGCGAAGTGGTCCAACCAATCTGGAAAGCAGCATGGAGATTCCTTAGAAAACCTGAAATGGAACCACCTCTTGACCCAACTCTCCCACTCCTCCATCTATACCCAAAGGCCTTAAAATCAGCCCACTGTAGCAACACAGCCACATCAGTATTTATAGCAGCTCAATTCACAATTCTAGGAACCAACCTAGATGCCCCTCAATAGATGAATGGATAAAGAAACTGTGGAATATAGAGAGAGAATGGAATATTACTCAGCATTAAAAGAGAATAAAATTATGGCATTTGCAGGTAAATGGATGGGTTTTTGAAGAATATCATGCTAAGCAAAGTAAGCCAATCTCAAAAATCAAAGTCCGACTGTTCTCTGATAACTGGATGCTGATCCAAAATAGGGGCATGGGAAAAATGGAGGAAATTTGGTTGAGCAAAGGGGAGGGTTGGGTGGGGAGGGGGCAGGAAAGATGTTAGCCTGAGATGTTCATCACTACCCCAGGTACACGTATGACTGCACATGTGGTGTGACGCTACATCGTGTACAACCAGAGAAATGAAAAGCTGTGCTGCAATTGTGTACAATGACTCAAGATTCATTCTGCTGTCATACATACCTAATTAGAATTAATTAATTAATTAATTTTAGAAAAGAATGCAAGATAATAACAAATAGTTTGACAAACATAAAATAAAGGCTAATCATTAAAAAAGAATAATATGGGGAAATATGAATAGTCATGAGAATGTACACGTGACAATATGTGTGAAAGCATATATAAACATACAAGATCTGACACACACGAAAAGGAGAAAGCATTCTCTCTCTCCTTGAGGTGTGTATCGGTCACAGCTGTCATGAGAGCATTTACAAAGGACCAGAGGGAGGACCTGTGGTGGGAAGCCGTTCTACCAGGAATGCCTCCTGCTGGTCAATCAGCAAAGACCCCACTTGTGCATGGTGCTGCTGTGGGGAGACCCCAGCCGACCCCTGGCCGCCTCCCTGCCTCCCCCCCTCCCCACCCAGTGCTGTCTGTGTCACTGAGGAGAGGTCCACACTGAGCAGGTCCCCACCTTGGAATTCATGGGTGAGGTGTGAGATATTCACAGCGAGGGAGGCTTCAAAGAGGGCCTGAGCCAGACCCAGCCTCCCATTGAGGCTTCCAAGATGTGCATGTCCAAGTAGCTGTGGCAGTCCGGCCTGGCGAGCACAGCCAGGTCCTGAGGTTCTGCAGGGAGCACTCCTCTCTCCCTCTGTCTCTGCCCACACCCCCCCTTACTTCCATCTTGGCTTGGGTGCCAGTTTCCCAAGCTGCTATTAGGGAGTACCACGGCGTGGGGAGTACCAGGGCATGGGGAGTACCACGGCGTGGGGAGTACCAGGGCATGGGCAGTACCACGGCCTGGGGAGTACCACGGGGCCTGGGGAGTACCAGGGTGTGGGGTAGTACCAGGGCGTGGGCAGTACCACGGCCTGGGGAGTACCAGGGGGTGTGGGGAATACCAGGGTGTGGGCAGTACCACGGCCTGGGGGAGAGTACCAGGGCGTGGGGAGTATCACGGCATGGGGAGTACCAGGGTGTGGGGAGAACCAGGGCGTGGGGCAGTACCACGGCGTGGGGAGTATCACGGCCTGGGGAGTATCACGGCCTGGGGAGTACCAGGGTGTGGGGAGAACCAGGGTGTGGGCAGTACCACGGCCTGGGGAGTACCAGGGCGTGGGGAGTATCACGGGCATGGGGAGTACCAGGGTGTGGGGAGAACCAGGGCGTGGGCACGCTTGGGGTGTCGTTAATGGGGAGTATCCACGGCCTGGGGAGTACCAGGGCGTGGGGAGTATCACGGCATGGGGAGTACCATGGTGTGGGGAGTACCAGGGCGTGGGCAGTACCACGGCCTGGGGAGTACCACAGCGTGGGGAGTATCACGGCATGGGGAGTACCAGGGGTGTGGGGGGAGAACCAGGGCGTGGGCACTACCATGGCCTGGGAAGTACCAGGGTGTGGGGAGTACCAGGGCCGTGGGCAGTACCACAGCCTGGGGAGTACCACGGGCGTGGGGAGTAACCAGGGTGTGGGGAGAACCAGGGCGTGGGCCTACCACGGCCTGGGGAGTACCCGGCCTGGGGAGTACCACGAAGTACCAGGGCGTGGGCAGTACCACGGCATGGGGAGTACCACGGCCTGGGGAGTACCAGGGTGTGGGGTCTAGAGTACCAGGGCGGTGGGCAGTACCAGGGCGTGGGCAGTACCACGGCCTTGGCCTGGGGAGTACCAGGGCGTGGGGCAGAGTACCAGGGCGTGGGCAATACCACGCCTGGGGGAGTACCACCTGGGGAGTACCAGGGCATGGGCAGTACCAGGGCGTGGGCAGTACCAGGGCGTGGGGAGCTTGGGCAGCAGAGGTCCACTCCCACCTGTGGAAGGGTCTGCGCAAGGGTGCTTGTGGGCAGGGCCGCCCTCCCTCCAAAGGCTCCAGGGAGGACCTGGCAGGCCTCTTGGGTCTCTGGTGGCTCCAGGTGTGGCTGTGGCAGCCCTGCTCCCGTCCCTGCCTCCCCCACCCCCGACCCCCCGTGGCCTCTTCCTTCATCTTCAGCGTCCTCTTCTCTCCCAGCAAGGATCCCAGTGACCAGGTCAGGGCTCACCCTGAATCTAAGAGGTTTATCTCAAGACCCACACCAACCGCCTGTACAAAGACCCTATTTCCAAATAGGAGCACATCTAGGCTTCTGGGAGGACGTGGCTCTGGGGACACCATTCAGTGTGAAGAATGCCTGCCTTCTGAGTCCTGGGAGTCCTTGGCGTCCTCCCCACCAGAGGAGGAGAGGCTGGCAGGATGCTCCCTGTCACGGGCATTCCAGACGCCTGGGCTGAGGGACCTGCAGACGCACATGCTCCCCTCTCCTCCTGGGGGAGCCCTAGCGGATGCCACAGCTATCCCCTCCCTGGGGACGGGGTTCCACTTGGGGCGGGGCTCAGGCCCAAGCTCTGCTCTCCAGCCTGTTTGACGGTGACGACATCCCCTGTCCCCTCAGACTCCTGCGTGTATCTCTCACATCATTTGGACCCAGAATTGGGGAAGGAGAAGCCCAGTGACCCCACAGCAGCCCAGGGCACGGAGAGGACGTGGCAGTCCTGGCAGGAGGAGGCCTGGGCGAGGACCACAGTGAGAGCATCCAGAGCTCAGGCAGCACCTGCTCCCCCCGTGATGCCTCGAGGACCGATCCCAGGCCAGAGCTCCCGGGCGGAGGCGGGGGGGTTGCCAGGAGCAGGCCCCTCCTCAGAGACCAGATCGTCGGAAGAAGAGCCCAGAAGCAGAACCCAACCCGAGACCACCCACCCCAGTTTGGCTGCTCCCAGGTTCTTCCTCCTGAGTCCTAGTGAAGGTTGGGGAGCAGCGAGGCAGAGAGGCCGGGGGAGAGCTTGGGGTGCAGCCACCCCTCTCCACCAAGCTGGTGCCATGGGATATGATATGGTCCCAGTGCAAGCCAGGCCTGCAGGAGCCAGCGCGCCCCGCCCCTGAAGCAGGCTTCCAGCTCCTCCGTCTTGATGAACTTGCGGGAAAACGGAGCAGGGCTGCAGGGGAGTCCGTGTCCTTCCCCTGCTCTGACAGTGGCCACTGAGTCTCAGGGCACTGGACTCTGCAAGCCAAGCCAAAGTTTCAAAATAAAAACAACAGGTGGCAGGATGTTTCTGCCGGTTGGGGAGAAGATGCTGGACTCCAGGTCACTGGTTCAGATCAGGACTGGGGACAGCTGGGCCCACAGTGAGTCACTTCAGGGAGTGGGACTTGTGTCGGCTCGCTGTGCACAGGTGTCTCCATCGGGTGCCTTGGTCCCCACAGAACTGGGCTGGGCCAGCTCGCCCTTTCAAAGGGGCAAAGTTGCATGACTGTGGGATTTGTCACCAGCGGAAGGACACTCACGGGTGAAGCAGCTGCACGTGGGAATGAGTCTAAGGCACAGGAAGGCCTCGGGGTCGCCAAGCCACCAGAGCACTAGCAGGTCATTCTCTGACAGCCTCTATTTCAGACGTGTGACCTCATTGTCACAAGGTTCGGATTTAGTTAGGGGCAGCCCAGTCTGCAAGGCCATGCGGGGCACAGACTCCACAAAAGCTTGGGAAACGACACTGCCTGGGTGATGGCCGTGCGCTCCGATGGGTCCAGACCAGTCCACTGCAGAGTCTGCCACACTCCCAAGCACAAGGCGATCGTGGGCAAGGAGGGTCCACAGGTTTTGTGTTCACCCGGGGAGTAGATATTTGATGCACAGAACTTAAAAACCAATCAATCAAGAGAGGACTAGAAATAAAAACTAAGCCCTCTTTAAAAATTAATCTGCTAAGATGAATGATTCAATTCCGCTCAGCCTATTAAATGATTGATTCAAGAATTTCTAATTTCTGTTAGCTCTCAGATGTCAAAATCCATTGCTTCACTCCAGTGGGCTGGGCTTCCTCCCCCAGCCCAGCTGTCATCCACATACAACAGGCAGGGGCACAGCATGCACAGGGTCCCGGTTTCACAGTGGCCACATCTGAGGGTGCTTAGAGTCCCCCTTGACGTTAGCTTTCAGATCTGACATAGTCCAAGCCCGCTGCAGTAGCTTAAGCCTGCAATCCAGTGACTCCAGAGGCTGAGGCAGGATCACAGGTTGAAGGCCAGCCTCACAATTTAGTGAGGCTATGTCTCAAAATAAAATTTTAAAACATCTGGGAATGTAGCTCAGTGGTAGAGTGAGATACAAAAAACATAAGCATACATAATCTTTTCCTCCAAAAACTGAAGTGCATTCCGCAAGAATGCATTGATATATAAGACAACAATTTATCAACCTAGGTTCAATAATGCAAAAAAATAAGACAACTTATATATAAGACATATAAGATATATAAGATATATAAGACAACAATTTATCAACCTAGGTTCAATTTGAAAAAGTAAAAAGGATTGAAAAAGCAAATTATAAAAGGAAAATAACAGCTACCTCCCCCCACCAAAAAAAAGCAAAATAGGGCAGACTTCCTAGCCTATCAGATACTGCTATTCTTGGTTTATAACAGTCAAGGTTTAGGGATGAGTTGTCTTCTGACAGCAAAGAAGTCAGCAAAAAATATTATCATTTTCTGTATTTGCTAAGACTTGAAACGTTTAGCAAAAAGCATGGAACTGGAAGAAAAAAAAATTTGAAGAATTAAGAAATTTGAAAAATCAATGTATGAAATAGACATGGCTGAAAATGGAATTGTTGGCACAGAGAAAAGGTTTAATACAATCACAGTGAATGCAGGTGGTGAAAACCTAAAGAAGTCCAAGCAAGGCAAATTGATATTGAAGACAAAAACAAGGATCCAACATAAGTATAACTGGTGTCCTTGAGGTAGAGGGCTAGCAGAAAATAAATAGTAATTGAAGAACACATAGGAGAAAGGTGCCTAAAATGAAGAGTAAACTAAATATTTTGCCAGAGGAACACATCAAATTCTAGGACTCAATATCACCTGGTATACTGATGAAATTACTTGATACAATTAACTTTACTGAGATCTAATTCATGTGCAATAAACTTCATCCTCTTAAATTCTATGGTGCAGTGAGCTTGACTAATGTGTACACTGTGACTTCTGCCCACCCCAGGGGCGTCCACCCTCGTCACACCTCAGAGCCCTTGCAGGTTGATCCTCCCCCACCAGCCAGTCCTCTCTCTCTCTCTCTCTCTCTCTCTCTCTCTCTCTCTTTAATTAATTTATTTGTTTTAGTTGTACACAATGCCTTTATTCTTACGTGGTGCTGAGGCTCGAACTCAGGCCATGCACATGCTAGGTGAGTGCTCTTCCGCTGAGCCACAACCCCAGCCCAAGCCAGTCCTCTCTTGACTGTTTTGATTCTTGGAGACGAGTTTTTTGCCCTTCCTAGGATCTATACAAATAGAACTTTGGCTGCTATGTATTTTGCATCTGGCTTCTTTCACTCAGCATAACACTTTTGAGATTCTTCTATGGTGTGTGTGTGGGTAACCTGTTGATTTTTTTTGGTGAATAGTACTCTATTGCATGGAGACACTGTGTTTATCCAATTACCATTTATTTGTTTCTCCTAGTCTTATCTATTTTGAATGAAACTGCTACAAACATTCATGTTCAAGTCCTCTTTATTTATTTATTTAGTTGTAGATGGGCACAATGCCTTCATTTATTTTTATGTGGTGCTGAGGATTGAACTCAGTGCCTCACACATGTGAGGCAAGGGCTCTAGCACTAAGCCACAGCCCCGGCCCTGTTCAAGTCCCCTTGTGAATGTGTTTTCATTTCTCTTGGGTGAACACATAGGGGTGGGCAGGTGTTTAACTTTTTGTAGAACTGCTAAACCATTTTCCAAGATGGAGGTATCACCTTATTTTCCACCTTCAGCTGCTCTGTGACCTCCCTGCAGTACTGTCAGTCTTTTGAATTTTAGCTACTGTATTGTGTAGTAGTATATCTCACTGCTATTTTATGTTGTACCTCATTGGTGATTAATGTTTGGAAAAGTAAGTGTATTTTGCCATACCTGATTAAATTACTGGACTTCAAAGATGAGGAAAAATTCTTTAGTCTATTGAGGGGGAGTAAAATTTTCCCCAAGGATTGTGAGCTGAGTTGGAATTTTAATTCTTCCCAAAAAATCTTGAGAAAGAAAACTGTGAAGCAACTCTGCAAAGTTCCAAAGGAGACGCAGTGTGCCTGAGACACTATTCCCAGTCAGGGTGTCACCCACACTCAGGGAACAGGAACACACATCAGAACACTGACGAGCAGAAACCTCAACCGACCTGACCCTTCCTTGGAGAGGTAGACAACTCATGGGTAAGTAACTTTTTTCTAGTTGAAAATGAGCTCAGAACAGAAGAGTCTTGTCATAGTCAATGTCACTGCCAGTAGCAACACCAGGTCGTCTGATGCTTCAGCCTGGGCTCTTCCCTGAAGTGTATAAGTAATAATAAGTAACAACTTATTACTGTGGTCTGGTCCACAGAGGTGACACTGAAAAGCAAGATTCGTAAAGACGACCTAACCAGTGTTTTTGATGTTTTCATGGTATTGTGTACAGGGCCTCCAACTCCATCAAAGTCTCTTCTCTGACAGTGTGGCAGTAGAGTCACCCTGTTTCTTCCCTCTCTCAGGGCAACAGGGCAGTATCAGTCAAGGATGCACAGAAATGCACAGAAGAAGGCACAAGGTATGCAATTGCCGCTTGCTCAGATCTTCAGCATGGGCACTGGTCTTCACGTAGCTATGGGTCTTCTTCAATATATCCACTGGTCTTTGGCATGCCCATTGGTCTTCAGGGTGGCCACCGGTGTTTGATGCGGCCATTGATCTTCAATGTGGCCATTGGTCTTCAGGGTGGCCATTGGTCTTTGGTATGGCCGTTGGTCTTCTTCAATGTGGCCACTGGTCTTCAGCATGGCCATTGGACTCCATCATCCCAACCCAGGGACTGAATGGAGTGGGCTCTGCCAGCCAGTGCACCGGGCGTGCCTATGTGTGTAAACGTTTCTTCCTGCCACGTAGCTCTGTTTCATGGGTGAAAATAATGCAACCAGCAATCGCAGGAAGTTAAGGCAGATTTTCTTGGGCTGGCAAGTCTGAGCACACCTAAGTTTTCACTGGGCTTGAAGGCTATAGACCTCTAAATTGTAGGTGAGATTTGGAATAAATGTCCATTTTTCTGGGGAGAGGTATCACTGTTTTCATTAAAAGAATTTTTAAATTTAAATTCATGATTTATATAAAGTATGAAATGAAGACATGTCAAAGATTCTATTTAACACATTAACTAGTGAGGGAAATCAGTGGGATGCTACAGCTTATTTAAAGCATTCAAAGTACATTTACAGTCATAAGGAAATACTGAAAAAAAATTACACAAAAGGCCCTGGGTTCCATCCCAGTACCAAAAAATAAAAATTCAATTTATGTGAACTGCTGTATCAATGAGCTAACAAAAGAAAAATAATCAGTTAGTGCATTAAAACAATTTTTTAAAGAAAGCTCCCTCAGCAAGCCTGCTGTGCATTCCCAGTGGAAAACTGCTGCTGCAAGGGTGCTAGACTCCAGGCTCTGGCCCACTGTCGTTTTAGGTAACCACGGAAACACAAGTACACTGCAGGTGCCTAAGGCGCCAAAACTCTGCAGAAGTAGGAAAACCAGACGGAAACTCTGCCCGTGAGGTGTGTTCCCTGAGAAGAAAGCACGCGAAGACGGGGCCAGCCACGACACACGCACTTTCTGAGACACCTACACAGCTTTATCTTCTGTGCACAAACGTCACCTGGGCAAGGCGGGACGCGGCTCCCATCTGACAGTCCTGCCCGTGGACTTTGGCCACGTGTGGAACTCCCTGAGGCTCGTCTGTAGCACTTCTCTTTGTATGAAATGGGAAGACAGTTCTCGGTGGGGTTCTGGGGACTCTGGGACGTGTCAGACAGCCTAGGCATAAGGACATCCTGGACTCTTCCTCCATTTGTAACCTGAATTGGGGAGGCGGAATCAGAATCTATCCTAGAATCCAAAGTTGTGGTGTTTGTGCCTTTGATTCCAGTGGGCTCCTGTGTCTAAGGTAACTGTGTCAGTGTCTACCAAGGCGACATGAACACAAGATGGGCATGTCAAAGGCTCAGTGGTCAGCCAGTCAGGAAGCCTCTCTCCCCCTCAAATAATCAAGACATGGAGTCAGCGCGAGGCATGAGAAAGATCCCGCGTGGACAGCGTCCCTGGAGCCTAGAAAGGCGGGGAAAGTGAAGGTCGCCCCTTTCCTTGCAGGCGAAGGTGACCGCCAGACTGACATCATGCCCACGTTGCTTCCCGCGCTCACCACCCCCCAAGTGTCCTTCAAAGAGGAACCTGAGACCCCAGAAGTGTCCCCGGCTCTCGGGCGGCCTGCGTGCTCCCCCGACCGTCTGCTTTCCTCCGTCGCTCTGTCTGGCGGTACCTGGCCCATCCTTAGATTCGTTTCTGCAATGTTTGTCAAGAACCCCACGGGCCCTGAGTTGAGGTCCCCTCTCCAGGAACTCCCCAGGCCCCCTCGGGGACAGCCCGAGAATGTGCTGTCCCTTCCGTCGTCCTTCCTGCTCCAGTCTGGCTCCAGGGCTCTCGGCACTCCCCCGAGACTTCGGGCGGCCTCCGTCTGTGCCCTTGGTTCTCTTTGGCACCCCGGAGGCTGCTCAGGAAAAGGCCGATGGGGGGCTCGCGTGGCTCCCCTCGGCGGTGTCACCTGTGCATTCGGCCTTCCAGTCTTCACAGCGTCTTCTCTTGAGCCTCGCGCCCTCCCAGAGGGGCAGGAGTGCTGTGGGCCTGGAGACCAGCAGCCAGGCCCCGTGGCACCAAGCATCAGCCTGCAAGACTCACAGACACCGCCTCATGCCGGCTCCCACCCTGCTGCCAGGCAAGTCCAGCTTGCACAGGGAATCCGTGGGGCTGGGCTGTGGCACAGCGGGGAGTGCTCGGCCGGCAGATGCAAGGCCCTGGGGTCCCTCCCAGCACTGAAAAGAAAAGTAGACAACGACAACAACAAACAAACAAACAAACAAACAAAAATCAACCTGGACACTTGTTTTCTCACCACTCAGGAGGCTGGAAGTCCACAGTTAGGGCCCCACAGAGCTTGGTTCCTTGTGGGTTCTCAGGCTTGCAGATCAGGTGGCTGCTCCTTTCTGGGTCCACACACGCCCTTCCCCTGGTGCCTGAGTGCGGAGAGGAGAGAACGCACTTCCTCTTTTCTTTCTTTTTTCTTTTTTTTTTTTTTTTTTTTTTTTGTACCAGGTATTGAACCCAGAGGTGCTTAACCGCTAAGCCACATCCCCAGTCCTTTATGTCATTTACAGACAGGGTCTCACCAAGTTGCTTAGGGCCACACTAAGTTGCTGAGGCTGGTTTTTTTGTGATCCTCCTGCAGCCTCCCGAGCTGCTGGGATGACAGGCATGTGCCACAGAGCCTGGCTCACCCAGGGCCTCCTTACCCTTAATTACCTCACAAACCCCATTTCCAAATGCAGTCACGCGGGCTGTCGGGGCTTCAACCTGCGAGTGTAGGTCAGAAGGAGGGCACCGTCAGCACACAGCAGTACGGATCACCATCTTTCACAGACAGGAACACACAGGCAGTTGAGGCACCTGTGCCCTCAGAGCAAGGGAGAGCCAAAGGAAGCTGGAGGCCAAAAGCCCAGGCTCGGAGCTCCCTCTGGCCCAGGAGCCTCCCCTGCCGGCTGTGGTCTCTGGAGCTGTCAGCTGGGGCAGCTGCCGTCGGGCTGGAGACGGTGGGTCTGGAGCTGTTGCAGCGGCTGCCTCCTCTCAGCAGGGACAGCTGCTGTGTCTGAGCTCCGGGCAGGCAGGGACTTAAGCAGGGATTTCTGGTGGGGGGGGTGCCAGAGCGACCTTTAACGCCTCCCCGTGCTGGCTGCTGCATCAACACTGGGTCTCACTCCAGGGACAAGAGTCACAGTAGAATCAAGACCTGGACCTGCTGGACAGCGGCCACTCCACGGCTTAGCACCTGGAGCCCCCCACCATGGCCAGGCTGGAGAGGGCAGAGGAAGTTGACCTGGAGTCCACGGGGACAGGGCTCCACGGCAGCAGCGTCTGCACCCAGCAGGGAGCAGGGGGAGCAGGAACAGAGTCAGAGCCCCCCACCATAGGTTCTCCTCAGGACCAGGCTCAGAGAACCAGCTGCTGGAAGCCCAGCAGCGAGCCTAGCAGGGGACCTGGGTGCCTACCCACGCCCTGGCCACGGGCTCGGGACCGCAGCTGCCACCTGCCCTGAGGATCAGGAAGGAACCAGAGTGCAGCGTTCTGTCCTCCTGAAGATGATCAGATGTGGAACTGAGGACAGGTGTGGCCCTGGGGAGCCAGCGCAAGAAGCAGGAATCAGCGCCGTATTATATAAAAATGGTGAGTAAACCTTGTGTCTCTTAAAATCCATTCATTTGTTATTCAAAGTATAGTTTTTGAAAAACTGCAGTAATAGCTCTGCAGGGCTTTTTAAAACCTAGGAGTAGGGTTTTTAAAAAGCAATTTTAATTCAGATATGACATAATCATCTCCTTAATGGCTCTTTTTTTTTTTTTTTTTTTGGTACCGAGGATTGAACTCAGGGGTACTCGACCACTGGGCCACATCCCCACCCCTTTTTTGTATTTTATTAGAGACAAGGTCTCACTGAGCTGCTAAGTGCCTCGCCATTGCTGAGGCTGACTTTGAACTCGCAATCCTCCTGCCTCAGCCTCCCAAAGTGCTGGGATTACAGGCATGCACCACCGCAACCGGCTTAATGGCTCTCTTTAAAAGTTCTATCCAGTTTATTAGTCCCAGTTAATGGCCTAAAAGTCAAATTCAGTTATAAATTTTCTATTGAAAAAACCCTCAGTTCATTAGAGGACCACTCCTGCTCATGAATCTATTTAAAACACCTGCGTAACTAAGTACCTAAGTGGACTGTCATAAGTCCTTTGTCCACTCTGAAGGGCAAAAATCACACCAGAGACAACCATGCAGCCAAGAAATTTATTCACCAGCCTTTATGGCTGGTCGGAAGTAGAAGAAGTACGGGGAGAGAGGAGTCAGGGAGAGGGGAGTGTGCAAGCTCTGAACGGAAGGCGGGTGCCTGGTTGTGCCAGCTGTGGTCTCTGGAGCTGTTGGCTGGGGCAGCTGCCGTCAGGCTGGAGATGGTGAGTTTGGAGTTGTCGCAGTGGCTGCCTCCTCTCAGCAGGGATAAGCTGTTGTGTCTGAGCTCCGGGCAGGCAGGGACTTAAGTAGGGATTCTTGGTGGGGGGTACCAGAGCGACCTTTAACGCTATTGGCTCTTTGCCCAGGGAACAGGGTGACATTTAAGCTGATTGGCTCCTGCCTGGGGAAAATGAAACCAGGTTGCTCCTCATGGAAATTTCCATGGGGGAGGTGGCTCATTGGCCCAAGCCTATCTGTCAGTAGTCACTGTGCCAATCAGTGCCAGACCTGCCCTGCACATGCCAATCATTCTGTTTGGCTGCACCTCAAGTATCAATTTAGGAGGTGAATGAATTGGAAGTAGGCGGCACAGAGCAGCAGCCAGGGTGCACGGGGGACACTGGGCAGGGCTGGCTCCCTCGGAGGAGGCCCCTTGTGATGGAAACCTGAACAACCAGAGCCCTGGGGAGCCACCTCGAAAGTCCGCCTGCAGCCGGGGGCAGTGGAGGCTGAAGATGGAGCGTCCAGGCCAGCCTGGGCGTCTGCCTCAAAATGAATTAAGAGGGCTGGGATGCAGCCGTGTGGTGGAGTGCTTGCCTGGCACGTGCAAGGCCCTGGGCTCCATGCCCACTACTGCAACACCAACCGCAAGGACCTTGTTCTCCCAGCAAGACCCTGTGGACACAGGCAAGGTCGCTGTGGCACCTCTGTGGGAAAGATGGGCCGGAGCAACTGAGGACAGCTCAAACAACACTGCCGAAGAAATACAGCCAGGGAGGCCTGGTCTCCCCCGGGCAAGCCTCGTCAGGGAGGGACCGCTGACGGACAGACACGCGGTCAACGGAGACGCCAGCAGTAAGTCCCCCGGACAGGCCCCAGGGATCCAGCCAGGCACAAGAGCAGCCGGGTCTCCTCAGCACCCAGGCTGACCAAGAAGATGTCTGCAGGGAAAGGAGAAAGGGGACCCCACCCTGGGCCTCAGGCAGAAGTAGAGCAGACGATTCCACCTGAACCCTAAAGCAGGAAGACCTGAACAACCAAACCGAGGCACGTGAGTGGGGTCTCTCTAGGTGGCGAGGAGCGCGCTCCGAAGCCGATGGTGGGGCTGCGCAGCTTCCCGAACGAAGAACGACCACCGCCTGCATGGCCCGAGGGCAAAGGCGAGCGGTGTTTCAGCAAAGCCAAGGGAGAGAGGGAGCCACGCTGGAGGGGGCCGCGGGACGCCACCCACAAGCTCCACGCCTGAGCACTGGGCGCAGGGGAGGGGGCCTGTCCCCGAAGCCGGCCCACCACCTCGGACGTGCCCAGGAGTGGCCGGGCACGCCTGGCCTGGCGGATCTCCAGAGAACCACGCTGCCCCAAAGGCCACGCGCTGGGCATGTCCTTTTTTATATATAGAATTTGTTTCCTTTTTATTTTTTATTTTTATTTTTTATTTTTTTTGGCAGTAATAGGGGTTGAACCCAGGGGCACTCTACCACTGCTCTATGTCACCAGCCCTTGCTTTTTCCTTCTCGGGTGTGTGTGGCGGGGGGTGCGGGTTCTAGGGCGCGACTCCAGGGCCTCACACGTGTCAGACAAATGCTCTACCACCCAGCTGTCTCCCCAGCCCTCCAGCCCTTCTTTCCATTTTATTTTGAGGCAGGATCTTGCTAAGTTGCTGCGTCTGGCTTCCAACCTGTGATGCCCCTGCCTCAGCCTCCCAGGTGTCTGGCGTTATGGGTGTGTGCCCACACCTGGCGTAGGGCCTTCCCAAATGGTGAGCGTCTGCCATGCAGAGCAGATCAGTGGGCACCAGGGCTGTGGCCAGCCCCAGGGACCTGTCCGCGTCACTCTTCCTCTCCCTCCTCGCTTCACCCTCCCTTCAAGACTCCTCAGGTTCCATTTCAGCGAGGAAGCCTGGGCCAGCGCCACGCGCAGGGAGCGCCTGCGTGTGCAGGCTGGCCAGGGGCAGTCCTGGGGCATGGTTGCCAGGACGGTCCTCCCTTAAGGACTCTCGTTCTGTTAATGCCACAAACCAGCCGTTATTTAAAACCCCCTGCTCGGGACAAGGGGAAAACGAGCCTCTCTCCGCTCACGATTCCTTGCGGGAGACCCGCCTGTGCCTGGCTTGTCCCTCCGTCCACCGGCCACCCACTCAGCCAGCACCCGTGGTCACCCCGCAGGCCATCCACCTCCAGCAGCGTCACTCGGGGCCCTGGCAGCGTCAGCCTGCCGCCTGCTTGCTATCTCCACTGTCCTGTCTGGAGCTGCCCTGGTCACCCACCCCGTGGATGATCCTGGCTCGTGAGGCCCGGTCTCCCCGACAGGGCTGGTCCATCCACAGTGGCGTCCTGAGAGCGTGTGACAGGAGCTCTTCCCAGGCCTCATCAGCCTGTCCCAGCACCCAGGCTGCCTGACACCCCGTGCTTCCCAACCTCTGCCTTCCCCACCTGGGATTCTGCTGAGTGACATCTGCAACCCACAGCCTGGCCCTGGCCGGCTGGCCACTCGGGACAAGAGTCGCCTGCTCGGAGGCCCCCCTGCAGCCCGCAGGTCTAACCTGATGACCAGCCACCCTGAGGCGCAAACCGAGCTTTAGCCCCCAGAGCTGGGGAGGCGTTTTCTGGAGCAGCTTCTGCTGAGGATGGACCCCTGGGGCAGCACTCGAATCAGCGCAGAAGCAGCTCCGTGGTCCAGCACCCCCAGACGTGGACAGAGCGCCTCGCCTCCTGGGAAGCCTGGCCGTGGAGAAGACGACTCCATTCCCCAGCTCTGTGAATTCCTAGCTAAAGTCAGGTCCACGCCTAAGGCTTCCTGGTCTTCACGTGGATGTCCCTCTGCACTGCCAGACCCCCAGGGCCCTGTGATTCCAAGGAGTCCACCCCGGGAGGAACCAGAGGTGGCTGTCAGCTGAGGGCTCCTCACCCTGCAGGGACGGGGCCCCTTGGCTTCTGCACTGGAAGTCGCACGCAGTCTGATGCCTTGGTTTCACAGATTCAATAATCCATATGCCGCATCACGGTGAATCCAGTTCACCCCCACCCCAGACCTGGCCAGCGGACCGTCTCTTCACAGACCACTCAAGAGATCAGCAACGCACCTGAAAGGCAGTTGCCTTTAATTCTCTGAGTTTTCTTTTATGCAACATAAAAAAGGCAGATTTATGTGACCTGATGTGATCTTTTACAAACACAGTCCCACATCTGGTCAGTGGTATATAAATACTTCAAGGAAAAATGAGACAGAGAAAAAAGAAATCTTCATTATCCAAGGCCATTTTTTTCTGATCCTTCTTGCCATCTTTCTAGTCCTTTCTGTTCACCCACGGACACGGCCGATGGGGTCAAGACACTCAGGCTTCAGGATGCTTTTGTCCATAACACTCCAACTCGTGGTCAGTATTATTTTGGAAGTTATCTCAAACAGTAAATTAACTATGAAATGTAAACCTTGAAGGAAGAGAGGACAGAATGCCTGTCTGGGAAGAGAATGTGAGCGATTCCACAGTGACCAGGACGGAGGTCTCACGGGGACGCCTGTAGCGCTTCCTCCTGTGAGACCAGCCTCGGGCCCCTCCCGCCACGTGCTGCTTCCTTCTTAAACAAACTATCCATGCGTCATTTTGGCAGCTTTCACTGATTCGCTTTCCCTCTCTGAAATGAGATCACTAGTTTGTGATGTGTGCAGGGCACAGACTTGTGCTCTGACGAGTTCAGCGGTCAGCCTGTTTGCTCCACATTTAACCCTGGCGTTTCAGTAAAACATCACTCATAATAAAATAGCCTTCCATGGTCTTGGCCTCATGATCCATTCTCAGTGACTGTCTTAATACTACCTCCGTGATATGACAGTAAAAATAAAATAAAATAAAAACCAAGTTAGGTCAATACTAAGAGTACCCACACCTGAGATTCCTACTGGAGCTCTAGGAGAGTAACAGGACCAAAGCACCAGCTGCGGTCAGGGGCACAGCACAGCCTCCCACGGGCCTTCATTGGCTTTACAGAACAGCCTTCCCCACCAGACCCACCCTAGAAAGCAACCTGGAACACAAAATGCTTCCTCGGGGAGCTTGCGGACGGTGCCGGAAAGGAGCAAATGGCCCCAGGAGGAGCAGAAGGTGAGCCACTGGAGAAGGAAGCCCAGTGTCATCGGAACAGTCACTCATTCACAGAACAAGCTCAGTGCCCACCGCGAGCCTGGCAACACTCCTGGTGCTGGTGATGCCACAGAGAACCGTTCAGACACGGTCCCTGTGCTCACGGGCTAAGGGAAGCTGTCATCTGATGCACTGCGCGCCACCTGATGATAGAGCACTTTACGGGACAGGGATCAGAACGCAACTTCTAAACCTATCAGCCGTTGAGGATTTAGGGGGAGATTCGATAGCTTTGATTTTGTTGTGTGGTGATTTATAACCAGTTTGATTTTCTGTGACAGCAGCGTTGGAACACAGTCCTGAGCTATTAGCATCTTCACTTGGCCTTGAGCCACGGGGATCTTGGTCTGTCACCGAATGCTGTTTTGGGGCCCCTCCCACTTAATGGGTTGCAATGCGCGTGACTTCAGTCTTCACTAGGAAGGCTGCTCTCCCAGCTTCAGAATTGGGTGTGATCCATTGGGCCTGGACAGCCCACCTGCTGCCTTATTTGGCGAAGACTATTCTGTAGAAAACCTTTCGAGTTGCCTTATAAAAATAAAGCAAATGCGGGCTCACACTAGCTCTCTCTGGACCCCTAAGGTCTTGGAGCCGATCCTCCCCGGCTTTCCAAAATTACTTCCTGTGTAGTGTGCTTTCTTCCCAGCTTCCTTTCCTTAGCTTCATTTTACAGCCAGCCCGCTTCATGCAGAGGAGACCAAAATTCCATTGCCCGCGGGGGACATGGGCAAGAGCCCGCCCTCCTCTGGACGCACGCCCCCTGAGAAGACAGGACCCACTGGGCCCCCTCACCCAGCAAGCCTTCCACCATCGCTTCCCGGGACAGGTGGCATCCCCTGGGCGTTGCTCTGTCACCAACCTTGGAATTCCCAGCAGAGGGACCTCTGGCTCTTGTGGTCATCGAGGTCAAGGCTGATGTCCCTGGGCAGGTCAGCAGCAGGCCTGGTCTGCACGAATGCCCCACCCCACCCCGGGGACCCTCTGGGAGACATGGCCCGGGCACAGTCCAGCCGTGACCCTGGGAGACAGACCCGGTCCCTCTGTCTTTCCAGGCACCAGCCGGCCTCTCTGCGGTCACTCTGGGAGGCTCCAGACTGTGCCCCGACACCGCTCCTCGTCCCAGGAGCTCTGCGTGGAGCCCTGAAGACAGGCGTGAGCAGGACAATGACACAGACCGAGAGGCCAGAGCCAGGGCTGGAGAGAGAGGGGCCAACAGTGCAGGAGCCCTGTTTGGGGAGATAGCTAAGATTGCGGTTGACTATTGGGCCATAGACATTTTTGGGCATTTCCGCCTTCCGTAGTCTCACGGGACTTGGTCTGGGATCTCGCGGGACTTGGTCGAGGATCTCGAGAGATTTGAACGGTGACTCAGCAGATCGAGCGAGCGCCATTGCTGCTCGGGCGCATGGGAAGAGACCAGAGAGAGAAAAGACAGGGTTATCGCTATTGTATAGATATATTGTAGTTTCTTGTAAGATTAAAGAATATTTTCGTCTCCATCCTGTCTCCGGACTCCTTCCCGCGGCGCTGCCGTTCCAGGCTGCAATCCCTTTCCGGCGACTACAGTTGGTGGCCCGTACGGGGATTCAGCACGGCAGGTAAGAACTGAGAAACCTCGCAGGAGTCTCTAGTCAGAGCGGTTAAAATGGGTTCGAAAATATCTAAGACCCAAGTGTACGAGGCTCTTGATGAATTCTTTGATATAGATGAGTCTGTCGTTAGTGAGGAGGATTTAGAAAACAGTGAAGGCGATGAAAGCGTAGATTCCGCTGAGTCAACTAAGACCAGTAAGGAGAGTATTAGAAGCGTCCCCAAAATGACAAAGATCCGAGCTGCTAAAGCTATTCAAGATTTATTAGAGATACTTCAAGGATACATGGTCTCAATTGAACCTGGGACTCAGGATGTTACTGAGTCAGTTAGGACCAATGAGAGTAGTAGTAGTGAGGAGGAATTAACTAAAGGTGATTTTGAGAAAATGAAGGAAAGGAAATTAAGGAAGACCAAGATAAGGGATCATCAAGTGGAGGAACTTGTGTCCTCTACTCCCCCATGGGTGAAATCGATTACAGAAAATATGAAGGGTATCACTAGGCGTTTGCATACCCTAGAAACAGAAATAAAAAGTCTTTCTGAGTGCTTATGTGCTCTCGAGGGTAACTCACAGATACGTTGGGAACTGCCAGTATTTGAACATGAAAATGGACAGAGGGGCCACCAGCCAGTAGATTTCAAAACAATAAAAAATCTCAAAGAGGCAGTAGTGACTTATGGACCCCAAGCTCCTTTCACGTTGAGTATACTGGAGTCCCTTAACACCTTTAGCTTAGCCCCCACAGACTGGAAACGTCTATGTAAAGCAACATTAAGTGGGGGACAATACTTGGTTTGGCGATCGCAATTTCAAGAACTTTGTATAGAAACAGCTAAAAGAAATGCAGATGCAGGGTTTGGAGACCATAATATAGAAATGCTCACAGGAGAAGGGCAATTCGCAGACGTACAGGATCAAAAATATTATACCCCAGGAGTATATGCTCAGATAAACACAGCTGCCTTAAAGGCATGGAAAACTGTACAAGGACCTGGGGATCTACAAGGTAGCTTGTCCAAAGTAATTCAAGGACCTAATGAACCATATGCTGAATTTGCTGATAGACTTTTGAGAACTGCAGGTAGAGTTTTTGGAGACATTGATCAAGTTATGCCATTAGTTGTCCAATTAGCATACGAAAATGCTAATAAGTATTGCCAGGAAGCCATCAGGCCATGGAAAAATAAAAAAGATCTTTCCATATATATACAATTATGTAAAGATATAAATGATGCCTTTGTCACAGGGAATATGATTGCAGCAGCTGTGAGAGATGCTGCCCCTCAAAATTTTACAAGAACTCAACATAGACATTATAATCAATCAGGATATTCTAGGCAAAATTATCATAATCAATCAGGCTATTCTAGGCAAAATCCTAAAAGAGAAATAAGACCAAATTCATACCATGCTCCAGGTTGCTGCCCCAGGTGTAAGAAAGGAAATCATTGGGCCAATAAATGCTATTCAAAATTTGACATCCATGGAAATCCTTTGTTCAGGAATTCAAAAAACGGGGCAAGGGGCCCAATGCCCCGGGGCCCACAAATGTACGAGGCATTGGAGGAGGAGTATCCTCAAGCATCCACTCAGATGCTTCCCCGACACAATCCCTATTACCCATCCACTCCCTCGCCAGAGGAACAGGAGGAAATGCAGGATTAGACCTCTGTTCCACCGCCCGAATAGTGTTAACACCTGAAATGGGGGTTCAACTGATTCCCACAGGAGTCAGGGGACCTCTTCCCTCAGGGACTGTAGGACTTATTATCAGGCGAAGTCCTGAGAGCTTATTAGGTTTGCAAGTGACCCCAGGTGTAATAAACTCAGACTATAAAGGGGAAATAAAAATAATGCTTAGCTCACCCCAAAGTATAAGTTCTATTAATCAGGGAGATAGAATTGCTCAGCTGCTCCTCCTTCCAAATTTACATAAGTCATTTAAAATGAATATGCCTCTAAATAGGAACAATAGAGGATTTTGTTCCACTGATTCGAAACCCATGGTTTGCTGGGTTCGGGACTGTACAAGGAGGCCTATGTGTAAAATAAGAATCCAAGGAATAGAAATGGAGGGTCTTATAGATACTGGAGCTGATTCTTCCATCATTAACTTACGTCAATGGCCCAAACACTGGCCTCTGCAAAAAGCTTCAACCAGTTTAAGAGGCTTGGGATATAATAACCTCCCAGAAAAAACTGCGGTAATTTTAAAATGGGAGGATGATGAAGGACATAAAGGCACGTTTCAGCCTTATGTTTTACCTAATCTACCGGTTACTTTATGGGGAAGAGATATTTTACAACAAATGGGAGTACACCTTGCAACCAAACCTTCAGGCGTTAAATGTAAAAATCTACAGAGTAATCTTAACCCTATAAGAAATCATCAAAAAGTACAGGGTAAGCTTAACCCTAAAAGAAATCATTATCATATAGGAAAGACATTTTTCTTCGGGGCCACTGAGAAAATAATTTTGAAAATACCATGGCTTTCTGATAAGCCAGTGTGGGTCCCTCAGTGGCCCCTATCTAAAGAGAAATTACAAGCGGCCCACCTACTAGTTCAGGAACAATTAGAAGCAGGACATATAGAAACCTTCCACCTCTCCCTGGAATTCCCCCATATTTGTGATCAAGAAAAAATCAGGAAAATGGCGATTATTACATGATCTTAGACAAATTAATAAAACCATGCAAGTCATGGGCCCTACTCAACCTGGACTTCCGAATCCTATAGCTATTCCAAAAAATTTCCATATTATTAGTCTTGATATAAAGGATTGCTTCTTTTCTATTCCCCTACATCCTCTGGATGCCCCCAGGTTTGCCTTTTCAGTTCCTTCTATTAACAATAATGGCCCTGATCAGAGATATCAATGGAAGGTTTTGCCACAGGGAATGGCTAATAGCCCCACCGTATGCCAAATATATGTGGACAAGGCCATCCAACCCATTAAAAATAAATATCCAAACCTCATGTGTCTACATTACATGGATGATATTTTATTGGCCCACCCTAATCAAAAAATCTTATTTAATATATTCAGTGACATGGTAGAAAATTTTAAAAAATACGGATTATATATAGCAGAAGAAAAAGTTCAAACCAGATCTCCCATATTACATTTAGGATTTAAAATCATGGATACTTTTGTTAGACCCCAAAAAATTTTAATAAATAAAGAACATTTAACCACCCTCAATGATTTCCAAAAACTACTGGGAGACATTAATTGGCTTCGCCCTACACTAAACCTCACTACTGGCCAATTAAAACCTTTATTTGATATCCTTCGAGGGGACCCTGATCCATCCTCACCACGAACATTGACTCCTGATGCTAGGAAAGCTTTAAAGGTAGTAGAAAAAGCCATCGAAGGAGCTCATTGTGACAGATTTGATTTAACTCAACCACTGATATTGATTATTATTTCTTCACAATATACACCCACAGGAGTATTTTGGCAACAAGGCCCTTTATTATGGACACATTTGCCTGTCTCTCCTAAAAGCATAATTGAGTCTTATACCTTCATGGTGGCTAAACTTATTCTTCAAGGACTTAAAACTTCTACTAAAATATTTGGCATACACCCTGCTACTATTATTACTCCCTATTCATCGTCACAGATTGAATATTTATGCTTCAACGATAATGACTGGGCTATAGCTAGATGCTCTACCTCTGCAAATTTTGATAATCACCTTCCTAAGTCTCCTATATTGTCTTTTTGTATTAATCATCCTATTATATTTCCACAGGTAATAAAAAATCAACCTATTCCTAAGGCATTTAATGTATTTACAGATGGGTCCTCAAATGGTACTGCTGCAGTAGTCACTACAAAAGAAAATATGACTTACATAACTGCACACAAATCAGCTCAACTAGTGGAATTGGAAGCTGTGGTAAGAGCTCTGGAAAATTTTAGAGACCAGCCCATAAACATTTTTTCAGATAGCCACTATATTGTACAAGCCGTCCCAAAATTAGAGTTAGCAGGACCAATAGCACCTCATACTCCAGCTTTTAAATTGTTTTATCAAATACAAAAACTTTTGTGGGCAAGAAAAGAACCTCTATTCATAGGCCATATTAGAGCACATACTAATTTGCCTGGCCCCCTCCATGAAAGTAATCAAAAGGCTGATGAACTTACAAAAACAATATTTATACTTTCAGCGCTACAACAAGCTACTTTATTTCATTCCCAGTTTCACGTCAACAGCACCACCTTGCAATGTAGGTTTAAAATCACAAAGGAGCAAGCCAGAACAATTGTAAAAGATTGTAAATCTTGTATGACACATTTGCCCAATCCTCATTTTGGTGTTAACCCTAGAGGATTAATGCCCAATCATTTGTGGCAGATGGATGTTACTCATGAGCCAAGTTTTGGAAAATTGCGATTTATTCATGTAACCATAGATACATGCTCAGGCATGATTTTTGCTTCCTTACATTCCGGAGAAAAAGTTAAAGATGTCACATCTCATTGTTTACAAGCTTTTGCTGCATTGGGCATCCCCAAAATGCTTAAAACAGATAATGGCCCCGCATATACGTCCTCATCTTTCAAAGAGTTTTGCGCAAAATTCAACATATCCCATAAAACAGGCATCCCATACAATCCTCAGGGTCAGGGCATTATTGAAAAAGCAAACCGCACACTAAAAGTTATGTTGTTAAAACAGAAAGAAGGAAACTGGAAAAATCTTAAGGACAGATTGGCAGTTGCCCTGTTTACCTTAAATTTTTTAACTTTAGACTCTGATGGTTATTCTGCTGGAGACAGACATTGGAACCCACATCAACAACATAAACCTCTGGTTTACTGGAAGGATGTTCTTTCAGGTACATGGAAAGGTCCAGATCCAGTGTTAATTTGGGGGAGAGGATCTGTTTGTGTTTTTCCAAAGCATGAATCCTCTCCAATATGGATACCATCTAGATTAATAAAGCAAGTACCAAATCAAAAGGATCAAGATGAAGTTGTTGAGGAATCAAGATTAATAAAAAAGGTACAAAATCAAGAGGACCATGATGAAGATATGGAATGATTCCCTTAAAAGAGTCCTTCAAAATACGTCACAACTTAAGTGTCATTCCTCCCGGCTGGGACGAAGAGATCTCTCTTTAGTGTGCACACAATTGTATTTTTTTTTTCTTTTTATATATGTGTTTATGTCTGTGTATTTGTCTAAATTTCATGTTAATGTGACGTCACAAATATATGTTTGTATGTGCGTCTGTCTGTCCAGTCTGACATCAAAAATAACAAAGCGCTTGTGAATATAATATATATATGGATCCAAATAACTCTAATTCATTTAAGTTTAAGAGTATTCTAATTGGGTAAATAATTTAATAAGTGAAGGTACCTTCAATTTTGTTTTATAGGTGTCCCAGGGATTTCTCTTAAGCGAAAAATATGACTAGGGCTGTATAACCTGATATTTTGGGTGTTTTGACATAAGGTTGCTTATTTGTTATTAACTTCATTTGTTTAATAAATGATTAATTTCAATCATTTCAACAGGTAAAGGACTGCTGTGTATGCAGAAACTCGAGAGTTCCAGCTAACAAATTATTTCTCCAAAGTGCTTTTAGTTTTTCTTTAATCTATCTTTAATACAGTAAATACCCTCAGTCTTTCTTTGTTTTGTTCTAAATATGATGTTTTGCCAGCTTATATTTGTGGGAGCTCAGGCTGCAATGTGTGTGAGCAGAAATCAACTTTAATTTTCTAATCTAATAATTCTATTTTTTAGTTTGACAACTCGCCTCTTGACTCAGTGCTGGAATAGCACTGCCTTTCCTTTAATAATTGATGCTTGAGTCTCTAGGGAGCGGGCCCTGAAGATTTGCCGGTGGCATTGTCTAGACATAAAAAAAAAAGACGGCTGCTGCTACAGATGCAGGGATCGCGGTCGCTGCAAGCATCCCTGCTGCTCAAATGTTTAACAACCTCACCAGCAGTGTGGCCTCTGCTCTGCATGCATGGGGCCTCCTAGATCTACGTGTTATAACAAGTGGACATTTTGATCTTTCATTGTTTGGGACTTCATGGGACAGTACCTTGGGGGTATTTGTTTAGACAACTCAGTGTGTTACTTGATAGAACTTAAGGCAGCTGATTTGTTTAAAGAATTTGATATGCTATGCAATTTGGCTCGTCACCAAAAGGCTTGTTGCCTTAAAGCCACAGCATCTCCCCACAATTGGACAGCTGTTAGTCATCTTACACAGTCGATCCTAAAGGGCTCCATTGGATGGCTGGTTAGCCAATGACGGGTAAGATCCCCAGAGGGGGACAACCTAAGACAGGCACAGTCGCACGGGATAGTCTCATGTGGCCGACATATCAATCTAAGACAGGAGTCAAGGGCACAGCCTTGATTATCCGATGACGGGTAAGAATGTTGGTTGCACATAGACGTCCTAGAGCATCCCCTCTTTTAAAACAAAAGGGGGAAATGCAGGAGCCCTGTTTGGGGAGATAGCTAATATTGCGGTTGACTATTGGGCCATAGACATTTTTGGGCATTTCCGCCTTCCGTAGTCTCACGGGACTTGGTCTGGGATCTCGCGGGACTTGGTCGAGGATCTCGAGAGATTTGAACGGTGACTCAGCAGATCGAGCGAGCGCCATTGCTGCTCAGGCGCATGGGAAGAGACCAGAGAGAGAAAAGACAGGGTTATCGCTATTGTATAGATATATTGTAGTTTCTTGTAAGATTAAAGAATATTTTCGTCTCCATCCTGTCTCCGGACTCCTTCCCGCGGCGCTGCCATTCCAGGCTGCAATCCCTTTCCGGCGACTACACAACAGAGCAGCCTCAACACACAGCCAGGGACAGCGCGGTCCCCGATCGGGACGCTTGGACACCTGAGTCGCTGGCACTGATGAGACACCAGCAGCGCACGCCCGAGAGGGAAGATTATAAGCTGCACTGCGTCTTCGCAGCAGCACGTTAACCACTGTTTGTGTACTTCTCCAATTACATTCCTTTAATTCGCTCCTTCAGAAAGCTGCGCCGTGACAATAGCCAGCGTCACTTCTGCTTTTAAAACAATTGGTTATATGTGTATTGCCAAATTACGGGTCTGTGGGGTAGTTCCCGGCAGATGCGCTGAGGAGGCTCTTTAACAGGAGGACGTGCACCTGATGGCCACTCCTTACAGGGGCTGCTTCTCAGGATCCTGGGAGCAGAGCTCTGCTCAGGACTGTGACCCAGGGCGGTGTGAGGAGGTGCGGCCCCTCCTGCTCCACCCTCCTCCTCCAACTCCATCCCCTGGGGCTATGGACAGAGTCAGGTTCTACAGAACCACAGAACAGAGGATGGGAAAGTCAGAGTCACCAATCAAATTTAACAAAGGCCGGAGGAGAACCTAGCAGTCACTCACCATCTGTCCAATACCATCTGGGAGACCTGCCCAGGTAGGGAGCCGATGCAAAGAAATGCACGCAGTCACACAGACACGCTAAGACAATGACAACCAAAGAAAAAACACTGGCCAAAGTCCAACCCACACAACCGCACAGGAGAACCCAACACCAGCAGGAAGGTGGCCCTCATCACTCCCCACTGAGGAGAAACCCTACAGAAAAGCCTACAGAAAAGCCCAGAGGTGAAAAGGCACGCTGGGTAGACATAAAGGGGGACAGCTGCTGTGTTTCAATATCACTGGTCCCCAAGGCCCACGAGTTGGAAGCTTGGTCCTAGGGTGGTGATGGTTGTGGTAGCTGGTGTGAGGTGGGGTCTGGTGGCCAGATGGTGGCACCAGTGTTTCCCATAGTTCTTGTCAGCCTGAGCCTGACCCCTGCCCCTGCTCTCCGGGTCTCATTTAGGGATGTGACCTTTTGCTACTTTCACACCTGCCACAGCCTGTCCACTGCTGTTTGAACTTTCAGCATCCAAGATAATAAACCAAACAATACTTTTTTTTCTTTACAAAGTTAGCCCTGTTCAAGTATTTCATTCGTTATAGTAACGAAGAGTTGACGAATGTAATGATGAAACAAATAGAGGACTAACAACAGCATTACACATGGCGTACCCAGGCAGGGACAAAATAGAGAATCCAAGAAATGTAATGATCTTCGTGGGCAAAAATACAATGGGGATGAAAAAGATAGAGAAACTGCATCAGTCTGAGAAATCTAACCAACACTGACAACAAAGAAAGTCCAATACAAGGAAAACTGGTGCTCCTGAGTCAGGAGCCAAAGAGAGGGCAGGGCGGGGGTCAGGTGTTCAGGTAGAGCGCTCGCCTGGCACACATGAGGCACTGGGGTAGATTCTCAGCACTGCAGATAAACAAATAAATAAATAAATAAAGTTTTGTGTTTTTTTTTTTTTTTTTAAAGAAGAATCAGGGCTGGGGTTGTGGCTCAGCTGTAGAGCAGTCGCCTACCATGTGTGCGGCCTGGGTTCAATCCTCAGCACCACGTAAAAACACATTGTGTACAACTAAAAGCAAATAAATAGATATTTAAAAAAAAAAAGAAGAAGAAGAAGAAGAATCAAGTAGATGGGCAGGCACAACGATCCCAGCACTGGTGAGACTGGGAAGGAGCAGATCATGTTCGAGGCCAGCCTGGGCAACTTAACAAAACCCTGTCTCTAAATAAATAAAAAAGTAAGTAGAAAGGACTGGGATGTCGATGTAGCTCGGGAGTAAACATCCCTGGGTTCAATTTCCAGTACCACAAAAACAAAAAAATAACAACAAAAGGAAAATAACAACAAAAAATTTCCCTGATAGTGCAGGTAAAGACCTGAAATAGAAAAAGTTCCAGAAACTAAAATGTAGTAGTTTGAATAAAAAAAATCAAACATGACTCATTCCTGGGGAATTTAATGAAGAAGAAGAAAAATGACGAGATAAATACTAATTAAGCCACTGAACTTCAAGTCTGAGGAGGAGAACGTCAGGTGCTCACACAGCAGAAGCGAGTCAGGCACAGCAGGGACTGTGGACACAGGGCCCTGACCCCGCACATGACCCTCAACATTTCCCTGAAAATTCTGAGGCAGCATACGGAAACCTACTGCTCAGTTGTCCTGTTAACCCGAAACTGTTCTAAAAATAAAAACGTTGATATTTACATTCAGAGGAAAGAAAGCCTGTCCCAAACACCCCCTTCCCAACCAGTGATGGAAAGTCAACAGATGGACATTCTCAAGCCAGAGGAAGTCCTGGATCGTCACAGCACAAGGTCTTCGTAAGGACACGAAATCCCAGTACAATCCAGCCAACTGACCTGAGTCAGGCGATAACTTAAAAGTGGGAAAGGGGCTGGGGTTGTGGCTCAGCGGCAGAGCGCTCGCCTCTCACGTGCGCGGCCCGGGTTCGATCCTCAGCACCACGTAAACATAAAATGCATTGCATTGTATACAACCAAAGTAAATAAATAAATATTTTTTTAAAAAAGTGGGAAAGGACATTTGAAGTATGCAAGTGCTCTTGGGTCCCCAAATTGACTGTAGCGTGGAGCCCAGGTGCTGGCGGGGCTCACTGCTCTCTGGGGTGCTGTTGGCCTTGTGTGTCCAGTTCTTCCTGCCTCTCTCAACAGGGAGCTGTGAGCTGGGGACTGTCCACCCACACCGACTCCTGACCCAGGCTTGGCCAGCTTCCCACTCTGAGCCAGATGGAGAATGGTCCCAGGACAGGACCCAGGTGAGCTAACTCTGGGGTTTCCCTCCTGACGTGGATGGAGAAAACGCTAGAAGTTCTAGGAGAATGCGCTGGAGGACGATAATGGAGAATGCAGCCGTGTTCTGTCTTGGGATCAGAGTCTAACTGCCAGGGAGAGATTGGGGCTGAGTCCAGACAAAGGAAATGGAAAGGAGAGGCTGTACCTGGAGCCGGCAGCGCTGTTCTCCAGGACCCTGGCGCTGCAGCCTCCTGGGCCTGTGCTCTTCAAGGACTATCTGCCCCTCAGGTCCTGGTGTGTGTCCTACCACTCAGTGACGTGACCTCCCCAGTGTCCTCCCAATGCATCTCTGTTCTCTGAAGGGGACTTTGGTGGACTTTTGGCCATCTGTACTTGGAATCCTCAGTAATACCCTTCCTGTGTGAGTTGGCTTTCTGTTGCTGTTACAAAATACCTGAGGAAAACAACTCACAGGAAGAAAGATTTATTTTTGCCCACAGTTTCAAGGGTTTCAGTCCAAAGTCACTTGACCCTATCCTGGTGGGCTTGGGACAAGACAGCAAATCATGGTGGCAGCATGTGGCAGGACAGAATTGTTCATCTCATGGCAGCCAGGAGAGAGGAAGGGGCTGGGTGCCAACACACCCCTCAAGGTCACCCCCCAGTGAGCTACTGCCTCCAAGTTACCCCACCTCCAAAGTTTCTTCCCCGTCCCAGGACCTCTGCCTGCTAGGGATCCTGCCTTCTGCATGCAAGTCTTTGGGGTCATTCCAAACCCACACTGTAGCAGGATCCCTTCAGTTCTCAGGGTCCTCAGGACTGAGGTGGACACCAAAATGGGCAATGAGTACTCAGTAGCGTCCACAACCTCTCCTTCCAAGTAATAGACCTTGGACATAACCCCCAGGGGAAGTGACCCAGCTCACTTCCTGGTCCTGATGTCACAGATCCTGGACCCCCACACGGGCAGGTCCCCAGTCACTTCCTGGTGTGATGTCACAGGTCCTGGTCCCCCACACGGGCAGGTCTCCAGTCACTTCCTGGTCCTGACGTCACGGGTCCTGGACCCCCACACAGGCAGGTCACCAGTCACTTCCTGGTCCTGATGTCACAGGTCCTGGACCCCCACACAGGCAGGTCCCCAGTCACTTCCTGGTCCTGATGTCACAGGTCCTGGACCCCCACACGGGCAGGTCCCCAGTCATTTCCTGGTGTGATGTCACGGGTCCTGGTCCCCCACACAGGCAGGTCCCCAGTCACTTCCTGGTCCTGATGTCACAGGTCACTGGCATTCCACGTATCCTGGAGACCAAGGCTGGGGAGCTGAGGACCTGCAGGGAAGGTCTTCCCCCTGGAGCTGGAGGAACATGGCCGCGAGTAGAGGAGTGGGGACCCGCGTCCTTGTCCTCCTGCTGTGCTGCTGGCGGGAAGCGCAGCCCTGGCCAGGGAAAATGCATACAGGTAGAACGTCAGGGAAGCCAGAAGATGGAGACCCCGGACCTGAATCAGGCAGGTGACGTCCTTCATCAACAGGTCCCTTTGCCGTGGCTTGAAGGTGCTGGAATCCGGGTGTTGAAGTGGGAGTGACAGCATTAAGAGGTGGGGACTTTAAGGTCACTGAGCTGGGAGGTCTCCTCCTCGTGAGGGGATCAAGAACCTTACACAAGAGGCTCGTGCAGCGTCGGTTAGCTGGCCCTGCCACCTCCTGCCACGTGAGGATGCAGCGGAGAAGCACCGTCGTGGAAGCAAGGAGCAGCCCTTCACACAGGAGCCTGCCAGCTCCGTGACCCTGGACTTCCCAGCCTCCAAACTGTGAGAAACAATCTCTGCACACAGGAGCCTACCAGCTCCGCGACCCTGGACTTCCCAGCCTCCAAACTGTGAGAAACAAATCTCTGCTCATTTTGAATGACCCAGTCTCAGGCGTTTTGTTACAGCTGTGCAGACCAAGACCCCCTCCCTGCAGCCCACAGGCCCCACTGCCCATGCCGTCCTCAAGGAGCGGAAGGAGCCCAAACGCTTTTCTGCCATCGAAGCCCTTTTAAATCCCATTACTTCATTTTGGGGATATTTTAGCACTGTCCCAGGTGTCTTGTCACTTCATGTAAAACATTTTCTTGCTAACAGATAAAAAGTATCTTTATGTCCACAAGGTCATAGTCATGCTAACACAACTAACCAATGTCCTTTGTACCAGCTAATGCCCAAGCCATACTCAGATTTCCTCCATCATCCCAGAGTGTCCTTTAGCAGGCGATCGGTTGATTGGAGCCGGGACGTAAGCAGGGCCCTGTGTGACTTTGGCTCATGCACCCCTTTGCTCCTGAGGAAAGGGACAGTGGCACAGCCTGTGGGGCACAGAAGACCTAGAACCAGCTGGGGCCTCCCTGGCGGGGAGGCGGCATGGTCAGGCCCCCCCTTCCACCTCGGTCTTCATGGCTGTAACTGGAGTTCCAGAAAAGGCCCACTAGAGCCCCCTCCCAGCTGCAGGGTCGGGACAAGGTCCTCGGCCCACGGGGCTCGTGGGACCCCCGAGCTGGGCACGGCTGCTGGCCCTGGGCGCCCACCCCGTCTCCCTCCTACCACGCCCAGAGTGTGCCAGGGCCGGACCGTCCAGCTCCAGCCCGGGGCTGTGGGGCGGGCACCACCGAGGCCCAGCAGCACCATGAGGACACCAGCGCGCCTCACTTCTTTTTTAAAGGACGCAGTTCAAGGGCAACTGCACGAGGAAGTGCCGTGAGCGCTGGGCCAGAGGCCTGGGACGGGCGAAGGTCACCTGCTCACTGGCTCTCTGCCCCCTCGTCCGTTCCTGGGCACAGCTGCCCTCACAGCGCTTGCCTGTCTCTGGAAATTGCTCAGCAGGTGTGGCTCCCTCCTGCCAGTCATCACCTCCCGAGACCCTGTTGAGACCACAGGGGGCCCTCGAGGTCCCCAGCTTGAGGCCTCATTGAGACCTGAGTAGTCCACTGGGCCACCTCCAGCTTGGGCCTGGTTGGGACCTGGGGTGGCCCTCGAGGTCCCCCAGCTTGAGGCCAGGAAGGGGCCTTTCTCACGTGGCTCTCCAAGAGCCACACGGCTCTCCTCACCGACTCGGAGGTCTTCCAACCATTTGCCACATGAGCCGACCGTAGCTGTGGGCCCCTCACGAGGGGTGAGGGACACTGAGAGGAGGACAGCAGACGGCGTGGCCCTCACGAGGCAGGAGGGCTCCGTCCTGCGTTCCCCACATTAGCCAGAGCAGACTCAGAACCCCACAGTGGACTTCCGTGGAGCCAGAACGCGCGGGATGCCAACGTGGAGAAGAACCGCGGGGCGTCCCGACGGCCGGCATGTGCCGTCTGCAGCCGCGACTCCAGGAGGGGTGAGAGCGGCCGCCTTGACAGTGCACGCGGGAACACGGGGACGAGACGTCGGTGCTTCACGCATGTGCTCACGGCTGACTGGCACAATGCCTCCATTGTGATACGGGACAGGCGCAAATGAAAGGAGTATTTTTAACAATGTGCTTGCGCAGCGCAGCTGTACCCATTCTTAATGGCCCATTAATGTCGCATCCAAGGAGAGCTGTGCTTGTGTTTGTTTGCGGGGTCAGCATACTGGGAAGCAATTGTCATCGCCAGCACAGACCTTTTTACATATTTCCTGCATTGTTCCCAGCACGTGTGCAGATGAGTGATTGGTATGCAGATTGTCCATCATTAAGACCTTTTGAAAATCAGCTTTGTCATTGGTTTAGCTGGAACTTCAGATGCTCGCAGACGGAGCTCTCTGTGGCTCAGAAGGGAAGGTGCAGTGGCCATGCTGGCCCTCCGTGGGGGCTGCCCACAACCTGGAGGCTGCAGGAAGAGGCTGACCTTGACCTCGAGACAACCTGAGCAAGGAGGCTGCAGGAAGAGGCTGACCTTGACCTCGAGACAACCTGAGCCAAGGAAATGTACCAGGACCCCGAGATGCAGCAGCCTCTAATAAAGAAGAGCTGTTGATGTCAGAAGGGAGGGACCACTTCATGGGTGCTGCTGAGAAAGCAGCTCTCGGAATCGCCACAGCGTCCTGGTCACACAGCGCACGGTTCCTGTCCACCAGGCAACCAAGGCCACGGATCAGGCGCCACTGGACCCTGTGGACAACTGACACCCTGGGCCGTCGGTTCTCCCAGGAGACTCCCCTCTTCCCTGCAGACAGGCCCACACTGGAATGCTTTGCTCATGAAAGAGGGGGGCCTGCCCCGGGTCCTCCACCCTCAAATACAGGCCTCAGCATGAAGTGCCCCCCCCCCCAGTCCCATGGCTGAGCTCAGGGCCTGGCTGCAGGAAGCCCCTGCTGACGGCAACTTGGCACATTTGGTTCTGTGAGTTGCGGCACACGGCCACACAGCCAGGCAGCTGCCCACAGGCCCCCGGGCACACCCCGGGGTGCGGGGTGCCCTTCTCAGAGCCACCCAAAGGCAGCGTCTGGCTGACCCAGGCTTGGCCTGGCTGTTGGCCCTGAGCTGGGCCTGGGTTGCTCAGGGGAACCTGCCTCTCAGCCTGGTGGCCCCAGTCAACGGTCCTCACGTTCAGAAAGTGGTAACAGTGTTGCTTTTGACAAGAGCAAATGTGCCCCTTTCCTGTGCTTGCCCAGTTGAAAGGGCCCAGTCATCTCTGGACCTGGGGTGCTTTCTTCCCGCTCAGGAGGTGACTCCGGTGACCAGGGGGGCACTCAGGGCACCTGGGCAGATGGTGGGCACAACCCTCCCAGCTGCCCCTGGGTGGGCCCCTTTCCTGCCATGGTGCAGACGGGACAGCCAAGTCCCTGAGGACTTCCGGTGGCCATCTCTTGGCACCGGTGGGAGGGACTGGGGTGCCACAAGGGCTCCTTCCCCTACAGCAGGCTGGCGGGCATCCCGCACAGCCACATCCATTGGCAGAGAAGTAAATGCAAACTCAGCAAATGTTGTTAAACTGGATTTTTATTCCTCTCCTAGGTTCAAGTCCAACAGGTGCTAAAGCTCTGGATGAAGACGTGGCCACGGTATTTGGTAAGGGTCCCTCATAAGGGACACCTGGTCTGTGCCGGAGGGCTGGGAGGTGGTGGACGGGCATTTCCCAAATACCCTGTGAAAGCTGGGACTGTGGAGAGGGCTGATGTGGCCTGAGGCTGGGACCCCATTCCCACGGCCCACGGCGTAGTGCCCAGGTCTAAAAGTCAAACTCCAAGAAACTCAGAAGAGGGCAGAAGCTTGGACTGTTCGCACCACACACTCGCTTCTCGGGTGAGGTCCCTGGACCTCGGCGTCTGCGCCACCCAGGAGTGGGAGGAAGGCCCAGGATGGAGCCCACCCGAGCTCCCTCACGGCATCTGCGGTTGACCAGATGTCACCGAGGCCCTGCACCTGCGAGCCCGAGGCGGGGCCACGGCCACCTCCCCTCTCAGCCCTGCTGTGCAGGACGGCCCTGGGCGGCTGGGGAGGACCGCGGACCCGGGCCCAGGCTCTGGGGTGCTGGCCAGGCTGCACACCAGGTCCTGCCGCTCCCCCCGTGGGGCTGTCTGGCAGGGCTGGGGGCCCTGGTCAAGTCCACACGTCCCACAGATGCAGTGACAGCTGCAGAGGTAGAGAAATGTCCCAGCAGCCACATTTAAAAGAAGCATAAGAAGCCGGGCGCGGTGGCGCACGCCTGTAATCCCAGCACTTTGGGAGGCTGAGGCAGGAGGATCGCGAGTTCAAAGCCAGCCTCAGCAATGGCGAGGCACTTGGCAACTCAGTGAGACCCTGTCTCTAAATAAAATACAAAAAAGGGCTGAGGATGTGAGCCAGTGGTCGAGTGCCCCTGAGTTCAATCCCCGGTACCACAAAAAAAAAAAAAAAAAAAAAAAAAAGAAGCATAAGAACCAGGTTTAATGACATATCTCACTTGATGCTCCTTACTTCAGTGCAAGCAACGTGGAGCTGTTGTCATTGTCACTGTGCCGATGTCGTCGGCAGTGCTGGGGACCGAGCCCAGGGCCTCGGGCGTGCCGGCAAGCTCACGCCCACTGAGCCACGCCACAGCCCCAGTGTCAGTTGCTAAGGAGACGTCCTCAGTCTCTGTATCACAGCGAGTCTTCAAACTCCAGGCACACTCAGGCTCAGGGGCCACTTCGGTGTGGACAAGCCACATTCCCGTGGTGTCCTGTGGCCTTGCTGCCCTACACAGTGCCCATCTTCTGGCCCAGGCCCTCATTTCACACTGGGGAAACTGAGGCCTGCAGACGTCTTCTGAGCAGAGAGCCGGGACCCGGCGTGCAGTCACCCCGCTCACAGTGTCTCCCCGAAGGGGCTGCCTCCCGGAGCCCTCCGCCTACTGCCACCTGTAAGTGTCAGGACAGACGAGGTGGCCTTCCACCTGACAGGGGCCTGGAGCGCGGCTGCCGGCCCTGCTGTGCAGGCCGAGCCCATCAGGAGGCTGTGATGGTGCAGGTGCCATCAGGCGACGCAGGCCCTGTCCAGGGGCAGCCCTCTCGGGAAGCTGAGCTTTGCCGAATGCCAGGTCTGGGAGAGGCCTGGGAGCACCTCCTGCCCTGCCTGGGGGTGGCGGAATGGACGATGCCCCAGGCCACACGTGTGCCTGCCTTCCACCCTCCTGAGCCCCTCCTCTCCCAGACTCAGGAGGCCTGGTCCCCATCCTGCAGGTGACCCGACTCCTGATGGATGGGCTGGTCACCAGCTCTCTGGGCAGCACAGCCAGCCCTGGCCCAGCTGAAATGACGGCCGTGCTGCAGAGACCGTGGCAATTCCCAGCGGCTGCATATGTGGCTGCCACCATGGTCCCTGTGCGACTTGACCCTCATAAAAGCCCATGAGAGAAACACGCACCCCATCTTATAGACGGGGAGCCAAAGGCCAGAGTCGTGAGAAAGGAGCTCACCCGCGATCACCTTCTGCTGAGAGCAGGGCCAGAAGGGAGGTCGGGTCTGTCGGGCGCAAAGTCCAGGCCTCTAAGCGGAGGCTTCCCAGCAGAGGTCAGAAGGAAGCAAGGGAAGAATATAAGGCCCCGCTTGTGTAGGACTCAGGAAAGACGTTCGTCCCCGGGTGACAGAGACGGGACAGAAGGACAACTAGCTGGAAGGAGAACTGTGACCCCGTCTGGGGCCAGGTCTCCAGCACCGTGTCTTGGGGGCATTAATAAGCTTCCCGCCACTGTGACAGTCACCTGAGACAATCAGCTCGTGAGGAGGAGAGTCTGGCCCACGGCTCTGGAGGCCCGTCCCCGCCTGGCTGGCCTTGCTGCTTTGGGCTTGTGGTGAGGCCGAGGTCACGGGGGCGAGGTGGCAGGGCAAGACCACCTCGTGCCTGGAGCACAAGGGAGGAAGGCCAGGGCCGCACCCCAGCGCCATCTTACAGGTCCCACACCTCCCATTACTGGCACCAAGCCGTCAGCAGAGGCCTTTGGGGACACTCAAGATGCAAACTAGCGCTGGGGGCAGTGCTGACAAAAGAGCGCACAGTCTCAGAGATTCTGGAACCATCCGGGAGGCCGGGGTCTGCCCACCCCAGACGAGGGTCTCAGGGAGGCAGGTCCCTGCCACTGCACTCCCTGGGTTCCTGCTTCCCGTCCACCGTGCCCACTGACTGCCCAGGTATGGACAGCACACAGGACAGGAGTCCTTGCCTGCTCTAACGCGTTCTTGTGTGCTTTTCCCAAGATGAAATTCTTGCCCAGGAGCTTTTGGATCCAAAGAAATTAGTAACCCTTCAAGTACGAAGATCAGCAGCTACATTACCACCAAATGTAATGACGCAAAAAAGCAAGTATCCCACATTTCTGACCCTGTGATTGCATGTGTTCCTGCAGCGCTGGGCTCTGAGCAGGCTGCCGTTCCGGCATTCTTTAGCAGCTGTGTCTTGGCAGAGGCAGGTGGAAACGTGACAGAAACAGTTGTCAAAGCCATTGCTCTGTCCTTCCTGGCTCTGAGGAGGTCACACTGGCCTGGAGGGACAATGTACCTTTATTCTGGGATGATCTCTGGTGTGTCCTTCTCGCATGTCCTCACAGTCAGGCTGCAGGTGGGGCGGAGCCGCAGGCACACAGGCACCTGCAAATGCTGAAGCAGTTTCATAGATTCCTAAGGCTTCACTACATAGAGTCACCTTTATAAGTAAGCGCTGGGGGCAGTGCTGGGAGAAGAGCGCAGTCTCAGAGATTCTGGAACCATCCAGGGTTGGTTCTGATTTCTTCTTTTTTTTTTTTTTTTTTTTACATTTATTTTTAGTTGTAGGTGGACACAATATCTTTATTTCATTTTTATGTGGTGCTAAGGATTGAACCCAGTGCCTCACGTGTGCTAGGCAAGCACTCTACCTCTGAGCCACAACCCCAGCACTTCCTTTCTGATTTCTAAGACATTTGTTTCTTTTTCTTGCTTTATTGCATGGGCCAGGACCCCCGGCAGGAGTTTGAATAAAAGTATAGCAAGTGAGCATCCCTGTTTTTAGTGGCAATTGTCTTTTGCCACTAAGCATGGCACTGCTGGAAGATTCCTATAGACACACTTTATCAGTTTGAGAAAGTTCCTATTATCCTTATTTTGAGAGTTTTTATAACGAACTTTTTTTTTTTTTTTTTTTGGTACCGGGGATTGAACTCAGGGGCACTCGACCACTGGGCCACATCCCCAGCCCTTTTTTGTATTTTATTTAGAGACAGGGTCTAACTGAGTTGCTAAGTGCCTTACCATTGCTGAGGCTGGCTTTGAACTCGCAATCCTCCTGCCTCAGCCTCCCAAGTGCTAGGATTACAGGCGTGTGCGCCACCGCGCCCAGCTATAACAAACTTTTGTCAAATGTTTTTTCTGCATATGAAATGATATGTAATTCTTTTTCTTTGTTGTGTTAAAATGATGAGTTACACATATTGATTTTTGGATGCCAATCCAAACTTGCATTTGTTCTTGTGATAAGCACGATTTAGTTATGGTGCATTGTTGCCGCCTGAAGCACTTGGAGGAACGGAGCCGCGGGAAAAACTTCAGAAGCAAACTGGAGACAAACAGCTTTTTATTCTGATAACTTTTCTCTCTGGTTCTAACAACGACTAACACACGCCAAAACACACCCTAAAATGGCCTGACCCGATCAGCAATTTCGGCCAAGTCACTCGAGATCCCGCAACAATCCCGTGAGACTACGGGTGGCGACAAAGGCCAAATCTCCACGGCTCATAGTCAACTGCAATTCAAGCCAATCCCCAAACAGGGCTCCTACAGTGCATTACACTGTGGTGGTTTTTACTTTATTTAACTTGCAAATATTTTCTGATTTTTGCATTCATATTCAAATAATTACTGAGGATTTTGTATCTGTGTTCATGAGGAGTACAGGTCCATATGTTCCTCACGGTAGTATCTCTATATATTGGCAGTAGATTACGGAGTTGAAGTGGGGGTGCCTCTTTGTTTCTGAAAAGTTCTAGAAAACTTCTCCCTCAAGTGTTGGGCAGAATTTACCAGTAAAACCATCTGGTCCTGGAGCTTTACCTTTTTGAAAGTTTTCTTTCTGGTAACAAATTTAAAATTTTAAATAACTCTATGGTTATTCAAATTTTGTTGCTTCTTCACTTATCCTGGAGTTCCTTTGCCTTCCCAGTGGCCAAGGGGCAGTAGGCTGTAAACATTTACATATGGGACCCTGGCGGAAATTGCATCAGAGTTCTCCTGCTAGAAAACTGACCTGAAGGCCCAGACAGCAGATCAACCACAGGAAGCTGCTCTCTGTGGAAGTCAGGGTGGACCAGTTCCCAGACCCAGGAAGCTGCCCGGGGCTCTGCCTCAGGAACGGTGCTCCCTTCCTGGGATCCTGAGGACTCAGTCCTGCAGGAAGGTGTCCTCTTCCTGCCCTCCACCCAGGATTCCTAAGGAGCACCAGGCTCCACCGAGAGCAGGTTCAAATCCTTTGTTCCCACCCTCTCGGCCAGAGTGCTCCCTGCTGGACTGCCCTCAGAGTCCCCCTCCTCCTCCTCCTCCTCCTCCTCCCAGGGGACACTCAGGTGCCCACACCAAGCCCAGCCCCCGACTGTTGGTTTTGTGTCATTCACTCCACAAGCAGAGCAGCCCCAGGGTCCTTGGTCCTCACTCTTCACGATGAGCTGAGCCTCACCCTGGCTTCCCCAGGCACACAGAAGGGCCACACTGGGGAGTTACGTAGCAAAGAAGTGCCAAGGTGGGCTCCAAGGAATGCCTCTAGGGAACGCTCAGACATCTCAGCAATGGAAACCACGGCAGCCCCGGGCTCTTTATGGAAAGTTTCTGCACCACACAGAGTCATGATGGACCATACACTGCCACGCCTCCTTTTCCTGCAATCTGACGTTTTAAAATTGTCTTTTATATTGGGTTCTTAATGGTATCTGTCCTATTCTAATGGCTGTCCCATGGCATGGTCTCAGAAGACCAAGGGAAGGGTGCACACAGCAGTGACCTGCTGTGCACTGGCTGGTGACGAGACCAGAGAACCAGCTGACCTCCCAGAGTCTCTCTGAATTGGTGGAGAGTCGAAGGAGATGGTAATGGTGGGGTGTAGAGACTTGGGGGCAGTGCAGGCTGGAGGCTACAGCCTGGAGTGTAAGTCAGCCAGTCTGAGTGAAAAGAAAAATGAGAGTTTGGAATTCAACCATAATCATCAAATCTTAATCACTGTCCTTAATTTTTCCCACAGAAGAGACAGAAACGCTTTATCAGATTAAAAGCCTCGTATCTCTGGAAAAAATCATCGACAGTCTTCGAAGACTTTTAGGTAAAGGGAGCAGGACCGGAAGTGATGGGTGGGTGTGGAGGGTGGCTGCCGGGCCTGGAGCCCCTCTCCCTGAGGAGGAGAAGGAAGTGAAACCTGCGCCCCAACGCCACCCCTCCTCTCGAAGCTCCAGCAGCTGGGCTGAGCCTCTGGCAGGAGCCCCTGGGGTTCCCTCTTGGGCCTTTGATGGACAGTCCGATACAACGTCATGGGCCACATCACTGAGGGGGCCAGATGGCAGATCAACCACAGGAAGCTGCTGTTTGTGGAGGTCAGGGTGGTCCAGTTCCCATGGGAACTGCCCTGGGGGCCTGCCTCAGGAACACGTCACTTAGGGAGGGGGCTCCCTCCCTCCTCAACTAAACTGACCAGTGCCTGTTCCCTTTTCCCGGGAATACTCAGGCCCTGCGAGGCTGCCGTCAACCCATGCCTGGTCTCGACCACTGGAGCCCATGAGGCCACAGCCTGCCACAAAGTGCCCAGGCCAAAGAAGGTCCCCAGGCCACCCCTAGGGCCTGCCTCTCACTTGGGCAGGAGGCCGCCCTGGGGCTGAGTCTCCTCTGCCCCCACCCCTCGCGTGGCGGACCCCCTCTCCCGTGCCGGGCCCTCTCCCTCTGCAGACAGCTCTACTTCGACCTTACTGCTAGGAAGTGGGCACGCGATTCCCTGTGGCTCCGCCCAGGGCCCCACTCACGGCCCACGCTACTCTGTGGGACCTTCCGGAACACCCTTCCCTCTCCTCAGCCAGTCCTTCATGAGACAGCTCTCCGGTCCTCCCAGCCTCTGAGGCGGCTGTCCCTAGTCCTGTTGGCCGTTCTGTGTGCAGGGCTTAGAGCTCCCCCGCCTGTGCGCGTCCCAGAGCACCAGGTCTGAGGACGCGGCTCCATTCACCTCGAGCTGATGTGGAGAAAAGCTCTGAGGCTCTGCCACAGGGGCACCGCGGAGCCTCCTGCTGTTGGCCTACGGTGGCTCTGAGCCCAGGGCCAGACCTTTAGAACGGGGAGCTTCCACTCAACATTCACCTGGGGTCTACTGTGCACCCAGCACTTGTCACCCTGAGACAACCCTGCCACAGGGCACACGCATACCAGAGGACAGGGGGACAGGCTCACTGTTTCAGCCTGTTATGGCTCCTGGCAGTGGCAGAAGGGGCAGCTGACGGTGGCTCACCTATCACAAGCTCTCAGTCGTGCTATCATCTAGGTGACTCCTGGTGCGTGGGAGGGGGAGGGCCATGAGAGGCCTTGTCCAGCGCCCAGATCCCTGGACCAGACAGTTCCTAAGAAGAGTCAGTTCTCCTAGAGCTCAAATCTCAGAAGCCGTGGGCCTGTAAGGCTCCAGAGCTAACCCAGTGCCTCTTTATTTGGGGGTGGGGGTGACAATAGAAGCTCCTGAAGTGACCGTGGGGACTTACTGGGCCTGTGGTTCCAGCAATGCTTGGACAGCAAAGGACTGAGAGGCTGACCACACAGAGACGGTCTCCAGGGCTGGCTGCCCCGGGGGAGGAGCAGGGAGCAGCCCTGCCCGGCCCAGAGCTCCCAGCCCTCCAGGCATCTGAGGAAGGAGCAGAGCACGGCCATCCAAGCAGACCCGCTGGGGAGCAGCAGGCCCGTGTCCTCCCACCCTGGGCCACATCTGGGTGGCCCTCCTGCCTGCCTGCTGGCCTCTCCCTTGCTCTGGCAGGGCCTCTGTGCCTCCTTCTCACGCACAGCAGTGCCAGGGTCCCGCCCACCTCCTCTTGCTTGCCGCCAGCCGCGCCTGCGTCCACACCTGCTCTCACCCTCATGCCCTCTCAGCCCCGCCAGGTTGGGGTTCCTCTCCTGACGCCTGGCGCACGCCGAGCATCAGCTGGGGAGATGTCCAGAATGTCACACCGGCCACTCCCACGGAAGCCACCTGCACTGGACCCCTCTCTCCTCGCTCCTCCCTTTCCTTTGCGAGTGTCCTCCTGGGAAACACCGCGAGGATCCACTCCTCATTCTCCATGGACCCAGCGCAGGAGGGAGTGGGGTCAGGACTAAGAAGCAGGCGTCGGAGTCGGTCTGACCTAGGTTCAAACCACAAGTCATGACCCCAGGGAGACACTGGGCAAGGGCCTGCCTGAGCTGGCTCCTCCAGGGGGCACTCCCAGCCCCACGTGTGCAGCTGAAGGGGTGACAGGGAAGGTGTCGGCAGGTGCGTCCCCAGAGCCTGGCGCACGGGGAGCTCTTGGGACACACCCATGCCTGTGCGAGGCCACACCTGCGCAGCCCAGGGGGAGCTGGCCTGAGCCCTGGCATCCAAGCCCCCCTGCCCCCACAAGCACCGCAGGCCAACAGGCCGTCACCGGTGTGAGTGCCACCGTCACGAGAGCCGGAGGGCTGGCACCGAGGCTGCAGCAGCAAGCGCGGAGCACCCATGACTTCTTAAGGAGGTCTCCCTTTCCTCACAGGGTATAGTCTCAACAACAAACAAAAGCTGAGTGAGAGCATGCTGACCTCCTTATACCACAAGAAAGACTAAGCCCGGCCTGAGGAGCAGGACCCCAGGAACTGCGCGCCCCCACCCTGGGCAAAGACGAAGCAGAATTAAAACCATACCATGTCAGGAAAGGTGCTTTTAAGGACACCAAATAAAATTAACAGGTTTAAACACTAAGCTGTGTTAATGTGGGGTTGTTGTTGTTGTTGTTGTTTGTTTGTTTGGTGGGGGTACCAGGGATTGAACTCAGGGACACCTGACCACTGAGCCACATCCCAGCCCTACTTTGTATTTTATTTAGAGACAGGGTCTCACTGAATTGCTTAGCGCCTGGCCATTGCTGAGGCTGGCTTTGAACTCAACTATCCTTCTGTAATGTGGGGTTTTTTTGGTCCTTAAACAAATAAACAAAAAGGAACTGGAAAGATAACTAGCCTGCAAAATAACACCATCTGAAGCAGCTGTTGTCTAACGGGCTGCATGGGGAGGTGCGGCAGGGCCTGCAGTCAGGGCTCTCCAGAGAAGCCAACAGCTCCCAGACGGGTCTCCAGGTTCCATGTCACGTGTGGCTGCGGCCGCTGGGGTGCAGTCGCCAGGCAGAGCTGGTCCCAGGGGAAGCCGCAGGAGGATCCTCCAGGGTGCAGGCAGGGTGCAGGTGGGCGAGGCCTGCCGCACTGTCACTGACTCCTGGTCTGGCGGTCCCCGGCTGGCTGGCTGCGAGGGTTGAGACACCCTGGGCGGAAGCTCTGCAGAGCCCCTGGGGATGTCCCTGCCTCCCTGCACCAGTGACAGACCCCTCAGTAACTAACGTAAGATCCAGTTCTTCAGTCTCAAGAGCCATGTTCGGGTGCAAAGGCCTGAGATGAAGAGATGGGCTGTGGGACTTGTGCTGTCCTGGACTGTGGGACTTGTGCTGTCCTGGACTGTGGGACTTGTGCTGTCCTGGACTGTGGGACTTGTGCTGTCCTGGATTGTGGGACTTGTGCTGTCCTGGACTGTGGGACTTGTGCTGTCCTTCACAGGTGACTTAAAGAGACCTTCAAAGGTGGTTTGCCCGGGGGAAAAGCAGCCACATATTAAAATTGGTACCTCAGTCCCCAAAGATGCAACTTCACCATACACTGAGTTTTGCTTTATTCATTAAGTCATTCAGTTAACAAATTTTGAGCACCTGCTGTGAATTTGGGGCTGTCTGTGGCACGTGGGACCTACTTTCAAGGGGGCCAAACAGGCCCACCTTGGCTACACAACCCAATCTGCCAATCAAACAGATGGGAAGGGGCAGGAAAAAGCTTTAATCGTCGTGGCCGTGCCGGAAAGAGCAGACCTGCCTCCAAGGTTGGATGCCGGTGCTATTATTAGATCTTCCCTTTGCAAAAGTCTCCCAGCTGCCAGCAGCAGTGCAGTGGCCACTGCGTCTGCTTTACAGGAGACGGGTCAGCAGGGAAGAGCAGGAAAGGAGGGAAGGGGACAGACGGAGATGTCCTTGGAGCCCGAGCCAGCAGGGCTTACAGCTGGACTGTGTGTGGGAGGAAAGTGTTGGTCCCTGGGGCTGGACTCTAGCCCAGGACAGACAGACACTGGTGTCAGTTGCAGAGCTGGAGAACACTATGTATGCGTGGGATGAGAGACAGTGCAGCTGGGGTCACTCAGGCATGTCGCTGGGGCACAGGGGAAGATGCCTCTGAGAGACCCAAATGGAGAGACTGGAGGTCCCAGCTCAGCCTGGGGCTTTACCAGTCCAGGGCTGGAAGGGCCAGGGCTCCAGGGCTAAGGACATCCATTGGGGGTCACCAACATACAGAGTATGAGGTGTGGGGTACATGGCATTGCCTAGGAAGAAAACACAGACACCACCACGTATCTGGGTCTCGACCATGTGGTCCTTGAGCTTTTTAAAGGCCCAACGAGAGGGCTTGCCTGTCATAGAAGTCAAAGCAAGAGCTAGTGGCCCACCTGCTGCACGCTCCTGCGCGACAAGCCGCGATGGTCCAGTTTGGCAGACTTGAAGGTCGGCAAGGAATGTGACTGGGCTATTCTCTGGGAATGCTGGTGGCTGAGGGCAAGCAGGAAGGGGCTGGAGAGGGACAGAAGGCAAGGACCACGTCTGGTGCTCCAAGGCTGGACTATGGAGGAAGCAGACAGATGGGCAGTGGCAGAGGAGGGTGTGTGACAAAGGAGGGCTGCCGTCATCTTGAGGCGTAGGACCATTGTGGGTGAGTGCGCTGAGCAGGGTTGCAGGGGTCGAGCTTCCTCCTGGTGGGCACTGGAGCTGCCCTCCAGTGGACTGCCCAGCAATAACTCTCGAACGTTTCTTCTGTTAGCCATCTTTTTCTTTTCATACACTGAATACAAATCCTTTACTGGTTAAATGACTTGCAAACAATCTTCCTTGGTTCAGTAGCTTGTCTCTCACTTTCTGGTGATTCTTGTCAAAATGAAGTTTTTAATTACAGTCAAATATGCCCTTTTCTTCCCCTTTAATGGCTGTGTTTTCTGTGTCTTGTTAGGAAATCCTTTGCTGCTGTCATCATAAAGCATTCTGCTGTTTTCTCCTCAATCTTTTGCAATCTTGCTCTAAGTGTAATCCATGAGGAACAGATTTCTCAGTGGGGTGTGAGGTGGAGCCCTAATTTCACCTCTTTTCTTGCCCACTGCTCTGGGAGGCCGGTTGGGGGCGAAGTCGGGTGGGGGCCGCCCAGCGGACTGGGCCTTGGACCGCCACACCCGGGGACTCAACGCTGGGCTTGCCTAGCTTTTCTCTGTAGAGAGGCATGTCCTGGTCAGCACCCTCAACCCCGAGTCAGGTTAAGAGGCAAGGGTTGTCCCACACTGTGCACGAGGGGCTGGGGAGCAGAGGTCGGAGCCTGCAGCGCCAGCCACGCCCAGCAGGGACGACATCGCAGTGCCACTGAGGAGCTGAGTGGGCACCAGGGACACGCTCGGCCGCGGCCTCCCACCCCAAGTGTTGCTGGATCCTGACGACCAAACCCCTGGAGGACGTTACTTGGAGAAAAACAAACCCATCTAAAACAATACCTAATGGCAGAAAAGAACTGGTACCTGAGATTTCTATATATCACCAGTGGGAGTATAAATTAATAAAAGTTATTAGTAGCCTTCATCTTTACAATCTAAAATCCCTCTCATGCCTGCGATCCTTGTCCCATCTGACCTTGACATTGACCGTTTTACCTGGAAAAGGTAATTATTTTCTTCTTTAAATAAAGGTGGGAACTAAGCCAGAGAGGCCACAAAACTCCCTCCAGCAGGAAGGCCTGCACATTCTTTCCAAATATATCAACTCAGCCCTCTGAAACAGAAAGGAAAAAGGCTGGCATAACGAGAAACTGTCCTGGCAGTGACCCCTGGGCCTCCCGCCATCACCAGGAGGGAGGGCTGTCTTCTTTGGCCTCTGTCCCATTTCTGTCTGCTTCCCTAAATGCCCAACAGCCACTTAGACCAGGAAGGGTGGTGAAAGGTTCTAGAAGACAATCAGGCCTTTGTCTTCCTGCCAGAGACCACACTGCAGCGTAGGCACCTGCTCAGTGGACTTGCTGTTAGGTAAGGACAGGCAAGGGCTGTTTGAATTTCCCCCAATTTCTGTTCTAGGAGGAGACTGCTAAGATTCCTTTATCCCAGGTCATGAACAGTCCCAGCAGGTCCAGCACTCTTGTTTCCAGGGTGTGGTTACGTAGCAAACACAACAGTGGCACTTTCAGGAAGGTGAGGAAGGTGAGGAAGACGTGAATCCCTTCGATGGCACCAGGTCCCTGACCAGCTAGTGGCGGATCAGCAACCTCTACCTGAGAGCTGGGCACTCCCATCTGAGCCTCTGGATAGCAACTGGGGACTTTGGGGCTTGCTCAATGAAGGCGTCCACACCCCCCACCCAGCGGATCCACAGAGGCACATTCTAATAGTAGCAATGACTAGCTGGAGACTTCCCTATGGCAATGACATGGGGGGACCTAGAATCAGTTGAAAACATTTTAAACGATTGCACAGTGGCCAACTTAAAAGTCAGGACATCAGGAAGTCACCTGTCCCATCCTCACGCCAGGAGAGGCCCTCCCTTGCCTACTTCCCTCCTTTTAGGCACCTGCTCTGCTCACTGCCTGCTGCCTTCTCCTTTCTTGTTAGTACCTGCTATGGGGTACACTCCAAGGCCCCTGTGTTGAATGCTTGGTCCCCAGAGTGGCACCTCAGAGGGCGAGGGCTAGTGGGAGGTCCTTAGGGCACTAGGGGTGTGCCCTCGAGGGGACCATGGGCTCCAGTCTCTGCCTTTCTGCCTCCTGGCTCATGGCAGCAGTTGCTCTGCCACACACTCCTGTGATGTGCCACCCTCACAGGAGGCACCTGGCCTTGGGCTGGACCCCGGGACTGTGAGCTGTGCCTCACAGAGTGATCCTTCACCCAATGCAGTCCTTTATGGAAAAATACAATTTCAATTTTAAAGGGGGAGGGTTGCTTTTGTTTTTAATATATTGAGTGTTAAGTCTTGTTTTCTTCTGGGTATTTGGATTCTTTCTTCAAACACCTGTTTGCTTATTTCTGGTTGCTTCATCAAATGAGACAAAGGACATCAGTTATACATCTGTTTTACTTTTTAGAAACAAGAGTTCTTTTTTTGGGGGGGTGGCCGGTACTGGGGACTGAGCTCAGGGGCACTCGACAACTGAGCTCAGGGGCACTCGACCACTGAGCCACATCCCCAGCCTATTTTGTATCTTATTTAGAGACAGAGTCTCACTGAGTTCCTTAGCACCTCCCCATTGCTGAGGCTGGCTTTGAATTCACAATTCTCCTGTCTCAGTCTCCCGAGCTGCTGGGATTACAGGTGTGCGACACCACGCCAGGCCTTGAAACAAGAGTTCTAAGAAAAATCTATGATTGCTAATTGTGGGGTCAACACTAATCATGCTCAGGAAAGCTTCCAGTGAAGGTCTAGAAAGAACACAATAATGAAGGAAACGGAGAGGGGAACTAGCCACTTCCCTTCTCTTCAGTCCTTTGTAGAGGACCTAAACAGTGACCCTGTTGTAAAGGAGAGTACACACAAAAGTGGGAGGTGCTCCATCTGCAGTGGCCCACCTATCCTGTACACTCCCCTGCTTGTAGGAACAGGGCAGCCCTCCATTGTATCCAGGCTGGAAAAGCAAGTAACACAGTCCAAAACCTCTTTGTTGAGTCCTCCAAGTTCTTTTTTGGGGATGGGTAAGTAGTGCCCTTGGGGCATGTGCAGTCCTTGGGTTGAACAGTAATAATTATAAGATTTGGGCAAAGCTAGGGAGAACCACCAATTAGAACATTAGTATTGGAGAGTACTGACTGGATACAAGGTATCCACGGTCCCCAAAAGGGAGCTCTTGAGGATCCATCATCATATATATCTAGGCTTATTTCAGTACAGCTATATAAATATGTATACAGTCCAAATAGTCACAAGAAAACAGAAAGCAATCTTTTTTTAAATATTTATTTGCTTTAGTTGTACACAATGTACTTTATTTTTACGTGGTGCTGAGGATTGAACCGGGGCCCCAGACATGTTAGGTGAGCGCACTGCCGCTGAGTCACAACCCCAGTCCCCAGAAAGCAATCTTAATTGAAGAAGTATCCTATCATTATAACATATTTTATTTGGTCAGGCTTTAATATTGTCTATGCAAAATAAATCAAAGGTTAAAAGAGCAAAACCTAGTGGCGTGTTGGAAACTAGGCCTGGATCTGATTTCTAGCTCTGCCACAGGCAGAGTTTGTCCTTAGGCAAATTTCTGTTTACCACTCTCAGACTCACCATTCCCCTAATGTAGGGTAAAGAAGAGCCTTATTACAAATGGGAAGGCAGGCTTATGTCCTTTTGTAAAATGGGGCACTTAAGGAGCGAGGAAATCATTATGAGAGGATAGATACGAAAGAGATACTATAATTAAGGTCATGTGCCAAGAAAAATGAGTTTAGAGTGAACAAATCTGAGTTTACAGCCTATTTCATCCACCCTTCTGGTCCAAAAAAAAAAAAAAGTATTGCTTAAGCTATTAAAATATTCTTTCTTGCCTCACCCGACAGATTATGCAGCAAGAACCGTAACTAAGGAAACAGACACCTATTCACGCAGCAAACACTTGTTGAGCACACGGAGAGGGAAACGGCCTGGAGACCAGCCGCGTCCTGCTCGTCCTTCCCGACCAGGAGGCAGAGCCCACTAGCCCGCCCCTGCGGGTCTCTGCAGGCGCTCTCCGCAGGCGCCCCGTAAGCACTAACGGGAAGAGCTCCGAGGCCGCGGAGGCGCTGCCTAGTCGGGCGCCCCAGAGCCCGGCGTGGCCTCCAGCGGGCTTCCGCAGCCCAGCGCCGCCGAGCCGCTCTCAGGTGACCCACAGCCGCCGCGAGGTCCCGCGGCGCGGCGAGGCCGGCAGGCCCCGCCCCCAGGCGCAGGCCCCGCCCCAGCCCCCGTAGTCCCAGGTGTCAGCCCAGTTCCAGCCGCGGCAGGCCCCGCCCCGCCGCAGGCCCCGCCCCGCCGCAGGCCCCGCCTTCCTCCAGTTCGCGCTCAGCTCGGCAGCCGGTGGGACGCGGCGGCGGCGCTGCTCTTAGTCCTTTGTGCTCCGGCGGCGGCGGCGGCGGCTTCGCGGGCTCTCACCGAAGCGTCCCCTCGCCCGCCAGCCCCGCGCTCTTCAGCGACGGACCATGGCGGCGGCGGGAGCAGGCGCGGGCGTAGAGGCGGGCTTCTCCAGCGAGGAGCTGCTGTCACTTCGCTTCCCGCTGCACCGCGCCTGCCGCGACGGGGACCTGGCCGCGCTGTGCTCGCTGCTGCAGCAGACGCCGCGCGCCCACTTGGCCGCCGAGGACTCCTTCTACGGCTGGACGCCCGTGCACTGGGCCGCGCACTTCGGCAAGGTGGGCACGGGCGCTTTAAGGCGCCATTTTTCGCGGCTTTCCTGTGGGGGCTTGGGGAGGGCGGGGGCGCGGAGCGTGTCGGGAGCGCGGGGCGGAAGCAGGGTCGGCGGGCCTGCGCCCCTGGGGACGCAGGACGCATGTGCGGCGGCGCGGGGTGGGAGCCTCGGGGGCCGCGGGGCGTGCCGGGAGCGCCGGGCGGAAGCGGGGTGGGCGCAGCGCGTGCCCAGGGCGCATGTGCGGCGGCGCGTCCGGCTGGCCGGGTTTCAAGCCCTCAGGCTCGCGAGGCGGGGCCCGCCAGGCCCTGGCCGGTGCGATGGCTGAGGCCGTGGCGCCGTCTCTTCGGCGGGAGCCTTGTCGGGGGACTGCTTTTGGAGGGACTGACCGGACTGCGCTGCGGTTGTGAGGAGGCCGCTCGCGCGTGCTTGCTTCACGGAGTCCGCTGGGAGTCGCCTCCCTGGAGAGACTGTGGCACTTAAAATGTAGAGGGAGCGGCTCCGTCCCTCGCTGTGCAGTCTTGCTGTTCCTCAGAGACGCGCCTCAGCCTGAGTCCTGAGCGGCTCCGGAGGTACCGGGGCGGGGGCCGCGGGGGCCGGGGCTGGGGGAGACGGGGGGCGCGGTGCCGGGGCTGGGGGAGGCGGGGGGGGGCGCGGGTGCCCGGGCTGGGGGGAGACGTGGGGCGCGGGTGCCCGGGCTGGGGGAGGCGGGGGGCGCGGTGCCGGGGCTGGGGGAGGCGGGGGGCGCGGTGCCCGGGCTGGGGGAGGCGGGGGGCGCGGTGCCCGGGCTGGGGGAGGCGGGGGGCGCGGGTGCCCGGGCTGGGGGAGGCGGGGGGCGCGGGTGCCCGGGCTGGGGGAGGCGGGGGGCGCGGTGCCGGGTCTGGGGGAGACGGGGGGGCGCGGTGCCGGGGCTGGGGGAGGCGGGGGGCGCGGTGCCGGGGCTGGGGGAGGCGGGGGGCGCGGTGCCGGGGCTGGGGGAGGCGGGGGGCGCGGGTGCCCGGGCTGGGGGGAGACGTGGGGCGCGGGTGCCCGGGCTGGGGGAGGCGGGGGGCGCGGTGTCGGGGCTGGGGGAGGCGGGGGGCGCGGTGCCCGGGCTGGGGGAGGCGGGGGGCGCGGGTGCCCGGGCTGGGGGAGGCGGGGGGTGCGGTGCCGGGGCTGGGGGAGGCGGGGGGCGCGGTGCCGGGGCTGGGGGAGACGGGGGGCGCGGTGCCGGGGCTGGGGGAGGCGGGGGCCGCGGGGGCCGGGGCTGGGGGAGGCGGGGGGCGCGGGTGCCCGGGCTGGGGGAGGCGGGGGGCGCGGGTGCCCGGGCTGGGCGGGGGGCGCGGGTGCCCGGGCTGTGGGGAGGTGGGGGTGCGGTGCCGGGCCTGGGGGAGGCGGGGGCTGGGGGGGTGGGGCGCACGGGGCTTGTTGAGGTGGAGGACACAGGTGTTCGGGCTGGAGGAGGTGCGGGCGCGATCTTCAGGAGCAGCACAGGTTCCTGGGCTAGGACATGTGGGCGAGACCGGTGCCCAGGCTGAGGCCAGGCTTCTAAAGACGACCTGGGACCTAGCGGTTTTTGGCGCCCTCCAGCTCATTTCCTGGGGTGGTGTCTGATCCGAGCCTGGAGCTGGGGAGAGCCACCCAGCCTTGTTGGGCACTCCCAGCTTAACAAGCCTCTCTCCAGAGTGCTCTTGTTAGGGCTTGTTTTTATACCAAGCTTTAGGAAACTTGATGTTTTTCCTGTTCTCCCCTGTTTTAGGGAGCAGGTCTTGAAGGCAAGAACCACCTTTTTCTTTTTTAAAGGTTTTTCTGCTGATTCCATCCTGCTTACCCTGGAGTGGTACATGACTATGACAGTCTTTGTGTGGAGTCTGTAATGCTTACACCTTTGTTTCATGAAGACGATCATTTGGAGTACTTACTTAGCAACCCAAGTTATATCTGAGGATTAAAAACAGTCCTAATCCCTTAAAATATTAAATTTTATGCTATGTGTATTTTACCACAATTTTTTAAAACGACTGAAAGTATCTTTACAAGGTCTTTATCTCTACAGAGGAAGTGGCATATTTGCTTTGGGAGCCTAGTGTTGTACCAGAAGCCAGTAATGTATGGTCTTAGGTAAAGAACGGATCTTGGAAAGCCTAGTCTAGTGTCCAGTCTCCTACCTTTTAAACAGTCTCAGGCACGTATCCTTAGAACGTGCCCAAGGCACACGAGTCACCGTATGAGGCTTATTTGCTCCCAGAGTACTAAACATTAAGAATATCTAATTATACCTTGCTTTTTACAAGATACCATATTTAGCAATACTTTCCAGAATTCTAAACCCAGTTTTTAACAGGCTTAGGTCCAATGAACTCTCAAGTAATGTTAAAGATTAACCACTTCAATTTTATGGGGTTTGACACCTGTTGATGGTATTGCTAGTTGATACTTTTCATTTTTAACTTGGTAATAAAGGCAGTGCTCAATCTGTCTTCACTCCCAGTTTTACATTCATTTAAAACAGACCACATCTTAAATGTCTGTACTTCTGAGAGTTTAGCTCACAGGTGTGACTTGGGTGCCATGGAACATCTGTTCTCTGTGTGAGGTCTGTCTTCATTGCTATTATTGTACTGGGTGTTGAGCCCAGGGATGCTTTAGCACTGAGCTCCATCCCATCTTTTAATTTTTTCTATTTTGAGACAGGATCTAAGTTACTGAGACTGGCCTTCAACTTGCAGTCTTCCTGCTTTCACCTCCACCACTGGGATCACAGAGAGTGCCAGGGTCCTGGTGGTCTCTTTAAACAAGGGAATTGTTGCATCCAGGATAGCTTTTTCACTAGTTTTGTTGTGGCCCATGAGTAGAAAATGGATTCCTCCACAGTGTGGAAGAACATGGGATTCAGTTGAAAAATCGCTGGGCACCTGGTGGACTCTGGATAAATTTGTTGAATGTAATGTATTGTAGCCAGAGGCTAGCGTAGTATTCAGGCTTGGCTGCAAATCCTTGTCTTAACATGATGGTCTTCATGTTAGCTGCCTATTGGGTGTAGAGCTCAGCTGTGTTGACTTTTTTGCATATTTTTCCATACACCGATTTTTAAAGACTGAAAGTAAAGCTGGGCAAGGTAGCACACCCCTGAAATCCCAGCTACCCTGAAGCTGAGACAGGAGGATTACAAGTTCAAGGCCAGTCTGGGCAACTTAGACAGTCTCAAAATTTAAAAAAAAAAAAAAAAAAAAAAACAAGGGAGCTGGGGGTGTACAGTAGAGTTGCGCACGCACAGTGGAAAAGAGTCTTTCACTGTGGAAAGTATAGCTACGTATATTTTTGTAACTTACCAATCACTATAACTTATTATCCAGCATAGTACATGTACAAGTCTTGATAGAAGTCTTGGAGTAATACATGCCGATCTTTTTTGATTTTGGATTTTTCTGTTGTGTGAAAATCAAAATATTTGTGTATTTCTAATGTTTTGCATTCTTTCCAATCAGCTTTTTTTTAAAAGGGTGAGGAAAATGTCTTCTAAATGTCTTTTTAAATTTGAATGGTGTTAGGAAGGAATTAATTTGTTCCATACATATATATGTAGCAAAAATGCCACTTGTCTCCAGTGTGGAAATTATGTTATTTGTGTGGTATTTTGTATCATACTGACATGCCTGCCTGTTTTTCTATCCCCTCCTGCTGTGTGTGAAGTTGGAGTGCTTGATGCAGTTGGTGAGAGCTGGAGCCACACTGAATGTGTCCACTACACGCTATGCCCAGACCCCAGCCCACATTGCTGCTTTTGGAGGACATCCTCAGTGCCTAGTCTGGCTGATCCAAGCAGGGGCCAACATTAACAAACCGGTAAGAATGCAGAGGATTGACTCTACTTTCCCAGTGATAATTACTCCCAGGGTATTGTTTTAAATTGAGGCCTTAATTAGAGTTTGAAGTGTTTACCTGAGGGCAGACTGGAATCTGTTCCTTCAGCTATTGTGAATAATAGACCCTTTCCAGAAGTTTGCATACTGTTCATAGAGTGCTTTTGCCTATTATATGACTCACCAGATCATCTGCTGCCACTGAGGGTGATTTGCCCAAGGTCACAGCTGGTAAATGATGGCCCTGGTCTCCAGCCCAGGTTTCCTGGCTCCAGCTGCCTCAGCTTCACTTCATAGTTACTAAAAACACATCCATGCTAGCAAAAGGAGTGGCCTGGGTCAGCTTCAAGGGGAGTTTATGGTGCGTCAGACACATTTGGGATGCTGACTGGTTGCAGAAAAGTCATTTACTAAGGGGAGGAGTAAGTGATTCCAGTCCTTTGTATTTAAGTATGCACCAGTAAAATGACTTTTTAAAAATGCATACAGACTGGAGTGTGCATGTGCCCCCATTTTTACCCGCGTTTTCAGTATCTTTCCACCAAATAATAATTAAAGTTCTATTGTATGCTAAGGAGCTTTTATTTCCTCCCTCTTGCTTTCCTTTGTCTTTCCTAATATGCCTCCTTTGAGTACAACAGGTTTAAAGTAGTTGTAGTTCCCTTCTTGAAGATGGCGCAGCTACCCACCCTAACTGCAGCAGTTGAGGAAAGGTGTTTCTGCCAGGTTGGAAACATGGATAAGTGGAAAAGGAGTGCAGGGCATAATTGGGCAATTTGTTCTCTGTGAGAGACTGGTAGGAAAGACCCTATGGAGGAGTGGTCCTGGGTGGTAGACTTGTTCTTACCATTGTGTTAGACGTGGGTAGGCACACCTGTATGCTTGCCACACTCCTCCCTCTCCTCTGCATGCACATGTGCCTTTTTGTGTTTCTGCTGCTGCTTTATTTTTCTTCTTGTGAATTATCTCCCTTGTACCCTCCAATGCTGGGTGTCAGCACAGCTGCCTATTTGCCTCAGGTCCTACACCCTGGACTTCCTCTTTGCAAGTAGAAAGGGTACTGTGGCCTGGGACAAGTCACTTAAGACTATGGCTCAATCTGTCAGTAAAATATGGATAATGATTCCATGAGCGGCAGTAATTAGTATTTAGTATTATGATGGAATTTGAGTATGGAACGTTCTGTTCTGTATGTGGACTTCCTTTAAATTGTTACGTGACATCTAATTTAGAGAGATCTAAGGAAATTGCCTAGTATTTATTTTTGAATCTAGAGTCTCCTTTTTTAGCTATTGTCTTACAGCAGCTCACAGTACTAACCTGATAAAGGGTGTGGGCTGAGCGTGTGCCCTATGCCTGCAACACCCTCTCAGGTGCCCCCAGGCAGCATCTCTTCTGAGCTCTGCTTCCTAGGGCAAGACTACCTGATCCTCTCTCCCAGTAGCTTCCACTGTTGAAATACTTGCCTGGTCAGAAATCCCCAGGTCCTCCTGTCCATCCAGAGTACCCAAGGGGCATTGTTAGGCACCCTAGAATCTCCTAGAGGGTCACAGGTTTTCATCTCTCAAGGTGAAGAGCTATGGTCTGAATCTCAGGTATGGTCTTGCATTAACCCATGGGTGGCTGGACTTGGCCTCTCTTGTAATGGGTACTCTATGGCCCTGAGGTCATGGTAGCCCTGTGGCAGCTCCCAGTGTTCCAATTTTTCTTGTTCTCTGGTGTTTGTGTGTGTGTGTGTGTAAGTTTTTGAACTTGGCACACCACTACTGTTAACCTTTTGGCATGTAAGCTGCTGGCAGTTTGACGTTCGTTTTCCTCATACTTCATATAGACTTCCTGGGCCATCTGTCAGGTGAGCTGAGAAATTGTAGAAAGCTGGTGTGCTGTCTGCAGGCCTGTGTTGTGCTTCCCCAGAGAGGAAATGAAGCTAGCTTTCATGGGGTATATTTTTAGTGCTCATCTTGCCTAGCTTTGCTCAGTATTTGAAAGCCAGCTCTAGTTTCTAGTATCTAGATTAGAAATCAGAAGTTTCCTTTGTTAAAGTCAAGGTGCTCTGCTGCCCTATTTCTGGCACATCTCCATCTCTCTCCCAGTTTGCCGTGGTTCTCGACTCAGCTGCAAACTTGGGTATTTTTGAGATGTGATTGGTCTGAACTGGAGACTCAAACACCCTTCACATGGTCTTTTGCTCTTAGTATCTTCTTTCTTGACTGCAGATGTCATTAAACAGTGTTTGCTGTGCCCTCCAAGACTGTTCTTGTATAACAAACCAGGGGCTGGGTAGTTATGTTTTTTCAGTGTCTCCCTTAATATCTGTTAATCTACCATCAGGTATTTCATCTTGCTTGTAGTTTTCTTGTCAATATTTTTACCTAGGGGATTTTTTTGCCAGAGTGGGGGAGGGGGGTATATCAGGGATTGAACTCAGAGGCACTTCGACCACAGCCATATCCCAGCCCTATTTTGTATTTTATTTAAAGACAGGGTCTCACTGAGTTGCTTAGTGCCTTGCTTTTGCTGAGGCTGGCTTTGAACTTGCAATCCTCCTGCCTCAGCCTCCAGAGTTGCTGGGATTGCAGGCATGTGCCACAGCGCCTGGCCTTTATCTAGTTTTTATTTGTCTTTATTATGTACCACTTCTCTCCCTTCCCCTCCTCTTTGGAAGAGTTCGCTTTTTTAATAGTCACATGGTTTGCTGTTTTCCTTTTTTCAAAAACAGAATTTTTGTTTGTTTGGGGCTTTAGATTTCTTTATATTCTGTTTAGAGCCTTTTGGACCCTGACTTAAATACATGTACACACTCTTCCCTCCACTCTGCCCCATGAGTCTTTCATATTCCATTTTCTGCAAAGTAATGTGCCATGTTTGTTTTTACTGGGGTGGCCTCCACCTCACTGTCCTCCCTGTAAGTCATTATACATTGAGAAGGAGCTCAGGTGGCCACTGGGTTTATGAATGCACTGCTTTCCCAGTGCTGCACATCATGCCCAGTTGCTTGCTCCTCTTTACCTCTCAGTGATGCTGTAGGCAAGTATGGCAGCTATAGCTCTAGTGACCTTGAAGTAGGTTGATTCAAGAACTCTGGCTGCTTCACCCTCAGGATTCCCTGGATTTAAAAAAATTCTTAATTTTTCTAATAGAAGTGATGACTCTTTGGTTGCTTGAATTTTTATTTTGATTGCATTTACTGCTTATTTGTTACTTGCCTGGTAGCCTGTGGACAAGTGTGAAGGAGTTCATCCCTTTCTGTTTGACTGCATTATAGACTACAGAGTGTTTTCCCTGAGTCTGCTTGCTTCTGCTTCTGTTCCCCTTTGTGCCCTCTTCAGTGTCTTTGCTAAAACAGAGGTCTGTTTTGACTGCTGTGTCTGACCCTTGTAGTGTTCTTCCTTCTCTTTGCCTGACCCTTTGACCTCAGACCATCTTTTCTAAATATGGTTCCAATTCAAGAAAAAATTCAGGGTAGGTAGACACTATTGGTTAGACTCAGGTTAGCATTGTGGTAGCCATAGAGGAACATGGGTAGGCTCAACTGAAGTTAGCTAATGATATGTGCTGTTCCTTGGCCTTGATTGCTGTTATAATGTGAATTTTTTTTTACTTGTCATGGGATAATTATTGGAGGTTTATGTGTACACATTGGTGCTAAGATCCAGGATAAAAAGATTTGTGAATCCCCATTGAGAGTATTCATCATTCATCTGTCCCTGCTAAAGAGACCCCCAAAATTTTGGATGTTGACCTCTAGCTAAATGCTTTGAAGAACATGACCCCTTCTCTGGTCTTTGTCTTCTCTTCACCTAGATGTTCCTTTGTATTATGCTTCAAATTATGCTCAACTTGTTTGTGTCAAAGATAAACAAGAAGACCTCTGGTCTGTGCTAATTGTTATGCTTTAAAATGTGGAAGATGTTGTTGGATCTGAGTGTGTGTTGTGTGTTTCAGGACTGTGAGGGGGAAACTCCCGTTCACAAGGCAGCCCGCTCCGGGAGCCTGGAGTGCATCAGTGCCCTAGTGGCGAACGGGGCTCGTACCGAGTAAGTGCCTTCAATTATCCTCCCAAGCTAGAGACTAGTCAAGGTGTTATATTCAAACCACAGCATTTAGAACAAGCAAAAGCCCTAAAATCTTTATTTTTAAAATTAGTCATACAGTTTTGTTTTTTAAATCAGTTGGTTGGTGTTAGCAAGATTGTAGACTGAGTTGACCACTGATTAGTAGTAGGAGCTTAGTTCCATGATGGCTCCGAATTCTTGTCATGAGAGAGTGAATTAGGACAGAAGGAACAGTCAGCGAGTGGATTTCAAAGTTGACACTGTTGACTTCGCCACAAACTAGATGTGTCTCTGTGGCTGGTCTTCTCTTTTCTTTGCCAGGTTTTAATGTGAGAACAAAGGGCTTGGTTGAATCAGAATCTCCTTGCAGGCCTCTTTGGCTTATGTGATTTGAAGACAATGGGCTTTTCTAAATTCTGCATTCCTCATCTTAGCAGATGTGAGAACATTAGGTGATGGAGGCTGTCGACAGTCTCGAAATGATTAGCCCATTATGATTCGTAACTCCTTGTAAAGTAGCCTTGGATACCGGTGGCATTGTTTTAGAAATCCTTGGTGTTGCCCCGTTTATATCAGCTAGCTTATTTATCATCTGATAGAATAGTCTTTAAGTGTATTAATGTAGAGATGTGATCTTGTTTGCAAGCCATTAGCTAGCCTGGCATTATACATTTATTTAGATATTAAATTCATTTGTCTTAACTTAAAGATTTATTTTATAAAATTTTTCTTCTACAGTTCACAGCATTAACAGTGGATCCAGTTTTCACCCTTAAATGTTGAGTGTAAGCTATAGAGTTGTAATGACCAGATAACTGATACCAGCTTTTTTGTTTTACCTCAAGTGTTATGAATAATTCATAAAAATAGAAACCACCTTATTCTAATTGGAAATGTGAAGATTTAGACTTTGGGAGAAGTAAACCCCACAAAAGTTTAACCCTTTGGTTTCCATTTCATTGTTTTGACTCTGTATTCTAGTAGACTGTGAACATAAACCCTGGGCAGCAAAGCCCTACAGATCAACATAAGGCTGTCAGCAGTCTCGGTGACTCAGCTTCTGTTTCATTAAGTGTTGGCAAGATTCGCCGTTAGTTTGGCTTGAATCCTTTACTTCATGTGGCAAATTAATGTTGTGAAAGTGGCCCTGTATAAACTGCCACATTGCAGGGGACCCTTGTGACTTAATATGTAGTCATGACTTAAGATGATCTAAAAGCAATTGATAATGTTAATGTATATTATACCATTTTTAAAAACATTGAGATGATTCTCAGTGGATTGTTTTAAGTTACAGATGAAATTTCATTAGTTGTTTAGATTAAAATTTCAAATTTTTAATTTAAAAACAGAAGCTTTGATTATGAAATACAGAGTCATATAACATGATTAAATTGCTTAATTATCATTTATTGAAATAATGGATAATTAGAAGTTGATTTTTTTTATTAATGACTTATTTTTCTAAACAATACTCTAATTGGTCCTAAGCATTTTATTACAAAGGTGTTAGTTTTATTCATTTTAATGGATAGTTTAATCCTTCAAGCCAATCAACATCTATCATTATGTCCTTTTTTTTTTTTCTTTCTTTCTTTCTTTCTTTTTTTTTTTTTTTAAGTGGGTGTCTTTTTAAAAATGAGCATCTTTTATTTACAATTCTGTCCTTGGTTACAGGACCCTCAAGTGTCTCTTTTCCACCAGGTGTGGCTGAGCATGGCCTCGCGTGCCAGTCTTTCCCATCTCAGTATAAGAGCCACCCCCTCAAGACCCTGCATTGTGGTGACTTCCCTGGACTGGGCTTTCAGATTTTTTTTAGAAGAAATATTTAGCCTGAGCTACTAGCCAAAAGTGATTCTTAAAATTCTTAGTCTTTGGCCTGGGGATAGAACACAAGTAATCATTATTTATTGCTATAGTATATGTGGTTATTTAGTTTTAACATCTAAATAAAATGTTAGTTTTGCCAGTGAGCTAAATCAAAAATTGCTTCTTATCTGCTCTGCACATTTTTATAGTTCGCCCCATTTAGTCATAGCACATACAACAGTTGAATCCCTCAAGTAGTGGTGCTGAGGTCCACCTTATTTGTTCCCTATAATGCCACTCAGATGGTCAAGTGTGATCCTAGCAAATAATAACATCTTTTTTTTTTAATTAAAGAACAGGCAAAGTATTAACTTTTTTTTCCAGTTTAAAATGGGTAGATTGTTAATTCTTTTACATTTCATAATATTTAGGAGATAGTGTAAATTTTTTCCTTCCATGAATAGATCAAAAGCTTCCTCATACCAGTATTTTTAAATGAATGATTTTGTTCAGTTTCTACCCCGCTTTACTATATCTGCTTCACTGAAGTGGCCGAAGTCTAAATGTGCTCTTTCGGTCATGGGTAGCTGCTGAGGGCAGTGTGCCAAGTGTCTGGCTGGAGTGCTTTGTTATAACTGACTTGTTAATGTAGGTTGCAACTCTAAGATTAAGGCATTTCAGCTCCTGTGCATCGTGTTAAATTTTCTAGCACCACACGTGAGTATGTTAACAGACTTTTGTTTTCTTCTCTTAATTTAAAACTTGAGTTTTGGTGCCAAGTTATCTTTTCCATATGAGCTTCTCTTTGGGGCTTAGGTGATAGTCATTAATGTTTGCTGTTATTTAACATCTAAAAATTGAAGCACACAAGGTTAAAGGGCCTAAATCTGGGTCTGAGAGTTAAATTGTGATCATTTTCAGTCTTTCTTGCTAGGGAGTGGGAGATTTCACTGCATCAGTGTCTGCCACGGCTTCACACTTGGTCTTTTTGATTAGAAGAAGGGTGTGTACTAACGTAGCTATCACCTCATTTTTCCTTGGGATAAGAGAGGTTAAATCAGTATGATTTTGGAGAAAGACTTAAAAGCTTTGCTTTTTGCTGATAAGAAGACCTTACATTAATGCTGTAAATAGCAGGTTTGGTTTCAGTATTTTGGCTACTACTTTGTCTTTGTTTTCTTGAGAGGGAAAGGAGAATGTTTCCATGTCATCCAGATATTAACATGGCTTTTCTTCACTCCTCTGGGCAGGAGTGAAGGGGGCTTAGTTGGACATGAGGGACACTAGAACTACCTGAGCCTTAGACATACTAGCAGGTCTGTTTTAATCCCATACTGCGTGGAGAGGGCTAGTGCCCAGCTGCAGGCTCACACCCTTCTTAGGAGAGGATTTCCTTCTAAGGCCATTTAGTCTGCAGCATCTACATTTTGTCAACCTAATTACTTTGAACTTGGGAGGCACTTAACTGTGATCTCCAGATAGCTGGAGAAAGCTCTAACCTGAGATATGCAAGGTCAGTGACTCACTGTAGAGCAAGCATTCTTTCTTGCCTAATTTAGAAAATAGACACAGTTGTCTATAATAACAGAAGTCTAAAATGAGATGCCAGCAGATGGTTTTTTAATGCTACAGGGAAAAAATGCTGCTAAACTTCTAGAAATTCTTAATTAAAATGGAACTGGCTAACTGTGGTTCAAAATCAGTGGCCATTAATGACCCACCTTTATTTGCTTACCTTGGAGCCCTGCCTAGAGGCAAAATTTTCACTAGGACAAATAAGTCTGATGAGTACACTTGCATCTTTTGTCCTCATTGGAAATGAACCCAGGTTTACGTTACTACCATCATTTTTTAAAATCTGTGTTTTCTAATTCATTTGCGGCTTGTTTGCCCTTCAGGATAATAGTCCAGTTGAGACATTTGTTAGCATTATGACTGAGACAGCCTTCAGATGCCTGAGCTCTAGTTGCCCCCACGTCCTGGCCTTTGCCCCTCTGGTTGCATGACAGCTTATCTGTCTAACTCTGCTGTCTCCTGCGCATTCCTTCTCTGCAGTACTATGGGTGGAGGTGTCACTTCTGGATGTCCTAATACAGGTCCCCTGCCAGGCAAGAGCAGATGTAGTCTGACATTGTTCCCAAGTTACTGACCAATTTAGTTTAGAATTTTGATTGTTTTGTTAACAGCTTGAAAAATATACAAATTTCAGTATTTCTTAAACCATTGCTTTTACAGGTAGTGCTTTCGCGTTGAGCCAACCATATCCTGATGTTTCTTTCTTACTGAGTTATAGTGGGAGCATGTTGCATACTTAGCACAGTCCTGAATGATGAGCTTATATTTTAATGTATGAAGACATAATTGTGGCTCAATTACAGCATAAAACTGTCCTCAGTAATGTTGAACTTGAAATGAAAACTTGGCACCAAATTTATTCAGGTAGAAACTTTTTTAGAAAAATAGTTTCTTCCTGTTGTTAACTAAAGAATTTATTTAAGAAAGTCTTCCTACTTATGTAAGTTTGGATACCAAAGGGTTAAAAATACACATGTATTTTTTACTGAAGAAATTTTAGATGTTTGCTGATGTTTTATCTGTACAAATGGACATTTAGTAATGTTTTATCTTTTTTTTAATGATTCCATTTATTTGCTTATTTCCATCTAGGAATAGTTACTAATGTATTTGTGATACATCATACCAAATTTTAAAGTAACCAGAATCGTGAGTTGTTGGTTTTTAGTCCATACTCTTAAACTTTTGTTGAAATATTGACATAATTAAATTGGCTTTATGCTAAAAATTACAAGAGGTAACTTAACAGGCAGTGTTTGGGAGCAGCCACTCGGCATCAGGGTGGTGACGGGCCGGTGGCATAGCTCAGCAACTGCTTCTGCACCCCATGTGTGTATATGTACTTTTAATCAAATGTTGCCTGCAAATGTGATCCCTTATTTAAGTTTCCTGTGTATGCACCATTGCCCGTTTTAAGTCACACAGAAGATTCTAAATCTGTAAAAACTACACGTGTCAATGTCTTACAGCTACGTAATTCGAATTGACTTGATTTTTTCAAGTAATCCTAGAAAGGGGGAGCATTCCATATAGAAACTGCTGAAACTGCCACAGGTGCTTCTCCGAAAACCTTACGGTTGTGGCATTGAATGCTCAGTATCGCTTCCTTTCTGCACACGAGGCGTACTGTTGAGGTATTTGTTGCGGTGATTGGTTTTAATGCTAATCTAGGAATTCAGATATAGACTCTTTAGATTTGCATGCTTTGCTTACCCTAATTTATGATATCTACCTTTTTACTTGTAAACTAACAATAGCTAAATTGAGATCAGAAATTTAACAGAAATATTATTTATATGAAAATTGTGGTTATCTTTTATTGTCACATGGCATTAACAAAAAGAAAACACCCTGAAGGTGATGTGACACCTTGGGTTCTAAAACTTGTGTTTCAGGTACTTTCTGATCTTTGATTTTTCAAAATTAACCCCCCCAAAATCAACTTTTCATCAGAATGGCTTCTCTTCTGGTGTTGTGGCACTGTAAGTGGAAAATCGAAAGCAAGCTGGCTGGACTCAGTGGAGTTGGAATCTAAAGTCGTTTGGGAGGAGTTCTTAGGTATAATAAATTTTAATGCTCCCTTCACAATATTTTTACAGAAAGTAGAAGCACTTGTGTTTTAACCTCAGTAAAGCTAGTGGCAGTTTGATTTATTTTGCCAGTTGGTTGGCAGGACAATTAACTGAAGTGGAGGTCATTCTTCCATGTGCTATGCTGGTATCCCAGTGCTGAAAAGCTAGCAGGAAGTGTTGGAGAAGATGGGTGTCCTCCCAGACTGCCCTGATGGTCTTGGTGAATGGACAGGAGCTGGAAACAACAGGTAGGAGCACCATCATGGTGTCCGTGAGAAATGGCAGCACATTTAGAACACCAACAAAAGAATCTGCTCCTGCTAACCTCCTTTTAAACAAAATCATCGTTTAAACTTCAACAAAACTATTAGTTTGAACATCAAAATGATTGTTTTTAAAAATATCTGCCCATTTTCAAAGATTTCTCCAGTGGTTGTTAGGAGCAGAGAATGGATGAGGGCTTTAGAATGACTCCAGGACTCATTGGTTGTCAGACATGGACAAAAATAAACCGTAGCTCAGGCACAGCCTGCATGCCCAGGTGCCTCAAAGGGTGTGAAATTGTAAGTGCTAGTCTAAAAAATACCATATGTATAATCTCGTCTCTAGCATAGTCTTCATCAGAATGTAGTTTTTGAAGCCAGGTGTAGTGGCACACAGCTGTAATCCCAGCAACTCGGGAGACTGAGGCAGAAGGATCGCAAGTTAAAAGCCAGCCTCAGCAACTTAGCAAGACCCTCTCATAAAGGGCTGGCAATGTGGCTCAGTAGTTAAGTGCCCTTGGATTCAACCTCTGTTACAAAAAAATTCACACACACAGTTTTTAGGAGTGTTTTTAACATTTTCCTCCAGGCAATTTAAATTTTCTGTGAGAAGAATGTGTATAATGCTGCAGTCCAGATTAGCTTTGTTCTTACTGATTCCACATTTGGTGTAGAGGGTGCCATTAGGTAGTCCTGGAACACACTCAGTGGATGTTGGTGGACCATAGGGTGAAGGGTGGAGTGTTGATAAGTACTAGACCCCAAATGGAAGTAACAGAACTTGTAAGTCAGTGGTTTAGTTCCTATGCCTACCTCCCATGAACTTTAGCAAACTAAAACAAGTACCTTAGATTTAATAACCTACTTAAAATTGGAACACTAAATATAGAGTATGAGGGTTGATGAATTTGATACATTTTAACCAGAATCACTTTTCAGCTATTAAAATACCACAATTGAAATATTGCTTCACAAATAGTGAAGCATATGTAAAAACAAAAAGACCCTAGCTTTTGTTTGTTTTTAAATAAAAGTGTTTTGAGAGCTGGGGGTGTGGCTCAGTGGTAGAGAACTTTCCCAGCAGGGCTGCAAACCATTGTAAAAATTAAAGTTTTGAGAATTATACGTTTTAATAATTATCTATTCTAATGTTGACTTGGAAGCCTACATAATGATATAGTTGAGGAACTCAGGCCTGAAGGTGGCTCTCACTGCCTGCACATCCACACTTGCCTGGATTCTCTGTGAGGGCCTGGGAGCAATTGGTTTAACCTGAGGTCTTTTGCTTAGTATTTAAGGTTTTGTGACAGATTTGGCAACTTTTTAAAATGAAATAGTGTGTGGAATGTGTCATTTTCCAAGAAATCCATTATTGAAAGCAGAGGGATAGTTACTAGTGTTATAAATTGGGGGAATTATTCAGCAGATCTGGCTGACTGGCTGTTTTTATATGGCCTGTAAACTAGGAATGCTTCTTGCCTTTTTAGATTGTTAGAAACAAAATTCAAGAGAATAATAACATTTTGTAACGAGATCATATGAAATTCGGATTCGAATGCCCACAAAGGCTTATAGAACATAGCCTTGCTTATTGTCTGTGGGTGCTTTCTGGCTATAAGAGTTGCAGCTGTTTCTGAGAGGGCATGGCCTGCTGCTCCTATTTACTTCATAGAAGAAGTGCCACCCTGGGTCAGATGTTCCCTAGTGAGCGTGTCGTGTGCACCCCAAGTGTAGAGAGCCACCAAGGAGAGGTTTCTGACATGGACAGAGAGGAGTGAGGTGGCTGCATAAGGAGTGTGCAAGCAGCTGGTGAAAGTGAGCAGGAGGGGAAGGGGGCTGCCTGGCCAGCATGAGGCGAGACAGGTCCTGTGCAGGAAGGAGGCAGACACTGTTAAGTAAGACTGTTTGTGATACAGTCAGTCCCTGGTAACTCAAGTCGCTGTGTAGAGCAGGTCTTCTGCAGTCACTGGGAACGGGGAGGATGCTAATGGTCCCAGTCCTGATAATGCCACAGGGGCAGTGCCACCTAAACAGTGGGCAATCAGTCTCTCCTCTGTTACTGTGTCCTGGCCTCTGTTACAGATGCTGTCTATATGGTGCACTTTTCATCTCCCTTTCACGTTGTCTTCAGAACCCTAAATTGTCTGGGAAGCCATCAGAAGCTCAGTTGACTAAAGGTTGTGCTTGATGGTGTGGCCCCCATGTAGCATGCACAGTGTGAGTTGGTTGGTATCCTCCTTGTGAGATCTTCCTTTAAAGTTTAGAAGACACTGCCTGGAGCCGCCTGGAGGCTGTTGGCTCTGGCCTCAGGAGAGTGGCGGCCAGTGTTGCTTGGGTGCGCTAGCACCCTGACTGCAGTGCTCACAGCACTTGATGGTCTCCGTGGGGCTGTACCCTGTGTGTCTTGATTTTCTACACTGAATTGGCTTTATGATTGTGAATGCCATTTAAAAATGGTTTGCTGCTCTTTCCCATTCTTATCCACCAAGAAGTGCTCTTTACCATTGGCTGTGCTATTGGTGCTTGTGTTTTTCCTGTATGGAATGGCAGCTTCTTGTTTCTGTACTCTGGTTTTGGGATTCTGGAGAGTGAGACCATTGGTCATCTACAGAAACTGTTACTTTGTAAACTTCATGTTCTGCCTTTTTCTTCAAATTTCTCAGAGTTTGAAAGTCTCACATAGCAGTTCATCTTTCTCAACCTGTCTAGAACATCTTCTCTGGTGCCCTCTGAGAACGAAGCCCGCAGTGGGTGAGAAGCACCACCGGTGTGCGTGGCAGTGCTTGTGATGCGCACGAAGCTTCAACAGCAAGTGGGCATTGGCGTGGGCTGTGTGGTTAGTGTAATTCACTCTGCCCAAACTTTGGTTTTTCTTTTTTATTCATGTGTCAAGGTTCAAATGCTGGGATGTATGTTTATCAGGATTCACAGCCACAAGGTCCTAGATCAAATAAAAACGTGAACGTTTCCAACAGTCCTGAACGCTGTTACCTTCATTTTAAAAGAGAATTTTGTTCATTTCTGGGATTCTTAAGTCTTGTCTCTTTGTATCCCATTATATTGGGCTTGGCCCTTCCTTCAGAATACATAACTGCATTATAATTTACATCTCGTGGTTTAAAAGAGAAATTTTCAGTCAATATCCAGAAACATAGATTTTTACTTCTGAAGCAGGAGCTTTGTTTGTGTGGCTGGAAATAGGAATACAAGGCTGTGATTGGCCCTGGAAAGAATATTTTTCTCTTAGGTTGTAGCTTCCTTTTTCAGATTTTTTTCTTTTGTTACCCTCCCAACCTTCCTGACCACCAGCTCAAGGGCCTTGGACTGGTGGTTTCAGTGGTGCAGGCTGAGGCACTGTGTTGCCCGGCCTCTTAATAGACGTGCAGCACTGCCAGCTGCAGTTACGATGCTCCCTTCGCTGTTGAGGGCTTCTCTGTATCACTTTATCCAAGGGAATGTCTGCTGCTTTGCAGAGTATTTCACAGAGCCCTGTGTATTCTTGTCTTCCAGGGGAACTTTGACATGGAGTTGCTTTTGTGCCCTCTGTTTAAATTCAGTGTCCAAACATTTACACACTCAGCCGCTTCTCTTGTGTGTTACTCAGAGCCTCCACTTAAATTCTGCCAGCACTTCCTACTAGATTCTTAGTGACTGCAGAAGACAGGAGACCTTTACCTTTTAGTGTCATTCACCAAGTGAAATGTTGGTTCTTTCGAATGGTAGGACTAGCCTCAGGATGAGTTCCTCGGACTATGTTATGTAGAGTCTTTTCACAGGAAACATCCACTCAGGTGCTGTAGAAATGCAGACATGTAGGCTCCTACAAGTTTTAAGGTCCCCCCAAACAAAACTTTTTGGGGTGTTGAGTCAGATGGCAGTTTATTTTAATGTCAGGCATCCTTCTAAACTTCCACTTACAGTGTTGCATGCCAGCATGAAATCCAGCTTATTGCTGAACTGGGACTGTTTTTAGGAAGCCAGTTGGTGTGAATGCCATGGACAATTTCAGTACATGTTTGTTTGTTATGATTTTACAAAAGATAAAGGATGGTTATTACAATTAAGTGCAGATAATGTGTAGAATTCAGTTTCAGGAATGAGTCTGAAGTTAGCATAAATTTCGATTCTTCAGACTAACAAAACATTTTGAAAAGTAATTAGGAAGATAACTTTTTTAAAAGTTTAGCATATTGATTTTTTTAAAAAATTATTATCTCCCAAATCTTGCTTAGAAATCAAATGTGTGTAAGAGAAGTTAGTTATGGAGTTAGGATAGTTAACTACTTTAATGAAGATTTGCTGTAAATTTGTTGGCTTTTTCATATCACCTTCAGATAGATAGTCAGTTCAGCAGGAGCAGAGACCAAGTTCAAATGCTAATGGGTGTAATTCAGTGTTTTTGTGTTGTGCAGCTTGAGAAATGCCAGTGGCCTGACAGCAGCAGACATTGCACAAACCCAGGGTTTCCAAGAGTGCACCCAGTTTCTCTTGAACCTCCAGAATTGTCACCTGAACCGTTTCTGTCATAATGGTGCCTTGAGTGGGGGCCATGAGAACGGATTTCCCAACCGTGTTAGTGTGGGAACAAACCGAAAGAGATGCTTAGAAGATCTGGAATCCTTGGGAGTCAAGAAAGCCAGAACTGGAGGTGAGACCATGTGGGGTGGGGAACAGCAGGACTTCCTTCCCCAGCAAGTGTCCTGCACGGTGAGCTGTCCTGGAGAGTGCTCGTGCAGGACGGTGACCACCACTGTGAAGAAGCATCTCCTGACAGGGCAGAGTGTGGGAGGGGACTGTCCCCTCACCTGTGAGCATGGGCCTGCCGCTCCTGAGCACCCTGCCAGGAGTTAGGAAGACTGGTCATCTGTTGTATCTGTTCAGAATACAGCCATTAAAAGAAATATGCCACCATGCCTGATTTGTTTGTTCACTTCTTGAAAAATGTTCCTAAACTTACAATAATTGTAGATGATCCGTCAGTAAAACATCTTTCACATTTGGAAAGGTAACTTTTACTGTCACCACTGGCATGGGGGATGTGGCTTCCACTGGTCCTCATGCCCTGTGTGGTATGTGAGTCCCTTTATTAGTTTGGTGTCAGGTCTGAGGTAAATTACTTCATTCTTCCCCCTTTTTTAAAGATGGATTTGGAGTTTGCATAGTAGTCACTGATCACTCTTAACTTGAAATGTCTTCCCTGTAATAGAGGAGAGACTGTCTGTGTTTGCATATGAAATGTCTTAGACTGGGGCTGGGGTTGTGGCTCAGTGGTAGAGCGCCCGCCTAGCACGTGCGCAGCCCGGGTTCCATCCTCAGCACCACGTAAAAATAAAAGGCATTGTGTACAACTAAAACAAATAAATAAATATTAAAAAGAAAGAAATGTCTTAGACTGAGGGCAGGAACACGCAGAGAACATGACAGGAAAAGCAGATGTGGAGTAACCCACTGAAGTTTTGGACTCAGGTGGGACTTGCTGAGGATGATCTCAACATCCTGCTCTTTGGTCTTAAAAATGCCAACATCAAGTGCTGTCGAGTGGCCAGGAGGTATTGGTCTTCTGTGTACTTGGCGTGGGGCAAATCGCCCTCTTCCATAGCTGTGCCTCATTTACTATAACATACTTTTGTTCCTATAAAGGCAGGGAGGTCTGTTGTCTGCTTCACAGCCCTATAAGTCTCGTCACTGTAAATCTTGTGATTACGTGACGTTTATAGAAATATATATGAACTTAAGTATGATAATTTATCAAAGTCAAGATTTTCCTAAGTCAAAAATCCTGAACACAACATGAAGGTAGACTTGACATTGGGGTTCTAGTGGCGAAACATTGTTCAGCACTGTCATTTGTACCATGTTCCAATATGATTTAAAAACATGTTTAAAGTATCAATTTCAGTATCTAATTCTTCAAGAGTACTTTTTTTCAATGTTTGCACTCTGACTTAATGCCTGGTTAATGTTGTGAAATAGTAAAAGTATGGACCTTATTATGCCCTTTGCATCAATTATGTGTGTGTTAGTTTAAATGTTCTTTATACTTTATTTCTCCCTCGTTGTTGGTAAGTCTAAACTCTGTTCAGTGGTTTTAAAAAGATGTCCCTTAACAGTCTAAAGAGATTCTAAAATACCACATCTCGGGAGTTTAAAAACTGTCCCAAAAGTTTTTAACATCAGCTTAATTGGCAGATACCTCATTGCCAAGTGTCCTAAAAAGTGTTTCCAAGGATCCCTGAGGTCTCCTATCCCCTATGCAGCCTACTCAGGTAGAGTCAAACTGATGATGTCCAGCGAGTGGGTGGAGGTCCGGTTTGCATGCCCCACACTGCATGGTCCTCAGCCTGAGGGTGCTTGTGCAGAACAGTGTGTGGCTGGAGACGCACGTGTTTTCAAGGTAACAGTCATGCATGCCTGAAAGGTGCACTGTCCTTCAACGGAGCATGTTGTGTGATGGGTGCAGTTTCAGAGCATCTTGAGGACGACTTTGAGCCTCCGTGCCCTTTAGTGCGAGCTGCTTCCTGATGACAGGTTCGCCCGCCATGACTGTCGTGCCTGACCTCGCAGCTCCTTCCTAGTCCAGTGCTTTCTGCAGTTGCCAGTCCTTGGACGTGCCCCATGTGCCACCTGCGTTTGTACACTGCTAGCACAGATGGGCCTTTCCAGCCTACCCTGTCACTTGTTTTCCCCTTTTCCTACTGTCACATGCTGTGTGTGAAATGTGGAGTCCTACAGCTGATTCTTGATCACTAAAGCAATTTTCCCCATTATGCATGTTCTAAATGAAGTTGCTCCTGGTTTGAATATTTAATTATTTACATTCTTTGACCATTGTCAACAGCACTACTTTGTATTCTTAATTTCTGGCGTTTTGTTTTGATATGCTGTATGAGCACAAGTTTTGCTTTATCTAAATTACTGGCTTTGATAAATCTTGATTCTCATGCCAGAGTAAGCATTTTATTTACTCATGTAAAACATACATAAAAAATCCTTTTGATGGGGGCTGGGGTTGTAGCTCAGTGGCAGAGCGCTTGCCTTGCACGTGCGCGGCCCGGGTTCGATCCTCAGCCACCACGTAAACATAAATGTATTGCATTGTGTAAAACTAAAGTAAATAAATAAATATTTAAAAAAAATTAAAAAAAAAAAGTTGTTAAAAAAAAAAAAAATCCTTTTGAATGCCGGGTGCAGTGGTGCACGCCTGTAATCCCAGCACTTGGGAGGCTGAGGCAGGAGGATCACGAGTTCAGTGCCAGCCTCAGCAATGGCGAGGCACTTAGCAACTCAGTGAGACCCTGTCTCTAATAAAATACAAAAAAAAGGGCTGGGGATGTGGCCCAGTGGTCGAGTGCCCCTGAGTTCAATCCCCGGTACCCCCACCCCCCCAAAAAAAATCCTTTTGAGTAACTTCACATAAAAATAATTAGAAGGGTTTAAGTTGTTATTTTTTCCTTTTGTTTAAAAACATTTCTATAGGTGCCTGGGATACCTTGACTATATAGATTGTAGCTTTGACCTTATTAAACAGTACATCTGTCTTCCTACAACCCAGCCATCACAGAAATGACATGATACATATCTTAAATAAAAATGACTAGGCCTTTTTAAATTGAATATGAACCTTTGGAAACAACTTATACTACAGAAGTTTGTACTTTAAAACCTCTCAAAGCCATTCAAGTCATATCAATGCAGTTTGGTCAGAACGGAAGTGTTACTGTAGACATAGATGTATGAACTCTGGAGGGTGAAGTAAAGGTAAAGTTGATCTTGAGAGTGTTTGAGGGGCCTCTTCCCCAGGATGGAGTCCTGTTCATTGGGGATGGTGCAGGTTAGCACAGTGAGTGCCTGGGGTGGTGGTTCCTCATTCTATCCATCATTTGGTTAGAATGGAATGATAGGTGACCTTCAGGATCCCATGACTGCATCTGCTTTGTAATAGCACGTTTGGGTTTGTTGGTGTTCCTGGTTCATCTTCAGTAGTATCTCAGTACGCTGTTGGCACGTGTCGTCCTGGCAGGCCATCCTGAAGCCTGCCAGTGTTCCTGGTGAGGAGAGAAGGCAGTTCCTTCCACAGGTGGACACTCCATCCTGTTGGATGGTGCTCATTTCTCCTGGTGGTCCAGATGGACACAGAGACTTTTTGTGCTGTGAATGGGACCACCACAGCCCTGAGGAGTAGCCTGTGGTAACAACAGATCTCAGAAGTTGAACTGACTTCATAGTTACTCTAATCAAATAGCTGTTGGCCTCAGGTTCTCATTTGTGATATGTAGGTGTTTAATATAAAAATATCTACAATTCTGTCACATTAAATCAGCAGTGAAGTTTCCCAGCATAGTTTTTTTTTTTTTTTCCAGGATAAATTTAACATCAAGAATCCCCCATTTTCCTGGCTTGGGAGTTTTATGTTTTGGGTTTGTTTGATTCTTCTGGTGGCCCTGGGGATGAAACCAGGGCCTCATATATGCCAGGCTAACCTCTGCCCCTGAGCTGCACCCCTAGCCATTTTAATCTCATGGAGACAAAAGTCTGTTTCCCAGGTTGGCCTCAGACTTTGCAGTCATGCCTCAGCCTCCCAAGTAGTTGGAGTTAGAGATGTGTGCACCACCAGGACTGGCCTACTTTTCTGTTTGTAATTGCTTTTGTTGAGCAGACTTGAAGAGTATGAGTTTTAAGGGCAATGTGACTAGCTAATTTTGGTAAATACTAGATGTTTGCTTGTGCCTTGAACATGAGATTCAAAGAAAACCCCAGAAATACGTTTTTAATTTAGCTCCCCCTGATTCAGCCACACACAGGATGCTTTAACTTCTGATGTCTTTGGTCTTCTAAAACCTGTAGTGAATGACTGTTCATATTTGTTTGTACAAATTCAGAGCAACAGGACGCACCTCGTTGTGTTCAGAGACTGAGCAGGCTGTGTCACGTGGCAGCGTCTGGTTTCCGTCACTACCTGTGCACTCTGGTTGTTCTACAGCTGTGCACGCTGCTGTTGTGGAGTTCCACCTGCCTGTTGCCAGAACCCCAGCCCTCGGTCTGGTGGCACTGCTGCCTCTGTCTCCTTGAGCACTTCCCTGTTGGTGTCACCCCTCCTGCCTCACATCATTCTCACCACCTGCCTGCTGGAATTCAGGCCATGGCCGGACACCAGGTTCCACTAAAAGTCATTCAAGTGCTGGTTTAACCAGGAATTTTCTAAGAAGAAAAAAGTAGACATTTGAAGTGAATAAGTTCTAATCACCAGTGGCTGGCAGGAACCATGAAGGAACTTCCTTGCTCCTTCGACGGGAAGTTGCATCCTCCCTGTGATCAGCATTCCCGCCCACGTGCACTCTGCCGCGGGACGGCCACAGTGTGTGAGGGCCTGCAGCAACTGGCCAGCTCTCGGGTTCTAAGCCACCCCCTTGAGCACTGGAAAGTTAATCATGAGCCTGATGTGATCCCTTGGATTCATCGCACACAAGGCCTTGGTGGTTTCTGCTCGTGTGAGAGGGCATCTGCTTCTCTGATCTTGGGGAACAGAACCAGTGTGGGCAGGTCTTGGGAGCAGTGCCCAGGAGCTAGCTGGAACATGGGCAGCTCAGTAGTGCAGCTCCGGAGCAGTGTGCCTGCTGTGGTAGCTGCACGCCCTGTCTACTTGCAGGTGTGCCTGGCAGGCAGACGACACGTCATGAAACTTGTAGTTTTGTTGGCCACTGAGTTGCCTGAGGCTCCAGCCCCCCAGGTCAAGCACCAGGGCTTTCTCTGAGCCTGGGAGGCTGGGAGGTTGAGCCAGACCCAGGGAGCTTGCTGTCCTGCTGCTTCGCTGTCAGCAGATGCCTGCTCTGGCATTTGGGAGGTGGGGATCATGGCATGTATGTTCCAGGAATATTCAGCCCTTTTCTTAGAACTGCAAGTCGGAAGGAAGATGGGAGTGAGAGTGTTCTTTCCCAAAGCACAAGTGTAGAATGCAGTCTTGTCACTGAGGACAGTGTTGGTTCCTCTGAGGTGTCTCAGTGCAGGGTGCCATATTTAAAATGGCCCCTCAGCAACTGGAGGAGCTGTGGGAGGGGCTGCCACTGGTGCCTGGTGGTAGACGCCAAGAGTTCAAGCTCAAGGTTCTGAAGGTCTGGAGAGGCCAATTTAATTCCATGGCTGGTAGTGTGCCATTTTAAAACTACAGCCCAGAGGCCCGCACCCAGCCGTTGAGCACCCATGTGTAGGTACTAGGGATACAGAGAGGAAGCGGACCATGGCGCCCAGGCGTGCTAGCCAAGTTCCTGGGCCAGGCTGTGGAGCAACGCTGCAGACTTGTGCTTCCCACAGTTTCCCGTCTGCTGCCGTGTGGCTTCCTCTCATTTCTACCTTATGAGAGAGAAACCGTCTGCATTCGCAAGAGGCACCCGCCAAGGGAACAGAGACTTCCACTCCAGGGTGGGCGTTGCTTGGTCCTGACGGGCTGTGATGGAGTCCCTAAGCCCTCCCTGGCACCAGCTCCTCGCCCCCGGCAGCAGACCTGCCCTCAGTCTCACTGCCACAGTGCGGCCCTCCTGCTGAGGCACTTGTGACTCTTGAGGTTTTTGTTTTGTTTTAATTTTGTGTGTGTGTGGTTGTAGATGAACAGCATGCCTTTACTTTATTTGCTTATGTTTTTATGTGGTGCTGAGGGTCGAACCCAGTGCCTCACACATGCCAGGCAAGTGCTCTACCACTGAGCCACAACCCCAGCCCACTCTTCAGGTTTTATTGTACTCCAATTATTCCTAAGTTTTTTCTTTCTTTCTCTCTGTGTTTCTGGGGTTTGTTTCTGACTAGCGAGTGGGCTTTGTTCCCAGACTGTCTTGGGCTTTGGGCTTAGCAAGTGAAAGGACAGGCACCCTAACTGGGGTGGGAGCAGGGGAAGTCTTCACATTCTTATCTGCAAGGTGTTTTTTTGTTTGTTTGTTTGTTTTTTAAACCTGTTTTTCAGAAGAATGAAATAGCAAAAATGTCCTCTAGTTGCCATTTTATACATTGACATCTGGACCCCAAACAGAACCAGGCACTAAGTGCAAAGATGCTAAACCTTGTGCATGTGTCCTCGGGGCTACCTCTGTCTAGGGAGCACGCTGGTCTGGCTGCCAGTGCTGTGGGAACCAGCTGGAGGTAACACCTGCCCCAAGGGCTCCCTGAAGTGAGCGGAGCGTCCCCTGCACACAAGGCTCAGTGCTGCCACCTCCCCCAGTTTTAGTTTTTTGTTTTTGTTTTGTTTTGTTTTGTTTTTAATTTATTTTTGTGAAGCTGACCTGTTTACTCACCACTGATTTTGGAGAAATGAGTACTGGTTTATAGTGAGGTGAGGACTTGGCTTTCCTGGTTTTGGGTGTGGAGGGTTAAGGAAATCTTTGGGAGTAAAAATATGCTTTAGTGCCTTCAAACACAGATCACCTGTGTTTGAAGAATGCTTTTTGTTCTGTGCAGACTTTTACTTTATTTCCTAAAAATCCAGCTCACTCTGTAGTTAGGAACCGTGTTCCCAGTTCTGTACACTAGCATCTTTGGGCAGTAATCTGGAATTGGCACACATAACTGACAGTGATTGAGGTTTCCAGAATTAGAACTAATTAAAGCTACAGAGTTCAGTTCTCTGTTTTCAAAAGTTTGAGAGAAATAGTGCACAGTAAGAGTTGTTATTTGTTGTGTGCATTCTTTTTTTTTAATATTTATTTATTTAGTTGTACACAGTGCCTTTATTTATTTTTACGTGGTGCCAAGGATCGAACCTGGGCCGCGCATGTGCTAGGCGAGCGCTCTACCGCTGAGCCACAACCCCAGCCCGTGTGCATTCTTTGATCCAGAAGTAATTCTAGATATTTATTCAGGACCCAGAAATGTAAACTAAGATGTGTTTATAAGAAGGTTAACTGGTATTTGGGAGGAGAGAAGAGTGAAGCCACCTAGACCTTGGGAACTTTGGTTAGGTGAAATTGCATTAAGGTGGGGTCCATGCCATGGCGCGTGGGTGAGACAGGATACAACAGCCATCTTTAGATCCTAGAGACACGAGTGTTGTCGGGGCTTGGGGACGGGGTGTGCACAGAGTGTGTTGACCTGTGCATGTGACCAGACGTGTGCCTTTTCCACCTCTGGACACAGAGAACGTGCATGTGTAGCTTTAGCTCCGGAGTTCTTGGGACCCAGATTTTTTAGTGTGTATCTTCAGTTTTTTTCTATCTTGGTCACAGATCAAAAGCCACTTGGACAGTGTGGTTAGGCCGCTCCTGAGTGCTAGCCTTCCTCTTTTTTATAGTGAAAGTAGTGGATTTAAAAAAAAAAAAAAAAAAAAAAAAACAATCTCAAGATTGTTTTATGGCTTTACATTGTTTAAGAATTGTCTTTCGGGGCTGGGATTGTGGCTCAGCGGTAGAGCGCTTGCCTAGCATGTGGGCGACCCGGGTTTGATCCTCAGCACCACGTACAAATAAAATGGATTGAATAAAACGCATTGTGTACAACTAAAGCAAATAAATAAAAATATTTAAAAAAAAAAAAAGAATTGTTTTTCTTTTGAAAAATATTTTCTGAATTTGGAAAAAAAAATGTTTCAATTATCTATAGGTTGTATAATCTCTGTTCTTTAAGAGCCCTAAATTAAGGTTTTTGCCATCAAGTATATCTAGAAAATATATCTGGAATTCCATGACATTAATTGAACTGCATGCTTCAAGAAGTATTTTTTTATTGTGGAAAATTAAGTTTCTAGTAGCATGCATAACATTCATTAGTGGTCTTTACTTTTAAAATTACTTGACAGTTTAAAAGCAAGTTTTAAAAAACGAAATTGCTGATAAAAAGCATGTCTTAGTTTTCTCGTGTGTTTAAAGGAGTCTGAAGTCTTTGTTTTCTGTGCAGCTCCAAGCCTGGACTATGCCATGCCACTAATGAACGGCGAGACCGAAGACGACGCTGACACAATGCACATTGATAGAGAGTTTTCTGCTGTAACAGGTGGGAGTGGACAGTTTCCTGTTGTCTGCAACAACAACCCAATGGTCGAAGACACCACCCAACAAGAGAGTGGTTCTGTTGGACCAAAAGAAATAGAAATATATACTGTTTCAGCAATGCAAACCCCTTGTCGTTGCAAGAATCAGTATGCATATTATTTCTAACATAATTTTCTTTAAAACATTTTTGCACTGTGCTGTCCGGTATCTTTAAAAAATGTTATAATTTGCGTATCTTTGGCAAGTTTGTAGATACAAGGACAAGTGTTTTGGTGCATTCTCTGGATATGAGAAATACAAGTGCAATCTTCCTGTTTTGATTTGAAGTTTTGCTTAATGTGCCTTGCTTATTTTTAATGAGGTTGCATTTTTAATTTTTGACAACCTTTGGATGAACGTACCAATCATGCTATTGCCAGTGTCTTCAAGGCAATGTGTAGCCAGGAGGAGCTCACTGTGCACCTTGGGAACTGGTAACACTGTGGTGCTGGCTTGTGACCCACTCGTGCCGTGGGGATCTTTGGCCCCATGGTCTAGGTTGCTTTGGTGTCTGGCATTCCCTCTAAGTCTGTTGAAATGCTGAACATCATTTCACAAAACAATTTACATGTTAAGATGTTTAACATTAAAACAGTTAAAAGTCATATTTTTTTATTTTTTTAAAGGACAAAAGCTCAATTTCTTCTAGCATTTGGAATTTCTGAAAGGATTTATCTATAGCTAACACTTTTTTCTGCCATTCTTTTATTAAGGTGACCACAAAAACATTTTAGCCTTTCTCTGAACATGTTAATCAATTTAGAAATACTTTTTAAAAACTTCATTAATACATTTTTATACTAAATTCTTCACTGGGAAGAAAAAAATCATGTATTTTGCCTCCCAAACCCACGTGAAAAATATCATTTTTGTTCACCAAAATGAAAGGAAATACATACATATATCCAGAAGTCACCAAATTGTTATGGGTAGTGTCACCTTTTTTGCCAAATAATTAAATGAAACGGGTAGATTTGCCATGGGCAATTCTGATCAGACAATACATCTTAAATAGCACATTTTCTGTGGTCAGGGGCTATTTGTCCTTGGCTAAAGATAAACAAGAAAGCCTGCTTTTAAGAAAAGTGACAGTGCTGTGTGCTTTTGAGTGGGCAGTATGACCGTTCTGCCTTCTCCCCACGTGACTTCCCAGTGCTTTTGTGGGAAGCTTGATGGCTGGCTTCACATCTGGCCCTGTGCACTCCCCCGTCAGAGCCGGGTGGCCTTCCTGTGCTTTCCACTGTGGCCTTACGACACTTTCTGACCCAAGAAACAAACTTATGAACAACTAGAGGTTACTTGCATTTGTCTTAGGTGAAGCACTGAATGTTCACAGGCACTGCCGCCCCTGTCCATTAGGATGTCACAGAGTCAGGCTGCTTTCCCCTGAGTTCTTCCAAGTGTTGTTCTCTGTTCTTACAGAATTATTTTCAAGGACAATGCGTGTTTGAAAAGCTGCTCAAACGTTGCCTTTACGTTTTGAATGCCTCTCATCTGAGACCTCAAGCAGGGTCCAGAGCCCTCCCTTCTCTAAAGGACCGTGGCTTTCTCTGGGACTGCTGGACTTGGGGCAGGATGTGTCACAGGCTTCGTCCCCAGGCTGTTCACAGCCTCCCACTCCCTTGTGCTTTGGATGTTGGTGGCACCTGTGGGGAGCTGGACATGTGGTGGGACAGGAAGTGCAGAGCTGTTGAGGTTCCTCTGGAGCTGAACAGGGGTATTGCAGAGACCCCAACCCAGCCTCTGTCACAGTCTCCAGGCGGGGCTCTCAGCTCAGTTTTATTAGAGTCCCAGGACAAGGTGAGGTCTGAGCACTTAAGAAAACTTCAGTTTACTTTATTTCAGTAAAAACTGCACACAGAGTATACTTGTAACTGCCCAGTGTTGCCATCATATCTATGAGTTCTATCATGTAAGGTAATTTATACTTTCATTTTTTGAGAAAAATTAATATAAAATTTTCCCTGGCAATAAACTAACTTTTTATTTATATTTAGTCCTTTAGACACTGCTCTCAGTTTTCAGTTTAAGCTAGCATTTAGTTTTTTTTGGGGGGTGGGGGGGGAAATCCATTGTCCCTGAAGAGAGTTTATAGCAGTTACTAAGCTAGTTGTTGATTAAATCACCAAAAATTGATGATTGTAGGATATTTAGAAGATGTCTTGTTCATCGAACCAGACACGATCCTGTCATGGTCAGAAGACAGGCAGGACCCAGAGACCCCTCAGGTCTGGTAGTGAAGTAGAAAGGAAGCCCTTCATGGGAAGAGCGGCACAGTATATGGCACAATAGGGGGTTTGGAGTGTTTAAGGTGTGTCCTTATGATGAACAGTATTGGGACTGAGCTCTTCTCTATCTATTGCTCCTCCTTTGATAGCCCAGGACTTCAAGGTGAAATTTATTATTACCAAGCAAGAGATAATTTCAGATTGTTCTCTGTACTGTTCTGTGAATTCCTGAAAACCTGGATATTCTCAAATTCCAATATACAGAAAAATAAGTTGTAATTAATTGTCTATCCAGCGTGCCCCAACATTGGTGATGGACTTCACGTCATGGGACGTGTCCCTCCTAATGGGTGTTAGTCTATGCAGGTGTAACTGCCAGCATTTATTTCCCAGCATAAGTGGTTTTTGAAAATGACCTAACACCGGAACCCTCGGCTCTCACAGCCATCTTAATTGCTGGACTTGGAGAGACTCCTCGGAGCTGCGCTCTCAGCCCACTGCTGTGTGTGAGCGCCCCTGGGTGCGCAGGCCTCTGCGTGGCTGTGCTGCTCTCCTGCGGGTGCTCTTAACGCAGCATTTTGCAGAGGTCCTTGTGGATCTGAGCATCATAGAGAAAGCGAGCTCCTCCTCCTGTCCTGTGTCTGCTTCCCCAGCCTGCGAGGAGCAAGGCCTGTCCTGTGGTGTTTTGTACGTGGTGGGAGCATTCTTAATTCACCTGCTTCCCCCACCCCCAAGAAACAGAGAAGTTTTAACTTTGTGGAAAACTTTACATTCAGTTTTCAGTTCTGATGGACCTCTTCAGAGGCTCTTTTTAAAACTGCTCTTCAAAAGTAGTTCTACAATAAGGTTTTTTGACAGCCTTTTCATGCTGTTGGTGTTTGCGTGCAGTGTGTTTGTCAGCTTGTGTTTTTAAATCTGACTGCCCAATGCTGCTGAATGCATACGTTTTCCTATCTTGCCAGGCAGATACTACCCCTGTGTTTTGTTTGAAATATACAAATGTTCAATTTTTCATTTTGATTTTGGAGAAGCAACAGAAAAGAAACTAAATCTCTCACAATTGTGGCAGCAGTGAAGCATTTTATACTGTCTCCCACCCTGTTCTGAATTTTGGTGACAGGTGTATTTCTTGATGCAGATATGAAAAACAGTAGCTCCGTATCGAATACGTTGACAAATGGATGTGTCATCAATGGACATTTGGACTTCCCCTGCGCAGCCCCGCTCAATGGGATGGAAAGCAGGAGTGACCCGGGCTTGACAGGACCTAATGGAATTAGCAGTGGATTAGTGGGTTCTGTCTGTGTAAATGGGACTGAGGAGCCAGAAAAGACCATGAGTGTTAACCCTGAGATGTGCGGTTCTCTGCACCTGAATGGGAGCCCCAGTAGCTGCGTGGCCAGCAGGCCCTCCTGGGTGGAGGACATGGGGGAGAACTTGCAGTATGGACACTACCACGGGTTTGGGGACACTGCCGAGAGCATCCCCGAGCTGAGCAGCGTGGTCGAGCACTCCAGCTGCGTGCGGGTAGAGCAGCGGTATGACAGCGCCGTCCTTGGTGCCATGTACCTGCACCACGGCTCGTGAGGACAGGAGGCTGGCCGCCTCCCCAGCAGGCGACTCGGCACCGCTGCAGCACCAGCTTGAAGGAGGGTCTCCCCCGTCCTGCCTTTGTACTTGAACTCCACTCAAGCAGCGCCCGTGAGCGTGCGTGCGGTGCGTGAGCAGGCTTCCCGTGCCCAGAGGCGTCCTGGCGGGGTATCTGTCCTTCTATAAGATGCTCTTTTGCAGTCTGGTTTTTCTGATGCCAGTATCTACATGATTTTTTTAACACTGTCACCAGAAATTGCCGGATTTTTTTCTTTCTGTAAGTTATATCTGATCAAGCTAAGTGGGCAGTAAGCAAGGTGCCTGGCGAGTGAGCTCTTGCCCTTGGGCATCAGGGCCTCTGCTCTCTCTGTAGAGGTCCTGACCAGCAGCCTCACAGAGATTCCCATTGTGATCGTGTGAAGACCAGAGCGTCTGTCTCTTTCAGCGTCTTCTCACTGAAGCTGCAGCTTGCCACGTGGTGGAGGGTTTGGTTGTGGCCCACACATGGTGGCTTCGTGGTGCAGCCCACTGCCCTGGGTTCCACTAGGAACAGGCCCAGCCTAGGGTGGACTCTGACTGACTGTTTTTACTCCACATTTCCTACCTGCTCTCTAGGATTTTTATCACAGATAATGGTTTCCTTTATACGTAGTGGAATTACTATTTGTAGGAACTGTCAGATCAAAATATTTAACTATTTTTACTTTTTTCCCCTTTTTGATTTTTGAGGTTTTCTGCTTTAAAATATATATATACACATACACATCACTATGTATATCCAGTTAACTGAGAGAATTTTGAATCTCTTAATAAAACTGCATTAAGTTTATGGTTTTATAGATAAATTAGCTTTTGTTTAGGCAAAATTAGTGGTTACACCGTGCAAATATTGTAATGAATTTTTACTTTTCGGATTTTTGTAATAACAATTGGTGCAGATGGAGAAAATGTCACATGAGCAATCCAGTGTTGTAAGAGTGCACTGACATTTGTTTTAAAGCTGTTCTCTATAAATTGAGTAAAACACTCTCAACAGTCACTTTGTCCTAGGTGTACTTTCTCACGGAGCAGGTGGAGTCGGCACTGGGAGGGAGGGAGGAGTTTGGTATTGCGTTTTCTTTTTCTGGTAAGATTTTACTTTATTCTCATGATCTCCATCATGTTTTTAAAATGCTTTTGCTTTGTTACAACCCCGTAGTTTTAGTCCGGTGCAGTGGCACACACCTGTAATCCCAGCAGCTTTGGAGGCTGAGGCAGGAGAATTGTAAGTTCAAAGCCAGCCTCAGCAATGGCAAGGCACTAAGCAACTCAGTGAGACCCTGTCTCTAATAAAATACAAAATAGGGCTGGGGATGTGGCCCAGTGGTCGAGTGCCCCTGAGTTCAATCCCCAGTACGACCCCCACCCCCCAAAAAAAACCCATCTAGTTTGGGGGCTGGGAATTAAAACTGAAAATTTGTTGTTGTTGTTGTTGTTGTTGTTGTTGTTGTTTTAACTCCTCTATAGTTTTGTGGCACCTGTTCTCAATCTGTTGTAGGGGAGTGTAAGTTATGTGCCATCTAACGTCATTGTGTTCAGATGCTTGTTTTCATAAAAGATCTGTAAGGTAATCTTCAGACTTCTTTGTTTTCAGCAGATATTAAAGTGAACATACTTTTTTTTTTTAGAAGTTTTTTAATATTTATTTATTTATTTTAGTTGTACACAATGCAGTACATTTATGTTTACGTGGTGGTGAGGATCGAACCTGGGCCGCACACGTGCGAGGCGAGCGCTCTGCCGCTGAGCCACAACCCCAGTCCCAAACATAGACTTTTTAAGAATGTAAATTATATGGCTGGGGTTGTGGCTCAGCAGTAGAGCACTCACCTAGCACATGCGTTGCCCAGGTTCGATTCTCAGCACCACGTAAAAATAAGGGCATTGTGTACAACCAAAACAAATAAATAAATTTGTTTTAAAAAAAAAGAAGAAGAAGAATGTAAATTGTAGTTAATGGTGACAACAAATAGCTTCCTGGCATCGTAGGTCATCTGGCAGTCAGGGACCCTCTGGTGAACACCAACAGGAGGAGTGGCAGCAGCCATCAAGCACCGAAGCCACCTGATTGCTCTGAGTCTTTAAAGGATATCAACCTGGATGCCATCCCCTGCTTGGACTGTGTGAAGTATTTCAGAGACCTCATGCTGAGGAATCCCCCAGCGAACCTCGTAAACACTGAGGATCAGAGTATGTGATGAGCTTCTGGACTGTTGGGTGGAATGTGACTGGGGGCAGAGCCTGTCCCGCACCTGTGGGGAGCAGCGCCCATGCTCAGCAGGTGGTAGTGCCCTCTGGTTCAGAGCCAGCCTTGCCGGGGCATCCTGGAGCCTTGGGGTGGTGCCTTGGGTTTGCTTCACCGTAACGGAAGGGAGAAGGTAGGGACAGAACAGGAGGGGTGTGAACTGGCACTGGAGCTGGGTGGTAGGCACACGAGTCTTCACTTTGTATGTATTTGGGAAAGTTTTTGTTTCTCATGAGCACTATAAGGAGAAAAGGAATGCTTTAGAAAATTGTGGGTGTCATTTATTTTTAATATTTATTTATTTACTTTAGTTGTACACAATGCAATGCATTTATGTTTACATGGTGCTGAGGATCGAACCTGGGCCGCGCACGTGCGAGGTGAGCGCTCTGCCACTGAGCCACAACCCCAGCCCCGTGGGTGTCATTTTGACATTGGCCAGGTATAGGCTTGGATTTTATTAAACCTGAGTCACCAAAACTAAGTTTATACCAGACTACTAGAATGGTTCACTGGTTCACAGCCTCTTTGGCATGACGACCCTTTCCTGTGATTGTGTTCTTTTATATTTGTCACAAACAATTAGAAAACAAAATCAAGTTCATTTACAATAGCACTAAAACCATGACACCTTGGGCTGTCTCTGAAGATGTTCCAGTCCTCTACACTGAAAACTAGGAGAAAGAAACCCTGGATACATGGTTGGTGGAAGTATGTAGAGGAAATCTGTCTTCATACACAGCATAAATGGAAAAGGCAGCGATGATAGCATTTGCAGCTGACTTTTGTAGATGTTTGGTGATTTCTTAAAGCTTCATTGCAACATTGAATCAAAATCCACATTAGTGAACTAATGTATTCACTTAGAGTCCGTTTGCCCTGTACTCAGAGTGGACTTACAGCCAATGCCTGGTTTTTTTTTTTTTTTTTTTTTTTTTTTTTGGGGGGGGGGGTTGTTGTTGTTTTAGGGAGTGGTTTGTGGGGGTGGGGGTTGCCAGGGATTGAACTCTAGGCACTCGACCATTGAGCCACATCCCCAACCCTATTTTGTATTTTTATTTAGAGAAAGGGTCTCACTGAGTTGCTTAGTGCCTTGCTTTTGCTAAGGCTGGCTCTGAACTTGCAAGCCTCCTGCCTCAGCCTCAGAGTTAAGTCTGGAGGCTTAACTCTGACTTTTACAAGCTGCTGGGATTACAGGCATGTGCCACCAGGCCTAGTTTTATAACATTCTTCATTTTATAACATTTTATAACATTGGTTGTTTGGAAAGTATTGTTTTAACTGAGTTTGCAAATCTTTCAAGTGTTAAAACATTTCGTTATTATCATATCACACAAATATTACTAATGGTCTCATAAAAGTCACAGGTGGGAAGCTGACTCACACGTTTTATAACTTTTGGCGTTTTTTCTGGGAAGCTAAGTTCTCTTGGCCACAAACATCAGCTGTCTTAGTTCTCTGAGTGGCAGGCTCTTGGTTAACTTTAAATCCTGTCTGCCAAGTACCCAGGTCTTATTAGCCATCACCTGCCATTCGCATTTGCAAATAACAATCTGTCTTCTGGCCTGTGCCTGGAAGGAGCGATGATCACAGGAAGTTGGAGAGGACCCTGCTGAGGCTGCCCAGAGGAAGTCACCTGGGCAAGCCGTGTGCTGGCCTCAGCTCAGTGTGAGCAAACCAGTGTCCAGCACGCAGCGCATCTAAGCAGGAACACTGTAAAACGGGTGTGTGTTGATCGCCTAAGAAAACATGCCCAGAGGCGTCCAGGGCAGTCCTTGGGATTCACCGAGTTAGCATTCAAAGCAGCATCGTGGAGTGTGACGCCACAGACTGCAAGAGCAACCGTGCAGCCTCAGCGCGCAGTGAGACCATGGGGCCTGGGGGACGCGGGGGCTGCTCCTAGCAGTCATATTGGTCTGCGTCAGGTGCAGATGGGGACAGCTGCCTTGCTCGCTGGTCCTTATTGGTCCAGCCACCATGCTGTGGCTGCCCAGAGTCTGCACGTGGGACTTCTTGGTGGATGACAGGAAGACACATCCCAAGGCCAGCGGTCCCCGTGCTAGAACGCAGGAAGCGCTGTTCGCACAGCAGCGTGGTCAGTTGTGGCACGTGGACTCCGGAGCTCCTGCTGTCCCCTAGCAGCCTGTCCAGGGCGTGGGGCCGCAGGGCTGGGCGCAGGCTCGGGAGGCTCAGGCCCATCTGCACCCTGCAGGGCCTCTGCCTCGCAGTTCTGCAGCCCCCGGGCTCAGGGCCACAGCTGTGCTGGCTGCTCAAGATTCCTCTGCCGCCACAGAGCAGGAGGTGATGGAGGCCAGCTCCGGCCAGGGGGGTGAAGAAGTCTGTGAAATGATGAGAGAAAACCACACAGCACACAGGTCTGGAGGCTTAACTCTGACTTTACTTTTCTTACCCGAGTTTTTATAGCCCAGACAGCACAGTCTTTTACATTACAGCTTTTGAAGTTACATTAAAGAATTTCAGAGTTATACATTATGAAGGAAACAAGTTACATTAAGGAATATCAGAGTTATACATTCTGAGGGAAACAGGATACTGTTCTAAGTACATATTACTGATTAAACTTATCTAAAGATGTAAAACAAGCATATATTGATCAATCTTAAATGTCAACAATCGTATAGCAGTACAAAACATGCTTTTACCTGAACCTATTTTTATAACCCCTTAAGATCACTCACAATGTCCCACAGCTTGATCGCCCTAAAAATCATAGCTAAAGCTTAACTGAACTCAACTTACTATTGTTTCCTATAATAACTTTGTTTTGAACTAGAAAGAAGGAAGTATAGCTATTTTTCAAAAGTTAAGCTAACAGGTATTTTTCTTTTGATCAAGTGTTAGATCCAAGGGGTCTCTACCATGGAAAACTTATATCAATATATCTTAAACTAATATCCTAAACTTACTTAAAATAAAAGAATACTTATCAATCACAAGAAAGCCTTATAACTATAACTTAAAACCTTATAACTATAACTTAGAAAAATCTCAACTATGGGGCACAGCAAGAGCCACAAGTATAATCATTACTTACAAGCCTAATGTCTAATTAAAAGCCTGTTCTACTGGTGTACCTAAGAATATGCTATTGAGCTCCTGGCTCAGACTCCACAGTGTAGCTTTGTGTGGTCAGATTTATGCTTAATAGCTAACTTACGAGCCCCTAGTGGTCACACAGAGACACAGTAGGAATAAAGAGATAAAGTTAACCATCGCGGTGCCATATTTGTGTTACATCGTTCCTTAGAAGAGGGAAAGATGCCTTGCTTTCCTTCCCTACTTTATCAGACAAGGAGCCTTGCTCACTTGTCATAAGGAAGATGTCACAGGAGGCCCCAGACGGAACTGCCCCCGAAAGTGGCCTCCACTGCCTCTGTCGGGTTCCTGGGATCCCAGAGCCTGTTGCCCAGGCAGGCAGGACTGCTTATGAGATCAGGAAGATGATGAGACACACAGTAGTGCCACCCAGCTGGCACCAGGAGTGACACACGTGAACCCAGAACGGCCACCTAGGGCCACCTGGGGTTGGGGGCTCAGGAGGCTTCGGTTTCGCCTCTTGGCTCTTCTTGCTGAAGAGCTGAAACCTCTCATGCCTAAGAGTCTCCAGCACGAAAGGAGCAGGTTGGGACAGCCCTGCCTGGTTCTCAAGGCCACTCCGCAGCCTCTGGCCTCTGCAGGGCTGCGCCAGGCACCTTCCACAGCACCCTTGTGCTAGTGCTTCCCATCCACACCTGCCACACACTCTGGCCCTGAGGTGTTGTCAGCAATCTTGGGAACAGCTGCAGAAATCGCAGCTCCCGTGTGCAGGTGCCGCTCCCTTGCAGCTCCCATGAGCTAGTGAGGCGCCGCTCCCTTGCAGCTCCCGTGTGCTGGTGAGGCGCCGCTCCCTTGCAGCTCCTGTGTGCTGGTGAGGCGCCGCTCCCTTGCAGCTCCCGTGTGCTGGTGAGGCGCCGCTCCCTTGCAGCTCCCGTTGCTGGTGAGGCGCCGCTCCCTTGCAGCTCCCATGAGCTAGTGAGGCGCCGCTCCCTTGCAGCTCCCGTGTGCTGGTGAGGTGCCGCTCCCTTGCAGCTCCCATGAGCTAGTGAGGTGCCACTCCCTTGCAGCTCCCGTGTGCTGGTGAGGCGCCGCTCCCTTGCAGCTCCTGTGTGCTGGTGAGGCGCCGCTCCCTTGCAGCTCCTGTGTGCTGGTGAGGCGCCGGCTCCCTTGCAGCTCCCGTGTGCTGGTGAGGCGCTGCTCCCTTGCAGCTCCCTTGCAGCTCCCGTGTGCTGGTGAGGCGCTGCTCCCTTGCAGCTCCCGTGTGCTGGTGAGGCGCCGGCTCCCTTGCAGCTCCCATGAGCTGGTGAGGCGCCGCTCCCTTGCAGCTCCCATGAGCTAGTGAGGCGCCGCTCCCTTGCTGGCTTTTCACTGGCCTCCCGTGCTGGGGGATTTTCCCGACTACAGTAATTCAAGATAATTGAAGCCAATTTTGTGAGTAAAACAACATGAACCTGTGCCTCAAAGAGCACGTTAAATTCTCCAGTATGTAACAGTGACTCTACTTCCTCTTCCCAGAGGTTTTGAAGTGCTCTCCACCAGAGTGGGGCATGTGCAGGGCAACTGCAGAACCAGCATGGCCATTTGGCCCTGGGGCAGGAGACAGCCTCAGGCCACGTGAGAGAAGGAAGAGCGTCCCAGCTGTGGCAGACACGGGCCTTCCGCGCTCCCTGCCTGCTTGGGCGCCAGCGGGGGCTTGTCTTACAGCTCTTGATCACAGAACCTGGGGTGCGGGGCCTCCACGCTGCCCCAGTTTCTCAGAAGGCCCCAGGCCTGTAACTGGGCCAGGGGGAGGGCCAGCCCTGGGACCCGGCACTGCCCCAGCCTCTTCACGACTTCTGGGAGTGCAGAGGACTGGGGTCTGCAGGAGACGGAGGCTCCGCAGAGCCCCCCTCAGACATGTCGTTCAGAGTAGCAGGCATGAGTTTATCAGAAGGGTTGTGAGGGGGAAGATGCCCTCAAGGGAGAGAGCGGTTCCTCTCAGAGAGGAGAGGGGCACCGCACGACTCCCACGCTCTGGTTTTATTGGGGATCCCAGGAAAGTTTCCAGAGGGTCCCATCCAGGTCCACCTCCCAACAGTGCAGGATGACATCTCACTTTCAAGTCCCCGCTGCCATGACCACTGTAGGTCACTTTGACCCATGCAGACTGGTTCTCTTTCTTTTTTTTTTCTTTTTCTTTTTCTTTTTTCTCTTTTTGGTACTGGGGATTGAACTCAGGGGCACTTGACCACTGGCCCACATCCCCTGACCTTTTTTGTATTTTATGAGAGACAGGGTCCCACTGAGTTGCTAAGTGCCTTCCCCATTGCTGAGGCTGGCTTTGAACTCGCAATCCTCCTGCCTCAGCCTCCCAAGTGCTGGGATGACAGGCGTGCACCACCGCGCCCGGCTCCAGACTGGTTCTCACCAGAACTTGTTCTTACAGATTTTATAGTTGGGGGAAACATCTTATCTCCCTGTATTCCAGGACCTGGTCTGTGTAAGGGCCACCTCCTCCCGCCACCTTCAGGGTAACTCCTGTTCTTCTCATCATTCAGGGCCTGCATTTCTCCTGCAGGTGAGGGTAGTTTGCTGAGGAATGTAGCGTATCCTGTGGACTTAAGCCAGGCAGAGCTGCAGGTAAATTCCTTTTTTTTTTGTTTTTGGTACCTGGGATTGAATCCAGGGTGCTTAACCACTGAGCCACATCCCCAGTCCTTTTTTATATTTTATTTTGAGACAGGGTCTTGCTGAGTTGCTTAGGGACTCACCAAGTGGCTGAGGCTGGCTTTGAACTCTGAGTCCTCCTGAGTCAGCCTCCCGAGTTGCTGGAATCACAGGGCTGCACCCTGCCAGGTAAATTGCTTTTTAAAGACAAAGCCCGAGGGGGTCAGTACAGTGGGCCCAGATTACCCAATGAAGCCGCAGGCCCCTCAGGCAAGAGTGCTCTGGGGTTCCGGGTGGGGTTCTGTCTTCACAGCAGGACGCTGGGACCAAGACAAGGCTTGGTGGGGCGGGTCTGCTGAGCACAGCGCGGTGTGCGGCCCTGCTCCGGACACTCCCCTGCTGGGCTGCTCCCGGGACCCAGGGAGCCTGGCACTGTGCAGGGTGGCGCTGCTGTCCTGCCCACGAGGCCTCAGCCTTGGAAGGGAAGAGAACCACGCGAGGAGAAGAGCGGGCCAGGGGCACCCGGCGTCCAGGCGGGGTGGGGTGGCGGTGTGGCCCTCTTGCGGCTGCACCTGCGCAGGGCACGCTTTCCTTCCATTCTGGGGACCAAGAGGTGCAGCCGTCAGTGTGGAGACGGACTGGGGGCCAGAGCTGGGCTGGTGGCCCCAGGGAGAGCTGGGACGGTTCACCTGTGTCAGAGCCAGCTGCGAGCAGCCCCGGCACCCGCGACGGGCGAAGGGCACGGGAACCAGGGTTCTGCACACACGGGTCTTGCTCAGGCGCGAGGAGCACAGAGCTTGCCGTTGGCAGGAACATGCTGGACCTGGAGGACGCCTTGGTGAGTGAAGCAGGCCAGGCTCACTGTGAGGGCCACCTTTCTCGCTCATGTCGGAGAGAGGAAAAAGGGATTTCATGAAAAAAGAAGGGAGACACAAAAAGAAGATAGAAGATGAGACTTGGGGAGGGGGAGGAAAGGAAAGGGATGGGCGAGATGGAACGTGGCACGCGATGTGCATGTGTGACTTGTCACAGGCGTCCCCTGCTTTGTATCACAGTGTTCCAGTGAAAGTCACTTAAGATGTGAGGAAAAAGGTCTCCTGTGCACACCTGGCCTCGGCACACGGGCGGGGGCGTCCCTGGGCTGATGGCAGGTGCTGCCAGCTTACCCAGCTGGGGGCTGGGCCCAGGTCACGGAGGAAGGGAAAGCCAGACCCAGCAGACCAGAGCAGCACTGTGGGCCACCAGACCAGGAAAGGACAGGGTGAAGGCCAGGCCAGCCAGGCCCTGGTGTGGGCGCTTGAGTTGGCAAATGGACCCCACGGACACAAGGTGGCACCTGGGAGCGCTATGTGGCCTCTGCAGCTTTTCTGAAAACGCTGCTTTGGAAGTTTTTATGAGTATTACAAGATACAAATTGTGACAATTACGGAACACGGCCCTCTTGGGCGTGGCGCTGGCCCCAGGTAGAGCTGCCATCCTCCTAGGCCTGGCCAAGTGGGGGCATTCGGGGACACGGCAGTGGGGCGGGCTGTTACCAGGACCTGCGACCCTCCACCAGCTGAAGGAGCACTGGAGAGGGGGACCGAGCGTTCCGAGGGGCCCCCGCAGGACGCCCATGGCTGCCCGTCTTTGTTCCTTTGTCCTGGGGATCGAGCCCGGAGGGGCGTACCTGGACAGCAGCACGTCTTGGGTGGCAGCAAGACAAGGAGCAGTGTGTAGGACAACCAGAATGTCCCTGGCCTTTCCCCCAAAACATCAGCACGTCCAGCGCTAGTAAGAAGCAGGCCAGGCGTTGGCTCCGGCTCGCCACGCCCAGCTGAGTGCCACAGCCACCACCTGCCTGTGGGGCTCGGGAGGCCTGGGTCACCCGGCAGGCGCAACAGTGGTTGCCACCAAGATCCCCGCACGGTTACGATGACATCGCCGTATCAGGGTTTGACTGGAGGACCCCGGGTCACAGTGACGTAACCAGAAGTGTTCCCCCTCACGGTGTCACCAGATTCAAGACCCCAAATCTCTGCCTCCTGGCTTCATTGTCCCAGCCAGAGCTCCAGCCACTGCCTGGCTGACGCTGCGTCCCTCTCAGGACACGGAGAAGGGGCATTAGAGAAACGCAGGAGCCACTGCCACCGGCTGACAGGGCAGAGCAGCCCGAGGTCACTGACCGCAGGGCAGCATGGGCCAGCAGAGCCCTTGACCCCCTTCCTGGGGCCGGGGGGAGGGGGGCGCTGACATGGGGAAAGCAGAAGGCGCAGTCAGGGAGACACGCTCGGGCCAAAGAGCGGCGGTGGCTGGACACACCCCGAGGAGTAGGACCAGGGTGGGTCTCCCTGGCTGTCCCGGGTGTGTCCAGCCCGCGGACGAGTTCGCGGGAAACTCAAACTGCCCAGAAGTCTGGCGGCACTGGGCGTTGTGGGGCGTGGCGACGGGATACTCTGGAAGGGGTCAGGAAAGTGGACTCTCGCTAGCTGGCACTGCCCACCACCCGCGGCCAGGTTCAGACCTGCAGTCTCACAAGCCCCTTCCAGGACGGGATTTCTACAGAAACTGTCACTTGTGCACACAGATGCAAACCACAGCGACCCCGTGACACTGGCTGCCCCACACGGGAAGCGGCCTGCGGGAGGCCAGGCGTGGCAAGAGAAGCTGCCCAGGCCCAGCCTCGGCCCTGCTCCCGGTCGGGGAGGAAGAGTGCTGGTGGCAGGGGGAGTGGGTGTGGGACAGTGGCCCAGGCTCGGGATCAGTGTGCGGCTGGCACTCAGGCGTGCATCTCTGTCCCACGTTTCTGTTGTGTGTTGTTTTCATCATTAAAAGGCTGGAAAGTAGATAAACTTCTAAGAAGGTGAATTTCCTCCTTGAATCGATCCGATACCAACCTCCTGAGAAAGGTGGTCCGTGGGGTGGGCCGGTTCTCCTTGCTCATGCCCTGGTCCTGCTTCCCAGAGCTCTGCAGCGTGTCTTCACGGCAGTCCCCTAGGCCAGGCCGGGGACCAGGGCTGACGTGAGGCTCAGAGTCGGAGCTGCCGGGCTTGGACTCAGGCTGGCTGGGCAGCAGCTGCATGGCCTCGACAGTGCTCCCCTCCTGTTTAACTGCACAGCAGAACACACACACACACACACACACACACACACACACACACCCTGCACACACACCGTCTCCCCTCCGTTCATGTGGGGTCCTGGGACCTCTCCAGAGCTGATGTGATGGTGAAGTGGAGGCAGGCCCCCCAGGCTGCACCGTGGCCTCTGGGGGCCAGGCCCACCGTTCCCCCAGCTCAGGCTGCAGGCAGGGGGCCAACGACGGCTTCCTGGGCCTCAGACCCTCTCCCCACCTCCTCATCTCGGCCCCGCCTGACTCCCCCTGGCGTCTGAGCCCTCCCGACAGCGTCCCAGTGGTCTGACCGCAGGAGCTCGTGCTGGCTTTACACAGGTGGGAACAGACACCTTCCAGAAGGGGCGTCCAGTCCTCCCCTGGACGGTGGGCCGGGCGCAGCGACTCCTGCAGGCAGGCCACCTCGTTCTTAAAACAGACACCAAGTCCCACCAGCCTGGAAGAGATTGTGTAGGATCTGCGTTATTCCTCTAAACTTTTGTAGGATTATCCAGAGGAACCGCCTCGACGTGGACTGCCTTGAGGGTGGCAGGAGGGGAGGTTCGAGGGCTACTGAAATTGCAAGCTTAAGTGGTGCGAGTCGTGGTCTGGTTTTGAGGAGCTGGTCCGCCTCGGTGTCTGTGGAAGTTCACAGCAGCGTCTCCTGGATTCCCTTCGATGTCCGCGTGGATGGTGGCACTCTGTTCTATTCTCTTTCTTGGTAGATTGTGTCTTTTCTCTCTTTTCCTGGCCAGAAACTTGTCAATTATATTGATCTTTTCAAAAAGCAAGCTTGCTCTTTCAATGATTTTCTATTGTACGGTCTTTCTATTTTGGATTTTGTTGACTTCCCTCATCTTTGTTGTTTTCTTCTTTCTGCTTGCTTGGAGCTCATTTTGCTCTTTTTCTGGGTTCTTGAGGGTAGTTCAGATCTCGGCTTGGCATGTTTCCTCTTTCGAATGTGTGCAAGTGGCAGTGCAGATCTCTCAGCACTGCTAGTCCCCACATCTTCTGACATGCTGTATCTTAATTTATATGTGCTTATTTCCTTTTTCTTTTTTCTGAATATGTTTTTGATGACTTCCAGAGCTTTAAAATGTTTTTGTTGTTGTTGTTGTTGTTTTTGGTACTGGGAATTGAACTCACAAGCACCCAACCACTGGGCCACATCCCCAGCCCTTTTTGTATTTTTATTAGAGACAGGGTCTCACTGAGTTGCTAAGTACCTCGCCATTGCTGAGGTTGGCTTTGAACTTGCGATCCTCCTGCCTCAGCCTCCCAGGTACTGGGATTACAGGCGTGCGCCACCGCGCCCGGCTCTTTAAAATGTTTTTGACAGTTTTTTTAGTCAGATTTTTTGCCACTGTGACCTAAAGACCTGACAAGAACAATTTTAGAGAGGAAAAGTTTATTGGGGGGCTCACGGTTTCAGAGGTCTCAGTCCATAAACGGGCAGCTCCATTGCTCTGGCCTGAGGAGAGGCAGGGCATCATGCAGAGGGGCATGGAGGAGGAACGCAGCTGGGGGCATGGCACCAGGAGCAGAGAGAGTCCCCTCAGCAGGACAAAATGTAACCCCAAGGCTCACGCCAGTGCCCGGCTCCTGCAGCCTCTCCTGCACGTCTTCAGTTTCCACTCAGGTGACCGCAGCCCAGGCCGAGGCGCCGGCGAGTCCACGGGCTCGCAACCCGCCACCCCACCTCCGAGCCGCCCCGCCTCTCACTCGTGAGCTTCTGGGACGCCTCACATCCACACGGCAGCAGTCCGGTGTGCTCTGACGTCTGCCTGGAGAGCGATTCTTGAGCCTCTCCCTGACTGGGAAGCGAGATGCCCACTTTGTGTTTGATGGTGGCACCGAGCCGTGGTCAGCGTGCCCACAGCCTGCAGCACAGACACGGCTAGCTCAGCGCCTTCTCAGGTTGCCGCGCGACCTACATGAGGCCATCAACGGCCATGCGTCGGGTTTCCATTTGTACAACGTAGGGCACTCCCTACACTTGCTTTTGAAGTGCTAGGGATAGGCGCGGGCCGGTGCCTGCTGGGCGACCCCTTGCCCCTGAGCCGTGCCCCGCCCTACAGTTGTGCTGGGAAGGCTGCTCAGTTCTGAGCCTTCAGCTCCTCCCTGTGCTCCTGAGCTGGCGCCTGGACTGCTGCTCTGTCACCAGGAGCCCCGATGCATGCCAGGGGAGTGCTGGCCTGCCCTCTGGTCACCACTGCAGCCTGTGTGACCGGCCACGCTCTCTGTTTCCTGGCCTCCCACCCTGCAGATGTAGCACCTGTGCTCCAACCAAGCAGCCAAGGACAGGAAAGGCAGCGTGTCCATCAAAGGGACCTACAGGGACCGACAGACCCCTGCCCCTGCCCTGCTCCCACTCCCTCGGACGGTGCTGAGCTGTCTTCTCCGCGGCCCTCACGTGGGCGGGTGCACTCGTGGCTGTAGCATCTGTCTCCGCCCCCTCAGGCAGGGTCCTCCAGGGTGTCCATGCCTGTGCCGCGGGGAGGGGTCAGGGACAGAGGTGGGCTGTGACAGCCAGTCCCCCTTCTCAGACACCCGAGCACCACGTCCCGCCATGGGCCTGGCTGCTGCTTCTGGCTGCACTTTAAGTGACATTTATCTTAACAATGTGTTGTGAATGTCTGTCCATGAAGGCCGAGAGCTCCCGGTGCCCTGCCCCAATCCTGGTTGGCAACGCCGTGGAAAGCCTCCGCGAACTGCCCAGCGCGTCCGCCTTCAGGTCCATCCTCTTATTCACACCGTGTCAGCCTCGAGCTGGAGGCCGCCTCTGGCTGCGCCGGCCCGTGGGTCTGTCCAGCGGACGCGGGTGGAGCTCGCGCCGTGTCTGAAACCCAGAGGGAGCAGCGGCTCCTGGAGGAGGCGGCCGCAGGCAGGACCAGAGCCAGCTCCAGGAGCGGTCACCCCCGGGGGCACGGCCCCTCGCCCCCTGCTGGTGCTGAGACCCTGGCACAGAGCTGGCGCAGGAGAGGAGAGCGGGCTGCGGCAGGACCGAGCGTCCTCACACGGCGGGACACTCCAGATCCCCCTGCAGCGCGCCTGCCCGCCTTGACCACAGTGGGGCTGCGGCCTGCGGCGGTGGCCGTGACACCCTCAACCCAGTCCTCAGAACCCCACTTCAGGTGTCAATGCTCTGGATGGTGCCGCAGGATGGAAACCAGGCTTGACCAGAGTGGGGCTGCGGCCTGCGGCGGTGGCCGTGACATCCTCAACCCGGTCCTCAGAACCCCGCTTCAGGTGTCAATGCTCTGGATGGTGCCGCAGGATGGAAACCAGGCTTGACCAGAGTGGGGCTGCGGCCTGCGGCGGTGGCCGTGACATCCTCGACCCGGTCCTCAGAACCCCGCCTCAGGTGTCGATGCTCTGGATGGTGCCGCAGGATGGAAACCAGGCTTGACCAGAGTGGGGCTGCGGCCTGCGGCGGTGGCCGTGACATCCTCGACCCGGTCCTCAGAACCCCGCCTCAGGTGTCGATGCTCTGGATGGTGCCGCAGGATGGAAACCAGGCTTGACCAGAGTGGGGCTGCGGCCTGCGGCGGTGGCCGTGACATCCTCGACCCGGTCCTCAGAACCCCGCCTCAGGTGTCGATGCTCTGGATGGAGCGTGGCTCCCACAGGATCGAAACCGCCTTGACAGGTTCTCAACTCCAGCGCAGGGAGTTCCGGTTCCCAGCTGGTGCCAGCCCGGCTCCTGCCTGTGTCCTTGGGATTCTCATCTACGCCCTTGGTCAGGGACCCGCAGGCTCTTGCTCGTGTCCGTCCTTGTTGACAGTGGCACTCCAGGCCTCGCGGTCCCTGCTCTTTAACTAGTTCTGCTGTCTTTAACAGGCAGGCTTTAGTCTGCAAGGAGCCAAGTCTGCTCTGCTCTCATGGTTTCTGGATTTAATTTCTTAAATAAAATTGCTTCTCTGACCACGGATTTCAAAGGTACATGCTACATATTCTTTTATTCATTTATAATCTTGTTTTTATATCTAGTTCTTAATCCACTTAAAATTGATCTTTTCCTATGGTGTGAGGCAAGGCTTAGCTTTTGTTTTCCTCTAAAACCACAGGAGCTGCCCCCCAATACCACCAGAGGCCATCACAACACTGTCTACCTGGTGCTGAATGTCTGCAGCGGCTGGAAGGCCGCGGGTTCAGCTCGAGCCTCCGGTCACTCGCATCTAGGCCAGCTCTGCTGCTTCTTGTTATTTTTTTTTAATATATCTTTATTTTATTTATTTACTTTTACGTGGCCCTGAGGATTGAACCCAGGGCCGGGCACGTGCTAGGCGAGCGCTCTACCGCTGAGCCACAGCCCAGCCCTGCTTCTTGTCATTGCTACGCACTCATCTCTCCGCTAAACCAGGACTAAGCGGTCACGCCAAGCACAGCTCCCTTTGGAGACTCGGACTCAGCAGCACCGCACCCTTGGTGGACCTGAGAACCGGCATTGTCACGCCACATCTCCTCACTGGGGATGCGTCCCTCTTGTCCAGATCTGGGCAGGGCCGGCCTCTGAACACGCCAGGTGCGTGGCTTCGCGTGCTGTCTGCTAGGAGCCGTCCGTGTGGAGGCTCTGCTTCAGGTGCTTCTCACTGTTTGCTGCCACTTTGAATGGGACTTTTTTTCCATTTCACTTTCCAACAATAATGTCAATATAAAAGAATTTTTTTTGTTTCAATTCATCTTGTATGCAGTCATATTGCTGAATTCTTCTGCCATCCCAACTTTTTATTTTTTTTTTATTAAGGCTTTAAAAGTTTCTAGTCCTAAACCAGGCACAGTTGTGCATGCCTCTAATCCCAGTGGCTCAGGAGGCTGAGGTCACAAGTTCAAAGCCAGCCTCAGCAATGGCGAGGCACTTAGCAACTCAGTGAGACCCTGTCTCTAATAAAATACAAAAAAGAGCTGGGGATGTAGCCCAGTGGTCAAGTGCCCCTGAGTTCAATCCCCAGTACCAAAAAATAAAATAAAATAAAATACAAAATAGGAAGACTGGGGGTATAGCTCAGTGGTCGAGTGCTTACCTCCAATGCACATACCACAAAACCAACACAAAGAAGAGAATTCCAAGTTGTTTTGGGAGGCTGAGGCAGGAGGATCGCGAGTTCAAAGCCAGCCTCAGCAATGGCGAGGCACTACACAGCCACACCACAACACACAGCCACACCACAACACACAGACACACACCACAACACACAAGACATGCAGCACACACACACCACACACAACCCAGGACACACAAGTCACATAACACACACACACACACACACACAGACACACACCACAAAAGCAGCTGTTTGCACCTGGTGTGGCCCCCTCTGCCAGCCTGGAGCTTCCTGGAGCCACGTGGGCAGGGGCCAGGGGCAGGGCCTGGCTGGAGGGCAGCACCTAGGGCGGGAGTTGCCCACCTCCCTGGGGAGGGCGCTGTGACCTGGAGCAAGAGCACGTGCCGTCTTCCTCTCCACTTACCACTCCACCTTCTCCACTGTGGCTCTGACGGGCTGTCGACCTCCTTGGCAAAAGGCTCAGAGCCCGCCATGACGTACAAGGTCACCTTGAGGCACAGGTGCCCCGTGGTGCCTGGACCTGACCCACGAGGCCCTGGAGCTGTCATCTGCACCTGGACCTGCGATGACAGTTGTGTCTCAATGAATGCTCTTAGCTCTCCTCACATCGTGGTAGGCGGGGCCCCCCAGAACCACTCGAGGGCCGGGCTGCCCGTGGCGGGGCACTCGCCTCACGTGGGGTGGGACGGGGCCGAGACCAGGGAGGAGCAGGCGTGGGTACCGGGGAGCAGCGGCACTGTGCACCTGCTGTGTAGCTCTTGGCCAAAGACGGCTTCGTGCTGGCTGGGTCCCCGGGACGCCACGGGCTGTCCTGTGGTGCGTGGCCGGCTGTGCAGCTGTCCTGATGCTTCCAGTGTCCTCGGGCGAACTCGTTGGAGCACCTGGTGGTCCCCGCTGCGTGCCCCCAGCCTGGCTCCCTCCAGCCCTGGAGGGTCCCTGGTGGCTCTAGGCTCCCTCTGCTGGCCTGAGTGCCTTCCCCAAAGGAGCTTGCCCTGGCTCCCAGCAGACCCCAAGCGCATGGCCCAGGCCAGCAGAGGCCGGGAGCACTGCCCGGGGTGCTTCCTGATGGGGCTCCGCCACAGACTCTGGTTAGGTGTTCAGCAGGACCGGCAGTCAGTCGAGACAGCTTGCGTTGTGCCTGATGGCAGAGGGCTGGCCGGGGACACGATGGCTTCTCTAAGAGCTTCAAAACGTGGAGACGCGGCTCGAGACGCCCACGTTGCAGGGTTTGTCACCTCTAAGCTCATGTTCTGGAAGCTTGGTCCTCGGGCTGGCGGTGTTGAGAGAGGGCGGAAGCTTCGCCGGGTGCCTAGCAAGCTGGGCACCGGTGCCACCGGGGAAGAGGAGCCTTCTCTGCCCTCGGCCAGCCCAGCGCCTCCTGTGCAGAGGTGCTTCTTGCAGGGCCACCGTAACAGCACCACAGGCCGAGGGACTCAGGCCACGGGGGCGGTCACCTCAGCTCTGGAGGCTAACTCTGAGATCAGGGATGGACAAGGGCGCAGGACCTTGGGGAGAGGAGCGGCTCAGGAGGCGGGACTGCCCACTGCTCCCTGGCCCTCTGCTGAAGGCCCTCTGCTCTGTCTCCCTCCCCCCCTGGCCGGGGAGGCCTGAGGCTCAGCCGGTCCCCACCGCAGGCAGGGCCCCGCCCAGGTCCTCTTCAGACCCTGGTGAACCGAGAGGGAATGTGGCTCGGCGGCCATTCTGACCCGTCACCTTGGACAGGAGAGGTCGAGGCACAGGGAGGCCCTGTAGAGTCTGACCAGGGGCCTCGGGGACCCGAGGGCTTCCTGGGAGACTGCTGTCCGGGAAGAGAAGAGTCAGGGCCCGAGAGCTGGACAGCGGCCTCCAAACGCGGTGGAAACTAGTCCCGTCGTGGCCAGGGTCAGAGCCAGGATGTGGACGGGCTGCACTGCTGCTAGGCCTCGGGTGAGGAGGACCCACACAGGGGCCACTGGGATGAGGACAGCAGGGACACAGGTAGGTGCCTGACCTCCAGTGCCACCAGCAAATAGTCACCGGTGCTGCCCAGGGCAAGCCCAGCCCCGGGCAGCTGGGTGGGAAGGGCAAGGAGAGCACGAGACACCGCTCCGGTACAGCCCCTGCGGGCCCCGGCCTGGGACGTGCCGGCCACTCCTGGCAGGGCCCGAAGTGTGGTTGGTGGCATCCCGTGGGCTCCCCCTGCCCTGGCTCTCTGCGGATGCCGGGCACCTGCCCCGGACGAGGGCCTCGCCTCAGGGAGGGGAGCCCTCCTTCAGCAGTCTGTGCCCGCCGGCGGAGGAGCGTGGGCCGAGGAAACCTGATGGGCTTCACCTTGCTCTGAAGGTGGCGACGCGGCTGGCACAGCAGGGCTTGACCAAAGGCGAGCTGCGCAGTCGCGCGCCACCCACACCGTCCCGCACTGACCCAGCAGCGGGCCGCCGAGCGGCAGGACGGGACGAGGGGCCTGTTCCAGGCGGCAGAGCCTGGGGGCCTGAGGCCGCGGAGCAGAGCTTTGCTGAAAGAGAGAACAGGCTCCACCTGGAGGGGCAGACGGGGGGAGGGAGGGGCCGCTCCAAGAGGACAGGTGACCAGCCTGAGCCAGGGTGGACATGTGGCAGAGAGCCTCGGTGACAGCCTCCCAGGTTGGGAGGCCCAGGGAGGAGCACTGCACACGCCCAGCCTCCCCGTCCTCAGCCCCAGGTGGACGCTGGAGCCCTCGGTCTCCTGCTCACTTGTTTGTGGTGGATCAGTCCCTGGGCTGACCGGCACCCCGACCTAGGGTGGGGGCTTCCAAACAGAACCTCCTTGTGCCGCAGGGTCTGGGGTCGGAGGCAGGCTGTCTGCGGGGCCCTGCTCGGCTGAAGGCTCCAGGGTGGCTCCTTCCTCGCCTTGCAGCTGCGGGCAGTGGCCAGCCACCCGTGGCTGTGCGTGCCTGCAGGCTCTGCTCCTGTTGTCACCTCACCCCCTGTGGATCCTCATGTGTCCCCCACCCTCCTGGGAGGACTCCAGTCGTTGGACTGAGGGACCACCTGGAGCAAGAATGACTTCATGTTAACCAGTCACAGCGGCAAGACTCCGTTTCCAAACAGGGTCGCACTCTGAGATCCTGAGTGGCCCTGAGCCCTGGGGCACGCTAGTCAGACCCTCGCGGTGATGACATCATAGGCTCAGGAAGCAGAAGAGGAGAAAGGAATGTGAAGAGAAACCCTTCTCTCTGTTCTGGTCTCTGACCATGAGAACATTCCAGAATCGTGATTCATCCCGAAACCGCTTTGGTCCAAGCATCCAGCCAGCTCCTGACGTCAGCATCCGCAGGTCCCAGCAGGACCCACCTGCCAGAGAGCATCGGCCCTGCTTGGCCACCGGCTGCCACTGCCACAGCCGTGTGGCACCAGCCCCATCCCACACACACAGGCTGGGGCTGGTGCCACGCCAGGGCATGCTCACTGGCAATGCCCACCAGCAAGAGTGCGCAAGGCTTGTGAGAGTTACGGGAAGACACCAAGAGCAAATCTAAAGGCAGGGACGCAGAGCCAGGAGCCGTGTCCCTGGAGGGCCTGCTGAGGCGGCTCCTGGTGGCTGGGGACACTGCCCTTGTCCTCTGCGGGTGGCGCTCACAGAGCTGCCTTCTGAGTAACTGCTGTGCATACTCCCAGAGGACAGGCAGGGTCTCGAGCCCACTCTCCAGGTGTCCAGCCGGGAGGAGGCTCGGGCCCCTTCATCACTATGCCCAGGTCCTGAGAGCCTGTGCCCGCAGGGCCTTGGTACTGAGGCACTGAGCAGAGCAGCCTGGAGGGCTCGGGGGTTGGGGTCATGTCTGATAGATGGGCTACCCGCCCCACCAGAGCTTTCCACATCCTGAGAGAAGCAACCTTGTTTCATTCTAGGCAGGATGTTTCTTCCCCAGGCAGGATGTTTCTTCCCCGGGCAAGAGCCAATAGGCTTAAAGGTCTTCCTGTTCTATGGGCAAAGAGCCAGTGGCATTGGGGTTGCTCTGGTGCACCTCCCACCAGAAATCCCTATATAGGGCCCTGTTCGAGAGACTCAGACACAGTCAGACACACAGAGACACACAACATCAGCTCGTCGCTGCTGAGAGGAGGAAGCCACTGCAGCAGCTCCAGACCTTCAGCCCCAAGGCCGCTCCCAGCTGACAGCTCCAGCCTCCAGCCAGACAGCAGCTGCTTTAGCTGATAGCTCCAGAGATCCTAGCCCGTGCGACCAAGCACCCACCTTCTGTCCAGAGCCTGCACACACTCCCCTCTCCCTGACTCCCCTCTCCCAGCACCTCTTCGACCTTCGACCAGAGCACCTCTTCTCCGGTTTTGCTACCAGCCACGAAGGCTGTTGAATAAATCTCTTGGCTGCACGGCTGTCCCCAGTGGGATGTTTTGCCCTCCAATGTCAACAGGACATTTTGGGGGGCGGGTACTGGGGATGGAACTCGGGGGCACTGGACATTGAGCCACATCCCCAGCCCTATTTTGTATTTTATTTAGAGACAGGGTCTCACTGAGTTGCTTAACGAGTCGCCGTTGCTGAGGCTGGCTTTGAACTCCTGACCCTCCTTCCTCCCGAGCTGCTGCTATGCCACCTCGCCCAGTGAAGGACATTTGTCGACAACCTGACATTAGGCATTTGTGTATCCAAAGCTCTCTTCAAGCTCCATTACATAACTAGGCATAAATAAAGTCACACTGTACATTGGAATCTGGTTGAAATCAGCTCTAGACATGTAGCAGTTCTCTGCGAAGCCCAAAAAAGAAACCTGAGCGCCCCGTTGGTGAGCAGGAGGAGGGGCAGGCCGCACTTGTGAAGCGCTGGCTGGGCTACCAAGGCTCCACATGCGCGTGCGGGCGAAAAGGGGGATTCTGCCCTAGGAAAAGCCGGTAGATGAACAGCCAGGCACACTGGGAAGTAAGTAGGATGATCTTAACTAAGATCCCACCTGACCCGCAAGTGCATCACTAGCAAGTGTGCAAACTGGTCAGAATGAAAGCGGACCGGTGTCTGCAGAGGCACCCTGCTCCACAGAGGGACTGTCCGGCCGGGCAGCGCAGGGCAGGGCAGGGCAGGGCAGGGCAGGGCAGGGCAGGGCAGGGCAGGGCAGGACCGGACCGGACAGGGCAGGGCAAGACCGGGCAGGGCAGGGCAGCGCAGGGCAGGGCAGGGCAGGGCAGGGGTGCCTGGGCCGCGCAGGCGCTGCCCCTCCTGGCAGGCCGCGACCCGGCCGCGCGGTGGCTCCACGCCGTCCTCCGCCGGCAGGAGGCGGCCGTCCGCAGGGCGCGGGGACCAGGCGACCGCTGCGGGGACTGGACCGCCGCCCGCGCCTGGCCCTGGGCGCCTGCAGCCCGTGCGCGGGCGCCCCCACGTGGCGGCCCCAGCCCGGCGGCGACGCGAGGCCCGCAGGCCCCGCAGGAAGGTGCGCCCGGAGCGCAGGCCGGGCCTCCTGGAGCCTCCGAGCCTCCTGGAGCCTCCGAGCCTCCGTTGCGCATTCGCCAGGAACACGGGGAACGTCGGAGCCGGCGGTTTTGTGCCCCAGGATCAGAGCCCGCGTCCCAGATCGCGAGCCTGGTGACCAGCGACGCCCACGTACGGCTCCGGCGGCCCGGGCGGGCTGAGGCTGTGCAGCCTCCACTCAGATGAGGAGGCCGCGAGGCGAGGCCAGGCGCCTGCCCACCCAGAGACCGCGAAATGGGGACAGCTGGCATCGGCGACCAGCGCGGCCTGTGTGTGTACCGTGTGCGCGTGTATGCGTTGTGCTTCCGCGCACACCTCAGGCAGGTGTGCCCATCCCTGAGTGTGCACACCCGCTGTGCGCATGCGTGTGTCCACGCGCAGACGTGCACGTCGTGTACGCGTGTGCACTGCGCGTGTGTGCGCACATGTGCTGTGCTGTGTGTGAGCAGCTACGGCTGTGTTCCACGGGCACTTTAGAATCTGTTCTCTCAGTCCTGGGGATTGACCAGAGCCCTCCACGGCTGGACTGGAGCTCGGCCCTGAGCCATGTCCTCCGTCTCTTTAAAATCATCTTTTATTTTGAGACAACTGCCCTTGAGCGTCCGTATCACAGGCAGGCTGCGGCCTCTGCAGCTCAGCTGCTCTTCTGCGAGATCACAAAAGGCACAGGGAAAGAGGCCGCAGAGTGCCAGCCACCTGTCTGCCGTGCAGGCGAGGCCGCTCCTGAGGTCCTTCCTTCCCTGGTTTACTGTGTTTCCGGTTCTGTAGGGAGGAGCCTCATCTCCTGTTTGAGTAAGAAAAGGGGGGTGCTGGGGCTGGGGCTGGGGCTCGGTGCAGAGGCTTGCCTCACCTGTGTGAGGCCCTGGGTTCCATCCTCAGCACCACGTAGAAATAAATGAACAAAGTAAAGATGGTGTGTCCATCTATAACTAAACAAATATTTTTTAAAAAAACGGGCTGGGGCTATAGCTCAATTGGTAGAGTGCTTGCCTCACATGCACAAGGCCCTGGGTTCAATCCCCAGCACCACAAAAACTAAACAAAAATAAACAAAAGAAGAAGAAAAGGTTACTGTAAGAAAACGACAGTAACAAAGTAAAACACTCCTGCAGGGCCCACAGTCAGGGTCGTTTTTGTTTCTCTCATGGAGTTTGGTAACAGTGATTCTCAAACTTATTTCATGAAGGCCACCAAGAGCCAGGACCCTCCTAAAGAAGAACAGGGGTGGGGAGGTGCCCCCAAGGGCCAAGAGAAGTCCCCAAGCGGGAAGTCACAACAGGAGGCGGGGCCTTGGATGAAGATGTGGGCTGGCCAGGCGCTGGGTAGTGCAGGTGGCCTGTTCAGTGCCGCAGGGGGGGACACAGGTGGGCAGACTGGGCCGGCCACCGCGGGGCGCATGACAGGGAGCAGCGGAACCGCAGACCCACAGGATGGTGCAACACTGGCGGGCTGAGCTGTGAAGGCTAAGAGCTGCCCTTCGCCAGGCCAGGAGGACGCGGGAGGAAGGAGGAGGTGCTGGCAACTCCCTGGGCTGGCGGGGGCCACGCCCTGAACGTGGAAGGATTCGCAGAATCAACAAGAAAAAGGCAGAAAAGAAACGTGCTCAGAAGTGACTCAGTCACGGGAGAGGGGACAAACGGCCCACAGGCACACGGGTCTCGACTTCAGTGAGATTGGGTCAAAGTCGACTAAGCCACCGTTCCACACTGACAGGCCAGGCCGTGCCGATGCCGGTGAGGGGTGGGTGTGGAGAGGGAGGGACTCCGCTCCCTCCTGGCAGGCCCGCCCATAGGGCCACTCTGGGGAGAAGCAGGGGCTGCCTGTGGAGGTGAGCCTCCTGGGGCCCAGACAGGCCCTCCTCGCACACACCGGAGAATCCACGCGCAGGAACTTGCACAAGAGTGTCCTGTCAGCAAACGCCCTCAGCAGGAAGCGGGTGAACCCACCGTGCGCGTCCTCTAGAGAGGGCCCTTGAGCAGGGACAAAGAGGGACATGAGGCTGGAGCCTCCCCAGCCAAGGGAGGCCAGTCCCAGAAGCTGGGTGCTGCCCGATGGCAATGCAGAAGGTTCCAGAAGAACAGCCCCAGGTGGCCAGACTCCAAGGAGAACCTGGGGATCCCGGGGTCAGGACGGCACGGGTGGGGCAGCACCTGGGTGGACATGCGGGGGGGGGGGGTGAATGCCCTTCATTCAGACACACGCACGACATAACACAAGAGGACAGGCGAGACGCCCAGGGAGATGCGTGTTCTCTTCCTAACGTCGGTCCTCGAGGGAACACCGGACTGTAAGAAGGGCAGGTGAAGGTCATCGCAGCTTTTTTTTTTTTTTTAACGTATTTCTTTTTATGTGTTCCTTTTGGGTATGCGTGCCAGTTACTCTGACATATTATTCATCCATGGAGTATGACTTATTGTAATTAAGATCCCATTCTTAGCCGGGCGCGGTGGCGCACGCCTGTAATCCCAGCACTTTGGGAGGCTGAGGCAGGAGGATCGCGAGTTCAAAGCCAGCCTCAGCAATGGTGAGGCACTTAGCAACTCAGTGAGACCCTGTCTCTAATAAAATACAAAAAAGGGCTGGGGATGTGGCCCAGTGGTCGAGTGCCCCTGAGTTCAATCCCTGGTACCAAAAAAAAAAAAAAAAAAAAGATCCCATTCTTGTGGTTGTGCATGATGTGGAGTTTCGCTGGTGGTATGAACATAGGAAAAGTTAGGTCCGGTTCATTCTTCTGTCTTTCCTCCCTTCCCTTCATTCCCCTTTGTCTAATCCATTGAACTTCTATTCTTCCCTCCCCACTTCCTTATTGTGTGTCAGCATCACATATCAGAGAGAACATTTTGGTTTTTTGTAATTGGCTCATTTCACTTAGCATGATAGTCTCTGTTTCCATCTATTAACCAGCAAATGCCATGATCCCACTCTTCTTTGTGGCTGAGTAATGTTCCATTGTGTGTATATTTTTCTTTCTCCACTCATCTGTTGAGGGGCACCTAGGTTGGCTCCACAGCTTAGCCATTGTGAATTGGGCTGCTATAAACATTGATGTGGCTGCATCACTATAGCTATTTTTAAGATTAATTGGGATCATCAGGGGCTTTGCATTTGATTTGCTGGTTATTATTTATGTCCAAACCTGTGGTCTTGCTGGATCTTAGTAACCACTGTGCTCTCAGGGGACTTGGAGCGTGGGGAAGCCTGCAGGGGGTTGGCTGGAGGCAGGGATTCCAGGGGACCTGCCAAGTGTGCCATCAGGACATCAGTGCTGGCAGCTGGACCCTGGGCTCGCCATCCCCCAGCTCCGTGTGCTCCACCCAGCTGGGACTCTGCACGCCCGGCAGCACCTGACTGCCATTGGGCCCCACATGCAGGGCAGCCTCTAGGGCGGGGACGGCCCTGGCCACCTCCGGGGCACCCACGTGGCTACGCTCTGCTGCAATTTTCTCCACTCGCCTCAAACTCCTGTGGGTCGCTAGACGCCCGCTCTCAGCACTGATCAGCTCATGGGCACACTACTGCGCCCCAGCCTGCAGGCCGAGTGGTGATGACCGCCGCCCGTCTACGGCTGACGGCGCGGCCTGGCTGGCTGGGCCCTTTGCTGGGGGTCCCACGGGGTGGGTTGGGTCGTCCCCAGGGCTTCCTCCGGTTCTCCACACTGTATGTTTCCCCAGGGTCAATGGCTGTCGTTGGAGGGACGGCTGCTCCCGCGGTGCCCCTCGGCGTCAGGACAGGCCTGCTGCGGCCTCACCCTGCCTGGGGAGACACTTCCTGTCACTGGCGGTGGGAGACTGCTGCTCCCAGCCATCCTCACTGCAGGGTGGTGGCCAGACGCTCCTGCCCCTTCACTCTGTGACGCTGGAGAGTCCAGGGAGACGGGCGGTGACATCCAACCCCAGGTGTCCTGAGGTCCTTTGCAGGTGAGCGTCCCCCAGAACGGCCTTCCATCTGCCCACCACACAGCGCCGTGGCCTCCCCGTGAGCGCTGGCCGAGGGCGCTCCTCTCCGTGCTCACTGGCTGTCCCCCGGGTGACTCCTCGACCGTGGCCGTGTCTTTCTGACGCGACTGGACAGAGCGTGGCCCTCCCGTGGCACGAGAGAGCGTCATGCCTGTGGTGGCCAGGCTAAAGCTGCGTCGTCCCCACCACAAGACGGGACTGTCCCGCACGTCCCCTTCTCAGTCGGCAGAGCGGGCTGGAGAGGTGACCGCTCCGTCCCGGCGGTGGCTCAGCCTGTCCCTGGCCACCTCATCATCTAAATGGTGGGCGCTGGCTCCTGCAGGAGCTTGGGCAGGAGGGCGCGGAGGAGGGGCAGCCCCGACGCCGACGTCCTGCTGGCCTTGCTCTGCCTCGCTCTAGCCACAGGAACGGGGCACACGTCCACCAGGCTTGCACGTGACAGGCACAGCCTGTGACCAGCAAGGAGGGGAGGACACGCCTCAGCGGACTCGCCAGCTGCCTCTGCCCGGCCTCCAGGTCGGGAGCTGCTGTCCTGGCCTGCAGGGCCACCTCGGCTCTAAGAGGGCGCGTGACGGCCTGGCCAGGCCGGCGCTGTCCCGGTGGTCTCCTCCGCTCTGGGGTCTCCTCGCTCACCGAGTGCTCGGGCCTAATCGGGGAGGGGCGCACGGAGGTGGGACAGCTCAGCACCCCCACGTGCGGGCAGCGACGCAGACCCAGAGGCCCGCAGCGAGGGTTGGGGTGAAAGAGGGCCGGCCCGCGCCCTCTTGGGAAGCTGACCACAGCCTCCAGCCCTTTCCCTCTTGGAAAATCAGTACAAGCTTTGGGGGGTTTTTTGTAAGGATTGAACCCGGGGCCTCTCACACCCTGCGCAGGCCCTCTACCACCGAGCTACACCCACAGTTCTTTCATTTTATTTTGAGGCTCTACTAAGTTGCCCAAACTGCCTCAACCTGGATCCTCCTGGGCTGGGGCTGTGGCTCAGCGGCAGAGCGCTCGCCTAGCACGTGCGCGGCCCGGGTTCGATCCTCAGCACCACGAACAGATAAACAAATTGTGTACAACTAAAGCAAATAAATAAATATTAAAAAACAAAAACAAAAAACCGGATACTCCTGCCTCAGCCTCCAGGGTGGCTGGGGTGGCAGCTGGCTGTCCTGGCTCACACCGATTCTTCGGTTTTTGTTTGTTTTTGTTGTTGTTGTTTTGTTAGTTTTGTTTGTTCTTTTTAGTTATAATGACAGTAGAATCCACCTGATGTGATTTTTCGAGCATGGTAACATGGATTCTTGCTGACAATTCCGTGTGACTTTCAATTAGAAAGTCGGGCACTTCTGGGCGAGACGGGGCTTTGCTCATCTCATGGCACAGGGTCCGAGCCAGCCCCCGCCCACGAGGCAGGCGCCAGTGCTACCCAGGTTTCCCTGAGCGACTCCTCTGCCCTGCGGACATCACACATTCATCTCTTGGAGGGAGCATTACGATTTCTGCCTTGAAGTTGATTTTATGTAGAGAAAGCTCAGGCGCGTGCTGGTCGTTGACACAACTTTCTTTGGTCAGGGACTAATGCAGACCAAACTCAAAATCCCCAAAGTCGCCGGGCGTGGTGGTGCACGCCTGTAATCCCAGCACTTTGGGAGGCTGAGACAGGAGGATCGTGAGTTCAAAGCCAGCCTCAGCAATGGCGAGGCACTTGGCAACTCAGTGAGACCCTGTCTCTAATAAAATACAAAAAAGGGCTGGGGATGTGACCCAGTGGTCGAGTGCCCTGAGTTCAATCCCTGGTACCAAAAAAAAAAAAAAAAAAATCCCCCAAGTCAGTGAAGGTGGTCATCCTCAGGTGCTGAAGTGGATGCGGCCTGTCAGCGGCAGAACTGCCAGGGAGACCACGGCTCCTCCCCGGCACCGCCCTCTCTGGGGAGTCGGCACCTCCAGGGAGGCTCTGGTGGCAGGGAGGTCGGGGAGAGGCGCCCGTCAGCGTGGGGTCTGTGGGCGGGTGAAAGTCCCTGGCTGGCTGGCTGCGAGCCTGGGACGGGGCCAGCTAGGAGCACGGCAGGGCTGGCCACGCGCCCCTGTGGGTCTGTCCCAGGACCTTCACTGTCACTCCACGTGCCAGGCTCCGGCGGTGACAAACACGCAGGGAAGCATTCCACCCGCAGGCCCAGCGTGTCACTGGAACCAGGCAGCCCAGGCCGCCTGCACTTGACCACGCCTCGCCCTGCCCACCAGACACCAGCAGCCCCGCGCTGATGCCCGTGGGTATCCAGGGCAGAGCCACTGTAGGAACCAAGGACGTGATGGGTAGTCGTGAAAATAGCAGGACAAGCAGACTCGCGGTGTGTGTTGGGGGACCGCCGGGGTCGCTGTGACCCTGAGAGAGCAGCGTGGCCTCCCTCCTGGGCCTCAGCTGGTTCCTGGGGTAGGAGCCGGGGTGGTGCCTTTCTCCTGGGCGCTGTGTGAGCACCGTGACCCCAACTGCACGCCCTCCAGTCCCTGCAGCGCCCAGGGCCCGCCCTCAGCCCTCCTCCCCCCAGAGAGCAGCTGCTGTGACCCGCAGCGCTGTCACAGATCCCACTCGATGCCCCATGCGTTGAGGAGAGATGGGCATGTGGGTGACAGTGGCCACCTGCTCCTCCTCCTGAGAGCACTCCTGGGCCACAGGAGACCCTCCGAGCGCCCCAAGGCAGGAGGAGTGGCCGTGGTGCTGCTGCACCTCCCAGAGTCTCCGTGGACAGAGCGACCAGAGGCCTGGCCCGGTGGCCCCTGCCCGGTGACCTTCAGCAGTCAGGTAGCTTCTCGGGACCCAAGGTTCCCCTCTTTGAAATGGAGTGACAACACCCAGTTTAAGGGGTTCTTGTGACGAAGGCAGGAGCCAGCGTGGGAGCAGCTGTGCCACAAAGGTCCGCGGTGACGGCCCTGGAGATGTCGCGGGCACAGCCTGACTCCGCGCGGTGGGAGTGGTCTGCCTTGAGCCGCAGGAGGTCGCGCACACGCCGTCCGCCGGTGGGCATTCGCAGCTCTGCGGATGCAGCCCCACGTCACCCGCTGTCCACTGGGCTCGCAGCACAGGGGCTGTCACCAAACATCCCCAAAGGACCCATGATGGTGTTGCAATTCCAGCCCCTCAGGGGGACACACCGGAAGCCCAGGACCGCTCCTCTCTGAGTCAGGCTGATGTGGCGGGAAGCGTCACAAGGCCGGGTGCTGGCCCTGCCCTCAGTGCCTCACAGCCTCGGGTTTCTCAGACCACAGCCTGGATCTGGTCCCTGCTCACACGCTGCTCGCCGCTCACCGTGGTGAGCACCGAGTGAGCTGATGAGTGTGAGACGTGCACTCTGGACTGTCGTGAGGTGCGCTTGTTCACCGTGAGGAACAGGAACTGCCGCTCCAGCTTCAAAGGCCAGCGTTTAGCTTTGAATGCAAAATTACTGGGGATGTAAGAAAACCAAAGGGGGTAGGATAAATGGTGACAGCCCTTCACACCAGAGGGTGACAGGGTCACAGCCCCTTGACAGGAGGTGAGGGTAAGGGGCCCGAGAAGGCCCTCCCCCCACCGGAGAACAGAGGGAGGTGGGGACACTAAAGGTACATTTCTATAAATAACCCACAGGAGACGGTAACCCCGGCGACCTTCAGGAAGACCCTGCACCCAGGCGCTCAGCCCACGAGAGCCGGGAGGGACCTCGCGCACAGGACTGAGATGCTGGCGCCTGCTCCCCGACACCAGGCCCGCGAGACCGTCGTCAGAGGCCTCGCTTTCTGCGGTGCCTCGTGCCTCCTCCTGGGCTCTCGGGCTTGGGCAGGTGAGCCGCTGCCCGCTCCCCACCTTCAGAGCCGTAGCCTGGAACGCCTCCCCACGCCGTCCCGAGAGCCCTCGGAAGAGCCTCCTGTGTGCACACTCGTGTTCACGACTACACACGCGTGTTCTGCCTTGCCGACACGTCCGCTGCGTGCGTGCACCGCTGTGCCATCAGCATGTGCTACACACCACGACGGCGACAGCCCTGGACGTGCGATGGCAACGCCAGGCGACACGCTGAAGGAATGTCGTGCTGACCGTCCACGCACGCTGCGTGTGCCTCGGTGGGGCGGCAGGGGCGCCTTCTCGGTGCTGCTCAGCGTCTCGCGATGGGCGCGTGCAGGGCTGCTTCTCAGCGGGTCTGGGCTCTTGACTCCGCGGGCCAGGCTTTCCAGGAGTTCCTGAAGCAGCACAGCCCAGCGGTGACGGGGACGTGGGGCCGTGCGGCTCACCAGTCCCACCCACCAGTTCTGGGAAGGTCAGCGGCTCCTCAGCAAGGCCGCTCCTGCCCTGAGTCGGAGCAGGTGGCTTGGGGATATCTGCTAACAAATGCAATCGCAACCCACCACCGTCGGGAAGAGTCTTGAACAAGTAGAAAATGACATCTCCATTTTTCAAGTATGCAGACGGGAGAATGTTTTGTTGGTGACACTCATTATTTTTAGCGACAATAAAAAAAATTGGCCCATCTGTTTTGAAAAGATTCTCACAAGTTTTTTTTTCCCCCAGAAGATGTTAATTTCTTATTATTTTAATCAATTTTATCTTGAAAGTACAAATTAACAGCGTTTATTGTTACTTCTTTAATATCTGCCAAGAAGCTTGCTTCTGACAGCCATTTGTTCCCAATGATAGAACACAAATTCTGAACAATTATTTTTTTAAAGGAACTGCATAATTCATCCTTAAGTTCAAGACTCTTTTAACTACCTTGTTACAATTTAACCAGAATGATTCTGTGCTACAAAATATTTTATAGACGTTGTCCACCTCCTTACAAAGCATTATAAATATGCTTCTCCATTCTGTGTCTGCTTTTATCTTTAAATGGGCCTGTGGACCCACCTCTGAGACCCACCATCCTAGGTCCCACCCCTGGGAGCCCCAGACAGGCTCTGTCTACCAGAGGTGTGGTTCTTGTGCTCTGCGTGACGAGGGTGTGATGTCATTGGCTGAGATTCCTGCAGTCTTGGTCCAGATCCTGGCCTTACGTCCTGGTCTATGAGGTTAGTATAGTTTTTCCATTAAAAAAATTTTATTTTAGCCAGGCGTGGTGGCGCACGCCTGTAATCCCAGCACTGGCTGAGGCAGGAGGATCACGAGTTCAAAGCCAGCCTCAGCTGAGGCGCTTAGCAACTCAGTGAGACCCTGTCTCTAAATAAAATACAAAAAAGGGCTGGGGATGTGGCCCAGTGGTCGAGTGCCCCTGAGTTTCAATCCCCAGTACCACAAAAAAAAAAAAATTTTATTTTAGCTGGGCATGGTGGTGCACAGCTGTCAGCCCCACTCCTCAGGAGGCTGAGGCAGGAGGATCAAACTTTAGCAAGACCCTGTCTCAAAAGTTTTGAAATATTATTTTTTAAATGTAGCTCCATGGTAGACAGTTTCCCTAGCATGTGTGAGGTCCTATATTCAATCAGTATCAAAAAATTATTTATTTTAGGGCTGGGGTTGTAGCTCAGAGGCAGAGCACTTGCCTAGCATGCATGAGGCACTGGGTTTGATCCTTAGCACCACATAAAAATAAAATGAAAAACTGTGTCCAGGGGCTGGGGCTGTGGCTCAGCACTAGAGCGCTCGCCTCGCACATGCTGGCCCGGGTTCGATCATCAGCACCACGTAAACATAAATGCATTGCATTGTGTACAAGTAAAGCAAATAAATAAGTATTTAAAAAATACTGTGTCCACCTATAACTAATTAATAAATATTTTTTTAAAGTTATTTATTTTAATAAGCCATTTTTTGTTAGGAATATGTGTTCTATGGTATATCTTTCTTTAAAGACACACTGAGAGATATCAATCTTCATTTGTTTGTTCGTGATGCTGGGGATCGAACCCAGGACTGGGGGTTGGACTCTACCACTGAGCTATACCATCAGTTCTTTCCAAAAATAAATTATTTTTGTTTTAATTTTTTGAGGCAGGGTCTTGCTAAGTTGCTGAGGCTGGCCATGAACTTGTCCATGCCCCTGCCTCAGCCCCCTGAGTCACTGGGATTACAGGTGAGCACCACCATACCTGGCTGGGAGATGCAGGTCTTTTTAAAAAATAACTTTGAGCCGGGCGCGGGTGGCGCACGCCTGTAATCCCAGCACTTTGGGAGGCTGAGGCAGGAGGATTGTGAGTTCAAAGCCAGCCTCAGCAATGGCGAGGCACTTAGCAACTCAGTGAGACCCTGTCTCTAATAAAATACAAAAAAAGGGCTGGGGATGTGGCCCAGTGGTCGAGTGCCCCTGAGTTCAATCCCCGGTACCACAAAAAAAAAAAAAAAAAAAAAAAAAATAATAACTTTGAGGGGCTGGGGTTGTGGCTCAGCGGCAGAGCGCTCGCCTCGCACGTGTGCGGCCTGGGTTCGATCCTCAGCACCACGTAAACATAAAATGCATTGCATTGTGTACAACTAAAGTAAATAAATAAATATTTAAAATAATAATAATAATTTTGAAACAGAGTACAGCAAATACCACAAGTCAACAGACACTGGGCACATCCAGAGCTGGATCGGAAATAGGACATTTGCAGAGTCTCAAAGTGTCTCCCACAAGATGCTAATTACAAAAGGAAAAGGGACAGCTTCCCCGAGACCCGGCAGGGGGACCTTCCCCGAGATCACGGTCAGCGTCACAGATCAGAGACAGGTGGCCACGCTGCTGGGAGGAGCTGAGAAGGGCCAGCGTCCAACAGAGGCACCGCCTCAGTCCCTTCCCGGAAGTCAGCCCCGCAGAGTCGTGGGGGGCTCGGGGCTCGTCACAGCTGTCAGCGTCGGAAGACAGAGAACTGCCCAGGGGAGCCTCAGGAGACGCCAGGCCCAGTGCCCGATGCGGGCTGGCATCCCGAGAGGACAGGGGCCTGAGCCGGGAACCCGGGGTTCCAGGTGTGAAGGTGGCCAGCAGCACCCAGCACCAGCGAGGTGGACCTCCTGGTCTCCGTAGCCGCCTGCGGCTAAGTGCCAATGGCAGGGCCAGGATGAAGGGCACGTGGGACTCTGCTCTGGCGTGACACTGTCCTGTACACCTGAACCTGCCCTAAGGCGGGTTTAAAGGGCGCAGCACGCTTTGCTCCTGCGTGGCTGTCCCTCCCTCCCACCCCGGCAGAGCCCTCTCAGTGTCACCCTCCATCCTCAGCAGCGATTTCCAGGCCATCGTGGTGGCATTTCATGACAAGTGAGTGCGTTTGGCTCTGCCGCCCTACTGCTGCCTTGTGTCTCAGTGACTGGAGCCGCGGCTGGACGTCTCCTTGGAGGTACCGACTACAGCGCCATGAAGTGGGGCTGCAGTGGGTGGGTCGCCTGCGCTCGAGGTCACAGCCGGGGCCTTCAGAGCAGTGAGGTCCCACCAGCCAAGCCCCCACTGCCACAGGCAGACTGTGCTGGGCTGTGCGGCCCGAGCCTTCGCGCGCAGGGTTTCTCCACGACTTGGCTCTCCCCAGGCTGCAGAGAGGCCAGGGCAACCCCGGAGTGCGGGTCAGCTCCCGCTGGGCGTGTGAGAGCCAAGCTCAGTGCTTGGGGTCCCCTGGCGGGGCGCAGCCTCTGAAGCCCATGGCTGCTCTGGGTCTAAGTCCCCATAAATCAGACACAAGCTGCAGAACAGAGAGGGCGTTGCCCTGCGCCCACTCTGCGCTCGTGGGCCGAGCCCTGGGCACATGCTGGTGAGCGCGTGGAAAGCGGCCCGCGCCCGTGCACATGTGAAGTTGCTTGTATTTATCTTCACTTAAGTAGCCACGTGTGGCTGGAGGCTATTGGACAGCACAACTTTGGAGAGTGAGGAGAAAGTGACCTGGATTTCTTTTTTTTTTTTTGGGGGGGGGGAGGTACCGGGAATTGAACTCAGGGGCACTCGACCACTGGGTCACATCCCCAGCCCTTTTTTGTATTTTATTAGAGACAGGGTCTCCCTGAGTTGCTAAGTGCCTCGCCATTGCTGAGGCTGGCTTTGAACTCGCGATCCTCCTGCCTCAGCCTCCCAAAGTGCTGGATCACAGGCGTGGCCACCCGCCCGGCAGACCTGGACTTCTGTGTGTATCTTCATCTGAAATCAAATCAACTCCACCAACAAGGGACACTGGAGTGACACGGGGCCCTGCTGAGTGTGTGTGTCAGGTGGTCACTGCAGCCTGGATGTACAGCTATCCCGAGGGCTGGTGGCGGCACTGTCGGGGCGCCCGTCCCCATCTTGCAATTAGCTCAGGTGCCTGTCTTGCTGGGCTGGCAAACTCCCTCAGTTCCTCTGGTCAAGGAGGCGAGCAGCACCGTCCAGAGCAGGAAAAGCTGCCTCAGTGGGCAGGGAGGCTGCAGGGTCGCCATCACAGGCAGCCCAGCCATTGCACCTAAGGAAAAGAAAGTCCCTGCTCAGGCCTGCTGAGCATGGGCCCCAGACAGAGCCCAGCCGCCTGGCCCTGGTGTTCCCGGCTGTAATGGGGAAGAAACAAGGCTGGAGCCTAGCTCAGCAGGAAGCGCCCTCTCTGCCCTTTCCCAGGAGGCCAGGGCAGAGCTGATGAGGTAGGAATTCCTTTCATTTGCTTCTGCCTTGCCAGTCTGATCCTGCAGGAGGAGAAGCCTGTGGGCCGCTGGGGCCGGGGGCCTGCGCTCGTTCTGCAACAGGAAACAGCATCTGTTTTTACTCAGCAGTTGAACAGTTCTCAAAGTCTGGCTAAGCAACTGGCTTTCCCTCACTGGCCAGCCCAGCGTGGGCCTTGTGCATCCGAAGCTGACACCTTTTCTTAACTGCTTCCTCCTGCTGGCCGTCGGGAGACAGAGGGCTTGCGCTCTTGCCTCCGTGCGAGGTCCTGCAGCCTCTGAGGCCGCGCCCAGCCTGTCCACCCAGACTGCGCCGACAGCACCTCCCCTCCCTGTCTGCCCTGCGATTCCCTGGCTCAGGTGAAATCGTGGTGCCCGCTGAGGCAGGGCTCCGACCACAGCAGCGGTCACACACACAGCACAGACTGGAGTCACAGAGGTTGGGGCGCAGCACCATGGTGTGCCCCGTGCCTACCCCTGGGGTCAAGATCTAGAACACTCCCACCAAGAAGACTCCTCCCCTGTGTCTTCCAGGCCAGACTGTGCCACCCCAGAGGCTGCTGCTACTCTGGTTTCGGATCAGAAGCAGCTGGAGCCATGCTGCGTGCTCCTCATGGCCTCCCCTTCCACCCTCAAAGTCAGCAGGGCCTGGGTGGCCTGGGAGGCAGAGGGGCCTGCGGGAGCAGGCCCAGGGCAGTGCTGTCACCTGCTGCCTTGCACACAGGCCCAGTGCTGCTGGTGCCGATCCGCACAGTAACCCCACCGGGTAGACTCTTGTGACTTTAGGTACAAGCAATTGAAAAGCAAGGTGACGTGGCCAGGGCTGCAGTCAGTAAGCCACGCCCATCCATGAGGAGAGCCTCTGTCCCCGCCTGACAGCAGTTCACGCACACTCACCAAGACCCGGACTAGAAGTCCACCGCTGGTCACAGGCAAAAGCCCCAAACAGGGGGCTGCCCCAAGGCCCATGAGGAGCTAGCTTACCATTTCTTTATGGTGGGAACATTCTAAATTCTTTCTTCTAGTTTTTTTTTTTTTTTTAATATAGCCACATTATTAATTTTTTAACATCAGAAAGTGATACATTAAAAGAAATCTGGGGCTGAGGTTGTGGCTCAGCGGCAGAGCGCTCGCCTCGCACATGCATGGCCCGGGTTTCAATCCTCAGCACCACATAAACATGCATTGCATTGTGTGCAACTAAAGCAAATAAATATTTAAAAAAAAAATCAGGACGGCTGGGGTTGTGGCTCAGCGGCAGAGCGCTCGCCTCGCACTTGCGCGGCCCGGGTTCGATCCTCAGCACCACATAAAAACATAAATACATTGCATTGTGTACAACTAAAGTAAATAAAAAAATATTTTTTTAAAAAATCTACTTCTAGCCGGGCGCGGTGGCGCACGCCTGTAATCCCAGCACTTTGGGAGGCTGAGGCAGGAGGATCGCGAGTTCAAAGCCAGCCTCAGCAATGGCGAGGCACTTAGCAACTCAGTGAGACCCTGTCTCTAATAAAAATACAAAAAAGGGCTGGGGATGTGGCCCAGTGGTCTAGTGCCGCTGATTTCAATCCCGGTACCAAAAAAAAAAAAAAAAAAAAAAAAATCTACTTCTAAGCCCCCCCCCCCCCCCCGCCTCCTCCTCTGGGGTCACCACTGACACCGCAGCTTTGCATGTCTTTCTGGAGACATTATGCATATGAAAGGTGCTTTCTAAGCACCTGGGTTGGTGGAAAGAAAACTCCAGAATGGCAAAGAGACATCTGAAGAGATGCCCGATCTCCTTATAATCAGGGAACAGCAAATAAAACTTCGAGATAGAATTCTACCAGGTTAGCAAGTAAAAAATGTAAAGTCTGACAATATCACCTTTTATGGATTTTTTTTTTTTTTTTTTTTTTTTTTTTTTTTTGGTACCGGGGACTGAACTCAGGGGCACTGGACCACTGGGCCACGTCCCCAGCCCTTTTTTGTATTTTATTAGAGACAGGGTCTCACTGAGTTGCTAAGTGCCTCGCCATTGCTGAGGCTGGCTTTGAACTCGTGATCCTCCTGCCTCAGCCTCCCAAGTGCTGGGATTACAGGCGTGCACCACCACGCCCTGCGACCTTGTATGGATTTTAAAAAAGCACTTTGATACATTGTTGGTGCCGGCTACACTCCTCAGTCTGCACCTGCAGGAATTAAATCAGCCTGCGGCAGAGGCGCCCACGTTTATCGTGCCACAGTTCACAAGAGCCAGTTAAGGGACACAGTGGAGTATTATTCAGCATTAAAGAAGAAGGGAATCGTGTCATTTTCAGAATGAACAGAACTGGAGATCATAATCATAAGCAAAATAAGCCAGACACAGAAAAGAGGTACCGCATGTCTCCCTCACGTGTGGAATCTAGTGGGGAAAGATGAAAGGAAGGTAGCAGGAAGACTATTCAGGAAGAGGAAGGAGATGCAGGGGCGTCAAGGAGGGAAGGCAACAGGGTGGACAGGACAAAGCGTGTTTTTTCCTTATGTGCCATAACCAAGGTGCTGCGACCAAACCCATTATTTGGTATGATCACAGGCATGGACTTTAAAGAAGCTCTTCCACATATTGTTGGTGGTGATGTAAATTTGGACAGCCATTACGGGAGTAAGTTAGTAGTCGATGGGACTAAGTGCACAAAGCCTGTCACGTTGACTGTGGCGTGCACTGTGACCCACACCCAAGTTCACACACAGAAATGTGTGCGAGCCCAGTGTAGTGGAAAACAGGACAGTTGTCCCATCATCCTGAGGCAGAACGTCATGCAGCCACTTAAGAAAAATGCAGCCTACTGCTACTATTGAAAATACGATCTGCAGCTAATTAAGCCGACTGGTACCTTTACTTGTGGTGGCCCAGTGTGCAATGGCTGCAAACAGCGATCTCCTTGGTAGTGTTTGCAGCCTGTTGTTTGTATGGGTTGCCCTAAGGGACCTTGGAGACAGCACTTTCAGTAGATGTTCCTATTTCTGATCTCATGATATCCCCCATCTAGGCTCCAAACAGGTATGTGGGGTGCCTTTGGGAAACCCCAAGGCACAGTGGCCAGGGTTCATATTGGCCAAGTCACCATGTCCATCTGCACCAAGCTGCAGAACAAGGAACATGTGATCGAGGCCCTACGCAGGGCCAAGTTCAAGTTCCCTGGCCGCCAGAAGATTCACATCTCAAAGAAGTGGGGTTTCACCAAATTTAATGCTGACGAATTCGAAGACCTGGCGGCTGAGAAGCGGCTCATTCCTGATGGCTGTGGGGTCAAATATATCCCCAATCATGGTCCCCTGGACAAGTGGCAGGCCCTGCATTCATGAGGGCTTCCACTGTGCTTTCCCTTTCTTAATCTTACACCAATAAATCCTGTATTGTATCCAAAAAATAAAAAATAAAAAATAAAAAAAATACAAGCCAATTCTCATTTGATCTGCAGGGTCTTCTCAAAAACACGGATAGATCTAGAACCTAGTGCTGTCCGGTTTCCACACGTAGATGTTGAAAGCCAGGGAGAGTACTGTTGCCTGGACCTTCAACAGGAAAGAGAGACAGGCAGAGTCACACGCGTGGCCTCTAGGCCCACAGAATGCCGCAGTCACGGGAGGGCTCTGAGGCGGCGAGGGTGCCCGGGGCAGGCAGGATCGAGAAGGAAGCACTCGCCACCTGGGCAGAGGCAGCAGTCACCTGAGAAGAGGGTGGGCACAGGCCACCAGAGAGCAGGATGCCGGGAACACGGGGCAGACCGGTCCCACTTTCTTCCTTTTTCTCTTTTGTGGTCCTGGGGATTGAACCCGGGCCTCACACCTGCCGAGAAAGCACTGAGCTTTTTGAGTCACGTCTCTCTAAATTGCCGAGGTTGGCCTTGAACTTGCGATCCTCCTCGGTGTCCTGAGTCACTGGGATCACGGGCATGTGCCATCACGCCTGGCCGCTCCCACCCTTTCATGGGGTCTCCTACAGCAGACCTCCCTGCACTCCTGGGCTGCAGGAGCCCTGATTGGGGAGATGGCTGAGATTGTGGTTGGCTGCGGGCCATAGAGATATTTGGACATTGCCGCCTTCCGTGGTCTCACGGGACTTGGCCCGGGATCTCGCGAGACTTGAGCCGAGATCGGGTCGGTGCCATTTTGTGTGTGGGTTTTTTGGGTGGTGCGTGTTAGAGTCGTTGTTAGAGCCGGAGAGAGAAGTTATCAGAATAAAAAGCCTGTTGGTTTCCAGTTTGCCTCCCGCGGCTTCGTTGTTCCAAGCGGCCATCGCTTCCGACAGCACTACTGGGGGACGGGGCAGTCCCAGGAGCTTCCCCCGTGGAGCAAGCCCAGGGTGCTCACAGGGAGGCACGATGGGGCCTCGGAGCTTGGGCCGTCCCCAGGCTAACAGGCACAAAGAAGCCACAGAACACTGCCTGGGAGGCCCTGGCAGCGCCGAGTAGGGTCACAAGCCACCCGGCTCTCATCTCTGCTGTGGAACAGAGGTTACTGCGGGGGAGGGGAGCACCAAAATGTTCCCTGACACAGCATTCAGAGCACCCGTGGCAAGGGGGTGGAGACGGGGACAGTCTCTGCTTCCGAGGGCAGTGTGCATCTGGGACCCTGAACTACAGCTGTGGGAGGCAGCCACACCCAGCAGACCCAGGACAAGGCCTGGCTGAGCCTCAGCCGGAGCCTGAGGCATCTCGCAGAAACTGGAGTCCTGTCTTCCCCATCACCAGGGAGCAAGTAAAAGTCACAGTGGCCGGGCGCGGTGGTGCATGCCTGTAATCCCAGCACTTGGGAGGCTGAGGCAGGAGGATTGTGAGTCCAAAGCCAGCCTCAGCAATGGCGAGGCACTTAGCAACTCAGTGAGACCCTGTCTCTAATAAAATACATAAAAGGGCTGGGGATGTGGCCCAGTGGACAAGTGCCCCTGAGTTCAATCCCCGGTACACACAAAAAAAAAAAAAAACAAGTCACAGTGGTCACCTCTGCGAGCACCACCAGCAGGAGAAGCTCTCACCAGACCCCAGCAAAGAGAAGACCTAAAGCTGAGGTGGACAGCCACGGAGAAGGCCTCTGGCCAACCTGCCCACTGCTGGACACAAATAACTCTAGGCCAAATCGAAGTCCATGGGGTACTAAGGACAGCCCGAGCGGAACACACGCAGACCAGCCCAACCCGGCCCCGAGCTCGAGACCCCGCGCCAAGCGCCTGGCAGAAGCAGAGACATGCTCGCTCCCAACCTTGCGGTTTCTCCTGTCCCGTTCAAGATGTCTGGCACTGGACATGACAGCACAGTGCAGACAAAGAGAGAAGAAAAACAGCACAGGCCAGAGACCAAGAAGTCCACAGAACCAGACCCAGACACGACCCAGGCGTTGGGACTAAATACCAATACATTTAAAATGACCATCATTAACACATCGAAGGCGCTAATGATCAGGGAGGAGAACAGGTAAGGTCAAAGAAGTAATGTGCTAACCCCCAACATGATGAAATTCGGAGGTGGGGCTTGGGGAGGCAAATCAGGATCAGCCAGGGCCATGAGGGGGCTTCATGATGGGATGAGTGTCCTTACAAGAAAACAAGACCCCTCTTCACCTCTGTGTAGCCCTTTCCCTCCCTCTTCATGTGTGTGCACCAGGCAAATGTACTGGTGACATACAGTGCTCTTTACACCTACAGGTAAAATGTAAAGCAGTAGCACAGAGGTTGGGAGAGGAATTAAGAGCACAAGGTTGTAAAATTCTACATTTTATAAATTTCTATATGAGGGCATAGAAACTACATGAAAGGAACAGTTGGCAAATGTTAGATATAAAATGCATAAGCCAGCCTCAGCCATTTAGTGAGGCCCTAAGAAACTTACCAAGGCCCTGTCCAAAAAAAAAAAAAAAAAACAAAAAAGGACTGGGAATGTGACTCAGTGGTTAAGGGTCCCTTGGTTTAACCCCTGATACCAATAAAATGCACAGTAACTGAAGAATGCCTTTGAAGAGCTCAGCAGTAGAACTGACACAGCCAAGGAAGAAATTGGTGGGCTTATCCAAAATGAAACACAAAGACAAAAGGATTAGAGGAAAAGATGGAACAGAAAGTCCAAGAGCTGTGGCAAAATATCTGACAAATGTGCTACTGGAATGCCAGGGAACACAGACAGAAAAAGAGGGAAAAAAAGGACACCTGAGAATATTCTAAAATGAATGACTAGCAACAAATCATAGGTCTAAAAAGCTCATAGAACACCAAAATCAACCATTAAGTATGTAATATTGTAGCTGTCGAAGAGACAAAGAGAAAACCCAAAAAGTAGAGAAAAAGACCTAAGCCAGTGGTGGTGGTGCATGCCTGAAATCCCAGCAGCTCAGGAGGATGAGACAGGACATCACAAGTTTGAGGTCAGCCTCAAAAACCTAGTGAGACTCAAAGAAACTTAGTAAAACCCTATCTCAAAGTGTTAAAAAAAAAAAAAAAAACTAAAAAGTTTGGGATATGGCTCAGTGGTAAAGTGCTTCTTGGTTCAATCCTCAATATCAAAAGAAGAAGAAGAGGAGGAGGAGGAGGATCCCTGTAACATACAGAGGAACAAACATAAGAACTGCAGCAGATTTCTCATCTAAAACCAAGTAAAACTGGGCATGGTGGTGCATGCCTATAATCCCAGCAACTCAGGAGGCTGATGCAAGAGAATCACCAGTTCAAGGCCAGCCTCAGCGTTTTAGCCAGTCTGTATGCAACTTAGCGAGACCCTGTCTCAAAATTACAAATTTTAAAAAAGGGATGGGGGCTGGGTGTGGTGGTGCACGCCTGTAATCCCAGCACTTGGGAGGCTGAGGCAGGAGGATCGCGAGTTCAAAGCCAGCCTCAGCAATGGCGAGGCACTTAGCAACTCAGTGAGACCCTGTCTCTAATAAAATACAAAAAAGGGCTGGGGATGTGGCCCAGTGGTCGAGTGACCCCTGAGTTCAATCCCTGGTACCAAAAAAAAAAAAAAAAAAAAAAGGGATAAGGATATGGATCAGTGGCTAAACACCCCTTGGTCCAATTCCCCATTAAAAAAAAAAAAATCCTGTAAGCCAGAGAACAAGGGAACAGCATTTTGTAGACACTAAAAGAAAGAAATATGGAAACTAAGAATTTTATACCCAGCAAAAATATCTTGTGTGTGTGTGTGTGTGTGTGTGTGTGTGTGTGCGCGCGCGCGCGCGCGCGTGTGCCAGGGATTGAACCCAGGGATGCTTAACCACTGAGCAACATCCACAGCCCTTTTTGAAAATATTTTATTTAGAGACCTGATCTCACTGGGTTGTTTAGGGCTTTGCTAAATTACTGAGGCTGGCTTTGAACTCATCATCCTCCTGCCTCAGCCTCTCAAGCTACTGAGATTATAGAGTGTGCTATTGCACCCAGCTCAGCAAAAACTCTTTAAAATGAAGCAGAAATAAACAAAAATCAGAGAATTCATTGCCAGCAGATGTACATCCTAAGAAATGTTAAAGGAGGTCCTTGAGACACAAGGCCTATGACACCTGTAATTGGCAGAGTGTCCCCTCCCTTAAGATAGTTGGACCTGTGAATAGATGCAGTACACAGCAACAGGGAGTTTGCAGACCTTCTGCTTCATCAGGGTAGGACAGATGTAATTACATATGCCTTTAAAAACAGAACTCTTCAGTTGAGGTCCACAAGATGCAGCAGAAGTGGTCAGAAAGTCCAAGCATGGACGAGCCTGGCTGCCCATTGCTGAAGGCCCATGAAAGTAAGGGGAAGAACTGATCAGCCGCCAAGGGGGGGGGGGGGGGGGGGGGGGGGGGGGGGGGGGGGGGGGGGGGGGGGGGGGGGAGGGGGGGGGGGGGGGGGGGTGGGGGGGGGGGGGGGGGGGGGGGGGGGTAGGGGGGGGGGGGGAGAGGGGGGAAGGGGGGGGGGGGGGGTGGGGGGGGGGGGGGGGGGGGGGGGGGAGGGGGGGGGAGGAGGTGGGCGGCCTGTCTTCCTGCTGCCAGGGTAGAAACCTTAGCCCTGCAACCACGGGGAACTCTATTTGGCCAAGACCCTGAATGGGCTCAGAAGTGGGTTCAACCCTGTAGCCTTCTGGGAAGAAATGTGGTCTGTGTACACTGTGTGTGAAGCTGTGGGGCGTGGCGGGAAGGCGGCCTCGGATTGGTTAAAAATGAACATTGTAACCACAGGGCAACCATTAAGAGTCTTTATGAAAGGTTTATAAGTCAACAGCAGAGAGAAATTAGAATGAGAAAAATGTCAAATTAACTTGAGAAGACAAGAAGAGGAAAAGAGGAGCTGGGGTTGTGGCTCAGCAGTCGAGCGCTCGCCTAGCATACGCATGGCCCAGGTTTGATCCTCAGCACCACATAAAAATAAAGGCATTGTGTACAACTAAAACAAATGAATAAATATTAAAAAAAAAAAAGAGGAGGAAAAGAGATGGAACAAATAAAATAGCTAACAAGAAGGTGGATTTTAATCCAGGCATATCAATGACTGTATTTAATATGGATGGTCTAAGTACTGTACGCTCTCCCTATGCTGTCTTCAAGGCCCATTTTAAATATTGTCGCCGCCTGAAGCGATGGCCGCTTGGAGCAGCAAAGCCACGGGAATAAGTTCAGAGGCAGACTGGAAACAAACAGGATCTTTATTCTGTCAGTTTCTCTCTCTGGCTCTAACAACTCTAACACGTACCACACACCAGCAAACAACCAACAACCAAAATGGCCCCAACCCGCTCCGCGCTTGGCCCAAGTCTCTCAAGATCCCGGGCCAAGTCTCGTGAGACTACGGAAGGCGGCAATGTCCAAAACTCCATGGCCCGAAGTCAACCGCAATCATAGCCATCTCCCCAAACAGGGCTCCTGCAAAATATGAAAGTGCAACACTCAGGAGAAAGAAAAGCTACTTACAGAGAGATGTGCACACGATGATGCATTTGATGTAAGTTTCTGCAAACACGGAAGGAAGGTGCACTGTTTGCAATGCCTGTGTCTACACATTTATGTGGTGAAATCACAGTAACTTGGACTGGAAGGGTGCTCACGTGTGACTCCTGATGCAGATTCCTTCCAGGGAGAGGAGACCAAGATCAGAAGAGTCAACAAGAAGACTCTGGCTATTTAATTACCAGTAATATTTTGTTTTTTTTTAATTTAGAGTAAATATGATTAAAGGTTAACATTGTTTAAAATTCAGGAAGATGACCATGAGAATGCGTGTTGTATTTGTTGTGTGTTAAATTGCCCCCACAGGGACACGGGCAGGGCTAGTCCCTGGTAGCTCAGAACGTGTCCTCGTTTGGAAACAGGGTCACTGCGGTAGCAGGTAGGAGTTAAGATGAGGCCAGGCTGGAGCAGTATGGCCCATGATCCCAATGACTGAAGCCCTCAGGAGAAGATGAGGCCAGCCCCAGGCATGCACAGGCGCGCGGGAAGACCCGGGAAGACAGCCTCCGGGACCCAGAGCCACACCAGAGCAGTGTCTACCTCCAGGAGTTGAGCATGGCCTGTGAGCCCCGCAGGCTGAGGAGGTGAGGCAGCTCCACCCAAAGCACTCAGAGAGGCGCGGTCCAGGGGCACCTCGACCCCAGGCCTCTGCCCAGGCGGTGGGGAAGCACATTTCTGTGGTTTCAGGCTGTCTTCGGCGGTGCTTTCTTACAGCAGCCTGGGATACTAACTCAACTCTAAACTTTGTACTTTGCTAGAGTTTAAACATTGTTAAATAAAAATAGAAAGGAAAACAAATGGTTCTTGCTATGCATATACTTCAGCATTTTTTTTTATTATAATTAAATGGAAACTGAAAGATGCAACAAACAAAGACCAACTTGGCCAACTTGACAGGCACAGTTCCGCTTAAGAACACTCTGTGTTCCTTAAAACAAAACTGTAGGATTTGGACAGTTTCAGGTTAAGACTCATCCCATGATAGGAACTGCTGGGACGAGCTGTAACATGTAACAGTACAACACAGCCGAAACTTCTAGGCAACGGGCGGACGCTAAGGAATAACCAGGCTTTGGCTGGGTTTGATGTCGAGCTCTGAGTTTTTTGAGATGTGTTCTAAAATGTGTGGATGGCTGGGTGCAGTGACGTGGCCTGCCATCCCAGCCACTCAGGAGGCTGAGGCAGGAGGACTGCGAGGTCAAAGACAGTCTAAGCAGCTTAGTGAGACCCTGTCCCAAATAAAAAATAAAATGGGCTGGGGATGTGGCTCAGTAGTTAAGTGCGCCTGGGTTCAATCCCTGGCACCAATAAACTTTTTTTTAAAACGTGTGTGTGTGTGTGTGTGTGTGTGTGTGGACGAAAGACAAAGTAGTGCTTTGTTGTGGGTGAGGAGCCAGCGGGGAAGCCCGCTGGGTCGCACCTGCGGGTCGCACCTGGGGGTGGCACCTGCGGGTCCTCCGCTCTCCTGCTCCTCGGTGCTCAGCTTTGCCCGCGCGGGGCGTGTCTGAATGTCTCAGTGGACATCCCGCGCTCCTTCACCGTTTGCCACTGAGTGACTGAGGCTGTGAGATAAAATACTAGACAGGGAGGCGACAGGCCCGGTGAATGGCAGTGTCCACAGCCTCTCAGGCTGCCCTCCAGGGGACGGTACTGATACATGTCCCCTAGCAGCGCCTGGGCCACAGCGGGCTGAGACACCAGCCCTGGCTCCCCTGCGGCCTTTGCCTCTGTTGGGAAGGACAGCACAAAAAGAGGAGAAAACGGACTTTTCCTGGTGGGGAAAGGAATAAGGTCCCCTCTTTTTCCTTGGAGCATTTTCTTTAGAAAAGTGGTCACTGCCAGTGCCTCCTCTGCGTCCCTTCCGTGCGCCTCTCGCCAGCCGCGCGTTCTCGAGGCCCGGAGCCATCCGCCCACAGTGGCGGCCTCAGGGGAGACGCTCTCCCAGGCTCGGAGGGGGTGCCCCGGGCGTGCCTGGCTCCTGGTTGTGACCTGTGCCTCCTGTCGGGAGGAAGGAGCTGGCGTTGTCCTTTCGGTAAGAGCAAACGACGACCACGTGCAGTGCGTCCTTCCCAAGGGCCCTCCTGCGCGCAGGGGCGGCGTCCTGCGCCGTGGACCTGCGGCCTCTTCCACGCTGGGCCTCTGGCCTCGCGGGGAGGCTGGCTTTTTATTCAGCTGAAAACACTGTTTTCTGTCTCGCCTCCTTTGGTGGCTCGGTTCTGGGCTGAAGGGTTTAGTTTCATGGTGTTTCCCGACAGCTGATGACCCCGTGCGTCCCTGGGGTGTTGCAGCTTCTCAGCAAAGTGACCTCCTCCCGCCTGGCTGTGCGCGGCGTCCTGCTCTAGAGCTGCACCTCTCGTCTCTGCCCTCGACAGCCTTTGTTTTTAATGACAGGGTGACAAGTGCAAGGCTCACGCTGCAGGACGGGGAGGTGCCGGGGTCCCCCAGACACCGGCCTCCCGAGCCCTGGCAGAGCCTCCTGGCCCGGCCTCCTCGCCCCGCCAGCCCTGCCAGCCGGCTCTCCTCCGCCTGGGTCTCTGATAGCGTGTGGTCACGGCCGCACGGCTTAGGACCCAGGGTCGGCGTGTCCAGAGAGCTGCCCTCGGCACCGTCCGGCCTCAGAGCACCCTGTCACCGGAGAACCCGCGCCTGCGGCAGCCTCCGCGCCTCCTTTCCTCCCGACTCCTGGCCTCGCTGATCTGCGTCGTCTCCACGACCGGCCTGTCCAGGGCACTTCCCGTGAGCAGGACCGCGTGGCGTGGAACCGCTGGCCACTTACACTAAGTGCGCTGCTGCCTTCCACCCACGCTAGCCTGGGCGTGGCTCCCAGGGCAGGTCCTCGTCCTTCCTGCTGTGGATGGACCACACCCCGTGCTGGGCACTGGGTCACTCCCACGTCTGCCTGCTCCAGTGTTCCGGTACACTCCGCCCGGCCTCTTGTGGGGACACGTGTGGTGGCTTCTCCTGGGTACTGCCTGGGGGGCGCGGCTCATGGGCAGCTCCGACTTTCTGAGGACTTGCTTCTCCTGAGCGCAGCCAGCCTCCGCGGAGGCTGCACAGCCATCTCCTTCCTCCTCTCCCCGTGCACAGTCACAGAGGGGCGGGGCGGGCTGCCCGCTGGGGTCCTAAACGGTCAGGAGGCTGAGGCAGGAGGGATGATGGAGCCCTGAGTTCAAGAGGAGCCCGGGCGACCCAGAGACTGTCTCAGAGAGGGAGAGGGAGAGACGCGGAGGCGTCTCCAGAGAGCTCGCCAGGCCTGCCACCATCCGAGGACACAGCAGGAGCAGGAAGCAGAGCCCCACCGCACCCCAATCTGCCCCATCCTGATTTTGGACTTCCAGCCTCCAGAGCCGTGGGAAGTGGCATCTCTGCCCAGCCCAGCTGGCCTTCCTCTGCCTCAGCCTCCGGAGTGGCTGGATCTCAGGCCTGGGTCACAGCACCTGGCTTCTTTGTACTGCTCTTGCACATTTTCTGTAAGATTGAGATTATCTTAGAGTAGAAGACCACCGAGTTTTTAGAGCATTGGTGACGTGGGGATGCGCATGTGACCAGGAGGACCAACACACTCCCAAGGACAGGAGGTTTCTGGGTGCTGGGTGGCCACTTTGGATGAGTGCCAAAGGACTGAGGTGACAGGTAAAGGCAGGCAGGCATCTGGTCAGGCTGAATTGCTGTAACAGGGTGCCCCAGACGGGGCGGCTCGTGAACAGCAGAGGTTCATCCTCACGGTGCTGGAGCTGGGACGTCCAAGCCCGAGGCACAGCAGTGGTGTCCGGGGAGGCCCTGGGCTGCTCTCAGATGGTGCCTGATAGAGGGGCTCCCCTCCTCGCCCCAGAGTTTCCACATCCTGAGAGAAGCAACCTTGTTTCATTCTCGGCAGGCAGGACGTTTCTTCCCCGGGCAAGAGCCAATAGGTTAAAGGTCGCCCTGCTCTATGGGCAAAGAGCCAGTGGCATTGGGGTTGCTCTGGTGCACCTCCCACCAGAAATCCCTACGTAGGGCCCTGTTCGAGAGACTCAGAAAACACACACACACACACACACACACATACACATACACATATCAGCTCGTCGCTGCTGAGAGGAGGAAGCACTCAGACACATCAGCTCGACCCTGCGGAGAGGAGGAAGCCACTGCGGCAGCTCCAGACCCATCGCCTCCAGCCGACGGCAGCTGCCCCAGCCAACAGCTCCAGACCCATCGCCTTCAGCCTGACCACCGCTCCCAGCTGACAGCTCCAGCCTCCAGCCAGACAGCAGCTGCTTTAGCTGATAGCTCCAGAGATCCTAGTGGTGCAACCAAGCACCCACCTTCTGTCCAGAGCTTGCACACTCCCCTCTCCCTGACTCCCCTCTCCCACCAGAGCTTGCACACTCCCTTCTCCCTGACTCCCCTCTCCCAGCACCTCTTCAACCTTCGACCAGACACCTCTTCTCCGGTTTTGCTACCAGCCACGAAGGCTGTTGAATAAATCTCTTGGCTGCACGGCTGTCCCCGGTGGGATGTTTTGCCCTTCAGTGCCCTCTTGCTGGGTCCTCACGGGCTGGTAGGGTCCTCACATGGCAGAGCGGCTGAGACCACAAAACACCCCTGAAACTGATGGAGATGGTTCCTCCTGTCCCACTGGGAGCCGTGAAACACTAGCAGGGCCTCCTACTTGAGGGCGCACGCCCATCCCCTCCAGGGTCTCCTCCTGCCTCGGAGCAGGGACAGAAGCACCTACCCTGAGACCAGTGGAGCCCAGGAGGGTTAGAGGAAGAGTTCCCAAATTGGAAAGACCTCAAATATCTGGTCAGTGAGGAGAAACCCAAACTAGGAACATGGGTCAAGAGACCGATAGGACCCTGAGGGTGTCCGTCAGGGAGACAGTGCTCTGTCCCAGCGGGCGCAGGAGGGGCAGCCCCACTGGTGCGACTCCTCAGAAACCCCAGCGGGGCCTTTGGGTCAGCTTCCCACAGGACATCCCCAGACATGCCTGAGCAGTCCAGCTCCTGATATTTCAATGCCACGGGGCCCACTGGGGCGTCTTGTCGGAAAAGAGATGTGTAGGGCTCTAGGTAGAGTCCACGTTCCTGCAGCTCAGAACTGGCCGCGGACCCACTGGGGTGGACGTGAGCGACGTGCTCCATGCCCGCCTGTGAGTCTGACCCCTGGGGCCCAGCGGTCACACTGGGGCTGCTGAATACCCAGAGCCAACAGGCATTTCTTTTGGCCCAGGGGCACCACTGAGAGCCGTGGCACAGGCAGGTGCCGAGGTAGGAAGGCGTGGGGACTTGCAGCGCAGCCTCAGACCAGCGAGGAGCGGGAACCCAGGAGGGAAGGCGACTTTCTCATTTAAACTCCTCCATTACTTTATGCAAGTTGAACAGCTCCTTAAACTTCCCACTGTCTACTGTCCAAAGCTAAACACGTACAATAAAATGTTACCAAAGAGCATCCTTTAAAAATGGAGGACATAGGCTAGGATGCACTTCAGTGGTGGCACGCCAGCCTAAGATGGAGAGCATTCCTCGGAAGGGAAGTGTCACAGCTGAGCACCAGATTTCCACCCAGGGTCCCAGAGCCTGCCGCAGCAGGCTACTCCTACCCCAGCAGGCTACTCCTATTACAGCAGGCTACTTCTACCCCAGCAGGCTACTTCCACTCCAGCAGGCTACTCCTATTACAGCAGGCTACTTCTACCCCAGCAGGCTACTTCCACTCCAGCAGGCTACTCCTATTACAGCAGGCTACTTCTACCCCAGCAGGCTACTCCTACCCCAGCAGGCTACTCCTACCCCAGCAGGCTACTCCTTCCACAGCAGGATACTCCTATTCCAGCAGGCTACTCCTTCCCCAGCAGACTACTCCTACCCCAGCAGGTTACTCCTGCCCCAGCAGGCTACTCCTTCCACAGCAGGCTACTCCTACCCTGGCAGGCTACTCCTTCCACAGCAGGATACTCCTATTCCAGCAGGCTACTCCTTCCACAGCAGGATACTCCTGCCCAGGAGCCCCTGATGTGGATGGAGCCTGCCTCTTTGGAGTCTCTCAGAAGGCAGAGGTGGCAGGAAGCCAGCACTTACTAGCAAGGTCATAAAGGAAGCAAACACAGCAAAACCCAAAGCCATTTAGTGACGACTTAGACAAGGAACCTCTGGGGGAAACTACACGTTCTGTGATTGCACAAGAACAAGGAAGGGCGGCAGAAAGCACCTCACCCTTGCAGCTCAGGGACCCACCGTGCGGGTCAGCAGCAGTACCTGCGGGCAGGCAGGCCCAGGCGCCAGGCTCGCCCAAAGGCCTGTGAGCAAGACATCTGCCCCCACCTCCACCTCCAAGCAGCACTCTGCCCCGTTGAAGGGGGAAGCACTAGCGCCCCAGGCGGGCCCTCTCTCCAGGGAGACCCACGTGGAGACAGAGGCGGTGGGCGGCCGGCGGCGAGGGGGCTGTGGGCAGCTCCAGCACCGGGCTCCACACGGAAGCTGGGAACGTTCTGAGACGGGCAGGGCGATGCAACGTGAGCGTGCACAGGCCCTGGGCACTGCGTCTAAACACGGTCAGGACAGGGGGTTTCGTGGTGTTCATTCTTTACCACACTAAAAAGGATGTTAAAAATGGAACCCCAGTTGCTGGCTTCCAAGAGGCCTTACTGCCTTGAGGGCTTGCTGTTCTCAGGCCCGAGCTCACCGGCACCGTGAGCTGAAGGAACGCCGTGGCTCACAAGGCCCAGCCTCTCCCTAGGCCACCCCCGCTGGCCACCTCCTCCAGGGACGCAGCCCACTTGGGGCATCGAGCATCACCGCTATGGCAACCAGGGCTGAAAGGGCCACTTGCAAACACACCAGGTGTTCCATCCCCTCAGCCGGGGTGTGGAGACGCCCCGCCGGCCACTTGGCCTCTCCTCGGCACCTCGTCTGACACTTAGCCCGTGGCCTCCCCAAGCTGAGCCCACAGCCACCACATCACAGCGAGGAAGTCCTGCAGACCCCTCCACAGACCCTGTGGGGCGGGAAAAGTCATGGTCAAAGGCAGAGACAGAGTGAGGGTGACAGCCAGGCCCCGTCCCCTCACCACGGGCATCCCTATGCTTTCAGGGTGGGAGAAGCTTCCGTCCACCGCCTCTGCCGAGGCTGCCGGCAGGAACCTGCCCTGAGGAGCTCTGCCCGCCAGCAGGGCCGGCCAAGGCCCCCTCTCCCCCGGGCAGCACCTCAGTCCTCCAGAAAAGCAGATGGGCCACGGGAGCCCACGTCAGGAGCAGCGACCAGCCGCCCGAGGACTCGGCCTGCCCCGGCCCCCTTGCCTGTGGCCCTGCCGTCCTCCATTCTCACCCTGGGTCAGCACTGTGATCCCCTGGAGAAGCGACTGCCACCAGCCAGAGACGGGCCTCGGAGACTGAGTCTCGTCCATCAGCATCCCAAGTGCTCTCAGACTTGTCCCCAGCAAGCCACACCTGCCCTCCCAGGACATCCCGGCCCTCCTCAGGTCAGAGCCCTCGTCTTCTGGAGAAGACACGAGGGCCGATCTTGAACCCAGATGGAAGGGTGTGCCCCACGTGGCTCTTCACCACCGTCCAGGCCTCGGGGTGGCTCCCCGTCCCCCCCACCCCGGTACTGGCTTCCCTTTGCTACTGTACCGAGTTCCCACACACCTAGAGGCTTGAGCAAGGCAAATCAGTCTTCTTGCAGTTCTGGAGGCTGGAGGTCACATGGGGGTCTCGCTAGGCTGACACCAAGGTGTTAAGAGGCCATGCCCGGGACTCCAGGACAGACCTTTCCTGGCCCCGGCAGCCTGGAAGTCTGCCCGCCTCCACAGCCGGCAGCCCCTCCTCACACCCTCTCCATCCCGTCTCCTGCCTGCTACTTCCTCCTTGCCCTCTCGTAAGGAGCCTGTGACTGCACCCAGGCAATCCTCCCACCTCAAGGTCACCTCCAACCTCATCTGCAAGTTGCCCATGACAGTAAGGAGCTCAGGCCCCGGGCATCAGCATGTGGCTGTCTCTGGAGGGCGTCCTCAGCCCACGGATCTGATCACCAGTGCCACGGCCAGCCCCCAGCACAGCCTTGGGCTCCCACCTCACACTGAGAGCACAGGTCTCGCTGCACAGAGAACCCTCCCAGCAGAGGGCCCGCGCTGAGCTCCTCCAGGAGCCCCGGTAGCAGAGGGCGTGGAGCAAGCTGCTCCCCGGAGAAAAATCAGGTGCCACCATGAGGTGCCACCCATCTCGATGCCACAGCAGGATTCTCGGGCTTCCCTCCCTCTGCCCGCCCTCCTCCTCTGTCACCCTCCCACTCGGCTCGCCACACATCCAGCCCCCTCAGCTGACGCTCCCTGCCATCCTCCTCCTCTGCAGCCCCATGCAGAGAAGGGACGAAGCAGCCGGACCAGGGTCCTCAACCTCGTGCCTTCAGCCTCCATCTCCCCGCTCGGCCCTCAGGACCAGCCTCTGTCACCTCCGTGGAGCCCGGGAGACTTTCCCTGCAGCCGAAGCTCGCCTGGAGGCTCACCCCACGGCTGACCCAACCGCAAGCCTCTCCCACTTGTGTCTTCTTGGACGCTGCCCGCTTGCTGAAGTCTGCCTCAGGTCTGCAGGAACACAGGGCCACCGAGCCTGCCTCGGTCCTGCTCAATGGTGACAGACCCCGGGGAAGACGCAGGGAGCTCCGTGGCTCCCTTTTCAATTCTGAGTTTAGAAAGCGGCTACCGTAAGGCTGTGTGGCCTTCCTCCCGGAATGCGGCTTCCCAGTTCAAAGCCACTGAGTTCCAATCCCATAAAAATCTACATTTTCACTAAATTCCTATTAACCTTTTTTCCTCCAGAAGAGTGGCTCCAAATTGACTCTTAGCCCATTTGAAAGGCTGCAGAGTAGGAATCTGAAGCAAAGTGCGTCACACGTCCAAGGCCTCCCACCTGCCCCGAAGCCCACCTGCAGCCCAGCCTCACTCCAGAGAGCAGCAAGCAAGGGCACGGTAAGAGCTCCGGGAGCGGAGGCTCAGCGGTGGCAGGATGGGCGGTCTCTGCTACTCGCCATCAGGACCCTCCACCAGGAAGACATCCCTGACCGTACCCTGCAGCTCAACCCCACCTCTGTCCTGACAGGTTCACTTTGTAGCCGATACACTTACAAAAGGTTAAGGAAATAACTTTAAAACACAACATTTATTGTTTCCGTCTGCTTAAAAAGTCAAATATGTTTATTTTGTAGGTAATTTAAGAATAGAAAATGACAAAGAAGATTCTTACTTTTCACAGTAAAATCGCTAATACTGTTCTTTAACATATTTAAGCGAAAAGAACCAGAAAATACACTTTTTAAAAAACTCAAAAGCAGCCACAATAAGAAACATGGGTTGGGCGTGGTGGTGCATTGCTATAATCCCAGCGGCTTGGGAGGCTGAGAAAGGAGGATCGTGAGTTCAAAGCCGGCCTCAGCAAAAAGCGAGGTGTTAAACAACTCAGTGAGATCCTCTAAATAAAATACAAAAAAACAGTACTGGGGATGTGGCTCAGGGGTCAAGTACCTGGGTGCTCTAGTACCCACCCCCCAAAAGAAACATGAACACAAAGGAAAAGGAAAACCAGTGACGGTGACATGAATATGAAAATGTCTGAGAAGTCCAAAGAACAGCTTGAAATAAAACATCTTGTGGTCAAACATGTGACTATCCATTTTCACATTATTTAAGACAAAGTAGTCTAAAAGTTAAAAGGAAAAAAACAAAAACCTCTGCAGCCCAGAAACTCAAGTCCCCCTACCCTCGCGGTCGGTGAGTGGAAGCCTACAGCTGATAGTCCACGCGGCATCTGACCATGGCATGACAGCCAGATCCGCCCCGGAGGTCCTCTCTGTGCACTGATGACTACAAGCAGGTGTTTGAGGTTGCTGCGGACACGGAGGAGGAGGAGTGTTCTCCTCAGGACACAGCCTGGTACGTGACAGTCACAACTATTCCTCAGCTTTGCCACATCCTTATTCACTCTCTTTCCACTTGACATCACAAGGATAAAAGGCGAATTTAATACTCCTGTTTTATTTCAATTTCTCCTTGTATCTTTTAAAGGTTTATATCATGAACTTGATACTTTTAAAACTTTTAATTTTGAAGTGATTTCAAATAGGCAGCTACTAATAGCAGCCCGTGCAGTCCTCACCCTGAGCCCCAGTTGTATCTCACCACGTCTTCTCACTTCCTGTATCTGCATTTCATTTTCTGAGCTATTTGAGAGTGAGTTATAGACGTGAGGTCCCATTACTCCTAAATACCTAAGTAGTATTTCCTAAAAACAAGGTCACTCTCCTAAGTGACCACAGCACAGCCAGCAACACCTGGACAGGAGTGTGGACACAGTGCCTCCCTCTGACCAGGTCTCCATCCGCCCTACACAGATCACCCCAGCAGCACCCTCCATCGGCCCAGGATCCACACGGTGCGTGTTTGGAACACTTTCTGCCTTGACCTGTCCTTAATGGCTTGGACAGTTTCAGAAAGCCTGACTCTCCTTACAACGCTCCTATGTGTCTCATATGTCCTCTCGATGATATTTGGATGGCATGCCTTTGGTAAGAATGCCACATGGCAAGCTGTGTTTGTCTAGTGCCTCCCACCGGGAGGTGCACAGTATCAGGGTTATGGTTTGGATGTGAGGTTCTCCCCAAAGGCTCATACGTGACAATGCAGATTGCTCAGAGGTGAAATGTTTAGACAGATGTAATGTCATCAGTGGATTGAACCAACTGATGGATTAATGCTTTGAAAGGTACTGTGCTGAGTGATGACTATAGGCAGGTAGGGTGTGGCTGGAGGAAGCAGGCGTGGGATGTGTCTTTGGGGTGTGCATTTGGTCCCTGGTGCCTCATTTTCACTCTCTGCTTCCTGGCTGCTGTGAGCTCACAGCTCTCCTCTGCCGTGTCCTTCTGCCATGATTTCCTGCCTCACCTTGGCCCCAAAGCAAAGGAACTCACCAACCACAAAGTGAGACCTCTGAAACCTTGAGCCAAAACAAACTTCCTCTTGTAAATTGTTCTTGTTGGGCATTTTGGTCACAGTGACAAAGAGCTGAGGCAGATACTGGCACCAGGAGTGGGGTCGGTGCTGTGACTGCACTGCACAATGTGCTCCAGGAGCCGTTGGAAACGGTTTGAGTAAGGAGTTTGGAAAGGTTTGGAGATGCAGTGTGGAGAGCCTTAAAATGTTGCAAGCAGAGCTAAATGGGCAATTCTGGTGGGAGTGCAAAAGACACGAATGCCAACAGGCATGCAGACAGTAAAGATGGTGCTCATGAGGTTTCAGAGGGAAACAAGGAATCTTTTGAAATTGAACTAGAGGCCATTCATGTTACATTCTGGCAAAAAAGACTCCTCTGCATTTTGTCTACATCCTGAGACTTTCTGTGAAATTAAATTTAAAAGCAATGGAGTAACCAATTTAGCAGAGAAAATCCAAGGCAGCACAGCATTCCGTGGTGGTGTGGATAGTTCTTGCTGCTTTTAGCCAGTTATAGTATGAGAACTGGGATCAGAAAAGAAAGTTTTGAAAAACCTGCAGTTTGGCCATAGAATGTAAATGTAAAATTGAAGCCAAGGAAGTTGTGGCTGATGAACAGATTATCACCACCAGAGAAGCTAAGTTCTTTATATGGACAAAATAGGAAAGATGTCTTGCAGGCATCTCTGAAATCAGTAAGACCACACTCATTTTTTTTTTTTTATACACTCGGATATAAAAATGAACACTCATTTACGAGAATTTGGGACTACCCTCCTTACACAGGTGTGCCTAGGGAGTTGATGCCCAGGAAGTCTTTCACTATGCTCAGCTGCCCAGGCGCACAGGGCTACCGCAGCCAATGGGGACAGCTACTGCTTGAGCTAGTGGCAGACCTTGTATCGTCCACATGTGCTGGATCTGCAGAAATGCAAGAAGCTGGCCTGGGGGGGTGTCAGAGACTTCCATTGAGATTTCAAAAGAAGGCCTGGGAGGCCAGGCAACGTGTAGTAGAGTCCAAATCTCTGCAAGCAGCCCCTGAGAGGATGGTGTGTGTTAAGCTGTGAGAAGGAAGACGAAGCTAGAGATGAGACCCTGGGATTAAGAGATGCCAATGATGTGGAACATCCGCCAAGGAAAGCTGCTGGCTGCCAATAGAGCCAGTCTGAGAGAGGCCACGTGGGCTGCAACAGGCAAGGCCATGGGGCAAGGGCCACCCGAGCACTTTGGAGATCACATCTCACAGACATGTGCCCCAGGTACCAGATGTGGAGACACAGGACTTATTTACCCAGCTGGGTTTTGGTCTTATTCCTTCCTTTTGGAGTGGAGATGTCTATTCTGTGCTGTTATGTAAGATATATGTAACTTGTTTTTGAATTTTAGAGGCATTCACAGCCTTGAGTCTCTGAGGGGACTCTGGACTTGGACTTTTGGGCGATTCTGGAACTGGGGATTCCTGAAGATGTTTTGCATTGGGAGATCGACATGAACTTTTGAGGGCCAGGGGCAGAATGTTATGGTTTAGATGAGGTATCCCCCAAAAGCTCATGTGTAAGACAAAGGATGTTCAGAGATGCAACGGCTGATTATGAGAGCTGTGACCTGATCCGTGGATTAATCCATTTGATGGATTGATATCTTGACAGGACCACTGTACTGGGTGATAACAGAGAGAGGGTGTGACGGAGGGAGCAGGTCACTGGGGCATGCCTGTAATGATCATATTTGTCCCTGGTTCTGGTTTTAGTTTCTGCTTCCCAGCTACATGAGCTGAACAGATTTCCTCTGCCTTATCTTTCACCATGACGTTCTGTCTCACTTCAGGCCCAGAATGATGGAATTGGCCAGTCATGGACTGAAACTCTGAAACCATGAGCCAGAATAAACTTTCTTCTTCTAAGTTGTTTTTGTCAGGTGTTTTAGTTACAGCAACCAAAAGCTGAGATGGTCTCACTACTGGCAATGGCAGCATTCATCATGTGGAATCATGCACAAGTAGATACCCTGACACTACGTATCCATCTTTCTCCTGAGCATTGGTGGTTCTTGCCTGCATTGTTACTCTCATGAACACCAAGTAATGATGCCCTAATGCCATCACCCATTCTATTTACTGGCTGGCACTCTACTGCATTTATGATCCATTTATTATATTGGGAAGACTGGTGGGGTTTTTTTATTCAGTGTTGTGATTTGTTACTGTCCTGTTTTAATGCTCAGATTGGACCAGTAGAAGCTCCTTCAAGAAGGTCCAGTGTCACTTGGCATGTCCCCACCTTGGCGTTTCCCTTATCTCTGGCACAAGATGCTCCAGTCACAGAGAGATTCTCCCTGTGCAGCCTGGGACCAGCCTTGCTTCATGAAGCACTGGCTCATTGCACTAGGGAGTGATACTGGGAACCAAGACCTCGGCGCTGGTGTGCTGCTAGCTTCACTGCGAAGATTTCTGCACTGTGAGGAAGCTCTAGCATGAGGGGAATCCACTTCAACATGAGAAGCACAAAGGGACTCCTCTTTAGCATAGAAGGAACTTCACTTCAACATTGAGGGGATTTAACTTTAGTGTGTGGGGATACCATTTAAGCACGAGGGGACTCCACTTCAGCATGAGGACAATTCATGCTAGTGTTGAGGGGACATTCCTTCAGCACGAGGGGATTCCGCTACAATAAGAGAAGGATTCCACTTTAGTATTGAGGGAACTCCATTTCAGGATGAGTACAGTTCATGCCAGCATTGAGGGAATTTACTTTCAGCAAGAGGGGACTTCACTTCAACACTGAGGAGACTCCGTTTCAACATTGAGGGGGACTCCACTTCAGCACGAGGGGACTTCACTTCAGCATGAGGGGAATTTGCTTCAGCATCGGGGACTTCCACTTCAACACGAGGGGACTTCACTTCAGCATGAGGGGAATTTGCTTCAGCATCAGGGGACTTCCACTTCAACATGAGGGGACTTCACTTCAGCATGAGGGGAATTTGCTTCAGCATCAGGGGACTTCCACTTCAACATGAGGGGACTTCACTTCAGCATGAGGGGAATTTGCTTCAGCATCAAGGGACTCAAAGACAGACAGCATAAGGGGATTCCACTGCAGCATTGAGGGAGCTCAAAGTCAGCATGAGAGGACTGAACTTCAGAATGAGAGTACTCCACTTCAGCATGCAGGGACTTCACTTGAGCAAGACTGGTCTTCACTTCAGCATTGAGGGAACATTGCTTCAGTACTGAGGGGAATCTCCTTCAGCATTGAAGTGTACTCAATTTCAGCTTTGAGGGGATTTCACTTCAGCATGAGGGGTCTTCAATTCAGTATGAGGAGATTCTACTTCAGCATTGAGGAGACCTCTTCAGCATTGAGGGGACCTCAACTCAGCACTGAGGGAACTGAAATTCAGTATAAGGGGACTTCACTTCAACATTAAGAAGATTCCACTTTAGTTCTGAGGGACTCAACTTTACCCTGAGGGGATTTACCTTAAGCATGAGGGCAAATCCAGTTCAGCAAGAGAGGACTTCACTTCAGCACTGAGGGTCTTTCTTCAGCATTTATGGGAGTTCCACTTCAGCACTGCAGAGACCCTCTTCAGCATTGACAGTACTTCACTTCAGCAGAAGGCAGAAGGGGACTTACCTTCAGTGTGAATGGTCTTCCATTCAGAGTGAAGGGATTTTATGTCAGCATTGAATGGACTTTATTTCAACATTGAGAAGACTCACATCAGCTTGAGGGGTTTCAACAGCATGAGAGGATTTCCCTTCAGGATGGGGGGATTCCACTTCAGCATGAGGGGATTCCACTTCAGCACTGAGGGGAATCCACATCCTCTTTGAGAGGACTCCAATTTAGCATGAGGGATCTTCACTTCATCATTGAGGAGACTTCACTTCAGCATTGAGGGACTTCCATTCAGCATGAGGGGACCTCACTTCAGTACTGAGGGGAATCCACTTCTGCATTGCATGGACAGCAGTGAGGGTACTCAACTTCAGCCTGAGGGAACTTCAATTCAGCATGAGGGGATTTTGAGGGACTTCATGTCAGCATTGAGGGGACCTCACTTCATCATTGAGGGGACTTCCCTTCAGCATGAGGGGACGTTACTTGAGCATGACTGGTCTTCAGCATTGAGGGGACATCACTTCAGTACTGAGAGGAATCCACTTTTGCATTGTGAGGACTCAACTTCAGCACGGGAGTACTTCACTTCAGCATTGAGGGAACCCATTTCAGTATTGGCCATACTTCACTTCAGCAGGTGGGGAATTATTTTCAGCATGCAAAGTCTTCCATTCAGCATGAGGGAATTCTACTTCAGCATTGAGGGGACTCCACTTCAGCATGAGGAGACTTCACTGTAGCATGAGGGGCCTTCACTTCATGAGGGGATTCCATTCAGCAAAGGACTTTCCTCAAGCATGAATGGAGGTCAATTTAGCATGAGGGGACTTCAATTCAACATGAGAGGAATTAATCTTCAGAATAAGGGGACTTCACTTCAGTGTGAGGGGACTAACTTTCAGCATGAGGATTTTTCACTTTACCATGAGGGATTCCACTTCAGCATGAGGGGACTTCACTGAAGAATTAGGTGACTTCAATTCAGTGTGAGGTGATTTCACTTGAGCAAGAGGGAACTTCAACACAATGAGATCAGCATCAAGGGGAATTCACTTTAGTATTGGGAGTACTTCATTTAAACATTGAAGAGATTCTACTTCAACTTTGAGGGGACTTCACTTAGGCATTGAGGGTCCTTTACCTCAGGATTGAGGGAAATCCACATCATCATTGAAGGGACCCACTTTGGCATTGACAGTACTTCACTTCAGTGAGAAGGGTCTTCCATTCAGCATGAGGAAATTCCACTTCAGCACTGAGGGGATTTCACTTCAGAATGAGAGGACTTCCCTTCAGCATGAGGGATTTACTTTCTGCATGAGGGTACTCCATTTTAACATAAAGGACCTTCACTTTAGCAAGAGGGGACTTCCTTTCAGAATGAGGGGATTTCACTTTACCATTAAGGGTACTTCAATTAAGTGTAAGGGGGACTTCACCTCAGCATGAGGGGATGTCACTTCAACATTGAGGAGACTTCAATTCAGCATGGAGGGACTTATTTTTGGCTTCAGGGGTCTTCACTTCCACATAAGGAGATTCCACTCCAGCATTGAGGGGACTTCACTTGCATCAGGAGTACTCCACTTCAGCATCAGGAGTACTCCATTTCAGCATGAGGGTCTTCACTTCAGCTCAGGGGACTTACCTTCAGCACGAGGAGACTTACATTCAACATAAAGGTATCCACTTCAGGATTGAGGGGACTTCACTTCAGCATTGAGAGGACCACACTTCAGTATGAGGGGATTTCACTAGAGCACAAGAGGACTTCCCTTCAGCATGAGAAAATTCCACTTCAGCACTGAGAGGACTCCAGTATGAGGGTATTCATTTCAGCATTGAGGAGACCTCAGTTCCGCATTAGGGAACTTGACTTCAGTATAAGGGGATTCCACTTCATTGTGAGGATATTTCATTTCAGCACTGAGGAGACTTCACTGCAGTTAGAGGGGACTCCACTTCAAGATGAGATGACTTCAATTCAGTGTGAGGCAAATTCTCTTGAGCCTAAGGGGATACTATGAGGAGATTTGGGAGGACTTTACTTCAGCATTAAGATGACTTCACTTCAACATTAAAGGGATTCCACTTTAGCATTGAGGAGACCTACTACAGCATTCACAGTACTTCACTTTAGTGGTAGGGGACTTACGTTCAGCATGAGAGGTCTCTCATTCAGTATAAGAAGATTCTACCTATGCATAGAGGAGACTCCACTTCAGCCAAGGAAATTTAACATCAGCATGAGGCAATTCCTCTTCAGCATTCAGTGGACTTTCCTTAAGTGTGAAGGGACTTCATTTCAGCATGAGGGGACTTCAATTCAAATGAGAAGATTTCACTTCAGCATAGGGGACTCAACTTCAGCATAAGAGGACTTCACTTCAGCATTAAGGAGACTTCAGTGTCAGGTGATTATACCTCAGGTAAGGGGACTTAAGAATGAAGGGATTTCACTCCAGCATGAGGGGACTTCACTTCATCATGAGGGTACTTAACTTCAGTATTGAGGGGACTGCAGTTCAGCACTGAGGGAATTTCACTTTAGCATGAGGGGACTTCAATTCAGCATTGAGGGGACTTTGCTTCAAAATTAGCAGACTTCTTAACTATGAGTGTATTTCACTTCACCATTGAAGGGACTATACTACAGCATTGAGGAGACTATACTACTGCATGAGGGGATTTATTTTCAACATGAGGTATCTTCAGTTCAGCTTGAGGGGTTTTCACTTCAGCATTGAGAGGACTCCACCTCAGCATGAGGGTACTTGACCAGTGTAAGGGGAGTTCACGTTAGCATCGAGGTGACGTCACATCAGCATTGGGATTTCCTCTTCAGCATGAGAGGATTTTACTTCAGCATGAGGGTACTTTAGCATGAGGGGACTTCACTTCAGCATTCAGGGACTTCACTTCAAAATGAGTGGATTTCCTTCAGTATGAGAGTATTACACTTCAGCATTGAGAAGACTTCACTTCAGAATGAGTGGGCTTACCTTCAGCATGAGGGTACATCATTTCAGTATGTGGTGACTTTACTTCAGCACTAAAGGGACTTTACTTCAGCACGGGGCTACTTAATCATTGAGGGGACTGCAGTTCAGCATTGAGAGAATTTCACTTGAGTAAGAGGGGACATCATTTCGCCATGAGGGGATTTTATCTCAGCATGAGGGGTCTTCAATTCAGCATGAGGAGACTTTTCATTAGTATTGAGGTGACTTCATTTCAGCATGAAAGGATTCCACTTCAGCACGAGGGGACCGCACTTCAGCATGATGGGAGTTCAATTCAGTGAGGGTTTTCACTAGGGTGTGAGGGGAATTCATTTCAGAATGAAGAGCCTTTACTGCAGGATGAGGATTTTCATTTCATCACGAATGGACTTCACTTCAGCATGAGGGTTCTTTTTTTTTTTTTTTTTTTTTTTTTTTTGAGGGTGTTTATTTATATGTGGTGCTGAGGATTGAACCCAGTACCTCACACATGCCAGACAAGCACTCTACCACTGAGCCACAACCCCAGCCTCAGCATGAGGGTTCTTAACTACACCATTGAGAGGTCTTCACTTCAATATTAGCAGACTTATTTAAGTATGAGTGTATTCACCTTCACCCTTAAGGTGACTCATCTTCAGCATTGAGGGGACTTCACGTCCACATGAGGGGATTTATTTTCAGCATGAGGCATCTTCCCTTCAGCTTAAGGGTCTTCACTTCAGCATTAAGGGGACTTCACTTCAGCATGAGGAAATTCCCCTTCAGCATTGGAGGACTTCACTTCTGCATTAGGGGTCTTCACTTCAGTGTGATTACTTCACTTCATCATCTGAGGGGACTATAGTTCACTTCAGCATGAGGGACTTGAGCATTGAGGGTATTCCATCTCACCATTAAGGGAACATCACTTCCACATCAGGGGACTTCCATTCAGCATGTTTATTTTTCTCTTCAGCATTAAGGGACTTCACTTCAGCATGAGGGGACTTCCCTTTATCAGGAGGGGACTTCATATCAGCACTGATGGGATATCACCCCAGCATGAAGGGATGTCACTTCAGCATGAGCAGACTTCACATTAGCATGGACGGGATTCCATTTCACCATGAGGGTTTTTACTTCAGCATGAAGGGACTTTATTTCAGCATTAGGAGACTTACCTTCAGCATGAGGGATCTTCCCTTCTGCATGAAGCAATTCCAGTTCAGCATTGAGAGAACTTCACTTCAGCCGAGGGGACTTCAATTAGCATTGAGGGGACTTCATTTCAGTGTTAAGGGATTCCATTTCAGCATGAGGGGACTTCATTTCAGCATGAAGGTTTTCATATCAGCATGAGGAGACTTAACTTCAGCAAGAGGGTACCTTATTTCAGAATGAGGGGACTCTACTTCAGCATGATGGGACTTCACCTCAGCATGATGGGACTCCACTTCAGCATGATGGGACTTCACCTCAGCATCAGAGGTCTTCATCTCAGCATGAGAGAAATTCACTTCAGCATTGAGAGGACTTCAACTCAGCATAAGGGGACTTCACTTTAGTATGAGAGAACTTCATTCCAAAATTGGGGAAACTCTCTTTATCATTGAAGGGATTTCTCCTCAGCATGGGGCAGGGGGGTCTTTACTCCACCATTGTGAGTACTTCATTTCAGTATGAGGAGAATTCACTTAAGCATTTGGGGGATTTCACTTTAGCATGAGGGGACTACATTTCAGCATTGAGGAGACTTCACATCAGGACTGAGGGTACTTCACTTCAACATTGAGGACTCCACCTCAGCATAATGGGACTTCACATAAGCACTGAAGGAACTACAGTTCAGCACTGAGGAACTTAATTTCAGCATCAGAGGACTTACCTGCAGAATGAGGGGTTTTCACTTCCACATTGAGGGGACTTTATTTCAGCATTCAGGGATTCCATTTCAGCATAAAGGGACTTCACCATCAAGGGACTTACATTCAGCATGTAGTGTGTTCACTTCAGCATTAAGGGTACTCCACTTCAGCAGTGAGGGTACTTACATCAGCATAAGGGGACTACACTTCAGCATTGATAGGACATCACTTCAACATTAAAGGGATGTCACTTTAGCATTGAGAGGCCTTCACTTCAGCTTTGAAGGTGTTCCACTTCCACATTGAGGGGACCCACTTTAGCACCCACTTCATTTCAATTATAGGGTACTTATCATCAGTGTGAAGGGTCTTTCAATCAGCATAGGAAGATTCAACTTCAGCATTGAGGGTACTCCACTTCACCTGAGGGAACTTCACTTTAGCATGAAGAGACCTCATTCATCACGAGGGGACTCCATTCAGCAAGAGACTCCACTTTAGCATGTGGGTACTCTATTCTAGCAAGGAAGGACTTCACTTCAGCTTTGAGGAGACTTCACTATAGCATGAAGGGATTTTCCTTACAGATGAGCAGATTTCACTTTAGTATGAGGGAATTCTACTTCACCATTAAGGGTACTTCACTTAAGCATTAGGGGACTTCCTTCAGTAAGATAGTATTGCACTAGAGCATTGAAAGTACTTCACATCAGGGTGAGGGAACTTCACTTCAGGACTGATGGAAGTCCACTTCAACATTGAGGGGATTCCACTTCACAATGAGGGGACATTGCTTCATCATGAGGGACTTACCTCTAGCATGAAGGGATTCCATTTCAGCCTCGAGGATAGTTCACTTCAGCATGAGGGTTTTCACTTCAGTGTGATGGAACTTCATTTTAGCATTCAGTATAAAGTCCTTCATCATGCAGGACTTTATTTCAGTATGAGGAGACTCCACTTCAGCATGAGAGGACTTCATCTCAGCATGAGGGGTCTTTAGGTAAGCATGAGGTGACTTGACTTCATCATTAAGGGGACTTCAATTCAGCTTGAGAGGATGCCCCTTCAGCATTAGGGGAATTCACTTCAGTGTGAGGGTATTTCACTTCATCGCAGAGGGGACTTCACTTCAAAATTAACAGACTTCCTTAAATATGAGTGTATTTTACTTCACCATTGAAGGGACTCCACTTAAGCATTGAAGGGATTTCACTTCTGCATGAGGGGATTTATTTTCAGCATGAGGCATCTTCACTTTGGCATGAGGTGACTTTACTTCAACAAAAAGGGACTTCACTTCAGTGTGAGGGGACTTCACTTCAGAATGAGAGGATTTTGCTTCAGCATGAGGAAACTTACCTTCAGCATGAGGGAACTTCGCTCCAATATTGGGGAAAGATCACTTCAGCATCGAGGGGACTTTTCTTCAGCATGAGGGTCATCATTTTAGCATTAGAACACTTACTTCACCACTGAGAGTACTCTACTTCAGCATGAGTAGAATTTACCTCAGCATTTAGGGAATTTTGTTTTAGCATGAGTAGACTTCACTTCAGCATTTTGAGTACTGCAATTTCAGATTTGAGGGACTCCACTTTGCCACTGAGGTTACTCCACTTCAGCATGAGGGGAACTCACTTTATTATTGAGGGGATTCCACTTCAGCATTAAGGAACTTCATTTAAGCATGATGGGATTTCACTTTGGCATTAGTGGACTTACCTTCAGCATGAGGGGACTTCACTTTCCATTGAGGGGTCTTCACATCACCATGCAGTGTGCTTACTTTAGAATTGAGGGGACTTCACTTCACCATGAAGGGCTTACCTTCAGCACAAGGAGACTTCAATTCAGCACTGAGATACTTCACTTCAGCACTGAGAGAACTTCACTTTAGCATGAGTAGACTGGACTTTAGCATGAGGAGTCTTCACTTCAGCATAATGTGTCTTCACCTCAGCATGAGGGGACTTCAAGTCAGCATCAGAGGTCTTCATTTCAGCATGAGGGGACTTCATAGCAGCATGAGTAGATTACACTTTAGCATTGAGAAAACTTCAATTCAGCATGAGAGAACTTCACATCAGCATGAGGGACTTACCTTCAGCATGTGAGGACTTACCTTCAGCATGAGGGAACTTCATTATAAAATGGGGACCTCTCCTCAGCATCAATGGTCTTCATTTCACATTAGCATTGATGGGATTCCAATTCAGCATGAGGGGACTCCTTTTCAACATGAGGGAAATCCACTTTAGCATTGAGGGGGCTTCAGTTTGACATTGAGAGGGCTTCATTTCAGCATGAGGATACTTTACATTAGTATCGAGATGACTTCACTTCAGTGTTAAAGGATTCCAGTTCTGCGTGAGTGGACTTCACCTCAGCATGAGGGAATCCCACTTCAACATTGAAAGAACTTCACTTAAGCATGAGGGGATGCCACTAATGCATTGAGAGGACTTCACTTAACCATGACAGAACTACATTTCAGCATAAGGGGACTTCACTACAGCATGAGTGGAATTCACAGCAGCATGAGAGAACTTCACTCCAACATTAGAGAAAAATCACTTCAGCATTGAAGGGACTTTTCTTAATCATGAGGGGTCATCACTAGAGCATTAGGGCACTTTATTTCACCACTGAGGGTACTCCACTTCGGTGTGAGGGGAGTTCATCTCAGCATTTAGGGGATTTTGCTTCATGAGGTGACTTACCTTCAGCATGAGTGGACTTCACTTCAGCATTGTGGGTACTGCAATTTCAGATTTGAGTAGATTCCCCCTCAGAATGAGGGGACTTTACTTCACTATTGAGAATACTCCATTTCAGCATGATGGAAATCCACTTCAGTATTGAAGGGAATCCACTTTGGCATCAAGGGGACTTCACTTCACAATGAGCAGCCTTACTGTTAGCATGAGGGGACTGCACTTGAGGGGACTTCGTGTCAGCATTGATGGGTTTCACTTTAACATTAAAGGGATTCCATCCCACCACTGAAGGGATGAGAGTACTTACCTTCAGCATAAGGCAACGTCACTTCAGCATTAAAAGGACTCCACATCAGCATGATGCAACTTCACTTCAGCATGATAGAATTCCAATTCAGCCTTGAGGGGACTCTGTTTAAGCATGATGGACTTCTCTTTAGCATTAGTGGACTTACCTTCAGCATGAGGGGTCATAATTTCTGCATGAAGGGATTCTACTTCAGCATAGATAGGATGTCACTTCAGCATGAGGGGACTTCACCTCAGAATGAGGTGACTTCATTTCAGCATGAGGATACTTCACATTCGTATTGAGATGACTTCACTTCAGCATTAAAAGATTCCCTTCTGCATGAGTGGACTTCACCTTAGCATGAGGGGACTTCATTTCAGTATTGAGAGAACTTCACTTAAGCATGAAGGGACTCCACTTATGCATTGAGAAGACTTCACTTCAGCATGAGGGGACTTCCATTCAGCATGAGGGAACTTCACTTTAGCATTGAACTTCACTTCAGCATTGATAGCACCCACTTCAGCATTGAGGCTTCAGTTCAGCATGGGGGACTTTGACTTGCACATTGAGGGGACATTATTTCAGCATAAGGGTACTTATCTTAGCATAAGGGGACTCCACTTCTGCACGAGGAGACCTCACTTCAAAATTGAGGGGAGTTCACTGCAGTGTGAGGGGATTCCACTACAACAATGAGGGACTTCACTTCAGCATTGAGTGGATTCCACCCCAGTATGAGGTGACTTTACTTCAGCATTGAGGATACTGTACTTCAGCATGAGGGGGTTCCCCTTCAGAATAATGGAATTTTACTTCAGCATAAGGGTTCATCACTTCAGCATGAGGGGTCTTCACTTCGGCATTGAGGAGACTTCACATCAGCACAAGGGACTTGACTTCAGTACTAGGTGATTTCACTGCAGTATGAGGGGGCTTCACTTCAGTGTGAGGGGTTTCACTTTGGCATTAGGGTTCTTAAGTTCAACATTGACGGGACTGCAGTAGAGCATGAGGGGACTTCACTTCAGATTTGAGAGGACTCACTTCAAGCATTAGAGACTTCACATCAGCATCAGGGCATTCCACCTCAGCAAGAGGTGACTTCACTTCAGCATGAAGGGATTCCACTTCAGCATGAGGGACCTTACTTACTATGAGAGGACTTCACTTCAGCATGAGGAGACTTTACTTCAGCATTAGGTGATTTTAATTCAGCATTAAGGGGACTTCACTTCAGCATGAGGGGTCTTCACTTCAGTGTGAGGGCACTTCACCTCAATATCAGGCGTCTTCATTTCAGCACGAGGGAACTTCAGTTCAGCACTGAGAGGACTTTACTTCAGCATCAGGGGACTTCATAGTAGCATGAGTAGATTCCACTTCAGTATTGAGAAAGCTTCAATTCAGCATGAGAGAACTTCACGTCAGTATGAGGGACTTCACTTCAGCATGAAGGTATTCCCCTTCAGCGTTAAGGGGACTTCACTTCAGCATTGAGGGGACTCCACTTCAGCACTGAGGGGAATTCACTTCAGCCTGATGGGACTCCAGTATTGAAGGATTTCGCTTCGGCAGGAGGGGATCTACCTTCAGCATGATGGGACTCCACTTCGGCATGTATGGACTTATCTTCAGTTTGTGGGGGACTCTAGTTCAGCCCTGAGGAATTTCACATCAGCATTTGGGACTCACTTCAGCATTGAGGTTATTTCACTTCACCATGAAGGGTCTTCACCTCACTGAGTGAGTTTCATCAGTACTTCATGCAACCAAGCCATCTTTCATGAGTGTTTATTCTAGGGATATGGTTTGAGAAACCCATTGGTAAAATTTTAATGTAGCTTTATTTCCAGGTTATTAGAGACCATAGCAGTTAGTAGAAGTAAAACCAAATCCTCAATGAAGGAACACATGACTCCTCAAGAATTCCTATAGAGTACTACAAGTAAGAACCAGACAGAACAAAACAAAATCCTCAAAGACTTCAAGAAATCTAACTATCAAAGGTTGTATAACAGCTATGTTTAATATAACTTAAAAATAGGAGAAGCTCAACAACAGGTCCAAGAGCAATGATATATTAAAAAATAATAAACAAGTTGGAAGTGAAAAACAGATCTGAAATTTAAAAATCAACTTATTGAATAAATAGTAGATTAGATATTTTAGATAAGAGAAGTCACTATCTGGAAGACTGAGCCAGACAAATGCTCTAGAATGCAATGTGTTGAGATTAAAAAACAAAAACAAAAACAAAAAAACTACATATTTAAAAATGAGATTCAGATCATGAAGAATAGAACTATAATGACATATGTAGTTGAAGTTGTAAATGGTGATACCAAAGAGAATAATCAAGAGGTAAATTAGAAAAGATGAGTATTTTCTAATGCTATTGACAGCTACCAAGTTTTAGGTCAATGGCATTCACTGGATACTAAGAAAAATCTTTAAAAGGCAAAACTAAGCCGGGCGTGGTGGCACACGCCTGTAATCCCAGCACTTGGGAGGCTGAGGCAGGAGGATCACGAGTTCAAAGCCAGCCTCAGCAATGGCGAGGCACTTAGCAACTCAGTGAGACCCTGTCTCTAAATAAAATACAAAAAGGGCTGGGGATGTGGCCCAGTGGTCGAGTGCCCCTGAGTTCAATCCCTGGTACCACAAAAAAAAAAAAAGCAAAACTAGACCAGATAAAAGTAGAATCAAAGAATTCAAAAGGAAATTATTTCTTAAAATCTGCCAAGAAAAAATAATTACCTCAACCACAAAAGGACGATTTGCTGGACTGCTGACTCCTCCACAGTAATTAATAGCAGAAGTCAATATCAATAGAAAGCCAAGAGCAGGGTGCTCACCTGTGATCCCAGCCACCTGGGCGACAAGGCGGGAGAGTTGCAAGTACGAGATCACCCTGGGCAACTTAGCCAGATCCTGTCTCAAAATAGGATTAAAGAGCTAAGGGTGCAGCTCAGTGGTAGAGCACTAGCCTCGAATGCACAAGGCCCTGGTTTCCAGCCACAGTGCTAAAAAGAACAATAAAGAACAAAACAAACAACACAAAACCAACCTGTCATGCTAGGATTCTTTGCCCTGAGCGACTGACTGCCTTATAAAAGTAAAAGTCACATATTTTTAGACTGAATCTTAAAGGGTCAACCAACAGATTTTCATTAAAGAAAACCCTAAAATCAATACTTAAGGCAGGGAAAAAAATTCTCAGAATTTCTGAGATGCAAGGGAGCATGGTAAGCAAATCTATTGATAAAAAATAGAAACACAAGTCTAAACAAAAATTGACTCTACAAATCAATAATAATCTCCATTTCATAGAAAAATATAATATCAAAATGCTGGAAAAACAATACATATACATTGGTCTTTATATTGTTAGAGGGAAAGTAATGATATTAACTAACTTCAGGTCTTGCTAGGTATGCAAGTTAAATGGCAAGGGTAACTATTAATGCATTTAACTTCCAAACAACAACAACAAACTTGAACAATGAGGCATTTTTTTTTTTTAGATGTAGTTGGACACAATACCTTTATTTTATTTACTTATTTTTACATGGTGCTGAGGATTAAACCCAGGGTCGCACATGTGCTAAGCGAGCACTCTACTGCTAAGTCACAATCTCAGCCCCAGGCATTTTTAATATTTAGAAAAAAGCAGGGATGCTGCATAGTATTTGTGTAGCTTCTCACTCATTCTTCTAAACTCTTCTCTCTACTGTCAATATGCAAAGCTAGATCCCTTGCTGTGTAGCTTTCTGATAAATTCTTCCAGTGGAAGGTGTTGATGGAAACTAAAACACAGGGTGAATTCCCCTCTCCTGCTTGTAGTGGCAACACCAGTGGCACTACCACACGTGGAAGGCAGCTTGCACTCCATTTCTCTTGGGCCTCATGGACCTGAGGTGTGGTAACAGTGTCTCAAGTTACTAACCTTTGGGCAACCGTACACTCCCCTTGTGCTCCTCCATCTCGCCAACATGTTTACAAAAATTTACCTTTATATGAAATACACAGGATTTTGTTTTCCTGACTGGACATTCAAATGGTACAGTAAGGAAGGGGAAAAAAAGGCAAAAAAAAAAAAAAAAAATACAAATAACATATAATGAGATGCTAGGAAATATACAAATCAGAAATCACAACAAATGTAAATGGACTAAATTATCAAATTTAAAGAAGGAATGCCAGACTGGACTTCTTTTTTTTTTTTTTTTTTTTTTTTTTTTTTATTGGTACCAGGGATTGAACTCAGGGCACTTGGCCACTGGGCCACATCCCCAGCCCTTTTTTGTGTTTTTATCAGAGACAGGGTCTCACTGAGTTGCTAAGTGCCTCGCCATTGCTGAGGCTGGATTTGAACTCGCAATCCTCCTGCCTCAGCCTCCCAAGTGCTGGGATTACAGGCGTTTGCCACCACGCCTGGCTATGTTTCATTTTTATGTGGTGCTAAGGATTGAACCCAGTGCCTCACATGGTGCTCTGCCACGGAGCCACAGCCCAGCCCAAAACGTGACTCTGTTTCAGTGGATACACAGGAGACACTACGCTTGCCGGTTATTCTTGGTTCCCTGGATGGCGTTCCCCAGACTTGCTTTAGATTTGCTTTCAAATTGAAACCAGCCAAGGGGAGTCACCAGTAGATTACCAGAAGATGAAAGAGTATGAAGACGAGAGCACACTGTCCTCTTTCTACCCGTTTTAGTGACGAAGTGTGACAATGCTGTCTCTCCTTGAGTTGTGCCAAGTAGATCCTGGTGTGAATGTTTTGTGTGCCCCAAATCACACACTGAAACCAACCCCCAAGGGAGGGTGGTAAGGGGGGGCCTCTGTACTGTGACTCCTATCCTTAGGAAAGGCCTAGCAGCTTATTCACCCTTTTACCACGAAGACACAGATGGCACGGTCTGTGAGAAACTGCTGGTGCCATGACCTTAGCCTGCATGAATGTAAGGGACTTTTCTACTCTCTGCATTTACCCAGTCTCAGGTATTTTACTACAGGGGCCTCAGTGGACTAAGACACTGTCTCACAGCCCAGCTCTTGCCAGCCCTGGTAACATTATTCCCCTCCACTGACTCCAGGCGGAGGGCCAGGACCAGCTTCTGGAAGTTGTACTGCCTCAGAACCTCTCCCACCTCCCGCGTTGGTCACCAACTCTCCAGAGCTCTGCTGATGATCACTGACTAAATTCTTTTTTTTTTGTGTGTGTGGTACCGGGGATTGAACTCAGGGGCACTCGACCACTGGGTCACATCTCCAGACCTTTTTTTTTGTATTTTATTTAGAGACAGGGTCTCACTGAGTTGCTAAGTGCCTCACCATTGCTGAGGCTGGCTTTGAACTCGCGATCCTCCTGCCTCAGCCTCCCAAAGTGCTGGGATTACAGGCGTGCGCCACCGCGCCCGGCTCACTGACTAAATTCTCTTCCATGAAATGCTTTTCTGCTTCTTGCTGGAACTCTGACACTTTCGATGACTGGAAAAGATACTGTTTAAAGTATAGATCAACTATGTTTTTTTAATTGTACACTTGATAGGACAAAGGTGGGTCTTACGTTTGTAAGCCCAGTCAAAGACTGGCACTGTATAGATGAACACTCTCTAACCTGAAAACAAATGTTAAAAATGATAATAGAAGATACAAAGAACTGACGTCCACACAGAAACCTGCCGCCAGACGTCCACAGCAGCTTTACTCATGACTGCTAAGCCAGATGCCATTTCCATAACTGCTAAGATGTCCTTTAGCAGGTGAGTGGATACTGTGGTACAACCAGGTGACAGAGCACTATTCACCCCTAAAAAGAAATGAGCTGCCAAGCCATGACAAGACATGCGTATTACTAAACTAAGGAAGCCAATCTGAAAGGTTGTGTATTGTATGATTCCAGTCCTATGACACCCTGGAAAAGGGACATCTGTGGAGACAATGAAAAAGATGAGACGTTTCTGAGGGTTAGGAGAGAGGGAGGGTAGGGAGCTCAATCCCCAGTACCAAAAATAAATAAATGGATAGGAGGAGGGATGGAGGGAGGAACTGGCAGAGCAGAGAGTTCTCAGGGCAGTGGAACCAGCCTGTGCAACACTGCAATGGTGGGCACATGGCATTAGGCACTTGTGCAATGCCAGGAGTGAACCCTAGTGAACTATAGACTCTGGGTGAGTAACATGTCAGTGCAGGCCCATCAGTTATGACGAGGGCCCACTCTGGTATAGGATGTTGATCCTGGGAGAGGCCATGCATTGTGTGGGGACAGAGGGTATATGTGACTTCTCCGCAATTCTATTCAATTTGGTTGTGAACCTAACATTGCTCTAAAAAATACAATTCATTAATTTAAAAGAAGCAATAATAAGAGATAATTTTAAAAACTGCCACATAGACACTGAAGAATAAACTTTTAAGCTAACATATGGATCAAATACTAAAATTGAAAATATTTAAACATGAGCAACAAGGAAAAAATGTATTAGAACATGTAGGATGAAAAGTGTTTGAGACCACCAGTGAGCAGAAGCACCAAGCAGCAGCAGTAGGGGGTAGATGGCCTTCATCACAACTGACCAAACCCTCATACAGAAGTCCCCAGCCAGAGGGACTAAACAATATAAAAGAACTAACAGAGTTGGAAAGAAACAAAACTACTATTTATTTACAAGCAAATAACTGTACACCAAGCCAACTCCAAAAAATCTAGAGAAATTATCAAGATAACAAAATATTTTGATAAAGTTTAATGGATTATAAATTAATATTCAAAAAATCGATTGCATTCCTATATGCTAGTAACAAAGAGAATTAGAAACAAAAAACAAGCAAGCAAACAAATAAACAAACAAAAAACACAGGCTTTTGGTAATCACGGATCACAACACAGATAGGTTCTCCAACTCCCAGGCTGGATGAAATATAAGGCACCACCTGCTAGAAGGCACCATGAAGATGACAGTGAGATCACAGGGCCAACCTGGCAGAAGACAAGCCAGAGAGGTGAACTGGTGCCCGGGTGGCTTCACTGGGCCGTCAGCCTACTCCAGGAGAGGAAGCTCAATAGTGCCTCGGAATGCTTCTCAAATCCAGAGGTATAAAACTGCAGTTGATGAAAGGGTTCCCCACAACCAGCCTGCCTTCCTTCCTTCCTTTTCAGTACTAGGGATGGAACTCAGAGCCTGCGTACCAGGCAAGTAACCTGTCTCTGAGCCACACCTGCACTCCCCCACAACACTTTTTTTTTTTTTGGTTGGTGGGTACTGGGGATTGAACTCAGGAGCACTCAACCACTGGGCCACATCCCCAGCCTATTTTATATTTTATTGAGAGACAGAGTCTCACTGAGTTGCTTCTTGCCTTGCTTTTGCTGAGGCTGGCTTTGAACTTGCCATCCTCCTGCCTCAGCTTCCCAAGCTGCTGGGATAATAGGTGTGCACCATTGCACCCAGCCCCCACAACACTTTTTATTGAGACTCTACAGGTTACATTTTAGGAGTAGTGATAAACCAAAAATATCCAGCTGTCTCAGAAGGGGAAGCTAGCTTTTTGAATCCTAGTCATGCTTACACATTTTATTAATGGAATCTGGAACTGCTAGTGCCCTGAGTTTTCTTCCAAACACAAAGTATTTCTCAAGGAATAAACATCATCACAGGCCTCAAATTCAATCTACAGATTTTAATGAACAACATTTAATGTGAAGTAAAAGCAACCAGACATCTGAACTAAAAATTAACACTAAAAATTTGGGCTGGGGCCAGGAGCGGTGGCACATATCTATAATCTCAGTGGCTGGGGAGGCTGAGGCAGGAGGATCACGAGTTCAAGGCCACCCTCAGCAACGGTAGATGCTAAGCAACTCAGTGAGACCCTGTCTCTAAATAAAACACAAAATAGGGCTGGGGATGTGGCTCAGTGGTCAAGTGCCTCTGAGTTCAATCCCTGGTACCCAATAAATAAATAAATAAATAAAAATAGATGAAAGTTTGGGCGTGGGCTGTAGCTTAGTAGCAGAGCAATTGCCTAGCATGTGGCACTGGGTTTGATCCTTAGTACCACATAAAAATAAACAAATAAAATAAAGGCATTTTCTCTATCTACAACTACCCAAAAAAAATTAATACTAAAAATCAAGAAAAATAAGAGACAATAGAAAAACCTGCATAATATGAAACAAGCTTTTAAAAAGCTAGACTTCACATGTTCAATGAAATAAAATATAGGGTCATAGCCTTCACAGAAAATTGAGAATTACAAACAGACCAATGGAAAATCATCCAAAATCAAGGATTCAGTGAATAAATGCAGTTTAATAGAATACTGGCCACAACTAAAGAAAGAAGCAGTGAGTGACCTGGAAGACAACTCAGAGGAAAAGACTGTCAAGAGTGAAGGACAGGGACCCAGGGCCCGGGATACACAGAGATGATCAGGAAGACATCGGGGACTCAGGAAGAAGACTCTTTATCGGTAGAATGGATGAAGCAGGAATTTTTTTTTTTTTTTTTTTTTTTTTTGGTACCGGGGATTGAACTCAGGGGCACTAGACCACTGGGCCACATCCCCAGCCCTTTTTTGTTTTTTTTTTTTTTTTTTTTTATGGTACCAGGGATTGAACTCAGGGGCACTTGTCCACTGGGTCACATCCCCAGCCCTTTTTGTATTTTATTTAGAGACAGGGTCTCACTGAGTTGCTAAGTGCCTCGCCATTGCTGAGGCTGGCTTTGAACTCGCGATCCTCCTGCCTCAGCCTCCCAAAGTGCTGGGAGGCTGCGCCACCACGCCCAGCTTCTTTTTTGTATTTTTTTAGAGACACTCACGCTAAGTGCCTCCCCATTGCTGAGGCTGGCTTTGAACTCGCGATCCTCCTGCCTCAGCCTCCCAAAGTGCTGGGATTACAGGCGTGCGCCACCGCGCCTGGCTCTGAAGCAGGAATTTTATTCACTGAAAAGGTAGCCAAAGAACAAGTGTTAAAATTAGTGTTGCCCAGTTATTTCTAACAAATCTTCTAGGGACAAATGATTCCTATTTTAAATAAATGCTACCAAAGCCTAAGAAAGAGGTAAACTTTCTAAACTCATTCTATAAGGTGAATAAAATCTAGACACTGAAACAAGATAGAAGCTTTTTAAAAAGCCCCATTTGAGGGCTGGGGTTGTGGCTCAGTGGTAGAGCACTTGCCTAGCATGTGTAAGGCACTGGGTTCAATCCCCAGCACTACATAAAAAAAACTAAACAAAATAAAAGTATTGTGTCCATCTACAACTAAAAATATTTTTTAAAAGCCCCACTTCAGGCATATAAAATTACTAACTAAAATCTTATCAAATAGAATGTAACAGTGCATTAAAAGAATAATCTAGATGGGTGCAGTGGTGCACACCTGTAATCCCAGCACTTGCGAGGCTGAGGCAGGAGGACCATGAGTTCAAAGCCAGCCTCAGCAATGGCGAGGCACTTAGCAACTCAATGAGGCCCTGTCTCTAATAAAATACAAAAAAGGGCTGGGGATGTGGCCCAGTGGTCGAGTGCCCCTAAGTTCAATCCCCAGTACCCAAAAAAAAAAAAAAAAAAAAAAGAATAATCTATTGGAATTATTATGGGGTTTTCCCAGTGGGGTTATGGTTTTTCAAAATCCGAAATGTGTTAAATTTTTTTAAAAGGAGAAGATCCACACACATAGCTACTCCCAGCCCCACTTAAGGAACTTTTTTTTTTTTGACAAAATAGAACACTAATTTCTAGCAATACTCTGAAAATACTAGAATTCATAGGAGGCACTTTTCTATACCTGACAAACAATATTCACTAGTAATCTCTGGCACAACTGAATAATGGTGAGATACTCAAAGCATTTCCACTGAAATCAGAACATGACTCTGAGGCCGCCTTTCACCAATACCATTCAGTGAGCCCTGGTTCAGTCAGTAGGAAATGGGAGAAGACATGGCGGCCGCCTGCCCTCAGTCAGGGGAGCTCTGCAGGCTGGAGCTGGGAGGATGAACCTCCAGAAGGCAACAGTCAAACTTCCAGAGCTGATGAGAAATCTCAGCAAGGTGGCCAAATCCAAGATCAATGTACAAAAATTAACTTGTTCTTATATGCAAATAACTGTCAATAGAACCAAGTCATAGGGAAATGGACTGCTAAACTCCTACATGGCAGTTAAGAAATATGAAGACAGCTGTGAGACATAACTGAAGGCCACAGGAGACCAAATCTACTACATGAGAAGATTCATGTTGCAAAAACACAGGCTTTCTCCAAATTCCATCTATAATAGTCAATGAAAATTGAGTATTTCCCCTATCAATATAAAAAATATAAAGGTACTGTAATGAAATCAGTGATTCTTAAAAAATATTTATTTATTTTAGTTGTACACGTCTTCGTTTTTACATGGTGCTGAGAATCGAACCTGGGCCACGCACATGCTAGGCAAGCGCTCTACCACTGAGCCACAACCCCAGCCCCATCAGTGATTTCTTGCAAAGATAAACCAACAAATCAGTGGAACAGACCTGGAGAAAATATTTGCACATTACCAAGCAACAGGGAAAGGAATAATTTTAGAGTACAAATGGTCAATTCACGTGTAGCATAAAATCAGGCAAACCCAGGGAAGTGCAAACTCGACACAACACATACCTCATATAATACGTATGCATGGGATGGTGTGTGTACAGTATACAATTTTTAGGTAGGAAACATTATGCTTTACATAACTATGTATTATTTTTTCTTGAGGACAAGAAAACATTTTATTTGGTAGATACCTAGTGATAACAAAGGCAAGGGCAGATCAAGAATCTTATACAAGTTGGTGGAAACGTGGAAGGGCATAGCCTTTCTGGCAATTTCGCAGAAACAAAGCGTGAAATTTTACTAAAATTTTGGTTCAATATATTTATTGTATAAAAGTACTTATGCCTGTGCAGGATCAGAATTCTACAAAAAGAAAAAAATCATTTTTGCATAGTTATAACTCTGGTTAACAATTGCGACATCACGATCTACGCCATTTGGCTTAACACAAGGACACGTAAACTTGCTCCTGAATCTGGAACTTGGGCAGGGCTGGGTGGGCACAGCTTGTCTTGCTTCACATGGTGTCAGCTGTCCAGTGACTGGCACTGGCAGCAGTTGGGACCTCAGTTGACGATGTGGCTGGAACACCTGTGTGGCCTATCCAGGTGGCAGTGTCAAAGGGTGGGCACCTGTGGAGAGGAGGGTCAGAGCTGTGTCGCCTGGTTTAGCCCTGCCTGGGCAGTCTCAGGACGCTGGGCATCCTGCTGTGCTCAGGAAGGCTGCACAGAGGCTCACGGAGCCAAGGCCAAGGAAGCGAGGCTCTCCACTTGCTGGGGGAGCGGGAGATCTGTGTACCCATGAAGACACCACAGAGTTATGTCTAATTTCACGCAAGACCCATGATAGCGGTTGTCTTGGGAAAGTTATAGGACAAGAAGGGGCAAGTGGTGGTTGATGTGGTCTGCATACAAACCCAACTTGAACCAGCTTAGGAACAAAGGGATTTATTGACTTGGATGAATGGGCAGTTCCTGGGGTTCATGTGGCTTCAGGGATGGCAAGGAGGCCATCAGAACAACAGTCCTCTCTTTGTTCCAGGCAGACTCTCCCACAGTGGGTGAGTGAACGCCAGAAGTCCAGAGCTAGCAGCTTCAGAGAAACAGAAGTAATTGCGCTGGCAGCTCCAGAAAAACCCTCGGAGAGAAAACTGGTAATGCTGGCAGCCATGGCCAGAAGGGTGGGCATCCTGGCGTACCACGTCTCGCCATATGCCCACCTCCTCACAACTGCTCACCATCTTTGCTCTCTTTTGGCACATGGAAATCCACTTTCTTGTGTTTTCTCTCATAGTTCATCAGAATATTCATGTGTCCGGGCCTGGCTCTGTCCACAGCACTGACTACAAGTTCTATGAGCACACCCACTGCCGTAATGTTATCTGCTGACGTTACTATCCATCTTTATTTCTAGAGCTTTCTCTGCACTTAAGGAATGCTGGCCTTGAGCCCTCAGCTGTTAAGATTCCAAGCTGCTTCTTGTTGAAAAGGAAACATAATGGCCTTGGTAATGGGACAGTCCTTTATCTCACACATGCTCCAGTGTCATACCATCACCAATAAATTCGGAAACGTCACTCATTACCTTCTTTTGGATGCCAGATATCAAAAATGCAAAATTGCCATGAGAGTCATACTAGAGTAACTACAGGTGTGTATGAGGAAATGAAATAAGAAAATCTGCCCATGCTTTTTGCTTCCTCATGACAGTAACAGTAGAGTACAGCATCCCGCCCGCTTTGAGCTTTTGCTATTATTAAATTTGCTAGTCTATTGTCGTATTTTTCAAAAGTTAGGTTTCACTACAAATTCAATGGCAAGGAACTGCAACCTTGTCTAAGATTTGCATCACACCAATGTCTTGCCAGAGCTTAATAAACTATAGCAATGCACCTACTTTACATTGTACTTTCTAGGCCATTTTTGAAATCTAGAAAAATGTGCAGAAAACCCCACAACATTTCATAATTACCTCACACATCCTACTCTTCCTCCTCAATCCACTGTGCAGCTCAATCCACTTTCATTTCTATTGACTGGGTTCTCACTGGCTCACCTTTTTATTCTTAAACATTTGACTTGGTTTGCTAAAGAATTAACCTTCTCGGTTGCATAAACTAAGATTTCAACATTTACATAGCGAGATGTTCCTTGTGAGCCTTCACACTGAGTGATGAGCTGTGCGGAATGCCAGGAGGTTCACGGCTATGTATTTTCATGTTCAAGTAACTGATGCTTAACCAAAGATCTTTGTGTCATGAAAGCACTTCACCATTAGTCAGCTTCTAATTGTTCATGTCTCTGCAGCACACTGATGATGTGAAGAACAAGGTATTTTGAACATCAAGATATTTTGATGTTCATCAGGAATACTTAAAATTACCCTCTTCTGCCTAATTTTTATTTACCTTAATAATACAAGATAGTAATTCCTATTCCTTGATCACATCCCAAGTAATGGGGAAGGAATGAAGCCACATGCAACCTGGTTGCCGTGGTAGTGGTGTGACTATTCATCAAAAGCATGGCGTCAAGCCAGGCGTGGTGGCGCACGCCTGTAATCCCAGCACTTTGGGAGGCTGAGACAGGAGGATCGCGAGTTCAAAGCCAGCCTCAGCCATGGCGAGGCACTTAGCAACTCAGTGAGACCCTGTCTCTAAATAAAATACAAGAAAGGGCTGGGGATGTGGCCCAGTGGTTAAGTGCCCCTGAGTTCAATCCCCGGTACCACACACACACACACACAAAAAGCATGGTGTCTATCAGGGCGAGGACCTTTGAGAGGAAGAGGCTCACTCCAACTATAGTACCTGACTGGCCAAGACAGATCTGGCTGCTGAGTCTAGCACACCATCTGCCCTGGGCCATCAGGATCCCTCCAAGACCAGTCTCCACTGGCCCAAACAGGCTCTCACCACAGCTGTGGTGCAGAGACCCCCTGCTGCAACGTCCTCCTTGCCACTGTGGTTCCAGGGGTCTCTGAGACTTTCCTCTGACCTTCCCGCCTCTGCTCCAGGCATAGTCAATTACTGTTCCTGCCAATCAAAAGACACTTAAATCTTAGGAGACTTCAATATTAATTGAGCAATTTTTCATGTGAGATAAACAAATTTGGGAGACAGCAAACTAAGCACCTTTGTAAATGGGTAAATCATTAACAGTCCCTGTAAACAATTATTTACATGATTTCACAAAATCTTATGACAAAAAACATTAAATTGGGGGCTGGGGCTGTAGCTCAGTGGTAGAGCACTTGCCTTGCACATGTGAGGCACTGGTTCGATCCTCAGCACCACATAAAAATAAATACAGTATGTGTCCATCTACTCTACAACTAAAACCACAACAACAACAAAAACCCACATTAAATTGGGTAATCAAAATCTAAATACAATGTCTCAAATAACTTCAGAAATACTATATGTCTAACAGAGGTTACATTTATCCTAAAAGCATTCTCTTCCCACAAATCAGTTTGAAATTTTCTTTTAGGGGTGCTTCTAGAACTGACTTCAAAGTTAGAGAAGAAAGTGTCTCATTTTTAAATGTTAATTCTTGGGTTCATTTTTTATTCAACATACATTTATTAAAGGCCTCTGGTTTACCATGTGGAGCCAGCCACAGTGCCTAATGCCTGCACAAATGCAACCAGGAGCACCCCTGGGAAGAGCTGGGCCCAGGGAAGGGAGCTGGCCCAGAGAATCAACGCTGTCCAGCACCACCGGCTCCCCAGAGCGGCTTGAGAACGACCTCATTGTTCTGGGCCTATTTCCTCATCTACTCAGTGAAGGGATGGAACTAGGTTCCTACCTGCCTCCAAGTTCAACCAAGAGGCAACAAGAGGTTTCATGGGCTTTGACAGATGCTAAAAATAAAGATTGTTTCTCTACTGACTTCTCTTTTCAACAAAGGAAAACAGCACCATCTACAGAATAGCACCTGCAGACGGCTCTCTGTGCGCAGCAGGGACAGGGAGCAACCACTCTGGACCAAGGATCAGCTTGTTTTTTAGAATAATCCCAGCTGAGCAAAACATCACTCACCCAGTGGCTTGTGTGGCACTTCAGCCTTCATGAAGTCCATCCACGTTAGTAAGCCTTTCCCTCCTGCGGTGGGTGCATAGCATCGAGGCCCTCATGCTGCTAACAAGGACACTGGGCAGAGATCAGGGGTCTCAGCCACTGCGCTAGACTGCAGGAAGGGAACTGGTTCTGACACAAACCTGCAGACGTCAAGTCTCACGCAGACCAGAGGACAGCAGCCGTCCTGGCAAACTGCTGCAAACCTCTGTAAACTAGTCCTGAAATCCACCACAGGGCAAGACAAGAAACTTGCTGCAAGTGTCCTTCCTGGCCTCCCTCAAGAAAAACCCATGCATAAGGACAGGCTGGTAGTACAGGGACGTGTTCCCAGAGATCCTTTCCTTCAGGCAAGAGCACCAGGCAACGCAGACCTTGATCTCTCACTCTTCTGGGCTCTGCTGTGGCTCCACTCCACTGAGACCATTCGCATTTCTTCTATGGTCTTAAATTTTCTCAGTCACAAGCTGATGAAATTCTGTGCACCATAGGGATGGGAGAAGGGCTGAGCCAGTGGTCGCTGTAAGACACTTGGCCAGCTCCACACAGCTCACAACATCAGTTAATGTGAGTGTGCAGATCCTGGACACTAGGGGGTCTCCAGGCAGACGCAGGGCACATGTAGCCTGTGCCAGTGTCAGCATGGGAGACTCAACATCCTCACCAGGAACAGCAGCATCTTTGTGGCCGGTTGCTATACACATTTAACATATATGAACAAGAACAAAAAAAGCCAAGCACAGGAGCTCCTGCCTGTAGTCCCAGCTACTTAGGAAGCTGAGGCAGGAGGACAGCAAGTTTAAGGCCAACCTGGGCAAATTGGTGAAACCCTGATACCTCCCCTTAAAATTAACATGAAGTATACACGGGGCCAAGAGTGGTGACGCACGCCTTTATAATCCCAGGGGCCTGGAAGGCTGAGGCAGGAGGATCCCAAGTTCAAAGCCAGCCTCAGCAAAAGCAAGGCGCTAAGCAACTCAGGGAGACCCTGTCTCTAAATAGCATACAAAATAGGGCTGGGGATGTGGCTCTGCGGTCGAGTGCCCCTGAGTTCAATCCCTAATACGGAGGGGAAAAATATATATATATATATATATGGGCTGGGGGTGTGGCTCAGTGATGGTGACTTGCCTCACACACAGGTTCTGGGTTTGAACCTTAGGACCACAAAATATGAAGGACCAGAGTGTACAAGATTCCTAGCCTGCAGTGACAAGTGGGGCTATCAGCACACATGAGAAATGCCGCCTTTAAAGCTGGCATGCTTGGCAAGTGCTTGCTTGTTGACAGATATCCACTTCAACAAGCACCGACCACTACAGATTAAGATCTCACCTGTTTCTCAATTTGCAGTGACTTCTTTGTGAACTGGGATTTTAAACTGAAGACACCAACCCCATCTTTCTGGACAAAGTCAGGCACTATGGAGTGTCGGAGGGGAGGAAGGAAGTGCCCTGATGCGGCCTGCGTGCCAACTGTGTCTGCCCTCACTGTGTTTGAGGGCACAGCACACCAATGTGTTTGTGAGCTAAACACTGGGTAAACATTCTGGAACAAAGGCCCTAGTGGGAAAACCTCAGGGGGCTATTTTGATTTAGCAACAGGACAAATTCAGCACAAGGGTGACAAGCAAACATAGTACCTCAAGAAAAGCAGGTACAGGTGAGCAGTTTTTCCAGATTAAAAAAACCCAGAAGCAATTTCCAAACTGCCTAAAACCCCTTGAATTCCAAGATTTAAAAAGCGTGAATGGACAAGCTAAAAGAGGGACTCAGAAACACCCATGAAACCCTCCACGTGCTGGCGATTCCAGAGAGTCACAGATTACTATGTGGCACATGAGCCCAGTGTGGCTTTTAAAATTGCAGAGACAATTTTTAATCATTCTGTCTGGAACACAAAGTGAATCTAAGCAACACAGGGATGTTTCAACCAAGTATCTCCTATGAAACAGCATACAGCAATGGGTTTCACTTTGATAAATGCTCTGCTACCTGAATGCTGGCAAAATTGGAAGGTCTCAGGTACCTAGATGACTCGCAGAGCTCTAATCACACTGGAAAGGGCCACTGGCAGAGGTCCCAGTCCCCAGAAGGCAAGTCCCTATGGTAGGCCACTGTCAGGAGGCAGCGTCTCCTCTCAGCCCTGGGAGAGCCCCACTTCTGTCCCTTTCACGTAACTCAACTATCAGGTTCACTTTATCCAGGTTAAAATATAAATGTATTCCATCACAATGAGAACATCTTAGACCCTCTATTTGAACTGCTCACTTGGTTTTTATGCAAGAAATAAATACTGAATATTTACACAGAAGCAACTGTCTAAAGCAAACTCAGACCCTCCTTGGTGCCCACTGGGGTTGCGGGGACCCTTCCACTGCATATAAACATGACCTCAACCCTAGATCTTGACTCTTCCAAGCACTCACCTGTACTCAAGTACTCTACTGTCCACTGGAATCAACATACGATTTAAGACTGCCAATTCCAACAAAATTTCACTCTGTAATGTACTACTTTTTTTTTTTTTTTTTTTTTTTTTTTTTTTAAGGAAAAATGTCTGTGTCCTTATTAGAAACTTCATTAAAGCTAGGGAAACTTTCCTAAAACTAAATGACTCACACCAGATTCCTGTTCACACAACCCCACTCATTTCTCAGAAACACCCTATGTGAAGCAAGTATTTTAAAAAGTAAAAAGTTGTAGACCAACACATAAGCCATTTTTCCAGAGCAAACACCCAAAAGGCCAAAGAGATCCATATACAGCAAGGTGTGGCCCAGGTGCCATCTCTCCCCACTACCAAAACTGAAAAAATATAAAGAAATATAATACCAGCAACTGCTTTCCACTGAATTTTCAGTCCTATAACTTAATTTTCATTATTGGCTCCAAACAGAAGTGAAAAACTATCATAGAATTTTATACAAGCAAAGATTCTTTATTTTTATTGCCACGATTTTCATCAACTATTTTAATTCTCTAACATTTTCCTATAGTAAACTCCTGTTGAATTCATTATTTGTCTAGGTAAATCTCAAATTTAAACACCCAAGATTCTTAAAATGACTAGATAGTCAACAGCTAAGTATTTGTGGGCACTGTTATATAAAAAGCTCACCTATTAACATGCAAAAAGTTGAAATTTTAACATATGATCAACTATAATTCTTACTTCACTATCAACCCTTCATAGTGGAAATTCCTTGAATATATGTCTGGCATGAGTAAAGTTTTCAACAACTATTTATCAGAAGTAAATGGCTAGAGTCAGGCCCAGCAGCATTTTTATGCATGCATTCCTAGCAACTCAGGAGGCTCAGGCAGGAGGATGGCAAGTTTGAGGCCATCCTGGGCAACTTAGCAATACCCTGTCTCAAAATAATTAAACAAAGGGCTGGGAATATAGCTCAGTGGTACAGCACCCATGGGTTTAATTCCCAGTACCACCAAAAGAGTAAACCATCAGAAAAACACTTACTGTTTTATGTAGTGTTGAGACAGCTGTCACCAACTTTACAGTGATGATGCTCAGTTGACCTATGTGGTGGCTCCGTGGACATTGTATAGCAGGCTGCAGAAAGAACTGAATTTACCATGTTCCAAGCTAAAGAGAACCACATTATCACTCAGAAATGAAAACTCCCCAGGGGGTGGTGAAAGGACAGATAATCAATACCAGAGGCTAGTCTAAGTCAGCGGTCAGCAAACTTTCTGCAAAAGGCCAGAAAGTAAGTAACTTCAGCTTTTTTTGGACATACAGTCTTAATTACCACTACCCGACTACCATTTTACAAAAGCAGCCACAGACAATACATCAGGAAATAAGCATGGCTGGGTTCCAATGAAACTTTATTTATAGACACTAAAATTCAAATTTCATATAATTTTCATGTGTTCATGAAATATCTTTTTTAACCATTTAAAAACATAAAGACCATTCTTAGTTCACAGGTCATATAAAAACAGGTGGTGGGCTGGATTTGATGGGTGCAATTTCCTGACCTCTGTCTAAAATATATATTCTTTTTTGACATGAATTTATCTGCTGGCAATTAGGTAACTTCTACTTCAATATTGAGAACAGTTAATACACAATTTGCTTAAGGCTTTGTCTAAACTGCTGGTGTATAAATTTTTAAGACAAAATTTTAAAAATTACTTAGGCTAAAATTAAATATACTGCTAGAGAAACAAACTGGCCAAGTTTCATTTATTCTTGATATCACACCTGTACAACTCACACACGCGGCAGGAAGCATACCTTGGTTTCACAACAGCATCGGGCTGTGCTTCCAATTATAATACAGCGAGAGCAAGATCTCTGGGAAATGTACATTTATACACTTGACATAAGTTAAAGATGACCACACTACGATCTATGATAGCAAAAGCGTGATTTAAATTCCATCACTACCACTTCTTTTAGTTTAATAAAAATGAACCCAATCATTTAAAAATGGCCATTTTGGGAATAGGCCAGTATATAAAATATCTGCCATGTAATATTTAACCATTTACCTTTTTCTTTTTGGGCAGAGCCGGGGATGAAACCCAAGGCCTGGGCTTGTTAGGCACTCTACCACTGAGCTATGCCCCTAGCCCACCATGTGCCTTTTTGAAAAATAATATTCCAACTTTGAACGTCTGTTATTGAATTGTTATATGGATATACATTATGGTACAAGAAACAAAATTTGCTGTAGGCTGTACTTTAGCAACCCAGCTAATTAAAAAAAAATGTTCATAATGTGTAACATTATTTTTTATTAAAATAAAATAGGTAAATTATATCTTTTCTTATCACACTTAATGTGTTAGGTTGCTTCCAAGTCACCCCCCCCCACACACACAGGGAAAGAAAAAAAAAAAAAAAAAAAATCAGTCTGAGACTCACTTAAGTGTTTAATTCAAACCTATATTTGTAGTTCCTAAAATGTTGATCCACAGACCACGGTCTTCTTACAATGTATACCAGCGAAAACAAAGTCGAGAGAATCATTGCCCTCCCCATGAAGGGAACGGCGCCTTTTCTAACATTCCTTGAAAATATACATTTGACAATCCTCACACCTCAACGCAGGCGGCAATGTAATAAATACACTGGCTGATTCTGTCTTCCCCACTACTGGTGAATGTCCACAAACTACCTGTTATAGGCTCTCTCTTTTTTAGACTTCTCCAATGCTTTGTCCATCGTTTTCTCATTTTCCCCCCGACACTTGGGACAGTACCACTTGCCCTTTGGTTTATGATTAAGTCCCACGCATGAGAAGTGGAACCACTCAATGGGGCACTCGTCATTGTCGCAACCTATCATTTCTCCATAGGAGACCTGATTGCACAGACAGTATGTGGGCTCATTTGGGTCGATGGGAAGGTCTGCAGGGGATGCTTCCCTCTCAGCTTTGGCCTTAGAGCGTTTTTTCTTCTTCGAGGTCTTTGCTTTCTTCTCCTTGGGTGTTCCTGAGGTGATGTCATCATGGTCATGATTATTAGATGCATTCTCTCGATTCTCATTGTTGCGCTGCCGCCGGGAACGCTTATTGTTCGGCTTTTCTGCCTGCGTGATTGTCTCATTCTTTGACTTATCTTGGCCAGCTTTGCCGCTGTTGCCAGTGGTGTCACTGATGTCCTGATGTGCCTCAAAGAGTTCCACGTGACTATCCACTTGTCTGGTCCGGTTCTCCACCAGCTCCACCATCTGACTCACAATCTGAATCTTCTCATCACCCAGTTCCTGGCTCCGAATCAGGGCTCTCTGGATGCAGTGCAACACTCGGCGTTTCTGGGCACCATCTGTCTCCCGTTTAAACTTCTCATAATATTCGTCCAATTCCTTCAGGATTTCTATAAACAAAATAATATGAATTACACATCCAAGCTATAAATACAAATACTAGTGAAGAAATCCACTCGATTAAATAAGGCTTTTATTTAATTCTCTAATCTATAAAAAAGTAACTGCTAAAGATAGACAAGACCAAGGCAAACTTTCCATATAAAAATCTTACCACCTGTAGACTTTTCCAGAGACTTTCCCACTATTGAACAAAGTGTAAACACCAACATCATTCTTGTTTAGCCAAGTATCTTCTAAATTGCCTCTCGAAATACCTCCAGGGACTGGGCAGAGTTCAGAAGCATCAGTGAAAAGTTCCAATTTAAGTAAAAGTGGTTGGGGCTAAACTTTTTTTCCTATTAAATTGATAATTAGATCTTATAATTCCATCATTTATATTCAAATATTTTTCTAATAACGGCTTTTATCCTAATATCCTCTGTGAGAGAACGTACACAGATTCAGACAATGGTTATGCCTGGGTTAAAAGGCCCGGGTTCAGACCACTTAATGACCAAGGCCCTTAGTCACCTGTTACTTTACTGCCTTTCCAGGGTGTTGTTCTGCACTACTGGAAATAACAATGGTTTGGTCACAATAAACCAGACAACTTAGTGTTCCTTTAAAACAAAAATAGCAGATTTTACTTTTTATAGTAATTCCATTTCCAGAGCTACAAAAGTCAATAGATTCAAAAACATTATCAAAAACAGGATGAAGACAGTGCATGTGATTTTAAAATGTATTTTGGCAAATGTAATTAAAGAAATAAAAGCTATTAAATAATCCAATTAAAACAGAACTATATATTCTTGCCAAAAGCCTATTAAAATACATAGAAGCCAGGCCCAGTGGCGCATGCCTGTAATCCCAGCACTTGGGAAATGAGGCAGGAGGATCGTGAATTCAAAGCCAGCCTCAGCAATGGCGAGGCACTTAGCAACTCAGTGAGACCCTGTCTCTAATAAAAACACAAAAAAGGGCTGGGGCTGTGGCCCAGTGGTCGAGTGCCCCTGAGTTCAATCCCCCGTACAAAAAAAAAAAAAAAAAAGAAATAGAAATTCCCAGTTATTTTTAAAAAATAGTATACATTTCGATCCTGAAATCCATACCTTATGGTCTTTTAAAACAAACTACCCTAGACTCTTCAACTAGGAAGTGGATGACAAAAGGAAGGAGTTGGAGGGAATGACTGGAATACCACCACTGTGCTTCCGGATCTCTTTAGCTGTAACGTGTAAACCTGGTGGCACACACCTGTAACCCAGCAACTGGGAGAGGCTGAGGCAGGAGGACTGCGAGTTCCAGGCAACCCTGTCTCACAATACAGAATAAAAAGGGCTGGGGATGTAATTCCATGATAAAACACCCCTTGGTTCAATTCCAGTACCAAGAGCGGAAAACAAACAAAAAAAGACAAACCTGTCACTAGAGTAGACACATGAGCTTAGGCCAACTAGAAGCACAATGAATGGTTAAGATTATATTCCAGGCTCTGAAGATATTTCTCAGAGGAAACATACAGACCCTGCTACCAAAAAGGTGGAATAGTTAGCCTCACAGGCTTAATCAATCAACAAATCAACTGATTCAACTTATTTATCAATATTTTTAAAAAATATTTCTTTATTTGCTTTTAGTTGTACACAATGCGTTTATTTTTATGTGGTGCTGAGGATGGAACTCGGGCCTCGCACGTGCTAGGCGAGTCCTCTACCGCTGAGCCACATCCCCAGCCCTATTTATCATTATTAAAATTAGTTTATGCCACTTATTTTTAATATTCTGCTGTCTATACAATGGCATGCATTCTTAAACATTCTAAGCAAAGTACTTTATGGACAAAGTCACAAAGAGCAATAAACAATGTTAATAACACCACTGCTAAATAGGAGGTATTCTGCCAGGACAAACTGCTTCTTTCCACCCACCCCATAAGCTCAACTTCAGACTGCTGCCCACATCAAAGTACCAGCACTATAAAAACTTAAATCTTACATGGGATTGCAGCAAGTTTAATTTGATCTGTCCAATGATGAAAAATGCAAATTTTGTAAAAAGTTGTACTGACTTCCCTTTCATACTTGGAAAATAATTCAAACAACCTCAAATATCACATAATAACTAAGCCCTCTCTATGGGTTTATCTACATCTGATGCTTACCAAGCACAGACTGTCAAGGAGGTTAGACTTGCAACAAGTTCTAAAGGAAAAGCTTGGTTTGGGGTCCTGGCGACACCGCAACACCCATGACCCGAGGCACAGCTGCAGGAAGGCAGGGAGGCGCTAGGCGGTGCAGGTGCGCACCGAACGCAGAGGGCACGCGTAAGCGTAGACCAGAGCTTTCCTGGGTTACACAGAATCCCAGAACCCGCCGCCCTAAGACCACCAAACCTGCCGCCGCTGCCTCTCCCTTCAGGGTCCTGACAACCCTGGGTCCGGTGGGCTCGTCGCGTCTCGGGCACCACCCCCAAAGCCCGGCCCCCTAGGAACACACCCCGCGGTCACTCACGACTCTCGGCCACGCGCGGCCGCACTCTTGGCTCAGCAGAGAGGCAGAGCGGGCCACAGGGAATGGGCAGGAGGCCAGACCCACCGCCTGGGAGGCGGCAGCAGCCATTGCACCGCGCCCGGAAGTAGCTGGGCTCAGTCTACAGCGGAGCCAAGGAAAGGGGACGACGCGGACTCCCGCCAATGGGAAGAGGAAAGTGCGCCCCGCCCCAACTGCCACGGCCTATGGGAATCGAGGGGCCGGAGGGCGGAGGCCGGGATCACTCCAATCAAAGTGCAGTACCGAAGAGTACAGCCCGCCCCATCAGCTCCAGGACCCAATTCGAGGCGGGAGGCCGGGCGACCCGAAGACATTCAAATCAACTCGACCTCCGCCCTCCCGCTCCGCCCCTCTCCGAAAGAGGAAAAAAGGCAGCGGAAACAGATCCATGCCAGTCATTACGCAAGGCCCGCCCTCATCCGGCCTGGTCACCAATTGCTACGCAACAGATTCATAAGGACATTCCACGGAGACGCCAAGGCCAATCACAGGGGTGCTAAGGCGGAACGTTCCGCAATATGCTAATTAACTTCCTATAAAAGTCGCTGCGAAGCTACGTCCGGAGCAGAGCGCGCAGGGGCGCTTTCCCGGTAGGGTCTTCTACTGCGTTTCACAGGCGAGCCTGCCTTCCATTTCACCCCCCTCCGACGCTTCCGTTTCCCTACTGCGCAGCCCTGTAAACATTAGTAAACTCGCAGAGACGATCCACGTTCAAAACAGAACCCACAGTGCCTTGACTGACCTCGCAGTAAAGTTTCCCTAACAGCGAACAATTCCCGGCGGACACTAAGCCTCCACCTCTCTCTACCACTCCGGGCGGCCGGGTCTGCAGGAAAGGACCCACAGGTCCCCTCACCTGCCGCGTTCCTCTCCAAGCCAGAAGTCGGCCAGCGCCCCCCGTGTGAGCATAGATGGGCGCCTTCCCCGCCTCCGCTCCTCCCCTTTCCTTCCCTTCCCACTGCACACCCGAGAAAAGCCCTCATCCTCCGCAAACTACACCGGCGGTGTCGCCCCTCCCGGTCGGCCCCGCTCCGAGTCCAGCGCCAAGGAAGGGCCGGAGGGGGCTGGGCGGGGGCGGCCGCGACCCCGATCGAGCCCTGCCCCGTACTTTATGTAACACTCGGATGCAGGACCGGGTGGGGTACGGCGCCCAGGGGCCCGGGCAGCGCTAGGGTCCGCGGGCGCCGCGGCCCACAGCCGTCCCTGCAGCCGCCAAGCCCGCGCCCCGCAGCCGAAGCGCTCGCACAACCCTCCGCTCGCGCCGCCGCCCGAGCCCCTTCCCCGAGGACGCGGCGGAGCCTCGCGCCCCCTCCCCCGCAGCACCCGCCTCATCACTTCACTACAAAGAGCGCTTCGGTCGCGCAGCCTTGCAGCGCGCCGCTCGCGCTCCTTCCCCCTCCGGGTCCCGGCTCCGCACACAAGGACCTTGGAGGATCAAAGGCGCCCCAGACCTTTTGTTCCTGTCCCGACGAGGCCGCCGCAGGGGCCGCCGCCTCCCTCCGGGTCCAGCAGGACCAGCCGGCCGCGGCGGCCCGGACCGCGGGGATGGACGCGGCCGCCCCCGCCCATCCATCACCGCCGTACCTTGGTATTTCGCGTCGATCTCCCGCATCAGCGAGACGTTTCTCTGCAGGTCGAAAGGCAGAGACTCGATCGAGTCCAGGTAATCCTCGACATAGTTCACCAGGTGGATCTGCTCCCCGTTGGCAGGACTCAACATGGTTCACCCCGGAGGTCCCCGGCGACTCGGCGCGGCTTTCCGCTTCCTCCACCCCCCGCCCCCCTCAAAACAGCACTGCAAAATGCAAAGCTCTCGCTCTCCCGCGCCCCCCCCGCCGCTCCGGCCCGGCCCGGCCAGTGGCTACATCTGCCGGGGCCGCGGGGACCCCGGCGCCTGCGGGCGCGGGCCGCGGTGGCGGAGGCTCCCGGGCGCACGCCCCGCCAGCCGCGCAGGCCCCCTCCCAGGCGGCGGGCGGGCGCGGGGGGCCGCGCGTACGAGCGCGCACACACCCGGGAGAGGGCCGAGCGCCGCGGCCGCCGCCGCCCACCGCCGCCGGGTGGGGAGGGGAGCGGAGCGGGGCGGGCAGCGGGAAGGGCGCGCTCGGCCGCCCGCCGCGCCGCACTTGTCCAACGTGGAAAACCCAAATACCAGTTTCAAACACTTGGGAAACATTCAGCCCCGCGCGCAGCGCGCATGCGCCCCACCCCCCCCGCCCGCTCCCGGCGGCGGCCCCGCCCCCGCCGCATTCACGCCCCTCACCGTCCCGGGCCGGGGGGCGGAGGGCCGCGGAGTCGGCCCGCGCGGGGGCGTGGCCTTGCCCGTCACTTTCGCTGGGGCGAGGGTCGCGGAGGGGACAGCGACAGGGCCGCCGGGCGGGGGCGATGGGCGAGGCACAAACTTTACTAGGAGTTTGGCACTTGGTGGCGAGGCTGCTGGGAGGTGCTGCACGCCGGCCGGGAGACGCGGTGTGGTGGCCTGCTCCTCTGAAGACCCTCCCGGGACCTGACTGGCCGCGGGACGGCCGCCTGAGAGACTCCAACAGTACCACACCACATACTACCTCTCCCAGCCTTACTCTACTCATCCCCGCCCCGCCGCGCAATAGAAGTAAGAACCGGAGAAGAACTGGCAACCGAGTGAGCCAATCCACTTGCAGACCTTATCTCTGCGGCCAATCAATACGGAGAGGGGGCGTGACAAATTCGGGTAACTCCTCACGGGCTCCTACTACTAGAATCGGGAGGCGGGCAGAGCCGGTGGGCACTGGCGGAAGAGATGGCGCATGCGCACTGGGACCGGCAGCGGCCAAGGGCCCGCGCGGGAGGGGGACTGAGTACTGTAGCGCGGCAGGACCACCACTCCCAGCAGCCTCGGCGGCTCCCGCGGCTGCGCTGTTCACCACCGCCCTCCCTTTGTCACCTCCTGGAGCTCACTTTGCAACGGCTTGGAGACAAAGGGGCCCGAGAGCAAAGCTGCTCCCCCGGACCGAGCCTCTGCGGAGGGCGGGCCGGCGGAAGCGACGCTTCCCGATTCCTGGCCCGTCAGGCGCCCTCCGGGCGCTCTCCACTCCCCCCCTTTTTTAAGGACCGCCAACACGTGGGCCGCTGGCGGAACTTTACTGTCCTCTGACACCCCGAACCCTCTTTGACCTCCCTTCCACCATGGCTCCAGGATTTAAGACTTTCTGAAAAGCCCGGCTCTGAGCCATCCGTTGCCTAGACGACCGGATAGTCCGCCCCTCCCTTTCCGGGCCAAACCACGCCTGTCTGTCGTAGCCACGCCCCCGGCGGCGCTCCCGCCTTTGTCCGTGCTTAGCTGTGGTCCACTCCGGCTGGCTCGAGCGCTGCAACTGGAGTGGCGCTGGCTCAGGCTGTCGGGTCGCGGCCCCTCCGCGTGGCCTATGCTCTGCCTGACTGGGAGCGGCTCTGGGCAGAAGGGTCCGCTTAGGATGACCTGTGCTCCAGTGCTGAGCCTAGACCCAGCCCCTGCGCGCCTCCCTCCTTTTCCCTGTCTTCTTGTTTACGGTGTGGGATTTCAGCTGGAGTCCCGGATTTATCCTGCTGCAAATTTGGACGCACGGCCGCAGACAGTGCAGTTTAAACGGGCACACTTTCCGGTATTTGAAGATTTGAAATGTTACGGGAAACACATCTGTTGGAAATTTTTAGTTTCCTGTGTAATCCAGCACAATTTCGGGCTAATCTAATTCAGCATTTGTAACTAGAGTGTTTACAGCAGGGGTTTGCATTCCCTCGACCGGTTGGGTATTTAGTGATGTGGATGTTTAGAGCAGCACGGGAGACTGAATTAAGCTGTATTTTGAATTGGATTGTTCACATTGGAGCGTTGCTGCGGTGCTAAAGGACGAAACGAAGTTTCATTTTGACCACACGATTCATTGGCCACTAGTTAGCACAAAACACTGTGACATTATGTGGGAACAGAAACATCACGTGAATAAAGTGTAGAGGGGGTGCAAGGTTGAATTTTAAATATGCCTTTTTCTCAAAGAACATGTAAGTAACTTAAAAGTACAATAGCAAAAAAGAGAACTTGTCTAGGTTATTTTAATCCTAGCAGTCATTGGCTAGAGAATGAACAATTTTTAATCTGGACTCAAGAATAAAGGTTAGCAAGAATTTATCCCATTCAAAAATGATCTAGCTGGCCAGGCTCAATGGTGCAATCCAAGCTGCTGGGGAGGCTCAGGCAGTAGGATGGCAAATTAGAGGCCAGCCTTAGTAATTTGCAGGATCCTGTCTCAAAAAATAAAAAAAGGCTGGGGAAGTAGCTCAAGCACCCTTGGATTCAATCCCCAGTATCATAAAACAAATAAAGATAAATAAACTGGATAATTATTTCATTCCTCTTCTTCATGAACTTCACAGATGCATAAACCAAAAGGCTTCTTATTCATTCAACTGGAAATATTTGAGGAGTGCCACCATGGCCAGCTACTATTTAATGTGATGGGAAGACAGTAGTGAATAAGCAGTTTGACCTCCATAAAACAATTAATCCACCCCTTGGGCTAAAAAGTCAAAGATGTTTTATATTGGCCTTACAAAGTGTTTTCAGAACATACTTAGAATACCAGTAGATAAAATAATCGTTATCATGCATTTTAAATATGCCGTTAAGGGACAATGCTTGATTTTGAACAATCTTGACTGTTTCAGTTTTGCTTTGTGGTGTATTGCTAAACTACACATTAAAACTTTTTTCTGTAGCCGGGCGTGGTGGCGCACGCCTGTAATCCCAGCACTTTGGGAGGCTGAGACAGGAGGATCGCGAGTTCAAAGCCAGCCTCAGCAATGGCAAGGCACTTAGCAACTCAGTGAGACCCTGTCTCTAAATAAAATACAAAAAAGGGCTGGGGATGTGGCCCAGTGGTTAAGTGCCCCTGAGTTCAATCCCCGGTACCACAAAAAAAAAAAAGCTTTTTTCTAAGCCGAGCTTGGTGGCACACGCCTGTAATCCCAGCACTTGGGACACTGAGGCAGGAGGATCTCGAGATCAAAGCCAGCCTCAGCAATGGCAAGGCACTTAGCAACTCAGTGAGACCCTGTCTCTAATAAAATACAAAAAAAGGCTGGGGATGTGGCCCTGTGGTTGAGTGCCCTTGAGTTCAATCCTCAATACCAAAAAAAAAAAAAAAAAAACTTTTTTCTAAAATTACATTTCAGGCTAGAGCAGTTACCTAGCATGTGCCAGGCCCTGGGTTTGATCTCCATCACAATAAATAAATAAACAAACAAAATTATGTTTTTAGTTTAACTAAAAGTATTTAAACCTATTAAGAGACAAATGTACATGTTTTGAGGTGGTTAAAATATCGATACTGGGTTGGGACTATAGCTCAGTGGCAGAGCACTTGCCTAGCGTGTGAGGCACTGGGTTTGATCTTTAACACCACATTAAAAAAATAAAATAAAAAATAAACAAAGGCATGCTGTCCATCTACAACTACAAAAAAAATTTTTTTTTTTTTAAAAATCAATAACTAACCCATCTTAAACTTGAAATGCCCTAAATGATATGCCACCATAATCTCCTCTATTTTGGATTTTCATGATTTTGCCTTGAAAGAAAATGGACCCAGGTGGGGTGGCACACTCCTATAATCCCAGTAGTTTGGGAGGCTGAGGCAAGAGGAATTCAAAGCCAGCCTCAGCAAAGGTGAGGCACTAAGCAACTCAGTGAGACCCTGTCTCTAAATAAATACAAAATACTTTGTGGGATGTGGCTCAGTGGTACGTGCCCCCGAGTTCAATCCCCGGTACCCCACTCCCAAAAAAAAATTTGGCTGGGGATCTGGGGATGTCACTCAGTGGTTGAGTGCCCCTGAGTTCAATCTACGGACCGCCCCCCTCGCCCGCAAAAAAAAAAAAAAAAAAAAAAAAAAGAAAGAAAGAAAAGAAAATGTAATCCTGAGACTATATTTTATTGTCATTAAGGACTAAAAAAATGGCATTGGATCTTTTTTTTTTTTTTTTTTTTGGTACCGGGGATTGAACTCAGCGGCACTAGACCACTGGGCCACATCCCCAGCCTTTATTTTGTAATTTTATTAGACAGGGTCTCACTGAGTTGCTAAGTGCCTCGCCATTCCCGAAGCTGGCTTTGAACTCGCGATCCTCCTGCCTCAGCCTCCCAAGTGCTGAGATTACAGGCGATCCTCCTGCCTCAGCCTCCCAAATGCTGAAATTACAGGCGTGTGCCACTGCACCCAGCTTGGAATCAATTTATTCTGGCCTTGATCAGGCAGGAGATGGCTTCAAATTAACAGGATTCTCTTTTTAGGTATATGTGCTAATAAATCTTCCAAGTCACTTTAATATTCATTGTGCAAAAACTATTTTAATCATTAAATATTGGGTTATATTTATCATTGCTTGGTGATTCCCAAAAGTTGTAAGAAAAAGTAGAATTGCTGCCAGTCAAGTGCTGAACGCATTACAAGACTAGTTTACTGAAAACAAGATACCATTGTTAATTTAAAAGTCATGATTTTCTCAGCCCAATCCAAATATGCCACCTATCCAGATTCTTTTTTTTCTTTTACCTATCCAGATTCAGTATAGGATTTGGATTTCAGTGTTATTAAATCTTTTTTTTTTTTTTTTTCCCAAACTTCTTCTATAACTCTTCTTGGATTCCTCATGCAGCCCAGCTTTTTTTGTTTATTTTGGTACTTGGGATTGAACCCAGAGTTACCACTGAGCTTCATTTCCAGCCCTTTTCGTTTTTTATTTTGAGACAGAATCACACTAACTTGCTTTGAGCTTGCTAAATTGCTGAGGCTCGAGTCAAACCTGCAATCCTCCTGCCTCAGCCTTCCAGGTTGCCCATATTACAGGCCTAGCTTGAAGGGCAAAGGAACACGCGCTGGGACCACCATGTAGAAAAGAGGTTTATTAACCGGCCCCTAATGGCCAGTGGGAAGTGTGGCCTGGTCTGAAATTATCTAACACAGCTCTTGTCCTTTCTTTTTTAAATCAAAGCTTTTTATATCCGGTAGTTTACTGCCCAATTTTGGTCTCTCTTAAGTGGACTTCATGACGGACTATAATTTAGCACCATTCAACAAGTCCTTTTCTGAATTTAGTGCAGTGTATCCTATGGAGTTAAAAAAAAATTACAATCTCTGGGAGAGATACATACACATTGCACTAGAAAGAAACAAGAAACAATTACAAAATAACATGACAAGTACTGCACGGCAGTGAGGAAGTGGTACTATTCCACAGAATTTAGAGCAGGTATGGAGCATGGATGGTTAGCATAATGTATAGGGGTTCTAATGTGGTACAATTTAGCTTTGTGCACGAGAGCTTTCGGCTATAGTTTAGCTTGAAACAATTACAGAGTTGGATTACAGAACCTTGAGAAAAAAATTTAAGTACTGTAAGAACACATTTGTTTGTCTCTGCCTTTTAAGAGAATATAAAACTAAAAAAGAAGTGTAGAAACTGCTGTTTTGAGAACTGAAAAGCAAAGGGATTTTTTTCAGATTGTTTTGCAAACTGACAATAGGGGCACATTTGTCGATATTAGAAAGTAACTCTCAGAACATTTTTGTTCTCAAGAAATGGATGATAGAAGTCTTACTGTTAAAATGAATCCCAAGCAGGCATTTCCTGCTACATGTACTTGATGAATGGGAATTTCCTAGTCTTGGTCTTTCATCCGGAGACCCCCAAGAGAGCGCCGAGGCACTTTTGTGCTGTGTGTTGGGCTGCACTTTGTACTGTGATGCAGACGTGCTGTGCGAATGTTGGGGTGCGGTGTCGTTAGGATACACACATTCTGCGTGTAGGGTGCGCATTATCTTGCGATGCAGACATGGTGCGCGTTGAGGTGCGGACGTGCTTCGCGGCCCGGCGAGGTCCAAAGGGCGGGCACACCATTTCCCCTTGTTGCGGCCGCGGAGGGGCCTCTGAGCCATGGCTCGCACAGCGTCCCCAAGGGCGTGCAGCAAGATCTGCGCCGGGAGGGGAGCGCCGCAGGCCCGCCTCTTCCAGCAGGCCTCCCGCCCCATACCCTGGCGCCCCGGCCAGCCCGGAGCGAGGAGCCGCTTGCCCCCGCCTCTTCCGGCAGTGGGCCGGACCCTCCCGGGGCGTGGCCTGGGCGGAGCTAGATGCAGGGCGGGGTTCGCGCTGGTGGGCGGGGCGAGACTCGGGCAGGCCTTGCGGGGCCTCGGGAGGGAAGGCGTGGCCTCGGGCTGGGGGCGTGGCTCCGGGCCGCGAGCCGTCCCTGCGTAGCCTGGCGCGTCGCGGTCCCTCGCCCGCCGGCGATATGCTGCGGACGCGCGCGCTCGGCCTGCTGGCCCGCCTGCTCCCAGCGGCGCTGGGCCGCGGGCGGAGCCGGGCGGCGTGCGAGGGGCGCGGGCGGGCCTGGCTGAAGCCCGAGGGCCGCGACACGGGCGTGCAGGTGTACAACAGCCTCACGGGCAGGAAGGACCCGCTGATATTACCCCGCGCGGACGCCACCTACTGGTGCGCGGGCTGGGCGGGCGGGACCCCGTGCGGTTGGCAGCGCTGCCGGCTGGGCCCGGGCGCGCAGCCTGGACCTGAAGGGCAAGCGCGGGGGCCTGCGCTGGAACGCGGGTCTCCCGGCGCACGTGTTCACGGGGCGGGTCTCCCTCGTCCCCAGGTACAGCTGCGGACCGACGGTGTACGACCACGCGCACCTTGGCCATGCCTGGTGAGTTTCCCGGCCTTGGTTTGCACACGTCAAGGGACCGCTTATTTGGGAAAGAATAAACCTTTACCGGCTTTTCAAATCTCTAAGGTGGCAATTTTAGGGTACTGAATAATTACTACATCCCAGACATCGTGGGGAGCACAGTAATAGTTCCCTTTGGTTTGGGTAGTAATTCAGGGATGCAGTGTGGAGTAGTAAAAAGTGACCCTTTTAGGACTTAGGGGTCTGTGTCAGGGTTTAGTGAGATCAGGAGGCCAGCATGTGTCGGGGTGTCATTTCTGGCTCTTGACATGTATTAGCTTCCTGGTATTGGATAGCTCACTTTCTTGCTCAAATCATAGTTTCTTTCCTTTCTTTCATTTTTCTTGTGGTATAGGGGATTGAACCCAGAGGCACTCTACTACTGAGCTACATCCCTAGCCCTCTTTTTATTTTTCCATTTGAGACACGGTCTGGCTAAGTTGCTGAGGCTGGCCTCCAACTGGCCATCTGGTCCTCCAACCTCAGCCTCCTGAGTTGCTGGGATTACAGGTGGGCCAGACTTAAATCCAGGTTTCATCATATTTGAGATGAGGATGATAATATCACATTCTTTTAAAAATCTTTATAGCAATTTTAGGACCGAATACTCATAAAACCCTGCTTAACCCAGCAGTTGCTGTGTGATGTGTTGTAAGGGCTTAGGCATTATTGAGGATGGTGGCCTTCCTGGGTCACACATTATGGGACATTGGAGCAGGGGTGACACTTAGGTCTGCCTGTCACAGTGCACTTTCCCTCTTCCTGTCATGAGGTACCGCCTCCCACATTCCCCAGGACATCCACTTCTAGTATTTTTAAAACTTGGTTATTTTCCAGACATAGAATGTTACATGTATCCACTATACTTTTTTTTTTTTTTTTTTTTTTTTTTTGTGGTACCGGGGATTGAACTCAGGGGCACTCGACCACTGGGTCACATCCCCAGCCCTTTTTTTGTATTTTATTTAGAGACAGGGTCTCACTGAGTTACTAAGTGCCTCACCATTGCTGAGGCTGGCTTTGAACTCGCGATCCTCCTGCCTCAGCCTCCCAAAGTGCTGGGATTACAGGCGTGCGCCACCGCGCCCAGCTTCCACTATACTTTTTAAAAATTGTATATCACCCAGCAAAATCTGAACTAACAGTTTTTGTTGGGTGGTTCTAGGGCTTGAACCCAGGTCACGCGAGAGGGGCAGGTGTTCTCTGAGCTGTACTCCGATTTTTTTCATACATTGTTAAAAGAAAATAATGTAATCTAGGAGTCATTTTTTTCTCTTCATTTTGGACTGAATTCCTGTTGACTGTAGAAAATCATATGTTGACATTTCTATTGGAGTATTAAATATGGTGGAAAACATTAAAAACAAAATCTCATCCCAATCAAAAAAAACTTTCACAAAGGTAAAAAGAAAGCAAAGAATCTGTTAATTTTTTTTTTTAATATTTATTTATTTGCTTTAATTGTACAATGCGTTTTTATCTGTACATGGTGCTGAGGATCGAACCCGGGCCGCGCACATGCTAGGTGAGCACTTTACCGCTGAGCCACAATCCCAGCCCAAGAATCTGTTAATTTAAGTAGCATTTAACCAGAATGAGATGTGCTGAAATGACTGCAAAGACAGAAAGATATTTCACTTTTCTGTAGAGCTGGGTGGGTACAACCTGTCTGAGTCCTTTGGGCTCCTATAACAAAGTACTGTAGACTAGTGTGGCCTATAAACAATAGAAATTCATTTCTCACAGTTCTTTTTTTTTTTTTTTTTTTTTTTTAGTTGTAGTTGGACACAATGCCTTTATTTTATTTATTTATTTAGTTTTACATGGTGCTGAGGATCAATCCCAGGGCCATGCACATGCTAGGCAAGTGCTCTACCGCTGAGCCACAATCCCAGCCCCATTTCTCACAGTTCTGAAGGCTAAGTCCAAAGTCAAGGCTGGTGTCTAGTGAGGACCCACTTGCTGGTTCATAGGTGGTGCCTTCTTGCTGTGTCTTCATGTGGTGGAATGGGCAAGGGCTTTCTGGGGTCTTTTATCCAGACACTTATCCCAGTCATGAGTCTGTCCTCATAGCCAGATCACCCCCAATTCCTGGTACCATCAACTTGGAGGTAAGGATTTCTGCACATGAATTTTGGGGAATCTTCACGCAGACCATAGCATGACCCATACTTTCAGTGGGTTCTGCAGGTTGGAGTCAGATGACAAATTAGGCCTGTCTTCTCCCAGGACACTGGAAAATGGGGCAGTATCTTCCTTGATTTCATTTCAGAGAGGGTTCCCAGATATTGAAGTTTTTCTACATCTGAGACTGACAGGAGGGTCATCTCACTATTTGAGAGGATGGAGGAAGAAACTCTGAGAGAGGTTGGGGTGCGTCCTTCCCTTGTTTTCAACTAGGAGGAGAGCCTCATGGTCTCCACTTGTGTCGCCCTTTCAGTCCAGAAAGCAGTACAAGTCTGGAGCACAGCGTGGCTGGCTGCTGTGCGCTCTGCCCACCTCGTGCCTTCGAGGGCTGGGTCGAGCTAGGCCCGTCTGCCTGGCTCACGTTCTCTTGGCCTGGCTGCCATCCATTCAGACTGAACTGAAGGTGGCTGGCAGGAGGTCCCACCTCTTGCCCACTTCAGGCTCTTCACCATCCTTCCCATGCGTCTTAGGCCTGTGACTCTTTCAGTGGCTGTTGGCTTAATCACTTAATTTCATTAGCAGATATAATTATTTCTGCACCAACAGCAGGGACCAGACAGTGCCTGCTATGAGGCACTTGGAGCCTGGTCAGGGCTCAGCTCAACCGAAAGAGGCATCCAGAGAGGTTGGCGGAGAACTCGTGCCAGTCCTGCCTGGGGAAAACAAATCAGCCAGTTTGGTTCATCTAGGGGGTTGGTGGGAAAGGAGTGAGAGGGGCCAGTGGAGCCAGGGAGGGTGCTGCATTAGCTGGTCCCAGCAGGTGAGTTCTGTCTTGTGGGGATGGAGTGGCGTGCAAGTGCCTCTGAGGACTCCTGGAGTCTGAGGGCCCCTAGCAGTCATCCAGTGAGTTTGGGCTGTCCTCACTCAATGTCTTGGGAAAGCCAGCTGAGAGCAGAACTCCTGGCTGACATCTTGTGGTTGTCAGGGGAGTCACAGGAGGCCCTGGAGGTCTCTAGTTCTTTTTGTTTGTCTGTCTGTTTGGAGGTCTCTAGCTCTTGATGCCCATCTCTTGCTCTTAATGCCCATGCACCTGACCTTGGCTGTCTGGCACCCGCAGGGTGTGCGTGCACAGGAGCAGCTACCATGGTTACAACCCACTTGCAGCCCCTGCCAGCTCTGCCTTTTCCTGAGGGCACTTCTGGGGCTCAGCCTGAGTTCCGAAGTGTGTCACCCAAGTCTTGTTGCCATTTGCTTTAGGTCCCTGTTAGTTTTTTCTTTTAAATCTCAATTCTGGTCAGGCACAGTGATGCATGCCTGTAATCCCAGCACCTCGGGAGGATCACGAGTTCAAAGCCAGCCTCAGCAACAGCGAGGCACTAAGCTACCCAGTGAGACCCTGTCTCTAAGATACAAAATAGGGCTGGGGGTGTGGCCCAGTGGTTGAGTGCCCCTGAGTTCAGTTCCCGGCACTCCAAAAAATAATAATAATAATTTCAGTTCTGTGGAGTCTTCTCCACCTCCAGAGGGCCATGAAGAGGAAGATGGTAGCAGTAGCTTGTGTTCTTGGGAGTTCTGCTGCCCGAGCACCCACATGCACAGCAGTCCTGGGAGTTAGTGGGATTTTGTGGAGTGTGTAAAAAAGCAGACTGAGCCTCTGAGAGGCTAAATGTCTTGGCAAAGAGTTTTTGGAGGTAGTTTTATCATTATGATCACGCTCTGGCCTCAACTGTGTTTGTGTGTGCTTTGGGAGGGGACCATTAAAGTTCTAGGGATACCATGGCTAGGATTTTCTTTCTGGAGGAAAGTGATTTTGTGAACTTAGATTTAGAGAGGCTGCATGGATGACAGATGAGCATGAGATCCACTGACCCGGAGTTTCAGGTTGCTTTCATGGGCCACCATTTCTTGACGTGTTAAAATGCTTTTAAACTCTTTTGGTTTTAAAAGTCTGACTTACAGCCGGGCATGGTGGTGCATGCCTGTAATCCCAGCACCTGGGAGGCTGAGTGAGGCAGGAGGATTGTGAGTTCAAAACCAGCCTCAGCAATGGCGAGGCACTTAGCAACTCAGTGAGACCCTGTCTCTAATAAAATGCAAAAGAAAAAAAGAGCTGGGGATGTGGCCAGTGGTCAAGTGCCCCTGAGTGCAATCCCCGGTACCAAAAATAAATAAATAAATAATAATAATAATAATTCTGTGCAATCTAAAGAGAACCCAACATTTTTTTCTTCCAGCTCATATGTTAGATTCGATATAATCCGAAGGATCCTAACCAAGGTTTTTGGGTGCAACATAGTCATGGTGATGGGTATTACGGACGTGGATGACAAAATCATCAAGAGAGCCCATGAGGTAAGCACGGAAGGTTTCTGCTCATCAACACCTACCTGATCAGTGGCAGCTGCTCTTTGTCATATTTTACAAGTTGTGCTCACACCTCGTCATTCATACCTGGCCTAGTGAGTGTGACCATATTGTGGTGGCCAGGAAAGGCAGTGAGGCCTGTGGAATGATGGCCCCCCCGAGCCTCACTCCACAGGGGTGTCCCAGTCTAACCCTGCTGCGGCCGCTCACCCTGCAGGGAGCTGGTGCTCTCTGGTCCGAGCAGCTGGCTCTTGGGTGGGATGTCCTGTGTTTCTGCTGCTGGTGCCTTTCATTTCTGATTCTTAACAGCTTAGAGGTGCTTTTGTACCTGTGACCACTCCCGTCTCTGCCCACGCTGGCGGGGCGGAGCGTGTGCTGTGTTAACACGTTTTACTTAAGGTTCACAGTCTTCCTGAAAGAGCGACTGCAGGAACAGCACAGAGGTGCCCACCCTTGCCCAGGATTCCTCGCTGTTTTCTCTGCCATGTGCACTTTCATCTTCTCTTGTGTGGGCTCTCTCCAGCTCGGTGCCCTTCCTCGCTAAACACCCACTGTGACTCTTCCAGGAACAAGGACACAGGCCTGCATTGCCACCCTGTGTCCCTCCCAGCTGGGAAATGGGCATGATGCAGTGTGTCGATGTTGGGGGCACAGCCGTCCCAGCCACAGGCCCCTCCCAGGGCCACCTCCAGCCCAGCAGGGCCTCCCTTCCTGTTCTGGTCTAGGACCCCTCCTCTGGAATCTTCTTCCCTTTAGTTACTGTGTTCGAGTTTCCCTCAGCCTATAAAGGTCCTCGGTCTTCCCCTGCCCTATCTTATGTCCTCCCAGTCTCACAGATGATAGGACTTCCCTTTGTAGCATATCTCTCCATTCACAGGGGAGGGGAGGGTGCAGGAGTCTGCAGCTTGTGCAGACTTTTGGGAGGGCCACAGGCCCAGGGCTTCTGACTGCAGCCCCTTCCAGCAGGGCCTTGCAGGTGGGAACGGCTCGGGTGCGGAGGCGTTGGCAGAAAGCACGTCTTTCCCACTCAGATGGAGGGCCCAGCGAGGTCTGGTTCCACACCTGGAATGTGGTTCCCGTCAGAGCCTCAGAAGACTTTTTGGGTGAGGTCACCCTTGCTGGACAGGCGGGAGGTTGGGAGCTCCCTGGGCTCTCTGCTGGGTGCTGGAGGTGCTGTCCCCTGCAGATCGCCTCTGCCAGGGGGCTCTGTGGGTCCCTCGACTTTGTCTCTTCTGAATTCCTTGCTGCTGGCCTGACACTTTCGTAAGGGCTACAGCTGAAATCGGGGGTGTGTCCCCTCCGCCTGCTTGGAACACTGTGTGCGCTGTGTGCTGGTGTGAGTGCCGTCACCCAACACAGCGCACAGCCCTCCTGAGTCTGCTGAAGACCCTCAGTGAGGCTGACTTGTTGTTTAAATATTTTAAATTACAACATTACGCATTTTGGGGTTGGGAAGTGGGGAGGTACTAGGGACCTAACCCAGGGTCTCAAACATATTAGGCAAGTGCTTTACCATCGAACTATATGCCTTTAAAAATAAGATTTCTTTTAAAAAAAGGGGGGGTGGGTGGATACAGGGTCTCACTGAGTTGCCCAGGCTGGCCTCAAACTTGAGATGTTCCTGCCTCAGCCTCCTGAATATCTGGGATTATAGGCACGTGCCACCATGCCCAGCTACAGCATCACACTTTTCTGAATTGTTCCCTTGACTTTAATTTTTGGCATGGTTTTTAGTTTGCAGGGCTAAAACCCACAGATTTTAAATAGGTCTGAAGTAAGAATTAAGAGGTCTGGCATGTTTGCATGGCAACATTTTATGTTGAGAAAAATCATTCCAGCTGTCTCAGAGATCCCGGCAGCTACTCTTTTTGCTTCAGGACAGTGACCCGCATTGCTCTGGCTTCCTGGGAAGAAGGTGGAATGTTCTAGAATGTCTGTTGAGGGAGGCTCAGTCTGAGTGCAGAGGGCCCAGCACAGCCTGTGGGAGAGAGCTCTAACTTGAAGTGTCTCGGGTGATGAGGGAGAGTTAGGAAACAACCTGAAATAACAAGGACGTGTCCCCATGTCAGCACCTGTCCCAGAGCCTATGTCACAGTGAGGGAGGGAGCAGTTCTGTCCCAACATGTGGCATGGCCAGCTGCTCGGAAGTTAGACCTTGTGCTGGAGTGGCTCAGTGGTCGAGTGCTTCAGGACACGCAGGGCCCTGGGTTGGTCCCAGCACCACAAAGAAAAAAAAACTAAATTCAGTGGTTTAGCTTTGAGAGTGGGGTCCCTCCTTCACCTCACCGCAGTGGCTGGCATTCGTATTACAGAATTCGTGGTCATTCCTTGTGGACATGTCCCCGGGGCTGGCCTCCTGAGCCAGAGCGCCCTGTGTGGACAGGGAAAGCTGCGGTGTGGACAATAGTAGGTGAGCCTCTCAGTGCAGGTGTCCCTGGTGTCTGTGTGCTCAGTGCCCTTCAGACGAGGTGAGTGGGCGCTCAGTTCACTGGAGCAGCAGAAGCAGCAGGAATGCAGAGTCTCAAAGAAGAATGCCCAGGAGGGAGAGGTCCCGCCAGACGCGAGGACACAGCTGGAAGCCGAGGAGAATGTCCTGCCGCATGCTCTTTTTTTTTCCCTAATGACACAGCTTTCTGTGGCAGGACTGGCCTGTAGAGAGCTGCGGTGTCATTCACAGGTGTTTGTGAGGATGTGGAGATGGTGTGCTCTGGGGGCACGCCACCCTTTATACCCCCAAGTGACACGGGTGCCTCCCGCCTCCCACCCACAGCCCCAGCAGCCGCTCTCGGCCTTCTGTCCCCGTCAAGGCCGTGAAAGTCAGACTGTACCGAACTTGAGAAAGCAGACTGGCCCACACGGGAAGTCCAGAAGCAGACCGTGATTGAGGGGATGTGTTGTGTGATAAAAGACGCCATCGCAGATCCATAGGAAGGGCAGCTCGTTCACTAAGAGCTGTTGGCAGTTGGCCAGCCATCTGGAGAACAAAAGGAACCAAATAAGCCAAATTTGAGGCAGATCAAAGATTCAAACCTAAAAGGAATGGATCTACAAGTTACTAGAAGAAACCCAAGACACTCCTAGAGCCTTAAGTTGGGGAAGGCTTTCCCAGTTTGTTTCCAAATCCAGAAGCCTTTTTTTTTTTTTTTTTTTTTTTTTTTTTTTTTTAGTGGTGCTGGAGGTTGAACACAGGGCCTTGTGCATGCAAGGCAAGCACTCTACCAACTGAGCTCTATCCCCAGCCCCTTAGAAGCCACTTCTGAGAAAAGATTCAGAAACATAAAAGACTACAAAACATGAAAATAAAAATTTTTACATGCCATAACCTTTATGTTGAAAAAAGTTGAAATTTATATCACAGATGAACGGTTAACTTCTTTTATATAAAAAAAGTACTTCCTATAAATCAATAAGAAAAAGAACACAACTCAATAGAAAAATGGGCAGGGGACTTAGAATTCATTGAATAAGAATGGTTCCTAAACCTGTGAGGTGTTCTAACTCACTCTCAATAAAATTAGTTTCAATTAAAATTGTAACAGAAGAGCCTTTGGGTGTGAACAGCGACAGAGTCTAGAAGTTGCCCACCCTGTGCCGGCGAGGGTGAGGGAAGGAGATGACCTTGGTGTTGCTGCTCAGGAGTCTGTGGTGATTCCCACAGAGGGCAGTTTGGCAGTGGCCAGTCAAGTATGCGTGCATGCTCCCTCGGACCAGCATTTCCCATCCAGGTGTACAGCTCAGAGATGGTCATGGGCAGGTGTGGTGAGATGTGTGTGGTTGAGTTTGCAATAGCAAAGATGAGCCTGCCCGTCTGCCACACACGTGGGAGATGGGGTACATGCAGTCTTCACGAAGAGCAGAGCAGCTCTGTCTGCGGTGCAGTGATCTGGGCTGTCCTGTGCCTTTAAGAGAGGCCAGGAGTTGGAGCAGGGTGGGCCACATCTGACACCCACAAATTCTCCACAGTCGTGGTGGTGAGAACTGGCCAAGGGGCTTCCTGGGAGGGAGACCAGTGTGCACCCTTGTAGTCCTTTGAAATCTGGAGGTGAATTATCTGTGCAGAAGAAAGACATTAGAAATAGGTAAAGGAGGGCAACCTGCAGATCTTTAGGTCCAAAATTACATAATACTTGAAACTTCCGACGTGGCAAGAAAACATGTTTTTGTTTGGTCTCATCCTTCTTTACTAAACGGTCTGTGTTGGCCACAGAACTGTGCCCCAGGAGTGGGACTGTGCTTGGTGCTAGGTACAGGGTTCTTGCTGTCTTTAGTATGGTTCTACTGTGTCTTCTGTCTGGTTTTCTGCAGTGCTGGGGAGGAAGCAGGCCTCACCCAAGCTGGGCAAGTGCTGCGGCCCTGAGCCCCAGCCCAGCCCCTGTGTGCGGCTCCCAGGCTGTCCTGCCCACGGTGGTCTGAGGGGACTGTGGCTGTCTCCACATTCCAGAGGAGCAGAGCCTGCGAGGCTCAGCTTGTCGGTCAGGCGCCCAGGGCTGAAAGGGCAGCCGGGTGAGCAGCCCTCGCTTCACCAGGGTCTGTCTGCAGTGAGTCCTCACTGGTCCTGGTTTCTGGGACGATCGTGCCCTTTCAGAGCCCTGGGCAGGAGGGACACAGGCCTCAGGTGCTGTGGTTGTCTGCCAGCCTCAGGTGTGGCATTGAGAAGCTTGAGAAAGACTCTTGACGCGCTGGAGCAGAAACGTCCTCACCATGAGTAGAGGAGACCTGTTCCACAGAGGGTCGGAGGAGAGTGCAGCGTGGGGTAGCCGCACCGCGGGGCCCGCAGCCTTGAGCGTCTGTTCCTGGAGTGTCTGTATTGGACAGTGACACACCTAGATGAGCCAGGTCCAGCCTCCTGGGAAAATATGGCAGGAGCTACAGGCCCGCGTCCCCAAACGCACCAACATTCAAAGTGCCACATACTGCTGTGGTGGCCTTTGGAGGCCTCACCCATTCCCAGGAGCCCAGCCGTGACCTGAGGGCTTCAGTACCCCTGATGACTATGTTGAATTACTGTCAAAATGTTTCTGTAGAGATTTCCTCTTGAATGTATTTCTAGCCATTTCCTTCCTGCTGAAGGCAAGGAGAGGCTGTGCCTCTCGAGGGCAGAGCACCTGCCTGCTGGTGCCACTTGGGTTCCAGCCCAGCAGCATGCACACAACAAGACTAGGTTTGTCTCTGCCCTCGTTTTAGAGAGCTGGAGTTTGTTTGTTTCTATATAGTGGAAATGGTGACACTGTTCATTTCTTTTTTTCTCTAACCAGAGAACAAGGCCAGTAAGCCTTCAGCTAGCTAAGCTGCTGGTGCAAGTTTATTTTAGTTTAGTTTATTGGTACTGGGGATTGAACTCAGGGCACTAGACCACTGGGCCACATCCCCAGCCCTTTTTTGTGTTTTATTAGAGACAGGGTCTCACTGAGTTGCTAAGTGCCTCGCCATTGCTGAGGCTGGCTTTGAACTCGCGATCCTCCTGCCTCAGCCATCAAGTGCTGGGATGACAGGCGTGCGCCACCGCGCCTGGCTGGTGCAAGTTTAGAACCTGAAATCAGCGCTCCTTCTGGACCCAGCAGTGTAGCCTCTCCCACCTGGTGAGGTGTGGGAGGCGTGCGTCTGCGGGGCGCCTGCCTCTAGGGTCCCTCTGGGGTCCCTCTGGGGTCTCAGGCTCTAACGTGCTCATCCGGTCCTTCTGCAGATGAAGGTGTCGCCTGCTTCTCTGGCCAGTCTGTATGAAGAAGATTTTAAGCAGGACATGGCAGCCCTGAAGGTAAAGTGTGGGGTTGACTTTTCTTGCCCTGAGGAAAGGGTGCTGGGACTGCGGAGGGCAGCGGTGGCTGGCCTGAGTGTTCCAGAGCAGTCCAGTCGGAGTGTACGAGGACCGGTCCAGGGGGCCACTGTGAGACTGCAGGAGGCCGATGGACCCAGGATTGCACAGGGGGCAGTTCGTTGGGGGCTTACAGGCAGCAGCATGACCCTGTGCAGCAGCAGATGAGCAGGATTCATGCAATTTGGGTCAGAAAGGGACATATTTATGGGTTAGTGTTGCCACCTGAAGCGATGGCCGCTTGGAGCAACGGAGCCGTGGGAAGAAGTTCAGAGGCAAACTAGAGACAAACAGCTTTTTATTCTGATAACTTTTCTCTCTGGCTCTAACAACGACTAACACACGCCACACACACCACCAAAATGGCGCTGACCCGATCAGCAATCTCGGCCAAGTCACTCGAGATCCTGGGCCAAGTCCCGTGAGACTACGGAAGGCAGCAATGCCCAAAACTCCATGGCCCATAGTCAACAGCAATTTAAGCCATCTCCCCAAACAGGGCTCCTGCAGGTTAGGACAAAAGTGACTTCGTCCTGGCTAGAATGGACCTGGTTTATCACAAGCTAATAAGAGTTCCTGGCACGGGGGTCCAGTTGCAAAGTCCCCCAAACCACTCATGGCTTGATCTATAGTCTGCTGGGAAACCACAGGCAAAACCGACCGGGGCTGCCCTGGGGCGGTGGTGGTAGTTTCGGCTCAACCACAGCTGCGGTCATGTCGAGCTGAGTCTATGTGCTGTGACTTTGAACAAGGGAAACATGGTTGTTTCTGCTTTCTTCCAGGTTCTCCCGCCCACAGTGTACTTGAGGGTAACTGAAAACATTCCTCACATAATTTCTTTCATTGAAGGAATAATTGCTCGTGGGCATGCCTATCCAACCACGAAAGGTAGGCTTTATGTCATCAAGACTGGCCATTGAGTAATGCCGTTGGGGTTTTGAGAAGCTGGGCACCTCTGAGTTGTGGGACGGGATGAGTGCTATATTGTCTGTCTGAATTTGGTTCCTGCAGCAAAAATGTTCTGGGGTTGGGCTGGGGGTGACACTCATCAGTAGAGCACATCCTAGCACGGTGAGGCCCTGGGCTCAGTGCCCCACGCTGCACACAATTCTTAATGTTTCCCACCGTGTTGTGTCTCCCCCAAAACTCCTGAGTCAGTTCCTTCTGAAGAACGTCCCAGTCCCCGAAGGAGAAGGGTGCCCGGGGAGCTGGTCTGGTGCCAGTTCGGACTCTAGGCGGGAGGTGCACACGCCTTCCTTGGGGCCTTCTTTCAGCTTAGTTTAGGGATTTGTATAACAGCATGGGGACAAGAGCAGGACCTCCAGGGACAAGTCTTTCATGTTAGGGTTTAGCCCTGGGCTGCTCTGTCCCTAGGCGCATCGTTTGTCAGGGGGCCTCAAACGTCAGCTGCCCGTGACACCTCAGTTAGTATCTGAATGAAAGGAGCCCCGGGGTGTCATCAGACCGAGAGTCTGAGTCCCCGTGAACTCTGGCTGTAGAACTCAGGGAGAGGGGTCGAGTGAAGGGGGCATCTTCTGTATTTGAATCTGATCATGTGTTAGACATCGGCCTGGAGAGACGCTGAGAGTTCAGACAAGAAGTGATGAGTCCCGACTGTCTCGTGAACAGGCAACGTCTACTTTGATCTGCAGTCGAGAGGAGACAAGTATGGCAGACTGGTCGGTGTGGCACCTGCGCCTGCTGGAGAGCCAGGTGGGTGCCAACCTTGCCCTGTGGGCCCCAGGCCTCGGCCTCGCCTTGGGTTCCAGAGAGCAGGGTCTGCAGCTAGGCTGGACTTGCTCAGCGATGGTGACGATGGCCCTGCCCCGATCACGGCCACGGTGCACATTGAATCCACTTCTTTGGATAGGTAAAGCTCAGGGAGTGTGCAGTCAGAGGCAGGTGCTCCTGCCTGGCCCTGCTCTGGGGCCGAGCTGCTCACCCCCTCCTGGGCCCTGTGGGGCTCGTGGGGTGATGGGCACACCAGACATGTTCCGGTGCTCCCGTGGCGTGCTCCCGTAGTGTGCTGAGTCCCACAGCACGTTGGGGTCTGCTGCGTGCTGTCTCCCGCTCCGTGTTGTCAGGGAAAAACTTTTTTTTTTTTTTTGTGGGAAGAAATAATACACAGAACTAAATTAAGAACAAGACTAACAAGCAGAAACCCAAAAGATAAGCTGTCCAAGATGTTCCTGGCTTTAGGCACTACCTTCCTATCCTGAAAACTGCCATTTAAACCTAATTATTAATAGCATTATTTATGTGACTTCTCAGAAGTGGTATTTGTTACCTGTACCCTGCTTGCCCCACACCAGGGCTATCCTTATGTGAGCTGTGGCTACAGCAGGCCTTGGGTGCCATCCGGGTGCAGGGGTTTGTGAGGGTCATGCATTCTAGCATCAGCTGCATTATGTAGATCATTTTATTTTGACGGACTTTATTTCTTCGAGAGTTCCTGTGACCTTTCCCCCTGCAGCAGCTGACCCTTGCCCACTGCCAGCATCACCACCAGAGTGTCCATTTGTCACAGTGGATGAGCAACATGGACTGTCAGCGTCACCCGAGGGCAGAGCTTAGGGTCTTCTTGGTGCCGTGGGTTCTGTGGGTTGGACAGGCACAGAGACGGGTTTCCAGCAGGACGGCGTGGCCCCGCAGTTACTGCCTGCACACCACTGCCCTGGGCACCCTCCCTGGCGATTGCTGGTCTGTCCCCTGCTTCCACTGCTTTCCCAGAATGTCCCAGAGTCGAGACCATAGGGTCCAAGCTTTTCAGGTTGAACGCCACCTCTCAGTAATACGCATCCTGGTTCCCTCTGCTCGTCAGGGCTTGAGGGTTCACTTTTCTTTGATTCAATATTCTTTGAGTACTCCTCCATTGTCTGGGTACACTGAGATTTTTTTTTATCCAGTCATGAAGGACATCTTGGTTGCTTCCAATTTTTGGCAGCTGTAGATAAATGTGCAGTGAACACCTGTGCACGGGTTTTTGTTTGTTTGTAAGTTTTCAGCTTCAGGTTAATTCCAGGGAGTGTGGTTGCTGGATCATATGGTAAGACTACATCTGGTTTTGTAAGAAACTGCCAGATTGTCTTCCAAAATGGCAATCCATTGCGCACTCCCACCAGCAATGAAAGGGAGTTCCTGAGCGAGACGCAGTGGCACATCCCTATAATCTCAGCAACTCAGAACTGAGGCAGGAGGATCATAAGTTCAAGGCCAGCCTCAGCAACTTAGTGATACCAGGTCTCAAAATAGAATTGAAAAAGGGCTGGGGATGCAGCTCAGTGGTAGAGTGCTTGCCTAGTGTGCCCAAGGCTCTGGATTCAATCCCCAGTCCTGCCCCCCCAAAAAAAAAGAATGAAAGAAAGAGTTACTTTTGCTTCACATCCTTGCTGCAACACTTTTTAAAATTAAAATTGTTTTCTTATACAAAAGCAAATATGAAAATACAAAATTAGAGCATCAGATTGGGCTGGGGTTGTGGCTCAGTGGTAGAGCGCTTGCCTTGCATGTGAGAGGCACTGGATTTGATTCTCAGCACCACTTACAAATGAACAATATAAAGGTACTTGTCCATCTATGACTAAAAAAATTTATGAAAAAAAAAAGGTTGTGCAAAACAAAGATAATATAGCTACTCATTTTTGCACACACTGAAAAGAGTAAGTTTGTTTTTGTTTTTTGTACTGGAGATTAAACCTACCTCACTCTACCGCTGAGCCACACTCAAACCCTTTTTATTTTTTATTGTGAGACGGTCTCACTAAGTTGCTGAGGCTGGCCTCAAGTAGCAATCCTGCTGTCTCAGCCTCCCAAGTCACTGGTATTACCAGTATGCCACTATGCCCAGGATGAAAAAATTCTAATGTTTCAGTATATGTCATTTCAGAAGCAAAAGGGTTTTAACTTCTCAATTATGGTAATAACCCAGTGAAAAATAGCATAAACATATGCCCAGCTTAGTGACGTGTTGGGTGGAGGCTCCTTGGTCACCTCTGGTGAAGGGAGACAGCAGTGGCACCAGGCTACACACCCAAGGCCTCTGTGTTGCACCCCATCCTAGCCCCTCCTGCCCTTAGGAGCAACCACTGGTCTATGGTGGTGGTCACCTCCTCACCTTTCTGAGCAGTGGTCACCACACTCCGGTCTTATGACCCCAGCATGGTCCCTACCCACATGGTCAAGCTTAGCTGTACTCCATGCTTACATCTTCTGGGGTGCTTCTGATCTCTGTGTTCCTGCCCCCACTTTCCCCCACGGTGCATTTGAGAAGTGTTCTGTGTCCCCGAGTCCTCAGTGGGGGCTTTGTAATGGGCAGTTGAATCCAGAGGCCTACTCTGGTTATCAGTCTGCAGGTGGAGACTCGTAGATGGTCCTTATTTCTCATGGGACACTGTTGCCGCCTGAAGCAATGGCCGCTTGGGGGAACGAAGCCGCGGGAAGAAGTTCAGAGGCGAACTGGAAACAAACAGCTTTTTATTCTGATAACTTTTCTCTCTGGCTCTAACAACGACTAACACGCACCACACACCACCAAAAAAATGGCGCAGACCCGATCAGCAATCTCGGCTCAAGTCACTCGAGATCCCGGGCCAAGTCCCGCGAGATCTTGGGCCAAGTCCCGTGAGACTACGGAAGGCGGCAATGCCCAAATCTCCATGGCCCATAGTCAACCGCAGTTTAAGCCATCTCCCCAAACAGGGCTCCTACAGGACACCAAGGGTCTCTGCCTCTGGCTGGGTCCCCTTTGCTGTCCTAGGCACAGGTGCTTGTTACAGAGAGGGGTCCCACGTGGTGCCAGGCAGCTTGTTCTTGTCCACCTGTGGAACGCCTCTGTGTGGACAGGTTGCTGCCTGGGGACTCAGTGGCACAGTCTTTATGGAGCAGGTCTCAGTGTTGTCCTTGGAAGGTGACCTGTCAGGGTTGGGTTGTGTTTGAGTTGTTGACGTACGTGCTGCCTTCCAGGCCTCGCGCAGGCCCCCTCCTTCCTCTGCCCCACCCAGCCTCCATTGCCCCCACCGTCCCGCTCACCCTCTCCCTGGCTGTTTCTCCTTACCTCCCAGGCACTGTTGGAGGAAGAGCCCTCTTGGGAGCAGTGTCTAGGCCCATGCCTGTTGGCGTGCGGCCATCCCTCCACGTCTGCTTGGCGGGAGGCAAACCTGGGGCTGGTTCCGCTACCCCGTCCCTCTGGTCTCCTCAAGCTCTGCGTGTCCCAGGTGGAAGTGTTCATGGTCATCCGTCCCTCGCGCAGGAGCCAGTGTGCCACGGGAGGCTGCGGCGTTTCAGGAGGGGCGGATCTGTGGGACGTGCACACGCCATCTCAGCCGAGGCGGCTTTGGTGGCTCGCGTCTGCCCTGCTGATTAACCGTGTGTCCTTGACAGCGGACTCTGACAAGCGGCACGCCAGCGACTTTGCCCTGTGGAAGGCAGCTAAGCCCCAGGAGGTGTTCTGGGCCTCGCCCTGGGGCAATGGCAGGCCCGGCTGGCACATCGAGTGCTCTGCCATGGCCAGGTAAGGCTCCTGGGCTGCCCTGGGCTGCCCTGGCAGAGGGTGTGGTGGGAGCAGTGAGCCCCAGCGCAGCCTGTGTGGTGGGGACTCCCTCGAGGGTGACAGCTGCGCGGAAGGAAGGAAACCAAGCCAGGGCTGGCTGCTCCCACACAGCACGTCCTCTTCCTAGAAAGGCTGCCTTCACACACCCTCGGTCACTTCTGCAGGTGGCCCAAGCGTGGTGGTGCACCAGTGAGCAGGGAGGCCCCAGCCAGCCCGCGGCACCCTTGAAAGTGTCCTCAAGCATTCTGAAAGCATCCGTGTGTGTGTGTGTGTGTGTGTGCGCACCTGCCCTGCCGAGCAGGCCACACCTGTTCGCGATGCCTGTGCCGCCTTGTCCTGGGCAGGGCCATGCAGGCCCGTGCTCTGGTGATGGCACCAACCAGCCCAGCCTCACTTTCCCCAGCCTCACCCTTCCCCACCAGCCCTGGTACCCTCAGCGTTCAGGTTTGCAGGGCATGAGGCTGCCCGGCGGGCAGAGCGCAGCGGAGCCACAGAGGTGGAAGAGCCATGTGCTGCCCGGAACCCTCTTATGTTCTCATCTGTGGCCATTAGTTACAGTTTCAAAACCGCGTGAGAAATTCTCATGATTTTATAGTTCTAGCTCTTGTTGAAGTCGGAAACCCACTAAATCTCCCTGGTGACAGTAAGAAAAGGTGATTTCATAAGTTTCCTTTTATATATATATATATATATATATATTTTTTTTTTAGATGTTGATGGACCTTCATTTTTTTCATTTATTTGTATGTGGTGCTGGGAATCGAACTCAGGGCCTCACACATGCTAGGCAAGTGCTCTACCACTGAGCCACAACTCCAGCCCCTTCATAAGTCTCTTTTTTTTTTTTTTTTTTTTAATATTTCTCTTTATTTGCTTTAGTTGTACACAATGCGTTTTGTTCAATGCGTTTTATCTGTACATGGTGCTGAGGGCTGAACCCGGGCCGCCCACGTGCTAGGCGAGTGCTCTACCGCTGAGCCACCCCCAGCCCCTTCATAAGTCTCTTAAACCGTGTGTGGTAGAACTTGGAGCAAAGAGAAGCCAGCCTCTTCACCAGGATGAAGAGCTGCGAACAGGGACTTGGTGGTGGGTCCAGTTTTCCTCTGCCTTCACGAACGTCCTCATGCAAGTTGGCCACGTTGAGATGCGTGTTTGCCACGTGGAGCAGCCTGAGGGACTGGGTGGAAGACGAGGCTTGGAGGACACGTACGTGGCCTCACTCGTGCTCTGCTCGTCTGCAGCATGGTGTTCGGGGGTCAGCTGGACATCCACTCCGGCGGGGTGGACCTGGCGTTCCCCCACCACGAGAACGAGATCGCGCAGTCCGAGGCCTTCCACCAGTGTGAGCAGTGGGGGAATTACTTCCTGCACTCCGGTGAGTAGTGACCGGGACCTCCTGTGTTCTGCCTCCACTGTCAGTCCTGCCTTTGTTGCGGAGCAGCCACATGCAGAGTCCACAGGTCAGCTCACAGGTCAGGAGACGGGTTGTCTGAAGTCACCTTTGGATTTCAGCCACTTGGCCACGAACTTCCTGGGATGGGGTTACGAACGTACCTTTGTGGAGCTGACTAGAATGTGGGACAGGTTGACAGTGCTGCTCTGTGTTAAGTTTCTTACAAATAGACATTAAGGCAGGATTCCTGAAGCTTGCTGTGCTAGTCAGGACCCGGCCTTCTGCGCCGCGGTGCTGTCGCCAGCACGCCTGGTCTCCCGAGCAGGCTGCCTTCCGCTCCGCGCTCACGGCCTCCCTCTCAGAAGCGGAGGCAGCGGCGTGGAGCCAGCCTCCTGGAGCCTGGCGGTGGTGGCGCTCGCTTTGACGCAGACGCAGATTCCTAGTTCAGGTGTTGATAAAGCCACGGGGCCAGAGCTCACCAGGTTCACCGCCCTTTTGGAAAGGACCGCTGAGCTGTTCAGACAGAGGGCGAGCCTCTGGTGGGGTAGGGCTGGGGTGCGCGCAGCAGCAGCTAACAGATGCCAGCTCGGGGCGTCCTGGCGTGGACTAGGAAGTCAGGCTGTCCCTGTAAGGAGACGAGTGTGGGGACATTACAGTGCTGTCATCTGCAGTAGGGGTCACTTGGGATCCTTGGTGGAAGTGAGCACAGGAGGCTGCTTGCCTAGTCATGCCCTCCATACCGTGCGTCCTTTACCCCTGCTCCCTGGGGAGTTGTGTCCCACGCTGCCACCTGCCTCTTGGGCCGCTTCTCTGGGAGGGCTGGCTCATTAGTGCAGAGCCCTGGGCCTGGACTGTCACGCCAGACTTCCCAGCTGCGGCTAGCAGACCCCTCCCTGAGTTCAGCAGTGCCTGAGGCCACTTGACTTCTGCCAGTGACGGGGCGGCTCCAGGGTGCCTTGACCAGATGGCCTCCATTTCAGCCGGTGCTCGCTCATGCAGGAGGGGCGCCCGCTGCCTGGGGACAGGATATCAAAACCTCACTCTTCTGGGCACCTGGTGTCTGTCACCCGGGCCGGGTGTCTGCTATCCACATTAGACATGTGCAAACGAGGGTCTCCGCCTGGGCCTGAGGACTTCCAAGTCATGTCCTCAGAGACAGTGTGCACAGGGCCTGACGAGAGGGTCCCCACACCACCTCAGTGGTCCTGGAAAGGGCATCATTGTGTCCCCCGTGGCAGGTTTGGGACAGGTCACCGCGTGGACTGAGACGGTAGAGATCCTTCTGCGGACACTCTGCTGTCCCTTGGTCGGCACCCTTGGGTGGGGTGAGGTCAGCAACACCTGTGGCGCAGGTCACCTTCAGGCCCATGCTCAGACACTGTCAGCCTCTGTCCTGATGAGCTGGGTGCCCAGAAGACAGCAGGCCATGCCACCTCCGAACGTGCTGGCAGAGGGCTTTAGGTCCTGTGGTGTTTTGGTGCCTCTTGGCACCTACTGGCACAGTAGGAATCACCTCACCAATGTGACCCACACTGGGAAGCCAGCAGTGTCCCTGAACTCCCCACATCCCTAGGGTTTCTCCTCAGACAGCGGAGGGAGGACGGCTGTGGAGTCGGGTCACCTTCCTCAGCGGCGGCTACTCAGCAAACCACGGGCTGGCCTCGGGCTGGGGTCGCGGAGCCATGGAACGTGCTGCTCACCGTGCTGGGGCTGGCAGACGCAGGGTCCGGGGCTGCTCCTGCTCCACAGGCAGCTGTCTTCTCTGTGTCCTATGTGACAGAAGGGCTGAGGGGCCTTCCTGGGGTCCTTTTATGAGGCCATCACTAGGCTTCAGATACGGCTTGGTGTGTCCTCAAGGGCTCACGTGTGGGAGGCTTGGTCCTCAGTGTGGTGGTGTTGAGGTGGTGCGACCTTAGGGCGGTGAGGCCTGGTGGAGGTGACTGGTCACTGGGGACACCACCTAAGAAGCAGCTCATAGGATCCTGGTCACTTCTGCACGGGGTCATTATAGGAGCGAGCCTGCCCTTTCCAGTCTCTGGCTTCCTGTCTCTCAACGTGATTGCTCCCTCTCGCACCACCATTATGCTGCCGTCTACCTCAACAGAGCCACGCTGATGCCAGCCCCATGGCCTTGAACCTCTGGGACTGTGTGCTAGTTAAACCTCTTTTCTTTATAAAGTAGCTAGCCTCAGGTGTTTGTTTGTTTGTTTGTTGGGGTACCGGGGACTGAACTCAGGGGCACTCGGCCACTGGGCCACATCCCCAGCCCTTTTTTGTATTTTATTAGAGACAGGGTCTCACTGAGTTGCTAAGTGCCTCGCCATTGCGGAGGCTGGCTTTGAACTCGCGATCCTCCTGCCTCAGCCTCCCAAGTGCTGGGATCACAGGCGTGTGCCCCCGCCCGGCCAGGTTTCTCATTTAGTGACAGGACACAGATTGAGACCTGACCCTACTCCTAGAGGCTTCACTTCACCTCCTCACTTCCCAAAGGCTCCTCCTCCTGCACGTCCTCTGGAGCTAGGGCTCCACAGGAGCTGGCGCGGGCATAAACATTCAGACCTCAGCAGACATGTCTGATCTTCCAGAGGCTGTCAACTTTTAAAACTGTGATTATGGAGCCGGGCACGGTGGCGCACGCCTGTAATCCCAGCACTGGGGAGGCTGAGGCAGGAGGATCGCGAGTTCAAAGCCAGCCTCAGCAATGGCGAGGCACTTAGCAACTCAGTGAGACCCTGTCTGTAATAAATTCAAAAAAGAGCTGGGGATGTGGCCCAGGGGTCAGGTGCCCTGAGTTCAATCCCCGGTACCAAAAAAAAAAAGATTGTAAGTATGCTTTTATGTGTGACACGTTGTGTAGAGCCACCTGCTCAAGTTTACGTATCTTTTTGGAAGTCACATTTTTCCCAGTTTTGAGAAACATCAGTCTTGGAACACCCTTATTATTTGACGTTGTGTTTGAAAAAGAGGAAGAAGCTTCTGTTAGGAGCAGTGAGGCCCTCCCTTGGAGATAAACCACAACGTAATTGTTCAGGAAGAATTCCGGCTTCAGATTCAGAAGTTCCTTAAGTGGGTCTGGCTTTCCTTCTGTCCTGCGCACACACGGGGTGGAACCGTGCCGTAGTGCAGAGAAGTCTGGGGAGGGCGGCCCTGGAAGGAGACGGGGCTGGGAGCCTGCAGGCTCGTCCTGCTGAGCAGCCCAGCGGGTTCTCACTGCTTGGCTGTCAAGAGATGGCCTCACGTCTTCCGTGGTGAGTGAGTCATGGCGGTGTTTCTGTGACACAGAAGGACAAAAGGTGCTGTCCGTGTCATGCTTGTCTGTTGTCCTAGTTCTGAGTGAGCCTAGGCACCATGTGGTCATCCCCCAGGGTGGCATGGGTGTCCCTGCAGCCGCAGAACAAGCATAGATGTGGCACGGCCTCGGGGGAGTGCAGACTGGGGGTGCCCACATCGGCACCCACATGGCATGTGCAGCCTCCCGCTGCCCCAGTGAGCACGGGCCAGCCTCCCCCGCCCTCCCCACTGGTGACTCAGGGCAGCAGTTGCAAAAGCTGGGGCCAAGGGCCTCCTCACCCAGCTCAGAGGGAATGCTTCTGTTTCTGTTTCAGGGCATTTGCACGTGAAGGGCAAAGGAGAAAAAATGTCCAAATCGTTGAAAAACTACATCACTATTAAGGTACCGTGCTTGTGTGTCCTGAGGGGCCAGCAGCTGCTGAAGCTGCCCCAAGAGTATGAGAACCGTTGGATCTGGTGTCCCCGTCTGCCCCTGCCACCTCTTCCCAGCCATAGTGCTCCCCTGGCCTCTGCCGCCTGCACCCCGCCCTGCTGTCTGCCAGCCTTGCCTCTCCCGTCGCATTCCCAGAGCAGCACCTCTTCCTTCCACTGTCCTTCCCTAAGTTGTAGCTCTTGGCTGGCGTCTGCTAGATCCCGTGTCCCCGGCCAGCCTCCTCCTGCTGGTCTGGGCATGGGCCTCCTGCAAGCGTGCCTGCAAGCTGGCTGTCTCCCTAACCAACCTGGAAACACTGGGTAGTGGTGATGGCACAGGGACTGTGACTGTGTGGTGGCAACGAGTGCGGACGGTTTGATTGCTCCCCGTCTTTGGCCCTGCCTTTAAAGTTAGATTTAGTTTTAATTGTGAAATACATTGACAAAGATAGTGACCAGCGCCTCGTCACCTAAATACCCAGCCACTGAGAGCTCCTCCCGTCACGTGTGAGTGAGCTGACGGGGAGAGCTCCTCACAGGATCACCTGTACACACTTCTCAGATTTCAAGTTTTCAGTTTTATCAAAGTTTCAAACTCAGAGGAGAGAGAGTTGAAAGTGCCTGCAGAGGCCACCACACATGCTGCAGTCGCTGGTTTGCTCTTTGGGGAGGACGTGTGTCCTCACCGCCCACCCATCTGAGGTCTTCTGGCTGCAGCCTGAAAGTGAGACTGGCCAGACAGACCAGCAGGGACAGACAGGCGCATCCCCACGTGCACATGCCAGCAAGGACAGACAGGCCCGTCCTGCGTGCACTGCACAGACCAGCAGGAACAACACAGGCCAACTTTTCTTGCATCTGCTGGTCTCAGTAGCTCCAGATGACCCTTGTGCCAGGAGCCCTCTTCTGGGTGAGCTTGTCCCCAGTGTGCCGTGTCTGCGTGCGTGCTCGCTGTGAGGGCTGGGGATGTGGCTCAGTTGGTAGGGCGCTTGCCTCGCAAACACAGGCCCTGGGTTCAATCCCAGCACCACACACACACACACACACACACACACACAGCATCAGAACGTACACTGCAGACGGCAGGATGCCTCTGTTCCACATGCAGCTATGAAAAACAAGGGTGCTTTCCTGCATGATCCAGACACCTACAGAGTCAGCAGCAGTTTCTCTGTGTCACCTGGTTTCTCCATTGGGCCCCGGACTGTGCTTCATGACTTTCTCCTTGTGTGCAGTCAGGATCCAGTCAAGGTCTGTGAGTTGCATCTGGACGTTATATCATTTCATTCACTTAAGGAAACCTGGTTTTAACACAGAACATGAAACTGACCGTGGTGGCCCTTGTACAGCCCGGGCATGCCAAGCGCATTCGCTCAGGTGGGCAGCCACTCTCCAGAGCGTCGTCAGCTCCCGCTGGACAGCTCCCCGTCCCCCTGCCCCGTCCCCGCAGCCTCCCTTCTTCCCGCGTCCGTGGCTAGGTCAGCTCTGCATCTCACACAGCGTTTGTCCTCGTGGCTGCTTATTTCACTCATGACGATGTCGCTCGCCACGTGGTGTAGCAGAGCCCCCCGGCACGGGCTGGGTCGCGGCGCGCTCCACCAGCGGAGCTGCACCCCGCCCCGCTTGGCTCTCACTGCGGCTCCCTCTGGAAGAGACGGGCGTCGTCCTGGCGAGCATCCCCATCTTGGATTTGCCCGCGTCTTCCTGGTGCCGCTCGCCACTCTGTCCTGTGCTCTCTGTGCCTGGAGGGAGGCTGTCGGCCTGACCCATCCAGGTGCCACTGTGGCCTGCGAACTGCTTCCGGTGCGTGCGAGGTCTTCCTCCCGCTGTCACGGGCAGGCAGAGCAGTGTGCCCTCGCCCAGCGGCGTGCTGCCACCTGACCACAGGCACTGGTCTCACCACAGACGTGCGGAAGGACACCAGGACAGGGATGCATGCCGTGGCAGAGGCCCAGAGGTCAAGCAGGGGTGGCATGTCACCTCCCCGCTTTCTCTCCTGGCACAGCCACTGCGGGCAGGCTCTTTGGGAGTCGGATATGCGTGACACTACAGAGTTTTTATTTTTTGGTGCCAGGGATTGAAACCGAGGCACTCAGCTGCTGAGCCACACCCCAGCCCTTTTGTATTTCATTCAGAGACAGGGTCTCGCTGAGTTTCTTAGGGCCTTGCTAAGTTGCTGAGGCTGACTCTGAACTTGTGACCCTCCTGGTATCGTGGGCTGCATCACCAGACCTGGGTGCAGAAATGCTCTGCTTGCAGCTGTCCCTGTGCACGGCGCTCGTGAGCTTGGCACTTGCTTTGTTCACATGGTGAATGTTGGGCGTGGTCCCTCTCTGCCTTGTGGAGCTGGTTCTTCCTTTTGAGTGGCTGAGTGTCCACCTGTGGTGCTTAGCTGATTGCTCCCCCAGTGATGGTCATTCAAATCATACCAAGTGTTCTGCTAGGGGATGTACCTTTTAATTTTGGTAGATATTGCCAATTCGGCACTCTACTTTTTTTTTTTTTTTTTTTTTTTTATGATGTTAGACCTTTTTTTTTTAATATGCAGTACTCACAGTCGAACTTAGTGCATCACACGTGCCAGGCAAGTGCACTACCCTGAGCCACAGCCACAGCCCCTCAGCACTCTATTTTTTTTTTTTTTTTTTTTGTGGTTACTGGGGATTGAATTCAGGGGCACTCGACCACTGGGTCACATCCCCAGCCCTTTTGTATTTTATTTAGAGACAGGGTCTCACTGAGTTACTAAAGTGCCTTGCTGAGGCTGGCTTTGAACTCATGATCCTCCTGCCTCAGCCTCCCAAAGTGCTGGGATTACAGGCGTGCGCCACCGCGCCCGGCCAGCACTCTATTTTTAATGACCACGTAGTGGCTCTCAATAGTGACATACCATGATTCATTTCCTTCTTGCTGGACTTGTACATGAGACCTAGATTCTGTGGCCCACAGTGCGGTGGTGCATATCCTTAACTAAATACCAGGTGCCTCTAGTGCTGTCTCTGGGCATCTGCTAGGGATTGGTTCCAGGACTCCCCAGGGATGCCAAGTCCCTTAAGGATGCTAGAGTCCTTAAAAAGCCAACCGTGTGCATAGGCCCGACCCGAGCCTTCCACACACCTGCAGTCCTCTCTGGATACTAAAATGCCTAGTAAAAAGTCAGTGCTAGGCGAGCAGTTGTCACACTCTGAGAACAATGGCAAGGAGAAGCCGCGTGCTCAGCAGACACACTGGTTTGCGGTTGTTTGCATCCTGGGTGTGGAACCCGTAGGCTGGGAGCTGACTGTGATGCCTGTGCTCAGGCTGAGGCCTCAAGGTGGACTGGTACCTCGGCGCCGGTGCTAGACACAGCTGGTAACTCGGCCTCAGTGTGTGGGAATGTCCACTTTCCAGGTCGCCCCCAGCATCAGGTTGGAAGACTTGTATCAGATTAGCATTTGTTTTGTTAACTTGGTGCAGAATAGCAATTAGTTATAAAGATACATTTCTTTGTCAGCTGCTGAAGTCATCTAGAATATATTTTTTGGCTTTTTTCACTTCTTATTTTTGGTTAGCCTGCATCTGCCCTGGACCTTTAGTTCTTGGGGACCGTAAACCATTTCCCCACGTGTTAAAAACGTTAGTTAGTTGACTTTCTGGTCCCAGCAGAAGAAAGTCCCTATCACGCTCATTGCTGTGGAGACCATAGGTAGGCTCGTACCGTGGTCTGCGTGGAAACTCCTGGGTCTTCCCAGAAGCTTGCTGGGGCCTGAGTCAGTGTGGAAGGAGCGCAGCCTCTGAGCTCAGACGGTTCTGAACCCGACCTCGCCTGTTACCGCACCTCAGAGTCTTTGCTGTTTCTTCTTTAAAAAGTAGTAACAGCAAGCCAGGCGCGGTGGCGCACGCCTGTAATCCCAGCACTTTGGGAGGCTGAGGCAGGAGGATCGCGAGTTCAAAGCCAGCCTCAGCAATGGCGAGGCACTTAGCAACTCAGTGAGACCCTGTCTCTAATAAAATACAAAAAAAGGACTGGGGATGTGGCCCAGTGGTCGAGTGCCCCTGAGTTCAATCCCCAGTACCAAAATTAAAAAAAAGAAAGAAAGAAAGATTATGTTCTGGATTTCTATTTGAACCCTTTACCTAACTCAAAATAAGAGTGCACCGCGAGTGGGGAAAAGAAACACCCTTGAATGTTGGGGGCGTCTCGGAGGACCTCCTCAGGTTGTGAGCACCCACGAGTCTGGTTCTGAATAAGCCCGTGTGGCACACGGAAGGAGACATCTGGAGCCTCCTGACTTCCTCTTGGGGTGAAGCAGAGAACACGACCACCCAGGAAACAGGGAACTGTTATTTGTTCTGAAAGGAAGCAAAATTTAAACTAGAGAAATTCATCAAAGATGAACTCTCCCTGTGTGATTGATGCCACCAATGCGAGCAAAAAGCAAAGAGGGGCTAGGTCCCTAAGTACTGATGCCACCGAGTGAACAGCGTGGGCGAGGGCCTGGGTCTCAGGGTGCAGGTCCCCAAGCACCACAGCCACCTCCACCATGGCGTCCGTGCCGTCCTCGGCTGGTGATCAGGTGCGCCAGGCAGGCCGCAGGAGGCAAACCCAGCTCCTGCCCTTGTGCAGGCAGCTCGCAGCCTCAGTGCCACACAGAACAGCAGCGTGCACACGCACACTCACCTGGCACGGCTGCTGGAGGAGGCTCTGCTGGCACGGAACAAAGGAAGCCGCTCCAGCATGAGGCAGAGGCAGAGGCTGAGGCTGAGGCAGTTCCCGTCACACTCACAGGAAGGAATCCCAGGAGCCCCAGCGTGGTGAGCAGTCATGCCCTGCGAGGAGCCCGCCGCCGACTCGCCAGCCCCGGGCCTGAGCCCCGGGTCCTCGTGCCGTGTGTTTGTGGGGAGCCGCACACCAGGGCCCTTCCCCCAAACTCCAAGATCAGACGGATGGTTCTGGGAGACGCGGCCTGTGCGTGGGCCCAGTGCCGTGCAGGGAAGCACCATTCAAGGGTTAAAGCTGGGGTCGGAGTTCCTGGTGGGCACAGCACGCAGGACCCCGTACTGCAGCGGGGCGCAGGGCAGGGCTGATGCAGCCTTTGACGTGGCATGAAGGGCTTGGTTTTCTGCTCTACGCCTCATCTTTTTGTCCCTGTAATTATGTCACCTCTAGGCATGCTGCACGTGATGAAGCCTCTACAGTGCTCCTCCGTTCTCCGCTAGTCTCTTGGCGTGCTCCCTTGGGACATTGCGTTGCATTGGGAGCAGCCTGTTCCACGGACACGTGGGACTTAAATAGGAGGCAAGTTGGACTGAAGAGACCAGATGTGACCGCTTGTGAGTGAGTTAGGCCTGCAGCAGTGTGCAGGGCGCTTTGGACAAGGAGTGTCCCAAATGAGTTGTTTTAGGGGACAAAGAAATAGTCTTATTTTTTCCTACAGTTTGGGAAAGAGCACATGGGAGATGGACAGGTGGCACTTGAAATCCCAGAGTCATCACTGGTGGGGGTCAGCCTAGACATGGCTACACACACACACCAGGCAACCTGGTGGCGTCTCTGCACCCTTCCTTGCAGCATATTGCTCATAAATACACGAAGGCGCAAGATCACGGAGGACGCTGCTGCCGCCGTGAGTGCGCACGTGCTGCTCGCAGCAGTCTGCAGCTGGCCGGCCGTGCTGGAGTGCCACCACGCCGCACGTGCTGGGCTGGGCGGGTCTGCTGCCCTGGCAGGCGTTCCAGACCTGACCGTCTGCTGTGGTCAGTTGCTGACATTGCTCAGGGAAGGAAATGTCACGTTTCAGTGAGAGGTTGGCAGAAGTGACGTGTGATTATTGGACCATCCACACACAGACTTCAACCCTCCCCTCCTGAACTCGCACTGACACCGCTGGTTACCTGTGATGAGTTCTGTTGAGGTAGAACATTGGAGAAGCACGCCGAGGCAAGCATATAAAGCAGGGTGTATGTAAAAAGACTTCTCTGGGAGGGAGAAGGGGGGGCATCGGTATGCTGGTATCCCCAGAAGCGAGGGGCTCTGCCCTTTTTATATGTCCCAGGCTTCTTTTGTTCTCCTGCCCTCTTCCCCTTATCTTTCTCCTGCTGGTGTGACCAGGCCCAGCAATGCTCCGTGGGCTGGCCAAGAGGTGGGCTGTAGGGGAAGGGCAGGATGGTAGAGCCAAGGACACGTAATAACAACTTTATAGCTCCCTGTAGGGAGGGGCAGTTCCTGGGACAGGTTACCTTAGCAACAGTTTGGGGTGGGGGCAGGTAAGGGTGGAGGAAGGGCTCTGAAGGAATTGACATTTGAATCCCTCAGGAAGTCTCTAACTTCCTGGGACTCACTCAAATTGGCTTTCCTGATCCGACCTGACTTGTTTTACCTATCTGTGCTGACTGCCTGTCAGATTCTGACTTCATTACCATGGCCCTCAGGAGGTCAGGAACCCCTGGATTGGGGACTGGCCCCACAACTTCCTGATGAATGCTACCCTGGATGAGAATGACTCCCCACCTCAGGCACAGACCAAGTAGAACCCTGCAGGCTGGGGGGCGGGGGGGGGGTTCCCACCTGGCAAAGGCGGACCAGAACCCCCTTCATCCTCAGGAGGGCTCAAGCCCCGAGCAGCTGAGTCTGCAGTCCCCTTCCTCCCGGCAGCCAGGCAGCCACAGGACATCCTTGCTGGGCAGGAGCAGGTGAGGCTGCCCCGCACTGCCAGGGAGGCCTCCTCCTCCAGGGTGCCTCTGAGCTTTCTCCGGGGAAGCTTCTTAGTGGCCCAGCATTAGAACAGTGCTCTCTGCTCTGTCAGACGGTCGGAGCTGGTCTCCACGCCGCACCTCCTAGGCTGCAGCCCTGCTGGCAGCTCGCGGGTATTGGGCCGCCCCCAGCCCAGGGGGAGGGCGGATGGACTGCAGGTTCACAGCCGCTCCTCTGGGGCTCACCCACATTGTTGCCACCTCAGTGGTGACGAGGGGTCGAGGGGTCGGGGAATCTGGAGACAAAAGTATAACCATGTAACCAGCAGCTGGCACTCCTGCAAGGCTCTGGGAGCTTGTCAAGCGGGCCTGGTGAGAGGCTCTAGGGCTGAGTGGCCACAGCCCTGCTGTCCCAGGGTGAACCTGGGGGATGAAGTGGGGGAGACCCTGGTTCCTCTCCCGGGACAGAGCCGTCTCCCTGCTCTGTGCCCATCTCTAAGTGCTGACCCCCATGGGGAGGCTCTGTTGCACGGTGGCCACTTAAGGGCCCTGCTCATCTCTACTAGCATCCCCTGCCACCCTCCTAACAGCAGGGCTCACCGCGTGCAGCCCTCTTGTAAGTGAGCTGTCAGGAGAGACTGGGGGAGCCGCCGAGGCAGGACGGGCTCCTCTGGGAGAAACACTGGTGCGTCCTGACTCAGCGTTCTGTGGGGTGAGCGGGCCCTTGCCCTCAGTGGGACACTGAGCTTGAGCTGTGAAGTCCTAGTGCGTGCTGACCCCTAACCTGGGTTGTGCCTTCCCTGGACTGTCTCCTCCCCCACGTGGCCAGCCGCTGGGTGGCTCCTGCCTCCTCCCCTCCACCCCTGTGCACAGCACTGTGCTTATCAGCTACTAGCCCACCTGGCAGCAGAGGGCCCTGCGTCGTCACGACACAGACACAAGTCCCCAGGGCTGACAGTAGCACAGTCATCTCCCCCCAGACTGTCAGCAGGAATTCAGGGCACGTGTGCTTTTTAGTCTCAGTCCTTCCCACAGAGGTGAAACTGAACAGAGAAAATTCCACAGGAGAAATCATCAGGAAAGAAGGGATGGTGAAAATTGGGAGACAAAACAAGTGCTTTTATAAAAATCCCCGATTTCTTGCTGTTTGGGTCACCTAGCTCAATCCCTAAGGATCCCTAAGGACTGCTGATCCCTAAGTGACACAGGCTCTGCTTATTCCTCCCTTTCTAGGACTTTCTGCAGACAGTCTCCCCGGATGCCTTCCGGCTCTTCTGCATGCGCAGCAGCTACAGGTCAGGTGAGCTGGGAGCCACCGCATTTCATTTATAGCCTGGAAAGGACAGCACCTGGGGGTAGTGGAGCACAGGCCTGGGGTGAAGCAAGCCCCATCTGGGTCCAGGGTTGCTTTCACATCTGTGAGGTCCAGCTGCCAGAAGAGAGCCCAGAGGAAGCGTTAGGGTGCTTCTGACCCCGGCGTGCCCCACACCCCGCACCTGTTGTTCTGTCTGCTCTCACGTCTGTCATTTAAACAAACCCTCTCAGCTGGAAAGCACTGGAAGTTTCCTGTGGGCCACCTGTCCTTGAGGGGTGGGGGACCTTTGTGTTGGGGCAGCTCTTGGTCACAGCTCCTAGAGGTGGGGGTATCCTGTTCTCTGCTGGTTTCTGCATGCTGTGAGGATGGGCCTCTGCTGGGCACCTCCTCAGTGACCATCTTCCTTCTCAGCCATCGACTACTGTGACAGCACCATGCTGGAAGCCGGGCACCTCCTGCTGGGGCTGGCCTCTTTTGTCGAGGATGCACATGCCTACATGAAGGGGCAGCTGACCTGTGACCCCGTCAGGGAAGACCTGCTGTGGGAGAGGTAGGCCCACAGCCAGGTGGCTGGTGTCAGATGGCACTCCCGGTGCCACACTGGGCCGCGTGCCAGAGCAGAGAGGCAGTGTGGAAGCAGGACACTCCTAGCTCACTGTGGCCCTCGCTGGCTTTGTGGCCGTGGACGGCCTGCGGTGGTGCTGGGCTTTTGTGGGTGGCTGTGGTGGTCATGAAGAATGTACACGCCTGGACTGGTTCTGCCGGGCGTGGCAGGCTGGTGTTCCCATCCCTGTGACTTCACAGTGGGAGGATGAGTTCACCCACTAAAGAAACGGGCCCATCTCAGCAAGGTGGGCCCACAGGTCTCAGTGACTGAACAAAACCCTATCGGGGAGTCAGCTAGAACTCGAGGGCACCCAGCCCACCAGCCCCAGCAGTGCCCTGCTGTTGCCAGGGGAGGAGCGGGGCTGGCGGCTGGAGCCCACGCTCACCTGAGGGGTGGACAGTGAGTGGGAGGAAGGGCCCTCGCACTCGGTGGCGCATGCTGTGCTACAGCTGCAGCTGCCTCTGCGCGGTGACCGCGCTCATGTGCATCCTGTCCACTACACATGCGCAAGTCTGGGGTTCACCATCTAGAGTGTCCTGGGAGGGGAGACGCTGAAGGTCGGCAGACACCAAGGCACTCTGGAGACAAGAAAGGCTGTGGCCAGCTGGTCACCTGTGTTTGGGACATTACTAGGACACACCCTTCCAAGAGGAATTCCTAGGAGGACGAAGCACCTGGACTCATTTGGAGTTCATGGGGACGGGACTACCAGCCACTCCAGCTGTCCGGCAGCCCGGAATGGTGGGCCTGGGTGCAGAGGCGGGTTGTGGCTGGAACTCGGCCAGCAGCTTGACCCCATCCCCGGCAGGCGAGGAGGGAGCACAGGTTCACTGTCTTGGGTGATAACGACCCTGCTCACCGGTGCAGGAGGTACAGGAAGGAACCCAGGCATAGAGGTGCTCACTTGCCACGAGGCAGGAGAGGCCCGGCTGCACTTGCTGACAAAATAGCCTGAAAATCAGTGGCTGAGGCAGTGTTCACTTCTCCCCGTGGGGCAGCAGAGGGCCTTTCTGCATCGTCACTGGGGCCAGTTGACCAGCAGCCACCATTTCTCTCTTGAGAGTGCTGTGCCCAAGGGGCCTTGTCTTGGCTGCTCATGCACTGGCCAGAAGTGGCCATCAGTGCTGCTCACTATTGCCAGAGCTGGCCATAGAGCCCCACCTGGCCTCAAGGTCACCCAGGAGCCCCTCCTTTTATATGGCCAAAGCAAGAGTCTGAAAGTGGGGGGGCAGGAGAGAGCACCAATAACAGATGAAGGCCAGTGCCAGCAGAAAAGGAGGGGAGACAGGGACACCAGTGCCAGCAGGGAGGTGGCTAGCATGTGGGAGAGGGAGACCAAGGAGATGGCAGGATGGGGCAGCACTAGGGCCTGGAGCATATGGGACAGGCAGAGCCACCATGTGTGGAGGAGGAAGGCAGAAAAGGCACCGTGGAGGGCCGGCCCGAGGGCAGTCCCCTGGCCGGGGCTCGGGGAGAAGGTGGGTGCTGGGTCTCGGGAAGTGTGGCTGCTACAAGAGAAGCAGAGGCGGCCACAGCGGCACAGCGAGGACAGGGTGCTTGTTCACACATTTTGGAGAGGGATCTGGGGCAGCAGGAGACGGTGCAGCCGAGGCTCCTGGGGAGCTGGGGCAGGATCTGTGCCCTGCTAGTAAGGCCAGGATCCTGAGGGGAAGAGGCTGTCACTGTCCTGGCCCTGGCAAGGCCACCTGCAACTCTAGGCCCCTGAGCCCTGCTGCCCAGATGCCCAGAGTAGCTCTGGGCACGTGCTACCTGTGTACAGAGCTGCAGGTCACGGCTGCTGGGGACCAGTGACAGGAGCTCCCAGGCAGGTCTGGCACGGCCCCCTCGTGCCCCTGGGGTGAGCCCCCTGGAGCTGGCAGCTGGGTACTTCCACTCCTGCCCTGCTCCTGGGGTGCTGTGCAGGTTGCTTCCTCAAGGGCTGGGCATTGTTCCAGTGACCCCTCACCACCGCCGTGTCAGACAGGAGGGCCACGTGAGGGCCGAGACCTTTTTCCCCCTAGCCTGCACCTGCTCGCTCCTCCAGAGGTGGCACCCGCAGTGCGGTCCTTCCCCAGTCCTCCTGGGCTCCCGCCTTCGTGTGGCGACTCAGTGAGGAGCAGCTGCCATCCTACGTCGTCACTTCTCTCCCTGTGGAGCGTCCCCTCACGTGCTGTGCACTTAGACCCGAGTGTCCAGGGCGTCCCATGCCTTGAGCTGCTGCTGTTGAGATTCTGCTGAGACTGCACGTGACCTAGGAAGGGCCCCACAGGAAATCCGTAGCCTTCTTGGGGAATGGTTTGAGCTTTGCATGGGTTGGCGCCTGGCCAGGCCCAGGTCCTTGCTGCTCCCTGTCGGTGCAGGTGACTCTCCCTTCTTCCTCAGGCTGACCAGCACCAAGGAGGCTGTGAAGGCTGCATTGGCAGATGACTTCGACACACCCAGGGCGGTTGGCACCATCCTGGACCTCGTGCACCATGGGAACAGACAACTCAGGGCAGTCACTAGGGTAACTTGAAGGACACACAGCTCTCATCCCACTGCTGGGTGTGACAGGTCAGGGGTTTCTCATGAGGAAGGAACAGGTGCCATCTCTGCCAGCTGTCTGGAGAGACTTGTCTGTTGTAGCTGGCAGTATCTGGGTATGCACCAGTGAGCCCTTCCTTCCTTCCTTCTTTCTGCAAGAATCCTGGAGTTGCAGCCGGGCGCGGTGGTGCACGCCTGTAATCCCAGCACTATGGGAGGCTGAGGCAGGAGGATCTCGAGTTCAAAGCCAGACTCAGCAAAGGCAAGGCACTGAGTGACTCAGTGAGACCCTGTCTCTAATAATATACAAAAAAAAAAGGGTTGGGGATGTGGCCCAGTGGTCGAGTGCCCCTGAGTTCAATCGCCAGTACCACCAAAAAAAAAAAAAAAAAAGAATCCTGGAGTCCCAGCCGGTGTTGGTGGAGACAGCGGCCTGTGCCTCCAGCAGTGAATACGGGCACACATGCAGCACAGGCAAGGGTTCCTGGCACACAGAGGGCATGGTTGCCATCCCAGGCACTGGGTGACCCTCTCGATGGCTTGGAATGGGGTGGATTGGAGCGGGTTGGAATGGGGAGCAGACTATGCACTGGGACCCTGACTCCGCTGGCCCCCTGATAGATAGGGTCTCAACCCTTTCTGGGCCTCAGGGAATACCTGCAACTCTTTGGAGCATGCGCCTCTTCAGGTGCAGTGTGCGTGGTCCTCTGAGGAGTTTGTGCTGCCTACCACATGCACAGCACTCCCAGAGCTGTTTCAAGGCAACACCCCCTTACCTCAGTACCATGACGTCACCAAGCACCAGGAGTCCATGCCTGCAGTCCTTGGTCACCAGGGTGTCCAGGTAGGGAGGTCAGGTGGCCTCTGAGTTTGTGCTCCAGCCTCTGCTGTTCCAGGGGTTCCCAGGAACAAAGCTCTGCAGTCCCGGGGCCTCTGTGCTGTTCAGGGCTTCTCATCCAAATTCAGAAATCCAGCCCAGTTCCCGTCGCCCTCCACTTATCCTCAGCCCTGCTTAACCCACAGGAGCCTGAAAGATGGGTGCTGCCCAGTGTACCCCGGCTGGTGTGGTTTCCTGGAGAGACTGGAGTTGCTGGAGCGAGCTTGTGTCCTCAGTCCACAGAGGGGCTGCTGAAGGCCACTCGGACACTCGCTCCAGCCGGCCCTCGAGGCTGCGCTAAGTGCTGTGTGGTGCATGTCTTCCAGGAGCCTGGTGGCCCCAGGAGCCCTGCTGTGTTTGGCGCCATCGTCTCCTACATTGAGGAGTTTTTTGAGACTGTTGGAATTTCTCTAGCAAATCAGCAGGTATGTTTCTTATCTTTTAACGTTAGTGCGGGAACACTACGCGTTGGTCCGGTAGCTGTTTTCCTTATAAATGCTCTCCTCTCAGGTGCCCTAACGGCTTCCCCTCCTGCCCCAGAGAGGTCTTCCCAGCCCGGGCCCAGTGTGCTGGGACTTTCCTCAGTGTGGTCCGCAGTATTGGCATCTTTGGCAGGAATGGCAGAACCAGGCCCACGTGTCCTTTCCTGGTGACACAGGGGCCACCTCCTTAGGGGCTTCACTAAGCTGCTGGGCTTCACTGTGATGGCTTCTTCCCTTAAGGGGGAGGCCCGTGAGTCCCAGACTCCAAGTTCCCTGCTGTGTTCAGCGAGCTAAATCAGTTGTCAGCTTTCATGGTTGTGTGGCTGGTGCAGCCCCTGGCCCATGGCCATGTCCACTGATGTGTCCTACCATTCCCTGGACGTCCTTGTGGAATTCTAAGCATGAGGCTACAGCTCTGTTGACTGCTCTCCAGGGAGGTCCTTTCTTTGTCATAGGTTTCCAGATGTGTAGACGGGGCACAGGGTGAGCTGGCAGCACCTGGCCTCGTAGAGTGGCGCCAGCACCAGGCCTCGTAGGGTGCCAAGCTGGGGAGTACGTGCCCCCGAAGTCACTTATACGACTGGACTTTACTACATCCACCTGTGTTGACTGCACCTGACTACATTCAGGGACCACCATCAACACCTCAGTCCCAGCCCAGGGACCACCCTTGCTCTGTCCCTTTCTATAGGAGACTCCCTCTGACCAAGGAGAAGTGGCCTCCTGAGATCAGCTCAGGTGGTCTCCCTGAGCAGCCGCCACCCCCGTGTGCGTGCCCACCTCAGCCCTCGGTGCAGGAACCTCACATCCCGTAGGGCTGTCATCCCCGCCCCGGGGTTGCCCACTGCATGGACACCCTCTTGGGCTTCAAGGCCCCATGTGAGGTCCCCTCTTCCTCCTCCCCTGCCTGGCACTGCTATGCCCAGCAGCTTCGGGACTGTCGAGGCAGGGTGAGGAAAGGGCCGAGCCTGCAATGAGGACGTGCACAAAGGCCAGCACTGCACGTGGGCAGGGTCCTTGTGAGGTGGGCAGACCCTGCTCCCCTGCTGTGCTGCAGCCCGTCTCTGCTGAGGCCTTTCCAGCCTCTGCCAGGGTCTTCTGCTGGCTTTGGGGGCAGGGCTGTTTACTGATTTAATAGAGGACTGCCATTTTTGCTCAGTGGCCTGTACCCAGGAGCCCCCACCCCACCCCTCTGCTTGGGAACTTGGGTGTGGTCCCTGGTCCAAGCTGCACTCTGTCTCTTGGGACTTTTACTACTATAAAGTCCTTTGACTTTGTGTGTGTGTGTGGTGCTGGGGATTGAACCCGTGGCCTTGTGCATGTGAGGAAGGCACTCTACCAACTGAGCCGTGTCCCAGGCCCTCCTTTGACTCTAACAGAGGGCTACAGCATCTCTATTGCAGCTCCCAAGTCTGGCTCCTTTAGGTACCTGATATACTGCTGGCTCCCTTACTGGAGTCCAGGGTCTGTCTGGACACAAGTCTCTACTGACCTGATGTGACCAAGGTTTTGTAGCACGTATGTTCTTTTTTTTTTTTTTTTTTTTTTTTTTGTGGTACCGGGAATTGAACTCAGGGGCACTCGACCACTGGGCCACATCCCCAGCCCTTTTTTTTGTATTTTATTAGAGACAAGGTCTCACTGAGTTGCTAAGTGCCTCACCATTGCTGAGGCTGGCTTTGAACTCGTGATCCTCCTGCCTCAGCCTCCCATAGTGCTGGGATTACAGGCGTGCGCCACCGCGCCCGGCTCTACGTATGTTCATTTTGAGACAACTATACATGGCCAACTTGTGCCTGACCCTTATCAAGATAATTCATTCACTACCCCACCCTCAAGGCTGCTGTCTGAGCCCACCTGAGGCTCGCATTCCTGTAGCAACCAGTCATCTTTTATTGTGGAAGTAGTGATTGAGGGTTTGTGTGGGGCTTTGTAGACTTTGACCCCGAAGTTGTAAAACACGGATTGTTTCTACCTCCCCACAACAGGAGTAGAAATGTGTATTGGGGGGGGGGGGGGGGGCGGGCACGACTGCTGTCTAAATCTGGCTTTCACAGGAAGCCCCACTTTTCTGCTGGTTACTCCTCTCTGCTGAAGTAGAGTGCATGTGCTCATGAACACACAGCAAGCCCTTCAACTTCTACAGCATCCTGTTTGCTTGCAGTGGCTGGCTTTGTCCTCATGAGTACCCCAGGCTCAGACTTCTGGACCCTCCTCAGATGACAGGATTCGGTGGAGCTGAGGCACCATCCAACCTCACCCCCATCACTCACAACGCCTTGGTGGGGCTGGGCTCCAGGGCCCTTCCTCTGACTCCTGAGTGGGTGTCAGTTCGGCTGGGACAACAGGCACTCATTCGAGTGGAGTGGAGCCAGACCCCTGGGGCTCATCCCCTTGAGGTCCCAGCATGCCCGCTTTAGGTTACAGGAAGACTTGGCCTGGTTCTCTGCACACTCTGCAATGTGGCCTTGCGCTCAGTGCCTTTCAGGAGACAGCAGCGTGGCCACTCTGCAGAGCGTGGTGGATGCGCTAGTGCGCTTCCGGCTGACGGTCCGGCAGTATGCGCTGACCACACCTGAGGCCACAGGGGATGCCCGGCGACAGCTACTCCTGGAGAGGCAGCCCTTGCTGGAGGCATGTGATGCTCTGCGCCAGGACCTTGCCACACATGGCATCAGCATTAAGGTGAGTACAGTCCCCCAAATGGGGCTAACAGGCTAGAGATCCAGTCTCCCACTGAGAGACACCCACTCCTCAGCACCTGTGGAAGGGCACAGCAGGGCAGGTGGGCCCAAGGCCCAGGTTGTGCTCAGCCTCCCCTGCCCCACTGGCCTTCTGGAGGACAGAAGCAGGCCTTTCCAGTCACCTGGTGCTTCTTATCCTTCACCTTCACCTGCTGTCACCATCACCCCTTGGGCCAGGTGACCCGCTGTCTACTCAGAACCTAAACTTTCCTTTTTAGGACAGAAGCAGCACTACCTCCACGTGGGAACTGCTGCCTCCCAGGACAAAACCCCAGAAGGCAGGAAGCTGAGGAAGGAGCAGCCACGCCCACCAGCACGCAGCTTCTGGTGAAGACTTCATGGCAGAGTTTCCATGACGGCTGTTCAGTCAGTGTCTTAGTCAGCTTTTTCACTGCTGTAACTAAAAGATCTCACCAGAACATTTTTAAGAGGAAAAAAGTTTTTGGGGGGGCTCATGGTTTCAGAGGTCTCAATCCACAGACAGCCGGCTCCATTCCTCAGGGCTCGAAGTGAGGCTGAACGTCATGGTAGAAGAGTGTGGTAGGGGAAGCAGCTCACATGGTGATCAGGAACCAGAGAAACTCCCCTCTCCAGATACAAAATGTGTACCCCAAGGCCACACCCCACCTGCCTTCAGTGACCACTCAGTTAATCCCCATCAGGGGATTAATTCAATGACTGGATCATCCAATAGTTTCTCCTCTAAACCTTCTTGCAGTGTCTCCCATGAGCTTTGGGGAACACCTCATCCAAACCATAACAGTCAGTATTACAATGAAGTGAAAGAAAGCTGTCCCACTGGTATCTAAGTCTGAAAAATTAACTTGATAGGGCCAATGGCCAGACTGGACATTTGGTTTAGTGTGTCACATCAGTCATTAGCAGTCTAGGATGTGTGCTGGCTCCGCGCCTCAAAACCAGACTGCATAGGAGGAACCTAAGAATGGGACCCCATTGGCCAAATGTTTGACAGCTGAGGTCCTTTGGAGGGAGTTAAGGAGGGCACCACAGGAGTCACAGCTAGTGTCCCACAGGGCTAAAGGTAGGTGGAGCACCACAGCTGTCCCTGAAACAAGCAAGACAAGCCCTCTTGCTTCCCCAGCTTGCAGATCTGGGCCAGGCCTCTCCAGGCCCTTCCTGATCATGTGCCTGCTGCGTGCCTGCAGCAGCACAGGGCTCAATGCAGCTTTGGGCTGGCTTGCTGTCTCCATTTAAGCCCTGTGGCCCTGAAGGCACTGGTGTCCCCAGAGGGCACCTGGAGGAAGACTAGTACTCCAGCACCACCCCAGGGCTCCATGTGCTGGCCAGGTCCTGGGGGCACTCCCAGTAAGTGTCTTTGGCTGGAACTGGTGCGTATCCATGGGCTTGTCAAAGAGCAGGGTGTAGCTGGTTGCGTTAAAGTAACCCAAATGACAACCCCCATCTCTCCTCAGTTAAGGACTTTTGCTTATGAAAGCTTCAGTGATGAAAACACGAGACAGTTCCTGTGACTTGGTGAGTTTTATTTGCTTGGAAGGTGACTGCCGTGGCAACGCTGGTGGGCGCTCATGAGAGTGCAGCGGGCAGGTAACAGGCCCATCCTGTCTCCCTGATGTCCGCCAGTGTCCTCACTCAGGAAAGCTTTGAGGCAGGCTTAACTGTTTCAAAAACATGCAAAACTCCACATTTAAATAAGCCAGCTGCCTATGACAGCTACCGGGCATTTTCCGCTCTCCACAGTAGTTCTTCCAGAATAGTTCACATGTAGATAGATGGGTTCTAAAGTTTGACATACCAGTAGCAAGTTTTTTAATCTTGAAAGCTGACTAGTTTTAAATAAAGCTTGGCCATCTGTCTATAATCTCAGCTACTCAGGAGTCTAAATCAGGGGGTGCTGCAAGTTTGAGCCTAGGCAAATTAGTGGGACCCTGTCTCAAAATAAAAAGGGCTGGGGTTGTAGCTCACTGGAAGAGTGCTTGCCTAGCATGTACAAAACTCTGGGTTCCGGTACTTGGGGAAACAAAAAGTACCACCATCTAGACCATTTTTAATTTTTTTAAGTTGTAGATGGACATGATACTTTTATTTTTTATGTGGTGCTGAGGATTGAGCCCAGTGCCTTACACATGCTAGGCAAGTACTACCACTGAGTTTAACCCCAGCCCCACCTAGACCATTTTGATCACTTGTGAGTGATCACCAAGTACAGAAAGCCCTTGGGAGCTGGGAGGGAAGGCCCGTCAAAGCCTCAGCACACTCTAACACAAATCCTCTGAGAAATGGGGCCAGAGAGCAAGAATGTCAGACATCCCATAGCACAACAACACAAGTTAACCCAAGGTTAACAGTGCAGTAAAATGTCTTATTTACTGGAATTCAGAGTTGACGATTTCTTTAGTGGACTAGCCATATTACTGAAAAGTATAAGTGACATTGACATCAGTCTTCCCCTGGGGCCTCCTTCATGCTGTCACCCGAGCAGCCCCAGCAAGGCTGACATTTCCCAAATGTCCAGTCTGCTCACTTCCTCCCAGGACAGTGATGTCCAATACATCAGGGACAGGCTACAAGCCTCCTGGGTCACGCTCCTGTGCTGGGGTGTCATCCATCACAGGGACTTGCATGTGTGCAGCCACAGAGTATAAGGCTGGAGGGGTCTCAGTGCTCCCCAGTGCCCCTCCAAGTGTAGGCAACACCCAGGGTTCATTCGGTCTTCCCACAGAGCCTCCAAAAGATTTCAAGGGACATTTATCACTGATAATTCTAAAACACTTTTAATAAATTAACCCCACAACCAATATCCAGTCAGCACTGAGAAGACAAAACAAGCTCAAGAATGAGGGTGGCATCCGTGGTGGGCCTAGATTAAAACCAAACTTGGCCTTCACATAGGAGTCTGAGAAGGACAGCCTGGGACCTCCAAGAGCAGCAGACGCCAGGGGAGAGGAGGTCAGCACGTGGCTGGCGGAGCGGAGAGCGCCGCTCTCAGAAGCTCAGCTGGTGGCCCATAGGCCTCCCCAGTTTTTTCTCCTCAGCAACTGCTGAGAAGCCTCAGAGAAGTGCAGGAAGACTCTGCTTAGTGTCCTAACATTCCCAACTACATGTTAAGTCCAGACAGAAAGTGCTACGTCCCAAATTCCCAAGTTCTCTACATCAACCAACTTACACTGGGGCAAACCCTCACAGGCAGCCGGCTGCTCGGGCACTGAGGGCTTGGCACACATGTGCGAGGTCTCCAGTTCAGGTCTCGAAGAGTGTGCTGAAAGCGGCTCCAACCTCTGCAATCATGTCGGTGGTGGTGGTGGAGCGGCCGTGCTTCTGGAAGGCCTGGTGGTTGCACTGCCTTGTGAGGGAGCAGGCGCCCAGGGCGGCCAGCAGCAGTGGGCTGGAGCTGGGAGGAGGGACGGGGCACATCAGAGGCCTCCACATGGCCAGCCAGCCAGCAGCACAAGGGGCATAGTGGGCTGTGGCCACTGCGGGCTGATTTGTAGCTCGTTTTAAGACTCTAACTTGCAATCTCAAGTCTGCCAGGCCTGAGGAGGGCTCTGCTCCCCACAGCATGTGCAGCCACCTGGTCACAAGGATGGACTCAAAGAAGGGAAATAGGCTCACTAAGATATGGGCACTGCCTGCAATCTTACAATTCTGCTGCCTCTTAAACACATCTGTAAGGACAAAGGCCTGGGCACAGGTGTGCATGCAACAGTTTCATGGACAGGCTGACCCTTGCCCTGGGATGTAACCCTGATCATTCATCTGGAACCTTTCAAGGCATTAAATATATATGCTATTCAAAAAGCTGACAAAAGTAATCTTGAAGTAGGACAAACGCAGACATGGCATACCCTTTTGTCTTCTCGGGTCCAGCGAGGAGTGCCCAGTGCACCATGACGCCTAGGGAGCCCGACAGGAGGTCTCCTTGCCCGCCACACCTGCGGCTGCTGCCTTCGTGGCTGCACGTGAGCACTGCAGAGCACACAGGAGTGCTGAGGACACTGGCAAACACACTCAGCAGCCACTCGCCTGCCACCCGCAGCTCTTCCCTGTTGGTTCTAACAAGGCTGCGAGCTGACCACTAGTTTACAGAGGAAGAAACCCGCGCTGGGAGGCTAGGCCGCCCCAACCACACACACAGGTAGTGGAGACAGCCTCCGCAGACCACCAGAAGAGCAGCTGGAACATGGGGTGATTCCTCCATGCCCAGCTCCTGGAGCCAAGCCCGCTCCCCAGACACATGCCATGCCTGCCTCCCCAACTTCAGGTGCACCTCAACCAACATGCCAACACACTGGAAGTCACCTGCACAGCCGCCTCTGTTAACTGCTACAATGTTGCAGATGCCTATACTTCCGGGGATTTTCTTTCTTTGGAAAATATTTTGAAAATCCAATGTTCTTTTCTCTGTTATAATCAAGAGTTCCTTTCGTTATAAGAGCCTCATCTCAAAGGTCTCAAGTCCTCTGAGGACATGCCTTTGTGTAAATGCATGAGTGTGCATGTGAGTGTGCACATGTGCACACACCCACCCCGCGTTATCTTAGTGCTCCTTTACCCTGATTTCAAGTTCCTACTTAGCAACATTTCTTGTGAAGAGCTCCTTACGATGGTCCGCTGGGCAGTGATTGGGGGGCTTCCACTCGCAGAGCTACGAGTAAGGACGCAGCTCTCCTGGGCACTCGCAGCAAGTCTCCACTCTGCTCTTGCTGCACAGCCCTCGGGCTCAGGAGAAGGCACCTAGGACCCACAACTAACCAGCTCCAAGACTATCCTCATCTCCCAGTCATTTTAACAAAACAGCAAAAAAACTCAACAATGCCCCACGGAGAGTGAGGTGGGAGGCTGGGGATGCTAGCCACAGCAGCACCTCCCTGCTTCAGCAGGCCAGCCCAGGCACGTGCCCACCCCGCAGCCATGGCCCGACACCCCTGTCCTGGCTACCATATTCCCATGCAAAACAGTGAGGAGTCAACGCCAGGACTCGCCCGCTGTGGCTGACTCTGTGAACCAGGTCCTCCAAGGCTCACCCTGCGTGGCCACGCAGATGCCGTGCAGAGGGAAGCCCCCACTCACCTTGCTGGCCATCAGAGATCAGGTCGTGCTCTCCTTTTTGGACCACCGTCACATTCCCCAGGGCCTGGCTAAGCCTCAGTACAGATCCATGGGGGTCACTGCTGTCCACAGGACCTCTGAGCTATGACACAGGAAGACAACCAGAAAACCAAATCTTCCAAGTCTTCCAGACAGGAAAAAGGGGCCACCACACACAGATGGCCCTGTCCCATCCATCATGAGCCTCGGCTGCTTGCATCCAAAGGAACAGCCAGGCACCTGTTCAAGGCTGACAGAACTGTGGCAAGTCCTCCCAGCAGATGCTGACACCACACTTGCTCTAGGACCTGTCCTTTTCCTGGTCAGACCAGAAGGTTTTCAGGAATAATAGACATTTGAATTGTGATAAGCTAATGTTCACAGGACACCTGATGTGTGAAGACTCAGGAGTTATATTAGGTGCTGCTTCATTCTGTCCTCATCTTTTGAAGCAAATGCTATCGTCCCATATTTTACAGAGGAGGCACTGCAGGACAGAGTGGAGCAACCTGCAACAGGGGGTGGCTGACCCAAGCCCACCCCACCATCATTCACTCAGAAGCACCAGCTGCAAGAGGCATCGTGTTGCACATTAGAGTATGAAACACACACATGTGGGAATCCACAAGAAACACAACTACTAGGCATTTGTGAGTGGGTCCCTGCAGAGATGGGCCCATAGGGACAGGCTCGGCAGAACCACACAGCCCATCCCTCGCCCTCAGCTCCCGTCCCACAGGAAGCCCTGACTCACCACGGCTTCATAGAGCCTGCTGAACTCCATGTGGTTGGGAGTGAGGACGGCCTTCCGGTAACCATGCACGAGGGCTGGCTGCTGAGCTACTAGCCACAGGCCGTCCTGTGCACAACAAGAATCACCTTCACCGGGCAGTTCCTCAAGGCCCTGCGCTCACTGTATGGGGAGAGGGGAGGCCACACTCACCGCATCGACAACGACAGGGATGTCTCTGGCCTTGGATGATTCCAAAATGCCCTGCCCCAACAGAAAACACACTGAGTAAAACAAGCCAGCCACCTCTCAAGAGGAATTAAAGAAAACCAAGCAGTGCTTCAATGAAAGGTGACATCAGGTCACCAACAAATAAACACAAGATGTTCTTGGAAATGCCCCAAATCATCAGTTACATATTTTTTGTAATGTTTTATTATGTGCTTTATTTACAAAGTCAACATAATCTCTACTGATATCCCAGCTGCCAACTCTGCAAATCGACAAGCTGACCCTCAGGGGCACATGGAGTGCTCAGGACCCAGCAGAGATGAGAGCCCAGGAATGAACCCTCACACGTAGGCCAACTGATTCTCAACCAGGACGCCAGGTCAAGGCTGGAGAAGAGAATCTTTCCAACATGCACAGTATGAACCGTGACTCTGAAATCATGCTGAGTGAGCAAAGCTCCTGTTTTGTGAGTCCCTCATACAGAATGTTCAGAGTGGGCCATCCACTTCAACTGGTTAGCAGCTGCCAGGCATGGGGGCTTGTGGGGCACAGGGGGCAAATGCTATTGGGCTTGGGGTAATGACAAGACTTTAAAATCGACTGTGGTGATGGCTGCACAACTCTAAAACCAATGAGTTGTTCATTTTAAATGGACACATGATTATGACACTCCAATAAAAAAATATGAACAAAAATTCAAATCCAAAGTAGTAAGAGACACACAGAGAAGTATCTGCAAGAATTCTCCAGGCATCAGGCATAGCAGGGGACATGTGTGTTGAACTGTCCCTTTGGAAGAAAAATTAAAAACCCATCTACCATTCAATCCTTTTTCTTTGGTCGTGGGATGGAATGCGGAACTTGTGCATGCTAAGCAGGCGCCACACCACTGAGCTACAGCAGCCCTCTACTATCAGTTTTAGTTGTTCAATTCTAGTTCTCCTAATCCCTGTCACCTGCCAGGGCTAGTTTCCCCTCAGTGACAATTCAGACAATTCATGAGTTTGAGGAAAGTGACATTTCAAACCCCAGCTCTCACCCTACAGGCTGGAACTGGAAGACTGGTCACAGAAGATATCCCTAAACCTTGCTCTAGGGAAAGTCTGGCAAAGCAAATACTCTCCTGCCTTTGCGGGGCCTGCCAAGAAAGCCCACCTAACCCAACAGCTCCCCATGCCTGCCATTCTTGTGAACCTTTGGTCCATCTCACTTGAAAGGCAAAAGCCAAGCAGGGAACAGCCCCTCGGTGACAGCACCCCTCCCCAGCTTGCCCTCCCCCTGTGGCCACAGTGCTCAGCCATGGGACAGGGAGATGAGTCACCTCTTCAAGCCCCCTCAGCAAAGGAGGCATTCGACTGAGGACTGAGGCGATGGCAATGGCAGGGACACAGACCTGACCAGCGTGCTGCTGACTCCAGTGAACACAGAGCAGCCAGACACTGACGTGAGGCTCCCTCCCCAGCCTCGGCAGGGACAGCACCACTGCACACAAGGGCACAGTGGCACATGAACACTCTGCTGAACACACTGCAGCTTTTCCCAGGGGGAGTGTGGGCATGTACCAGGGGAGTTCGGACAGCCTCTTGGAGGGGAGTTCCAGAGACGTGTCTGCCCAGGAGGCGGGAGTGCTCCCCAGAGGAGCACTGGGCAGCTGAAGGCACAGAACACAGAGCTGGCATGCCATCTCAGCCCGTCTTCTTCTTCCCTGATCCCAGGTATTTATCTGTGTTTCAACTTCTTAGAATAAAAAAAATTCAGCTGGGCGCGGTGGTGCACACCTGTAATCCCAGCACTAGGGAGGCTAAGGCAAGAGGATTGTGAGTTCAAAGCCAGCCTCACCAATGGCGAGGCACTTAGCAACTCAGTGAGACCCTGTCTCTAAATAAAATACAAAAAAGGGCTGGGGATGTGGCCCAGTAATTGAGTGCCCCTGAGTTTAATGTCCAGTACCACCCCCCCCACCACCAAAAAAAAAAGAATAAAAAAAAATTCATCTTTTTTATTTCATGGTACTGGGATTGAACCCAGGGCCATGTGCATGTGAGGCAAGCACTCTACCAACTGAGCTTTGTCCCAGGCAAAGTTCATCTTTTAAAATGAAGACAGGCATAAAATGAACTTGGAGTAATGAATACTGGGTAAGTGAAGGTATGAGCGTGTGTGCACGTGTGTGTACACATAGTATGTTTTGGTTTTTTTTTTTTTTTTTTTTTTTTTTTGGTACTGGGGATTGAACTCAGCGGCACTGGACCACTGGGCCACATCCCCAGCCCTTTTTTGTATTTTATTAGAGACAGGGTCTCACTGAGTTGCTAAGTGCCTGGCCATTGCTGAGGCTGGCTTTGAACTCGCGATCCTCCTGCCTCAGCCTCCCAAGTGCTGGGATTACAGGCGTGCGCCACCACGCCCGGCTCTGTACACATAGTATGAACCGGAGGCCCTGTGGCCTGAGAGCCGTGAGTCTTGAGATCAGGTGACTAGGCTGAGAAGCAGGGCAGGCACAGGAGAAGCAAAGCCACACAGCAGTGCCGGGCGCGGTGGCGCACGCCTGTAATCCCAGCACTTTGGGAGGCTGAGGCAGGAGGATCGCGAGTTCAAAGCCAGCCTCAGCAATGGCGAGGCACTTAGCAACTCAGTGAGACCCTGTCTCTAATAAAATACAAAAAAAGGGCTGGGGATGTGATCCAGTGGTCGAGTGCCCCTGAGTTCAATCCCCAGTACCAAAAAAAAAAAAAAAAAAAAAAAGCCACACAGCAACAGGCCCAGGACCCGAAGCCCAGGGTTCTCTGACCCGGTGAGGACTCGATAAAGGATGGAGAAGCATGTGGCTAAGAACTGAGACTAACAAAGCTGCAGTCAGCAGCGCCCTTCCGGGTCACTCCCTAAATGCACAACTCCTAGAAAAGCAAAGCGATGATGCCAATCAGCCCTCAGGACACCCCACCCCAGCGAGGGCGGTTCACGACAAGTGTGCCTGCCCTATCCGGCACTGCGCCTGTCTAGGCACTGCACTCAGCACATTACAACACCTGGCTCTCACAGCCTGGTGGGGCAGTTACCCCTTCACAGGGCAAGGACGCTGATCCAAAACGTGGGTGAAAACCAGGGACCCCTGAGAGGCAGCCTGAGAGGGCACTTGAGCCTGACACCAAGCTTCTGTCCACTCAACTCTGCACAGCCCCACACTGCACAAGACAGGAAACCTCTGAGCCCCACACTGACCCATCCTCTCCTGCTGCTCAGTGTCACTGCTAGCACCCAGCGTGAAGATGAACTCCTGCAGCCTGGGCCACCGCTGGCCGCGCTGCCCCTCGACCCCTCACACATCTACCCATCCATCTTCATTACTCCAAGAGGAGCCTGAAGCACGAGAGCAAACTTGCACTCCAAGGTCGCAGTCTGAGAGTGGCCGTGCCACAACTTACCTTAACACTGTCGAGGAGGGGGCCATCTCTACCCAGGCCAGGCCCCACGACAAGGGCATGCAACCGGGAAGCCATTTTTCCACCTCAAGAACAGCATTTGGGCTGTCACTAAGTAAGGAAAACGGCAGAATGGTTTACTTAACATCTTCATTTAGTTGTGTTTTAAAACATTTTATTTTGAAAAAATAGATTGACAGAAAATTTGCAAAAACAATACAGAAAGTTACCATGCCTCCCTCTCCCAGCCTCCCCTGGGGTTCACACAGCATGTACCCACATTATCCCATCACACCTAACAAGTCAGCATGGGTGTAATGCCAGTAAGTCAACTGAGGACTGTGTCAGATTCACCAACTGCCCCGACCTGATATCCTTTCCTGTTCTAAGGCCAATCCAGATACTGCACTGCATTTAGGCCTCACATCTCCTTAATCTCCATGGACTAGTTGATTTTTAGCACCCCAATTTACATGCATAGCTTTCAACATTTAAAACAAGTTAGGGTAAGTCATCAGGACTAATTCTGAGATCATCCCTGCCCTCCACCCGAGTTTCCATCTCACACACACGGAGGCACGCGGTCTTCTCCATTGTCTGGCCCTACGTGAGATGTACCCCACGTCCTGGTCCTGCCCTGCTGACGCCCACACTCAGGACAGACAGGGTTGGTCGTCATCTCAATACACCTTCTTGCACAGCATCCCAGCTCAGAGATTCTGAGAGCCCATGCTGCTAAGGTCCTTGTCCCCTCTGCTCCCTACAAGTCACCTATCAAGGTCACCAACAACCCTGTGGTAAGATGCAGCCATCATTCCAATTATTTCTCTTAAAATGACCTTCAGTGGCATAGGCCCTTCTAGAAACTACCCAAAAACAGTTCTCAACTTGACTCTGGACACCCTTCCTGCAGCTTTCCTTGGCCCATGTTCTCTGCTCCCAGGTAGAACCTCGGGCTTGTCTCCAGGCGTCGATCACTGTCCACATGTGAATGATGCCAAACCAAAGCCTTCCCTTGCTTTACTCCAACCTGACACCTAGCACCCATGCCCACTCGGACGTCTAAGGGCAACCAACAACACAGCCAAAGCCTAGCTTCTGGTCTTCATCCCCACCCAACTGCAACCATTTCCCCACTATATTCAATGAAAACTCACTCAGACCAAGGCTCTGAGGGCACCTGTGCTGCCTGCCTTTTCCATCAGATCTGCCAGCCAATCCCAGGGGGCGGGGGCCATTCTTTCCTGATATACCTGCCTCAGGTCCTTTTGCACCGCTGACTGTGTTGCCTATGTACTAGCAGGATCCTTACCACACTGGCCACGAGAGCCCATACCTAAGAGCAGCTGACAAGCCTCTGCTCGCCCCTTATGATGGGGCTTGTCCCTAAATCTCCAGTCACCCAGTGAGCACTCCCTGTCACAGCTGTAGGCCATTCCTAGAGCTCCTGTGTGGAAAGGCTTCCCCATAAGTCCACGGATTTCACTAGACTGTCACTCTGTGCTGCCTCCCTGTCCCTCAAAACTGTTGGTCCCTTGTTGGGGATTGCCAGTTGGCTCCATGGTCCTCTCACCACCTGACACACTATGATCTCACCTGTCTGTCTCCAGGGCAGTGCTGCCTAATGCAGCAGGTACTAGCAAACACTAATGTAACTGAATGGAACAGAAGTAAAAAGTCATGTTCCTGAGGTCCACCAGCTACATTCCAGTGCTCAGTGGCACAGTCCTGGAGAGCGCAGAGAGCATGGCCATGGTCAAGGGGACGTTCAGGCGCCTTGGGAGCAAACACTCAGCTCACTGCTAGCCCACTGAACCCCGAGCAGCGCCTGCTCAGCCCACGATGTCCAGCCGCCCCAGTCCCTCAGCACTCACTCCACATAAGATCAGATGCAGCAGACCACAGGACAGGCAGCAGAAGACGAACGCCTGGAGACGAAAGCCAGACGTCTACTGCCACCTGGAAGCTTGCAGGATGAGAGGAGGGTCTTGTTACTCCCCAATGGGCCCCTTGCTTTCTGCCCTAGGCAACCCTGTCCACATAGAGTTCCCCTGGACCTTGGAACCTCCAACCATTCCTCACAGGCTAGAACACCTGCATAAAATGTACTGGCATCGACAGTCACAGTATTCCCATGTTTCTCCCCTCGTGGTCTCACTGTCTGTCTTACCCTACACCACAGAAGTACAGGCGGGTTCACTACAGCTTTCTTATACCTGATAGCACCTACCAACCAATTCTGAGCATAGTAGGTACTTTTTTTATTTTTATTTTTTTTTTTTGTGGTACCGGGGATTGAACTCAGAGGCACTCGTCCACTGGGCTGCATCCCCAGCCCTTTTTTGTATTTTATTTAGAGACAGGGTCTCACTGAGTTGCTAAGTGCCTCGCCATTGCTGAGGCTGGCTTTGAACTCACGATCCTCCTGCCTCAGCCTCCCAAAGTGCTGGGATTACAGGCGTGCGCCACCGCGCCCGGCTCTATAGTAGGTACTTAACAGAACTCAGTGTTGGCTTAGAAATGCTCAGGGGCTGAGGAGAGCTGCTGCAAGAAAGAGAATCCACTTGCCCAGACTCACAGGACTGGGTGGACGATCAGCTCCGGGCTGTAGGACTTAATCACAGGCGCCGCCTCCCTGGCACAGAAAACATGAGCCAAATCTGCGCCCTGAGAAATAAGACAAGAGGCCAACTTGAACAGGTCGCCTACACAGGCTCCATAAGAAGCTCCGGGCACAAGCTGCTCAGCCCACGACGTGTACATGTACACCACCCCAGTCACTTAGAACTTACTCCACATAAAGACCAGCACAGCTACGCAGTTAGACCACAACCAGATGGCCTCAGAAAAAGACAGGCAGCGGAAGATAAGGCCTGGAGACAAAGCCAGACGACTACTGCCACCTGGAGGCAGGGCAGAGCCACACCAGCTCAGCCACTTCACACTAGCTGGGCCACACAACTTGATCAAATGCATGGGAAATGGCCACTTTCAAAGGCATCAACTTCTTGCTGGGCACAGTGGCACAAACTTGTGACCCCAAGGACATGGGAGGCTGAGACAGGAGGGCTGCAAGTTCCCGGCCAGTCTAGGCAACTTAGTGAGACCTCCATTTCAGAATAAAAATAAAAAAGTAAAGTCTAGGTTCAATTCCAAGTTCTGAATAAAATAATATATAAAACAAAGGCCGGGGCTGGGGTTGCGGTTCAGCGGTAGAGCGCTCACCTAGCACGTGCGCAGCCCGGGTTCGATTCTCAGCACCACGTAAAAATAAACACATTGTGTAAAACTAAAGCCAAAAAAAAAAAAAAAAAAAAAAAACCCAAAGGCATCAATTTCTTACTTGTAAAAAAAAAAAAAAGTAGTCATCCCAGAATCATTCTTGTGAAGTACAATAATATGACTAAAACTTTAGTTTAAAAAAAAAAAGCATTTCAATTTGAGTTATTTTGTTATTGCACAAGAAGCAGGATATATTTAAAGCTATTTCTATTACCTATAACCACTCTAAGATGTTACTAAAAATTCTTCTTTTTTTTGGTACCGGGGGTTGAACTCAGCGGCACTTTACCACTGGGTCACATCCCCAGCCCTTTTTTGTATTTTATTAGAGACAGGGTCTCACTGAGTTGCTAAGTGCCTTGCCATTGCTGAGGCTGGCTTTGAACTCGTGATCCTCCTGCCTCAGCCTCCCAAAGTGCTGGGATTACAGGCATGCGCCACCGCGCCCGGCTAACTAAAAATTCTATCCAAACCATTTTATTTAATCATATTTAAATAACCCAACTCTACCAAAAATCCCCAATAAAGTAATTTTAAATAAACTTACAACTTTGAGAGCTGAGATTGCTGCAAAATATGGGGCTCCTGTATACCTAAAATAAAGATATTAACAGTCAAAACTTCCGTAAGCAAGAACACATGTTTAACAGTAAATAACAGATTATCGATAAAAATAAAGATAATATGAAGATATGAATTATCAATAAATGACTTAGACATGGGCACACAGCACACACCCAGCACCTAGCAGATACTCAGTGAATGGTCGCACGTGTGTCAGAGCCAGGAAAGCCTAATTCTTGCATGCAACACCTCTGCACCACATGTGGAGTCACATGCTGGTTCAGGTGATTTAATCACAGGTGCCACCTCCCTTGGTCTCTGTGACAAGCATGATGAAGTAGAGCTGGCTGCAGGCTTCTGCTGGACAGAAGGCAAGATGTCCACGAGCTCAGGGCAGTCAGGAGGAAACCAGGCCCCAGAGCCAGAGGACTCCAGAAGCCAGGTGGGGGACACGGTGCCTGTCCAGTGCTCAAATCTCCCTGTCTCTGTGTTCTCGCAGCAAGACACCTGGCAAACGCTCTCAATGAGTGTGAATGAGTGTGCTTCCTGTCACCTCAAGCACAGAAAGGAAGACCCTTGCCCAGGGCATCAGATGAGCCTACTGCAACTGGCATGTCCATTTCACGCAGTGAAGCAAACTGGGGACAAATGCTGCATACGCTCTCCAAACACGGCCTTCTCGACATCAGTGTCGCCAGGAAGTGTTAAAATTGCAAAATCTAGGACAGATTAAGCAACACACACGCTCTCACCCCACACAGTGTGGAGCCTCAGCAAAGAGAGCCAGCACGCCCACTCACTCCCTTGCTCTCAGCACAGGAGCAGGGCAGCTGACTATCGGTGCACCTCAGTGCAATCTGGGCTGGGAGGACAGCGATCCAGTGAAAGCTCTTCTAGACTTGATCTTTCAGAAATAACCAATGAGTACACAGGGCCTATGTGTACAGGATGTCCACAGCAATGCAAAGAGAAGCAGAAGTAGCCAGCCTCTCACCAACAGGGCATCAACGAAACAAGTCCTGGCCCACCCTGGCAGGGAGCACCACATACCCACTTGTCAAGAAGTGGCCCATGTGAACCAGCAGAGAGAAAGAGAGTTCCAGAAAAGAGTGCAAGGTGAGAAGGCCGGATGAAACAGAGCACCCACACCAGGGCCCCTTTTTGTAAAACAGCTGCACACTCAGAAGCCTGGAAGGCTAATAGCGCGCCTGTGTGTGTGTTGTCACACGGGACACTACAGGATGCTCGCTTTTACACACTGCTCTAGTGTTCAGATTTCTACAAGCAGACTTTACATTTCTAAACACAACGGAGGTGTTTCTTCTTTCCAAGGTTAGTCGAATAGACATTTTACATCAAGTAACTCTGAGAGTCCTACGTGACTCAGTTTATCTGAAAAGAAAAACCGAGCCAATTTTCCCATGCAGACTTCCCAAAGCACAAAGGAGGGGACTGTGGAATCTAAGAAATAATACCCCAGCTCCACAGATTGTCTCCTGGGATGAAGGACCCAAAGGCTGTCCCTGTGAGGCTTAGTAGGGTTACACAGGTGGCTTCTAGTCCTGAGATCAGGAGAGGACTATCTCCTGAACCCAGGGTCCCAAAAGCAGAAGAGCTGCCTTTCTGTGCCAGAGTTCATCCTGCCTGGACAGACTGCCCCCAGCTGACTCGCACTGCAGAAACTGTGTGTGTGTGTGGGGGGGGGGGGGGGGCTCATCCTGGAGTCCCTGCTGTGAAAGACATCCTGAACTGACAAAGTCAGGGGCCAGCAGAGGAAAACTTACTACCCTAAGGAGGGGGAGGAGGGAGGGCTGAGCTGAGCACCAGCTGAGCAGGGCTGGGCCCAGGAGAAACAGGAGTAAGACTTTCAGGAAGGCCTAAGAGCTCAAGTGGGAGAACACTGAAACAGCAGATCCATGAAGAGGAAAACTGTGAAGGAGCTGCCAGGACGTGGCAGGCAGATCCAGGGACCCAACATGCACAGGAGGGACGTAGGAGAGAGGAGAGCGCAGCACCAGAAACACAGGCAAGACGCTTCACCAGAGGGGCTCACGGCTCAGTGGAGCTCACCAGGCACTGGTCAAACTGATGACAACAAAGCAAAAACAAAACCACACAGACAGACGGCCTAGAGAAATTGTACAAACATCCGAGCAAGAAAACATCACTCAGAAATCAGAGACTAGAACTCAGGTCAGACTTCCAAGGTGCAAAATGGAAGCTAACAGAAATGGAAGTGACCACAGCTAGATTTCAACCACTGCCTAAGGAGCTGCAGCCTGCAGCCACTGCCCGCCAAAGCACAAGACACCAGAGGATCTGCAAGCATGCAAGGGATCACTCTGCAGGGAGATGCCAGGGGTCAAAGTATCTCTACCCAATGACCGATCTGAGGGATGGCAGGAGAATGAACGTGGTACATCTCAGGATACACAGTTACACTTATGTTAAGTGTTCAGGTGGGAATTCTAGTCCAGCTGTGATGTAAGGACAAAGAAGGCCACATGGCCTAGGAGTCCTGTAGATGGAGCCACGTGGTAAGACTGGGGAGACATCGCCAACACAGACTGTCCCCATGCTGCTTCCTGGTGGGAAGGGTGGCCACCAGCTAAACTAGTCATTGTAGTTTTGGGTTAAGAAACAAAATATAGCTATATATATATTTTATGTTATTGGACAGAAAATATTTTTTAAATTTAATTTGGTATACATGCTTGCCGAGTGCAATTCCTTTCTATTACATATAAAGAGCACAATTTTCCAAGTCACTGGTAAAATATGGCTATATATTTATAACAAAATATACCTAAATATATGGAAAATGGTTGAAAATGCAGGTTGACCAAGAGCTAAGTGGGAAGAGAAAGCAAGCTGAAGCAGAGCAGCCAGCGTAAAACTGCTTTCACCTATACACAAGGCAAGTTCGCAAATCTTTTTGTGCCAAACACAGTTGCAAAGTATATAAAAGCAGAAGATAAAATTGGCCTGGAAAAGGGGCAGGATTAAACATCATAAATGACTCCAGGAATATCTTTAAATTGCAAAGGAAGCCAAGAGCTGGCAGAATGCCTTCACCCTGGTTCTGAAAGAAAAACAAACTTCTGACTGGTGAAGACTGGTAAAGGCAGAAAACCACACACAGGAAAGGGCAGCTGCAAAGCCCCACCACTGACACACATCAGTGAGCAATTCCACCAGGCCTTCTCATACCCCATTTTAACCATTTAAAAACACTGCTTGTAGCCGGGCGCGGTGGCGCATGCCAGTAATCCCAGCACTTGGGAGGCTGAGGCAGGAGGATTGAGAGTTCAAAGCCAGCCTCAGCAATGGCAAGGCACTTAGCAACTCAGTGAGACCCTGTCAACACTTAGCAACTCAGTGAGACCCTGTCTCTAATAAAATACAAAAAAAGGCTGGGGGTGTGGCCCAGTGGTCGAGTGCCCCTGAGTTCAATCCCCAGAACCAAAAAAATAATAAAATAAAAACACTGCTTGTCTTATCAGACGACATTTGGAAATGATTATGAGGCTCAAATTGGACAGACAGATGGTTGACAGGTGAGCAGACAGACAGGTAGGTAGGGATGGGCTTTTTGAACACAGCCACCACTTACTCTTGGCAGCCTCCCACTATGCCTATCCTTCCATCCTGCCCTTTGTGCTTCTTGGCAGTGAGAGCAGGGATAATATTTCTCACCAGCTGAAAGGTACTGTCCATATCCTTTTATCGGGTGTGCTTTATGCAGTGAAAAGGTTCTTTGTAAAACTGAAAAACAGGAAAATTACATCATTCAGAAAGGGAAATGAATACCTATTCAAACGCATAAATGATAGAGACTTAAAATATTCCATTAGCCCAAACACTTTCCAAAGTTGACAATATGTATGCTATAGATTTTTACCCAAAGTTTTCACTATTTTTTTTTTTTTTTTTTTTTTTTGGTGGTACCGAGGATTGAACTCAGGGGCACTCGACCTCTGGGCCACATCCCCAGCCCTTTTTTGTATTTTATTTAGAGACAGGGTCTCACTGAGTTGCTAAGTGGCTTGCCACTGCTGAGGCTGGCTTTGAACTCGTAATCCTCCTGCCTCAGCCTCCCAAAGTGCTGGGATTACAGGCATGCGCCACCGCGCCCGGCTTCAGTATTTTTTGTAGGCAAATGATGTTTAAAAATCACTGAGCTGGGGTTGTGGCTCAGCAGTAGAGTGCTCGCCTAGCACATGTGAGGCCCTGGGTTCAATCCTCAGCACCACATATAAATAAATAAAGGTATTGTGTCCACCTACAACTAAAAAAATATATATTAAAAAAAAAAATCACAACAAGCTATATATGCCAAGTTCATATTTGAAATGTATCAGACATTCTGTAGCACTACTTAATCTTCTAGAAAGTTTGACCAACTTAAAAAAGATGCATGATCACTTAATAAACTTATTTCATTCCTGTTTCCCTTTGTTAGGTCTTTCCTCTCTTCACAACCGTCAAGAAATTCCCCTTTGTTACCTTCTGTTACATTCAAAATTTTGAGAGATTCCTCCTGTTTTTCCTAATTGTATTTTGACACTCAATTGGATACTAATTAAATAACCTAGAAATGGAATTCTAAATATAGCACGTCTTAAATTGGGTTCAAAGTGACATATTGGAATGATTCCATCACTTTGTCTCCTAATAGTTACATTTCAATTGGCCTTTCTTGCAAGCTTCCTGCAGTTACACATTTTGCCTTAATGTAAGACAGCTCAGCCTTGAGAAGTTGAGCCACTCTGTGGCGCCCAGTGCATGAATAGACAATAAGGTACGTATCTGTCTAAACCTAAAGGATCTTTGCAAATACGAACAATATTTCCTCAAACAAGGCACTTATTGTTTTCATCCTTCCAATTATTCCCACAGCTGACAAAAACTAATGTTTCACAAGTTCCACTGAAGACCAAAAAGTTGACCCCTCCAGTTTTACTTTTCGCTCAACATTCAAGTCTTTTCTTTTCTTTTCTTTTTTTTTTTTTTTTTTTTTTTTGTGGGTGTGTGTGTGTGTGTGGTACCAGGGATTGAACTCAGGGGCACTGGACCACTGGGTCACATCCCCAGCCCTTTTTTGTATTTTATTTAGAGACAGGGTCTCACTAAGTTAAGTGCCTCGCCATTGCTGAGGCTGGCTTTGAACTCGTGATCCTCCTGCCTCAGCCTCCCAAAGTGCTGGGATTACAGGCGTGCGCCACCGCACCCAGCTCAAGTATTTTCTTTAACAAGCAGATGCAACTGCCTCAGCTGATGTGTCAGATGTCCAGACCCCAAGGTGAGAAAGCATTAGTCACCATCAACCCACCTCCTTTTCACCAACATCCAGACCACAGCAGAATGAAGAAAGACTCAGACACCCAGGGAACCTCCTCCCAGGGAAAGGTCCCACTAGGCTCATCTCAGGGCTGCTCCCAGAGCCTGTCATCATGAGCCACCTTTTGCTCCTGATGAAATAGCTACAATCCTGGTTCAAACCCAGATGTGGGCCAGGCCACAGAAGCACTGGGCCGATCTTTCTGTCATCCCAATTCATTCCTGTGTTTCCAGTCACTCCCAAGGTTGCACTGTTTTTTCACCACGCAGAGACCAAGCAGCATAAAAGTTCTCCCTGGTGCTCCCTTTGATGAGCTGCATGCAAAGACTAGGAGCTGCTAATATGAGATCTAAGGACAATGTCTGTATGCTGACGGACAAGCTATGCAGTAATGAACATGCCTGACAGGCAGGTGCCTAATTCCACACTTACCACACCTGGAACTGTAACATTGTGACTGACCAATACGAGAACATCAGATAATGTCCACTCCTACAAACCCAGGAGAACAAGAAATACAGATGCTTTTTCAAGTCTAGGAACTGTAAAAATAGAATTCAAACTTATCAGTCACTCAAGGACTGTTCTGTGTTCCTTACAACATTTCAGGTCTTTGTAAACCATGGCTTTATACAAAGCACTTAGCCACATGGAAAATACCCCCATGGCCAAGTGGATTTCTTTATGTTGTATGGATGCAGACATGACGATTTCAAGTTCTGTTTCCAAACTAGCATGTCAATAACTCCTCCTAATGGTTACTGAGATATTGCTTTATATTAATCATTCACCATAACCACTATTATAACTAAGTGGATACCATGTGGACAATTCATAACATTTAGGAACTTAAACATTTAGCTAGGAAAGACAGTCTGGGGAAATAATAATCATTTTTACTGTTCATCATTAAGTAAAAAGAAATATGCTTCATGTGTGCAAGACCTAAGAGGCAGGCTGGGCGCGGTGGTGCACACCTGTAATCCCAGTACTTGGGAGGCTGAGGCAAGAGGATCACGAGTTCAAAGCCAGCCTCAGCAATGGAGAGGCACTTAGCAACTCAGTGAGACCCTGTCCCTAATAAAATACAAAAAAAGAAAAGGGCTGGGGATGTGGCCCAGTGGTTGAGTGCCCCTGAGTTCAATCCCTGGTATTCAAAAAAAAAAAAAAAAAAAACCTAAGAGGCACATTCTCTATCAATTTACTTTCCCTAGCCGGGCACGGTGGCGCACGCCTGTAATCCCAGCACTTGGGAGGCTGAGGCAGGAGGATCATGAGTTCAAAGCCAGCCTCAGCCGTGGCGAGGCACTTAGCAACTCAGTGAGACCCTGTCTCTAATAAAATTCAAAAAAAGGGCTGGGGATGTGGCCCAGTGGTCGAGTGCCCCTGAGTTCAATCCCCGGTACCAAAAAAAAAAAAAAAAAAAAAAAAATCCCCTCAATTTACTTTCCCTAACCTGTCTAAAGAAGGACATTTTAAAAGACAGCAATGTGGCCAGGCACAGTGGCACACACACCTATAATCCTCCCAGCCTAGGCAACTTAGTGAGATTCTGTCTCAAAAATTTTTTAAAAAGGTCTGAGGGTGTAGCTCAGTGGTAGAGCACCCCTAGGTGAACCTCAATACTACAAAAAGACAGAAATACATGAGTAACTACATTAAATGGCCCTGCCATGTTTTTCCCAGCACACACCAATGAAGCTCTCACCCCACAGAGGCACTGTGGAAGGAGCCTCAGCCTCCATCAGGGATGTTCACAGGAGCACTTCAGTAAAACCTCTACAACCAAAAAACAGCAAAACCTGCCAAGTAAAACTTCTTTCAACAAGTGTAAAACTTTTTTCTTTGTGCAGTTTTGTTGTTTTGTCTTGTCTGCAGCACTTGGGAAGTGTAAAACATTTGTAATAAAACATTTTTACAAAAAGCCGGGCGCGGTGGCGCACGCCTGTAATCCCAGCACTTTGGGAGGCTGAGGCAGGAGGATCGCGAGTTCAAAGCCAGCCTCAGCAATGGCGAGGCACTTAGCAACTCAGTGAGACCCTGTCTCTAAATAAAATACAAAAAAGGCTGGGGATGTGGCCCAGTGGTCGAGTGCCCCTGAGTTCAATCCCCGGTACCACAAAAAAAAAAAAAAAAAAAAAAAAAAAAACATTTTTACAGGCTGGGGTTGTGGCTCAGCGGTAGAGCGCTCGCCTAGCATGTGCGCAGCCTGGGTTCGATCCTCAGCACCACGTACAAATAAACGCATTGTGTACAACTAAAGCAAATAAATAAATATTTAAAATTTTTTTTTTTTTTTTTTTTTTTTTTGGTACCGGGGATTGAACTCAGGGGCACTTGACCACTGGGCCACATCCCCAGCCCTTTTTTGTATTTTTATTAGAAGCAGGGTCTCACTGAGTTACTAAGTGCCTCGCCATTGCTGAGGCTGGCTTTGAACTCGCGATCCTCCTGCCTCAGCCTCCCAAAGTGCTGGGATTACAGGCGTGCGCCACCGCACCCGGCTTTTTTAAAAAATTTTTAACAAAATTTTCAAACATAACTTCTTTCTTTAAAACAGGACAATGTGGGGCTGGGGTTGTGGCTCAGCGGCAGAGCACTCGCCTCGCACGTGCGCGGCCCGGGTTCGATCCTTAGCACCACGTAAACATAAATGCATTGCATTGTGTACAACTAAAGTAAATAAATAAATATTTAAAAAAAAAAAAAAAAAAAAAAAACAGGACAATGTTTGCAAAGTTTATGAATAATAAAACCTAACCACCCCACCTCTGAGTTTCTGTGTGAGCTGTAAGATATGACTGAAGACTTCGGAACTTTTGGTTATAATGTCTGACCAGTCAAGAAGGAAAGGACTGCAAGAGCATCACAAAGTGTCAAACAAAAGGACTAGGAACCCATCACAAAAGCCCCCTAGAGGGCTGGGATTGTGGCTCAGCGGTAGAGCGCTCGCCTAGCACGTGCGCAGCCTGGGTTCAATCCTCAGCAACACGTACAAATAAACGCATCGTGTACAACTAAAGCAAATAAATAAATATTTTTTTAAAAAAGCCCCCTAGAGATCGTGGTTTTAAAATACTAGTCTCTCCTGACACTTTTACAGATGTATGATGCGAGGTATCAGAGCGGTCTCTGCTGTGCGGCTGGTCTGCACAGTGCAGGACGCTGGCACCATTCCTGCCTCCAGCCAGGTGGCAGCACGTGCACACACAGAAACGCAGATAAATTGTGACAGCAAGTGCCTCCAGACATTGCCAATCTCTCTCGGAAGCAAGATTAGCCCATATGTTACCAAAATAGATGTGGCACAAAATCCAGGTGTATGCAGTGCAGATGCAGCACCAAAGGGAGGGAAAGAGCCGTGACCACAGCATACCCGTGTTATCCGCACACTCCCGGGGCACGTTCACTGTGGTGGGTGAGACACAGCACCCAGAGCCCGAGCACTGTGTGGACGTGCTGTGCTCCACCTGAGCCTCCTCTTGCCTGAGACCTCTCTTCTGTCCACATCCACACTCACCATGAAACCTTTCACCAGTGTCCACACTTGTACACCCTCCCCTACCTCAGCACAGGTGTGCTGGCCCAACACCATTCTGATCTTTTTTTTTTTTTTTTTTTGGTACTGGGAATTGAGCTCAGGGGCACCCAACTACTGAGCCACATCCCCAACCCTTTTTTGTATTTTATTTAGAGACAGGGTCCCACTGAATTGCTTAGCGCCTTGCCATTTCTGAGGCTAGGCTGAACTTGTGATCCTCCTGTCTCAGCCTCCTGAGCTGCTGGGATTACAGGCGTGTGCCACTACACAGAGCCCCAGCCCTTTTTTATATTTTATTTAGAGTTGGAAGTGCCTCGTTAGGTTGCAAAGGCCAGAGGCTGGCTTTGAACTCGTGACCCTCCTACCTCAGACTCCCAAGTGGCTGGAATTACAGGCATGCGCCACCACACCCAGCTGCGCCATTCTGATTTTTGTGGCTGAGAAATGTGCTATGCAGAGTGCCCACATGCTTAAAGTCCACAAATTTAAAGGCAAATAATGCATTTGGTTGTTACTCAAATAATGATAAGGGCACATCCTTTTCCCTCCACTTCAAGATGAACTTCATTAAGATACCAAGAGACCCAACAAGTTGTTTGCTTGTTTGTTTTTTGGTACTGGGGAACGAACCCAGAGGCACTTTACCACTAAGCCACATCCCCAGCCCTTTTTTATTTTGATACAGGGTCTCACTAGGTTGCTTAGGCCTCACTATGTTATTGAGACTGAACTTCAAACTTGCAATCCTCCTACCTCAGCCTCCTGTGTTGCTGAGACTAGAGGCCCCACCCAGCTTCCAACAAGTGTTTGAGCTACTTTCTACTGCAGATTTTTCTACCCTAGGTGAAGCATTTTTCGAATCTCATTTATCATAACACAAAAATGTGTCTTCTAATTATGTAAAACCTCACACCATATTCATATAACAATCTTTACGGTACCCAGCGAACAGGCCTAGGGGAACCTGTGCTGAGCAATCCTTTTCCTTACAGAGAGCTGGTCTTTTGGAGCCAAAAGTGCACATTTAAACACCTTCACAGCAACTTCATCAACCCATCAATGCAAAACTTACCTCTCCCTCCCCTGCTGGGCCATCACATTTTAATAAGACTTTTTGGGATCTGGGTACATTGCCCATGAACCCAGCACTCAGAAGGCAGGGAGATCACCTGAGCCTAGGAGTTCAAGACTAACCTAGACAATGAAGTGAAACCCCTATCTATCGGCCCCTGCCCCCACAAAAATGACTTTTGCTGGATTTCCAACTTATGAGCTGTGATGCTACTGTAAGGGCCAGGTCCAAGAATCCTTGAGGACAGCAAGCATCCTCTGAAAACAGAATTACCTGAAGATTTGCACATGAGAGAAGTAACTCTCAAATGTAGGCATTCTGGAATTATGTTAAAAGCATAGTGTAATTGTAACTTATTTAAAAGCATAATTGTAATTTTAAAGTTTATTTAAAAAACTTTTTGTTATGCAATTTTAAAAATTCACAGTGCTAGCTAAAAGCAAAGCAATATTATTACATGTGTAGTTGTGAGATCTTTTCCGCACTGACCCATATGCGGAAGGGCTAACTGGTTATAATACTGATGTTTTCTTGTCTGAGCTGGTGAGAATCACTACCTACCACTTTCGGCCTGCAGTGTGTAGCTTCACTCCCACCTTGGCAGAAGGGAGCTACAGTGTCTCCATGTGGGATACCCACCCTCAGCTGCATCCAAAAAAGCCTGCCAAAGAATAGGAAACTCAATCAGTGTTTGGTGACTTAAAGGCACATTGGTTCACTCTCCTCACAATGAGCTAGTTTCTCTTCTTTTACAGACAAAGAAACTGAGGCCTAGAGAGAAAGAGACCCATGAAGATGCACTGTTAGTAATAGACAAGACAAGCCACACGACCAACCCACCAATGCAAAATTCACCTCTCAAAAATTCATTAAAATGCTTTCATTTGGCCGGGGTATGGTGGTGCATGCCTGTATTCCCAGCACCTTGGCAGGCTGAGGCAGGAGGATTGTGAGTTCAAAGCCAGCCTCAGCAATTTCGAAAAGCACTTAGCGACTCAGTGAGACCCTGTCTCTAAATAAAATACAATAAAGGGCCAAGGATGTGGCTCAGTGGTTAAGCACCCCTGCATTCAATCCTCAGTACCAAAAAAAAAAACCTGTCATTTGAAGGCAAACCAAACTTTTCTTTAGCAAAATTATTTACCTCACCAACCAAAAGTCAAATCTTTATCAAATGCACTCTAAACACATTTTGGATGGAAAAATAAAAAGGATTGGGGATGTGGCTCAGTGGTTGAGCACCCACAGGTTTAATCCCTGGAACCAAAAAAAAAGCCATCAAAGGAAAGTCAATTAAATTTCCCAATACTTCAGAGTGCATCGAATTTCAGTTGGCTTACTGCCACACACCACTTGGATTTATCCACGGAAGTATTTAAATATAAACACCAAAGTTCTGAAGGATAAAAGGCTTTGCCAAGAGCACACTTAAAATGCTACTTACATATAAGTCACTTTGGCTTCCTAACAACTCAGACTGGAAAACCAGGTCAAATCTGTTTGGATTTCCTTGGTTTTAAAGAAGTGTCTTCTCTGTACCAAAAGCGTTTTAAGTGAACGTGAATTAGAAGCATGTGACTGCAACCCTTAAGTGAGTCAAGATACATCCTAACGTCTGAATGGCATTTAAGTTTTAAAGCCTAGAATTATTTTTTCATGAAGTTCTCAAAAATTTAATAATGAAACCTCAAATAAGTGTAAAGAAAAACGCTGCAAACGAATCGTAAAGTATCTCAATTTATATTTTAAATATATATACGTGTATTTTTTTTTTTTTTTTTAGCTGTAGGTGGACACAATACTTTGTTTTATTTATGTGGTACTAAGGATGGAACCCAGGGCCTCACACATACCATACGAGCGTCCTACCGCTGAGCCCCAGCCCCAAAGTAGCTAAATTTAATGCAAACCACTACCAACGGGGAGGGAAAGAGTCTCTAAAGCGGCCCCAGAAGCCCCCCTGCGGGTGTGAACTAAGGGGCCCCCAGAGCACTCAGAGCTAGTCAGGGGAGGCTGGGGCTGTGGAGGGGGCCCTGGGTTCGACCCTCAGCACCACATAAAAATGAATAATAAAGGTACTGTGTCCAACTAGAGCGAAGAAGAAAGGAGGAAGAAGAAGGAGGAAGAAGAAGGAGAAGAAGACAGACAGACAGAAACAAGGAAACAACTAGTGAGCTGAAAGCACCCACACCGCTCGGGTCCAGCCTCCTGACGCCGCCCACGCGGCCCCTCCTGCGGGGCTCAGCCGCCTCTCCGCCCGCTCGCCGCGGTGGCGGCAGACCCAGCGCGGCCCTGCGCGGGACGGGACGTCACCGTCGCCGCTGAGCGGAGCTCCAGTGCCCACGGGCAAGCGGAAGAGGAGACGGGGCTCCCAGCGGTGCGGACGACCCGCTCGGCCCCTCCGGCCGGCCCTGGGGAGGTGCAGGGCCCCAGCCTATGGGGTCCGGAGCCGCCCGCGCCAGGCCCCTGCGCGCACGCCCAGCCCGGCAGAGATGCCGGGACTTGACCGTCCAGTCCCAGACGCTGCAGGCTCGGGTGGCCGGCCCGGCCCGCCCGGGGCCCCGGGGCCTGACGAGCGATGTCCCGAGCCAGGAGCGGGCAGACGGTCGGCCAGGACGGCCGCGCTCCGCGCTGCCCGCCTCGCCCGCCCGCAGAAGCTGCCCGCGGTCGGGTACCTGTGTCCAGAGGCCCATACAGCGCGAGCGCGGCCGAGAGCAGCGCCACCGCGGCCGCACCGGCGACCGCAGCCCCGGGCCCCGCGCGAGTGGCCATCCGCGGGCAGGCGCAGTCCGAGCTTACCTCGCCCGCAGAGCCGCACTACCACACGGCGCGGACCCATCGCCCACTCTCGGCCTTCCGGGTTCCCGGCGGCCTCCGCGCCAAGGCCGGAACCGCCGCCATCCTTTTCCCAGGCTCCCGGCAAGCCCCGCGCTGCGGCCTGAGCCGCGGTCGAAGGGGCTCCTTCCGGGTTCCCAGCGGATCCCGTGGCGCCGCCGGAACCACAGCCATTGGGCGGTTTTTCCGGTATCCCATCCGCCACTGCACCGCAGCCTGAACCCCAGCCATTGGCGGCGCTCCTTCCGGCTCCCAGCAGCCCCAGAGCCCCCGCCGGAAGCGGAATCCCAACTCTCAGTGGTACAGATGTCGCCCCTCCCCAGGACCACTTCCACCAATCACACCGGGCATCGGACGATTGACAAGCTCAGTGCCCAACCCCGCCTGGCCCAGGTAAAGAGGCTAAGCGAATCGGGATGGGTCCTAAAGATTTGGGGCCTGTGTTTATTTTGATCGGTCCCTTTTGGCCCAGGAAGTTACGGAGGCGGTTGGGTGAGCAGACCGCGAGCCGGCTGCCCCAGGACGCCTGTCAGATTGTCGTGGGGCTGATCGGAAAGCGGATGCAGTGCCCTGCGGACAGCCTCGCGCTGCCCAGGCTACGTGCCTTCCTTCCCGTGCTGGGCCCGAGGTTTAGCAGACGGTTGCATCCACCTGGGTGTCTCCCAAAGCAGATCCTGACCCGGCTGCCCGCCTCGTCCCCGTCCCAGTAGGTGGCTGCTCCACCCCTGAAAGGGTGGCACGGAGCGCGGGTGGGTTCTTTGTCTAGCGAGTCCGAAGGGTGGGATGCACGGACACAAGGGAGTGAGGGAGCAAAGCAACCGGATTTATTAGAGTGGAAGAAAGCAGAGCTCCCGAGCAGGGAGGGGTCCCTAGATAGGGATGCCACCGGGTCTGTTGTCTGGGGGCTTCATACGTTACTGATGGGGAACTAACCTTTCTGGCCCAGTTGAAAGTGTGGATTCTGATTTCTTATTCCCATAATGGATTGTTGAATGTCTTTGTTAACCTCAGTTTGTCCTGTATTTGTTCCTTAAAACAAAAGAACTGCATGAGTTAGAAACAGCTCTTTGAGGTTGACTACTTTCAGGATAGTCAAGGAAATCTGGGGCCACAATAGAATACTGAGTAGCACTTTCCAGTCAGGAAGCCAAAAAAATAAAAACCACCCTACAGGGCTTCAGTTTGGGGTGGTGGGACCCCCTTCGAGGTCTCCGTTTCTATCTGCAGGCAACCTATCTCCTGTTGCGAAGGTATTCTGGCTCCTTATTCTCACCCTTGTCCCTGCCTGTTGTTGCCTGTCTCTCATACCTCTACTGTCATCTTATGTGAAGACACCGTCACATGATGGCAGTAGCCTGAATTAGTTTCCTAGGACTGTCATGTCAAAGTGCTATAAACTGAGTGGCTAAAACAACAGAAGTTTATTTTTCTACAGTCTGGAGACCACAATTCCAAAATCAAGGTGTTGGCAGAATGCTCTATCTACAGTCTCCAGGGGAGGAAACTCTATGCCTTTTCTAACTTCTGGTAGTGGTGGTCAACTCTTGACATTCCTTGCAGTGAAGCTTCATCTCTCCAGTCTGTTTCTGCCATTATGCGACAATCACCTTGTGTGTCTCTGTCCTCCCATTGTGTTTTTCTTTTCTTGTAAGGATATCAGCCCTGTTGCATTAGAGCATCCTAATGACCTCATTTTAATTTGATCATCCACAAAGATTCCCCCCACCACTACCAAATAAGATTGTATTCACAAAAATACTAGAGGTTAAGATTTCAGGGGCTGGGATTGTGGCTCAGCGGTAGAGCGCTCGCCTAGCACGTGTGCGGCCCGGGTTCGATCTTCAGCACCTCGTACAAATAAACGCATCATGTACAACTAGAGCAAATAAATAATTTTTTTTTTTTTTTTTTTTTTTTTTTTTTTTTTTTTTGGTACCGGGGATTGAACTCAGGGGCACTCGACCACTGGGTCACATCCCCAGCCCATTTTTGTATTTTATTAGAGACAGGGTCTCACTGAGTTGCTAAGTGCCTCGTCATGGCTGAGGCTGGCTTTGAACTCTCGATCCTCCTGCCTCAGCCTCCCAAGTACTGGGATTACAGGCGTGCGCCACCGCGCCCGGCTAATAAATATTTTTTAAAAAAAGATTTCAACATTTTTGGGGGGAAGGCACAATACAACCCATAACACCTGCTACATTCCCTCCCTGATTCCCTACAGTGACAGAATGATGGTTTTTGTTTATTTTGTTTTGTTTGTGATGCTGGGGATGGAACCCAGGGCCTTTCACATGTTAGTAGGCACTTCTATAGTGGAGTTACTGCCCTAGCTCTATAATCCTTACTAAAAGTCAGATCATGTCAGTCCTCTGCACAGAATCCTCAATTTCCTATGTCACTCAGTAAAATCCAGAGTTAGTTGCATTGCTTCTAACCCTTATGTGATTGTCACTCCCAGTCTCCTACCATTAGCCTTCTCACTACATCTTTGCTCTTAGTCTAACCTGTCAAACATGTTCCTGCTGTCATTTCTGGTGGAATGTTCTTTCCCCAGATAGCTGCATGGTTTGTGCATTCATTTCATTTAGTTCTCTTCTCAGTTGTCCTCTTGCCAATGCAAAGCCATTCCTAAGCATTCTGTATAAAAGAATTCATACCTCTTCCCTTAGTCTCAATCCCCTTAGCCCTCTTTATTTTTCTTTTTTGCTCTTGTCACTATTTGCCATAGTCATTGATTCATTCATTGTCATCTGTGTCACTGTTAGGCCCCAGTGGAAAAGCTTAATTTTGTTCTATAATGTATTTTCAGTGTTTTAGTCTACTCCTCTTACAATAACAGAATGCCTGAGACTGGATGATTTTAAAGAACAGAAACTTACTTCTTGCAGTTCTGGAGGCTAGAAATCCAAGATTGAGGCACCACTGGGTTCTCTGTCCGAGAACCTGGTTTCTGCTACCAGGATGATGACTTGCTGCTGTGTCCTCTGGAGAGGAGGAACCACCATGTCCTCAAACAGCAAAAAAAGAGAAGGCAGGAAAGTATGAGGTCACTCCTTGCAGCTTCCTTTATAAGGGCACTAACCCTACTGAGCTTCAGGACTCAGCTGCCTGCTACAGGGCCTGCCTCCTAATTCTGTCACAGTGTCAGTTAAGTTCAAGGTCTGAGCTTGGTGGGGCACATTCAGGCCTTACACCATATGACTACCACCACATCTGAGATTTAGAACATTTCCAGTTAAGCTCTAAAAACATTTTGATGCTATTGTATTATTTTTAATTTGTAATTATTCATTGCTAACATATGGGAATAACATTAATTTTTATACATTGACATTGTATCCTTTGACTATGCTAAAATCACATTCATTCTAGTAATTTTTTTAGATTACTTGGGATTTTCTATGCAAGTGTTTGTGACATCTACAAATAAGATGATCTTATTCCTCCCTTTTAATGTGTATGCCTTTTTTCTTTTTCTTGAATTATCGAACTGACTAGGACCTGAATTACAGTGTTAATAGTAACTTGTGGGACTTGCCAACCTTGCATTTCTAAGTAAAATCCACTTGCTTGTAATGTATTATCCTTTTGTGTGTGTGTGTGTATTATTGGATTCAGACGAGATCAGGCGCGTTCAGGGTGGTATGACCATAGACTATATTATTGGATCCAGTTTGCTAAAACATTAATAAGAGTTTTTTTTCTTTTTAATTTTATTTATTTATTTATTTATTTTTTGGTACTGGGAATTGAACTCAGGGGCACTCAACCACTGAACCACATCCCAGCCCTATTTTGTATTTTATTTAGAGAGAGGGCCTCACTGAGTTGCTTAGTGCCTCACCGTTGCTGAGGCTGGCTTTGAACTCAGGATCTTCCTGCCTCAGCCTCCAGAGCCGCTGGAATTACAGGTGTGTGCCACCGCACCCAGCTGCATTAAAAGTTTTTGTGTCTATAGTCATGAGTGACATTTGTCTGGTTGTTTTCTTTTTTCTTTTCTTTCTTTCTTTTTTTTTTTTTTTTTTTCTTCACTGCTGGGTATTAAACAGGGCCTTGCATGTACTAGATAAGCTCTTTATCCTGTATTTTTTCTTATAATGTCTTTTTGTGGTTTTAATATTACATAATGACTCATAAATTAAAAATTGGGGCCGGGCGCGGTGGCGCACGCCTGTAATCCCAGCACTTTGGGAGGCTGAGGCAGGAGGATCGCGAGTTCAAAGCCAGCCTCAGCAGTAGCGAGGCACTTAGCAACTCAGTGAGACCCTGTCTCTAAATAAAATACAAAAAAGGGCTGGGGATGTGGCCCAGTGGTCGAGTGCCCCTGAGTTCAATCCCCGGTACCACAAAAAAAAAAAAAAAAAAAAAAAAAATTGGGGCTGGGGATACAGCTCAGTTGGCAGAGTGCTCTCCTCACATGCACAAGGCCCTGGGTTCAATCCCCAGCACCACCAAGAAATTAATTAATTAACTAATTAATTAATTAAAAATTGGAACATGCCTCTTTTTTCTTTTCCTAGGTCAGTTTGTGTAGAATGGGGGTTATTTTTCTCTTAAAATGTTTTGGAATACTTTAGGAAAATGAAGTCATCTGGGTGTGAAATTTTCGTCCTGGGAAGATTTTTTTTTTTTTTGGACCGGGGGTTGAATTCAGGGGCACTCGACCACTGGGCCACATCCCCAGCCCTTTTTTGTATTTTATTTAGAGTTGCTAAGTGCCTCGCCATTGCTGAGGCTGGCTTTGAACTCTCAATCCTCCTGCCTCAGCCTCCCAAGTGCTGGGATTACAGGCATGCGCCACCATGCCTGGCAGGAAGATTTTCAACTATGAATTTAATCTCGTTTTTCTTTTCTTTTCCTGGGATTGAACCCAGGGGTGCTTAACCACTGAGCTACATCCCCAGCCCTTTTACTTTTTTGAGACAGGGTCTCGCTGAGGCTGGACTTAACTTGGAATCCTCCTGCCTCCGCTCCCAGAGTCTGTGGGATTACGGGTGTGTGCCACCTTGCCCAGCTCTATTTCCTCAATAATTGTGAGGCCCTAAGCAACTTACTGAGACCCTAAATCAAATTTGAAAAAAGAAAAAGGGCTGGGTATGTGGCTCAGTGGTAAAGTGCCTCTGGGTTCAATCTCCAGTACTCAAAAAAAGAAAAGGATGCTGGCTTGGAAATGCCAGGCAGCACGTCCTCACAAGACTGCCCATCCGCACTAGTCTGGCAAGCACCTCAGGGCTGTCCGGCAGGGCTGAGGCGAGCCTGCCTTTGATCCCGGCCTCGGGAGCTTTGCTGAGGGTGTTCAGTATGAGCAAATTGTCCCCATGAAGTCCTGTCTGTCCAGCAGAGAGGGGTCTGGTGGCTTGTGCGTTCGGGGTTGGTACCTGGGGACTGGCAGTGAGTGAGTTTCCTCTGCCATCCAACCTCTCCCTTGTACGTGCCTGTCCAGTACCCCCTTGTGCAAACCTGCTCTGGGGGACAGTGACACATGGACTGTTATGTGCCAGGCTATGTGGGCCATGACCGACAGACTCCATTTTACCGAGACTCCATATCCTGTAAGAAATGCTTCTCCCGTGGGAAAGCCCGCCTCTGCACCACTGATAGTTACCTAGCAGAGCTTACTTGGCAACACAAAATGGCAATTCTTGTACGATGTAAAGTTGTTCTCTTTGGTTTCCATTGTTCTTGGACAGTGCACCCTGTCAGAGATTGATTGTGTAGACATTAGTAACCATTCTGTAACTTGTACTGAGCTAGGGTCATTTTGACCCACTTCCCTTCTGCTTGCTTGCTGCTATGCCAACCTGGAAAGTCCCATGGGAAATACCAGTGTGCCCACTGCAGTGTCTTGCTAAATGCCCAATTCAGCTTCTGTACCTGTTTGTTGACCTAGATGTGGTTTTTTGCCTTTAAATATCCTAAAATGCTCAGGCTCGGCGCTGTTCCTTGCAGACACAGTTCTGGGTCCTGTGAGGATCAGTTACCGGCCCCCTGACTAAATAAAGACTCTTCAATTTGGACAAAACTGGGACTTGGTGTGTTTTCTGAGCGACCTGCCCCACAACATTGACTACTTAGTGCAGCTTTTTCCAGAAGTATTTTCAATCAAAGTCACCAACATCTGGCAGAGTCAAGAGATCACTGGGGGGAAAAAACATTTAATGGGCAGGAAGTCGAGGCTCTGTTCCACCCACACAAACCCATTTGTCAACTATTCTTCCTCCACAATTAAGAAAAAAAATCTCATTTTAAATTTCACTGGAGAGTTCTTTCTTGTTGTCTTTTTTCATTTCTTCATCAATTGGCCTCTATTTTTCTGCACTTCCTGTACGTCAGATATCTCTGTGCCCATCCCTCCCGGCCTCACCCCTCTTTTTGCTACAGCCGTTGCTATGGCAACAAGCTGCACACAGGTGTATCCCACAGGTGTATCCCAGCATCCCTGGCCTCAGCTCTAACTCCTGGCTTTCTGGCCTTGAGCTTCCCTGCCTGTGTGAGGCACCTGTAGGTCTTTGCTTAGCCCCCAACGGGCATGAGCAGACACGGACAGGCAAGGGAGTTATCATCACAGTGGGCAGCCAAGGTCAGCGAGTCTCACACCCCTCACATACGCCAGACCTTCCTCACAACTCCTTTGTCCTCACAGTTCTTTTTTTTTTTTTTTTTTTTTTTTTTTTTGGTACTTGGGACTGAACTCAGGGCACTCGACCACTGGGCCACATCCCCGGCCCTTTCTGTATTTTATTAGAGACAGGGTCTCACTGAGTTGCTAAGTGCCTCCCCATTGCTGAGGCTGGCTTTGAACTCGCGATCCTCCTGCCTCAGCCTCCCAAGTGCTGGGATGACAGGCGTGCGCCACCATACTCGGCTGTCCTCACAGGTCTGTGAGGCTGGTACTATCGTCCCATTTTACAGGTAAAGAAAATTGAGGTACAGGAAGTGTGCCGTAGCCCAGGGTCACCCAGCTGGCAAGGAGAGGACAGCACACGAGCTTTCTGGCTTCAGTCCTCACCTGCAGGGCCCTTTCTTGAAAAGGTGCACGTACTGCCTCTTTCCACAGGTACCCGTTTTCCTAGGCCCAAGGATTCACCCTATGGGAAGACACTTGTCACGTGGCTGCACAGAGTGCTTGAAGCACACAGGCCAATTCTTAGATGTAACCAACTTGGTCTGTGTTAATGACAGATTTAATGTGTCAATAAGCAAACACCATTTTTTTCATAAATAGGTAATAGAAGAAAGTTAAATATCTGAGCCGGGCACGGTGGCACACGCCTGTAATCCCTGCACTTGGGAGGCTGAGGCAGGGAGGATGGCGAGTTCAAATCCAGCCTCAGCAATGGCGAGGCACTTAGCAACTCAGTGAGACCCTGTCTCCAATAAAACACAAAAAAGGGCTGGGGATGTGGCTCAGAGGCCGAGTGCCTCTGAGTTCAATCCCCAGTACCCAAAAAAGAAAGAAAGAAAGAAAGAAAAGTTAAATGTCTGTGCTAATAGAACCACAATAGCTATCCAGCAAAAAGTAATCTGATGTGCAGGGCTATTTTTAATCTTCAATTCAATGCTCACCTTAAAGAATGGAAAAGGGGTGGGGCTGGGGTTGTGGCTCAGTGGTACAGCACTCGCCTAGCACGTTTGCGGCCGGGGTTCGATCCTCAGCACCACATAAGCATAAATACATTGCATTGTGTACAACTAAAGCAAATAAATAAATATTAAAAAAAGAAAAAAAAAAGAATGGAAAGGGTTGGGGGTGTCGTTCAATGGTAGAGCACTTGCCGAGCATGCAGGAGGTGCTGGGTTCTGTGCCGCAACACCAAAAAAAAAGAGTGGAGGGTTAAAATCTGCTGTAATCGACAACACTTTAGAGGCATCAGACTATCAAATAGCATAAAACTAGAAGGGGTGTGTGTGTGTGTGTGTGTGTGTTTATGCTAGATTATCAAAATAGCAAGATTTGCCGGGCGCGGTGGCGCACGCCTGTAATCCCAGCACTTTGGGAGGCTAGGATCGCGAGTTCAAAGCCAGCCCTCAGCAATGGTGAGGCACTTAGCAACTCAGTGAGACCCTGTCTCTAAATAAAATACAAAAAAGGTCTGGGGATGTGACCCAGTGGTCGAGTGCCCCTGAGTTCAATCCCCCGTACCACAAAAAAAAAAAAAAAAAAAAAAAAAAATAGCAAGATTAAATGTCATTGTGATTCTTTGTGCTGGACAATTCCTATAGAGACATAGAGAACGGGTAATTTCCTAAAGTTAATGCGTAGTGTATGGCATCTAAACATCTAAGGTTTGTCGGAGAGTGTGGTGAACTAGGAATTGTTACCTTAAGCCTTCTGCAAATCTTTGCCACCAAGTCAGCATCTTTCTTAGTGGAAGGAAACAGCAGTACAAGAAAAAGAATGTGGCCAACTCCTGGTAAAACGTCCACACAACAAAGCCCCATGAGCGCATGATAGCTCACTGCTCTGCCAGGTCACAGAACAGCTGAGACAGCTGGGACTTGGGAGGCTGAGGCCGGAGGATCAAGAGTTCAAGGCCAGTCTGGGCAACATAGTGAGACCCTGTCCAAAATAAAAATTTAAAAAAAAAAAATGGGAAATGTAGCTTGGACATAGAGCATCCCTGGGCTCAATCAGTATGGGAAAACAGAAAAGGAAAAAAAAGCTACAATAGCTTAAATATGTAGATCATTTTGAAGTTTGCCATTTATAATGTTTTCAAATCCTGTTAGACTAAAGTTTTTGCACAAATGAAACATCTTCCAACTGATAGACATGGGGAAACATTGAGGTCCTAAGTGTCATTGGGTGGGGAGAGACGACAATTTGCAGTTGTTCACATTTGCCTAGGGTATTCTCAAAATCAATGCAAGAGGAAATTGCATAAGTTGGTCTCTGGAAAGGGAAAATGTTGTTTATGTAGACATGTACTGCATAATCGGGTGTGCGTGTGCGTGTGTGTGTGTGTGTGTGTGTGTGTGTGTGTGGATGGACCTGTTGTGCCCCGCGGCTTGGGACCCCCAAGAAGACCACCAGAGACCACGGTCAATGCAAGCAACAAAGAGTCATTTATTAGCGAGCTCGAGCTTGGTCCTCCCGCGCACTCGGTAACTGGTGACGCTGCGAGGCCCGAGCCCAGATTTAGCAGGGTTTTTTTTTTTGTTTTTTTTTTAAACATTTATTTATTTGCTTTAGTTGTACACAATGCGTTTTTATTTTTACGTGGTGCTGAGGATCGAACCCGGGCCGCGCGCACATGCTAGGCGAGCGCTCTACCGCTGAGCCACATCCCCAGCCCCTAGCAGGGTTTTTATAATGAAATACATGCAAGTTAAGGGGGGTTCACAGTGCTCTTCTGATTGGTTAACATATAAAATTACATACAAAGTATTATTTTTAAGTTTGGGGTCAGCCTGACCACTAGGGGAAGGGTAGTCGGCCACCCGGTTTTGTAAGCTAAACAAAATAAGGGGCAAGAATGTTTTGTGGCTTTTCTAAAGACTGAGAATAGTTTTGGGAAAGACTTATGTTTACACAAGCGTTTGCATTTTTCACCTTTCAGTACCTATGTTCCTCATATATACACGATTGATGTATGTATACATACATATACTTTTAAAATTTTTTTGTAGTTATAGATAGACAGAATGCCTTTATTTTATTTGTTTATTTTTATGTGGTGCTAAGGATGGAACCCAGTGCCTCACACATGCTGGGCAAGCGCTCTGCCACTGAGCTACAGCCCCAGCCCCCATACATAGACTTCTATGTTTGTCTCCATCTAGCCACGTGAATGTGTTGTCTATTTAACACAATAACTGTCTTTAGAACCTACAGAGAATAGCATGTCTGCACTGGGCAGGTGGCCCAGCCTACCCATTCCCTTAGGGTCCATCGCTGGCCAGTCCAAGTGGAGATGGTCTAACCTGGTCCAGGCCAATCTACTCTCACCCCTGGGAGTTTGGAAATGTCAGTGGCGCCCAGTGGAGTTGGTAGGTGGCTGGAAGGGGCCATCAGATGCCCTGCCCGGAGTGGAGTCTGGGAGTGCCTGGCCACACCTCCCTAGCACGGCCTTGACTCCTGCTTCCTGGAGACCTGGATAGTCAGGTTTCCTTCAGTTTCCTGAGCTGCCCCAAGGGTCTCCCCAGCAGACCCATGTTTACCTTAAATCAGCTCCAACTGGTGTCTGTTGCTCACTATGAAAACAATCTTGGCCAATACCATTGTCTTTCTTGACGAGCCCTTCCCTATCTTGGTAGAAGGGTCAATGTGGCAACCAAATTCACAATCTCTGAACACAATCCAGTAAGCCAGGCCAGACAAAGCCCTTTTACATGGATAACGTCTACCGTACCCCCCTTGCATTTATAAAACAGGGTTTGAGGTGACTCCCCTACTGGAAGCCATTTCTGCCTCTTCACCTTACAGACTGAGGATGAGTGAGCCTTGTGGCATCTAGACCTCTGGAGGGGGCTCCCCAGCCTCAGGGACACTCTGGATACACAACCGTAGACGAGTGGGGCCCTTTACCATGCTCTGCCGGACGTCAGGAGCGTGTGCTCCTGGAAGCCAAACCAGTGGGTAGTCTTTTTTTTTTTTCAATATTTATTTATTTGCTTTAGTTGTACACAATGCAACGCATTTATGTTTACGTGGTGCTGAGGATAGAACCTGGGCCGCACACGTGCTAGGCAAGCACTCTGCCGCTGAGCCACAACCCCAGCCCCAGTGGGTAGTCTTAATGTAACAACCATGAGAGTCGGGGCGCGGTGGCCCACACCTGTAATCCCAGCACTGGGGAGGCTGAGACAGGAGGATCACGAGTTCAAAGCCAGCCTCAGCAATGGCGAGGCACTAGGCAACTCAGTGAGACCCTGTTTCTAATAAAATATGAAAAGGGCTGGGGATGTGGCCCAGTGTTGAGTGCCCCTGAGTTCAATCCCCAGTATCAGAAAAAAAAACAACATGAGGCTGGGCGCAGTGGTGCACGCCTGTAATCCCAGCACTTTGGGAGGCTGAGGCAGGAGGATCGCGAGTTCAAAGCCAGCCTCAGCAATGGCGAGGCACTTAGCAACTCAGTGAGACCCTGTCTAAATAAAATACAAAAAGGGCCAGAGATGTGGCCCAGTGGTCGAGTGCCCCTGAGTTCAATCCCTGGTACTGAAACCGCTTTTTACCGTGACGAGTTCTTGCTCCCCGAACGCTGAAGAATAACGCCGAAGAAGCACTCCGAGGCAAGCGTAGAGAGTGGAAAGTGGACAGCTTTATTTAAAGGATACCAAAGACTTCCCCCCAGAGGGAGAAGGGGACCTGGAAACCAGGAATCCAAAGGGAGGAGAGGCTTTCTCCCTTTTATATCTAAATCTTTCTTTTGTCCCTTCCATGTTCCTTATCTCTGTCCTTCCTAGGACAGGAATGTCAAAAGGAGGGCCCATGGTGGGTGTGAGATTTACGGGAAGGGTTTAGGGCTAGTTGATTATTAGCATCTAGCATCTCCGTTTACTGGAAGTTGTTTCATTATCATTCCATAAGATGAGCCCTAAACTTGGGAACATTAACCATCTTATCTCTCTTGGAGTTGCTCTGTGTTTTTCCAGGACTCAGGCTGACTCCATTTTCCTTATGGACTCCATGTTCTTTATGAAACTCGATGTTAGACCCGATTTGCCTGACTACACTCACTACCTAGCTTTAAATCTGGCTTCAGTACCACAAAAAAAATAATAATAATACAAACAACAAGGCAAGGATGTAGGGGGAAAGGCACACTCATACATTGCTGGTGGGACTGCAAATTGGTGCAACAATCTGGAAAGCAGTATGGAGATTCCTTAGAAAACTTGGAATGGAACCACCATTTGACCCAGCTATCCCAAAGGATTTAAAATCAGCATAGTATAGTAATGCAGCCACATCAGTGTTTTATAGCAGCTCAATTCACAATAGCTAAACTGTGGAAGCAACCTAGATGCCCTTCAATAGATGAATGGATAAATAAACTGTGGGATATATACATGATGGAATATTACTCGGCATTAAAAAAGAATAAAATTTATGGCATTTGCGTGTAAATGGATGGAGCTGGAGAATATCATGCTAAGTAAAATAAGCCAATCCCCAAAAACCAAAGGTCAAATGTTCTCTCTGAAAAGTGGATACTGATCCTTGATGGGGGCGGGGGCTGTGACTGGGCAAAGGGGGTGGGGAGGGAGGGCGCATGGGGGTAGGAAAGATGGTGGAATGAGATGGACATCATTACCCCAGGTACACGTATGACTGCACATGTGGTGTGACGCTACATTGTGTACAACCAGAGAAATGAAAAGTTGTGCAGCAATTGTGTACAATGAATCAAAATGCATACTGCTGTCATATATACCTAGTTAGAATAAATAAATAAATTAATTGATTTCTAAAAAAGATATGTGGAGCCGGGCGCGGTGGCGCACACCTGTAATCCCAGCACTTTGGGAGGCTGAGGCAGGAGGATCGCGAGTTCAAAGCCAGCCTCAGCAATGGCGAGGCACTTAGCAACTCAGTGAGACCCTGTCTCTAAATAAAATACAAAAAAGGGCTGGGGATGTGACCCAGTGGACGAGTGCCCCTGAGTTCATTCCTTGGTACCAAAAAAAAAAAGAAAAAGAAAAAGATATGTGGAAGTTCTAACCCTTAATCCTCAGAACACAACTTATTTACAGTTAGGGTCTTTTAATTTAACCAAGTTAAGGTCATTAAGATGGGACCTAATCCAGTGCAGCTGGTGTCCTGGTACTGTTATAAGCAAAGGGACTTAAACTGGACGTGGACTGTCTCCACCTGATGGCCCATTGACCCACCCTTGATGGCCCATTGACCCACCCTTTAACCCTCTCCACCTGAGGGCCTGAGGGCGTATTAACCCTGTGCTTTATAAAAGCTGCCCTTGCTATGAGCAGGCGCCATTTTCTACTATGCTGCTTTGTGTAGGACTTAGTTTGTGGCCCCGGCCGGAATAAAGGCTTCATTGGCTATTACGTGAGTGGCTTGTGAGACTTTTTTTCCTGAAAATTGGGCACAACAGTACAAGGGTGAGTCGTGGACACAGATGTGGTCAGAGGGGCAATGATGTCTTCCGTGTGAGGGGAGGGGATGGTCCTAGGGGATGGTGGGTGAGGAGGCTGAGGTTGGAGACTGCAGCCACAGGGCAGGGCACAGGGGAGGGCAGAGCCCCTGAGCTGGGAGGAGCCATTTGCCCTGGAGCCTTCAGGGGGTGTGGCCCCAGGGCACCTGGAGTCCACACTTCTCCCCACTGCGAGGGAACAGCCCCTGTTACAGCCAGAGAAAGCGAACACAGTGACTTAAGCCAATAGGGGCTTGTTTACTGTGCAGAGCTTGAGGCATGAAGAAGCATCCCAGGGCTGGAACAGCCACCCCAGCGCCATCAGGGCTGCGACAGCCTCAGTGCAATGCCCTTTGGGCCCCCTGGGCTGGGCTGGCCACCCCCAAGTCCCCTGAGCAGCTCTGCTGTGCCGCAGCAGCATCACAGGTGGAAGGGAGAGGAGCGTGGGGAGGTGGGGTGTCCTCGGGCTCCTCCCCAAAGCCCTCTGCCTACACAGCCATCATCAGGGGCACTTCCCTTGTTGCCAGGCACACTGCTGCTCCGTGCCAACTGGGTAGAGCCATGAGGGAGAACAGGGGAAGGGACGAGGGAAAGCAGTGAAGCCAGGTTTAAAGCTAGGCAGTGAGTGCCGTCGGGCAAATCGGGTCCGACATCGAGCTTCATAAAGAGCATGGAGTCCATAAGGAAAACGGAGTCAGCCTGAGTCCTGGAAAAACACAGAGCAACTCTGAGGGAGATGAGATGGTTAATGTTCCCAAGTTGAGGGCCCATCTATGGAATGCTAATGAAACAGCTCCAGCAAACGGAGGGTGCTAATCAACTAGCCCTAAGCCCTTCCCGTAAATCTCACACCCACCATGGGCCCTCCGGTGTCACAGGTGTCACATCTTTTTGACATTCCTGTCCCAGGCAGGACAGAAATAGAGATCATGAAAGGAACAAAGAAATATTTCAGATATAAAAGGGAGAGAGCCTCTCCTCCCTTTGGATTCCTGGTTTCTGGGTCCCCTTCTCCCTCTGGGGGAGTCTTTTGCTGTCCTTTCAATAAAGCTGTCCACTGTCCACTCTGCGCTTGCCTCGGAGAGCTTCTTCGGCGTTATTCTTCAGCGTTCTGGGAGCAAGAACTCGTCACGGTAAAAAGCGGTTTCAGCAGCACCCCCACCCCCCAGGATTGGCACCACCTGGGGCCAGAGGCAGAGCCTCAGAACTGCAGGAAGGCCCTGAGGGCTGCGACCCGACCTTGGCTCTCTGCTGGCCCCTCCCTAGGACCCCTCAGGGTTCCAGTTCTGGGGAGCTGCTGGCTGCCACTGGAAAGTGCCCAAGGTCTCCAAGGGCCTGGCACACCAAGCCTGGGGAGCCTCTGGCCTCCTCTGGGTCTGGGCAACTCCCTCTCAATCCCCGCACCCCAGGTCAGCTCAAGTTCTCTCCCTGGTCCAAGCCAGCCCAGGCCCCAGGGCCCCAGCAGATGGAAATGATTTTAGGCTTTGCAGGTAGTGTTCAGATTCTCACGCAGTGCACCAAGGGAGACCCCACCACCACCACGTTTTATCTTAGGGTAACTTTCACTGTCCCCCTGCATCAAGCCAGGCCAAGACAGAGATTCAAGAAAGAACTTTTACTTTTCCAAAGATGCGGCAAACCACTGGATAATATTGCCTGGATACTGTTGCTTCTTAATATTCACCCACAAAATCTGAAGAACATTGCAAGCCGGAATGATCTGTAATTTTGTAGAATTATTAGAAATGACTGAAGAAAAGAAACTGAACACTGAGCAGGGAGAAAAGCGCCAGCAGTAGCCCAGCACCCACAGGGAATCTGCACCCTGATACTCCAGTCGCCTTGTGGGAGGGGCTGCTTATGCCCCTGGGCAACTGGGAGACTGCGCCTTCGGTTGTAATTGTCCCTTGTGACACCTAGCCATTATTTTTAGCTTGGTAGTGAAGAGGACTGTGATTAAAGGCTATGGCCAGAAGAAAAAATAAAACTTATTTCCAGTATCAGCAAATCTTTTATTTGTTTGGACTTAGGGGAAAAAATCTCAGACTTGAGTAGATTTCCTCTGGAGGCCTATTTGAAATATGAGGCACAAAGACACCTATAATTAGCCCAAAAATCAAGTCATCTGTTTTGTAAGGGATTGCCAGGATCAGCCTCTCTTTCTTTTTTTTTTTTTTTTTTTTTGTGGTACCCAGGGATTGAATCAGGGGCACTCAACCCCTCTGGGCCCCACATCCCCAGCCCTTTTTTGTATTTTATTTAGAGACAGCGTCACACTGAGTTGCTAATGCCTCACTATTGTGAGCTGGCTTTGAACTCGTGATCCTCCTGCCTCAGCCTCCCAAAGTGCTGGGATTACAGGCGTGCGCCAGGATCGCGCCCCTCTTTTCTTTTTTCTTTTTCCTTTTTTTTTTTTTTTTTTTTTTGTGGTACCAGGGATTGAACTCAGGAGCACTCAACCTCTGGGCCACATCCCCAGCCCTTTTTTTGTATTTTATTTAGAGACAGGGTCTCACTGAGTTGCTAAGTGCCTCACTATTGCTGAGGCTGGCTTTGAACTCGTGATCCTCCTGCCTCAGCCTCCCAAAGTGCTGGGATTACAGGCGTGCGCCACCGCGCCCGGCCAGCCTCTTTCTTAAAAGCACAAGCAAGTTAATTGTGGATGCTGCCATTGACCTGCATGGCCACGCCAGAGCCCCTCTCTTCTTGGTCACCAGGGCCAAGCCACCCAGGAATGCAGGCCTGCACCCTGCAATGTCCCCACAACCTCTGCTCCCCGCGTCAGTGTGGCAAGCTGGGGAACAAAATGTTCACGAAATCTGAAATGATCAGAGCCCTTGTTGGGTCTGTCACTGCCCGCGGCGCTGTGTCGGGGCTCTCATCCACCCTCCAACATAAAGCTCAGGAGCGACAGCTCCCCTGTCCTGCCCGCATTTGCCAAAACTAGCCACTCTGAACTGGATCCGAGGCCCTGGAACTCATCTTTAGGATCCTGCACTGCAAGTCAGTCTTCAGGAATTAAAGCCTGCAGGGGTGTGTATGTAAGCGAATTTCCTCTTTACATAACAATCACCAATAAAGAAAATGATTGGCTCTTTTGTGTTGCAGGGGAAACTGGGGATTGAACCCAGGAGTGCTTTACCACTGAGCTACATCCCCAGCTCTTTTTTTTGTTTTTGATTTTGAGCCTGGATCTCACTAAGTTGAAGCTGGCCTCAAATTTTCCATCCTCCTGCCTCAGGCCTCCCAAGTCACTGGTATTGCAAACATTTGCCACCATGCCTGACTTGACAGGCTCTTTTTATAGGTACAGTCCCACTGAAAGACTTTAGAAGGCCACCTTTTCAATTAAAGCCTTTTGTATAATCATAATGGAAAAGCAGTAGGGTGGGTGTGAACACAGCATTACAATTCCTGGGCTTTGGGGATTTGAGAAAGACACTTGGACTTTTTGGATTGTTTTCATCATAAAAAATGAAATATTGGGGCTGGGGTTGTGGCTCAGCAGTATAGGGCTCGCCTAGCATGTGCGCAGCCCAGGTTTGATACTCAGCACCACGTAAGAATAAAGGCATTGTGTACAACTAAAACAAATACATATTTTTTAAATGTTTTTATTTATTTGCTTTAGTTGTACACAATGAGTTTTATTCAATGCATTTTATTTGTACGTGGTGCTGAGGATCAAACCCGGGTCGCCCACGCGCTAGGCGAGCGCTCTACCGCTGAGCCACAATCCCAGCCCCACAAATACATATTTTTAAAAAATGAAATATTGGCTGGGCGTGGTGGCACATGCCTATAATCCCAGCACTTGGGAGGCTGAGGCAGGAGGAGGATAGTGAGTTCAAAGACAGCCTCAGCAATGGCAAGGCACTTAGCAATTCAGTGAGACCCCGTCTATAATAAAAATACCAAAAAAAAGGCTAGGGATGTGGCCCAGTGGTCGAATGCCCCTGAGTTCAATCCCTGGTACCAAAAAAAAAAAGAGAGAGAGAAAAAGAAATAAATAATATTTAGATAAGAGAAAATTTAATGTTTCTCTTAGTCCTAGAAACATGTTTGGTATAGTAATATGTTTGTTTAACCTTTAATTTACGTTGTGACTTTAAAAGTAGAGTTTAAAATTCCCTAAGATGAACAGTAATGTGTCTGGGAGTTTTCAATAATCTATGCTTTGTATACAGCAAGTTCCAAATGATAGAAGGACTAATGTCTTCCCTGTATTTTTTTTTTCTAATTTTTTTTTTTTTTTTTTTTTTTTGTGGTACTGAGGATTGAACTCAGGGGCACTCGACCACTGGGCCACATCCCCAGCCCTTTTTTTGTATTTTTTATTTAGAGACAGGGTCTCACTGAGTTGCTAAGTGCCTCGCCATTGCTGAGGCTGGCTTTGAACTCGCGATCCTCCTGCCTCAGCCTCCCAAGTGCTGGGATTACAGGCGCGTGCCACTGCGCCCGGGCTCTAATTTTTTTAATTGTACATGTGAAGCCAGACTCTTTTAGGCAGTTAGTATAGATGGGTAAATCAAGTCAGGTCGGACCAAGAAAGACAATTTTGAGTGAGTCTGGGAAGCTGGAGACTTGTTAGCCTGAGGGATTGGAATGTTAACAGCTTCAGAGCCTTCCTCCACCCTTATCACAACCCTGCTCCAACCTTTGGCTTTGCAGTAGTTAATGTGTCCTGGCGGCTCCACCCTGCCCTCCCCCTCAGCTCACCTTTTGGCCACCGACCGTCAGGTCACATACCCGTACCCTGAAGGAGAAGAGAGCAGGAGAACAAAGGAAGCCCTGGGACATATTAAAAAAGCAGACCTGCCCCTCTTCTTGGGACACCGGAATGCCGGCTATGGCCCCCTTCTCCCTCCCGGGAGAAGTCTATGTGACCCCTTTTAAATACACCCTGCTTTAGATGCTTGTCGTGGCGTGAGGAAAATGCTGAACAAAGTTAACTTAGCCGGGAACACTGTTAGTGAAATAAAAGGGTTTATTGGGGTGCCACGTGGGCAAGGGTAGGGAAAGGAAGGGAAGGGAAGGGGATTAGGGAAGGGGGGAAAAGGGATGCACGGGATCAGGGACAGGCAGGAACAGAGAGAGCGATTTCAGTCCGGGGCTGGCTTAAATAGAGTGGGGGGTCAGAAAGCCCCCCCCCCCCCCGGAGTGAGTCCTTGCCCTATAGGCCAACAGAGGTCAGGAGGTAGTGGCCAGGGCACCTGCTGGTCAGGTTTGCTGGTCATGCTGAGGATCTTGGGAAGTGTAGTTTTTCACAAAGCACCTGGGGAGGTGTGGCCTTCTGCCTGGGAGGCGCAGCCTCCTGCCTGGAATCCAACACGGCGTGCTTCTCTTAATGTTCAGACTTAAACATTTTGGGGAGCATAATTCCTCACCGGTAAACGGCGGTATGACTTGGACACAATATCTTTATTTATTTTTATGTGGTGCTGAGGATCCAACCCATGTTAGCGAAATTTGCAGGAAGGGGCCGAGGCTCGAACTGTCGTATAGGAAAAGGAAAGGGGTTTATTGAATTACCAAAGAAACACGTGGAGGGGATGGGGACAAACTGCAGGGAACGGACGGGAGCTGGAGCACGCGGGAGCGGAGAGCAGGAACAGAGCGGCAGGAACAAGGGGCGATTTCAGTCCGGGGCTGGCTTAAATAGAGTAGGGGCCATAAAACCCCCTTGGAGTGAGTCCTTGTCCTATAGGCCAGCAGAGGTCATCGGGGGGAGGTAGTGGTAGTGGACAAGGGACTTGCTGCTCAGGTTTTTTGGTCACGCTGAGGATCCCGGGGGCTGTAGTTTTTTCACAAGGCACCTGCGGAGGTGTGGCCTTCTGCCTGGGAGGCGCAGCCTTCTGCCTAGAACCAACAACCAGTGCCTCACCCGTGCTAGGCAATGAAGGGTAGATGAAACACACGCTGGGACCACCACATAAAAAACGGGGATTTTATAATCAGCCAAAGGGACACGTGGGGGGAGGGAGAGTCGGCGCGTGTGACGGGAGGAAAGAGGAAAAGAAGGGGAAAAGGGGCAAAGAAAAAAGGGGAAAAAAGGGAAAAAAAAAGGGGGGGCCAGTTTCAGTCTGGCGAGCGCTTCAATAGTGAAACGGTGGTCTGAAGGACCCCCCCCAGAGGGAAAACCCAGTTCCATAGGATGCCGGGGGTCAGAAGGCAAGCCCATATGTCGTAATTGGCTCAGTAAGGCACTTGGGGAGTGGTCAGCGGTTTGGTCAACCTGAGGTGTGGCCAGCAGTGTGGCCGACCTGGGGTACTTGGGAGTCTTAAGGCGCCTGGGGGCATGGCTAGTGGAGCTGCCTGGGAGGCGTGCCTGGGGGCGTGGCTAGTGGAGCTGCCTGGGAGGCGTGCCTGGGGGCGTGGCTAGTGGAGCTGCCTGGGAGGCGTGCCTGGGGGCGTGGCTAGTGGAGCTGCCTGGGAGGCGAGCCTTCCCTGCTCGGAATCCAACAGGCAAGTGCTCTAACACTGAGCCACACCCCTCCCCAACCTTTTAAAAAGTCTTTCTCCAAAGTAAAATTGGAAATTCCACTGGAAGGGTGGCAAGGTGACTTTGTTTCCATAGATGTCATCTGTCTCTGAGACACACAGCCTTCATCAAACTCAGGACCCAGGCTTTCTGCCACATCAGTACCAATTTCTCAGTTATTTCTTTCTTTTTTTTTTTTTTTTTTTTTTTTGAACTCAGGAGCACTCGACCACTGAGCCACATCCCCAGCCCTATTTTGTATTTTATTTAGAGACAGGGTCTCACTGTTTTGCTTAGCGCCTGGCTTTTGCTGAGGCTGGTTTTTTTTTTTTTTTGTGGTACCAGGGATTGAACTCAGGGGCACTCAACCTCTGGGCCACATCCCCAGCCCTTTTTTTGTATTTTATTTAGAGACAGGGTCTCACTGAGTTGCTAAGTGCCTCACTATTGCTGAGGCTGGCTTTGAACTCGTGATCCTCCTGCCTCAGCCTCCCAAAGTGCTGGGATTACAGGCGTGCGCCACCGCGCCCGGCCAGCCTCTTTCTTAAAAGCACAAGCAAGTTAATTGTGGATGCTGCCATTGACCTGCATGGCCACGGCCAGAGCCCCTCTCTTCTTGGTCACCAGGGCCAAGCCACCCAGGAATGCAGGCCTGCACCCTGCAATGTCCCCACAACCTCTGCTCCCCGCGTCAGTGTGGCAAGCTGGGGAACAAAAAAAAAAAAAATGTTCACGAAATCTGAAATGATCAGAGCCCTTGTTGGGTCTGTCACTGCCCGCGGCGCTGTGTCGGGGCTCTCATCCACCCTCCAACATAAAGCTCAGGAGCGACAGCTCCCCTGTCCTGCCCGCATTTGCCAAAACTAGCCACTCTGAACTGGATCCGAGGCCCTGGAACTCATCTTTAGGATCCTGCACTGCAAGTCAGTCTTCAGGAATTAAAGCCTGCAGGGGTGTGTATGTAAGGGAATTTCCTCTTTACATAACAATCACCAATAAAGAAAGTGATTGGCTCTTTTGTGTTTGCAGGGGAAACTGGGGATTGAACCCAGGAGTGCTTTACCACTGAGCTACATCCCCAGCTCTTTTTTTTGTTTTTGATTTTGAGCCTGGATCTCACTAAGTTGAAGCTGGCCTCAAATTTTCCATCCTCCTGCCTCAGGCCTCCCAAGTCACTGGTATTGCAAACATTTGCCACCATGCCTGACTTGACAGGCTCTTCTTTATAGGTACAGTCCCACTGAAAGACTTTAGAAGGCCACCTTTTCAATTAAAGCCTTTTGTATAATCATAATGGAAAAGCAGTAGGGTGGGTGTGAACACAGCATTACAATTCCTGGGCTTTGGGGATTTGAGAAAGACACTTGGACTTTTTGGATTGTTTTCATCATAAAAAATGAAATATTGGGGCTGGGGTTGTGGCTCAGCAGTATAGGGCTCGCCTAGCATGTGCGCAGCCCAGGTTTGATACTCAGCACCACGTAAGAATAAAGGCATTGTGTACAACTAAAACAAATACATATTTTTTTAAATGTTTTTATTTATTTGCTTTAGTTGTACACAATGAGTTTTATTCAATGCATTTTATTTGTACGTGGTGCTGAGGATCAAACCCGGGTCGCCCACGCGCTAGGCGAGCGCTCTACCGCTGAGCCACAATCAATCCCAGCCCCACAAATACATATTTTTAAAAAATGAAATATTGGCTGGGCGTGGTGGCACATGCCTATAATCCCAGCACTTGGGAGGCTGAGGCAGGAGGATAGTGAGTTCAAAGACAGCCTCAGCAATGGCAAGGCACTTAGCAATTCAGTGAGACCCCGTCTATAATAAAATACCAAAAAAAAGGCTAGGGATGTGGCCCAGTGGTCGAATGCCCCTGAGTTCAATCCCTGGTACCAAAAAAAAAAAGAGAGAGAGAAAAAAGAAATAAATAATATTTAGATAAGAGAAAATTTAATGTTTCTCTTAGTCCTAGAAACATGTTTGGTATAGTAATATGTTTGTTTAACCTTTAATTTACGTTGTGACTTTAAAAGTAGAGTTTAAAAATTCCCTAAGATGAACAGTAATGTGTCTGGGAGTTTTCAATAATCTATGCTTTGTATACAGCAAGTTCCAAATGATAGAAGGACTAATGTCTTCCCTGTATTTTTTTTTTCTAATTTTTTTTTTTTTTTTTTGTGGTACTGAGGATTGAACTCAGGGGCACTCGACCACTGGGCCACATCCCCAGCCCTTTTTTTGTATTTTTTATTTAGAGACAGGGTCTCACTGAGTTGCTAAGTGCCTCGCCATTGCTGAGGCTGGCTTTGAACTCGCGATCCTCCTGCCTCAGCCTCCCAAGTGCTGGGATTACAGGCGCGCGCCACATGTGAAGCCAGACTCTTTTAGGCAGTTAGTATAGATGGGTAAATCAAGTCAGGTCGGACCAAGAAAGACAATTTTGAGTGAGTCTGGGAAGCTGGAGACTTGTTAGCCTGAGGGATTGGAATGTTAACAGCTTCAGAGCCTTCCTCCACCCTTATCACAACCCTGCTCCAACCTTTGGCTTTGCAGTAGTTAATGTGTCCTGGGCGGCTCCACCCTGCCCTCCCCCTTAGCTCACCTTTTGGCCACCGACCGTCAGGTCACATACCCGTACCCTGAAGGAGAAGAGAGCAGGAGAACAAAGGAAGCCCTGGGACATATTAAAAAAGCAGACCTGCCCCTCTTCTTGGGACACCGGAATGCCGGCTATGGCCCCCTTCTCCCTCCCGGGAGAAGTCTATGTGACCCCTTTTAAATACACCCTGCTTTAGATGCTTGTCGTGGCGTGAAGGAAAATGCTGAACAAAGTTAACTTAGCCGGGAACACTGTTAGTGAAATAAAAGGGTTTATTGGGGTGCCACGTGGGCAAGGGTAGGGAAAGGAAGGGAAGGGAAGGGGATTAGGGAAGGGGGGAAAAGGGATGCACGGGATCAGGGACAGGCAGGAACAGAGAGCGATTTCAGTCCGGGGCTGGCTTAAATAGAGTGGGGGGTCAGAAAGCCCCCCCCCCCCCCCGGAGTGAGTCCTTGCCCTATAGGCCAACAGAGGTCAGGAGGTAGTGGCCAGGGCACCTGCTGGTCAGGTTTGCTGGTCATGCTGAGGATCTTGGGAAGTGTAGTTTTTCACAAAGCACCTGGGGAGGTGTGGCCTTCTGCCTGGGAGGCGCAGCCTCCTGCCTGGAATCCAACACGGTGTGCTTCTCTAATGTTCAGACTTAAACATTTTGGGGAGCATAATTCCTCACCGGTAAACGGCGGTATGACATGGACACAATATCTTTATTTATTTTTATGTGGTGCTGAGGATCCAACCCATGTTAGCGAAATTTGCAGGAAGGGGCCGAGGCTCGAACTGTCGTATAGGAAAAGGAAAGGGGTTTATTGAATTACCAAAGAAACACGTGGAGGGGATGGGGACAAACTGCAGGGAACGGACGGGAGCTGGAGCACGCGGGAGCGGAGAGCAGGAACAGAGCGGCAGGAACAAGGGGCGATTTCAGTCCGGGGCTGGCTTAAATAGAGTAGGGGCCATAAAACCCCCTTGGAGTGAGTCCTTGTCCTATAGGCCAGCAGAGGTCATCGGGGGGAGGTAGTGGTAGTGGACAAGGGACTTGCTGCTCAGGTTTTTTGGTCACGCTGAGGATCCCGGGGGCTGTAGTTTTTTCACAAGGCACCTGCGGAGGTGTGGCCTTCTGCCTGGGAGGCGCAGCCTTCTGCCTAGAACCAACAACCCAGTGCCTCACCCGTGCTAGGCAATGAAGGGTAGATGAAACACACGCTGGGACCACCACGTAAAAAAGGGGGGATTTTATAATCAGCCAAAGGGACACGTGGGGGGAGGGAGAGTCGGCGCGTGTGACGGGAGGAAAGAGGAAAAGAAGGGGAAAAGGGGCAAAGAAAAAGGGGAAAAAAGGGAAAAAAAAGGGGGGGCCAGTTTCAGTCTGGCGAGCGCTTCAATAGTGAACCGGTGGTCTGAAGGACCCCCCCAGAGGGAACCCCAGTTCCATAGGATGCCGGGGGTCAGAAGGCAAGCCCATATGTCGTAATTGGCTCAGTAAGGCACTTGGGGAGTGGTCAGCGGTTTGGTCAACCTGAGGTGTGGCCAGCAGTGTGGCCGACCTGGGGTACTTGGGAGTCTTAAGGCGCCTGGGGGCATGGCTAGTGGAGCTGCCTGGGAGGCGTGCCTGGGGGCGTGGCTAGTGGAGCTGCCTGGGAGGCGTGCCTGGGGGCGTGGCTAGTGGAGCTGCCTGGGAGGCGTGCCTGGGGGCGTGGCTAGTGGAGCTGCCTGGGAGGCGAGCCTTCCCTGCCCGGAATCCAACAGGCAAGTGCTCTAACACTGAGCCACACCCCTCCCCCACCTTTTAAAAAGTCTTTCTCCAAAGTAAAATTGGAAATTCCACTGGAAGGGTGGCAAGGTGACTTTGTTTCCATAGATGTCATCTGTCTCTGAGACACACAGCCTTCATCAAACTCAGGACCCAGGCTTTCTGCCACATCAGTACCAATTTCTCAGTTATTCTCTCTCTTTTTTTTTTTTTTTTTTGGTACTGGGGTTGAACTCAGGAGCACTCGACCACTGAGCCACATCCCCAGCCCTATTTTGTATTTTATTTAGAGACAGGGTCTCACTGTTTTGCTTAGCGCCTGGCTTTTGCTGAGGCTGGCTTTGAACTCATGATTCTCCTGCCTCAGCCTCCAGAACCACTGGGATTACAGGCGTGTGCCACCACGCCCAGCTCTCTCACTTATTCTTAGTGGATTGTGTAGGATGGAAAAAAATATTTTCCTCTGCTCTCTTAGGTACTGTGGCTGGGCCTATGAACTACCCTGATGAAAGACAGATTAGCAGGAGAAAACGCATATGAATTATATTCAATGTCAGCATTTTTTTTTTTTTTTTTTTGTGGTACCAGGGATTGAACTCAGGGGCACTCGACCACTGGGTCACATCCCCAGACCTTTTTTTGTATTTTATTTAGAGACAGGGTCTCACTGAGTTGCTAAGTGCCTCACCATTGCTGAGGCTGGCTTTGAACTCGCGATCCTCCTGCCTCAGCCTCCCAAGTGCTGGGATTACAGGCGTGCGTCACCGCGCCCGGCTTCAATGTCAGTATTTTAATGCTTGATGTGAATGGAGGCTTTCACAGAAAATATCAGAAGACCCAAAGAAGAAGTTAAATATGTGGGGCAGGGGAGTTACAGACCATTTTAACCCAGAAGAGTAAATTGTGGAGAAGTGACAAGACAAAAGAAAAGGGATGGTCTTCTAGAGGTGACCTTGGGGGAGACAATGGCAGGAGGGGTTGTTAGGTGGTTAGTTTAAGCAGGCTCCTGTTGGCACTGCCGCCCTCTGTGTCAGGAAAGGTGTCTCTCCCTTTCTGGTACAGAAAAGGGGACTACCTTCTATAGGGCCTGGCTTTTAGGGAGAGGGCGGGAGGGCAGAGGACTTGGCTGCAGGAGCCCTGTTTGGGGATTGACTTGAATTGCAGTTGACTATGAGCCGTGGAGATTTGGCCATTGTCGCCACCCGTAGTCTCACGGGACTTGTTGCGGGATCTCGGGTGACTTGGCCGAAATTGCTGATCGGGTCAGCGCCATTTTAGTGGTGTGTTTGGCGTGTGTTAGTTGTTGTTAGAACCAGAGAGAAAAGTTATCAGAATAAAAAGCTGTTTGTCTCCAGTTTGCTTCTGAAGTTCTTCCCGCGGCTCCGTTGCTCCAAACGCTTCAGGCGGCGACAGGTGGCGGCCCGTACGGGGACTTCGGAGCGGACAGGTAAGAACTGAAAGGTCTCTAAAGATGGGTTCGAATATAACTGAATCCCAAGTGATAGAGGCTATGCAAAGACTCCTTGATATACCTGACTCTGTTCTCAGTGAGGAGTATATAGACAAAGTGAAAGTGATCAAAAAAGTGTAGATTCCACTGGGCCAACTGAGACCAGTAAAGAGAGTATTAGAAGAGACCCAAAAATGACAAAAATCCAAGCTATTAAAGCTATTCGGGAGTTATTGGCGAAAGCTGAAGGATACTTGCTCTCACTGGAACCTGGGCCTCAGGATATTGCTGTCAGTGAAATTAGCAGTGGTGAGGAATCTAGTAAAAGTGATCCTGAGAAAATGAGGAAAAAGAAATTTAAAAAGACCGAGAAAAAGGTCCGTCAGGCAGAGGAGTCACTTGTGTCCTCTACTCCCCCATGGGTGGAATCCATTACAGAAAATATGAAGGGTATTACTAGGCATTTGCATACCCTAGAAACAGAAATAAAAAGTCTTTCTGATCGCTTATGCGCTCTCGAGGACAACTCACAGATACATTGGGAACCGCCAGCATTTGAAAAGAAAAATGGACAGAGTGTCCATCAGTCAGTAGATTTCAAAACAATAAAAAAATCTCAAAGAGGCAGTAATGACTTATGGGCCCCAAGCTCCTTTCACGTTGAGTATGCTGGAGTCCCTTAACACCTTTAGCTTAACCCCCTCAGACTGGAAAAGTCTATGTAAAGCAACATTAAGCGGGGGGGCAATTCTTGGTTTGGCGATCGCAATTCCAAGAACTTTGTATAGAAACGGCTAAAAGAAACGCGGCTGCAGGGTTTGAAAACTATAATATAGACATGCTCACAGGAGAAGGGCAATTCGCAGACTTACAGGCTCAAACAGATTATGACCCAGATGTATATGCTCAGATAAATGCAGCTGCCTTAGAGGCATGGAAAACTGTACAAGGACCTGGGGATCTACAAGGTAGCTTGTCAAAAGTGATTCAAGGACCTAATGAGCCGTATGCCGACTTTGCTGATCGACTTTTGAGAACTGCAGGTAGTGTGTTTGCAGATGTTGACCAAGCTATGCCATTAGTTGTTCAATTAGCTTATGAAAATGCAAATAAATGGTGCCAAGCAGCCATCAGGCCATGGAGAACTAAAAAGGATCTTTCCGTATATATACAACTATGTAAAGATATAAATGACGCCTTTGTCACAGGAAATGTGATTGCAGCCTCAATGAGAGGTGCTTCCTCTCGAAATTTCACAAAGGCTAAACGTAGATATTATAATCAATCAGGATATTCCAGGCAAAATTATCATAATCAATCAGGCAATTCTAGGCAAAATCCCAAAAGAGAAATAAGACCAAGCTCATATCGTGCCCCAGGCCGCTGCCCCAGGTGTAAAAAGGGAAATCATTGGGCCAATAAATGCCATTCAAAATTTGACATCCATGGAAATCCTTTGTTCAGGAATTCAAACAACGGGGCACGGGGCCCAATACCCCGGGGCCCACAAATGTACGGGGCATTGCAGAAGGAGTATCCTCAAGCATCCACTCAGATGCTTCCCCGACACAATCCCTACTACCCATCCACTCCCTCGCCAGAGGAACAAGAGGAAATGCAGGATTAGACCTCTGTTCCACCGCCCGAATAGTGTTAACACCTGAAATGGGGGTTCAACTGATTCCCACAGGAGTCAGGGGACCTCTTCCCTCAGGGACTGTAGGACTTATTATCGGGCGTAGTCCTAAAAGCTTATTAGGTTTGCAAGTGACCCCAGGTGTAATAAACTCAGACTACAAAGGGGAAATAAAAATAATGCTTAGCTCACCCCAAAGTATAACTTCTGTTAATCAAGGAGATAGAATTGCTCAGTTGCTTCTCCTTCCCAATTTACATAATTCATTTAAAATGGGTATGCCTCAAGAAGGGAACAATAGAAGATTTTGTTCCACTGACTCAAGTCCCATGGCTTGCTGGGTTCGAGACTGTTCAAGGAGGCCTATGTGTAAAATAAAAATCCAAGGAATAGAAATGGAGGGATTATTAGATACTGGAGCTGACTCTTCCATTATTAATTTACGCCAATGGCCCAAGCACTGGCCTCTGCAAAAAGCTTCAACCAGTTTAAGAGGCTTGGGATATAATAACCTCCCAGATAAAAGTGCAGTAATTTTAAAATGGGAGGATGATGAAGGCCATAAAGGAACATTTCAGCCTTATGTTTTACCTAATCTACCGGTTACTTTATGGGGAAGAGATATTTTGCAACAAATGGGAGTACACCTTGCAACCAAGCCTGCAGATGTTAAATGTGAAAACCTACAGGGTAATCTTAACCATAAAAGAACTCATTATCAAAAAGTACAGAGTAATCTTAACCCTAAAAGTAATCATTGTCATAAAGGAAAAAGATATTTTTTTGGGGGGCCACTGAGAAAATAATTTTGAAAATACCATGGCTTTCTGATAAGCCAGTGTGGGTCCCTCAGTGGCCCCTATCTAAAGAGAAATTACAAGCGGCCCACCAATTAGTTCAGGAACAATTAGAAGCAGGTCATATAGAACCTTTCACCTCTCCCTGGAATTCCCCCATATTTGTGATCAAGAAAAAGTCAGGAAAATGGCGATTGTTACATGATCTTAGACAAATCAATAAAACCATGCAAGTTATGGGGCCTACTCAACCTGGACTTCCTAGTCCCGTAGCTATTCCAAAAAATTTCCATCTTATTACTCTTGATATAAAGGATTGCTTCTTTTCTATTCCCCTACATCCTCTGGATGCCCCCAGGTTTGCTTTTTCCGTTCCTTCTATGAACAATAATGGCCCTGATCAGAGATATCAATGGAAGGTTTTACCACAGGGAATGGCTAATAGCCCCACCATATGCCAAATATATGTGGACAAGGCTATCCAACCCATTAAAAATAAATATCCAAACCTCATGTGTCTACATTACATGGATGATATTTTATTGGCCCACCCTAATCAAAAAATCTTATTTAATATATTCAGTGATGTGGTAGAAAATTAAAAAAAATATGGATTATATATAGCAGAAGAAAAAGTTCAAACCAGATCTCCCATATTATATTTAGGATTTAAAATCATGGATACTTTTGTTAGACCCCCAAAAATTTTAATAAATAAAGAACATTTGACCACCCTCAATGATTTCCAAAAACTACTGGGAGACATTAATTGGCTTCGCCCTACACTAAATCTCACTACTGGCCAACTAAAACCTTTATTTGACATCCTTCGTGGAGATCCTGATCCATCTTCACCACGAACATTGACTCCTGACGCTAGGAAAGCTTTAAAGTTAGTAGAAAAAGCCATCGAAGGAGCTCATTGTGATAGATTTGATTTAACTCAACCGCTGATGTTGATTATTATTTCTTCACAATATACACCCACAGGAGTATTTTGGCAACAAGGGCCTTTATTATGGATACATTTGCCCGTCTCTCCTAAAAGTATAATTGAATCTTATACCTCCATGGTGGCTAAACTTATTCTTCAAGGACTTAAGACTTCTACTAAAATATTTGGCATTCACCCTGCTACTATTATTACTCCCTATTCATCATCACAGATTGAATACTTATGCTTCAATGATAATGATTGGGCTATAGCTAAATGCTCTACTTCTGCAAATTTTGATAATCATCTTCCTAAGTCCCCTATATTATCTTTTTGTATTAATCATCCTATTATATTTCCACAGGTAATAAAAAATCAACCTATTCCTAAGGCATTTAATGTATTTACAGATGGGTCCTCAAATGGTACTGCTACAGTAGTCACTAAAAAAGAAAATATGACTTACATAACTGCACACAAATCAGCTCAACTAGTGGAACTGGAAGCTGTGGTAAGAGCTCTGGAAAATTTTAGGGACCAGCCCGTAAACATTTTTTCAGATAGCCACTATATTGTACAAGCCGTCCCAAAATTAGAGTTAGCAGGACCAATAGCACCTCATACTCCAGCCTTTAAATTGTTTTATCAAATACAAAAACTTTTGTGGGCAAGAAAAGAACCTCTATTCGTAGGCCATATTAGAGCACATACTAATTTGCCTGGTCCCCTCCATGAAGGTAATCAAAAGGCTGATGAACTTACAAAAACAGTATTTATACTTTCAGCGCTACAACAAGCTACTTTATTTCATTCCCAGTTTCATGTCAACAGCACCACCTTGCAACGTAGGTTTAACATCACAAAGGAGCAAGCCAGAACAATTGTAAAAGATTGTAAATCTTGTATGACACATTTGCCCAATCCTCATTTCGGCGTTAACCCTAGAGGATTAATGCCCAATCATTTGTGGCAGATGGATGTTACTCATGAGCCAAGTTTTGGAAAATTGCGATTTATTCATGTGACCATAGATACATGCTCAGGCATGATTTTTGCTTCCTTACATTCTGGAGAAAAAGTTAAAGATGTTACATCTCATTGTTTGCAAACTTTTGCTGCATTGGGCATCCCCAAAATGCTTAAAACAGATAATGGCCCCGCATATACGTCCTCATCTTTCAAACAGTTTTGCGCAAAATTCAATATATCCCATAAAACAGGCATCCCATACAATCCTCAGGGTCAGGGCATTATTGAAAGAGCAAACCGAACACTGAAAATTATGTTATTAAAACAAAAAGAAGGAAATTGGAAAAGTCCTAAGGACAGATTGGCAGTTGCCCTGTTTACCTTAAATTTTTTAACTTTAGACTCTAATGGTTATTCTGCTGGAGACAGACATTGGAATCCACACCAACAACATAAACCCTTGGTTTACTGGAAGGATGTTCTTTCAGGTACATGGAAGGGTCCAGATCCAGTATTAATTTGGGGAAGAGGATCTGTTTGTGTTTTTCCAAAAGACGAATCCTCTCCAATATGGATACCATCTAGATTAATAAAACAGGTACCACATCAAAATGATCAAGATGTAGTTGTTGAGGAATCAAGATTAATAAAAAAGGTACAAAATCAAGAGGACCAAGATGAAGGTACAGAATGATTCCCTCAAAAGAGTCCTTCAAAATATTTCACAACTTAAGTGTCATTCCTCCCGGCCGGGACGAGGAGATCTCTCTTTAGTGTGCACACAATTGTATTTTTTTTTCTTTTCTTTTTATACATGTCTTTATGTCTGTACATTTGTCTATATTTCATGTTAATGTGACGTCACAAATATATGTTTGTATGTTTGTTCGTCTGTCCAGTGTGACGTCACAAAGAACAAAGCGCTTATGAAAAAGAAAATATATATATATATATGGATCCAAATAACTTTAATTCATTTTAGGTTAAGAGTATTCAATTTAGGTAAATAATTTTATAAATGAAGGTACTTTCAATTTTGATTTATAGGTGTCCCTGGGACTTCTCTTTAGCAAACAATATGACTAGTGCTATATAACCTGATATTTTGGTGTTTTGACTTAAGATTGTTTATTTGTTATTAACTTTATTTGTTTAATAGCTCATTAATTTCAATTATCTCAACAGGTAAAAAATTGCTCTGTATACAGAGACTCAAGGGTTCCAGCTAACAAATTATTTCTCTCAAGTGCCTTTACCTTTTCTTTAATCTATCTTTTTTTTTTTTTTTTTTTTTTTTTTTTTTTTTTTGGTACTGGGGATTGAACTCAGGGGCACTCAACCACTGGGTCACATCCCCAGCCCTTTTTTTTGTATTTTATTTAGAGACAGGGTCTCACTGAGTTACTAAGTGCCTTGCCATTGCTGAGGCTGGCTTTGAACTCGCGATCCTCCTGCCTCAGCCTCCCAAAGTGCTGGGATTACAGGCGTGCGCCACCACGCCCAGCTTTTAATCTATCTTTAATGCAGTAATTACCCTCAGTCTTTCTTTGTTTTGTTCTAAATATGACATTTTTCCAACTTATGTTTGTAGAAGCTCAACCAGCGATGTATGTGAACAAAAATCAACTTTAATTTTCTAATCTAATTATTCTATTTTGTAGTTTGACAACTCGCCTCTTGACTCAGTGCTGCAATAGCACTGCCTTTCCTTTAATAATTGATGCTTGAGTTTCTAGGTAGCGGGCCCTGAAGATTTGCCGGTGGCATTGTCTAAACATAAAAAAGACGTCTGCTGCTCAAACATCAAACAACCTCACCAACAGTGTGGCCTCTGCTCTACATGCATGGGGCCTCCTACATCAACATGTTATAACAAATGGACATTTTGATCTTTCATTGTTTGGGACTTTACGGGACAATGCCTTGCGGGTATTTGTCTAGAGAATTCAGTGTGTTACTTGATGGAACTTAGGGCAGCTGATTTGTTTAAACAATTTGATATGCTATGCAATTTGGCTCATCACCAAAAGGCTTGTTGCCTTAAAGCCGCAACATCTCCTCACAATTGGACGGCTGTTAGTCATCATATATAGTCGATCCTAAAGGGCTCCATTGGATGGCTGGTTAGCCAATGACGGGTAAGATCCCCAGAGGGGGACAACCTAAGACAGGCACAGTCGCACAGGACAGTCTCATGTGGCCGACATATCAACCTAAGACAGGAGTCAAGGGCACAGCCTTGATTATCCGATGACGGGTAAGAATGTTGGTTGCACATAGACGTCCTAGAGCATTACCTCTTTTAAAACAAAAAGGGGGAAATGCAGGAGCCCTGTTTGGGGATTGACTTGAATTGCGGTTGACTATGAGCCGTGGAGATTTGGCCATTGTCGCCACCCGTAGTCTCACGGGACTTGTTGCGGGATCTCGAGTGACTTGGCCGAAATTGCTGATCGGGTCAGCGCCATTTTTTAGTGGTGGTGTGTTTGGCGTGTGTTAGTCGTTGTTAGAACCAGAGAGAAAAGTTATCAGAGTAAAAAGCTGTTTGTCTCCAGTTTGCTTCTGAAGTTCTTCCCGCGGCTCTGTTGCTCCAAGCGCTTCAGGCGGCAACACTTGGCCTGTTTTTCCTCAATTGCCTTCAATTCAAAATAATCTTTACACCAAAGTGGCACATTTTGGGGTACTGTCTTCTGATCCCCTTTGGTTGAAATGTGTGATGGGATTGATCCCGCCATTTGCCGTGCCCCCGAATGCTGAAGTGTAACACCGACCAGGCGAGTATAGAGTGGAAAGTGAACAGCTTCACTAAAGGATAGCAGAGAAGACTCCCCCCCACCCCCAGGGAGAAGGGGACCCGAAAGGCGGAATCCTGGGAAGGGGAGGTCTTCTCCCTTTTGTATCTAAGGTCTCCTTTTGTCTTTCTATATTCCTGTCCTTTATCTTGCTTCTCTCCCTCTATCCTGCTTGTGGTGGGGGATGCAGGTGGGGGATCCACCTTTCCGCCGAAAGGTGGAAGAGTGGTGGGCCCACGGGGCAGGGAGGAGTGAGCTGGGCAGGAAGGGCCAGGGAGATTTGATCAGCATCCCCCTGTTTTCTGGGTGCTGCTTCATCAACAGCCCCTTGGGCTGGGCCCAGGCCTTGGGAACATCGGCCTTCCAATCTCCCAGGCGCTGTTCTGGTTTTGCCGGGGCTCAGGTCCGACTCCGTTTTTTTTATTAGACTTGACATTAGACCCAATTCACCTAGCTACACTGACTAGCCATCTTTAGATCTGGCTTCAGGCTGGAGACCTCCACTACACCGCCTGCTGGAACCTTCTGTGGTGACAGATGGCTCCCTACCTGCACCTTCAATGTGGCAGCTACTATCTACATCCATCTCCTGGGCATGTGGCTAGTGCTGGATTTTAAATTTTGTTTGATTTTCATTAATTTGACTTAAATAGGGGTACGGGTTGGTGCCCGCCTGTAAGCTGCCTGTCACGGCCAGCCACGGCGCCGCCACGGGAGGAAAATTCTCGGAGGCAGAGTTAAGCTTTTACTACTTTTACTTCTACTTTCTTAGAGCTTAGAGAGGGAAAGAAAGATTTTTCTTAGAGAGGGAAAGAAAGATTTTTCTTAGTAGCTTAGAGTAGCTTTAGAGAAAGATTAGAGCTTCTTTCTTCTCTCTTCTTTCTTCCTTCTTCTGTCTTCTGTCTTCCTCAGGAGTCTCGGCCTAACTCTGACCAGTCATTACTTCTTCTATCTGGTTTCTCTTCTGTAACCGCTCTGCCTACGTTCTGACCGCTGATTCTTCTGACCGACCGAGTGACTGCCCGACTGGCTGAATTCTCTGTTCTCCTAACTCGGACCGCTTTCACCCGGTTATATACCTTCAGGTTTGCGGGTGCCTACAGGTGCGTCACATACATATCAGGTGGAACCCATGGCTTCCAGCTAGCTGCAACAGCCCTTCCTAATTAGGGCTCCTTCACCCGCCATCTCAGACACTAGCGCTCTAGAGGCTTAAGAAGGTTGACTTGCGTAGCTTTGAGCTAGCATTTCACCGGGCCTTGTGTCATGCGCTTCACTCAGAACTCCAAAGCACATTTAATTCTGGGATGTGTATTTCTCAGTTGACTTTAATATTTAGTGCCCTCTACTATCTAGGGTGACTGTGTTTTGAAACGTCCTTCTGTGGGCTGGGGCTGTAGCTCAGTGGCAGAGTGCTTACCTAGCACATGTGAGGCACTGGGTTCAATCCTTAGCACCACATAAAAATCAGCAAATAAAATAAAGGCCTGCTGTCCATGCACAACTACAAAAACACTAAAAAAAAAAAAAAAAAAAAATAGTCCCCTCCGTGTGTGCCTGCTGCTGACAACAGGTTCTATAAGCCCTGAAAATCTGCGCAGAACTAATTAACAATGACTGCTGTTATTAGATGTATTTAGGTCTGAGCTTTCAGATTTTACTCAACAGAACTTCTGATGAGGATAAGTTAAAATTCAGCCTGTAAGGTTCTTTCTTGTCATCTGGGCGGCCATCTCAAGTGACAGCCACCATTTTCCCTCCCAAGGGCCTTTCCAGGAAGGGCTCCCCACTCCCTAACCAACCCAACCCCTCACTGCCCACATTCTTTCCTGCCCAAGGGTGTACCCCCACTCCCTAATACCAAGCCCACCCTTAAACCACCTGGCTCTGATCCCTGAGCCTGGCCCGTAGAAGCCCCAAAATCCAAGCCTGTCCCGTCTCCCTCCGCTCTATGAAGAGATGACCTTTATTTGTCAGCTATGACTAAACTCTCGTGTGTATCTCTGCCTGGTCTCTGTCTTTCATTTCTTGCTGGCCGGTCTCCTGCTTTTTCGCTTTCCTTTCACAGCACAAGAAAGAACTGCAGAATTTTCCCTGGTAACGTAGGCTTTTCTGGGCTGTTGATTCGCCATTGTTTCCTCTGAATCTTTCCATCTTGACGACGTCCTTAGGCCTTGCTAAGCATCACAGCAATATTCTGTAACCTTAGAGTAAAAAGAGGACACCAGAAGTTGATTTGCAGGAGATCTCAGGCGTGTGTGGGGCCTTGACAGCGAAGTCAAGGGACTTAAATCCAAACCTAGAAGTATAGAAGCCTCAGGAAGCATCTTAGGGTATGAGGTAGAACCTCCATTTGGCTTGTGACTATTAGTTTTTTGTTTGTTTGTTTTGGTACTGGGGATTGAACTCAGGGGCACTAGACCACTGGGTCACATCCCCAGCCCTTTTTTGTATTTTATTAGAGACAGGGTCTCACTGAGTTGCTAAGTGCCTTGGCTGAACTTTGAACTTGCGATCCTCCTGCCTCAGCCTCCCAAGTGCTGGGATTACAGGCGTGTGCCACCGCGCCCGGCTCTGTGACTATTAGTTTTATGGGTCAGAATAATTTCTAATGGTCAACTCAGGCAAGTAAAGAGAAGGGAGGCCAGACTGGGTTCTGCCAGGGGGACAGAGTGGCATTACACTCAAAGCTAGAGTTGGCACAGTTAACGCACTCACTTGGAGAGAAAAAGATGATGGGCTTGGGAAAGACAACCCTTTTCTACTTGGCACACCACATGGACAACTAAGTGAAAATTTGAGTAGCAAAGTTTGATTAGCCTGCCTAGGAGACTTGGGAAACAAAAGACAAGAATAATACGGGTGCAGTAATTAACATGGGTTTAGGTCACAAGTGAATATTTTAAAGAAAAGCGCAAAGAGTGGAACAACTATGTCTGTGTTCCACTCAAAATCCCAGCAGATGAATCAGATGTGGGCGGGCCCTAGAGCAAGAGGGATCCGCAGCTCTGGCTCTGTGGACACCAAGCCACGGTGTGGGCGGCTGGCCTGGGGCCTCCTGACCCAGCTTCTAAGGTGGACCGTCATGATGTGCTTAGGGGTGCAGACCTGAGCACACATTGGATGTGTTGAGGGCTACATGTTCAAATCCACTCCACTCCAACAAGTGTGTGTGCATTCCAACAAATGCACATCAATGCTTTTTGTGCAGGGCACCTGCAAGATGCTGAGGACAGAAGCAGGGCCAAGCTCAGCTCCTTGCTGTGGCAGCTTGCATCTGGTGGCCTGTGGGACACACACCAGCAGCCCAGAGCCATGCATGTGAGCTTAGGGCAAGGCAGACAGGTGGGTGGGCGGCCCTGGAGACACCTCCTCCTGGGTTTTGGCGGTCAGAGGCAGGATGCTGTCACTAGACTCAGCGAGGTAGGCTCTGGCCCCAGGTTGGGGGTGACCCAGACTGACCTAGGCTGAGTGCTCTGCTCCCGTGTCCCTTGCTGACTTTTAGAAATGAGCAGATTTTATGGGTAAGTGAGGCCCTCGGGCCACGGGGACGGAGGCAAAGGGCTTCTTGGCTCTCACAGAGATGTGGGACACAGGACAGTGTGCACGTGGTGCAGGAGAGAAGTCCTGTGACCTTGTTCCTCATCACCTGAACGCGAGCCAACACCCCACAGGCAGGAGAGCAAGAGGCAGGGCCTGCGTCCTCCTGCTGGGGAGGCCGCGCCCGCCTGCCGGTGCCCGCTGTCCTGGTTTGCGGATTCTCTAGTCGCAACACTCGCGTCCTGACCGACCGCGTGCTAGGCCTTGTGCTGAGGATCTTACATGCATTATTTTCTTTCCTTCTCACAATGATTTTTTTTCTTAAACTTTTTGAGGTAATTGTGGAATCACATGCAGTTATAAGAAGTAATCACTCGGGACTGGGGTTGTGGCTCCGCGGTCAAGCGTTCGCCTAGCACGTGCGCGGCCCGGGTTCGATCCTCAGCACCACGTAAACATAAATGCATTGCATGTGTACAACTAAAGCAAATAAATAAATATTAAAAAAAAAAAGAAGTAATCACTCCTTGTCCTTTTAGCTGAGGTCAATGTAGTGTCAGGTGTGGTAAGAAATAGTACAGGAGAATCCCACGTTCTCTTTGCCCAGTCTCCCCAGTGGCAACGACTTGCAAAAATGGAGTAAGATATCACAACAGGATATTGATGTGCTATAGTTAAATCACAGACATTTCCACCCCCTCATGTAGAATTTCCATAGCTCCCCCCCCCCCCCACTTCCCTCTCATCACATCCAGCTCATAACCCTGGCAAGCACTAATCTGCTGTCCATTGCTATAGTCTTGTCATTTCACGACTGTCATGTAAATGCTTTGTTTGACCCTGTATAGCTCACAGGAGATTAATCCAAGTTGTTTGTTTTATCAACAGCTTGATTGTTTTTATTGAGTAGGATTCCATGGCCTGGGTGAACCACACTCATTTAACCATTCACTCATTGAAGGACAGCTGGGTTATTTCAAGTTTTGGGCCAATGAAGGTGATATAAGAATTCTTGTGTGGGTTACTTTGTGAACATGTCTTCAGTTCTGTTGAAAACATGCAGAGAGTTTCAGATTGGCCAGGGCCCAAAATTTCTCCCCAAAGCCTGAGAGATCGTCACCCTGTCCCAATAAGGCACACACTGTGAATTTTCCATTCCTGGTCCCCTGGGATAGGTTCCTTCATTTGGCAGTTGCTTCCCAGGCACTTACTCTTTGCCAGGCACTGATGAACAGGAGGGCTTTGCATTGAACTTGATTCTTAATTTGATTCTTAAAGAAGAAAGACCCATTTAAAAGTGCCTGGCTCATGCCCTCCACACTAAACCCCACCAACTCCAACTCTTTACTTGCAAACTCCTGTTGAACCTTAAAGACACTTCTAAGAGGCCCTCTCTACTCTTCCAGTTCCTGCCTTCTCTGCCCTGGGAGCACTTATGCCCCTCTATTGCAGTGCCTACTTAATGCCTCATCTTCTCTGCCAGACCTTAGGGGTCTATGCTGTGTGGGACAGGACCAGCTTTACTCTCTGCAACCCCAGCTGTAAGCATAGTGTCTGACCCAAAGAGGAAACATGATAGATGCTATTGACAGGGTGAAGAGATGGACAGAAGTACAGACAGATGCATAGATGGGTGGGCAGCAGATGGACAGATAAGTAGACAAATGGACAGATAGATGGATAGGTAGATGGATGGATGGATGGATGGATGGACAGGTGGGTGGCTAAATGAATGAAGGTACGAAATAAATGATAGAATTTGGAGTGTTGTAATATGTTGGCATCAGGCCGGGACTTGGGGTGGCTACTGGAGGCCTCATGGTTCCTGGATCCTGAGATCTACCTAGCCCAGTCTGGGCAGGCAAGAATGGAGGTTTGGAGAAGCAAGTCAGCCCAGGTGGCAAGGGCTGGTGTTCCAGGTGAAGGACTGAGAGTTTTGCACAGTAAAAATGAAACTTAACTTGTGGCAGGTGTGGTGGCCCATGCCTGTAATCCCAGGAACTCATGAGGCTGAGGCAAGAGGATTGCAAGTTCAAAGCCAGCCTCAGCAACTTAGGGTGGCCCTAAGCAACTTAGGGAGGCCCTGTATCTAAATAAAAAATGAAAAGGGCTGGGGAAGTGGTCAGTGGTTAGGTGCCTCTGGGTTCAGTCCCTAATATCAAACAACAACAAACAAACAAAAAACCTGTTTGCAAAGAATTGATACAAATGAAGAAGCCGGGAGCGGTGGCACACGCCTGTAATCCCAGCACTTTGGGAGGCTGAGGCAGGAGGATCGCGAGTTCAAAGCCAGCCTCAGCAATGGCGAGGCACTTAGCAACTCAGTGAGACCCTGTCTCTAATAAGATACAAAAAAGGGCTGGGGATGTGACCCAGTGGACGAGTGCCCCTGAGTTCAATCCCCGGTACCACAAAAAAAAAAAAAAAAAAAAAAAAAAAATGAAGAAACTTGCCGGGCGTGGTGGCGCACGCCTGTAATCCCAGCACTTGGGAGGCTGAGGCAGGAGGATCACGAGTTCAAAGCCAGCCTCACCATGGCGAGGCACTTAGCAACTCAGTGAGACCCTGTCTCTAATAAAATACAAAAAAGGGCTGGGGATGTGGCCCAGTGGTTGAGTGCCCCTGAGTTCAATCCCTGGTACCAAAAAAAAAAAAAAAAAAAAAAAAAAGAAAAAGAAACTTGGGGTAGGAAGGGCAGCCCACAAGGAATCACAGCAAAATATGATTTTTAAAAGCAGTGGATGCTTTTTTAGGGATGTTGTCAGTCATTGGGATTGTCAGAAACATAGCGTGCAGGCAAGTCAAAGTGGCTGGGCTGCTTTCTGACTGTGTTGACAGTTTCTCTCTAAAGCAGTAACTTTTTTTAGTAATGTTTCATCTAGGACGCCCTTCTCCAAAGTCCTTTGGTCTCCATAAGGGGCTGTCATGCCAGTGAATCATGTGGAATTACTAAGGTGATCTTCAAAAGCTTTAGTGTGTTTGCTAAGAATTTTCTTTTTTACTCTTTCTTTTTCAGAGTGACAAGATTTAACTTGAGTTTACCATAGTGACTTAATGAGGTGAAGGACCAGCATGTCACACAGGAATGTGCAAACCCCGACACAAGGCACACCGTGGGGCAGGTGGAGAAAGAGCACGTGCCCTTCTTTAGCCCCTCGGAGCTCCCTCTCATACTGTAACACACACACACACACACACACACACACACACACACACCTGGCACCTTTTGTGAATGGAAACAATATAATCAGCACATATTCCAGGTTCTTTTTTTTTTTTTTTTTTTTTTTTTTTTTGGTACTGGGGATTGAACTCAGGGGCACTCGACCACTGGGCCACATCCCCAGCCCTTTTTTGTATTTTATTTGGAGACAGGGTCTCCCTGAGTTGGTAAGTGCCTCACCATTGCTGAGGCTGGCTTTGAACTCGCGATCCTCCTGCCTCAGCCTCCCAAAGTGCTGGGATTACAGGCGTGTGCCACTGCGCCCGGCTATTCCAGGTTCTTGAATTATGTTTTAGGTGAAATGAAAAGGTTTTTTTTTTTTTTTTTTTTGGTACCGGGGATTGAACTCAGGAGCACTCGACCACTGGGCCACATCTCCAGCCCTTTTTTGTATTTTATTAGAGACAGGGTCTCACTGAGTTGCTAAGTGCGTTAGCCTTTGCTGAGGCTGGCTTTGAACTCTGGATCCTCCTGCCTCAGCCTCCCAAGTGCTGGGATTACAGGACGTGTGTCACCGCGCCTGGCTTTGAAATTAAAAGTTTTAAAAGCATTATGATAGCCGGGCGCGGTGGCGCACGCCTGTAATCCCAGCACTTGGGAGGCTGAGGCAGGAGGATTGCGAGTTCAAAGCCAGCCTCAGCAATGGCGAGGCACTTGGCAACTCAGTGAGACCCTGTCTCTAATAAAATACAAAAAAAAAGGGCTGGGGATATGGCCCAGTGGCCGAGTGCCCCTGAGTTCAATCCCCGGTACAAAAAGAAAAAAAAAAAAAAAAAAAGCATTATGATGCTAAAAGATTTCTGAGATGGCTAAAGAATTCCAGAGATCTCAGGCAGTAACAGGTTGTTGATTTTCTCTGCAACAGTAACTAGCAACTGTAAGAGTCAGGTTCACAATCACAGTGCCGCTCCGGAAATGCTTGAGAAGCCCTATCCCTGTCTGAACAGTCTAGAAGTGAGTCTGTGGGGGAGAGGAGCCGAGGGGGTACATCCTTTTGGGACAAGCAGGTCCACTTCCTAACTCCGGAAGCCAGGGGTGATACCACTTCAGCCAAGTGAACCCAGTTGCCCAAGTGTTCTTAAAATAGGCTGAAGGCAAGGTCGCAAAGTACAGGCTGTAAATATTTAAAGATCTCACACACAGAAGCCACACCAAGAGATGGAATTTGGACGTGACCTTCAGGTCAGTTCCCATCAATTCCAAAGCTCTCAGCCCCCAGGAAATAGGGCTCAGCTGCTGCCCCTAGTGGCACTTGAGGGTGAGGTCTCAGAGGCTGCTCCTCCTGTTGGAACGTCTCAGCTGCTGTTGCAGGAGGACAGGCATCCCGCAGAGCCACGTCCAGGTCCTCACTCCCAGCACCTGTGAAGTGGCTTGTCGTGAAGTAGGGTCTTTGCAGACCATACCTTAACTCATCAAGTTGTGACCCTGATGAGGGTGCACCTAATCCGATGTGGCTGGCCTCCTCCCAGGAAGAGGAGACGCCCCGGGAAGACAGGCAGGTTGTGGGGTGCAGCTGCTAGCTGAGGGACATGGAGGTGAGTGGCCAGCAGGCACCAGGAGAGCCAGGAGAGCACCTCTCCTAAGGCTTCAGACAGCATGAACTTCTGGCTTCCAGAAGGGAGAAAGACTATGACTGAAGGCCCTCCAGGTGGTGGTACGTTGTAGCACCAGCCCCAGGAACCTGGCATGGTGACACTTCTGGGGGTCGCTGACCCTTCTGTGGGGTCAGACACAGGGCCTGCAGTTGGGCACAGAGACAGGTTCGCAGTGCGCAGGTGCAAGGACCTCGCACCTGGGACTCTCCGCAAGGCAGTCCCATCCAGGCATGCTGAGGCCTGTGCCCTTCTGAAAGAATAGGCTTACGAAAGGGTTTTGGCCCTTTGCCATGAAACAACCTTAGGCCTCGGATTCTAGCTTCAAACACTCTGCCCCGTGGCTTGGCTGAGCGGGTGTGGCATCAGAAGAGGTGTGCCGGCTCTGATGGAGCGGCGTGCTGTGGGCCGCACACAGCCCTTGGCGGGTGGTTCACAGTGCCAGGTGCCGAGCTGGGGTGGGGCACAGAGAGGGCTGTGTGCCCATCTGGCCTCTCCCTTCAGGGGCCGGGTGTCTGTGCTCCCCAGAGGTCCATTCCAGACCATTCTGAACTCCCTGCCCTTTTGAGTGGTCTGAGTTATTCTGGAACTTGCTTTCGTCATTCAACACTCGTCAGTGAGATTTGCCATATTGATGTATCTAGATCCAGGCCTCTTGGTTAGAGTTTCACTGCATGAATATCCCACCATTTATTTACCCATTCTACTGAAGATGAGTGCTTCTTTTTTTTCTTCTCCCCATTTTTTCATTTTTTTTTTTTTCCTTTGGTACTGGGGATTGAACTCAGGGGCACTGGACCACTGGGCCACACCCCCAGTCCTTTTTTGTATTTTTTTTTTATTAGAGACAGGGTTTCACTGAGTTGCTAAGTGCCTCGCCATGGCTGAGGCTGGCTTTGAACTCGCGATCCTCCTGCCTCAGCCTCTCAAGTGCTAGGATTACAGGTGTGCGCCACCACGCCCGGCTCATGATTTTTTTTTTAGGGAGTGGGGTACTGGGATTGAACCCAGGGGTGCTTAAACACTGAACCATATCCCCAACCTTTTTTTTTTTTTTTTTTTTTTAAATAGGGTCTCACTAAGTTGTTTAGAGCCTCACTGCTCACTGGATGAAGCAGGAGGATCCCAAGATCAAGGATGATCTCAGCAACTTAGTGAGACCCCATCTCTAAATAAAAAATATAAAGGACTGGGAATGTAGCTCAGTGGTAAAGTGGCCCTAGATTCAATCCCCAGTACCAGAAACACATTTTTTTTTTTTTATTGTTAGAAAGTCTTTTGCTGTAACCGGCTGCGGGCAAGTTACGGCAAAGCTGTGGAAAGAACTCAACAAAAGACAAAATAGAAAAGAAAAGATTAATTTAATTCTCCCGGGCAAGATCCCACTACCACGCGGTCCGGCAGGAGAGAGAGAATGGCACCTGCTGGTTGTTTCCTCTGGTAAAAAGTTTTTTCTATCTCGCATCAAGTCCCGTGAGATTTTAAGGCGAGCGAGATCCGGAAGGCATTTCCGATGTAAACAAATGGTCTCCGCAGACTCTTCAATGAGGGCTTCTGCATTTTGCTATTATTCAAATATTGTCAAATTAATTTTTTTTTTGGACTTTATGTGAGTTTTTCCCGTTATAGAAAAGACTTCTTGTAGGCCAGGCCCAGTGGGGCATGCTTGTAATCCCGGTGACTCAAGGGGCTGAGACAGAAGGATTGCAAGTTAAAAGCCAGACTTGGCAAGAAGGAGACCCTGTCTCAAGATAAAAAATAAAAAGGACTGGGGATGTAGTTTACTGGTAAAGCACCCCTGAGTTCAGTCCTCAGTACCAAAAAAAAAAAAAAAAAAAAAAAAAGAAAGAAAGAAAAGAAAGAAAAAAGGAAAGACTTGTGTTCTTCCTACCATGAATTCAAAGACATCTCTGAAGTCTAAGTTTGTAATTCACCTGGAATCTGCATTTGCGTACGTGTGAACTGGAGATCAGCATCTTCCTATGTGGAGAATCAATTGTCCAAGCGCCCTTGCTGGACAGACTGTCCTTCCCCAATGGCTTGCAAGGTGGCCTCTGTCAGACGCGGGTTTCCTAGGTGTGGTGTGTGCAGGGCTCTGGTCCTGGTTTGTCTGCTTCTCCCCTGGGTGATGGGGCACTGCCGTCACCCTGTATCCTGATAAGTGCTCTTGGTAGGGTCAGGCAAGAGAGCTCAGTGCCTTCTTGATTCTAGAGCATTTCGATGCCTCCAGAAAGAAGCCCTGTGCCCATCAGCCACAACTCCCTGTTCCACTGCCCCTCTCCTCCCAGCCCGTGACAACCATAAAAATGCCAGGATGCCCTTTTGCTCAGTGGTGGAGCCTCTGGGTTCAATTCTCAGTACCAAAAAAAAAAAAAAAAGAAGAAGAAGAAAAAAGAAGGCAGTGTGCCTCAGGGGGCCTCTGGCCATGCCGGCAGTGCTTGGAAGAGTGCGGCCCACAGACCACAGAGCCGGATGTGGCCTGGCTAGGCCGCATGCACACAGCAGCAGCAGGGCCAGGGGGGCTCAGGAGCTCCCACGGAGCCACACGCGAGCAGAGGTGGGAAGTCTGGGAATACTTCCAACATGCTCCAGTGTGCAATCAAGCATTGGTCACTTCCGGATAACACCACTCAATGTCATTTTTAGTGTTTTAAATAATGTCCGACTTGACGGTGGCCACACCTCCACCTGTGAGGACTCTGGACCTGGATGGCAGAGAGCCTGGGGCCCAGCGGGGGGCACAAACTCCAAGCGTCAGTGCAGAAGCAGCAGCGCTTCTTCTCCCACTGTCTGGGGGTGACAGGTCTGAAGTCACCATGCCAGCCATGTCCCTTGGGAACCTTCACAGGGACATCCTGGCTGCTTTGGCCAGCTTCCAGCCCTGCAGCGCCCTGTGCTGCTTGTCTGTGCCCATCTCTCCTCTGCCCCAGGCCTTCCCTGTGGGGTCGATGTCCAGATTCACCCTCTCCACCCCCCTCGTATAGGATGTCGAGCCACCTCCCTCCAGTGTGGCCTCATCTTTTTTTTTTTTTTTTTTTTTTTTTTGTACCTGGGATTGCACTGAGGGCACTCGACCACTGGGCCACATCCCCAGCCTTTTTGTATTTTATTAGAGACAGGGTCTCACTGAGTTGCTAAGTGCCTCACCATTGCTGAGGCTGGCTTTGAACTCGCGATCCTCCTGCCTCAGCCTCCCAAGTGCTGGGATTACAGGCGTGAGCCACCGCACCTGGCGTTTTTTTGTTTTTTGTTTTTATTTGTTTTAGTTGTACACAATGCCTTTATTCTTTACGTGGTGCTGAGGATGGAACCCGGGCCCCGCACGTGCTAGGCGAGCGCTCTACCACTGAGCCACAATCCCAGCCCCTGGCCTCATCTTAACTAATCATGTTTACAAATAAGGTGACATTCCGAGGTACTGGGACTATGACTTCATCGTCTCTTTTGGGGGACAAAAATCAGCCCCCTGCAGGCAGCCACGCTGCATGTCTGGTTCCTTGCTGTGGTTCCAGGCTGCTCCTCCAAAGGCTGGCCCAGTGTCATGTGTTCTGAGCAACCAGGGTCTTACCTGCGCAGGTGCACACAGCAGGCTGGGTCATCGTGAATCCCAGCCCAGCAGTGGCCGTAACAGGCCAGGAGCCCTGAGTGATCCCTTCAAACGCCCATCTCGGGGAGGGGGACGGTGGTGATCCTGGTCCCACGGGTGCCGAAGGAGCCACCTCCCATAAGTCCCAAATCTCCACTGGCCCCCAGGGAACAGCAAACTCAGGAGCTCACCCTCGTCGAGGATGGCTGGCATGGCAGAGGCGGAGGCGGTCATTCCCTCTCCACACTCAGGTCCCTGGCGAGATTCCTGGTGGGAGGACCCCAGAAGGACCCTGGGGACTCTGGGACCAGGATCCCGGCTTTGCAAGATAACTCTGGATTCAGGAAGCACCTACTCCCACCACCAGTAGGGGGCACAAGAGGCTGGCGTGGGAGTCCCCCTGTACGACAGGCTGGGGATATAGCTCTGTAGGTAGAGAGCTTGCCTCACGTGCACAAGGCCCTGGGTTCAATCCCCAGCACCACGCACACACACACACACACACACACACACACACACAATCTTAGAGGGTCTTAGTCATAGCTGCACATTGAAATCATGGCAGGGGTCGGGTCATGGCAGGGGTCGGGGTGCTTTAAAAAAAAATCCACTGCCTGCCAAAAGATTTGGAATCACCTTCTCAAAGAAGGTATGCAAATAGCGAAGAAGCACACAGAGAGGGCTCAATGTCTCGAGTGAGGGGAGAGGGAGATCAGAACCCTCTGCATGCCCGCTAGGGCTGCTGTAATAGAAGAGACAGGCAGGCAGGCGTGGAGCTGCAGAACCCCCTGCTGCTCGCCTGGGGGCGAAGGCAGCTTCGTCACTCAGCTCTGCGCACAGAAGCCAAGAACAGAGACAGCCCAGCCTTGCTCCAGGGGGTGAGTGGACAAGCAAGACGTGACCGACCGATTGCCCGAATCTTGCAAGGTGTGTTCCAGAAGAACTAGTGAGCGACACTCGCCTCTAGGAAGTCAATGGGCGAATGTTAAAGTGCACCGCAAGTGCTCCAGGGCCTGGCTTCTCCCCTCAGGCCTGCTGCCCACAGTGGACGTCTGGCGAAGTCTGCGGACATCTATTGGTTGTCTTAAGAAAGGGTGTTAGTCCTTAGATCCAGCAGGTAGGGGCCGGGGTGCTGCTGAAAAGCCAGAGGACTAAGAGTCCTCTGGTGGGAAAGGGCAGCAGCCCCGCCCTGGAGCCATGCTCTGGTGATGCCAGCCGGCTCTCTAGACTGCGTCTGGCGGGTGCGTGGCTTGGTCTTCCCGATGGCCAGCTCCTCTCCTTCCTCCTCTCCCTGTGCCTCTACTCACTTCCAGTCCACCTGCAGTCCGGGTACACCCAGGAAGCAGTGGACTCTGAACACTCCAGCTGTCTCTCCCTCAGGTCCCCACACCTGCCCACAGCCACCTCAAGGCCGCAGGAGAGCCATCTTGTTGAAGGTAGACCACGCCTCTCCTCTACGCAATGCCCTGGCCCCTTTCCACTTCTGCCAGAGTAAAAGCCAAAGCCCTAAATTGTCTTCTCCACCGCCCTCCCACCCCTTCCTCCTGAGCCAGCGTCCAACCCAACCCAGCGGCCCTCCTGAGTGGTGCCCTGGCCAGTTGGGGCCAAGACTGCCAAGCAGGCTGCTGCCCCAGGGTCTCTGCACTGGCTCCAAGGTACATTCTCTCTCCAAACACCACGCTCCACTCCTCACCTCATTCTAACTCACTGAGAGTCTGTCTTTGTCCACGTCCTATTTATCTGACCCCTGCCTCTGCCTCAGCATTCCTGCATTCCTGCCTCCCCTGCTCCAGCTTCCTTCAGCTGACATCTGCTCGCCCCCCAGGATGCTGGATGGTTGCTGTTACAGGGTGGGCTGTCTTTTCCCAGCGAGGGTGCTGACTTGTCAGGGTTGCTCATCGCTCCTTCCCTGGCTCCGTGCTCAGTGTCCTAGCGGGTGCTTCAATTCAGTTCAGCTGAATGAATACATAATAGATGTCTGGTTCTTTTTTCTTTCTTTTTTTTTTTTTTTAAAGAAAGGAGGAAAAAGCCGGGCGCGGTGGCGCACGCCTGTAATCCCAGCACTTTGGGAGGCTGAGGCAGGAGATCGCGAGTTCAAAGCCAGCTTCAGCAATGGTGAGGCACTTAGTAACTCAGTGAGACCCTGTCTCTGAATTACAAAAAAGGGCTTGTGACCCAGTTGCCCCTGAGTTCAAAGAAAGGAGGAAAGTAGTGTAATGAGTTGTTCTATAACCAAGTACCTAGAATGGTCCTAGAATTGCTCAGTTTGCATTTTTTTTTTTTTTTAAATTTTTTTTTTTTGTTGCAGATGGATGCAATACTTTTTAAATTTTTAAAATCTTTTTAAAAAATATTTATTTGCTTTAGTTGTACACAATGCGTTTATTTTTTGAAATATTTATTTATTTGCTTTAGTTGTACACAATGCAATGTATTTATATTTACGTGGTGCTGAGGATCGAACCTGGGCCGCGCCCGTGCTGGGCGAGCGGCTCTACCACTGAGCCACAACCCCAGCCCCTTAAATTTTACTTATTTATGTCGTGCTGAGGATTGAACCCAGTGCCCCATGAATGCAAGGCAAGTGCTCTACCACTGAGCCACAACCCCAGCCCCTGCATTTTTTTAAAACATTTATTTATTTGCTTTAGTTGTACACAATGCATTTATTTTTATGTGGTGCTGAGGATTGAACCCGGGCCGCACACGTGCTAGGCAAGCGCTCTACCGCTGAGCCACAATCCCAACCCCCCCCTGCGTTTCTTTTAAAAAGGAACTACATGATTTTCTTGGCTCTAAGGCACATTTTATCTATAAAATTGGAAAAAAAAAAAAAAAATATACTGTTAGTCCAGTGGTTTAAATGCAGGTAGAATAAACATCTAACTTGGCATGTAAGTTAGCTCATTTAAACAGACTCTAAATCCTGCACCTACCTCCTCAACACTGCTTCTTGAATATGAATAAGGAGATTGACAGTCTTTAAGGCATTTCTATAAAGAGTGGCAGAAACTTGATATGGAGACAGTCTCCTAGTTAAATTTAGGTTTCCAGGGTCCTGAAAAATTCCCCTGAATTTTTCAACAAACTTGCAGAATGAGTTCCACATGCCAGGCTCAAGACTTGGCCCTGGGAACAGTTCCCCACGCCCCAAACCCTGCTCTGAAATCAGCAGTGTTTTAAGTAGCTATGAGTCAGTTAAACAACACGCTTATTAAAATATGTATCGACTGAGCATCAACCACCTTCCAGAGTTGGGCAGTAGGGAAGAAAACACAGGGACCTGCCTTCCTGGGGCTGCTGGCGGTGGAGTGGCGGGAGAAGCCCAGTGCCTGGTGAGGTGTAGAGCGTCTAGAGCAAGCTCCTGTCCTAGGGCACCCTAAAGACCAAGAGGGAGGAGAACGAGTCGTCAGGCATCTTCAGGGGCTCGCTCTGTGGAAGAGGCCAACAGGCGGTAAGCATCCAGATGAAGGAGCACGGGAGGTGCACCTAGCTGGACTGTCCTGGTCCCCCTGCACGGGTGAGGGAAGGGAGAGCTTTGCAGGTGAGCTGACTCCATTTGTAAGAAGCGAGCACGGCTGATTGCCATGCACGTGTAGGACGGGCGCCCCGGGGCCCACCCAGAAGATGAATTCATTCACTCTCCTGTGACTCGGGGGTCTCAGGAGTGCCTGTGAGGTGCCACCTACTGCTCACCAGGCACAGTGGTGAACCAAACAGAAAGCCCCTTCCTCATGGAGCCCACGTGCTGGAGAGGGAGTCAGAGCAGGTCCACATGTAAATGAGGGTACAGTTCTAGATATGAAGGCTATGAAGAAGGTGGGAGGATAAATGACTTCACAGCCAGAGGGAAGGCAAGGAATGGTGTGCCTGGTCTGCCATACTGGGCATGCTCAACAGGACACCCGTGTAGGAGGGTTTGGGAGGTGGATGCAGAAATGGACAGAACGCAGGAGGGAGAAGCAGAGAGGAGACGAGGTCTGGAGCATCACCCTCCAGGAAAACATACATCTCCTCAAGGTAAAAGGGTAGACAGGAGTGTAAAAGTTCCAGGTGAGCTTTGAACATGTGCTGGATAAACGGAGAGGTATACCAGGTTCATGAATGGGAGAGCATGATATCAGAAAGATAGTAAACTTAACTCTGTATTCCATTGATGTGTTGCAAAGAATGAGATACGCCGATTCTGAAATTCATATGGAAAAGTCCAGCGCTATACAGGCAACTCTGTCAAAGAAGAGGGCAGGAGAACCTGCCCTACCTGTTCCAAGGCTTATTATGTACGTATGATTAAGACACTGTAGTGTTGTCCAGGGTCAGACAGAGAGTTCAGAAGCAGACCCGTGTGGAAGGAGGACTTCAGCAGATGGTAGAAGCAAGATTACAATCAGCAAGAAGGAATAGGATGTTTCACAAATGGTATTGGGACAATTTGCTTTTAACATACATAACATAAAAACAAAGCTTTATTTTAAAAACTCACTTCATATCCAGAGTAATTTAAAGTGGGGTTAAAACCTTATATGTGAACATTAAAACTGTGGCAAACTAATGGTGGTTTCAGTTCCTTACTATTCCTCCCCTGCAGAGAGGGAGTGGAATTGCCCCAGCCTTGAGGGGTGGGCCATATGTCCTTTTATTTTTATTTACATTTTTCTTTTTTGGTGGTACCGGGGATTGAACTCAGGGGCACTCGACCACTGGGCCACATCCCCAGCCCTTTTTTGTATTTTATTTAGAGACAGGGTCTCACTGAGTTGCTAAGTGCCTCGACATTGCTGAGGCTGGCTTTGTGCTGAAGGCCCGCTTCAGCAAAGATGTCAAGGTCAGCCCGACCTATGCTGGAAGGGAACGTTGAGGAAATGGAAATAATCCACACAGGAGCCAGGTTGTAGAAATCCTTCTACTCTTCTTCTCTTTTACTTTTTTTCAGTATGGATTTTATACATCCCAGCAAACACAGCAATTTACATTTCAACTATAGATTTCAATAAAGAATTCCAGTAAAGGAGGTTACACTAAAGATTTCCAGTAAGGGAGATTACAATAAAGAATTACAGTAATTAACTATAGAAGGTTACTTTAAAGAATTTCAGGACACTCCAGGGTCAATCAGGGAAAAACAAAATAGTTATCCTAAGTACCTACTATTGATCAATCAATCAATCTATCCTAGATTTGCTGAAGGATAAGGGAGAGTCTTTTACAGACACAAAAAGACCATTAGCTTATCAATTGTTAATGCTACGCCCTGTAGGGAGGGGCTATTTGCAAAAGCTAATCTTAGCTGAAAAAAAAAACCTATCTTGCTAGTTTAGCCAGGTTCTGGCTAGATTCCACAGGGCCATAGAACTGGTTTTTCTTTTCTTTTTTTTTTTTTTTTGTGGTACCGGGGATTGAACTCAGGGGCACTTGTCCACTGGGTCACATCCCCAGCCCTTTTTTGTATTTTATTAGAGACAGGGTCTCACTGAGTTGCTAAGTGCCTCGCCATTGCTGAGGCTGGCTTTGAACTCGCGATCCTCCTGCCTCAGCCTCCCAAAGTGCTGGGATTACAGGCGTGCGCCACTGCGCCCGGCTTGGTTTTACTTTTGATAATTAAATGTATTAGAACCTGGTGGTCATACAGTAGAAATACATCAAGAGCAGTAGAAATACATCAAGAGCATATACAGACAAAGTTAATTCCTAATATAGTCGCATAAAAGTGGCATCTCATCAGCAAAGAGGAGCCAAGTTCAAACTTCCAGGCATTTAACCGGAAGGAGCTTGGGTTCAAACTTATTTGCGAGACCAAGGGAGAACTCAGATTATCGGGCTCAATCCCTGGTTAGGGAGAACTCAGATTCACAGCCCTGATTTAACAGGTTGGAGATCCAGCTCAATCCCAGGTTGGGGAGAACTCAGATTCACAGCCCCGAGCTAACGGGTTGGAGATCAAGCTCAATCCCCAGATGAGAAATACAGCAGCATTGAACTCGCGGTCCTCCTGTCTCAGCCTCCCAAAGTGCTGGGATTACAGGCGTGCACCACCACGCCCGGCTTATTTACATATTTCTAGGGCACTGTGTGATAACCCAATGCATGTCAACAACGTGTGATTTTCAAATCTGGGTACTCATTATTTCCATCTCTACACTGATCATTTCTTTGATTAGTAACCTCCCAACTCCGCTCTTCTAGTTATTTAAAAAATAACTATCCCTCTTGACCCATGTGGGAAAGTCCTGGGCAGGCCCTCTCGGGCTCTCCTGGGCGGTCAGGTGCTTCCCACTTCGCTTCTAGGCACATGCTTGGGGAGCCCTGATCCCCCACATGATAGGCCAGCTGCTCTTCTGGGGAAAGAGGCCAGGGGGAGAGGCTGGAACTCGGAGGCCACACGGAGACGCCCACACAGAGGAGCATGGAGACACCAGTATGTTCAGGAAGAGCCCCCATTCGATGTTCCAGCTCCTTGAGTCTCCAGAGAAGTCCTGTCCCATGTGCTGCGTGATCGCTGCCGCAGGAGGCCCCACAAGACAGCACAACTACTCGGCCAAACCCAGCCCGCCCACAGAACCACAGAGGCCTCAGAACTTCTGTTTGAAGCGGCTCCACTTTTGGTGGTTTGTAGGCAGCAGGGGGTAACGGAGATCATCTAATGTGTGCACTACAGTCATGTGTTGAAATGTGACCCCCCACAAACACATGCAGCAGTCCTGAACCCCTACTGCCGCGGTGTGAAGGCTGTGGTTCTCCACAAGTCACGTGTTGGGACTCGAACCCTAAGATGACGGCATTGGGAGGTGGGGCATTTGGGAGAGATTAGGTCACAGGGCTCCACGGTCGTGATTGGATCAGGGCCTTACAAAGGAGGGTAATGCCTTAAGGCCTTCCCACATCTCTGGGCCTTTGGAGTCACGTGCCTGGCACCTTCTGAGGAACAGGGAACAGGCCTCGCCATGCTCCAACCCCGCAGGTGCCTTGGTCTTGAGCCTCAGCCTCCAGAACTGTGAGCAGTCAATTTTTTGGGGTAGGGGGTGGTACCGGGGATTGAACTCAGGGGCACTTGACCACTGAGCCGCCTCCCCAGCCCTATTTTGTATTTTATTAGAGACAGGGTCTCACTGGTTGCTTAGCGCCTCGCCATTGCTGAGGCTGGCTTTGAACTTTCAATCTTCCTGCATTAGCCTCCCAAACCACTGAGGATTGAACCCAGTGCCTCATACATGTGAGGCAAGTGCTTTACCACTGAACTACAGCCCCAGCCCTCAATCATTTTTTTTAAAAAATATTTATTTATTTGCTTTAGTTGTACACAATGAGTTTACGTGGTGCTGAGGATCGAACCCGGGCCGCGCACGTGCTAGGCGAGCGCTCAACTGCTGAGCCACAACCCCAGCCCCATCAATTTTTATTATTTATCAACTACCCAGTTTTCAAGATTTTGTTATAGCAACACAAATGGACTGATACCCAGTATCTCAGAATATAACATTATTGCAAATACACCGTTGCAGATGTCACGAATTGAGATGAGGTAATCCTGGAGCAGGACAGGCCCTTATTTGAATATGGCTTGTGTCCTTATAGAGGAGAAAGATTTGGACAAGAGACACAGGAAGGAAATGTTTCCCCTGGTGTGTGTATGGGGTGGGGACAGTGGGCACAGAGATTGCATCCACAAGCCAAGGAACAGCAGCAGCCACCAGATGCCAGGAGAGGCAGGAAGGACCCTGAGTGGGGTCTTCAGGAAGAGCAAGGTCCACCTTGACAGACATCTAGCCTCAGCTGTTTAGGACACCCATGAGTTTTATGGCAGCCTCAGGAAACTGAGACAGCTGCCACAGGGAACAGACAGACACGAGTGGTGGGAAATGAGGTTAAGGGGAAACTATAAACTGGGCCCACTGGGCTGACCCCCACAAGCTTTCCTTTTGAAAAAAGCACTTTACCTGCAGCCCTGCCTGGTTTAAGTCCAGAGGATATATTGCATTCCTCAGCAAACTACCCTGATCTGCTTGATAAGTGTAGGCCTGAAAGGCCCTTAACAGGCGTTCAAGTTACCCTGAAGGGGTGAGAGTGGTGTAACCCTTCACTGACCAGGTCCCAGCACTTAGGGAGATAAGGATATTCCCCCTAGCCATAAACGCTGTAGGAACAGGTTCCAATTAGAACGGTCAGCATGGGTCAAAGTGACCTCGAGTGGTCTTGTGCAGTGGGGACTTGAAAGTCTGATGTCATTCTGCGGTCTGTCAAAAATCAAGAGGTGGACCTAAGTGGGACCCCCAATTAAACTGGAGGGGAGGAGAGGTGCACAGTCCCTCTCCTCTTGAGAGGACCCTCTCTCTCCTTGAGAGTGTCCCTTTCCCCCTTCCATTCTTTCTAATAAACTTATGCCTGTTGCTCTGAGTGACATGTCTAAAATCTTTGGCTTATTTGCAAGAATTGGGGCTTGAAGAGGGGGTCTTGGCACTGCCTCAGCTTTGCCTTAGGCCTCTGCCCTGTGACAGCTGTATGCATGTGTGGAAAATCATCTCTCAAATGGACCTGAAGGCTCGTAGCTGAATCACAAAGTGGCTGCCTCTGGAGGAGGTCATTGCGTTAGCGTTCGGCGTGGGTCACAGCTGGTGTCTCTTTATCACTCTCTGCAGTTAGATGATTCTCCAAAACAAGGAACAGAACTCCAGTGAGAGGAATGAGGATCAAGCTGTCTGAGGACAGGGAGAGATGTGGATTCTGGTGACAGAATCACAGCACTGGAGGCAGGGTGTGTGGGCCGATGGCGCCATTGGATTCAGAAACCAGTGAGTCACTAGTGGCCTTTGGTGGCAGCTCCCTTGAGAGCTAGGCACAGAGGACAGCGCAGGAATGTGGGAGAAGGTGGTTGCTGGACACATCAGGCCCTGAAAGGAAGGTGACAGAGAAGGAAGACGTAGCTGGAGGGAACCCCACCCACCCCAGCCTCGCCACAGAAAGAATTTTCTGAAAGAAAAAAGATGAAAAGGGCATTTCCAACTGGATTCCTTTCAGTGTCTGAGGGGCATAGGCCCCGGGTAAAGGAGAAATCAGTTCTAAACAAGTTATGCAGACAGCTGTGGTGTGTGGGGCCCGGGCAGCCACGATGTGCCTCCTGCTTTATGACTCCCAGTTCTCCTGGTCTCAGTTGTGCCGGCCCCTCCAGCCTGAGCTCGGCCCCTCCAGCCTGAGCTCGTAGGATTGACAGGACGACGGGCACCTGAAGAAGCAGCCAGGTCCCTCTTCTTCCTATCTGCTTCCCTCTGGAAGCCTGAAACTGTTCCAGGGATTTCCTTCCCCAGCTGTGGCTGGTGGCTCTGCTTGGCTGAGCTGTTGTACCCAATTTTCAGGAAAAAAGTCTCATAAGCCACTCACGCAATAGCCAATGAAGCCTTTATTCTGGCCAGGGCAAAGCAGGATAGTAGAAAATGGCACGTGCTCTTAGCAAGGGCAGGGTTTATAAAGCACAGGTTAATAGGCCCTCAGGTGGAGAGGGTTAAAGGGTGGGCTAATGGGCCATCAGGTGGAGACTGTCCAAGTCCAGTTTAAGTGGCCTTTGCTTGTAACGAGCAAGTTCACCTGCATGTGAACACCTGGGCTTCTCGAAGGAGTCCCTGCAGATCCACACCAAAGAGGGCTGGACAGTGGGGTAGGGATCCTCCACCTGTGGGGACCATCAGCACCTACTGGCAACCTGGTGGCTTTGGCTTATTTGAATACACAAAGCCGGTCAGCCGGTCCACTTTCTGCTCATCCTGAACCTCTGGTGAACAGGGGTAACAGGAAGCAGACCTCCCCAATGCTTGCCCTGCAGCCTGTTTCATAAGTATTGAATTGACACGTTTTGTTGGAAGAGGCAGCGGTGGGAGAAGAGCCTGTGGCTGAGAAGACACAGGACGGGTGCCCGTGAGTCCCCCTCCTCCAATGTTCACCTCCGCCCCTCCCCAAGTGTGTCTCAGGAACCTCTGTGAGACAAAGGCCTTCTCATTCTCGCCTTGCTGCACCTACTGGGGAAGACATTCTAGGCAGAGGGTCCTGTCCCTGCACAGAAAAAGCTGTGTGTTAGCCGGGCGCGGTGGCGCATGCCTGTAATCCCAGCACTTTGGGAGGCTGAGTCAGGAGGATCGCGAGTTCAAAGCCAGCCTCAGCAATGGCGAGGCACTTAGCAACTCAGTGAGACCCTGTCTCTAATAAAAATACAAAAAAGGGCTGGGGATGTGGCCCAGTGGTCTAGTGCCACTGAGTTCAATCCCCAGTACCAAAAAAAAAAAAAAAAAGAAAAAGCTGTGTGTGGGGATAACTTGCTCAGGGCCACACCGTGGTGCCAGTCCCCTGAGCCACACTTCCCACGGGGTTCAAATGGGAGCATCAAGTTCTACCTCCCACCTTGGTATTTTCTTTAAAAATAAATACTGAGGGGCTGGGGTTGTGGCTCAGCAGTAGAGCGCTGGCCTAGCACGTGCGCAGCCCGGGTTCCATCCTTAGCACCACGTAAAAATAAACGCATCGTGTACAACTAACGCAAATAAATGAGCATTTTTTAAAAATACTGAATCTTGCCGGGCGCGGTGGCGCACGCCTGTAATCCCAGCACTTTGGGAGGCTGAGGCAGGAGAATTGCGAGTTCAAAGCCAGCCTCAGCAATGGCGAGGCACTTAGCAACTCAGTGAGACCCTGTCTCTAAATAAAATACAAAAATGGGGGAGCCGGCGCGCGGTGGCGCACGCCTGTAATCCCAGCACTTTGGGAGGCTGAGGCAGGAGGATCGCGAGTTCAAGGCCAGCCTCAGCAATGGTGAGGCACTTAGCAACTCAGTGAGACCCTGTCTCCAAATAAAATACAAAAAAGGGCTGGGGATGTGACCCAGTGGTCGAGTGCCCCTGAGTTCAATTCCCAGTACCAAAAAAAAAAAAAAAAAAAAAAAAAAAAAAAAAGGGCTGGGGATGTGGCCCAGTGGTCGAGTGCCCCTGAGTTCAATCCCCGGTACCACAAAAAAAAAAAAAAAAAAAAAAAAAAAAAAAAAAAAAAAAAAAAACAAACTGAGTCTTATGCGAATAATATATTTTAAACGCATTCAAAGGTTTCTCGTTTTAAAAAGGAAGAAACAGATTTCGCTGGTAGTCACTGCTGAAGGACAAGGACAATAAACTCCAGGGCGCCTCCCCTGTCTACAGCTGTCCCCCAGCCTTCCTGCCAGGTGTGTGTAGGGAGAGGTCGGTGGTAAATTGGAGCTTTTGTCATTTACAAGACCAGGCCTCTGCTCCAGAGAAGGCGGAAGGGAAACCAAGCTCGCACCGGCCCCCACCCGACCCGACTGCATTGGCTGACCCCAGCACCCCAGGCTCCAGCAACCTCCCTACCTGCCCTCCTGCTCCGCCCTGAACGAGCCCGCCAAACCCACTCATCCCATGACCTGGCTCTGCTGAACCCTATAAAACTCAGACTCTTGTAGCCCGCTACCATTTTGTCCCCCGAAAATGTGCCCCTCGGTTGCTTAATAGAAGCGTGGTTGACCCGTCCAGGTCTGTCCCCGCTTGGGTTATTTCTGCTTCCAACTGCAACTGCCAAAGCCACATTTTCCTTCCAAGCTTTAAATAGCAAAGACTCTCCACTTTTTAGATATAAAATAGCAAAAGGGATTCTTGCAAACGTGAAAACAAAACGACCCTAGAAGCAACGCCTCCCCCACCCGCGCCCCCGCAGGCTCCCTTATCAACAGGCCGTCCTGGGGCGCCTCTGGGATCCCGGCCAACTTTTCCAACGACCTTGATTGGTGGCTACTTTCGTGCACACGCAGCAAATCCAGGCAGCCCGGAGAAGGCTGGGCGCGCGGGGAGGCCGGCTACTTAAGGCGCCGGGCGACCCCTCGCCCGCCCCGGGACGCTGGGCTCGGGCACGGCCGGGCCCCTCTGCCCCTGGACGCGGGGTGCAGGAGCGGGGGCGCGGAAGGCGCTTCCGGGACTTTCCTCTCCCGCGGGGAGCCGCCCCGGCCGGAGCTCGGGTCCTCCAAGTCGGCCTGGGCTCCGCGGGGCGCGGCCTCCCCGGGGCGGAGAGAAGCGGGGATCTCCGCGGAAGAGCCTCCGCCCGGGCCGAGGGGCGGGCCGGCACCCACGTGCGCGCGGGGCCGCCTCCACGCCCCTGCCCGCGCCGGCACGCGCGCCTTCCCTTCTGCGCTCCCGCGTGGCCACTGCGAAGGTCCGCGCGAGTCCGCGCTCCAGGGCCGAGGCTGGGCTGGCTCCCCGGCCGCGTCCTGCGCCCAGCGGCGGACTGGACCCGGGCAGGGACGCAGGGCCCCGAAGGTGGCTTTTTGCGGGAAGATGAGGAAGCCCGACGGGAAGATCGTGCTCCTGGGGGACACGAACGTAGGCAAGACCTCGCTGCTGCAGAGGTACTTGGAGCGGCGCTTCCCCGACACGGTCAGCACGGTGGGCGGCGCCTTCTACCTGAAGCAGTGGCGCTCCTTCAACATCTCCATCTGGGACACTGCAGGTGAGAGCCCCTCGCCAGGTGGGCTCCGCAGGGGGCCGGGGCGCGGGACTCCCAGCCTGTGAAGCCCCCGCCTTGTGCAAGGCCCGGACCTCAGGTGGCAGATGCCCTCTTCTCTGTTCTCACTCGGCCTCCCATGATGTTGGCCAAGCTACACCAGGAGAGCTCGCCGGCTCCAGGAGAACCTGGTGGTCACCTTCGTGCCCAGCCGCGCTTAGCGCCCGGAGCTGCCTTCCTGGCCCAGCTCGCCGCTCACTGTAACCAGACACACACATCTTCGTTGCTTGTATTTTCAGTTTTTAAGTACCCTCCGGAATACAAACTCATTTGCTGCTCACAGTACTCTTGAGGGGCGCAGCGCTGACATTATTATTATCCCCCCCCCCCCGCCCCCTTTTAACAGAAGGGGAAGCTGAGGGCAGAGGCTGGCCCCGGCTGGGTTGGGTTAGGAGACTGGGAAACAGAACTGGTTTTCTCCTCGCTTCTGCTTTTCAGGTTATTCTCTGCATTTGGAATGATTTTCTGTTGGAACATTTTAAAGATAGGTAGTGAATTATTTTTAGTGTGTGTAATATTTGTGATTTGTTCAGAAAAAAAACTTAGGTAACTTGACTCAAGTTTTCAGTTCAGCTTTATGAAATAACACTGGCAATCCTAGTGTTGTAATGGAATTTATTTCCTTCCCCTTGAAAAAGAAGTTAAGTGGGAAAGTGAAGAAACTTGGAAACGGATGATGCATTTCTAGCAAGTGTGAGGTTTTGGACTCTGAAACTTTAAAGTTCTGACTTCTTTTATGTCAGCACTTTAAAAAGTGATATACCCAAAGGTCTTGTCCAGAATTTCTAAATTGCTGTCTTGGGTGCCTGAGTCTGCTGAATACACAAGATCACAGCAAATTCTGTGTTTAAAACTGAATTAATGAAGTTCTCTGGTGAACTTCCACCACTTCCTCCTCCCTCTTGCTGTCTTTGATGGTGTCTTGTTTTTATGGTGGTGAATGTGTGGACTCATTTATTTGTAGTTGTCTTGGGGAAACTGTCATGCAGGGAAACACAGGCGTCCCCAGACTTTTCTCCAGCTCTGACCCCCACCCAGGCTGAGGGCAGGGTTTCTCTAAGATCTTTTTCTCCAGTTGAGGGCCTCCCTTTCAGCATTTGGTGACAGTGGTAGGACCAATGCACGCTTTGGCACGCTTTGGCCGTCATGTTGAATCAGAGTCTAACGGTGTCTGCCGGTCTCCTACAGCACTTCACCCCTTGGTGTCTTTTATTGATTGGGGGACTTCCCTGCTGTCCTTGGTGTACATGAGGATATGTAGGAATTGGCACCAGGGGCCCTACACAGAGAACAGGCTCTGAGCTGTGGTGACAGAATGGGGCTCCTGTGTTGGAGGGCATGAAGTAGCAGTTTCACTTTGGTCACTTTCTTCATCAGTGCCAAGGACATGGTGCATCCGGAATATTAGTCACCAGGGGATTTTGTAACACTGCTGATGTGGTGTCCTAGGTATCTTGTGGGTCCTGGGGGTGGCCACTCATTTCCTGGCTGTCTTGGTGGCTGCCTCCTGTTCCTGGAACCCCAAGTGTGAGCGCAGAGGAGCTCCACAGAGCAGTGGGGGGAGGGGGCTCTTCTCCACGTTCCTGACCTCATGTGTACACACACCCAGGACGACCAAGGTCCAGAGTCAACAGGGGCCCAGGTCACCTCTGTCCCTGCCTCCCCAGTGACTGACTGGGATTATGGAGCACCTGGAGGGAAAAGAGAGATGGGAATAGACGTCTTTTCAGAATTTCAGGAAACCCAGAAGTCTAGCCTTTAGTGGGTTTGCTTTTTTTTTTTTTTTTTTTTTTTTTTTGCTTTTTTTCTAGTTCCTAAGTTTTCTTTCCATCCCACACATTGTTTTCAGTGTAGTTTTTTTTTTTTAAAATATTTATTTATTTGCTTTTGTTGTACACAATACAATGCATTTGTGTTTACGTGGTGCTGAGGATCGAACCCGGGCCGCGCACGTGCGAGGCGAGCGCTCTGCCGCTGAGCCACAACCCCAGCCCTTCAGTGTAGTTTCATGTCGGAGGCAGAAGGAGGACAAACTGGTGATGAACCCGTAGTTCAGTGCTGCTTTTAGTGGGGCGTGGGTGCAAGTATGTGGTGGCCTTGGGATATGTGACAGGAAGAGCAGGCACGGGGTGGGCACGTGTTCTCAAACACACCAGATACAGGACCTGGCTGCTCGTGGGGAGGTGGGTGGAGGGTGGAGCAGGGTGTGGGAGAGGGGATGCGTTGACCCATTAAGTAGCTTGCCCTACTCCAGGGACCCGGTGTGTGCATGACAGGTGGAGCTGGGCGGGGGGGCGGGAGAGCGCCTCGCACCTTGTTCTGTCCGTGGCCAGCCCTTCTCCTTCCGTTTATGCCCTGGTCACTCCCAGCCCTTGTCTGAGTGGGTACACAGGTTGGGGTCGTTTCTCCTGTGGGTCGATTGGTCTGGGACACAAAAGGAGGTGGCCCAAGAGGAGACAGCCCCGAGGGAGTATCCCCTGGCCTCTTCTCTGCCACTGGGTTGGTCAGAAACCGTCCACCCTGGCCTTGCCCATCATCAGCACGTACAAACTGAGCCTCTGCGGCGGCTGTGGGGCCACTCTCCACGCCCTGACCCGCACAGGCAGACTTGGTCCCCGCCCCATGGAAGGGCAGGCCCAGGCCGGAGGCATGGACGCAGTTTCACACGGGGTCGTTGGTTTGAAGAGAGCACAGCAGGGCAGGAGGAGGGGCAGCAGCGTGCCACGCAGACCCCAGGCCCACTCCGCGCCTCCCGTGTGTGTGGCGTTCTCAGGCTGCTGCCCCCCCCCCACTGCCCCCCGCTCGCTGCCCCCCCCCCTGCTCGCTGCTCGCTGCCCCCCTTCCCCCGCTCGCTGCCCCCCTTCCCCCCCGCTCGCTGCTCACTGCCCCCCTCCCCCCCCCCCCGCTCGCCCCCCGCTGCCCCCCTCCCCGCTCGCTGCCCCCCTGCTCGCTGCCCCCCTTCCCCCGCTCTGCCCCCCCCTCGCTACCTGCTCACTGCCCCCCTTCCCCCGCTCGCTGCTCACCCCCCCTCGCTGCCACCCTGCTCGCTGCTACCCCCTCACTGCCCCCCGCTCGCTGCCCCCCCCTCGCTGCTACCTGCTCACTGCCACCCACTCACTGCCCCCCACCCACCCACTGCCACCCTGCTCGCTGCTACCTGCTCACTGCCCCCCCTGCTCGTTGCCCCCCCCGCTCGCTGCCCCCCGCTCGCTGCCACCTGCTCGCTGCCCCCCCCAGCTCGCTGCCACCTGCTCGCTGCCCCCCTTCCCCCGCTCGCTGCCCCCCCTCGCTGCTACCTGCTCACTGCCACCCACTCACTGCCACCCTGCTCACTGCCCCCCCCGCTCGCTGCCCCCTGCTCGCTGCCCCCTGCTCGCTGCCCCCCCCAGCTCGCTGCCACCCACTCACTGCCACCCTGCTCACTGCCCCCCGCTCGCTGCCCCCCGCTCGCTGCCCCCTGCTCGCTGCCCCCCCCAGCTCGCTGCCACCCCCACTCACTGCCACCCTGCTCGCTGCCCCCCGCTCGCTGCCCCCCCTTCCCCGCTCGCTGCCCCCCCCCCGCTCGCTGCCCCCTGCTCGCTGCCCCCCGCTCGCTGCCCCCCCCCCCCCCGCTCGCTGCCCCCCGCTCACTGCCATGTTGGCTCTGCTCGGGTGAGGGGGGGATCCTGGGACTTCGCATGTGCAGTGGGTGCAAGGGTTAGGGGAAGGGGCGGCTGCAGTAGGCAGGGTGACGAGGCGCAGTCCTGGTCTCCTCAAGAGCCCTCTGGGAGGATGCTCTGGCCTCTGGGGCCTTCTGAGGCACTGGCCAGAGGCTGTCCAGTGGGCCCACAGCCTCTCTGCTGGGGAGGCTCTCCCTCAGCAAGGATGGCACTGTCCCAAGTCACTAGTGCCCTCCCTGTTTGGTCAACAGTTCTGCCTCAACCTCTTTCTTCTACATTTTAACATAAACCCAGAAGCTGCGCCAGGCCAGCGCTTTGCCTGAAGTCCCCCAGCTACCCACCCTCACCTGCAGGCCCCCTCCCACACAGCCCCAGGGCGCAGCCAGCTGCCTTCTCACTCTGTCCCCTTTCTCCCAGTTTCCAGGAGCAGGTCGCTCATCTGGGGCCTTAACTAGCAGCGCCTTAAATCCACATTTCCGCCTGTGCCCTGCGCATGCCCATTTAGGGGTACAGGTTCCCTCCGCCGTGCTCCTTGCCTCTGATTCCTCACCTGCAGAGCTGTCACGTCCAATTTTCTTTCCTTCCCTTTCTCTGTTTGTCTTTCTTCCCAGGAGTGCTCTGCCCCTGAGCTACATCCTCAGCCCATTTTAGGTTTAATTTTTTTTGTTGTTTTATTTTGGTACCAGGGATTGAACTCAGGGGCACTCAACCACTGGGCCACAGCCCCAGCCCTTTTTTGTATTTTATTTAGAGACAGGGTCTCACTGAGTTGCTAAGTGCCTTGCCGTTGCTGAGGCTGGCTTTGAACTCGCGATCCTCCTGCCTCAGCCTCCCAAGTGCTGGGATGACAGGCGTGTGCCACTGCGCCCAGCTAAGGTTTAATTTTGAAATAGGTCTTACTAAGTGGTGGAGGCTGGCCTGGAACTGCGGGTCCTCCTGAGTTCACGTTGGCCAAGTTCTCAGAGCAGTGCTTGGGGTGAGGAAGGACGGGTACATCTTTGCTAAGTGAGTGACTGTCTCCCAGCCCTGAGCGGCTGGCACCTTAATGACCACCAGCAAGCACATCACAGAGGGCACGAGGCGTGGGGGGCCTCCACTCGCTCTATGATGAATGGAGAGGTCAGAGAGGGGAGCTGCTGGTAGGACGGTGACCAGCGTTTGTGTGAAGGGCACTGCAGGTGATGGGGGCCTCAGATGTCAAGAAGGCCTGTTGGTATTTAATTTCTCTCTGCTTGGGATGGATGTGACCCACAAAAGACAAAGACCGATTTTCTTTTTTTCTCTCCATATTCCTCTTGGGGGACACGATTTCTCTGTTGTCTCAGCTGGGAAGTCTGAATCTGCACACCAGCCCAGGGACAACAGTGTTCTTGGTATGAGGAGCGCAGGACAGAGAGGTGGGTGGAGATGTCAGGTAGAGATGGACCAGCCTTCTGCCGCTGTAGTCAGAGGACAGTGATGAGTGGCCATTGTAGCAGAGGAGTTGGGGGACAGATGGCTCTGGAGTCCCTGTGACATAGGGAGGGACTGAGAAAACTGGGGCTGTTTGGTGTGAAATGGTGACTTTGGAACCCTAGGACTGCTTTCAAAGTGCTGGGAGGTTGTCACAAGGAAGGTCGCTGAGCCTTGTTCGGACCCCTCCCCACCCTCCAGCTCCTGGAGCCAGCTTTGTCTTGTGGGAGGGCAGGCCGGGGTGGAGCCTCCAAAGCCCTGTGCGCCCCAGCGTGTGTGGGCGTGGTGGCCAGGCCCCGCCAGGCTTGTCCTCTCCTCTCCTCCGGGGTCCTCCTGGGGAGGTTGACCAGCAGTGCTCTGAGGGCAGCCCGTGATGCGGTGACAGGCTCCCTGCTGCTGCGCAGTGGGGCTCTGGGTGCTGACTGGGCCTCCCCCCACCCCCGAGCCCATGCTTAAGGGTCTTGGGAAAGGCTGGGTGGAGGCTTGGGGTGTCTCCGCCGTGAGCCCGTGCTGGCTCCAGGAGGTGGGACGCGCTCCGGTGGCCGCTTCACACTCTGCGGAGATCAGGAGCTGCGGGTTCAGGGCGGTTCTCTTACCTGCACAGCTTTGGTGGCTCCCAGCGGATGGCTCCCGGTGCGAAATCTTGGTGACGGAGGGGAAACTTGGGAGCTGGGCCTGTGCAGTTGGCCAGGCAGCCCTGGCCTCTGTGAAGGGCCCTGCTGTCCGCGAGGCCTGTGGAGGGGGTGGGTAACAGGTGGACCCGCCACGGGAGGCCTTGGTGGTCCTGAGGCCGAGAGTCCCCTTCCTCCCCTTCCACTGCACACAGACTGCAGCCCTGACCCCACGGCAGCTGCCCCTAGGTTGGGGAGTGGATTGGGGGTGGTGCGTCGTTGCAGTGTCGATAGAGGGATCAGTGGTGCTGTGGTGGGGTGTTGCTGCCTGAAGCGATGGCCGCTTGGAGCAACATCGCCGCGGGAATAAGTTCAGAGGCGGACTGGAAACAAACAGGCTCTTTATTCTGCTAGCTTCTCTCTCCGGCTCCAACAACAACTCCAACACCATCCACACTCCTCCAACCACCACCACACCACACAAAATGGCACCGACCCGATCCGCAATGTCCCGGGCCGAGTCTCGCGAGATCATGCAAATGGTGCTGACCCGATCCGCAATGTCCCGGGCCAAGTCTCGTGAGACCGTGGAAGGTGGTAATGCTTATGGCTCACAGCTAACCGCAATCTTAGCTATCTCCTTAATTAGGGCTCCTGCAGTGGGGGAGCCTGGCCATGGCTGTCCTAGGCGGGGACCACGGAGCTGCCGACAGTGGGTACTTCCCTCTCCCACCCACCCACATCTCGGAAGAGACGGTGCAGAGTGGATAGACAGCCCTCAGAAAACATGGGGCGAGGGGCAGAGGGAGGTGGCTTTCAGCCAGTGGCCGCACGCAGATGAGGCTTCTGAGATGCGCGAGGCTGTGGCGGGGTGGCACTCGGCCTGGCAGCTGCTGTGGCGTGAGGGGAGAGCACTGGTAGCTTGCATCCCTCCCTGTTGAGCAGGGCACTGGCAGGGGCTGCCTCCAGTCGCAAGCAGAGCTTTACTGGCACAGGGCTGCATTCACACACTTAGGGGACAGGGTGGTGGCTTCACATGGCTGTGGCAGAGACCGTGTAGCTCAGAAGGCCGGACGTCTTTACAACCAGCCCTTGGCAGAAAGCTTGCTGACCCTGGGTTAGCTCATGTGAAGGAGAAAACACTTCCCTTAAATCGCTAGGAACAGAAACTGCTCGGCGTCGTCTTGGTGGTGCTGGGACGCCTGTTTCACTTGAACTCCACACAGCACGTGTTCGCCGCGTGCTTACTGAGCTGCCGAGGGAGGTCAGCGCCTGGGCTTAAGATCAACAGCTCCTGCTGAGAGGATTCGGAGAACATTCCAGATTAGGTTTGGGGTCTAGACGTTCATCCTGCAGGCCCAGTGCTGGGAGCCGGACCCCCGTCCTCCTCTCCTGGGACTTGGGCACCTTCAGGGTGCAGGGCTTCCTGGGCGCAGTCCTCTGCCTCGGTGACTAAGCATGGTGGCCCGACGCGGGCGGGTGGAAAGACAGGTGAAGAAAGTGTCTTGGTTCAGCAGGGGTGGTGGCAGGGGCGGTGGCAGCCACAGCTCACTCAGGTTTTGGAGCCTAGGGGAGGCCTGTGGGCAGCTCCTGGGTGGGAGGCTCGACCCACAGCCCCCTGTGTGGGGGGCGCCCTGGAACCCCAGGTGGGGGAGGTACTTACTGGTTGCAAGTGGGGGGTCCGGGAGGAAGGGGGCTGATGAAGGTCAGCTGTGCTTGTTAACTGTCACCTGAACCAGGGCAGAAGCCGCAGTCCTGGGGCGGAGCAGACCGCGCTTACAGGTTCCGCTTGCCCTGGGCCTGGTCTGAGGCCTCCGCACATGTTAAACGACCCCGGTCAGCACTTGGGAGGCTGAGGCAGGAGGATCGTGAGTTCAAAGCCAGCCTCAGCCGTGGCGAGGCACTTAGCAACTCAGTGAGACCCTGTCTCTAATAAAATATAAAAAAGGGCTGGGGATGTGGCCCAGTGGTCAAGTGCCCCTGAGTTCAATCCCCAGTACCAAAAAAAAAAAAAAAACACCCCGGATTCTCAGAGCAGGGCTTCATCCCCGTCACGGCAGGTTGCTGGGGTGCAGCCGTCCACCCCACTGGCCAGGCGGGTTCCGCCCTGGCTCCTGCTCCCCGCGTCCTCAGGCTGTGGGGCTGCAGACCCTGCCTCTCCTCGCCTGGCGCCCCTGCAGCCCCTCCCGCCTCAGCCTTCCCGGGTCTTCTGGGCGGGCTTCTGGGCGGGCGTGCCCTTCCTTCCAGAGTCCTCCCCGGCGGAGCCCTGTGACGTTTCCCCATCTTCAGTGTCACTCCTTCCTGGAGGGCTCCTCACCTGTCACTAGGGGGAACGCTTCTCAGGGGGCCGTGGGCTCACTCCCCAGACCACCTTTCCCCTCGCTTCCCGCTGCTGTGTGAGCGCTTGTGCTTCAGTCACTTTCATGTTCTCTGTAGGTTCAACTTTTTTTTAAAAAAATATTTATTTATTTGTTTTAGTTGTACACATTGTGTTTATTTTTACGTGGTGCTGAGGATTGAACCCGGGCCGCGCACATGCTGGTCGAGCGCTCTACTGCTGAGCCACATCCCCAGCCCCTTTTTTTTTTTTTTTTCCAACCCCCTAAGATGTCTTTATTTGTTTATTTATTTTTGGGTACTGGGGTTGAATTCAGAGGGCACTTGATCACTGAGCCACATCCCCAGCCCTGTTGGTATTTTATTTAGAGATAGGGTCTCACTGAGTTGCTTAGCACCTCGCCATTGCTGAGGCTGGGTTGAACTCGTGATCCTCCTGTCTCAGCCTCCTGAGCCATTGAGATGACAGGCGTGCGCCACTGCGCTGGGCTCTAAGAGGTTTTTAAACTGAGTTTTGCTGAATGAAATTGTTGAAAGCAATTAGAGACTGAGGCCGGCAGTTGTAATTTCTGGATGGTGTATTGCATACGCCTTGTCAGGAGCTCTCTGATGCAGCGCACGGGCCAGTGTGGGTGGTGAGGAAATATTGGCTGGTGGCATGGATCATGTGTGCCCGTAAAATAAACGCTCCAGACACTCTCGGTTTCTTGTAGTTCGATCATTAAAACCTGTTTAAAGATGAAGAATAATACACAGGACTTCTGCTTCTGGGAAGGTGGAAAGGATGTGCTTTCCCCTAATCTTCCCACTAATGGCAGCTAGAAACCTTGGCTGTATGTGCACAGTGGGCGTCGGCAGACCCCTAAAGGTGGAGGGGAGGTGGCCCACAGAGCTCTGCCTGCAGGGTGCAGGGGGTGGGGGAGTGAGTGCACTGCCTCTTGTTGCCTGGGCCCTGTTGGGAGCCCAGGTGGCGCGAGGTCCTTCCTCTTAGTCCATTCCCAGCGCTGTGCTGGTGGGCACTGCGGGGCACCCCCACCCCACCCTTCCAACACCCCCCACAGGGCAGGGTTGGGCCGGAGCTCGGCCCTGGTGGGGGCAGTGCGCACGGACAAAACCTGCCAACCAGCTAGAGAGCAGATCACCCAGCGTGCTCCCCGCCCGGCAGCCTTCGTGAGAACGAGGGAGCGGTGGCGAATGGTGGATGTTTCTAGAATGACGGCCCCTTGGCTTCATGTGTACAGCTTCTGGTTAGAGCGGCCTCTGTTAGAAGAACTTGCAGTTTACCAGTCTGTGAACGCACTGCTCTCTTTTTTTTAAAAAGCATTTATTTGTTTTAGTTGTACACAGTGCCTTTATTTTTACGTGGTACTGAGGATCGAACCCGGCCACGCACGTGCTAGGCAAGCGCTCTACCGCTGAGCCACAACCCCAGCCCCAAATGCACTGCTCTTTGAAAGAGGGCGAGGGGTTGAGATTGGCTGGTGCTTTCTGATGTTTTTTCAACTCCCCATTGTTGAATGGCCACTTTGTTTCCATAAATTCCAAAAAGACCCGGGTAGAGGGGAGCCCCTGGCCCCAGGTAAGCTGCAAGTTGACTGCTGCCCCCCTGCTCCCAGCCGGGGCTGCCCATTAGTGGGAATTCCACCCCATCTGCCAGAGCACTGCCTGGCCCGGAGAGGAGGTGTGTTTATTTAAAGAGTAACAAAAGGCCTTTCTTTCTCAGATGCTCCTATCTTTGTTGGCAAAACAGCTTCTGGGGGGAGTTGGGGTCTGGGACTACCAGGTAGGCAGCAAGGAGCAGCCTCTGGGAGCTGGCCACCCACGCTGCCCACGGCCTCTTCCCCTCCTGCGCTTAACGAGCAGTTGCATTTTTCTTTGTTACAATGAGACTCCAGGGCGTCCTGACTCAGCTCAGAACTCCTTTCTCGGTTACTATCATGGCCTTTCTCCTCTAGTGATTGATGAATGTGTATGTTCACATACATAAATACCTGAATCAAATCCATCATTACCGGGAAACGCGGAGAAGTTTTTACACATTTGCTTTGTCCTTTATTTCTGAAAGTTAGGGTGCACTTTTTACACATTTTTGCAAAATAGTCAATGGCTATTAGAATTAAAAAAAAAGAATCCTGAGACATGAAAAATTTCCAAGTAGGGCATTTTCTTAAGAACTCATGGCCTAAGTGGAATTAAATTAGTAAACATGGAATACAGCCCTAGAGGGATGCCTTGCGCATTGCAAGTCTCACCAGGTAATGCTCACAGGCTGGCATTATGGTGTTACCGGCTACTCTGCCTTGTGTTGTTTAAAATTAAAACATTGCGGGGTCACATAGAATGTACACTTCTGAGGTGGCCTGGTGGATGTACTGTCTTTATTTTTGAACTTTGTGGATCAATTTCTCTATTTTGGAAGGTTCTTAATTTTATTAACAGCCTTCGCAGGCATGAACAGTCGCTCTTGTAGTGGACTTACACCTCCTAGAAGGCTTTTTGTTGTTGGCTTCAGATCAGACCTGAAGTGCTTACCTATATTTGAAAGGACATGTTTCGATATGAAGAGTGAGTTGAGCCCGTGTCCGCTGTCAGGGCAGCCCCTGGGCTCCTGTGACGGTCAGGGATCTGCCACCAGCCCCGCAGCCTCCGGGACTCGGCTCCATCGCAGAAGTTTGGCCACATCATCGCTGTGCTTCCAGGGCACCTGCCTTGTGCTGGCGGCTGTTCTGCCCTCTGCGCTGTCACTCATTCAGTCCTCTCAAGTCCTCCAAGTTGCAGCAGCAAGGTTGTTGTCCTGGAGTTCACAGGTGGCTGAGATAGGGCGCGAGCTGGGCAGAAGCCCCAGGGTTTGTGTTCTTAATTGCCAGGCCCCCTGCCCCCTTCCCGAAGTGACAGCATTCTAATGGGAAGCAGTGGGGAAGAGTTGCCCAGCCTTTGTGTTCCTGTTCACAATATCACAACTACAGATTACAGCACCTTCTTTTTAGTGCCTGCTGAGCTGAAAAAGTACTGCTGTACCCAGAAGTGGCAAATTAGAAGGAGCTGGGACCTCAGGGCTGCCTGTCTCATAACTAGCAAGGCTGGGGCAAGGACATGCCAGTTTGGTTCTTCATCCTCATAGAGTGACATGCACTTCACATGTCTGTGGTATGCTTTGTCATAGTTGTGAAAGGGCCCATTATGTCGTGGGAAAAAGGATGACATTTATTTTATGGAGTACCTTCTCAAGAGCTGAGGAATACCTCCGAGGTTGCAGCATTTGGGTGAGCACAGAAATCAGAAAAGATACCTTGGAAATGACGGTGGAATGAGATGGACATCATTATCCAGAGTACATGTATGAAGACACGAGTGGTGTGAACATACTTTGTATACAACCAGAGATATGAAAAATTGTGCTCTATATGTGTAATACATATTGTAGTGCATTATGCTGTCATATATAACAAATTGTAACTTTAAAATATCATTTTAAAAAGAAAAGATACCTTGGAAAGGATAGAAAAGACACTTTCAATTTATCCATATTGGGCTGGGGTTGTAGCTCAGTGGTAGAGTTCTTGGCCAGCATGTGTGAGGCACTGGGTTCGATCCTCAGCACCACATAAAAAGGGAGGTGGTGTTGGTCCTGGCTGGATGCTACTCTGGATGCAAAGCTGTCATTGTGAAGAGCGTTGACGATGGCACATCAGACTGTCCCTACGCTCTGGTGGCTAAAATCGACCACTATCCCTGCAAAGTGACGGCTACCATGGGCAAGAAGAAAATTGCCAAAAGGCCAAAGATCAAGTCTTTGGTGAGAGTTTATAACCACAGTCATCTCACGCCCACAAGGTACTCTGTGGATATCCCCTTGGACAAAACTGTTGCCAACAAGGATGACTTCAGAGACCCTGCTCTTAAACGCAAGACCAGTCGGGACGCCAAGACCAAGTTTAAAGAGAGGTGCAGGACAGGCAAGAACAAATGGTTCTTCCAGAAGCTTCAGTTTTAGTTTTTTTTTGTTGTTGTTGTTGTTATTGTTCCCATCATTAAAAACAAAATTTTAAAAGAAAAAAAAAGAGCTTGCAAATAAACAACCTACCTTTTACACCTTAAGGGACTAGAAAAAGCAGAGCAAGTTAAGCATGAAGTTAGCAGACAAAATTGTCAGACCTTTTTGTTGGACCGAGAAAATAAAGAAGACTCAAATAAGTGTTAAGAGGAGACATTACAGACACCACAAAAGTACTAAGAATCATAAACTCCTACAATTGTGCACTAACAGATTGGCTGACCTAAAGAAATGTATAGATTCCTAGAAACACAACCTACCAAGACTGAATCATGAAGACAGAAAACCTGAACAGACTGATGATGAAAGAGATTGAATCAATAATTTAAAACTTCCCCATAGAGAAGAGCTCAGGCCCTGGTGGCTTTGCTGGTGAATTCTAACAAAGGTACAAAGAAGAATTAACACTAACCTTTCAATTGTTTCCAAGTATCGGAAGAAGAGGGAATACTTCCAAACTCATTTTGGGAGGCCAGCATTATCCTGATACCCACACCAGGCAAATAAACTACAAGGAAAGAACATTAAAGACTGATGTTTCTGATGACATTGATGCAAAAATCCTCAATAAAATACAGCAAATTGCCCAGCACAATAAGAGTATCACTCGCCATGATCAAGTGGGTCGTACCGCTGGGGTGCAGGGATGGCTCAGCATTTGTACATCAGTAAGGAGATGCATCGCTTCAGTAGGGTGAGGGACCCAAACCAGATGTCATCTCAGTAGGTGCAGAAACAGCATTTGAGAAAATTCAACATCGTTTCATGATAAGAGTGTTCAACACCATTGAGGCGTGTGTCCGAAGTCCCAGCTACTTGGAAGGCCGAGGTTGGAGAATTGCTTCAGCCCCAAAGTTCAAGGCCAGCCTGGACAAGGTAGTGAGACACCCTCTCAAGCAGAACAACAACAACAACAACAACAAAAAAACCCCTCTCCACCAACTAGGTATAGGAGGGACAAGTCCACCACAGAGCACAATAGGCCAACACACACAGCACCCAACACACCTGTGTGAAGAGCTGACAGCTCCTCGGCAGATCAGCAACAAGGCAGGTGCCCACTCGCACCACTTATGTTCAACATGATACTAGAAGTTCTAGCCAAAGCAATTAGAGAAGAAAAACAAAGGTATCCAGATTGGAAAGGAAGAAGAAAAATTGTCTCCATTTATAGGTGGCATGAGTTTATATATGTAGAACAACTCTAAATTCTCCACCAAAGCACCATTTAGACCTAATACCAAATCTAGCAAAGTTTCAGGATACAAAATCATCATAAGAGAATCATTTGCACTTCAATACATTAATACAAGCTATCTGAAAAAGAAATGGAAGACAAAAATCCCATTTATAAGTAGTACCAAAAGCAAATACTGAGGGATAAAAAAATTTTTTTTTTTTTTTTGGTACTGGGGATTGAACTCAGGGGCACTCGACCACTGGGTCACATCCCCAGCCCTTTTTTGTATTTTATTTAGAGACAGGGTCTCACTGAGTTGCTAAGTGCCTCACCATTGCTGAGGCTGGCTTTGAACTTGCGATCCTCCTGCCTCAGCCTCCCAAAGTGCTGGGATTACAGGCGTGCGCCACCGTGCCCGGCGAGGGATGAAAAAATTTTTAAAAAATATTTATTTATTTGCTTTAGTTGTACACAATACCTTTACTTTTACATGGTGCTGAGTATTGAACCTGGGCTGTGCACGTGCTAGGCGAGTGCTCTACCGCTGAGCCACAACCCCAGCCCCCGTGAGGGATAAATTTAACCAAAGAAGTGGAAGATCTATAAACCAAAAACATGAAAGAAGCCGGGTGTGGTGGCGCACGACTGTAATCCCAGCACTTGGGAGGCTGAGGCCGGAGGATCTTGAGTTCAAAGCCAGCCTTAGCAATGGTGAGGCACTTAGCAACTCAGTGAGACCCTGCCTCTAATAAGATACAAAAATGGACTGGGGATGTGGTCCAGTGGTTGAGTGCCCCTGAGTTCAATCCCCGGTACCCCCCCGCAAAAAAAAAAAAAAAAAAAAAAAAAAAAAAAAGAAATTGAAAAAGACACAAATAAGTGGAGAGATGTCCCATGTCCGTGGGTTGGAAGACTCAATATTGCTAAAATGCCTGTACTTCTGAAGTGACCTACAGATTCAATTCCAATGACATTTTCACACACACAAAAAGAAAGTTCTGAAATTCATGTTGAAACTAAAAGACGCAGAATCGCCAAAGCAGTCTAGACCAAGAAGCGTAAATACCGCGCGATTTCAGAACATGGAGCTCTAAGAACTAGAACAGCATGGTACCTGCACGAATCGGGTGCACCGACAGAGTCCAGAAACAAAATCCATGCGTTCATGATCAGTGGGGATTTGGCCAAGGTGCCAAGAGCGCACAGTAGGGAAAGGACAGGCTCTTCAACCGGTGGTGTTGGGGAAGCTGTATGCCCACGCTCAGAGGCAAGAGGCCCTTTTCAGACCATATACAAACATCAGCTCAAAATGAACCAGAAACGTAAGCTCTGAACCTAAACTACTAGAAGAGAACTTAAGGGAAAAGCTTCTTGATATTGATTTAGGTAATGATTTTTTTTTGGGGGGGATGTGATTGTAAAAGAAAAAGTAGACCAACGAGATCACATCAAACTAGAAGCCTGTGTGACAGAGGAAACACGCCACAGAGCAAGCAGGCAGCTCAGGAACGGGAGAAATGTCTGCACACCACACACAAGGAACCTGTTGTAGCCTGTCCTGTCCCTACTGTGTGTCCTGGGCACTTCTGCTAAGGTTCCATGGGCTGTCAGTGCAGGGAGCCTGAGGACGCAGGGTAGGGGAGCCAGCTGCGGAGGCAGGCACTGCAGGAGGGCGTCGCACAGATGCATTGGTGGCAGCTTCAGAGTGCACAGGTTTGGGTTAGGCAGGGTGGAACGTGGAGTCGGCGTGCAGCGTGGTGACTGCAGCTAACAATCCGCTGTTGCGTATCTGAAATTCACTCCGCACTCAGATCTTAAAGGTTCGCACACGCTGTGACTGAGGTGTTTGTTAATAGCTTGGGAGTGGTGATCACTTCAGTGTACGCACATTGTGCAAAATATGTTGCATACCTGAAGTACATGCAATTTTCATCTTTCAGATTTACCGTGAGAAAACGGGGGAGATCAGTATTGTGACAAAATCCTACCGCTCCGCTGTTGCCCGCTCCTACCTGGCCCGTGGTCACACCACTGTTGTCACAGCCAGCCAGGAGCTCGCCCCGTTCCTGAGCACTAATAGTGGGAGGGTGGAATGCGCACGTGAGTGCACACCTGCCTGTACTCAAGGGGACATCAGTGAGCTCTGGCCTCTCCGAGGGGACACCGGTGGCAGGTGAGGACACCGAGGCAGACCTGGGCTCTGCCCAAGGACTGGCACCAGCACTGAGATTCCAGCGGTGTGGCGCTTCTTTCTCACCTGGCCGCGTGTCCTCGAGGAGGCGCGAATGCCACCCAGGTTTGTGGGGGCTGGAACTCAGGGCGGAGAGCTGGGGTTCTCAAGGGTGAGAATGGGAGAATGGGGAGCCTCGCACATCCTGTGTTTTGCTAGGTAGCCGTGCCAGGGTGGCCATTTGTATTGTGTCTGAGCTGATTGGTTTCTAGATTGCTTGAGGAATGTTTGTTCTCATTTATTAAAGCTTGTTGACCTGCTGTTGACTTAACCAGGCACATTTCTGTAACAAATTGCGGAAGCACATTCCAAACCTAGCTAATTTAAAACCCGATTAACTCTGGTTACTGACCACCAAGCTTCAGGCCCCAGCAGTAGAGGGTGCAGCCTGTAACCCCTGGCAAATGCCACCCCGCTGGCTTTCTGTGGCTAGGGCACCTGGGGCTGCTCTGTACATGTTGCCTGTGGAGAGGGCCAGAGGCAGGCAGCAGAGTGGGGACCAGCCAGAGGGTCACCTGTTGGTTTCATCAGTCAGACCTGTTAATCCTGTTGCTCCTCCTGGGTTGCTGTCAGTGCCCCAGACTGCTTCCAGCTGTGAAGTTACTGTTCTAAGTGAGGTCTGTGAGTGGCAGCATCAGGATCCAATCACAACGGGCATTTTAACCAGATCTCTGGGCGGTGCACACTGCAGGTGGACAGGGGGCTGTGCCAGGCTCACCACAGCCCTGTGCAAATAAGCCAATTATTTAGAGCAGAGGGGAGCAGGGGCCATGCCATTCAAGTTTCTTGGTGTTCCTCGTAGGAGCTAATTGCATATGTTAAGGGGTTTCTGAATTGTGATTTTATGTATATATAACAAAGTTTACTATTTTAGCCATTTTTAAATATTGTTTTTTAGTTGTAGTTGGACACAATACCTTTATTTTATTCATTCATTTTTTTAAAAAATATTTTTATGTATTTGCTTTAGTTATACACAATGCGTTTTATTCAATGCATTTTATTTGTACGTGGTGCTGAGGATCGAACCCGGGTCGCCCACGCTACCGCTGAGCCACAACCCCAGCCCCATCATTCATTTTTATGTGGTGCTGAGGATCGAACCCATGGTCTTGCACATGCTAGGCGAGCACTCTACCACTGAGCCACAATCCCAGCCCCTGTTTTAGCCATTTTTATGTGCACAGTTCAGTGGCATTAATATATTCAGTGATGAATGTGTAAAGAACCTTGTCATCTTCCCAAACTGAAACCCATCCCATTAAACATTAATCCCTTTCCCCTGCCCCTTGCACCTGCTGTCCCAATGAATTTGACACTTTTAGGAAATTGTTTTAAAACTTTACTTTTACATAGCAGCATACTGTTGTCCTATTTAAATATGATGAACCACATTCTTACAGAAGACTGAATCTTGAGTGACTGAGGAGTGTCCAGGTGGTCACAGCATCCTCAGCGGGCATTTCTGATCTGAGGACGTTTGTCAGCGGATGCGTACTTGTAAGGGGGTGCTTTATTTGAACACATCCAGTTGGGTAAGCAAGATGGGCGTCACAAGTATCTGCAAAATCCTGTTTCCTTAGAAATTGTTAAGAAAGGGTTGGAAATGCTTCCCTGGGGGCAGAATTAGCAGGGAACGTTTGTTCCCTGTCATGCATTTCTCAAAGCACATCATACTGGGGAGAGGGAAGAAGGCCCTGCTCTTCTGTACAGTGAAGGCGTTGCAACAACTGGGCTACTCCATGAAGTGCTCCAGGTAAGAGGCCGTTCTGAAAGGTGGTATTTCAAGAAAACCCTTTTTAGATTTAAAGCGCTTTGGTTTTTTTTTTTTTTTTTTTTTTGATATTTATTTATTTGCTTTAGTTGTACACAATGCAATGCATTTTTGTGTTTACGTGGTGCTGAGGATCGAACCCGGGTCGCCCACGCTACCGCTGAGCCACAACCCCAGCCCCATCATTCATTTTTATGTGGTGCTGAGGATCGAACCCATGGTCTTGCACATGCTAGGCGAGCACTCTACCACTGAGCCACAATCCCAGCCCCTGTTTTAGCCATTTTTAAGTGCACAGTTCAGTGGCATTAATATATTCAGTGATGAATGTGTAAAGAACCTTGTCATCTTCCCAAACTGAAACCCATCCCATTAAACATTAATCCCTTTCCCCTGCCCCTTGCACCTGCTGTCCCAATGAATTTGACACTTTTAGGAAATTGTTTTAAAACTTTACTTTTACATAGCAGCATACTGTTGTCCTATTTAAATATGATGAACCACATTCTTACAGAAGACTGAATCTTGAGTGACTGAGGAGTGTCCAGGTGGTCACAGCATCCTCAGCGGGCATTTCTGATCTGAGGACGTTTGTCAGCGGATGCGTACTTGTAAGGGGGTGCTTTATTTGAACACATCCAGTTGGGTAAGCAAGATGGGCGTCACAAGTATCTGCAAAATCCTGTTTCCTTAGAAATTGTTAAGAAAGGGTTGGAAATGCTTCCCTGGGGGCAGAATTAGCAGGGAACGTTTGTTCCCTGTCATGCATTTCTCAAAGCACATCATACTGGGGAGAGGGAAGAAGGCCCTGCTCTTCTGTACAGTGAAGGCGTTGCAACAACTGGGCTACTCCATGAAGTGCTCCAGGTAAGAGGCCGTTCTGAAAGGTGGTATTTCAAGAAAACCCTTTTTAGATTTAAAGCGTTTTTTTTTTTTTTTTTTGATATTTATTTATTTGCTTTAGTTGTACACAATGCAATGCATTTGTGTTTACGTGGTGCTGAGGATCGAACCCGGGCCGCGCACGTGCTAGGCAAATGCTCTACCGCTGAGCCACAACCCCAGCCCCTTAAAGCGTTTTTTAATGGGGTATTTGCAGTTCAGTCCTGGCTTTGGAACAAGTTAAGACTTGCTTTAAAACAGAAATGGTTTAGTTTCCTGCTTTAATAAAAAGAGACTTTAGCCAGTGACTACGTATTTACTTGATAAGCTCATTCTAAAATTAATTACCACAGAAGAGCACAGTATCTGCTGGAGGTAAAGGAGACTGGCTCATTAATATGCTGGTATGTGAGAGTTTTTGTTTTTAAAGCTAAGTATGTTATGTAAGTGTATTTTTTGATTTGCCTCTCTTTTCTTAATATTGGGCTGTTAAAGGACTTCTCTTTGAGTTATTTGTCTTGTTGTGGGATTATTTTTAGTAAATTTATGCCTGAAAAGTTTGCAGTACTTTGAAAATTAAGCTCATTTTTGTTATGTAACCTTACCGCTTTCCTCAGGAGCCCGTCACTGAATCACAGGTCTGGGATTAATGTGCAGTTGATCATTTGAGTGACAACAGGTGTCAGTTGGACGTGACACGTGTTTAGTTTTTATCCTTCAGATTGTCAGGTAGAAGTGACAGAAATGACACACGCTGATTTGAGTGAAAATACTGGCACGAGTATTGTGATGTAAAAACGGGTCTGTTTCCTTGGAACACTCTGCCTCTCCTCTGTATAGGGCCGTTTTTGTTAGTTGGCAGTATTTCGGGGCTTAGATTCTTTTATTTCAAAAAGGAAAACTCTAATTGTACAGGCTGAGCTTGGATGACTGTAGTTAAATATTTGCCGACTGATCAGGTAGCGCAGTCTCTAGTCTCCAGCGCGGTCCCTGCGGGGCTGATTCTCATTTTGTTACTCCCCTGGAAACCCTTGGGTTTCCTCCAGGAGAGAGCAGCTGTCCTCTTTGTCATCAAGAACAGCTTTGTCTCCTGCCCTTTAGTGGCCACAGCCTGTTCAGAACAAAAATGAAGGAACAATAAATGCAGATGATTAGGAGATTGCTGGGTTTGAGTTATTAGTGTTATAGCGAGATTGCAGCAAATCACCACCGAGTCGATCCTAAAGCAGGACCTTGATTCACCAGCTCCTGGTCCAGACCCACCAGCTGGCGGGCCAAGGGGCGCGCTGCAAGTCTACACCCTTCGACCCCCTCCTGGGGTTTGAGTACACCCTTACAGTCCAAGACCATATTAAAGCGTGAGTGGCTGTTGCTATGACTCAAAAACCACAAACAAACGTCACGAGATCTAAAATCATAAGCAGAAAAGGGAGTGGGCCAAAACGTCCCTAGCTGAGTGCAAGTTGAAGAATGGCCACTAACATCTAGACAATCAATCTCTGCTGGGGTACATTGCCCAAGAAAAACGGGAACCAAAGAGAGAACACTTTACATTGTCTAAGAATTGCCATTCTGTGCTGCCAGCAGGCTGTGCTAAGCCGCTGTGGATGGGCACAGAGGCGGGGCTTTCCCTGGGAGAAGCGTTTCTTACCCGATGGGGCGTCTCCGGGCACATGGGGTCTGTTTGGTCGTTGCCCGTACAGCCTGGCCCATACAGTAGCTTATGTAAAAAATGTTCCACTAATCGCTTCCTTGCTTGGTGCGATCGATCGATTGATTTGTCTTGAAGGTTTAGTTCTTTCTTCTGGCAGAGAGAATCACCACCGTCTTGGGTGGGTTTTCTCCTTTTACGCTGCTAGCTGTTGATGTCCAGCTGTCCCACACTGGCTTGTCGTCCTTTCTGGGTGCGGGGGTTCATCGAGGTTTTCTTACATGGTGACGTGTGGCTGTCGTAGGCTGCCTCCTAGCCAGGGATGGTGTAGGGCCTGGGGATCTTGACCCGTGGGCCGGGCAGTTGCTGCCTGGGGTTGATAGGCCGTGTGGGGAGCGGTGGGATGCAGGCACCTGCACAGACAGTGATGGACAGTGGGCAGCTCCGCACGGTGCTGTTCTCTGCCCGTGGAGGAAGCTGGTGCGGTGGAGCCGCTGCCCGGAGGATGCGTGCGGGCGCCCTTGGTGCAGCTCAGCCCCCGCCGTCTGCTCAGCCCGTTGCTGTTTCCTTTGGTATGGTTCCTGGCTCTCTTTCCCCAGCTCATCACAGCTCGGGACCTGAGGCTGACAGGGTGAGTGGTAGCAACGAGCAGGGACCCTGGCCTCTGGTGGCTGACCTGCCTTTCCCTTGGCTGCCCGTGTGACTGTGGCTCCTGTCACTGTGCACCGTGTGACCATGGCCTGTGTGTGTCTGTGTCAGCTTCTCGCCAGGCGGGGGTCGCTCAGGATGAGCCCAGCCCCCATGAACACGGAGTGCTAGCGGTGTAGTGAGGGCTGTGGGGGGCTCAGACCTAGGGTCACTGGGACTCCCCGCACTCGCTTTTAGAGCTGGAATATCATACGTCCCGAATAGGACCTGGCACCGTCCCTCGTGCTTGGTGAGGACGTGGCTCTTTACGTCTGAGTGACCACCGGCCACCTGAGCTCTGTGCACCGTGGGCCGCCGGCTCCTCAAGTCTGTGGCCGCTCCCCTCCAGATGCAGCCACCCTGCCTGCTCTGCTGGAGGACGCGGGGTCTTTCTTGAGTGCCCTTTTCTCTGGTGACCGCCTCTTCCTTCTGTTTCTCTAGGAGGACAAAGAGCTGGGCTTGGGTGATCCGCCTCACTGTGTAAATCAGATTAGAGAGCCAAGGTCACTCCTTACCGGGGTTGAGTTACACACTGTGAATTGAGGCAGTGTTGGCCATCCCTGCCCCGGGGACACTTCTTGATCTGTGACTCGGGCTCAGGAAGCCTGCGGCTTTGCCAGCTTTGGCTCGGGAGAGGGCACATGAGTTTGGTTACGCAAGTTCAGGGTCATCTGAACCTTCTACTTCTCCTTTACTGTGGTTTGCTGAAGTTCATGACCGTCTGGCTGAGGGGAGAAGGGGCGTGGCCGGGAGGAAGCAGAACTCCCTGGCCTGTCTGACCCCTGCACATCACCAGACAGGGGAAGGCGGGCCTTGATTCCTGTTCAGCGCCTGCTCCCGTTGGGGAGGGGGCCGTGGTTCTGTGGCGTGGACCGCGCCGTGGAGTGGGCGTTGCCTCGGTGACAAAGCTGGGCAGCGCGGGTGGCTCACCGAGGCACGGCCTCCCGCAGTCTGGAGGCTACAAGTCTGAGGCCCAGGTGCTGGCAGACCTCACTCCTGGGGGCTCCGGAGACCTCCGTGCTGCACCTTTCTCCCCACTTCTGGTGGGTGCTCACCGTCCCGGGCTTGGGGGTTCATCACTGTGGCCTGCCTGTTTCCGGCGGCTTCTCCCGCGTCGACCCATCCTCCTCCTGCGTGACCGCCCCTGTCTGCACCTCTCATGGGACACCATCCCCTTCAGTTAAGGACCCTGTTTCCAACTAAGGCCACATTCACAGGTGTGGGGATTAGGACTTGAGTGGACCTTTTTGGGGGGCACAGTCCACCCCGTAACAGCGGGCACCTGATCAGCACCTCGTTTTTGAACTCAAGGTGGTGCTTCCGGCACGCTGGCTCATCTTGGGGAGACGTGGAAGCAGGTCTGTGTGGGACGGCTGAGCGGCCGCTGTGTCCTGGGGGCTGCTTCCCTGTCTGGGGCCAGGGGCGAGGCTCAGCGGTGCAGGGAGGCCCGCGCTAGGGGCAGGACTGTACTCTGGCCACCCACAAAAGGTAACCAGCTGCCCCAGGTGGTTTGTGACAGGACCCGGGCTGTGAGGCACTGGGCAGGCGGGAAGGTGGGAAGTGGAGTCCAGAGGAGGGGAGGCCCGGGAGAAGACGGAGGCTTCCTAGGAGTGGCGAGGTCAGAGGCTGAGGCACGGGCGCTGCGACCCCACCAGGTGTCGCCATTGGCTTCCGTAGCTTCTCGGCTCCTCCTCGCCCACCATGAGCCGTTCTGGAGTGTCCACGTGTCCTGAGAATCGTGCCCGATGCCCAGGGTGGACATGCTGCCTGTGGCTCTCGCCTCAGAGAACTTGGTCACACGGACCCTGCCTACGTGCAGCCGCTGGCCACATGTGCTGGAACACTGGGGTCGTGGCCACGCCCAGTGGGGGTGTGGCCCTCGCATGAGATCCACACCTGACTTAGAAACCTTAGTACCAGGAGGGCCACGTGGTGGTTCTGTTATTCACTTGTGGTGCTGGGACGGAGCCCCGAGCCCAGCTCAGGCGAGGCAAGTGCTCTGCCGCCACGCCTCGTTCCCAGCCTTGCCTCCGTTTTTCATATGGGCCAGATACTAAAGTGGCAATATTTTGGCTGTGTTGAATAAAATGTGTTGAAATCAATGTCATCTCCTAGATGTTAAAATGAGAACTTTAAGTTACAGGTGGGGCCTATTTTATGTTTTTTTGGATGTGCTGGTCAGCGGGTGATGAACAAGAGGAACCATTCATGCACATCGTCACATGCTTGTCGAAGAGCTGGAGGGTTTTTGTTTTTCAACCCAGGGGTGCTCTACCACTGAGCTACACCCCCAGCCCAGCCCTTTTTGGTTTTATTTTTGAGTTTCCCAGGCTGACCTGGAACTTGAGATTCTCCTGCCTCAGCCTCCAAGTCGCCGGGACGGCAGGTGGCACTGCGCCTGGCAGATTAGGAGTGTCTCTAACAGTGAAGGCGACCAGAAATGATAGCGCAGGTGCCCTGTGTGCCGCCTCGGGCCTGGGTGTGTCCTGGGGGTGAGCGGACCCCCGAGCGGCCACGGCCATGGCCACGTGCAGGAAGAGCAAGCCCCGGCCGAGGCGTCAGAGAAGCTGTGATGTGGGCTAGGTCCTGGAGGTTGAGGGGACCTGGAAAGAGCTGAGCATTTTTGGCGAGATCATGGCCACATGGAGGGCTGGCTGCAGAGGGTTGCTCTGGGGTGTGGAAGACTGGGCTGGGGGGGCAGTGGGGGGCTTCAGAACAGGCCAGGGGTGCTGCCCTGGGCCTCGAGGCAGGTCACAGTAATGAGGTAGGCCAACACGTAGGAGTTTGAGGGTGAGTTGATCCGCAGGTCCTGGGACTGACTAGCCACGAGGAGGTGTGACCACCTTGGCTGCTGTCCTGGTCTAGGGTGGGACTCGGGGTTGGATGCCAAGGACTGTCAGGGGGAGGGGGGAGGCCAAGGATTCTTGGGGGCCCCTGAGCCAATTCTGAGTGCAGACAGGGTTGGGGAGAGGCTGGTTTCCAGGCCTGATGGTGCTTGGCTGCCTGGCTGGACGCGCAGCAGAGCTGTCAGGAGAGTCCCCACGCGCAGGGCTGGGTGGGGGGTCCTCTGCCTGCTGGTGGTCCTCACCTGACTGTGTGCCTCGTGCCTGGGGGGCTGTGGCGGTGCTGGCCTGCACTGTCCCCAGGGATGCAGATTGCCCACCTGCCCGTGAGCTGGGGACCTGTGTTCCAGAGTTCCTGGGGGTTCCGGTGTCCAGCACCTGGGTGGTGGCTGCTGACTTGGGAGGCTAGGGCTCCTGCTGCAGAAGGCTTGGGAGGGTCAGACCCCTGCAGATGCTGTGGATTCCTCAGCGCAGGAGGCCAGATGTCAGCCCGGTGTCAGCCGAAGGCTCTGGGGCAGGAGGGGTGTGTCCCAGGCCTCTCTCCGAGCTTCCGGGCGCTGTGCGGGTGGCCACGCGAGTCTCTGCTCCAGGGTGCCTCTCTTCTGAGGACGTTAGTTATTGGACTTGGCGCCCACGGGGTGGTTCAGAAATTGCGCCTCTGGGTTCTAGCTTTAGTTGCCTCAACAATGACGGCTTTTCCCGAGGAGATCCCATTTCCAGGTTCTGGGATGGGGGTGTGGTCGTCTCTGGGCTCATTATGCAGCCGGTGCACAAAGGGCTGTGGGGATCTCCTCTTATGGGAAAAACATTCAGAATAAAAGAGAAGAGGAGGAGGTCACTCAACACCGGGAAGAACTCGAAATTCAAACCCCTTGCTGCTTCCCCACCCCAGGAGAGACGCCCCCTGCGCTCCCCAGAGCCACGCCTCTCCTGGCACTGGAGGCCTGCCAGGGAGGCCTGAGCCTGGAAGCCGTCCAGGCTGCAGTTCACCTTGCCCTGAAGCCTGCAGCGGGCCTGGGGGCGCGCAGGGGGTCTCCATCACTGGACCCGCGTCTGGAAAGGACTGGCCTGGACGGCGGGGGCGAAGGCGTCCTCGATGGAGAAGTAGCCAGCTGGGGTCAAAGCGATACTTCCAGTTTTCTAAAAAGCCCCTTTCCTTGCTGTTCCTCCTCCCTGGGACACATGACCGGGGCAGTGCACTGGACTATCTATGTCCTTGTCCTAGGGAAGGACCCGTGGGCCCCGGGCTGTCCTTGATACCACACATGTCTCTGAAGCTGTGCCTCTCTGAGGAGGGAACGGGGCCTCCGTGGGCTGCCTCGATGGGGGAGCGGGGGGACCTGCCCTTTTAGGAGCAGGTCACTCCAAGAGTGTTAGTTAGGCAGGCCGGACAGACAGACCAGCGGGGTGTGTGGTCACGGGCAGGACTTTGTTCTTCTGGGCCGAGTTCCTCCTCCTGGGACTTGAGCCTTGCACCCAGGCGCAGGGCCTGCCATGGGTTGGATGTGGCCACTGTGTTATGGAGGTCCGAGCCTTACTCAGAGTCCCCGTCTGTTAGTCCCCTCTACAGAATGCCATCGCAGCAACATCCAGACAACACTGGACCAAACTGCTGGCCCGTGGCCTGACCGCGTTGATGTTGCCGTGAAGTGTCGCGGGTGTCAGTGGCGGCCGACGGGCCACTCATCTAGAGGCTCTCTAGTGTGGGAGTCCCACAGAAAGGCCTGTGAGTGGCCCCAGGCCCTCGCCCCCCCCCGGCTCCTCCCTGTCTTCCTAATGGGGGGCAGCGGCTGTGCCCAGCAAGGGCCCAGGAAGCCCAACTGCTTTCCTGAAGCTGGGGAACATGTGGCCCCTCTCCTCCTGTTGCACTGGAAGATTCAGTCACCTCTTCTTAGCAGACATTCCTGGGGGGTGTTGCGCCCACGGACTGCTCTGACAGACGGTTTGAACGCAGCCGCGGGCGGGATGGGCCAGACCTCGCCTGTGGAGGTGGCCCAGGCTGTGAGCGGCAGTCGCAGCTCATCAGACAATGAAATGGAACCACAGTAACCTTCCCCATAGCATTTGCAGATGGAACCTGAAAACGCCAGGGACAGGTTTTATTTAAACATATCCCTGCAGGGAAGCAGGCCTGCTTGCTCTTTGCTGTGGCCCTGGCTCTGATGTTTGTATTTCGTCCCCTCTCTGGGTCTGTGCGTCACCGTCTTCACATTGCCTGTGATGGCTTTGCGAGTGTCCTGCCAGTGGGCCACAGGATTGATTCTAGGGTTCCTTGTCCTCCTGTGTTTGCAACTACATTTCCTGGCAGGTCTGACTTTTCAGCTGAACTAAAACAGTGTGCGTTCTGATCACATTTCTTTTTTTTTTGTACCAGGGATTGAACTCAGGGGCACTTGACCACTGGGCCACATCCCCAGCCCTTTTTTTTTTTTTTTTTTTTTTTTAATTTTAAACTTTTTAAAAAAAATTATTTATTTGCTTTAGTTGTACACAATGCAATGCATTTTTGTTTACGTGGTGCTGAGGATTGAACCCGGGCCGTGCACGTGCGAGGCGAGCGCTCTGCCGCTGAGCCACAACCCCAGCCCCCCTTTTTTGTATTTTATTTAGAGACAGGGTCTCACTGAGTTGCTAAGTGCCTCGCCATTGCTGAGGCTGGCTTTGAACTCTGGATCCTCCTGCCTCAGCCTCCCAAGTGCTGGGATGACAGGCGTGCGCCACCGCGCCCGGCCTGATCACATTTCACTAATTGCCTTTTTAAAATTATTTGTTTGTGGTGCTGGCACGGAACCCAGGGCCTCGCTTGTGTTAGGCAAGTCCTCTGCCTTTTGAGCCCCGCCCCAGCACTGTAACTGCCTTTTTATTTCTTCTTTCAGAAGGGAAGCTGGAGATTTCTGTTCTGGGGTCACAGTCAGCTGGGGAGCCCCTGAGCCCTGTCCATGTGGTCTGGGGTCTGAGCATCAGTGTTTTTTGGTGGCTTACACCCTATGTTTAGAACGTGTGGGGTTGTGTGATTTCCGGCCACACACACGTGTGTGCAGTGGCTCTAGACGTTTAAACAGGAGTCACAGATGCGCTGGGTGAAGGCCGGCGGGGTGTGGAGGCTGGGGAACAGAGCAGGCAGCCACGGGGCAGGGTTGGCTCTCCGGCGACTGGCGCTGCGTGGCCGTGACTCGGTGCTCCTCTGTCTGGGCCATTCTTCAACTCTGCCGATTTGCGTGAGGCAGCAGCCACCTGACAGCGCACCTCCAGGACCCGGGAGAAGGCCGTCCTCGGAGAGGAAGGAGAATGCAGGGTCCGTCGGCTGCAGAAGTGGAGACCTGGAGCCCCGGAGGCCATTTGCACTGATGAGGAGACCACAGGAGGGCAGTCTGTCTGGGCCGGGAGGACTCTAACAGTTTGTTTAAAGACTCTTAAGCAGGCTTAACGCACGCACGCCAGGCTGGTTCTAAGCAGTGCGACTGCATCCAGCTTCCCGGCCACTGTTGACAGGTGCTCTGGGGAGGCGCAGGCTCCTAATGGCTCAGTGGCCCGCCCAGGCTCGCGCGGTGGGGACTGACTCTAGACTTCTCTGGAACCCGTCTCTTCAGGCCGCCCTGCCCGCGCCACCTCCAGGGCGGTCCTTTGCCTACATTTTGGAACTTCCAGGATGCTGGCCGCTCACCACTAACGCCCATGTTCCTAGAAGAATGCCCGACAGGGGACAGGGGACAGGGACAGGGACAGGGACAGGCTTTTCTCCTGCCAGAACAAGCCACCTCAAGACCCGGTTGCCTCCCTCCTGGGGTGAGGGTGGCCGGACCCGACCCGCTGCCTGGGGCCGGTGTTGCTGTCAGGCCTGTCCCGCCGGCCTGCCCTGTCCTGGTGCGACGCGGCCAGGGGAAGGCCCACTGTGGCTGCTGGGGCGCTGCGGGAGTCCAGTGAACCTGGAGGACCCGCTGCTGACCGCGCGTGGCGCTGTCCCTAACCTGGCGTTTCCTGTCCCCGGCTTAGGGAAGTGACCCTGGAGATGAGCAGTCCCTTCCCCGTCAGGATGACGAAGCTGGGCGCTCTGGGTCCCAGTTCCTTCTTGGGCCCGACAGACTTCCATTGCACACCCTGAGTGGAATTCACACGATCGCATTTTTAGATCTGTGAATCTGAAAACCCGAACTCGGGCTGGGTGGGCCCGGTGGACCCCAGTGGCTGCTGGCCCCGGGGCAGTGGCTCTGGGCTCCCTGGGGAGCCTCCAGGTCAGTGTTGTGCAGGTCTGCGTCTTCCCAGCAGCGTGCTGGAGCAGGAGCCGGAGCGTTGTCACAGACCCCACTTTGCCTTAACCCTGGGGACGGTCCACACAAGCCTGGATTGCGACACGAGGCTGAAGAGGCCACTCTGAAGTGCCTCCTGAGCAAGTCCAATACGACCCTGCTGAACGCGGGCAGCCACGGGCTGCAGCTTCCAGTGGGGCCTGTGGGCAGTGGCGGGGCCACTCTTGCCAGCCCGGCTCCACTGACCTGGCTCTGCAGCTCACTGACCCTCTGCTGCCAGCTTGAGGTGTTTCTCTTGTGCTTTGGCATTCCGAGAGTTGGCCCGCGAGACGGTTCAGTCCCCCAGGGAAGCGCAAGAGAAAGGAACTTCCGGGATTCCGGGAGCTGTGGCTTCAGAATGGGAATTTAAGGGACCCAGGGCTGGGCACGAGGGCAAGGTGAGATGACCTGTTATAGGGGAGGACTCACAAACTGCCCAGTACGGGCTCGTCCTTGCAGACAGGGAATGGGTGTTGGAGAGGTGGAGGGCCCTTCCTAGCGGGGAGCAGCTGGTGCCCGGCTCTCGAGCTCAGCTTGCATTCACAGACCACTGGGAAACCTATTAGGAGGCTTGGCTTCAAAGGCACTGCAAATTTGGCAAAGCTAGTGTGACAGTTCAACTCTTGGTAACTTACCAATTCATCTTCATTGCTTTTCATGCTTGAAATAGCAACAAGGGTCCCACTGACGTTCACTTAGCAGTGAGTTCAGCACCTGTGCTCCCGTAGACCAGCCTGCCCTGTTATAGACTCGCCCCACGTTGCCAGGATGAGCTAGCTCAAGACGCCCGAGAGCAGCCCCGGTATTCCCTTAGCAATCCTACAGATTACATCTAAAACAGCATTTAAGAATTTCAGGCATGGAAACTACTGGCTTATAAATTCTCTAGCTTGGTAACTGTTTGGTCTGTTTGTACTCTAGTGAGAGGAGTAGTTAACACGTATGTGGGCTGAGCCACAGCCCCTGTATACGCCCTGTGCTGGCTGGCATTTAGGATTCTTGTTCTTTCTGTAGTCGCTCTGATGTTTTTTTTTTTTTTTTTTTTGTGTACAGTTATTTCATTTTTTAGTGTTTTCTGAAAGGCGAATGGAAAACTATTTTAGGCGCAGGCATTAGCAGAGTTCTCTTTTTGTCCCGAATGAACTATGTAACAGAGACTTGAAAAAAATTCTTCCAGGGTCAGAGGAAGAATGTCCTGCTCTCTGTTCCTTAGTTGCTCTTGTGAAATCTGGTGGTAGGGGCTGACGACATTTTCCACTGTTAGAAACCATATGACCCTGGGTTGCTGTCTCCAGGTCTGCGTGTCTGAAAGGAGCCCTGGCTTGTGGCCACCATGGGGAAGCGTGTCTTTCACTTCTTTTTGCTCATTAATTACTTACTAGAGATTGAACCCAGGAGTGCTTTACCACTGACCCCCAGCCCCAGCCTTCTTTATTTTTATTTTGAGACAGGGTCTCACTGAGTTTCTGAGGGCCTCACTAACTTGCTGAGGCTGGCCTCAAACTTGGATCCTCCTGCCTCAGCCTCTGGGTTGCTAGGCTTGGAGACGTGCCACAGCACCTTTTGTCACCTTTTTCAAACATCTACAGTTGCCAGTTTCTATAGGGTCTTGGTCATCGTCTTCCACTGCGGGAGACAGACACCCAGACAGGACAGCCCGCTCTGCTTCTGCCCGGCGGTGACACACCGTGACCTGGGACGAACTGCCCGTCCCACACTGACTGGAGTGGGCTCAGGGGAGGAACACTGCTCTTTGGGTGCTGGGTTCCAGAGCGCTTGCCGCTTGCCCCCGTGCCCCCCGTGGCTCTGTACCCCAAACTACACAAATCTGCCTGAGCTGGCTCTTCCCAAAGAGGGAGGCAGCCCGGGACCCCGAGAGCCCACAGTTTGGCTTTCGGACCTGCCTAACCAGCCGGGCTCCTCGTGCACCTGCCTCTCCCCAGCGCTCTCAGGGCACGTGCGCGTGCATGCGTGTTCACTGTTAACCTCATCAGTGAGGTCCAGCGGCAGGCCCAGTGGCTGCTGTGACTTTGGGGTGGCCTGCAGCAGCCATCGTGAGCCTGGCAGCGTGGTCTCTCCGTGGGTGGGGAGTGGGCCTCGTGACCTCCTCTGCAGTTCACTGCCCGTGTTCATGGAGGACATGAGCATCGTGTATGGTGGCTTCGAAGAGCACGTCTCCCTGGTGCAGCGAGCCTGCCAAGGACCCAGGGACACCCCAGTGAGCTGTGGGTGGCACGGTCCTACCTGCTGGGGCCTCCCCTGAGCGTGACGCGAGTGTGAACCTGTCCCAGGGAGGCCTGTTTGGACCCGGGTTCGCTCCCGCCTTGGAGAGTGTCCTTCATACTGTTCCTCACAAGGTCATGCTGCAGGAGAGGTCACGGAATTCCCTCAGCAGCAGACTTGCTCGGTGCCCCCTTAGAACCTGGCACAGACCGTGATAGCAAGACGGAGACCATGCAGGTAGCGCTGTGTAAACAGCTTCTTTTAGAATTCTGGAGGCCTGGGCTGCTGGGTCAGCTTCGACCGGAAGCTCGGGCCCTGGTCAGTTACCTGCTTCTACCTGGACGTGGGGCCCTGGTTTGGCACCTCCTCCTTCTGGTCATCGATGCCCGAGTCCCAGCTCCGGCCACGTCAGGAGGCCTGAGTCCTTTCGGGCAGGGTGGGGAGCTCCCGCGCAGCGTGGCAGGGGGTGTGTCCTGAGATGAGCAGTGACCCGTCTGTCTCCCCTCTCCCACCAGGGGCGAGAGCAGTTCCACGGCCTGGGCTCCATGTACTGCCGGGGGGCGGCCGCTGTCATCCTCACCTACGACGTGAACCACCTGCAGAGCCTGGTGGAGCTGGAGGACAGGTTCCTGGGCCTGACGGACACGGCCAGCAAAGACTGCCTGTTTGCCATCGTGGGGAACAAAGTGGACCTCACCGAGGAGGGGGCCGCCGAGAGTGGGGAGCAGGAGGGGCACGCCCCCGGCCAGGCTGGTGGTGGCTGCGCCTCCCCCAGGGCTCCCAAGCAGGTGCAGCTGGAGGACGCGGTGGCCCTTTACAAAAAGATCCTCAAGTACAAGATGCTGGACGAGAAGGACGCGCCGGCCGCCGAGCAGATGTGCTTCGAGACCAGCGCCAAGACCGGGCACAACGTGGACCTCCTGTTTGAGACCCTGTTTGACATGGTGGTGCCCATGATCGTGCAGCAGAGGGCCGAGGGGCCGTCGCAGACTGTGGACATAACCAGCGGTAAGCCCGCCAAACGGACCAGATCCGGGTGCTGTGCCTGACCTGCCGAGGCCTTCCTGACCCTCGGTCTGTGCGCGGGAAGCCGGCTGGGGTCAGCAAAGAGCAGAGGGAGTCAGGGAGTCGCTGCTTGGCGCAGCGCCCGGGAGCGCCCGTCACTGGGGAGGGTCGGCGTGCACAGGCCTCAGGTGCACCAGGACATGGGACAGGGACGCGCCACAGAAACCGCGGGGCCAGGACACGGATGCTGCCTCGCCTGCTGCCTCTGGGTCCCTGGCCACCTGCGGTGTGGCTCCCGTCCTCAGGTCCGGCCCCTGCCTGGGACCTGCCCTGTGCCCTCAGTGGCCACCACGCTGTGCAGCTTTCTGCTTGCTGTCTGGAACTTTCACTGTGATTCCTCTGTGGTCCCCCCATTTGATTCTTATCCCCTGACACATTGTGATAATGATTCTCCACTTTTATTAATTTATACAGAATCGGGAATGCCTGTTTTATATTGGTTGAAACAGTGTGGGCTACACATTTCATTAAAGATGATTTTGGGGAAGACCTTGGTGTGGAGACTGCACTGATTTGGATTGTATGTGGACCCCCAGGGACTGCTTGCTGGGGAAAGTGCTGGTGAGCCTGGCTGGCTTCTCTGTTTCTTTAAAGCCACATCAAATCCGTACAGATCCCAGAATGTCTAGACTAGCCCATTGCTGAGCTGTGAGTCCAATCCATGGACTGAATCCCCGTGATGGTAGTCAGGCTGGTCCTGCTCGAGTCTGTTTGGGCCTCTTGCTCCCCATTGCCACAGAACCCCGCTTGCAGTTCTGCTGTGGGTGGTGGTGGATACTCTTGATCTAGAAGCTTCTGGACAGAGGAGTCACAGAGGGCAATTTCTGTTTTCTCAGGAACTTTTTTTTTGGGAGGGAGGGGTGCTGGGGATTGAACTCGGGGGCCCTCGACCACCGGGCCACATCCCCAGCCCTAATTTGTATTTTATTTAGAGACAGGGTCTCACTGAGTTGCTTAGCACCTCGCTAAGTCTGAGTCTAGCTTTGAACTCTCGATCCTCCTGCCTCAGCCTCCCGAGCCGCTGGGGTCACAGGTGTGCGCCACCACGCCCAGCCTTTCTTGGGAGTGTAACTGAGAGTGAGCAGGCTGGGCAGGGAGGCAGAGTGGGGTGGGGGCTAGTGGGATAACAGTGTGCACAGCAGGGCTTCTGCTTTCTGTGGGGCGTGTTTGCTGATTCTGTTGAAGGCCCGTGGTCTGTTTGCTGGGCTGCCGCAGGCCTGGTTCATCTGCACCTGTGAAGTGAGTGTCTTCGGGTGCGTGGTGAAGCCTGGCGTTGAGGCAGTGCCCGGCAGCCCTGCCTGTGTGCCCAGGCCCCCTGTTGAGCCTCGTCCGTGCAAATCCCAGGACCCAGACATGTTTTACAACAGCCCATTGGAAACGGAATGTGAGTCAGTTTGATTGCTTTTCATTGATTTGTGGGAATTTGCCTATGTGGGGCAGAAGTTGTGTTTGTTTTCCAAGATGTCCCTTATGCTAGTGATTGATCTAGGAAGCATGCCACCCAGAGGTACCCTGGGGTCTTCCTTTGAAGCTGTGGAGGAAGGAATGGTGTCCTGTGACATTGGCTTGCAGCACATGCTTGAAGAGGGTGGGTGTGTGGGGCGGTGAATTCCCAAGCTCCTCTCTTCCTGGACATCACGTGCACCTGCTCCGAGCGCCAGCCCCTGGTTTTCTTGGCCAGCCACATGGCTGGTGGCTGGCACGTGTGGGTGGCACACCAATTCCACACACACGGGTTGCCCTGTATTTGATGCCCTAGAAATAGTCACTGTGAACTCCGAGTAGGCCAGTTCCTCTGAGCAGTTGGCCTGCAGCGGTTTTTTTTTTTTTTTTGTTACTGGGGATTGAACTCAGGGGCACTCGACCACTGGGCCACATCCCCAGCCCTTTTTTGTATTTTATTAGAGACAGGGTCTCACTGAGTTGCTGAGTGCCTCGCCATTGCCGAGGCTGGCTTTGAACTTGCGATCCTCCTGCCTCAGCCTCCCCAGTGCTGGGATTACAGGTGTGCGCCACCGCGCCTGGCCTCCCTGCAGCCTTTTTTTTTTTTTTTTTTTTGGTACTGGGGATTGAACTCAGGGGCACTCGACCACTGGATCACATCCCCAGCCCTTTTTTTGTATTTTATTAGAGACAGGGTCTCACTGAGTTACTAAGTGCCTCGCCATTGCTGAGGCTGGCTTTGAACTCGCGATCCTCCTGCCTCAGCCTCCCAAAGTGCTGGGATTACAGGCGTGCGCCACCGCGCCCGGCTCTCCCTGCAGCCTTTTAAAAAAAAAAAATTTTTTTTTAGTTGTAGATGGACACACCACCTCCACTTATTTACTCTAATATGGTGCTGCGGATCGGACCCAGGGCCTCACGTGTGCCAGGCAAGCGCTCTGCCCCTGCGCCACAGCCCTGCTCCATAAGCCACGACCCCACGCAGCTGCAGCTTCTTGTGTCACAACTTCTCACTGGTCCTGCAGGTGCTGGACCCCTGCTGCCCACAAGCAGCAGCTGCCTCCTCAGCCCCACCCTGGTGCTGCCCACGGGGAAGGGTAAAACGACGCTGGTGCCTGGCTTCCTGGCACCCTGGCTTCCTGGCGTGTCCCGGCTGGACGCTTCCCTCCTGTGGGTCTTTCCAGCTGTGCGCCGGAGCTGGGGGGCGTGCAGTGCAGCCCTGCTCGCGGCGTGCCGTCTGGACGCGGCCTCCGTGGGTGCCTGCCCTGGAAGCTCTGGGCCCAGACCCCTCCTTCAGGAGGCTGCCCACGGGCCTTGGCTCCTGACAGTGGTGCCACGTGGCGCCTGGCATTCTGTCCTCCCTTCTCGGCTCCCTCTGGGTTTACTTGGGTCCCACGGGTCCTCCCTTGGGAGGAGGGTCTGGAGGCACCTGGTCAAGGACCCAAGGCCCGTGCTGTGGGCGTCGGAGGCCAGGGTGTATTGGTGGCCAGAGTAAGACCGTGTGGGTCTGTCTGGCTGCAAGGACAGCTGCACCCTGCCCTCTGTGTCCTTAGGGTGCAGACAAGGGAGACCACAGGATGGGCACCGGGGCAGGATTTGGACTGCCCAGGCCGCCCCTGGTGGCGGCAGCGATCACTCTCGTGCGAGTTAGGTGGCCACTGAGGCTTCCGATGGGTGGACACCTGCTGACCCAGGTCACGTGGGGCAGCCTTCAGCCATCCCCTCGTCTCATCCCATCACCCAGTTCTTCCCTGCAGGAAAGTCACGAGGCCTGGAAAGCCATCTCTTGGGTGCCCGTTCCACCTTGGCACCCGGTGCCACCGGCGAGCTCCTCCTGGCAGGGGGAGGTGGAAGACCCAGGACCCGCAGATGAAACCAAGTTTTCTAAGGGTGGACTTAGGAGTAGGTCAGCACCCACAAGAGGGTCCCCCCCAGGTGAGGCTGGTCCACCCCACGTGTGAGCAGGTGCCCTCCGTGGAGACGGGCTGCCCCCAGGGCTGGTCGGCGCCATCGCAGGACCACATCTTCCTCGCTGCCTCGCCCGCTGCTGCCTTCATTCTTGGGCTTGGGCCATGGAAGGGAGGCAGGACGTCCGTGAACCACCTCTGCACCTGGCAGGACCCCCCAAGTCAGTCTGTGGGGGGCGGGGGCTGGGACTCCTGGGGTGAGCTGGGGAGGAGGGTCCCGTGCCCCCTCCCGTGCGGCTCCCCAGCTGCAGCCCCGTGGTCTGTGTGCACCCAGCCTCCTGAGGGGCGCCTGGCCGTGAGATGGACACGTGCACTGAGGGTGCCTCTGGGTTCCCAGGTCCCTGCGCACGACTGCAGCCCGAGGTGACGATGGCAGGCGTGATGCCAGAGGAAGTGCCTCGGTGGGGCCTGGTGTGTAGTTGGTGTGCACTGAAGGGCAGCCTTAGCGAGGCCAGCTTGGCTCTTGGAGGGCGTGTGCGCTCTGGCCTCGGGGTGTGCTGGCTGAGTTCGCTCTCTGGCTTTGGCCGAGGGGCCACCTTTGGGGGAGGTGTTGCTTAGGAAGTGGGGCACAGGGTGGGGGCAGAGGAAGCGCCCTGCGGATCCTGCCCGAGGGTCTGCAGCGGGAGGCCGTCACCCGACCCGCAGCCCAGGTGAGGTGACCGGGAAGAGTGACCAGGGAGCTGGCTTCCGAAAGAGTCGCATCAAGGGAAAAGCACGCAGGGGAAGCGGGCGTCCCGTGTGCGGCGCTGCTCTTCGCGCCCTGCCCCGTGATCCTGGGGACGCGGGACGGCGGGAGGCACCGGACAGTCGGCCCTCCCTCTTCTGAGGGCTGTGCAGGTCGGCGGGTCCTCTGGAGGGTGTGGGAGGACCTGGCCGTGCAGGGGCGTCCTCAGAAGCTGCTTTCCCTCGGCCCTGCAGGTTCGGCTCCGATGGCCTCGCTGGACACCCAAGACGGGAGCTCGAGGGAGACGAGGAAGAGGCCCCTCCTGGCGTCGGTGTCCGGCTTCCCCACGAGGCTGGCCACTGCTCTTTCAGACGTTCAGCTGGACATGTGTGTTCAGCATGTTGGCGGGTCAGCTTTGGCCAGCTCCTGAGACCTCCTGCCGCCCCCCCCCCTTTCTCCTCGCGCTCCTCCCCCCCCCCCCATGACCGTGATCTAAGTCCACACTTTATTTGGCTTCCCTGGTTTTTCCTGCCACCCTCTCTGGCTCCAGGACACCACCCCCAGGACACTTGGAGGCCGTGTCTCCTTGGGCTCCTCTCGGCTGTGACTTGTTTTTGGAGGCCTGGACAGTGTGAGGCATGGTCGGTGGTGTGTAGGGCGGCTGGGCTGGCACTTGGGCGATGCTCACCTGGACTGCACCCTGGGTCCCGGGAGGGCCCTCAGGGCCGGGCGAGCTTCTTACCTTGGCAGGGGCCACACTCAACAGGACCCGCCTCTGCCAGTGCGGATCTGGGTCGGGCAGAGGTGTGATGGTCGGTGTCTCCCTGCCCCATTCCCACCGTCTCCTGTGGACAGGCCCTCTGCAGTGGGCACTCAGCGTGGGAGGGAGCCCCCATCCTTTTTTTTTTTTTTTTTTTTTTTTTTGGTACCAGGGATTGAACTCAGGGGCACTTGACCACTGGGCCACATCCCCAGCCCTTTTTTGGGATTTTATTAGAGACAGGGTCTCACTGAGTTGCTAAGTGCCTCGCCATTGCTGAGGCTGGCTTTGAACTTGCGATCCTCCTGCCTCAGCCTCCCAAAGTGCTGGGATTACAGGCGTGCGCCACCACGCCCGGCTGAGCCCCCATCCTTTATGCTAACTTTCTGCCTGGGAGATCTGCCTCTTCCTCCTTCCGTATTCCATCGTTCGTGTCCGCGTGGAGACGGACCTTGCACGCTGGGTCATAGCCTGCACTGTTTCCTTCTCCTCTTGTCCCAGCTCTGACCGCTGGGGGCTCTTCTATGTGTTCCCGTCATTGAGCTTTTCTTGCTTCTATGAGACAGGGTCTCCCTCTGTTGCCCAGGCTGATCTGGGACTCGTGGGCCCAGGCCATCCTCCTGCCTCAGCCTCCCAAGTAGCTGGGGCCACAAGAGCCCCCTCCTGGCTGAGGGGCTTTTGCTGCAAACACTTCTTTACTTTTTGGCACCACAAGGTGGTCCAGTCTGCTGTCCCTGTGGTTCTTCACAGGGCCCGCCGTGTCTGCAGCAGGTCAGATCTGGGTTTCCTCTGCCGGCTCTGGTCTGTGCCAGGGACCGTGCCCTCTGCTTGCTTGGATCTAAGTCCCAGCAGCGAGGAACGCGGCTCCCCCACCACCCCTCGGCTCAGCTGTTCCTGCTCAGCACCCACAAGTGCAGGTGCCCCTGCAGCCGGTCCCTTGCAGTTGGGAGGCAGGAGTGACCCTGTAGCACACTCACTGGAAAGTGCGGGCTCAGGGGGTCACCCGGGCACACTTAGCTTTCAGGTGGTGGCTGTTCTCGACACCGAGGAACCAGGCCAGCAAGGCCCTTCCTCGAGGGCCCAGGAGGGATGGAGCTGGATGCGAGGTCACAGCCTGGTGGTTTGCTTCTACACAGGGACAGTGGCACTCGTCACACTGGACAGGGATGGGACCCCCTAACAACCAGGGTCATGAGTTGTATTTGGTTTGTTTTGTGGTCTACATTTGGAATCTGATTACGTACTGAGGCCTTGGCCTCAGCCTTCTCTTATTCTAGGGCTAAGCAAAGGCCTCCTCTGTGTTTGCCACGGGGCATTTGACTGTGCAAACACACATCAAAGCCTGGACGGAGCGAGCAGGCGACTTCAGGACTTCACGTCCTCGTGATCACCTCCTTGAGGAGGGGGTTGGAGTTCAGGGCAGAGAGCTGCCTCCCAGGCGTCCTAAGCCCTGCTCTCAGCCCTCCTGCCCGCCTGTAGGCAGTGCTGTGGCAACAAGCTCTGCCAGGTGGAGGCTGATGGCCCCTCGCCCTGCTTCCCTGGCGTGAGCTGGTGTTCTGCTCCCGCCCCAGGAGGCCGGCAGGGCCTGCTCAGCCCGGATGCTGGACGGCACACCTGGAAGTGTGAGGGGATGCCCATGCTCCCGCAGCCTGGGCAGCAGGGACAGGAGCTGGTGGATGGGCACCTTCTCTCGTGGCTCCCCAGAGGAGCTGAGTCCTAGACTGCCCACCTTGGTGACAGGCCTTCTCTCCTGCTGCTTCCACTCTGCCCAGAGGCCCCTGCCCGTCCTGTGCAGAGGTCCTTGTCTCAGATGGCTCCTGGAGGCAGGCATGACAGCTGCCCGTCTCTTCCCAACAACGCCAGAGGGCAGAATGCTTATTTCATTATGTGGGATTTTAGAGAAAATCTGAGATTGAATTTCAAAGGCTTAGATTCTGCGAGTTGGTTTCTGTACGAGTCAAGGCCGGAGCTGTGTCCTTGGAGGCTGTCTTTAAGATCCCAGGCGGGCCTGGGAAGTCGCTCTGGGCCCAGTGGAGTGCCCTAGGAGCTGCACCTGAGACGTGGCCGTTCTCCAGTCAGCGGGCAGCGTGGGCTGCTTCCTGTCCACCTGAGTGAACTGCAAGCCCAGCTCCCAGAGAAACGAGTGACAACTCTGGATTTGGGGCTGAAGACTACCGAAAGGCAGGAGCCAGCGGTGCTGGCCGGGCGACCCTGAGGAGGAAAGAAAGGCAGCCGCCAGCCTGGGCTTAGAAATGTTCGAGACCAACGTTTATTGTGTGGTTGTTACATGGACAGACAGTAGCGGAGGGCAGCTCGCCAGGGAGAAGGAGGGCGAGTTCCCCAGGACCCGTGGCCAGGGACACACCACACGCCCCACGTGGGCACCAGACAGGTCTTTGCTGCCATAGGAGTGCCCATAGGGACGTGGTGGAGGTGGTGTGTGGCTGTGGCTCTTCAGGTGGAAAGCACCAGGTGGCCTTCTGAGAGGACGCAGGTCCCGTCACGTGTCTGGAGAACGCAGGGCTGCCATCCCGTGGGCCTCGGAAATAGCACCAGGCCCTTGGCGGGAGCCCCGGGCAGAACGGGTGGCATCGGCCCCGGCTGTCCTGGCTGCACCGTCCGCAGAGGGGACTAGGGGGCTGTCTCGGGGAGCAGCGAGGGTGGACAGGCGCGTGAAGCGGTGGGCGACCGCAGCAGGGGCACGGCTGTCCTGCAGGGTGGCCTGCCGCGGGCAGGTCGGAGGCCACCACCGGCGGACAGCGCAGCTGTTAGGTAAGTGCGGTGCCCAATTCCTTTGGTAGCTTTTGTTGTTTTTAGAGGAGGATCACGAGTCCAGCTTTGGGGTCAGCGTCTGAGGTAATGGTCAACGAGCACCAGAGTGGCCTCCCGGGCCTCACAGGTTCTTCATGCACACCTGGCAGCGGCTGATGTGCGTGCGGATGAGGCCGGCCTTGAGTGTGTCGGCCGACGGCGTGCCCTGGAAGCTCTGCTCGGGGATGGTGGTCAGCCAGAAGCTGTACTTGTTGGCGTAGTAGTGGCAGGTCCCGCGCGCCCCGTTGCACTCGATGAACGGCGTGGCGCGGAAGTCCTCCAGGCAGCTGCCCGGCGACACGAGCGACTGGCCGCCGCCTTCGTCCCCAGCCGCAGTGTGCTGTGTGGAGAGCCAGAGAGAGGGTCAGGCCTGGGGCGAGCAGCAGGGCAGGTTCTGCTCTTGCTTTTACTGAGCAGCACAGACCCAGGTGCAGCCCGAGCACCAGCCTCGGCAGCGGGGTCCCCGAGTGGGCAGACCCCGGGTGAGCCCCGGCCAGGCCTTCAGTAAAAACCAGAGCCGCACAAGCCAGAACAATCAGCAGATTATGATTACCACGTTTTGGTAAAACAAAAAAATCTTGCCAATTACCCAAAGAGAAATGCCTGGAAGAAGAGAGAAAAATGCAACTTTTTTTTTTTTTTTTTTTTGTACCAGGGATTGAACTCAGGGGCACTTGACCACTGGGCCACATCCCCAGCCCTTTTTTGTATTTTATTTAGAGACAGGGTCTCACTGAGTTGCTAAGTGCCTCGCCATTGCTGAGGCTGGCTTTGAACTCGCGATCCTCCTGCCTCAGCCTCCCAAGTGCTGGATTCTTAGGACTTTAGATAACATTCCTTCCTGTAGTTAGCCTGCTGGTAAACCACAAGGGGTGTGTGTGTGTGTGTGTGTGTGTGTGTGTGTGTGTGTGTGTTAGTGTGTGTGTGTTATAGGTAACAGGCCAACTTTATCCAAATTATTTTGGTGGAGGATTAACAGTGCAACAGTGCCCCTCTGGTGGGGACAGCCCCACTTTGACACATGGGACACACCGTCACGCAGTGTGCACAGATGCCCCGTGTGGCCATTCTGACAGAAGCATGGGTGCCTGTTGGATTTCCACCTGGCTCTGAGGCCGGGCAAGCAGCACCTACCATGAGGAAGGAGTACCCGATCCACAGGCTGCGCCAGCCGGCGGGGCAGTGGGGTATGGAGACGTCCTGACTGTGGACTGCGATGGCCACGGCCGGGGCCTCACACACGGAGCAGCGGCTGATGTAGGGCTTAATCTCGTCCTCGGCCACGGGCATCATGGGCAGCGGAGCGGTGGTGGAGAGCCAGTAGGACTTGTCGTTGCGGCTGGCGTAGTAGCAGATGTCGCCGGGGTTGCAGTACAGGAAGGGCATGGTGCTGAAGCGCGCCAGGCAGGAGCCCGCCAGCCCTGCAGGAGGGGTGCGTGAGGCACGGCCTGGGGCTGCGGGAGGCTCCCCAGCCAGGCCCCCGAGGCCTCCTGCAGACCTGCCCCAGAGCCGCCTGTGGGCCCTGCCGTCTGCAGGGGTCCAGGCGAGTCTCTTCCATTGCTTTGTGTTCTCCTCTTACTGCTTCCGGCCCACACTGGCACTCTCAGAGCTAGCCCTGCTCCTCTGAAGTCCCCACACGTGCCTCTGGACCAGCACCAGGGAGCTGCGTCTCTAGTGGCAGAGTGGGGAGGCTGCATTTGGGAGTCTCACCAGCACCAGCACCAGGAAACTCCTGGTGGCACCGGGCCGAGTGCCTGTCGTGGTGCCCGCGGAGCCCTCCACGAAGGAGCTCTGGCTGGTCCCCCCCGCCGGGCAGCTCTCCTGCCTCTGGCCACAGGCGGACTTTGGCTAAGGCCAGGGGGAGTTTCAAGCTAAGCAGGTTTTGCTTTTCACACTGGTGGCTTAAAAGCTGATGGCCAGATGTGGGGCCACCTTTGGCGCCCAGTGAAGTGCAGAGGCCCGCCTCTTGGCCCTGTTCCCAGGGCTACGTTAGGTCCTGTCCTTGTTTGCTCTTGCTCCTGTTTTTTTCAAGGCTTGCTATGGAGGCCGAGCCTCCACAGGAGTGGACACAGTCATCAGGGCTCAGCTTGACACCAGCAGGGTGCCCTGGTGTGACCTGTGCAGTGGACGGACCGTGCCGGCCTCCTGCATGCGCCTTCGCTCCGAGGGGACCACACAGGCACCCCCCCACCTGGCATCGTTGCGTTTCTGCGTTCATGCCTTTAAAAGACTCACTGAATAAACACACACCCCTCCCAGCATCTGTTCACCTGGGGGTCTGTGTTAGGACCCATGTGCAGTCCAGCCCCTGACTGCCCAGCCTAACTCCAGAGTGAAGGACAAAACTAAGGAGGTGAAGCAACTGGTGGCCTCCAGTGGACAGGGCTCAGCAGCTGTCACGAGCCTGCAGAGGTCTTGATGACAAGTGCTAGCGTCCTACGTGTTAAGGACTCAGTACGACTCTGTCCCAGAGGTACCGTAGTCTCTTCTGAGCCCTAGAAGCATGGCGGACCAGGGCTCAGGCGGGAGAAGCTCCTGAGCCTGGGAGTGCCGAGTCTCGCCACGGCCACTCACCCTCGACCACTGCCAGGAGGGAGTGGGCTCTGGTGTACCTACCCAGGTCCTGGTTGTGGGCTTTCTCTTGGCCTTCGAAGTACAGCAGGCTGTACCCGCTCCAGAGCTTGTTCATGCCCACGGGGCACATGGGCTCCTGGTCCGTCTGGCTGTGCTTCACCAGGAGGTAGCCAATGCTGACGCTGCGGCCTGGCATGCCGGGCAGGCCTGGCACCCCTGGACGGCCCGGCTCCCCTAGGGCCCGAGAGAAAGCAGCCACGATTCACTGCCCTGGGGACCCTCAGGGCCCAGAGCAGGGGACAGACAGTTCACGCACCACCTAGAACAGCTGCTCTTCCTTCTCCCCAGGGCATGGGTCTCAGTGTGTTTAGACCATGCGCCTCTTGGGAAAGATGGGACCTAGATTTCGTGCTCATTAAGCATGAAATGATGATAACGACGGTACTGTACACAGACAGAAAGGACTTGAGAACTCAGCTGCCACAGGAGTGTTCCCCTCAGGGAGTACTAAACTCGTAGCGAGAAGAACTGGGGATCCTTGGAGTTAGAAGTGTCTGGAAAAGCGTCTCAGTTCACCCCCGTGCCTCTAGCAGAGACGCGCCCCGCCCCAGCTACGGCCCGTGTGTGTGCGTGTTCTGGGAGAGGGGGCCCCCCACGTGCTGGTCCATCCCCAGGGTTAGGAGGTTCTTCCTGTGCAGAGCCGAAACCTTCCACCCAGGTCCAGAGTCTGCCTCAGAGCACCCACAGTGCACCCAGGCTGTCCCCAGCAAGACCGCGCTTTGAATAGCTGAAATTCCCTCCAAGGACGTTCCCCCTGCCCTCTCTGATCTCCGTCTCCTGCCTGGGATGCGCATGCCCGCGTGCCCAGTCTGTGGGCCAGGCCCAGGGAGGCCGTGATGCTGCAGACGGTCTAACTTGCTGCACAGCTCTTCACGCCACTGGCTCAAACCGGCCTTAGGTTCATTAGGCAGACCCTGCTGTTTTTCCAGCCTACTCCATCCTTCACACGTACACAGACAGCGTTTAAAGAACACGGCTTTGCAAGGCGCCTGCTACCTCAGCAGGCGTCTCTGGCTCCTTATCTCAGGCCTTCAAGGTCCTGGGGAGTCTGACTCTTGAGCCTGTGGTCACTACCACCCAGAGAAAGGAAGCAGCCTGTCCCACCAGGCACCGGTGCCGGGAGCAGACACAGGGACATGGGTGCAGGAACGCCAGGGCTAGCGCAGAAGGGTGTGGTGGCTTCCTGCTCTGCGGGGCACCACTGTCCCGGCCTGCCGACCTCGCTGTGTCACCCTGGCGGGGCCTGAGGGAAGCTCACTGCCCCCCTTCTCTCTCAGCTGCTCATCACGCACCTTCTTGGCCAACGGGTCCCTGGTGCCCCACAGGCCCTTGGTCTCCTCGGAACCCTGGGACAGCAGACACGCCGCCTCTTCCCTGGGGCCCGGCCTTCCCTGGAGCTCCTCGAAAACCTGCAAGATACGGGGTGACCGGAAACTGACCACGCTCAGCGTGGCTGGTGTTTGTCCCCAGAGGGCAAAGCCGACCAGACAGACCCTTTCTCCGCACCCGCAGGACCTAGCCCAGTGTCCTACCTGGCTCTCCAGGAGGGCCTTGGGGCCCCATCTCCCCCTGGGCCCCAGGAGGCCCTCTCCTCCCCTGGGGGCCCATTGTCCCGGGCTGGACAGCAATCGTCAGGGGGACTCCTGCGATCCCTGGGGACCCCATGGAGCCAGGGGCACCTGTAAGGGAGAGAAAGGCCCGTGAACACTCAGGAACAGCATGACTGCCCTCCCTGTCCTGGACCCCCAGGGCAGTCCTGCACTCCAGACATGAGCTGGAGACTCCTTATCTGAGAGGCCACCCTGAGCCCGCCACCAAGCACTGCGGCGTCTCCCATGGGGTCCCGGGAACGTTACGGTCCTGCTGCTTCGCTCTGCTCTCCAGACAGTGGGCCGCATGCCAGGGGGGTGCTGGGGTCTGCCTCAGGAGGTCCCCAGCCTGGACAGGAGGGTCGGGCTCCGGGGCATCCCCATGGCATGCTTGGCCTGAGCGGCCGGGCTCTGCAGGTGCCACTTACCAGGGAATCCCCGGTCTCCTTTGGGCCCCTTGGGGCCTCGGTCGCCCACAGACCCGGTGGCTCCTGTGTTGCCCATGAATCCTGGCTCCCCCCCTGGGGCCTGCAACACAGACGGGACATCAGGACACACGTCCCTGGGGAAGGGGCTCCAGTCCCTGCCCACGGCACCGGCCCCTCTCCTCCGCCTGGGCACCGTTACCTTTTTCTCCTGGGAGACCGAACACACCAGGCCGGCCCTGCGGCCCCGGGTCCCCGACCCAGCCTTTGTTCCCAGGGGCTCCCGAAGCTCCTGGACTCCCATCTTCTCCTTTGCTCCCAGGAAGAGCGGCAGGCCCAGGTGGCCCTGGTGGGCCTCGGTAACCTGTGGTGTCAGTCACAAGAGAGGAGCGTTTAAGCCAGACCCCAGGAGGTCCCGCTGCCTCGGGGCTCTTTGGTTTATGATTGTAAAATGCACACAGCACACATTTGTCATCTTGTTTTGTTGAGTATTAGGGATTGAACCCAGGGGTGCTTTACCGCTGAGTCACACCCCCAGCCCTTCTTGAGAGAGGGTCTAAGTGGCCAAGGCTAGCCTTGAATGTGCCTTGGGACTTGCTGTCCTCCTGCCTTAGCCTCCCGTCGCTGGGACCACAGGTGTGTGCCACTGTGCCCAGCTCACAGTTCTGAGCCCGCTGCAGGGTGAAGATCTGCCCCTACGGCAGTAATGGACATGGGCTATCACTTGCTTCCCTGGGGACCATGTCATGCAGGGGATGGGAGGGACGGGCCTCGATGGTGGCCGCTCCCTTGGCCATGTCTGGTCAGTGCAGTGACGGCCGTTCCACCCCACGGTTGAGCCAGTACCAGCGCCTGCCCCGGGTACTCTCACCCACCACGTGAGGCCTGCTTACCTTCTAGGCCAAATATGCCTGGTGCGCCTTTGTCACCAGGTGACCCAGAGATGTTGGAAGGGGGGGTGATGCCAGGGAACCCCTGCAGTCCTGGACTCCCGGCTGGGCCTCGCTCCCCTTAGGAGGAAAACAGAAGTCTCCTCAGCACCAGCAGCCAACGCCCCGCGTCCACTGTCCTGTCCCCCCCACCCCCCGGTCTCTGGAGGGCCAGAGCTACGCAGGGTGAGCTCGTGACCCAGGGACATCTCGAGGAGGAAGGGGCTGTGTGGCCCATGGTCAGGAGGGCTGGTCCTCTGTCCCTCCAGCCTTCCCTCCACGTCCTGCAGAGTCCGTGTGGGACACAGTCCCTGGCTCTAACACTGCCACTCCTGGTGGCTTGCTAGCACTGGGGGAGAAGGTGAAGCAGGGCGGCATGTGGCCCGTGGGTCACATTACTGTCACTAGCCTCCGCTGGCTGCCCTTCAGGGTCGGGCACGGAGGGTGGAGGGGTCGCTAGGCCAGGAGCTCGGCCTTCACCACAGAGGAGGGTCCCCAGGCACCCACACTGAGAACACAGCCAGCCAGGGACAGGGCAAGAGTGCCCGGCCAAGGGCGTGCAGCAGGAGGACGGCCAGTCCTGTTCTCTGCAGTGTCCCCTCTCTGCTAGCTGCCGCTCCGTCCTGCCTCCTGGCCTCTGCTCACGGAGATGGTGATGTGGGTGTGGAACGTGTGGCCTCACCTGGCGCTCCCTGCTCCCCTTTCTGTCCTGGGACTCCTGTGGGGCCGGGACGGGTGTTGGCCTCTCCTGGGTCACCCCTGTCCCCAGCAGGTCCTGGTAATCCTGGCTGTCCGTGGACGTCAGCACCTGTGGCAGAATTAGAACAGCAGCCAATGGCCACGTTGTCCACCAGTGCAGAGGTGACGGTCCTGAGTAGGACAGTCAGTGCGACTCGAGTCAGGAAACGGAGGCAGCCGCGGTGGTCTCACTGTGCTCTGGTCTCAGAGGACGGTGGAGCCCCTCACCCTATAGACAGGAAGACTGAGCCCCCAGGGTCTGAGTCCATGGACACAGGCAGCGGGGGAGCCAGAACCCCGCCCCAGGCCTCCTGGCCGGAGGCTGCTCTCCACGCGGCACCTTTGTTAGGTTTTGAAAATCAAATGCTGCTTAAGCTCTTCCCCTCCCACATGGGTGCTCAAAGCCTCAGTGGCAGGAGCCAGCAGCACCACCTGACGGCTTTCCCTTCATTTGCCCATCGGAATTGAAACGGGCTCAGTGGAGCGCAGCGTGTGGGTCTGTGTCTGACACACACGTGCAAATTCGTCTGGAGACTGACAGCCCCACAGAACATCTGCAGAGAGCACATCTTCCCTCTTCTAGCGGCTGTGGGATCATAGGTGATTTTTTTTTTTTTTTTTTTTTTTTAATATTTATTTATTTACTTTAGTTGTACACAATGCAATGCATTTCTGTTTACGTGGTGCTGAGGATCGAACCCGGGCTGCACACATGCAAGGTGAGCGCTCTACCGCTGAGCCAAATCCCCAGCCCCATAGGTGATTCTTTTTCTCTTACTTTTCAAAATATTTTCCTCACTGAACTGGGATAAGTTTTCTAAGTTGAAGTCAATGAATGAGCAGCATGTGCATCCCAAGTCCCTCCAATGGGTTGTGCTAGGTACAGTGCCACATACCTGGGGACCCTGGGAAGCCTTTGGTGCCCGGCAGGCCGTGCAATCCACCGATCCCGCGGCTTCCCGGGAAACCTGCGAGAAGTTGGCATAGCGTTATTCACACAAAGGAGGCTGCCGGGGGTCTCTGGCTGGCAGGAGCCCTGTGACAACTCCAGCACGTTCGTCTGCTGTGATACTGTCTGTCCCCACACAGGGCTGCCCGCCAGCTGCAGGTGGCCTTCACCTGACACGTGCACGCACCACTCCTGCCACCCAGGAAGCCACAAGCACAGCCTGCACAGTGTCTCAGGAGCCTCAGAGCTGAGGGGAGGAGGTGTCCTTTCCTGTCCCGGTGCCTCAGGTCTGGTGCGCACTGGGCAGTGAGACCTGTGCTCAGAACCTCTCTGCCTTGCTGAGACGGACACTCTGGAGGAGGACAGGCTCACAGGCAGCCACACCTGCACGCTGTTTGGACCGGGGTGGGTCACTCGTGGTCCCCAGTAAGCACAGAGCCAGGACAGCTACACCCGGGCCTGTGACCCCCAAGCCCACCTGGCCCCCCGTGGGAAGTGAGGTAGCCTGTGGCAGAACATGGCCCTCTGGAGCCCGAGCCTCTGGCTGCCTCTGCAGCTGTGGTGGGAGGGGGCGGGCCTGAGGCCTCCCTGGGGCTCCCAGCCATGTCTCTGGAAGTGGCCCTCCTTTGCAGCGTGTCCCTTTTACACACCGTCTCCTGTGCTCACAGGAGTCTCAGAGACACCAGCCTGCAGAGGCTGGCCGGCTGACGTCCCTCCTCGCAGCCTGGCTACCTGGCTGAGAGCTTGTGGGCGCTGCACACTCTGTCAAGGAAGGAGTCGCCTCACCTGGTAAGCCCGGCACGCCAGGCCAGCCAGAATCGCCTTTATCGCCGGGGACTCCGATCCGCCCTGGATCTCCCTGTGGCCCCCGCAGCCCCGTCAGCCCTGGGAAGCCTGGGGGAACAAGCACTCAGGTTGAGCACACGGGAACCCCAGAAGCCTGGGCAGCCTGCCTGGAGGGGCGAGGGCTCCAGGAAGGGGCTGAGGACCCCAAGCTGCACGAGAGAATCTAGGGACTGTCCTCCCATTGGGAAGGACGTGGCCTCAGACCCGACCCGAACTCCAACAGGATGAGCTCAGCCTTGCCAAAGAGAAAACAGGATGTACTTTTTAGTCTCATCCTGTCACGTGGACAGAGGTCTGTGGAGAACCAGGGGCAGCGCTGCAGAGCGGAGGCCGCCGAGCGCGGAGGCCCGGTGAGCACGAGGTGAAGGCAGTGGCCCGCAGGGTGCGCAGCCCGCCCCCGCACCCCCTCCCTCCCAGGACCCTCCAGCGCGTGGCTGACACGCAAGTGCAGGAAAAGGATCCTTTAGAATAGATCGGGCTGTTTGTACACAGGGGACAGAGGCTCGCTCTGAAACCCTTCTAGTCGTCCTGCGTGGCCGCCTGTCCCTCAGGGGCTCCCCACAGCCCGGCGGCTGTGTCTCTCCGAGTCCCCAGGCAGAGCTGGATAAGGGGGAGCACGCAAGAGCGAGTTTCCTGGAGATGAGTGAGATGGTGGCGGAGAAGGAAATGGCAAGGTGGCCACTTTGTCCTGGGTCTTGGAGGCCACTGCCTGGGGACTGTGACTGCAGGGGATTTTACCTGTCTGTCCTTTGGGTCCAGGAGGGCCTTGGGTTCCAGTCATGCCTGTTATCCCAGGGAAGCCAATTTCACCCTCTGCTCCTCTCTCTCCAAAGAACCCCTTCCGACCTGGAAACACAGATTCGCTGCTTCAACACACCTCGCGCCCGAGCGCGCGTGCGCAGGGTTCAGGGCCTGCTGGGCTCCGCTGGCCCGCGCTCCCGCACACCCACTCCTGTTGGGTGTGGAGATAGAAACGTGACCTGTTCCTGCCTCGACTTTTCCCTGACCCCTCCCTCTGGGATCTGGCCATCCTCCAAGGTTACACCCAGGGGACCTCCTGCTGCCCGACACTGGAGAGGGTCAAACTGTGCCCACTGGGCCACCAGGGAAGCGATGACCTCGAGCCCCACACCTGCAGTTGCTCGTTGCCTTCACGCAGTCCTCTCAGGGACCGCCAGACCTGGAGGAAGTCGGCTGCATGCCGCGGGCACTCAGGCAGCCCTCAGCCAGCCTCTGGCAAGGGACACAGGCCTCCTGCCAGCAGCTCACGAGGGCACCCCCAGGAGAGGGATGTGGCCCTGGCCGACATGACCGGCAGCTCACGAGAGACTCCAAGTCAGAACCACCCTGCCCCCCGCTTCCTGGCCTGCAGAACCAGCAGAGAAAATCACTCCTGTCCAAGCTACTGCACTTGGGGGACTCTGCCAAGCGGCAGTAGGTAGCCAGCACAGTCTTCAGAGGTTCTGACGTGGGTCGTCCAGAGGGGACATCTCCTGGGAACGTGCTCCACGGGCCGGTGGGGCTGCCCCAGGGTGAAGAGTAGGTCTGGGAGGCCCGAATCTGCTTTGTAAAGCGGCAGCTCGGTGCTGCTGCCGTGGTCACTGGGAGACCGGGACACAGCCTTCACATGGGTCATGGTCAGTGTTGTACAGCCTGCCTGGGTCCAGGTGACGTGCAGGTCTTGGACACCTTCACACCAGCCTGAATTCCAGTCACGTTTGTTCTGTGCCTTCTTGAGTCTACGAGGCTATTAGAACTCTGTGATGCTTTTATGGTCACGGAAGAGAACCATCTAAGAATCCTGCTAGTTTCTAGCATTATTTTAGTGTTTTAAGAATCTGCTCCAAGGGCTGGGGTTGTGGCTCAGCGGTAGAGCGCTCGCCTAGCACGCGCAGCCCGGGTTCGATCCTCAGCACCACATAAACATAAATGCATTGCATTGTGCACAACTAAAGCAAATAAATAAATATTGAAAAAAGAATCTGCTCCAAGCTGCCATCTTCCTAATGAACCTTCTCCCACAAACCACTCCTGCTGTCCCCACTCGAACTCAGTGGGTCCAGCAAGACTTGCTGCTCTGTCCTCGGAGAGCCCAGGCTATGCCCATCCTCACTCTGGGAACAGACTGACCTGGGGCTCCACCTGTGTGACAAAGACGGCCTTGCTTTTCTGCTTTAGTGAACAAAACTGCTGAAGTGATCATCTAGGACAAGAGAGTCAGCCGAGAGCCCAATGGCCAGCTGCCCTGGATTTCTGTCACCCAGGAGGAAAGCTGTCAGGACACCAAGTGGTAGGCCAAGATGGAGGCCAGAGGATTGGTCATGAGGTTGCCCATTCCTGGGTTGCAGGGCTCTGGGCCTGTGCTGGGCTGGACACTCCTCTGCATTCTGGGGCCAGCCTTCCCCTGCCCCCTCACCCAATGCACGCACCAATAGACTCCCTCCTCCCACCAGAGAAACTTGGGGCCCCAGGGAACTTAAGCAGTGCAGGGCCCCTCAAGAAAGAATGTCTAGAAAGAGCTACCTACAGCCCCACAGGATATCGCCACAGCAGGGATTTTGAAGCTGAACTTTAGTGATGCTTAGAAAAGAGGCACGAGGTGCACAGAGGTCCTCTGACACATGGGGCACGTAGCTGCCTCCTGCCCCCAGGACGTGTGCAACCCCCACGTGCCCTCTCCAGACCCTTCCCTGGGCACAAGCAGCTCTGGTCACGTGTCCCTTGCTTCTGTCCTGGCGTGTCCCAGTAGCCCAGGCTTGCCTGTCTCCCGTGAGCAACAAGCTCTGCTTTGGTCCCAGGCACTGGGTGCTGGTTCTGGTTAATTTTTATTTCCAGAGAAAGATGGGGAGAGATTTCCTGAGCTTGTCTTCAGATTTAATTAAACCAAAAAACACAGTCTTTCTTGCACACTGAGCTGGAAGACCTCAACCATTTTCTGTGAATGGTTCTCAGCAAGTGTTGATGCTCTGGGAAAACCAGGCGCAGAGTCCAGGCTCAGGGCTGTTGGGGGATGTGAGGAAATGGAAAATAACTGTGTACCTGGAGTTCCCGTGATGCCCCCGTTCTCCCTTCAGGCCTGGACTTCCCGGTAAATCTATAGTGTCCCCAATATCACCTGTGAGATGAGAAAAGATGGTCAGGAGCAGACCTTCCTGCTGGGGGGGGGGTCAGATATTCACCTGCTATTGTGCCACGTCCTGAACAAGATAATAACCTGCCTCTAATCACCAGCAGCGTCTGTGGGTCTGCGGCCGTCCAGCGTGCCCAGGAGCTCTGAACTGCGGATACCCCCGTTCTTTCCTCTGGCTCTGGGGACTGAACCCAGGGCTGCTCCAACCCCAAGCTACATCCCTTCCCTTTTATTTTTGAGACAAGTTCTCTCTAAGTTGCCCAGGCTGGCTTTGAACCTGTGATCCTCCTGCCTCAGCCTCCCGAGTCACTAGGATTACAGGCCTGCGCCACAGTGCCTGGCTGGATGTCACGCTGTCACTGCACGAGCAACACTCACCGAAGTCCCCCGTCGGGCCAATCTCGCCGTAAAGGCCGGCTCTCCCAGGAGCACCCTTGTCACCCTAGGATAGAGTCAGGAAGGAAACCAGCTTAGAAGGCTGGTTCTGGAGGGCTGAGGCTTGGCCCTTCTGTGTGCCAAGAGCGACACTCAGGGTCTGCCATCTCATTCTTTTGTAAAAGTGTCTCAGAGTTTTCAGCACAGTGTGGCAGGTGCTTTGCTTTCCCGTTCCTATCTAATGGTGAAGTGACAAAAAAAAAAAAAAAACAGCTTGGCAACTTTGTGGGAATGACTGGCTGAGAACAGGTGTCCGTCATGACCCGTGACACCGGCCCTGCAGTGGGGCTGACCATGTCCTCCTGCCAGTCTCACTGCGGGCCTGCGTGTGGAGTCCCAGCTCGAGCCTGTGACGCCTCCCCCAGCCCCGTGACGTAGGCACAGAGGAGGAGACCGAGGCAGAGGGTTAAGAGACTCGGTAAGGCCACTCGGCTAGCGGGCAGCAGAACAGGGCTGTGAGCCCGGGCTGCTGGTGGCAGAGGGTTCTCCAGGGCACAAAGCAGGCATGTGGTGTGTATTGCCACCTGCAGGGAGAGGGGCCTGCTCCCAGAAGACGCTGGTGCTGCCAATGAGACCCTGAGAAGGCCCGGGTCACTCTGCAAAGGACAGAACTGCGCCCGCCGTGTGCTGCAGACCGCGAGGGAGCAACACCTTCGGCGGGAGAGGATGGAAACGGGGTTCCCTGAGGCACGGTCTGGGAGGCCGCTGTGCGTGCCCGGTGTGCCGTCTGCACTGTGAGGGCGAGGACGTGGGCATGTAGAGGCCAGAGCCGCCCAGCTCAGGGCGCCCACTGTGACCATGGCAACAGAGCGGCCACAGCAAGTGCTCCAAAGCCGCCCATTGTGTGGAGGAGGAAGTGGCCAGCCGGACGTGACTGGGGCTGCCCGCTCCCTCCGTGGCCCAGTCATAGGCCCTCAGTTCTGATGTCACACGTGTGATCTCTGGAAACCCGCACTTCGTTCTTTCAAGGCCCCTGTGAGGAAATGTGGCGCCGTGCTTCACCCCCCAGAGCCCAGGGAAGCGGCAGCGGCCACTGCAGTGGACACTCGGCCACCTGGGCATTGCCACGCACAGCCCCTCGCAGCCCCGCGCCCAGGACCCTGAACCTGCGCTCGACTGCCCTTTCCCAGCCAGGGCCGGTGGGGTGCAGGGCGCTGGGCAGCGGCTTCACTCACCCTGCTTCCTGTGAACCCCGGGAAGCCTGTGATCCCAGGGGGGCCGGTCACTCCAGGGAATCCCGGCAGCCCTGGCACGCCAGGGACTCCGATGTCTCCTTTGGCTCCTTTGATGTGGCCGGGCCTCCCAGGCAGCCCCGGGATTCCTGCCAGCCCGGGGATCCCCGGCATCCCTTGGATTCCTGCAGGAGGACCCCAGTGTGGGGCGCCAGGTGAGGAGGCAGCCTCCCCGCCCCACGCCTGCAGCCTGCACCCGGGTCGGGTCTGCAGAGCTCGGCGGCGGCTCTGGAGGAGGCGGGCGGGAGCGGGCTCAGCGGCGCCTCACCTTTCAAGCCCAGGTACCCCTTCAGGCCCATGGGCCCCTCGTCGCCTTTCTCCCCTTTGATGTCCTTCATCCCTGGCAGGATGATGGGAGGTGGTCCTGGGGGACCGGGGTCTCCGCGGCTGCCTGGAAGGGAACAGAACACCATCGGTCTCGTGACTCCTGAGCCATGTGTGACAAAGGAGGAGAAGGCCCTGCAGCCTCTGCCACCTGCCTCCTGAGCCCCAGTCCTGAGGGACCCTTGCCACATGTCCCCAAACCAGGGAGCTCAGAGAGAGACCAAGGGGGATGGAAAACGCCTCTCCCCTCCTCCGTCCCTCCCTTGCCGCTCCGCTGGGGGAGAGGGGACGGAGGCCCAGCTCCTCGGTCCTGCGGGCTGTGAGTGCATGCAGAGCCCAGTGCCCAGAAGCCACAGGCTGAGCAGGAGCGCACGGAGGGCGGGGTGCCCAGAGCCAGGGCAGCCCGCACGGCACGTCCTGAGAGCACAGCCATCAAGCTTGACCTGAGGCTGCTCAGGCCTCTGTGAGCTCCGAGCTGGTCTATGCCTGGCAGAGCCTCAGGACCAAGTGCCACCAGAGCTGGGGAAGTGACAGCGATTCCTGTGTGGGATGTGGCCAGGGAGCTCTGTGGAGTCCTGAGGGCAAATGGAAAGAGGGCTGGGTGGCCAGACGGGGTGCTGCGGGGCCAGGCGAGGGTGCCGAGCTCCCTCCTCCCGGGAGACTGCGGCTGGGAGTGACTCTGACCAAATGGAGGGCCCGCTCCTTCTTGTAGCACTGAGCAGGTGTGACAGCTAGACATGAGGCACCGCCTGGGCTGCAGCCAGCGCACACAGAGACCCAGAGCCGAGGGCAGTGGCCGGAGCCCCGCGGCCACGTTTCTGATGGGGCGCTGCTGACGAGTGACCGCCAGAGCAACGCTCCCTCCTCTAGAGTGAGGAAGTGCTGTGGCGGGTTCCCAGGTGCAGCCAGCCACTGTGTCCCCACTGTCCCCACTGTGTCCCCACTGTCCCCACTGTGTGCACTGTGTCCTCACTGTCCCCACTGTGTCCACACTGTCCCCACTGTGCCCCCACTGTCCCCACTGTGTCACCCCACTGTGTCCCCACTGTGTCACTGTCCCCACTGTGTCCCCACTGTCCCCACTGTGTCCCCACTGTGCCCCAATGTGTCCCCACTGTCCCCACTGTGTCCCCACTGTCCCCACTATGTCCCCACTGTGCCCCAGTGTGTCCCCACTGTCCCCACTGTGTCCTCACTGTCCCCACTGTGGTCCCTACCCCTCACTGTCCCCACTGTGTCCCCACTGTCCTCACCCCCACCATCCTCACTGTCCCCACTGTGTCCCTACCATCCTCACTGTCCCCACTGTGTCCCCACCGTCCCCACTGTCCCCACTGTGTCCCCACTGTCCTCACTGTCCCCACTGTGGCCCCACTGTCCCCACTGTGTCCCCACTGTGCCCCAGTGTGTCCCCACTGTCCCCACTGTGTCCTCACTGTCCCCACTGTGTCCCCACTGTGTCCCCACTGTCTCCACTGTGTCCCCACCATCCTCACTGTCCCCACTGTGTCCCCACCGTCCTCACTGTCCCCACTGTGTCTCCACTGTCCCCACTGTGTCCTCACTGTCCTCACTGTCCCCACTGTCCCCACTGTGTGTCCTCACTGTCCCCACTGTGTCCTGTGTCCTCACTGTCCCCACTGTGTCCTCACTGTCCCCACTGTGTCCCCACTATCCCCACTGTCCCCACTGTCCCCTGTCCCCACCCTGTCCCCACTGTGTCCTCACTGTGTCCCCACTGTGTCCTCACTGTGTCCCCACTGTGTCCCTCACTGTCCCCACTGTGTCCCCACTGTGTCCCCACTGTCCCCACTGTGTCCCCACTGTCCCTCACTGTGTCCCCACTGTCCCCACTGTGTCCTCACTGTGTCCCCACTGTCCCCCACTGTGTCCCCTCACTGTCCCCACTGTGTCCTCACTGTCCCCACTGTCCCCACTGTGTCCCCACTGTGTCCTGTGTCCTCACTGTGTCCCCACTGTGTCCTCACTGTCCCCACTGTGTCCCCACTGTGTCCTCACTGTCCCCACTGTGTTCCCACTGTCCCCACTGTGTCCTCACTGTCCCCACTGTGTCCTCACTGTGTCCCCACTGTCCCCACTGTGTCCTCACTGTCCCCACTGTGTCTTCACTGTCCCCACTGTGTCCTCACTGTCCCCACTGTGTCTTCACTGTCCCCACTGTCCCCACTGTGTCCTCACTGTCCCCACTGTGTCCTCACTGTCCCCACTGTGTCTTCACTGTCCCCACTGTGTCCCCACTGTCCCCACTGTGTCTTCACTGTCCCCACTGTGTCCCCACTGTCCCCACTATGTCCCCACTGTGTCCTCACTGTCCCCACTGTGTCCTCACTGTCCCCACTGTGTCCCCACCATCCTCACTGTCCCCACTGTGGCCCCACTGTCTGTCCCCATTGTGTCCTCACTGTCCCCACCTCTCACCCCCGCCAGGAGCACCGAGGCTGGGTCTCCACACCTCCCCAGCACTGGCTCTTGGTCATCGGGTTCTCAGAGACCACTGTGTCCTTTCAGAACAAAAGTCACGAGACTGTGGCTGTTTACGATGAGCCCGTGGTAAGGAGCCGCACGTTTGGGTCCTGCGAGGCCCGTCCCGTGGCCCTGGGGTGGCAAGCTCTCTGCCCCGCATCCGCTCCTCTGGGAAGGTGCCCTCCGCACTCGCCTCCCGGGGCGGGCCTGGCTCTCCCTCCCTGAGTCACCACAGCAAGACCGTGGTGCAGCGTGTTCTCACGGCAGTTTTTGTTCTGGGCACTGCTGTTACTTTTGACATTGTCCTTGGGTTAGCTTTGTTCCCTGACACCCCCTCGGTTTGCGGAAGTGGGATGGAGCCTTCTAGGTTTGGCTGGTTGGTTTGATTCCCAGCATCTAGCACCAGGGTTCCTGGATGCGGTGGGTCTTGGGCTCCTTCTCAGCAGGGACACTGCCATGCAGGTGCGCCCTCCTGGGGCGGGGCTCGGGCATACCTTTCACACCCGGCTCTCCAGCCAGGCCCTTCAGACCAGGCACTCCAAAAAATCCCGCCTCTCCTTTGGTTCCTGGGAGCCCAGGTCTTCCTTTGAGCCCCACCATGCCTTGGAAGCCGTCCATCCCAGGAGAACCTCTGTCCCCTGTGGAGGAAGAGGGAGCCGTGGTGGGTGGAAGGAGGACCAGGCGCGGCTCGCGTCCCTCACTGTCCCTAACTGCAGAGGTGCAACTCACCTGGGGGATGCTAAGACCCTCAACCCTAACAGAGTCTCTGAGGATTTTCTAAGAACTCTTGTCTGCCGGCAAGGTGCGGGCAGAGGGCCACGGGCCCACCCGTCAGCAGCGGGACATTGGAGATAACAGAAAGGCAGCTCTGAGGAGGTCAGGGGGAGGCCTGAGGACAGCCTGGGGGCAGCACAGAGCCAGGGCCGCACCCAGAGCGAGAAAGGGGTCTGGACATGAACGTGGCCTCGGCACTGCCCCTGCGTGGAGATCTGCAAAGCACCGTGCGTGGGAAGCCACCTTCTCAGGCTTGGCCTGGGTGCCTGCAGAGCTAGTGACCCCAGTGAGCCAGCGGAATGAAGCACCAGAGGGGGCCTCCAGGCTGAGCCCAGTTCCAGTGGGCCTCTGTGGGCCTCTGAGGCTGTCCCTCTGTTGATGACAATCCTGCTTCCTTTCTTGGAATTTAACAAACATTTTGAGGCGCACTGGTCCCACCCCCACCTAAGGGATATCAGCCTGTTTCTTCAGGGTCCTGTGGTGTCAGACCTACAGGTGTTGAGGCCAGCCTCCTGCAGGGTGAGGCAAGTACGGGGACAGCTGCCTCAACTCAGGGTGCAGATGGCCTCACACTCCTGGCCAGGGGACACCCTGGCCGTGTCACACATGTACCTTTCTGCCCGGGGATACCAGGCATTCCTGCCATTCCTTTAAACCCAGGGGTTCCTGGGTGACCTCGCTCCCCTGAGAAGCCAGCATCTCCTCTGTCTCCAGAGAGACCTTTCATGCCCACAGGGCCAGGGACACCTGTGTCACCAGGGTCCCCCCTATCTCCGGGAAGACCTGTCAAAAAGAGAAAAAGAAAAATTAAAAGGGACATAGAGAAAACTTCTTATGATGCTTTCAGGCAGCAATTACGTTTTTTGATAAGAAAAACTTCTTGGTAGGAAAGTGGAAAACAGGTCTTCACAGTGGGCAGAGCCTGTGGAAAGCCCCCAGGGCTCGACTTCTGTGGGAGGAGCCCCCTGTGGCTCTCCCCCTGCAAGCTGCAGCTGCAGGACGGCAAGGTGTGAGGGGCACTGCCAACACATCCAGGATGTGGTGCTGGGGTCAGTCGGGAGCTGCCCGTCCTGAGTTCCAGGGACAGGTCCCTGCCTGACCGCTGCTGCCTCCCTGTCTCCCTGCGCCACCTGGCTACCTTCACTGTGGCATCTTCAACAGCTCCCGGCCGGCCACTGTCCTTGGTCCTCTCCTATACCTAGCCCACGTCCAGCTGCCCGCAGGTTCCTGAGCCCCTTTCTTGCTTCTCTGCTAAGACCCGCCTGGGCTCCCCTGCCTGGGCTCCCTCTGCCTGGGCTCCCCCTGCCTGGGCTCCCCCTGCCTGGGCTCCCCCTGCCTGGGCTCCCTCTGCCTGGGCTCCCCTGCCTGGGCTCCCTCTGCCTGGGCTCCCCTCTGCCTGGGCTCCCCCTGCCTGGGCTCCCCCTGCCTGGGCTCCCTCTGCCTGGGCTCCCCCTGCCTGGGCTCCCCCGCCTGGGCTCCCCCTGCCTGGGCTCCCCTGCCTGGGCTCCCCTGCCTGGGCTCCCCTGCAGGAGCTGAGAACTGGCAAGGCCTTGTGGACACCCACAACCAACCCCCAGCCTCCTGCCCAGCACGCGTGCCCTGGAACCCCAGGCCACTGTGGCACCAGGACACTGGCCTCACCCCAGGCCAGCTCATTTGGACGCAGGTGCAGCCACGTGTGAGGAGCACCGAGTTTACACGTGGTCTGTGTGTGCCCAGTGTGTCCCCCATGCAGACCGTGAAGGCCCCCCACAGAGCTGTCACCTGACTAAGGCAAACTGGACAATTACAAGTGAGAGTTTTAAAAAGCTTAATGTGCTCTTGTCGACAAGACCGTTCTTGTAGCCAGTGGTCTCTTCCCACTTGCTGGTATCACAGTGTCCTTTGGCAAAATGACGGTGACAGTCTGAGAAACTCTTATAAATAGCCGGGCGCAGTGGCGCACGCCTGTAATCCCAGCACTTGGGAGGCTGAGGCAGGAGAATTGCGAGTTCAAAGCCAGACTCAGCCGTGGCGAGGCACTTAGCAACTCAGTGAGACCCTGTCTCTAATAAAATATAAAAAAAAAAGGGCTGGGGATGTGGCCCAGTGGTCGAGTGCCCCTGAGTTCAATCCCCGGTACCAAAAACAAAAAAACAAAAAAACAAACAAACAAACAAAAAACTCTTATAAATAAACACATGTGCTTACTGGGCGAGACAGGAAGCCAGGCACAGCGTGGCGGCACATGCCTGCAGTCCCACACCCGGGCCGAGGCAGGAGGAGGCCTGGAGCCCAGGAGCTCGGCTTGGGCAGCGGAATAAAGGCAGGAAACGTTTATTGGTCCCCGAAATGCGGACACCTGGGACGGACCAGCACCGTGGTGTTCTCGCAGGAGGCAGCGCTTGGGTCCTGCAGGTCCACCACGGCCCTGCGGGGCCCAGGCGGTCTCCGCCTCTCACCTCCTCCGTGCCTCCTGCAGTTTCTCCTCAGCAGCGGTTTTTAATTTCTTTTTATACTGAAAACTTACCTGGATCCCTGACATTTGCAACAGGCAAAGGGGTGGGCTGGTTTCTCTGGCTGCTTGAATCCTCTTGGGTGAGATACATGCCCTATGTTTAGAACCTCCTGTACTTGGGGGTTCCTTGGAACACAGTCTGAGGATTCTTCGGGGGACGTCAGAGCTAGTCTGGTTGTAGGTATGGTGAGGACCCACCCCTCTCGGGGCTGTCGGAGCCTTACCTCCGAGACCTGGGGCACCTGGCCGCCCCAAGGGCCCCTCTGGGCCGGGAGCTCCTGGGAATCCACGTTGTCCTGGAGGCCCGGGCCGTCCTGGCTGGCCCGAAGGTCCCGGGAAGCCCAGCTGACCCTTGAGCCCCGGCATTCCGGGCATGCCCTGGCTTCCTGCAGGAATCAGAGGCAAGAGCTGTGAGGCCCGTCCTGCCCACCCCAGACACCTCCTCCTCAGACCCGGGCTATAAAGATGATGGTGCTTGGTTTCTGGATTGCAGAAAACCTGGAGAATACAGGAGGTAGGAAGGATGGATCCAAAGTAGCCCAGACCGCCCCCAGAGATGGCTGCTAACAGTTGGCCTGTTTCCTTCTCGCCTTTTCCGTTCCTGTGACACCGCGTCGTGGCTGTCTGCAGAGCTGATGCCCTGCCCTGACCACACCTGGAGTCTTGCCCTCTTCCCCGGCGTTGGGCTTTCGGCATTTTGCCATGTTTTAAAATGTTCTCTGCAAACACTTAACGACTGCATGCGTGAAACACCCATGGTGTGGACGACCGACGCACCCCACTGCACCCCTCTCGCTGTCCGGAGCAGTGCCGTGAGCAGGCGGGCTTGGGGATGCACACCGTGCCTGTGCTGCACACCATTTCCTTAGGGAGGTGCCCTGGAGATGGACCTGGTGGCCAAACCCAGGCTAATGTCTTAAAAACACCTCACGTTAGCCGGGCGCGGTGGCGCACGCCTGTAATCCCAGCACTTGGGAGGCTGAGGCAGGAGGATCGCGAGTTCAAAGCCAGCCTCAGCAAGGGCGAGCCCTCAGCAACTCAGTGAGACCCTGTCTCTAATAAAATACAAAAAAGGGCTGGGGATGTGGCCCAGTGGTCGAGTGCCCCTGAGTTCAACCCCTGGTACCAAAAAAAAAAAAAAAAAAAAAAAACCCCAACAAAAACAAAACACCCACATTGAGCTTTGTTATTAAGGTAAAAATGAGAAGCCCTGCCAATGCGTTTGGGGGAAAGATGGTGCGGGTTAGTTTGCATGTTTTTGATTATGAGGAGCATTTTTTCCTCCCATATTTTACTTTTTAGTGAAGTTGTTTTCTTTGCTTATTTTGCCTCTTTTTTTAAAAAAATATTTATTTGTTTGTTTTAGTTGTACAGAATGCATTTATTTTTACGTGGTGCTGAGGATCGAATCCGGGCCGCGCACGTGCTGGGCGAGCGCTGTACTGCTGAGCCACGACCCTAGCCCTCCTCTGGGGGTTTTGATGTTTTCTTCGAGTGCAGTACTTATTCCTGAGGAGGGATACTAATAGTACGTCTCATCTAGTTCTCTATTTTACGTTTGCTGCTCAGACTTCGTTTCTAACGTGGAATGTCAACGTTTGTATGCGTCATTCGTCTTGTGGGTGTGTTGTGTGCTATGCATGCGTGAGTGTGTGTGTGCACATGCGTGTGCGGTTTCTTCCCTTGGTTGTGTGTCACGGGTACCCTGCCCAGCCCTGTGGCCAGACAGGGTGAACACGTGTGTTTTCCAGTGTTTTAGCACCAGCTCTCGGGGCCTCCTCACGTTGGCGCCTCATCCCGTCTTTAGGAGCGTGAGCTTGTTACAGCTGTCCTCCAGCTGGTACAGAGGAGGTGCCAGCTTGGTGGCGATGCCTTTCGCAGGCACTCTGTCTTAACCATGACCATCCCTCCAGGTGGGCGGGGAAGGGGAGGGGCAGTCACAGAAGGGACCGGTCAGTCTCAGACCAACCCAAGACCTGAAATCAGGCCTCCTGCCTCTCCAGGTTCCTGATGGTGTGAATGAGCAGGAAGTGGGTCTGCAGGGGAGCGAGCGTTTGTCTGGCCCTAGGGGTGCACACCCCCCTGCCCCCACAGTATGGTGGCCAGTGCCACGGGCCGGGGAGTCCTCACCAACGAGAATGGACACAGAGCACAAGTTAACGTCCAGAACACAGTGACCACGAGACCCTGGGTGACCTGAGGCCTGAGCAAGTCAGCCACCGCCAAGGCCAGACCGTCTCCTGGGCTTCTGGGGAGCTTCCTCCTGGAGTGGAGGGACACGTGAGGGACACGTGAGGGACCCATGAGTCTGGAGTGACCTCTACCTCAGGGGTGGCCTGGGAGAGTCATTGTGGGACATTTTGCTTTCAGTTGTCCGGTGATTATTTCTTTGGAGCTGGATGGTTCTGGTCGCTGGCCTTTGTGGGACACCTGGTGTAGGGGACCACTCCTGCACGTCAGCCTCCTCGGCTCAGTGACGTCTGCCCTGGGGGCCTGCGCAAGTGCTGTGGAAGTTCTGCTCAGAAGCACACTGCGCACCGTCTTCGTGACTGACCCCTATGGCCAGCCAGTGGAAGCAGGCCTCGCCCGCCCATCCCAGCCAGCACCGAGGGACTGGTGGGCTCTGACGCAGGACTTCCTGTGTGCTGGAGGTGGGGCTCCTCCAGGTGTGACGGCTGCCGAGGCCAGGCCTGTGAGCTTGTCACCGAGGGACGTGGACCGGGAGAGGCTAGGGGCATGAGCATTTACCTGCTGCCACGTTTTGATTTTATACTTGAAGCCTATAGGAGGTGGTCACGTTTTAAAGGAATCTACCAGAAGCGTCCTTATCAAAAGGCTGATTTTTACAGTTCTCCTGCAGAGGGTGGGTGGAAGAGAGGGCCCCGCTTTGCCTGTGACGAGCATGAGGGTCTCGCTTGACGCCAGCAGCAAGGCTGCGGCCTGGAGCCCTGTGCTATCTCCAGAGTCATGGACGCACGTGCTGTGCTCGGCAGTTGACCCCAGGAGTAAGCTGAGAGGGAGGCCCCACGGCCGGGTCATGTCATTTTATCCAGTGACCTACACTGCTTGGTTCAGGGCTGTGTGTGCGCAGACACATGCACGTGTGTGCGTGCGTTTGTGAGTGTGTTGCACGTGAACGTGTGTGTGTGGCAGGCTGCCTGTGTGTGGTGATATAAGCACGCACAGGCTGTGCGGGAGGCTGTGTGTGCACCCCCGCCCCCTCACGGTGCACCACGGCCTTGAGCTGGCGTTCGCCTAGTCAGCATCAACAGCTGTGGGAGCCGGTCACTCTGGTTGAAATCGGAACCCACCTGCCCCGAGTCCCACCACTTTAGGCTTTGCTAGGACACCGACAAGCCCAACTCCACGCCGCATAACCATGCCACGTTCCTGAGCTCCCGGAGCTCCCTTGCCTGTCAGGACCCAGGCTGCACTTTGAAAGTCCTGTGAAGGATGTCCAGCAGGGCAGCTGCAGAGCCAGAAGGTGGACACTGCGTCCCGCACCTCCAGCCCGTGACAATGCTGCCCACACATAAAGGCTGATCCACACACAGGCGGTTCCGATTTGGAACACCGGGTGGTGGGTTTCAGCCATGCAGTGTCCCAGGGCGGGTCTCCTGACGGGAAGACTTGCTGTGCAGAGACCCCTGTGGTGAAGGCTGGAGGCGGGGGCTCTCAGGGCCAGCTCTACACAGCCTGGATTCCCGAGGCCATCTGACGCCCTGTTCACGCGCCAGACAGTGGCCTCTTTCTACTCTGCTCCCCACACCCTGGAAACACTGTGAACCTCGTGAAGACACTTTAAAGTCTGTCCATTTTTACACCCACCAACAAATTAAATTGCATTCCAGATGATTCCTATCCTCCTCCCTAACGAGAGCCTCAGCACGGCCAGGCCGGTCGGTCCTGGACACCACTGTGCGAGTCTGCTGGGAAAACCAGCGAGCCCCCCACGGCGAGCCCGTGCAACTGTGGACCCGCAGCTGTGAAAGGACTCGAGGCTCTGGCAGACGCGTGACGGACGTGAACACGCTGCAGGCGTGCACGCTGGGAGGAAGTGGGGAGGACAAAGCCAGCCCAGGAGCACACAGTGTGGGTGCTTTCACCAACCCCCCAGGAAGGATTTTAGACTGCTTGGCAGCACAGCTGGGACAGGGTCCCCCACTGTAACGTGCCCCTGTCATGTGACTCACCTCTGAATCCAGGGGGGCCTCTCTCTCCTGGAAGACCTTTCAGCCCTGGGTGTCCAGGTAGTCCAGCATCTCCCCGGGGCCCGGGCTGGGCCCCCAGGACTTCGCCTGGAAGTCCCCTGTCCCCAGGGGGTCCAGCTGGTCCGGGCAGGCCAACAGGGCCTGGGAGTCCATCTGGGCCAGGGAGGCCCATAGCACCTTTGGATCCTCGGGGTCCCACGAACCCTAGAAGGAAACGGGGTCCCTTGGTCACTGGCCAGCATCATCACATTCTGAGGCAGTGGTTAGACAAGTGGCCAGGAGGTGTGCCCGTGGCTCCAGGCCTTGCCGTGTGGCCTGTCCTGGTGCCCGCGCTTCTCCTGACATCTGTCCATTTGATCTCTTCTGCTTTCCTCCACCATCAGCCCAGCCCTACACGTCCACCAAGGTGGACGAGGCCGTGAGGACCAGCTGCTCCCCACACGTGCCTCTACGTGGCCATGGACTCCCTTACGTGTAGGTGGCATGCAGGCCGGGAACGCAGTCGTGGGATGGGCACCCCCAGGGAGGGGAACACCTGTGCCATCAGCACTGCCATTCTGCCCCTCACCCTGGTCTGCCCCAGCGCCCTGTGCACTTCAGGGCTTCCGGTCCTGCATGGGACAGTCTTCCTACCCACACTGTCAGCTGCCCAGAGCTGGGGTGCCCCGATCCCACACATGCAAGCACCTTCCCACACTGAAGGGGCGGGCTTACCTGGGGGTCCTGGGAACCCTTCCCGGCCTGGGTCTCCAGGAAAGCCCTTGAGCCCTGGAGTTCCATCAGCTCCTGAGAAGCCTGGGATCCCTCTGAGGCCTTTGGTACCTAAACACCCAAATAAACCAAGTCAGATCCACGAGGACAATTGGCATGTGACTGTTGGCACCTGCCTACTGAGGTCATTCTGAAGCTGGGAAACGGCGAGGTTTGGACACATCAGACCACCCTGCACTTCGGGGCTTACACATGGACTCTCCCCGGGGCCTGCCCAGGCCACCAGGCCGCAGCGGGGCCCAGTTCCTCCCTGTGGCAGAGGCTCCTCCTCAGTCCGGGGTTTGCTGAGTGTCCTCCCCACACATTTGTCGCTGCATGAATAAGAGCTGGCTTCCCAGGGAGCGCCCGCAGCTGGGGGTGGTCTCAGCACGGTGGAACCCACCGTGTCCCGGGAGGGAGGCAAGCAGGGGCAGAGGGGACCGAGCCGGGGAGAGAAGGCGGAGGATGGGAGACTGGCATGTTCTCCGGCTCCCTGCAGTAGGTTACCTGGGGGGCCTGGGGGGGCCTGGCCGGCCTGGCGATCCTTTGGGGCCTCCGACACAACCTGGGGAGACAGGAGGGAGGAGCTGAAGCATTGTTAATGCCAGGTCTCATGGCCTTGGATACTGTCAGGGTCAAAAGCAGCCAGACGGACGGCCTACTGTTTATGAGCGATTCAGTGATTTAATCGATCTTGGTTCTGATGTAGATAAAAGCTCAGTCTCATTGTCATACCAGAATATTAATGTAGGATGCAAATTAAGTCAGTCTGGTCAAATAGAAACTGGCACGCTGCTGCCCGTGGCGTCCTTCTCGTGGGCAGCAGTCTCAGCCTGAGCGAGGTTGGCGTGGCCCTGGCCTGTCAATGCAGACGCCTCTTCCACCTGAAAATGTCTACCAGCAGTTGGAGACAGCTTGTGACTTTAAAAGGGATTCTTGGGCTTCTCCCTGGTGACTCGGAACACCTTCAGAATGAACCCCAGCAAGTGGCTGCTCTGAGCAGTACAAAACCAGGCCAAGGCTGCAGGTGCTGTGGCTGGCGCTGTCCCGACAGGTGACATTTCAGCAGGGCGTTTTGTCGGGTGCCTTGGCTGAGAGCTGTCTTGCAAGCACAGTCATTGTTGGGACTTCTGGCCCACCTCCCGGAGCGTGCGGGCCGGGCTCCCGGGGGTCCTGCCTGAATGGCCAGTGTGTGCACAGGACTTTGGCCTCCTCTGCCTTGGCCTCTTGGTGGCACCTGTGTTCGCGGCCACCTTGGAACAGTGGGTCCTTTCCTACGAGAGGCTCTGTCCACGTCTCATCCCCATCACTGGTGTCATGGTCAGCATTTTCAAACCGCTCTGCCAGTGCTGGGGAAGCCAAGGGGTCCTTTCATTCCAGACCCTGCCTTTACATCCAGAATGTTCTGGAAGGGGCAGCCAGCAGCTTCTCCACCAGGCACCGGGCAACAGCCACACTGCCCTTAGGTGTCTGCATAATGTCACGTCTCCAACCTTTGTGCCACTGTTGTCAGCTGGGACACATCTTGGATCTTGGCACAGCTTAGAATTGTGACATACTGAAGCCCTGGGGCTCTGGGAATGCTCAGATCAGGACTTTGTTACTACCCCTGGCTCCGGGCCTCACTCCTACTGAGTCAAAATCCAGCCGAGCCTCGAGGCCTCGGCCCCTCCCCAGTCTCCCAACCCATCAGCACCAGCTCAGGGCTTGCTCTCTGCTTGGCCAGGCGCCCTGTGAGGCAGCACAGGTGACCAGCGGTGACCTCCTGCAGGGCTCCGTCCTCTGAGCACTCTGCACCTGCTTCCGCGGTCCCACGAGTGGGGAGCGCGCCACAGCCCCGTGCTCCTGGCTCGACCGCAGGGCTCCCGTACTTCCGCTGTTGGTCTGTGTGTCCGGCCCCGATCCCTCCTGAGTGGGTGGTGGAAGCGCATCCCCCGCCTGGCTCACACCTTGTCCCTCCTCTGCTACTGCAGGGGCAGGTCCCGGCTGCTGGGTGAGGAGCTGCTCTGTGGCCGTGATGCTCCTCCCCTCCCCACCCTGCAGAATGGGGCGCAGCGGCCAGCTCAGGATCCTGACGGAAGGAGCTGGAGCTTCAGGAGGGCCTGGGTGCCACCTGCGACTCCCGTTAGGTGACCGGCCTGTTCTGAGACCTGTGCAGTTGCCACCCCTGCTGCGCAGGGCGCCCGCAGGCTGACCCGCCTCTCCAGCCCGGGTCTCCGGGGCCGAGACCCACACTCTCCAGCGCTCCTTGAGGACCGCTCCCTCAGAGTTCAGCACCTGCTGCTGCAGCCCTCGTCCTCCCGGCCGCAAGGCCCTGACCTGGCCTGGCCTCCACGCGTGTCTTTGACTCCGGCTTCTCCCCCCCAGCTTCCGCCTTCAGGATCCAAGTCTATCTGCAGTGACTCCCTGTCCCTGACCTTGGCTGGATCATCCCCGAGCCGCCCGCCTGCCAGCCCTCTTCTCTCTAGCATCCGCCCATGGCTAGGCGGGATTCTTCCCTGAGGGCGTGGGCCTCCCCCTTCACCCGGACAACAAGCCAGCACCCACAGGTGTCCTTCACAGCCACGCAGAAAGGTGGACAAGAGGTGACAGGTGCGAATCTCAAGTGTGAGCACCTTGTGGTGTCCCTCCACATGGGGTGGGCGTGGTGCGATTTCCACCCGTGGGTATGCCGTGGGGACAGCCTGTGGTGCCCGCCTGTCCTCTAAGTGAAGCCGACGGACCCCGCTTGGCCCACCCCACGGTTCCGCGCACGCGTGCTGCAGGCGCCCAGCAAGTCCTCCTCGGCGGTCACGTGTGTGGTCAGCCAGAAGCCTGACAGCCGTCCACAGCCGCCTGCCCTCGTACTGTACCTGGCTGCACGGTGTCTTGTCCGTCACCTCCAATGGGCCTTTTGACATCTGTGTCACAAACTGCAAGACACAAGGAGCCAGTTAGGCAATCTTGGAGCCACTGAAAGGCGCTGACTTACCACGGGGGGTGTGCGGGAAAGACCCCCGCGGTGACAGCCCCACCAGCCAAGAACAGGCCCGTGACGTCCCTGCCTGGCTCCAGGGACTGGGAGCACTCACTGCCATCCCGCTACTCAGAAAGCACAGGGAGGGCTCCCCCATACCTGGCTGTCCTGGGGCTCCTGGGGGGCCGGGAGGACCGGGGAAGCCAGGCGGTCCAGGTAGCCCGGCATCTCCAGGGAATCCACGCTCGCCCTTTGGGCCTGGTAAGCCCAGTCCTGGGGGGCCCATTTCTCCTGGGACACCCTTGGTTCCAGGTGTGCCTGGGTAACCCGCGTCCCCTGGAGGGCCTTGGATGCCATCCCCCTGGGAGAAAACAAGCACAGCGTCACAGACAGCGGCCACGTCCCAGCTCCCTCCCAGGGCCCTGGAGTTCTGTGCCATGGATACAGGGCAGAAAGGCCGCAGATGACCAGGGCCTGCTGTCATGGCCCCACCAAGTCACAGGGACCAGTGTCAGGCTTCGTGAACTTAGGAGCAACAGGCAGAAGGCAGCTGCTGCCTCACACTTCTATCCCAACACTTGTTTCTCCCTCCCAGCTGCCGTCTCCTGCACCGCACGGACTTTCACCAGGAAGTTCTGTGTGAGCACAGGTGGGGCTGGGGGAGGTGCGCGGGGCAGGGACAGGTTATTGGCATTATTATGATTGGCATTTGTGTCATCTACTGTTCACCGGGACATCATTAAAGGAGAGGAAGCTAAATTAGATGAGAGAAAGCTAGAAACACAGGATCCCCAGTGGGGTGTCCTTTGATGACAACACAGGTTGGGTGGGGCACTGGGTGGGGGGTAGTGAGCTCTGGTGATTGGAAGGGACGGTGCTAGTGTGGCCACACACGGTGAAGGAGTGGTTGGGGAAATCCGTCTCAGCCTCCCCACAGAGCCAGGGTGTGGAAGAGGGGCTTTCTGATGACGATGACAAGGTGACAAGAAACCTCACTGCTATCCTTGAAGTTATCTTCTCTGCCAGGTTAAAGGCACGCAGGTGCATGGAGGGCCCTGGGCCGACTGTCTGCGTGCAGCCCCTCATCAAACACACCAGCACCGGTGCTAACGTGGGGGCTTACTGATGTCAGGGCTGCTGCGGAGACCATGGGGCAGGCGCCACCCCGAGACTGCAGACGGGGCTCAGCACCAGAGTCCTCCCGCCAGCAGGTTTCCCGTCCTTAGCTCAGTGGTCCCGCTGAGCTGGGGAGGCCCCTGAGCACCGGCAGAGGCCACCTGCCCCAAGGGACCAGAAGCTGGGTCTGCGGGCTCCTCTCAGAGGCCTGCCTGGGAACACAGCAGGAAGGGCTGCCCCTGAGGGTGGCAGCTGGCCTGGGACTGTCACCGGGTCCTTGGTGCCGTGAAGCTGGCTGGACCCTCACAGTCAAGGTCGTGTCCCTTGCAGAACAGAGTCCCACAAGCCACTGACACCAGAGGAAGGCCACTGCCACTGTGACAAGTCCGCACACACAGCAGAGAGCTCCGGCTCCCCCTCAGCCAACCCCAGCCCTGCCTCCCCGCCCCACTCGGGCCGTCTTCCAGACAGGACTCGCTGAGACCTGAGATCACAGTCGCGCCCGGCGGCTGGCTCGCCGACTGCACCAGACCTAACGGCAGAGCAGGCCTGGCCGTGCTGAGGACAGAGGAGGCCCGGGCCGCCCGCAGGCAGGTGCGAAGCCAGGAGGGAGGAAGCACACGCGGGCCCCCGAGGCGTGGTGAGGTCTGGGACCCGCACCCCGAGTGGGACGTGCTTAGAAACAGGTCACCGCAGAGGGTCGGGGAAGGCTGGGCTTGGGGAGGACTGCTGCCCTAGCCCAGGGGACCTCCGTCACGGGGACAGCACACGCAGGCGAGGCGAGAGGGCGGCTGCCGACCAGACAGGGAAGGCTGGAGGCGCCTGCAGCCTCCCTCCGGCCTCAGCAGGAGGCACCTGCAGGCAGCACCTGCTCCCAGCCACCACCCGAGCTGGGGAGTCACCTCTACTGATGAGCTGCCCAGTCAGAGGAGCTGTGTGACAGCAGCCCCAGGACACCAAGGCCAAGAGCTTAAGGAGGCTTGCTGGCCTCAGGGAAGTGGAGTCTAGGAAAGCATGAGAGGCGGAAATGACGGTGCAGAATCCCAAGAGGAGAGAGCCCAGACCGGCCTACTGGGGACACGGCAGCAGGGGAGACAGGGTGACAGCCATGCCCCACCTCCTTGGCTGCCCCAGGAAAGGAGTCTCCAGGGGTCAAACATCCCTTCTTTCAGTGTTTGTCACAAATCCCAAATTGTCTATTTCACTATTTATTCTGCAAAAATAGGACTCCACCCCTCACTTCAGAATATTCTATTTCTTTTCTCCTTCTATGTTATGCCACAGGAGTATTTATTTACTCTGTGACTCTTTTTTTTTTTTTTTTTTTTTGGTACCGGGGATTGAACTCAGGGTCCCTCGACCACTGGGCCACATCCCCAGCCCTTTTTTGTATTTTATTAGAGACAGGGTCTCACTGAGTTGCTAAGTGCCTCGCCATTGCTGAGGCTGGCTTTGAACTCATGGTCCTCCTGCCTCAGCCTCCCAAGTGCTGGGATGACAGGTGTGCGCTACCACGCCCAGCTTATTCTGTGACTCTTAAGTGTTCATTCTGGACCTGGCTGCCAACTTAACCCGTTATTTCCTGAAAGAGACGATTTGTGCTCATTGAAACAGATGGTGCAGCCCACGCACGGGTCAGGTCAGTGCCAGCACCATTTGCTTCCCTGCTGTCTGGAGAACACGCGCGCATCAGGACGGTGGCCCGGCCTGCCCCGCCTGCCCGGCCACTTGGCTACTCACAGGAGGGCCTGGGAGGCCGGGGAACCCATCAAGTCCATCACGCCCGGGGACACCGTCGTCGCCTTTCATTCCATGCACACCCGGGACACCTGGCTGTCCTCTCTCACCTGGGAAGGAATTCACAAGTGAATCTACTGACACACCCCCTGGAAAGCCAAGTGGCCCGAGAGCTGCCCGGCCACAGGAACTGACCTTTAGTGGTTATTGTTCTGGAATCCCCTTTAATTCCCTTGGGCCCAGGAGCACCAACGACGCCAGGGACTCCCTGCGGAGACAAAGGGACACGCGTTTCTCCTTTAGGCTGCTCGGGACACCAAGGAGAGAATGCTGAGCTCACACCCCATGGGCAGTCGCCTGTCCCCGAGCCCAGCGCTACCCAGAGAACCCCTGCAGGGCCAGAAACGATCTGCATTTGGGCTGTCTGCCAAGTGACCACCCACCACAGTGCCCATCAAGCCCTGGCACTGTGGACAGTGGGACCCAGGAATTGACTGTAGATATTTTAAAAAATTCTAATGAAGATGTAATGGGGGGCTGGGGTTGTGGCTCAGCGGTAGAGCGCTCGCCTAGCACGTGCGCGGCCCAGGTTTGATCCTCAGCACCATGTAAAAATAAAGGCATTGTGTACAACTAAAGCAAATAAATAAATATTAAAAAAAAAAAAAAAAGATGTAATGGAAGTGCCCAGGTAGCTGAACAGGGAAAACCTAGTGTTGCTGCTCAGAGTGCCGCCTCCAGGCCAGCGAGCTCAGATCTCCTGGGAGCCGGTCAGAGGTACTGACGCTCAGCCCCACTTCCCTGGGGCAGCCCGAGGGTGATCTGCTTCTTAAAAAGGTCCCTGGGATTCCTGGACCCAGTGCCTTGGAGAAGCGCTGACCTAAATCACTGGGCTGCCGAACTCTCACCTACAGGTTGGGATCCAGGCTGAGTGTGAGCCCCTCAGTACAGCACTTTAAAACTCGTGATCACTTACTATTGAGAGCAATCGATAGTATTTAATCCATGGTTTCTTTTGAAAAGTGAAGTTTAGGTTGAGGGAAAAACTGGCCTTAAAGAGGAGTTGGTTTCGGGGATACCCGAGCTTAGGCCCCAAGATCTCGTGTGGCTTTTTCTTTTTTTTTTTTCAAGTTGCTGGTTTTATATAAAGTATTTTTACAACAATGTGTCTTCATACATGTATTTAGGGTGATCATGGATAACTCAGTTTGCTGTTATTCCTAGCCCCTTGGCCCCTCCTCCCCCATTTGTTCTATTTGAAGCTCTTTCTTTCCCTCTCATCCCCACTCCCTCGCCTTTATAAGTTAGTATCTTCATATTAAAGAGATCATTTGACCTTTGGTTTTCTGGGATTGGCTGACTTCACTTAGCATTATTTTCTCCAACTCCATCCATTTACCTGCAAATGCCATGATTTTATTCTCTTTTAGTGCTGAGTAGTGTTCCATTGTGTATATACCAAAGTTTCCCTATCCATTCATCTGCTGATGGGCTCAGGGGTCGGTTCCACAATCTAGCTATTGTGAATTGTGCTGCTATAAACATTGATGTGGCTGTGTCCCTGTAGTAAGATGTGTTTTAAGTCCTTTGGGAATGGACCAAGGAGTGGGATAGCTGGGTCAAATGGTGGTTTCATTCCAAGTTTTTCTAGGAATCTCCATACTGCTTTCCAGATTGGCTTCACCAATTTTGTGCGGCTTTTTCAACGGGCAGAAGTGAGCAGGCTAAAAGTTTTGAGGATTGTATTTTAATGCTATTTCCAATAACTTAGGAAATCTGAGTGTTGGTTTAAAGACATAGACAGTTACAAGAGACTGTGGGCTCCTTTCTCCTGGAAAACTCCACAGATAGTTGATTTATTGATGACTTGGTTCTCTGTAGAAGAGGGCGACGTTCTTCCGGTATCCAGGACAGTGTCCCCCATGGACTGCGCTCAATAAATATGTTGTGTCAATGGATGGGAGGCTCCTAAGCCTCGAGCCCTCTGAAGACTCTATCAGTACAAATGTTAAAAACAAACCATAATTACAAGAGGTCATCTCAGCCATTCCACCGCAGTGGGACTACCTGAAACTGAGCAGATGGCCAAACACAAGACAAGGAACACAACCGAGGCGTTCTGACACCGTCCTGAGGGCTGTGTGCAGGGCCGGGGGAGGCAGGTGCACAAAACGGGGTCCACCTGGCTTCTAGAAAGACTCAATCCTGGGGCTGGGGTTGTGGCTCAGCGGCAGAGCGCTCGCCTCGCACGTGCACGGCCCGGGTTCGATCCTCAGCACCACGTAAACATAAATGCATTGCATTGTGTACAACTAAAGTAAATAAATAAATATTTAGAAAAAAAAAAAAGAAAACTCAATCCTACGTGTTTTTCCAGCTGTAAGTCTGCAAGTCTCACTCCTTGTTCTTTTTCTGACTACTTGAGCAACTTTCGTTGCTTAAACGGCCATGTTTTGGAGATGGCATTGGTTTTTAACTAAGGTAAAGCATAACAATGTAAGAGCCCTAATTGAGGATAGCTAAGATGGCGGCTAGTTGAGAGCCATAGAGGTGTTCAAGTATTTTCACCTGATATTCATGCATTTATCCAAGAATCTTTTTGTGCCCGTGAACACTGCGTGACGCACCTGTAAGCTCGAGCTGTTAGCACGTGTCCTTGTTAAGGCAAAATGTACTTAACCAGGTGAGGTTAGTTAGAGGGGTGGTTGGCGTCGGAGAGGTTTTTGGAGCCGGAGAGAGAAGTTAGAAGAAAGAAGAATAAAAGAACTTTTTCATTTCCAGTCTGCCTCCGAGTTTTCTCTCGCGGTATCGTTGCTGCAAGCGGCAATTGCTGCAGGCGGCGACATAACAACTATTTTTTTTTGTTGTTGGATTTTCCTATTTGTTTTCTGAGAAAACTGAGGGCCCAACAGCAGGTGTTTTGGGTCTCATTTCACCTGCAAATCTTTGGTGCTATAAAGCAATCAAGAGTCAAGACAGGCTAGCCAGGCGCAGGGGCGCATGTGATCCTAGAGACTTAGGAAGATGAGGCAGGAGGATTGCAAGTTCAAGCTGGCCTCAGGCCCTGTCTTAAAAGAAGAAATCAAAAGGGCTGCAGATATAGCCCTGGGATCCATCCCTAATACAGCAACAACCACAAAAAATCAGCCAAGCTGTTCTGCTCTAGCAGCTGTGGGGCCCCTCTCCCTCATGACTGGGGTCAGACCCCCCAAACATCCCTGAGCAACTTTATTCTCTTTTGCTGAACAGACAGAAATGATAGACTTTTCATTTAAAAATCTCTTGAAGTTCTAAGTTGACAAAATTAAAAGTATACTTTTTTTTTTTTTTTTTGCCTACATCTGAATTTTGCTTTGAAATCTTTGGTTAGTAAAACCTGCCACAGAAGAAAGATTTACACCAGGTCATCTTTTCACAAATCATGAAATAAAGGCCACTTGGCTGACAGGTGCTGGGAACCGTGGGCAGGGAATTCCGTGCCTTTCTACAAAGTTAGCTCACGATTTCCTCAGGGCTAAGGAAACCTTCATAAAGTGCTAAATCAGCTGCTATGAAGTGCAGAGAGGAGCATGTGCAGTTAAGTAACATGTTTTAATTCAAAATGATAGTGGGTCTTTTTGAGATGTGATTCATATGCTATAAAATCCACGGCTGGAAAGTGCAACGTGCAGGACCATTCAGTGTGTTCACATGGTTCTGCGACTGTCACTGTCTAATTTTCATCATGCCAAAAAGAAACCCCACCTTCTTCAGGCCTCCGTCCCAGCCCCTCCCGGAGCCTGAGGAGGGGCAGACCCCTCACTGGCTCCGGACGTGACTGCTCGGGACGTGCGCGTGCGCGGGACCCTGGAGCGTGCTTGCTTGGCTCAGCACAGCGTTTCCCAGGCCCGTCCCACACCGTCCACACACCATGGCACGAGTCAGTGCTGTGCTCCTGGTTCACAGTGGACCCGATTCCTTTGTATGGAGAGCCCGAGTTTGGTCTGCCTATCCATCAGAGGATGGACCTGTTGTCATTTCTACTTTTTGACACTTATGAATGATGTCCCTCTGCACATTGGTGCACACATGTTTTTATGGACGTGAGTTTGTGATTATTATTATTTTTAAAATATTTATTTGCTTTAGTTGTACACAATGCAATGCATTTATGTTTACGTGGTGCTGAGGATCGAACCCGGGCCGCGCACGTGCGAGGCGAGCGCTCTGCCGCTGGGCCACAGCCCCAGCCTGAGTCTGTGATTCTTTAGGGTTTTCCTGGGAGTGAATTTCCGGGCTGGCTGGTAGCCCGTCTGACTTTTTGAGGAGGTATGAGACCGTCAGCGGCTGCGCTAGGCCACACTCCCACTGGCAAAAGCTTTTGAGGTCCACCTTGGAGCACGTGGCCTTTTGGAAGGTGTGTCCATGCGCTGGGTGCGAAGTGTTGTTGGTCTAAAGTGTCATTTGAGCAGGGCACGCCCTAGGTGCTCCTTAGCTACCTGGAGAGGCTGGTCACCAGGGTGCCCTGTTCTCTCACCTTGAACCCTGGGAACCCAGGGATGCCGTGCTGTCCGGGGTCTCCTTGGTCCCCTTTCTTCCCTGGTTCCCCATTGATACCCGGGAAACCCTTGGGTCCTGGCAGTCCCGGAAGAACCTCGAACTGATCGCTTTCTGCACATTTACAGTCCCCAGCGTCACCTGCGGGGGTGGAGGGAGGGCGCGTACGTTTAAACACTCAGCTTGGAGGTGTAGAGGAGAGAAAAAGACGGGTGGGGAGGGCTGGCCAGGAGGAGGCCACACAGGCTGGATGGACACTGCCCAGTGCTTTAGGAACACTACCTGTCCTGGTGGCAATTATCAAGCCCATTTCTTGGATGAGCAAAGTGAGGCCAATTTTAAGTCACTCAAGGGTTCAGAACTCCACTTGGTTTGTTTACTGGAAATACTTAGAAACCAGGCCCTCTACAGAGGAGCAGGCGAGCTGGGGGCCACCCGGGATGTGGAGGAGTCTGCATCCAGAGTCCACAGCCACGAGATGGCCAGCACAGTGGCTCCAGAGGTCAGGTGGAGGCCAGCCTGTCTTGGAGGCCAAGGTCATGGGTGAGCAGAGAAGAACTACCTGACCCTTCTTCTGCCTCGTCCTGACGGGACCCGGGGGCCAGGTGGCAGTGAGCACTGTCCCAGCCTTGGGGTCAGCTCCCCTGGCCTAGATGATGCAGAGAGCCAGGCTGCAGCATGGACAGCGGGGTGCCCGCCTGGCCGAGGCCACCTAACGCCTGTGGTCTGCCCTCAGGCTCCCTCTGTCCCATGTGCATCTGAAGGTCAGGGTGGGTATAAGGGCCAGGACATGCTGCCCCGTCCAGGGACAGGAGCTGAACAGGCCCCTCCATGGTCCCAGACAGCCTCACAGTGGAGGTGCCCCCAGGCCAGCCCTTCCCTGGACAGGGCAGAGTCCCACGGGGCACCAGGGAAGGGAAAGGTGTGGGGGAGGTGTGCAGGATTTTCACAGGCTGAGAATCCCTTATCTGAAGTGTTTGCGATCAGAATCATTTCACCGGATGTTTTTAGATTTTGAAATATTTGCATATACAGTAGGAAGCATCTTGGGGAGGGGCCCTGCCTCAAGATGCTTCAGGTAACCCTCACACCCACAGCCTGAGGTGAGCGCTCTACACTTTTAGTGCACCTAGGTTGACTGTGACAGTCATGTGAGGTGAGGAGAGAATCTTCTTTTTTTTTTTTTTTGGTACCGGGGGATTGAACTCAGGGGCACTCAACACTGGGCCACATCCCCAGCCCTTTCTGGTATTTTATTAGAGACAGGGTCTCACTGAGTTGCTAAGTGCCTCACCATTGCTGAGGCTGGCTTTGAACTCGCAATCCTCCTGCCTCAGCCTCCCAAGTGCTGGGATTACAGGCGTGCGCCACCACGCGCGGCTGAATTTTCTTTTCTTTTTAAAGATTTATTTATATGCGGTGCTGATAATTGAACCCAGTGCCTCACACATGCTAGGCAAGCGCTTTCCTGCTGAGCTAGAACCCCAACCCCAGGAGCGGAATTTTCGACATGTGTTGTCATGTCAACACACCAAGTGTGGGATTTGGGGCCATCCTGGATTTTGGATTAGGGATGCTCATCCTGCATTCCACACCCGGGGGAGGATCAGCCTCTGCAGGGTGAGGTGGGACTGAAGGCCGGGTGGTGGCCCTGGTCCTCCCCTTTGCCCTCCCCGGCGTTCCTCACCTTTCCATCCTTTCTGTCCCCGAGTTCCTGGGAAACCGGAAGGCCCAGGGTAGCCCACGTGTCCTTCTGCTCCTTTAAGGCCAAACAGATAACCTAAAGAGAAAACACACAGCGCCAGGCACGTCAGCACGCCAGCACGTGCAGCGGGGTGCAGGCTGCAGGCAGAACTGCTCCTTCTGGGAAATCCTGAGTCCAAGAAAGCGTGCGGTTTTTCAGCCCTGTTACTTGGACTCTAAGGCTTCCACCCATTCTGGTTCACGTGAAGACCCCTCCAGCACCCCACAGTTAGGATGGACGGGTGCCCCCACTCGCCCTTCTTCTGGAGGGTGCACAAGTGCTCACCCTGCCTCTGTCCCTCTGTGCCACCTACTCACACACTTCCACACGGAGTTGGTGTCATTAATGTGGGTCCCTCATGACCAATTGGGACTAGGCGAGGTCATTCTCACTGAGTGACTTTGGCCAGCCCCTGCCACCATCACCCAGGGTCAGGGTTCCTCTAAGTCACTGTAGCCACAGCACTCCTACACCCCAAGCAGGGCCCGCGGTGGAGGTGGGAGTCATCCACTCTGGCCTGGCTCAGGAGACTACAGCTGCGCTTGCAGAAGAGTGCCACCTTGTGGTGACACGGGGCTGCGCACCTCCAGGAGACGGCTCGGTTTTGCTCCCTTGCTAAGACTAAGTATCTGTCCAGGCTCCAAGGAGTGACCAAAACCCCCACACACTAGAGTGTGTGTTGCTACACACACCACGTGCACCACGAGCAGGAGGCCACTCGGCAGGCAGGAAGGAGAGGAAAACACCGATTTTAAAGAGTTTTCCATGTGGTTGGACAAATGGCACCAGGATTCGAGGGTCAGAGCGCATCCCGGTGAGTTCAGGTTCTCAGGGAAAGAGGAATGGGCACTGGCTGACGTAATCTGGCCTCACTGCACCTTTGACACAATGTCATTCATTCATCGAACACAGCCAGTGCCCGAGCCAAGCCAGCGTGTCCAGGAGCTGCGGCACAGGGGGACAGAGCCTGGATTCACCGCAGCGGACACCTGACTGCACTGTGGTGCACCAGCCAACGCAGACATCCAGGTGGGACGGGCACTGGGAGAGGCTAGCAGGGAATCAGGGGCCTCAGGAAAGTCCAAGGAGGTGACACCAATTAAAATCCAAAGGGTGCAGGGGACGGGACAGGCAGGGCACAGGAGATGTTCCCCAGAGGATGGGTGCGTCTGAAGGGCTGGAGAGGGCCGTGGGTGGAGGGCGCAGGGGCAGTGGGAGGGGCCGTGCCACCCATGGGTCCAGGAGGGTTTGGCTTTTATCCCCAGACCGAAAGGAAGCCGTTAAGGCCCTCAAGGAGCAGTCACGTGGCCCACTGTGGATCTGGTGTGGGGAGCCAGGTGCCCAGAGCGGCGGGTTCTGGCCAGAGCTCCCGGCGTCATGGAGGGGACAGGGCGCCAGGGAGCGCGAGCTGGAGCGCGAGGTGGAGGTGCTGCGGGGTGCACGTGTCGGCCCTGTATCGAGTGCGGGGTCTGCACGTCTGGTTCAGAACACAGAAGCAGGCGGCGGGGGGCAGGGGGGGGGGGGCAAAATGGGAGCCTGGCTGTGTGTGCTGAAGCCACCAACGGAGGGGTGTGCCCGGGCAGGGGGCAGAGCCGGTGAGAACCAACTCCAGGCAGCTCCATGCCACAGGAGCAGGTGGGGAAGGAAATGGTAACCAGGAGCCTCAGAGGCACGACTGAAGATCTGAATGGTGCTTATATACTTTGTATACAAGCAGTTGCAGGTAAAAAGATGCTACACTTGTGCATGATGAATAAGTAAATAAATAATTAAAGTAAAAAAAAAAAAGTGCCGGGAGCTGGGAGGGCTAGGGCAGTCGTGGAGGGTGTGAGGAGAGAGGGTCTGAGGAGGCACCACGCTCTGCCTCCAAACTGGCCGGGTGGGCTCCGTGAGAAGTGTGTCACAGGGAGAGTGGGTCAGCCACCCCGACTCCAGGGCCACCAGCATTTACAGCTGGAGGCACCCCACTAAGGACAAAGGTGAGTGAGTGCGTGACCCCCAGGAGGCTCAGACACTTTGCAAATGCAGTCACAAAGGCAGAGTGGTGCCCTGAGGGAATTCCTCCCCTCCTCCTCATTGTCTTCCTAATTCCATCTCCCTCCTGATTTCACAGGCTACAGCCGCCTGGAGCCTCGCTGCTCTTCGCAGGACCGGGCATCCTGGCTTACCCCAGAGCAGCAGGGAGCACCGCCACGCGACTCGCGACTCCTCTGACTGACTTGGAAATGAGCGTGAGCAAAATGTCTCACCCAGAAAGGAAACTGACTTCAAAGCTTGGTTTTACTGGGACTGCAAAAGACTGCACATTCTGGTTTTCATTCCCAGCCCACACACAAAATAGGATGAAGTGCAGTTAGTACCAGGAGTCCAACAATTTCATTCTGGGGGGAAAAATCGGAACTCTGGGGGAAAAGATCGCTGACACTAAGCCCAAGTGCACACACACTTGTCTCTTCTTTTCTCTCGAGATGGGTTCTCACCTTGCACAGGTTGGCCCTCAACTCACAGTTGTGCTTCAGCCTCCAGAGTAGCTCGGACTGAAGTGTGTGCCACCACACTGGCCACGGCCACTTGTAAAAGGTCATGGTCATTGTGGCTGGCTACTTTTTATATAAGAGGTTGCTAAAAAAAAGAGGGAGATGTGGAAACACTGTATCTCATGGGGTAAGAATTTAAGTTGTAAGCTTTAAAATTCTCTAGTTGTTAAATTTTATGTGATATCATCCCACCTATTTCACACACTCCCTCATCAGTCTACAATGCAGATCAGAATTTAGTTGGTTATCTGTGATTGACTTCTGCTAGTAAATCAGTAAATTGCAGATTTACTAAGAAAGATTGCATGGCATGGGCTGTGTCTATCAAAATGGAATTTGGTCACAGCAATTAAAGGCTATGCCAGTCTTCAATCACAGTGACTTGTTTTTATGCTTTTATTTGAACATATATTCCGTTCCAAATAAGGGAAACTCGACATATACTATTTACTTGGACAGGCAATCTGGCTATTATTGCAGATGCCACATTAATAAATATCACATAATAGAAAATATTAAAGATAATGTTGTTCAAACTCTTTGGCAAATTCATGATCCAGGGACATAGCTGCACTTAAAACTTTCCAAGAATGTGGGAATCTGTGGAAAGTAGAACTATATGAAATTAAAAATCTACCATGAAATATGAAATAGGTACAGAGAAGTGACTTGTGGCTCTTCATAGAAGAAACACTTTAAAAACCTCCAATAAGTTTCCTTCTGGAGATTTCAAAGTGTCTTCTAAAGCAATTAAAACCTCAGTGTTTACATCTGAAATTTAAATGGAGATCCGATTCTATCCACTAGCAAACGTGATGTTTATTCTCCCTGAAGATAGAAGCTAGTGAGAGATTACTGGAGGTGACCTCAGAGAATTTAGAGTAAACTATTTTGAAAAGGAGAGGCTGCTACACTGTGACCAGTGCCACACAGATAGAGTGTGACCTCCCCTGTTCCCCCAGTGCCTCCTTATCCAGTCTCCGGAGGGACACAATGTTCCCATTAGGAATTTCACAGTGTGGAAGCAGACGGGCGCTGAGGCTGCCAGCACGCCCTTTTTTTGATAGCAGGCTCAGGCGGTGCAGATGGGAGCTCAGCTCAGCACAGCCTGCAAATGCTCAGGGTGTCCTGGGGCAGCGGTGGGCCACTGTCTCAGCTTGTCTTGTAGGAGCTGAGGACAGAAGGGGAGGGGCCGCAGGTCACGGAGCGGGGCCTCCGCCCTGGAAAGAGGTGTGTGCGGTTGGTCACACAGACCTGGGACAGGGACTTGCGCTCACATCTGCGCTGTCATCTCAGCTGTTTTGCTGAGGCTGTAGCAACCATGACTCACTACCCAAGAGCCACATGACTGCGGCCACTCCACAGGCTGACCCACGTCCGCTCCCGCCCCAGCTTCTTCTGTGTGGACCCAGGGGGGCTCGGGACCCGCCAACCTACTGAATGAGTTCAGGATTATTAGCAAAACAAATAACCCCTGCTGGGTCGGGCTGGACCCAGAGGACCGCGACGCTGGCATGCACCTCCCCTTGGCACGCTCCACTCACCATCTGGGCCAGGTGGTCCGGCAGGCCCGGGCACTCCCGGGAGACCGGGCTTTCCATCGGCTCCGGGTGGGCCGGGGTAGAATGCAGGAGTGCCTGGCTCTCCTCTGTGGCCTTTGGGCCCCATCTCCCCGGGCAGGCCTCTCTTCTCATCTGAAACCCACAGCAGTTAGAGTGGCATGCGTCTCCTGATACGTGGTGGCTGCGCCGGCCTCTACGTCCAGACAACCAGCAGGAGCAGCGGGCTGCAGAGTCCCCTCGTGACGTAAGGGTGGATGCCACCGGTGTACATTTTGACTTTAAAGCAGTCCCCCTCTCCCCTCCAACAGGGGCCTCTGGTTGTGACCGACTTTGGGCCGCAGCCTGGCACAACTCCTGGGTGCCTTCCAACCAGCTGATGGAACCAGGCGAGTTCCCTGTGGGTGGCACAGTCTGACCCAGCTGGGAGTTACTGTCACCGGGGTGAGGTTCCACACAGACACCAGAACAGGCGGGCGTGGCTCGTGTCTGAGCAGCACCCCACGACCTCGGGTGTCCGCGCCACGGGAGCCAAGGCCCTCGAACCCGAGGCTCCGACACCACGAGGCCCCCTTACCTTCATCTCCAAAGGACGGGCCACGGGGGCCTGCGGGCCCAGGGTCTCCGGGCTCGCCCCGGCTTCCTGGCTCCCCATAAGCTCCTGGGGATCCTGGGTCACCTCGGGCACCTGGAACCAAGACACGCCCCGCAGCGGGATGAGCCTGCTGTGCGCAGATGGCAGCAGCAGCACCTGCTCACTGGTGCTTATTCGCTGACCATCCTACACACAGGGAGGGGTCACATGTCTGAGAAACAGGGGGTTCTGTGTTCGAGGATCTCATTCAGCGCCTGACCAGGGGCTGCAGGGTTCCTATGAACATGAACAACACAGGGGCGCCGAGTGCTGGAAGGACTGCTGGAGATCTCAAAGGAGGGGGTTGTTTTGAAGGAAGACTCTGACCCTGAGGGATCACAGAGAATAAAAGTGACTGAGGCGGATGTCCTTTGGAGCCCTTCTGAGGTGAGCTGTCACAGCCCATGACTCCACGGCCCTACGCAGACCCACTGCAGCCCGATTGTGCCGGCGAGAGAAGGGCGCCCAGAAGGGACAGCAGCCACACTGCGCGCCCAGCTCCGCCGCACTCGGCAGGAGTGGGCTGGGCTGAGGGTGCTGGGGACAGGCTAGTGGGAAGTTAGGGGAAAGAGCAGCTGAGCCCGGAGCTCCAGGGAGGGCGGAAGTGAAGGCCTAGTCATCCAGCAGGCCTCAGCTCCGGAGGGGAGGCCGGAGGGGCTGGCTTCTCTCTCCCCGCTCAGCGCCCTCAGGTCATGGCTGGCAGCTGGATAACAGGTGGACTTCCATCCCTACCGAACAACTGCCAAGCGGCATCCCTATGTTCTCTAGCTGCCCAGCAGCAACCTTTTACCACCTAACATGTTTTTATAATTAGGAGAGCAGGAAACAACATTTTGTCACCCAGTGGCAGTGATTTCAGGGAAAGCCATCACTCTGCACAGGATCTTTAATTTTTTTAACCTTAAAGCATTCTTTCTTAGAGCGAGGTGAGGATCGGAGGCTCCCTTGAGCTGTAGGTGCGGGGGACTGACTTGGTGGCTCCAGGTGCGCGCCTTGCCTGTCCCTCCATGGTCACATATGGTGCTCAGGAGAGCCACCCGGCCTCCCCGAGCTTCCATTTCTCCCTCAGAAGGACGGAGCTGAGTCATGCCCACCTCACAGGGCCACTGGGAGTCGCAAACAGACTGACAGGTGCAATCGGAACCATCTGGAACAGCGGCCTGGCACGCAGTGCTCGCTCCAAACAGTCCCCACCACTACCAGGGGCACGGAGACGAGCAGCCGCGCTCCCGAGAAGCAGGCCTGTGTCAGCGACCTTGTCGTCACTCCCGGAAGCACAAGCCCACTCCTTTGGCACTTCCACAAGCCCGTGCAAGGCTGCCTTGTAAGGCGCTCCCCCACCCCGAGGGCTCTCCACTCTGGAATGCAACTCAGTCACCTTCCAGCTCACCAAAGCCTGGAGCGGGCAGTGGCGCTGTTTCTACCTCTGCACGTGGCAGAGGTGAGTTCTGAACCATCCATCTTTCCACGTGACGGCCAGGTGTATACAGTGGGGTGGGGGAACTGAATGGACCATGAGCTCTCTGCCAGACATTTTTGATAACGCAAAAGATGCATTGTTAACAGTAATTCAAGAATTATGTGCCCATGGCCTCAACAGGAGCGTTTTCGTTTTATCAAGATCGCAAATCCTCAATCAAGTCAAGCCAGCCGTGCGTGCTGTCTCAGGGCTTCGTGTTTACAGACACTTCAGATCCTGTGGGTGGGAAGGTGGGTCACAGGTGCTGAGTGCAGTTCTCAAAACATGCTAATGGCCGGGCATGGTGGCGCACGCCTGTGATCCCAGCACTTGGGAGGCTGAGGCAGGAGGATCGCGAGTTCAAAGCCAGCCTCAGCCATGGCGAGGCACTTAGCAACTCAGTGAGACCCTGTCTCTAATAAAATACAAAAAAGGGCTGGGGACTTAGCCCAGTGGTCGAGTGCCCCTGAGTTCAATCCCTAGTACCAAAAACAAACAAACAAACAAACAAAAAAAACATGCTCACGGATGGTTCCAGGCCCACAGAGCTACGTCTCCAGGGTGTCCAGCAGCCCCAGGGGACAGCTGCTGCTGGGTTTCCTGAGTGACGTTCTGGGCAGTAAACCCAGAGCCTGTGCATCACATAGAAGTCAGTTCCCAGCGGGGTGGCGGGAAGTTTCCTTGCTGAAGGTAGTGAGGCTGCACCGGGCAGAGACTCGAGGTGGTGGGAAGCTGTGCACAGGGCTGTCTCTGAAGGCTTTGTTCTCCACACTTTTTTGCTTTGCTTGGAAAATCTGTCTTAAAATGTCATGGGTCTATCTTTGACAGAAGAAAGTATACATGTGGTGCTAAATCACTCTGGGGAATTCTCATACAGACCTTTAGCCAGGGAAGGATAAGGCGAGTATAGGGGTGATCCTGGGGGGCCCGGGTCACCAGCTTCCCCCTGGAGAAAGAACAGAAGAGAGTGAGAATGGTCTCCTGGGGTTTCCCATAGTTACATGTTTCCAAAGAATGAGGGGGGCTGGATTCAGGTGGGCAGGGCGGCTATTCTGACCAGTCCACCCACAGACAGTCCCTGGGGCCACATCTCTGCCGCGTGGTGGTGGCGAAGTCTGGGCATCCCGCTGCCTGCCAGTACCCCAGAGGGAAGAGCGAGGCATGTGCTGATTTCATTGTGAAACACTAACAGAACGGCAGCAGTGGCCAGGGGCAGCGTGTCCTGCAGGTCAGACCCCCACAGTGTGTGGCGACCTCTGGGCATCCAGTTGCAGGGAGCTGGGAGGGGTGTGGCAGCACACTCTGGCGACACCATCTGTATGACGGCACACACTTGAGGGCTGCCTGGGCCCCAGGCCTACCGGCAGGTCCCTGCTCTCACCAGATGCACGTCAGAGGGAAGACCCAGCCCACCCCATTGGTCCTCAGAATAGGTCAAACAAGCCGTGCCCTCCCCCAGAACCAGGGGCACCTCCCTGTCTTACAAAACCCCTCCCCGCAGCCCTGCTGGACCTCTCTCCTGGGCAGGCCTGGGTGGCCCTGACCCTGGGCAGGGAGTACGTGTGGCTAATGAGTGGCCACGGGTCTCCTCTGTCCAGGGTGGGGCGCTGCGTGTTCCCCATCTGTTTAGGGTGAGCCGCCTCCTTCTCCAGCAGGTGGGCAGGACCTCATTGGAGGAGAGGCGCAAGGCAGGGCTCACCTTGGGTCCTCGGGGCCCATCCGGGCCTTGGTAGCCATCCAGGCCTCGACTTCCCTGCGGGAGAGACGCTTGCTTTTTATTTTGATCTCCAACATATAACTTTAAAAAGTGACCATGACTTCATTATTATAGTTACCAAAATTAACAATAATTAACTGAACTCCCATACCATCCAGTGTGTATTCCATTTCCCCTGAATTTAGACTCAAAAATACCTTTTAAAATTCTCTTTGTTTAAACCAAATATGGCGTTTGGCTGCCGGGTTCCTCAGTTCTCTTTTGGTTCATAAGATTTTTTACTTTCTTTCTTTCTGTATTTAATGTATTTCTTGCTGTTGCTGTTGTGGAACAACCTGGGCCATTGGTGCTGCAATCGTTCTGGGTTGCTCTGCTGTTCTGTGGTGCTGTGTGGGGTCTGCCTGGCTCCCCGTTCTTCTCCCCTTGGTCACCAGGGCTGGACGGCTGGTCAGCTCCAGGAGCTGCACAGAGGAGGCCAGCTCTTCCTTGTGCACCACCCTGGGCCACAGATGCCGGGAGCCCTGTGATAGTCATCTTGTGACTGATCAGTGGGGTCAGATGTTGATGCCAATCCAGCTGCTAGAACCTTCCCTCAAGGCAGGATTTGAACATTATCGCTTAGCACCAAATACAAGTATTAAAATCTCTTGAGAATTCTCCTCTTTGTTTAAAAAAAATTTGCAACACTAATGTTGTTTCCTAATTCCCTTGAATAGCTATTGAAGGAAGAAGTTTGCTGTGGCGGGTCACATCCCGAGGTAACAGGATGGACATCATTCCTCACTGCAGGCCTTCTACGGCCCAGTCCCCAACCTAAGGACAGCGCAGGCTGAGGCACTGAGGACATGCCTATTGGGTTCTCTCATAGGAGGTTTGAAACGCTGCAGGCCGTGTTGCTCGGGCGCACCCAGGGGGGCTCTCCACCGTGGGCCTGGGGTCACGCTGGGAAGTCTCACACGAGTGGGCTGAGGGTTCGAAGCAGTCGATTTCATGGTTTTCAAGGGCAGAAATAACCCAAGTTAGGGAAGACCATTAGCAGGAGTCCTCAGGAACTGGAAGAAACCGCTGCTGGAGGAATTTGTTGCGCCTGGCCTCTCCCCGGGAACCCCAGCTTCTCCAGCAGTTCCGAGCAGTTACTGCCGCACGTAGTCTGGACACGCCTCCCGCGTCTTCCTGGCTCCGTGGGCGCCTTCCCAGGTCAGCGGCCAAGGGAGCGTGGGTCAGGCTAGCCGGGACTCCCGTGGCCGAGGGGAGAGGCGTCTCCACCCCCACCAGTCTGAAGGCCAGGGGAAGGTTCGCGGATCTGCAGGCTGTGAGGTTTCCACAGAAGAGCCCCACCCGAGTCACACGTCACCGCCCCGCCCTCTCCACAGTGGCTGCCACAGGAGCCGTGCTGACGCCCTGGAGCACGTACCTGCTGCCCACCCTGAGTAAAGCCACATCCTGAACCCCCTGGCAGTTCTGACCCAGGTCCCATGGTCCTGCTGACACGGGCAGGGAGGGGGGCTTCCAACAGCACTGCCTGCAGCTGTCATGGCTGGTGTCCCTCCCAGGACGCCAGGTCCTGGTGAGTGCTTTTCACAGTAGCTCTAGCCTGAGAAGCTTTCACTCAGTTACTGAGTTTGCCCTAGAAGGAGGAGGAGGGAGACAGGCTCGAACTGTTCAGGAAAGGCAACACAGCCCGATCCACAGACATTTGCCATTCCCCTGGAGAAGGTTCGGACTGACCCAAGCTCTGTGGTAGAAGTGGGGTTGATGGCTCTGGTGTCGTGCAGGGGAGCCAACATCTTCCCAGGACGCAGGTCCTCCTTGGCTCCTCCTACTGGAGGCGTGGCGCTTGTTGGTGTTCCCGGTTGTTCCTTGGAGCAGCTTTTGGCTTCTCGCTCCTTTTTATGGCGTGAGACCAAACCATGAGCACAAGGAGAGGGTGAGCTGGGGAGGCGCGGGCGCTGGGGCACCATCGAACCCACAGTGCTGCCTCTGTAGGCATTTCTACAGCCGAGTAAACTACCCCTCAGTCCACTTAGCCACAGACGTCTGCATCTTCCATGTCACAGCAACTGCAGAGAGGAAGCTGGAGGGGTGGCGGCCGTCCTCACGCCTGCCACACAGGTGGCCAGGGCCCGCTGGGACTCTTATAGCTCATGGACTTCTGGGTTCCTGGGGCAGCTGTAAGCTGCCTGTCATGGCCAGCCACGGCGCCGCGGGAGGAAAACTCGGAGGCAGAGTAAAGCTATTACTACTTTTACTTTTACTTTCTTAGAGAGAGCTTAGAGAGAGAAAGAAAGATTTTTCTTCTTCTTAGAAAGAGCTTAGAGAGAAAGATTAGAGATAGCTTTTTCTTCTTCTTAGAGCTTAGAGAGAAAGAGAGAGAGTTTGAAAGAGAGAGATTTCTTCTTTAGAGAGAGAGAGAGAGAGCTTAGCTTTTAGAGCTTCTTTCTTCTTTCTTCTTTCTTCTTTCTTCCTCGGGAGCCTCGGCCTGACTCTGACCAGGAATTACTTCTTCTATCTGGTTTCTCTTCTGTAACCGCTCTGCCTACGTTCTGGCCGCTCTGATTCTTTTCTTCTTCTCCGACCCGAACTCTTCTTCCGACCGAGCGACTGCACGACTGACTGAATGAATTCATTCTTCTCCCCTCCAACCGCTTTCACCCGGTTATATACCTTTAGCTTTGCGGGTACCTCACGTGCATTTACAGGTGCATCACATACATACTTATTATCAGGTGGAACTTATGGCTTCCAGCTGACCGCAATAGCCATCTCCCTAATTGGGGCTCCTTCAGGCAGCTATGTCGAATCACCTTTTGAAACCTTGCAACTCCTTTGTGTTGGGTGCAGAGGAATCGATTGTAACTGTGATTTCATTAGCATGTGGTCTGCAAGCTGGGAACTGGCAGTGGCCTCTGAGGACACAGGGTGGGCAGGGTGGGAGACTGTCGATGATGAAGGCCTGCTTTGGCCTCTGTCTCTTTGCAAGCCTCGTCCCTTGCAACCCTTCAGCTGGAAACTGGCCTTTGGGTCTTTGATTGGCTGTAGAGTGGACAGCTATTGCCTTAGAGTGCTCATAATGAATACTAAAAATAAATACTCAGAGGAACTAGTTCTAGATGTTCTTTCTTGTGTGACCTAGTGTTTACACAATGTGAAACCTCATCCAGATTCATAGGACATTTTCACAGAACATTTCCCCCTAAAAACCTGCCCATTGGACACACGATGAAAATAACTGATTGGGTTATCATTGTACATAAAACATCAAAGTGTGTGTCAATCTATAAAAAATATGTCTGGGACCTTGGACACCGAGCTGACAACCTTCCTAAGAGTGACAACGATGACATAGAAGGGTACGAGGTCCAGGGAGGCAGCTGAGCAATGCAAGTCTTGGGGGGAGGGAACAGCAGGAAGAACTGAGAGGCTGATTTGCATAAAAAACCCCCAAGAAAAATGGGTAAATCGTCTAAATTTGGTGAGTGAAAGGCTTATTTATGCTACTGTAAATGCAGGGAAAGACTTAAATGCTGTTTCTGAGCACCAATGTTCTTTTCTGCAATGCCACGCTTACTTGAGGGACCTTTGTAAGAGCTCTCAGCCCAGAGCAGACTGCTCTACCCAGCAAACTTACTTTCTGTCCTGGGGCTCCTTTCTCTCCATCGAAGCCAGAAGGACCCTGGGTGGACAGAAAACAATGATTAATAGCTCAGAACATGCAGTGGGAATTTCTAGGGGTCTATATCATGGTACTTGAGGAGGATCAAAGCAACCAAATTCAACACCAAGAACAAGCCGCTAAATATAACTCCCCCCTGCTTCAGACGGTGGGGTGGGGGTGTGCGGAGATCTGACTAGGTGAGAAGGGAAAAGCAACAGAGCCATCCCTTGGAGGAGCAAGCCGCCTTCCTATGAGAGCTTCCTGAACCAGCTAGAGACCTGTTTTCTAAAGGAGAGGTCATGCTGGCCGCACCTTCCTCCAATGCACCGTTTCTGCTGCTTAAGGCAACACAGAACCCCAACAGCGGTGGCCCAGTGAATACAGAAGGTGACTATGCACCAGTGTGCCGGAAGTCTCTCTTCTTACCTCCGAGGCCATGTTTTCTTTGTGGTAGTGACTGCCAGATGGTCAACAAGAACCCTCTTTCTCTTCTCACGGGGCCCAGGGCTCTGACCACACTTCCCTACCTGGCGGCCAGTGGCTTGCAGGTGCTGCTTTGAAGGTGGCACCTGCCTCTCACAGCAGGGTCCTCTACTAGGGAGATTCTTTCTCTCTTCTTCTTCTTTTTGTTTTGGTACCGGGGATTGGACCCAGGGGTACTTAACCACTGAAACACATCCTCGGCTCTGTATGTTTATGTTTTAAATCTCGAGACAGGGTCTTGCTAAGTGGCTGCTCTTGAACTTGAGGTGCTCCTGTCTCAGGTTCCCACTTGCTGGGATTACAGGCATGCACCACAGCATCAGTGACCTTTTTTTTTTTTTTTTTTTTTTTTTTTTGGCAGTGCTGGGGATGGAACCCCTGCTAGGCAAGCACCTGCCACTGAATTACATGCCGTTTTACATTTGTTTTGAGACAGGGTCTTGCTAAGTTGCCTAGGCTAGCCTTGAACTTGTGATCCTCCTGCCTCAGCTTCCCCAGTAGCTGAGATTACAGGTATATGCCACCACACCTGGCACTCGGGACATTCTCGTTGTACTCCTGGGGCAATCAGCAATCAGCCTGTGTTCCAGACACTACATTTTTGGTTATCAAAGACTAGATGAGCCTAAAATGAGCACAAATGTTTTGAGTTTTGTCCCCCCCTCCAGGTGGGGCGCACGGTTTCAGAAGCCTCAGTGTTGGGTGAAGGTGAAGAGTGGCTGGGGGGAGGGGCTGTGGAGATGACCGTCCTGGAGCAGGCTGTCCAGCCAGGAGGCTGTGTGGGGGGACGTTGGGGTGACGGTAACGTGCTGCACTTTTTCTGGTGAGCCTAAAACTGCTCTAGAGAAATAAAGTCTATTCAGAAAGCCAACTAGACAGACATGCTCAGTCAAACAACTCAGCTCACCCGCGGTCCTGAGAAGCCAATGATGCCTTCCTCTCCCTTCAGGGAGATACCCTAAGAGAGAGCAGAGGAGCGTGAAGGGCTGCCCTTCCCAGCCCCAGCGCCCCGCGTCCTCCAGCGACACGGGCGTCAGGGAACGTCCCCCAGTGTGCCTGGATGACACGGTCATGGGGTAAGTGACAACCAGGGAGAAACGGAAAGACAAGGCAGGCTGGTTGGGACGCGTGAGAGGGCAGGAGACCCCTCGCCCAGACGGAGGCCAGCCCGCCACCTCCCACCCCGCCCACTCCCCCGTGTCTGCCTTCTAACTGCAGACGAGGTCGCCTGGCCAGGGCTTGTCGTGCAAAAGGAGGGCTTTCTAAAAATGTTTTCTGGAAAATCAGAGTGTGACAATAAATGCGACCTCCTCGCCTAGGCAAGCAGAGACAGTCCAGGAGCACGTGGGCCGTCCAGACCCGCCCATCCACCTTTACAGCAGGGCCCGGGAACTGAGGGCAAAGGGCACTGGCCACGGGCTTACCTTTAGGCCTGGCTCCCCCATGCTCCCCTTTTCCCCCTGCGGAGAGTGTGAAGAAGAAGAAATACTCACTGATTTGTGAACAGCAATATTTGAAACTTGATCAGGAATATGAAATAAAAAGCATTTAATAAAACTTCGAACCATTACTATAAATTAACTGTAGCCACTCTCAAAATTTGCAGCTTCAAAAATCAAATGGAAAAAAGTGTTGTTTTAGATTTTTAAAAACATATTTTTTAGTTGTAGATGGACACAATACCTTTATTTTATCTATTTATTTATTTTACATGGTGCTGAGGATCCAACCCAGAGGCAAGTGTTCTGCCACTGAGCCACAACCCCAGCCCCGTCATTCCAGACTTTTACAAGATAAATCACGTATGGTTTCTGACATGACTGAAAGGAGGTCTCTCTTCCATCCATGAGGTTTCCTCTATCACTCGTGAGTGACAGGTGTGTCACCTCTGTGCCAGTGTCACCTACCAGGCACCAACGGTGCAGTGGGAAGGTCTACTGAGGAAAAGATGTGCTTGGAACACATTAAAATCTCAAGCAAAAGTGGCTTTAGGAAGCAACATCGATTTTGTTTGTGCTCTTTTTGAGTGGCGAGGTCCTGGTCCCTGGGTCTCCTGTAGCTCACGACTGCCCCCTGCAGGCTGGCGGGGGACACACCCCTCCTCTTGGAAGGTTGGGCTCCTCAGCTTGGCGCAGACCTGCCTGGCCCCTCCTCTGCCCTTGGGTCTGTCTACCTGCACAGGGACCTGCCCACCATGTCCAGGCCATGTCTGTCAATGGTCATTCATAAGTGCCCGGGGTCGCAGCTGGCTGGATTGGTTCCTTCCCTAAGTCAGTGGCCCTGCTTGCCCATCTCACCGGTGACCCAGGACCCAGGCCACCTCGTGTTGCGAGGGAGCTGGGGACTGTGTTCTACTGGAGAAGTGAGATGTCCGTGCTTGGGGTCTGCATGTCATGCCACCGCGGGTTCGTGCTGCCCGCGTGAGCCCCTCGTGCGAGGCCTCCTTGCTCTGCTCCAGCTCCTCCCGGGCCTCAGCGTGCCCATGTCCCCTTGACCCAGACAGGCAGGCCTAGGGTCCTGCCTGGGCTGCGGAAACAGGGAGGGCAGAGCGCAGCTTCCAGTCCAGACTGCAGTGTGCTTCTGGTCACACGAGATGCTAACAGAAGTAAAGGGACAGCGTCGCAGACTGCGATTCAGAAAGGAAAAGTGCTTCAGCCGAGCTGAGAAGAAAGCAGGTTTCCTTCTGTGTAGTGTGGCGTCCTGCTCAGATGGGTCTGTGACCCTGGCCTGAGTCATGCCATGGCCATTCACTGTGTCTACACCTGAGGCTCCCGAGCCTGAGGAGAGGCCTGCGTTTCCTTGGGGGGTCCTCATGTGGCTCTGATCCACAATTATTTGAGATGAGGGGCGGAGCCATTTCTCGGTGGGCCTGGTAACTGTCTGGGAGCCTCCAGGACCTCTGGGAGGCCTGGCCAAGGGGCCTGCGCCACCTGGGAAGGGACTGAACACAGCTGGGGGGAGCCGCCTCTTCCCCTCTCTTTCTCCCTAGTTCCACTGGGAAAACAGTCGCCTCTTTACCTTGTAGTGGTCCGGGAGGATGGTGGTCCTCGTGGGCCCCACGATGGGGTGCGTGGTGTCTGACGGGATCCCGTTGGGTCCTGGCAGTCCTACCTCGCCCTGTGTGTTCAGCAAGAGCAGTCATGAGTCAAAGGAAGGGCGGGAGCTCGAATGGCAGCAGAGCCCACCAAACATGGCTTTTAGTTTTTGCCACATGCACACCCACTTTGCAGTGCAATGATCACAAAAGAAAATGATCACAGCAACATAATCCTAAAATGAAATTCTTCTCGTCCTACTTTCTTCACTAGTAGTTGTTTAGCATCTATGCATCAAAACTGCATGGACTGTCAAGTTGTGGACTGCATTTCTGGAATTCTCTCCTTATGATGGGAACTACTAGGTCTGAGGGCCAAAGTCTATTTAAAAAATTTATTTTTTGGTTTTAGGTGGACACAATATCTTCATTTTATTTTTATGTGGTGCTGAGGATCGAACCCAGTGCCTCACGCATGCTAGGCGAGCACTTCACCACTGAGCCACAACCCCAGCCCCTGAGGGACAGTCTTGAGGGCTCCTGATGTCAGCCGCTACTGCTTGCCAAGACTGACCCCAAGACAGAAGAAAGGCCTAGGAAATGGAAGGCCATTCCAGTCTTACCACTATTTCACCATCTAGGGGTGTTTTTACATAATAAAAAACTGTCTTGGATAGATATATCATCTCAAGTTTGAGCCCAGTGATCACCAATAGAAATATCAGCAAATGGAAATGATGTATGAGCTGTCAGAAGCAGCACTCTACAGTGTATTCTGAACACCCACTAAAGTGTCTTTTAAATACTGAAAACTGTTCCTCTCCTTAGTCTATTGGGACCTTGGTATTTTCAGTAGTGATTTGAGTCAGCTCTAAGTTATAGCCATTAAGTTCATTTCCACTGTATCTAATGACCATTCTCTCCTTCCATTAATAATTTCTCCCCTTATTTTTCTTCCTTTTATTTTATTATCTTGGTATATATTTCAGTATATGGGAAGCAGTCCCATTTTTTTGGGGTCTATCTTTGTGTTTGGAACTTTGATGTTTTTCTTTTGAGACTTCTTTTATGCTCTTCATACAAAGAACCAAGTCTTCACGTCTGAGCAATACTTAGTTCCACTCAGAGTGTGGCTCAGCGGAAAGCAGGATAGAAACAGAGTGGCCCTGCTCACGCAGCCAGGTGCCAGACAGGTGCCCTGGGCATGGGGGTGGGCAGCTCAGGGGTGTGGGCGCCTGCTCTTCTCTGAGGCCAGGAGTCCTTGAATCTTAGCACTATCGGGGATGATAAAAGCCTCAGGGTCCTTGCTTCTGCCTTCGAGGCCAGCGAGTGCCACTGTGTCACCTGGCCCTGAGATGGTTCCGTGCCATCTCTGGTCCTTGACTGGGTCCCCTTGGCCACCCTGGGTTTCCCATGTTAGAAGACACATTTAGTAAATGCCTTTGCTTTTCAGCACTGGGCACGGGCTGGGTCACAGCTCTGTGTCAGAGGCCTAGGCCAGCCTGGACAGCTCATGTCACGACTCACTGGTCTGTGACCACCATGAGAACTGGCCCTAGACGGTGGTGTCACCTGCCGTCTCCACGTCAACCTTGGTGACTACGACGGCTGATCTCCGACGCAGGTGGACGCTGCCGTGCAGACCTCCAGGGCCACTTACCTTCTCGCCCTTCTGTCCGTAGAAACCCAGGCCTCTGTTGCCCTGGAAAGATCAATGGCTCTTGTGAGTTTGTAAGTCAATGATCACAGCGAAATAAAACTGTTTTTAGAAGAAGAAACCCAAGCCCTGCCTACGTGCACGTCACTGAGCGGCGGTACCTGCGGAGGACTCTGGCTCCGGCTCCCAGGGGCTGAATGACACTGTCGGGTCCTCTGACTGGGCCTCAGGGACAGGAGCTGAGGCTGGCGGCTCGTTTGGACCTACACTTGGAGCCCACTGCCTCTCCAGGGGGAGAGCGGCCCCTCATTCCCTCCATTCCACATCTGAAGGTCACGGGTTTTCCTCTCTTTTTCCCATTTTGATAAAATCAATCTCATTTCATTTAAACATTTCTTATCATTTTAGGGGATTTAAAATCAATCTAAACGTAACAGTTCAGGTGGTTCTTTGGGTCTTAGCCAACTTTCGTCCTCCTTTTGCCTAAGAGGCAGAGTCAGGCCCCGAGCCAGCCGGTATCTCACAGCCCCACAGTGCAGCGGCCTCGTGGGGAGGGGCCCCCCGGGGCCTGGGAGTGGAACCGCGGGTCCTCGCACACCAGAGGCGCAGCGGCTGCCCCACTTCCAACAGCTGTGCGCATCCCCAGGCCTCCATCTCCCCACAGTGCGAGGGTCGCGCGGAGCCCTCTCCCGCTTCCTCCCTGCAGTCCACCGCCCACCCCCTCCCCTGCCCAGGGCTTTTCTGAAAACAAGGACAAAGCCTTTAATTAATTTTTGCTCCTCGCTTCTTTCCCACCTGGATGGGAGCTGAAATCAGAGCACAGAAAAGCAGCCTGGCTACATCAGAAGGCCATTTGGATCCCCACAGTCCTCTCTGCCTTTGGGTTGGCTGTCAAGGTCACCAGGAGGTGACCTGGCTTGGGTGAGGACTTGGGTCCCATGGTCCTCTCTGCCTCCTGGGCTGGCGGTCACAGTCTCCAGGAGGTGACGTGGAGGGTGAAGAGGGCTGCCTGTCTCTGCAGCCAGTGCGGGTCTGAGGCCTGCGGCTGAGCCGGGCTTGGAGGCTGCTTCTTCCCTGGCCTCCCCACCAGCTTCCACGGCTGCTGCTCTTGGCCTGGGGCCTCCCACCTGCTCAAGGCTGAGGCAGGCGGGGGAGGCCAGCAGCCTCCATCAGCACCGCTCCAGCCCAGTCTTGTCAGAGGTGATGGGGTGTGCGGCAGCCGCGTCGCCAGGTGGCACGCAAATGGGACTTCAGGTGGCATGGGACCTTGAGGGTGGCAGGCCCTTATCTGGAGGGGGCAGTAGTGGCTCCTGGAGGTTCCCACGGGGCCAGATGGGGCGAGTTTGGTCCAGTGCTCCCTCACCCCCTCCTGCAGTGTGGACGTCCACGGGGCCAGATGGGGCGAGTTTGGTCCAGCGCTCCCTCACCCCCTCCTGCAGTGTGGACGTCCACAGGGCCAGATGGGGCGAGTTTGGTCCAGCACTCCCTCATCCCCTCCTGCCGTGTGGACGTCCACCCAGCTCCCCGGGTCAGGTGGACCCGGCTCTCTTCTCCACCCAGCTGGTTGTGCTTCCACCAACTTGGAATCTTGCTGTGAAGAACCAGGATGGCGAGGGCCCTGCTGACCTGGGCAGCACTGGGCACATCCCTAGGGCTCGCTCGACTCCAGAGGCAAGCGTCCCCGGCCTCCCCACAGCACATACGGCTGCGTCCTGTCCACTCCCCAAAGCAGCCCTGAAGACACGTTGAGCTGCCCCTGGGCTGTGCTGCCGCAGGTTCCTGCCCACGACCACCAGGGCGACTCTGACTGACCAGCACCACAGGCCACTCACCACCTGGCCCGGACTCCTGCTGCCCCACGGGACCCATGCTCACAGCCGGACCTTGCCTTAAAACCCTGCGTGTTCACCTTCACCATAATCTAAACAGTAATGGCGTCGACCAAGGGCTCTGTGGCAAAACGCACCCACACACCTGAGCCCCTCCCTTGCCCCGGTCCCCAGTAACTTACTGGCTGTCCTTTGGGTCCAGGGGGTCCGGGTGGTCCCTGCACAAATAAAAAAACATCTGTGAACTGTTTTCTTCATCCCAGGACCCAAACGAGACCTGTTGGGAGCATGGGAAGGTGGTTCGCTGCTGAGCTGGAGGACCCCACGTCTGTGTGTCACAAAGCCGAGACTGACGTCACCTGTTCTCAGGGTCTGCCGCTGTTGTCAGACGGCGTTCCTGGTTTGCTTTGTATGTTTGGGGCTTTGACTCAGCCCGTGTCCTGGTATCCGCTCTGATCCCTTTGTGAGGTCCCAGCCCCTGTGACTCTAGCCGTGGCTCCCACAGGACCCTGGCTCATTTGGGGCCAGCAAATGCTCATGGTCAGGATCCATCTCCAGGCCAATGCAGCGAGCTGAGGGTCCACTGCACCCCTCACGCTGTGCCTTCCCGCGAGCACTCAGCGTCAGCGTCGTTCTTAACACAAGGGCACCTCGGCCACCCTGGAGGGCTGGTACAGAGGAGGAGCCCCTGAGCGGGCGGCGGGGACGGCAGATGGTTTTCAGGGTGCGCGTGAAGCCCTGACGCTGTCAGATCAGACCTGCTGGGAACCTCCGTGGCTTCAGACTCCTCAGAGGGCGTATTTAATGGCTGAGACCCCAAACCACGCAGGTGTGTGGGAGCCCCGCCCAGCGCAGGGAAGAGGCCATCTCTGATGTCCCTCTCGGCCAGCCTTTCAAAGACAGGGCGACTGGCACGCGGTTTCCACTGCACCAGGGTAAATTTCATTTGTAAGAACAAAAGCTATCATTAAGGTTCATCATCGTCTGAAGGAAATCGTGAGTCCCCTCACTAACTGTTCATAAGAACGACCCCTCCCAAATCCCCTCGTCTCCTTTCCTCTCAGCCTCTGCAGGAACGGAGGCCCGCGTCTCCGGCTGGAGCGACAGCTCCCTGTGAGAAGGTCCCTTCCACCGGGGCCGAACCTCGTCTGAGACGAGGCCCGTGTGTCTGGGGTGTGAAAGTCGGAGACCTTCTCGGGGTGGCCGGGCGGCCTGTGGGCCCCGCGTGCAGTGGTGTCTGTCACCGCACTCTCTCACCTGTGCTGAGGAGGGGTACCCGCGGACCTCCACTCAGAGGGCTGGCGACACTCAGCACCTGCCTGCTGCGATGGCCACGGCCAGGTGGGACACACTACCGCACCAGGCCTGGCCCGGGGAGCCCGTTTCCTTTGTACTGACAGGTGGGGCTTTGGCCCACTTTGCCCAGGGACGGCAGGCCCTTTGTCACATGGTAGGCGTGGGGCTGGGAGAGTTTAAGCACAAATGGAAGGGCGCCCATGGGAACCAAGTCCAAGTCATCCGACGTGGTTGGCAGTGACCAGTGACCACAGAGTTTGAGTCCTCATTCTTCAACCTCAACAGCAGCAAAACACATGCAAAGAAGACCTGCTCTGTGTTGGTGACTTCTAAGGTGACCGGGGGCCGCAGGCTCCATGGAGCACTGGGCTCTGTGGGCATTTCAACAAGTGGCCTCTGGGGGTGACTTGACAGCGGCCAGGGCGTGAGCATGCAAGAGGGACTTACCGGTCTCCCAGGGGCTCCAACTGGACCCATCGGCCCTACAGGCCCAGGACGGCCAGGGGGACCCTGTGGACAGGGAGAGTGTTCTGAAGAAGCCAGCTGTGTGTGGACCAGGCTGGACAGTCTTAGAGTTTTGTTTGGAATATTCTCTAATAAAAACAAGATTTACCTGGAATCCAACCAGCCCAGGCTCTCCAGGTTCACCCTGTTTGAGAGGAAATAACTGTTATCCCTGTGCATCGCTGTGACATGGTTCCATCTCACTGCAGAGCCAGAGGGTACAGCTAGAGGGTACAGGACTCGGGGACGTCCACCAGGGGCAGCCCAGGGTGTGGGGTCCGGGCAGAGCGCACACCTGCGAGTACCGCAGGGTGGAAAACGTCCCAGTGAAATGACCTTTCTTTTTTTTTTAATATTTATTTATTTGCTTTAGTTGTACACAATGCAATGCACTTAAGTTTACGTGGTGCTGAGGATCGAACCCGGGTCGCGCTCGTGCTAGGCGAGCGCCCTGCCGCTGAGCCACAGCCCCAGCCCTGAAATGACCTTTACACTCATCACAACCTTGCAGCCTTCCATCGCCCCGTGAGTTCTTTCACAGGGTCATTCTTACACACGGTCACTTGGTACTGGACTTTGCTGAGGCTTGACTCCGTCTCCCATCCGAGGCGAACGTACCCTGTATCTGTCGCGGTCCTCTTCAGACAGCGCGTAAGGTTCGCCTTTCTGCCCTTTGGGTCCTTGGGGCCCCTGAATCAGCAGATATGCCATAGAAAGAGAAAAGCCAACAAGTCCGTCAGCTCGGAGTGTGGTCTAGTGACCGGCGCCGCCCGTGGTGGCTGCTGGAGGCAGTGCCTGAACGCCCCTGGTCTACAGTCACCAGAGCACCAGCCCTGAGTCCAGTGGTCTACCCAGGAGACCTGAGCCCAACCTGTGTCTAGCACCTCCCGAGTGTCCCTGTGGTCTGTGCAGGTGACCCCGAGCACCGGTCCAGCGTGGTATCTTTCCTCAGAGTTAAAATGGAAGTGCTTTCTAGGATCTAGCTCATTTTCAAAAAACCCAGATGAATCCTCTCTACGCTCACCCTCCAGCATGCCGTGAGGTGTTTTCTTTGTGATGAGACCCTGGCTTCCTTTGGCATCAGTGTCCTAAGGATCTTAACACAGGTACAGTCCAGGCCCATTTGCAGGAGAGAGGCTGTATTGTCTCCACTACTAGTATTGTGTCCAACGTAGACAGTGTGACACACGCGTGTGCGTGCACAAGCCCCTTTTAACACCTACATATGCAGTCAACATTTCAAAGTGCTCGGCATGTTTCTTGGTCATGAAATGTATTTCAGAACAGAGTGGAAAACGATGCAGCTTGTTGAGAAGCTGAGCCACACAGACAAGAAGCAGCCAGGGCGGGGCCTGGGGCCGATGGCGGGGTGCTCCTTTTGACTGGCTTTAGGATAAAGACTGGCAAAGCCCATTCATGACCTCCTCCCACTTTAAAAGGTCTTAGAAATAAAAAGTCTTAAAAATGTTTTGAATTTGTAAGATTTTCCTGGTAAAAAGGAGAAATATACTACTGAAAAAGTCCATCAGGGTCTTGGCAAGGGTCCTGAAAAGTGAATGAGACCAGGGAATGGACAATCCATGACGTTCCTCCGGGGAAACCCAGCCTGGTCCCGTCCGCCACGCGGCACGAGCTACAGATACAACCTCCTGCCCTCAGGGACCCCGCCCAGGCCCCGGGTTTTAATTTAGCTTGCTGTCATACTGTCATTCGCTGCTACGTGAGCGGGGACACGGAGAACGGAGTGATGCGTGGGAGACTGCGGGTGACATCATGGGCCAGGCCAACCTCTCGCCCAAGACCAAGAAGGAGCATGGACAGTGATGGTGCTGAAACCCAGGGCGGCTGGGCCTCGGGAGGGGCGGGAAGACACGGGCAGGGAGGGAAGCTTCCGTCAGCCACGGGAGCGAGCGGGCTCTCCCAGGTTCCAAGAGGCAAGGCTCAGGTGTGCCTGCCCTAGAGGAGCAGCAGGAGGCAGCCGCCCTGCGCAGAGCTGCTCCCAGGGCAGCCTGCGCAGCCCTGCTGGGCGGAGCCTGGACAGGGAGCTCGGCCCCCTCCCCTGGTGCCTGCCTGCAGGACCCGCCCCCAGGCTTCCAGCCTCAGCCGCTGGACCAGCGCGCTCATACTCACGGGGGAGCCAGGAAAGCCCGCGGAGCCCGAGGGTCCTTGTGGGCCTGCGTCTCCCCTGGTCCCGTTGCAGCCGTCGTAGCCGGGCCGCCCTCGGGGCCCACCTTGCCCCGGATGTCCCTGGGGGAGAGAACAGTGCGTGAGACCGGCAGCCAGCCTGCCGTGGGTCCTGGTTTGCATGCAACTGCCCAATAAAATAGATGCAAATATTCTCATGAGCCCCATCCCCGCCCGGGTCCAGCACGTCCGTGTTCTGAGGCATGAGTGGGACCTCCCTGCCAATGGAGGAACTAGAGAGGGCATGCTAACTCCGGGAACATCCCACCTCAGCTACCTGATTTCAACAGACAGAGGGGGCGGGGTCAGTAACCCACCATTTATAAGCTCTGGGACCACAACCTATTACGCCATTTCTTTGAATCATGGACACACTTTATTATGCAATTTCTTTTAAGCTTTGGGCTTTTTGATAATAAGCCAAACATTGACATTCCAGAGCGACTTTTGAGCCCATTAGGATGCCTTTCATATTTACTTTAAAATCTGGAAACTTTCAAGATCATGAATAAAGCCCCTATGTACAGTGCCCTGTCCTCTGAACAACGCAGAGACGTGCATGAGAAACTGGGATTTTCCTCTAGTTTGTGCATCTGATTGCCTCAGATGAGTGTGGGTGCTGCCTCGGCCTGCTGCTGTGGTCCAACTCCAGAGTCGAGAGTCCACACTGCTCCTGTGCAGCCAGCTGGGACCTCCGCGAGCCGGTCCTTCAAATCGAGCTTGAGAGGGTGGCTTTCTCTGAGCTCTGCTCGTGACCTTCCCTGTTCTATGGTGCGCCTGTGCCTCGCGCTCTGTGTTCTTTCCTGGGTTATCTGCCCACTATTACCTTTCTGATGGGAACTGAACGAGGCTGTTTGCGGCTGCATGCCAATGTGACGTGGCTTGGAATTGTGCTTCAGAGGAAAGTTCAAACTACAGAGGGTTAAATACCCACCCTGTGGCTCAACATCCAGCGAGGTGCATTTCTATGAAACACAGCTCCGCTTTGACCACGCAAGTGTCCACCGGGGCCTACTAGGCGGGACACCGAGGGTCCTGGCCACGCAGAGGCCCTGGTAACGTGGCCTCCTTCCTTTTGCTCTGTGCCCTCCTCCTCTTACGAAGTCTGGGGGCCTCAGCCCTGAAGGCAGGACTGGCCACGCAGAGGCCCTGGTAACGTGGCCTCCTTCCTTTTGCTCTGTGCCCTCCTCCTCTTACGAAGTCTGGGGGCCTCGGCCCTGAAGGCAGGACTGGCCACGCAGAGGCCCTGGTAACGTGGCCTCCTTCCTTTTGCTCTGCGCCCTCCTCCTCTTACGAAGTCTGGGCCTCGGCCCTGAAGGCAGGACGTGCCCTCTCAGTGCTCTCTGGCAGCAAGCCTGCCTGCCGCTGGGAGGGGCCTCTCCCCCGTGTGCCTGTCATGAGGGTGCCTGAGGTGACGGAGAGGGTGCCTGTGCGGGCCACGGGCACAGACATCTGTGTGTGCACGAGGTTTGTGGGCAGGTGTCTGAGTCACGCAGCAGACAGGGGAGGTGGTCCGAGACGTGCGGTGAGCACCCGCACCCCGGGGTCAGCTGTGGCCGGAAAGCCGGCCCTGGGAAATCTGCTCTGGGCCCATGAAGACGGCCGTGAGTCAGGCTGCCTTGTTTATTTTTTTATGCCACAAGAAGTAAAGTAAACTAGGTTATAAAAACACATCTTATTGCATTTTGAGACTTTCTCATGAACGAGCCACGCTGTTCGTTTGCTTGCTCGGTGTGGCTACTTCAAGGGACCTGGGAAGCTGCCCTCGGGCCAGCAGGGCTGCCTTCCGCCACGGTCCTCACCACTCTGCACACTCAGGTTGCCCAGAGCTTCCAGTGAGATCTCAACCTGGCCCTCCCTGGGCACGTCCACGTCACACTCGAGTGTTTGATTACAGAGCAATGTCCAGTTTTAGCAAAGTTGCCTCAATTCTGAAGCCAGGTCTGCAAAAGTGCCCCTGAAGGGAGTAGTCTGTCCTGTCTGACTGGACCCCAGGAGAAGCCCTGCATGGCAAGCCCCCGTGTTTGATGCTATGAATAAAACAGGGGGTCTCGTCCAAAGTGTTCTGTAAGTCACAATCGTACTGCCTCAGATGCACGCAATGTTTTAACATGATTCTTCCATAGAGCTTACCGGAATTCCATCAGCGCCCGGGAACCCAGAGACACCTCTTGCTCCCTGTGAAGAAGGTGACCAGTCAGTGACAGCCAGGACACCATCCCCCTTGGGAGCCGGCGGGCGTTGGTGTCCTGCTTACCACGTCTCCTTTGGGTCCTACTATCCCGGGGGCTCCTCTTTCTCCCTTGTCGCCTTTGCGGCCCTGCAGGCCTGGGAAGCCTTGCAGCCCGGGAGGCCCCGTGTAGCCCTGGGGGCCCACTGGCCCCGGCTGACCCTGTGGGAACAACGTACGTTAAGCTTCCACAACTGAAAATGAGAGACAGTCATTTTAGTCACAGTTACTTTGGATACTAGGCTTTTCATTCTGAAGAGCTATAGTCTTCAGAGGACTTGGCGTGAATTACCGTCTTCTACCATGGCAGCTAGAGGAGGGTTTCTGCGAAAGAGTTTGAGGGGAAAAACATTAGATGGAAGAAAATGTGATCCTGAATGACCTAAGTCACGGCTGTGAGATGGCACTGGGTTGGGGTGAGGGAATGGACTGACTTGGCCTCTAGCCTTTCGCATATAAAAAGTGTCCAAGAGGCTTACCCAGCCCCAGCTCTACCCTCTTGACGCAATGCCCACCAGGTGTGGGAGTGCATAGCCGGTGTCGAATGCCTGGATGTGTAAGTGATCGGGCATCTCTTCCTTTTGTTCATACAAAGAATAAGGGGTGTCTAAGGAGACTTTCGTCCACACTATTAGGATGGCTATTATTTTTTTTTTGGTACCAGGGATTGAACTCAGCGGCACTCGACCTCTGAGTCACATCCCCAGCCCTTTTTTGTATTTTATTAGAGACAGGGCCTCACTGAGTTGCTAAGTGCCTTGCCACTGCTGAGGCTGGCTTTGAACTCGTGATCCTCCTGCCTCAGCCTCCCAAAGTGCTGGGATTACAGGCGTGAGCCACCGCGCCCAGCTAGGATGGCTATTATTGAAAACAACAACAAAACCCCAAAAAAACCAAACTTGTAGGACATGGAGAAATCAACCCTGTGCATCGCTGGCAGCGGTGTGGAAGGCACAGCTGCTGTGGGAGAGGCTGACGGCGCCTCAGAGAGCCAGGCCGCATCCCAGGGCCCGCCGTTGCTCTCCCAGGTGCAGACCCCGGGCACTGGGAGCAGGACCTGAACGGACACTAGCACCCTGGGTTCCCAGCTCTGCTCACGTCCGCCAGGTGTGCACACAGCTCAGGTGTGCTCACGTCCGCCAGGTGTGCACACAGCCCAGTGTGCTCACGTCCGCCAGGTGTGCACACAGCTAAGGTGTGCTCACATCCGCCAGGCATGCACGCAGCTTAGGTGTGCTCACGTCCGCCAGGCGTGCATGCAGCCCAGGTGTGCTCACGTCTGCCAGGTGTGCACGCAGCCCAGAGTGCTCACGTCTGCCAGGTGTGCACGCAGCCCAGAGTGCTCACGTCCGCCAGGTGTGCACACAGCTCAGGTGTGCTCACGTCCGCCAGGTGTGCACACTATGCTCAGCAGATGAACCATCTAACAAACTGTGGTGTGTCCAGAGAACGGACGACTATGGGCCTTGCAAGGGAAGGGAGCGGGGCTGGGCTGTGGCCAGTGGGAGAAGCTTCCTCAGCACAGGCAGGCCTGGTTCCTCCTCGGCACCACAGACACGGGGAGACAGAGGAGGGAGGAAGCTCCGACACCAGCCACAACGTGGGCGGAACGCGAAGACCCGAGCTGCGACACGAGCCAGCCACCAAGAGGGGAGCACGGCCATCCCACCCCCGCGAGGCGCGGAGGCAGAAAGCGGGTGGCAGGTGGCAGGCGGGGAGGGGACTTTGCTCATGGGTGCAGAGGTCAGTCTGGAGGGCGGAGACGACCGGCGGCGTGTGGTGGGGACGTGTGGTGGGGACGGCTGGCCGCCTACCCACTGCTGCGGCCAGACAGCCCCAGGGGCGGTGTGGACGCCCGGGGCATGAGCCTCGGCTCTGGACGGTCCCCAGCCCTGCGCTGGGGAGGTGTGGGGCCTAGATGTGGGCCTCAGTGGGGCGTCTCTGGGGGTGGAGCCTCAAGGTCAAGGTCAGGGTAGGTGGGTGAGCTAGGGGCCGGCCTCCTCCAGACAAGGCGAGCTGTGGAACGCCCCCGGCTGTGTCCAGGCCAGCGCCTCATTCTAGAGCTGTGAGCCTCCTTCTCTGCCCTCCACGGTCCAGGAGTGGTCAGCCCGTGGGGGTCAGCCCGTGGTGCAGGAGCACGCGCCCCCTTAGTGGCCTCTGCTCAAGGACCACCAGCAGTGGAGAAGCCCAGATGCTGCAGGACCCTGAAGGACAGGACAAATGCAGGGAGGCTGCCACTGCCCCCTCCTCAGGGAGGAAGATCTGGGGGAGGGGACCGCCCTGAGGGGGACACGCGCCTGGGCTCATGGGCTCCGAAGCCCCGCCGTTCCTCTTCTCGCCTTTGCTGTAAGTTTGGGGACAGAACACGTTTTGATTCTGACCGTCACGGCTCCTTCCTGGTTGTCCCATCTGTGCCCTGTGTGTGGCCACACTAGGGTGTGCCTTCTTGGGGTCACACTGCACACCAGGCCCTGTGTCCCCGGTCATGCCAAGGCTGGGCGCGGGGCAGCGTCCACAGTGAAGCCCTGTGGCTGATCGATGACATCTCCACTTTTACTGTCCCTGTGCTGTGTGTCTCTCCAGGGGGATCACTTTCCAGAGTCCCCAACAGAAGGGCACGTCCACCCCAAGGACATGGGAAGTGTGTCTGAGGGACGGACGCCACGCCCTGCCTTGCATTTGCCGACCTATCCGCGTTCTCTTTGCTGGGAGAGCGACGGTTTCCTCCCGTGTCCGTCAGCTTCTCTCTGACTTCATTTCTTGGTGGGAAGACCAGCGTTTTTCCCAAAAGTTGGTCTTCCCACCAAGAAACTTTTGGGAAAAACGCTGGTCTTCCCTTTTCTGGAACATGCGTTTCCTTCCTGATGAGGTGACGTTCCCGTGACATAAGGTGAACAGCCCTAGAGCGCGCCACGGGGCGTCCAGTGCCCTGAGATGCTGTGCGGCCACCGCGCGGATCTACTTCAAAACGTCCTTATCTCCCGGGCGGGAAATCCGGCCCTGTGAGAGTCGCCCCAGCCCTCCCGCCTGCCTCTGGCAGCCGCCCCTCTGCTTTCTCTCCCCGAGGATTTCCCTGTTCTAGAAATTCCCACAGGTGTAGTCATACTGACGCGGCCCCTGGGTCTGGCTTCTGTCACTGGTCTTGCCTTTGAGGGTCGTCCACAGCACAGCACACATGGGCACCTCAGGTTATGGCAGGGTGACGTTCCGTTGCATGGATACACTACGACCCCTTCCGTCCATCCGTTGCTGACATCGGGGTGTTCCTGCCCCTGGGCTGTTGGGAGTCCTTCTACTATGAGCACGTGTGCAGGGACACCTGTCGAGTCCCTGTGTTCAACTCTCGGGCGTGTGCCTGGGCGTGGAAGTGCCGGGGCCTGTGGCAATTCCGTGTTTAATTTTTGGGGTATCGCCCAGCTTTTCTCCACGGTGGCCACACCCGTTACACCCCCGCTGGCGACACGGCAGCGCCTGCTCCTTTCCCGGGTACAGCCGTCCTCACAGGGTGCACGTGGGGCAGCTTGTGCGCAGCTCCTCCTGGACACGAGGCTCCACAAAGCCTCGTCCAGCGTCCTCTCTGAGGCCGGGCCCGCGGTCTGGGAGGAAGTGGGCTGCACTGTCCCGCAGGACGGAGCCCTCACTCCCACCCACAGGAGGACCCTGCATTGCTGGGGCATTTGCGTCAGGGTCCAAGGGTCAGGGTGAGACTTTCCCCAGGACATCCTGCCCAGCAGGGAAGTCCAGCGCGGGGGCAAGGGGCAGCGGGGGATCAGGCGGGCGAGGGGGGTTTCCTGTGCACTATCGGCATCATCACCCACTTCCACCCTCAGCCCCAAAGTCCCCGCTGGGAAACGTCTTTCCACCTCCTCCTTTCCTTTTGGAACACGTGGTGTTAAACAAGGATGGCCTCAGAAGGAGTCAGAGTCTACTTTCAATGTCTTCGCCTAAATCTCAAAATCTCCTAAATTCTTAAGATTCCTACAATATCCTTGATAAGAATATTGCCACAGAGTATTTCTCATGAGCCAGCAGACGCTGTGGGAAGGAGCCGTAGGGTCATCTGCCAGGCCTCTGCCTCTCCCGCCACCAGGCGACCCGGCTGCAGACAGGTGTGCCCTCTCCAGGAAACGGAATCACGAAAAGCACCTCCGAACAGCGCATCTTCCGGGAGGAAGCCCTGTTACAGTTGTAGAGATGATTGATCTCATTTTGTCTCCATGTCCACTGCACAGAGCGGCCATGCACGCCAGTGGAGAGGAGACAGCCGGGTCTCTGAAGGGCTCAGAGACGGGGCTGCTGTAGTCTACCCTCACTTCTCCAGGTGAGGGCTACGTCAGCTCACCCAGGGCTCATTGGAGATGCAGAGCCCCAGGCCCGGGCTGCATTTCAAGTGATCCCCAAGATGTCCCTTTGTACTTTAAAGTGTGAGAGTCAGCCGGGCACAGTGGTGCGCACCTGTATATCCCAGCAACTCTGGAGTCTGAGGCAGGAGGATGACAACTTTGAGGCCAGCTTTAGCGACTTAGACCTTGTCTCAGAATGAAAAATAAAAGTGGTAGGGATGTGGCTCAGTGGCAAAATGCCCCTGGGTTCAATGCCCAGTACCACACAAGACATAAAAATAAAAAATGAATAAAAATCTAAAAAGCACGAGAGTCTGTGCCCTGCCGCCCCGCCTCCCCGCCTGGAGGTTCTAGGGGCGAGATGGCTTCCTTAGTGAGAAGAACCTCTTCAGCACAGGGTTGGGGCTCAGCAGGAAGCTCTGGCCTGCTGATCCAGGCAAAGGGAGAGGGAGGATCTGCTGGTCACCGCGATCACGATCGATCGGCGCCCTGCCTTTCCCTTGGTGGACTCTCTGCTGGGGGTGTGGGGCACAGGGTCGGGGTTGGCAGGGGTGCACGTGGCTCATGTCCCGCGGCTGTGGGGAGAAGGTGCCTGGGGGGCCTGAGCCTGGGATCCTACCCCCCAAATGGGGCAAACTGCAGTCAAGGAGGTTCACGGGCAGAGGGACCCGACAGACCCGAAGGGTGAGCTGAGGGGGACCTGGTGCCACCATGTGTTCCACAGCCTCGAGGTCACCCCCGGCCAAGGGTGAGTGGGCTCTGCGTGACGCAGCACCTGTGCCGAATGGCAGGAAATGCTTCTCCTTCCCGACTCCCCTCTTCCTGCCTCCTTCGCGTGGGCACCAGCACCCCCAGACACTCCTATCCTCTGCAATGCCTGGGGGACCCTCCCTTCCCCTGCGGGCCGGGGCGAGTTCCAGAGCTTCCTGGCCCAGCCCATTCAAGGATGCGGCTCCTGGCAACCACAGGGAGTTCCAACCTCAGTCCTAGTTAAATTCCATGAACTCTTTGCCACACATTAGGAAATAAGTAAAATGTCCCCAAAGACAGGACTACTTTTTAGGATCCAGGAAAAGAATTTCTCCATCCAGCATTTAGAACTGTTTATTGTTCTTAAGGATGATTAGTTAGCACTTGTGAGCCATTTTTAGATCCCCCTGGCAGGATGATTTGAAGCATGTTCCAAGCTGACACTAGTGTGTTAGCAATCGTGCAGAACATCACATGTACAATCGTCAGTAAGTAGTGGGCAAGTGCCTATTCCACGTCACACAGTCTGAGCTAAATCTGCCACCTTCCACCTGTAGCTTCTTACCTAATATATAAAACATCAGCCTACACCTGGGTACCATTCTATATTAAGGTTCCAGCTTGCTGGGCACAGTGGCACATGCCTGTAATCCCAGTGGTTTGGAGGCTGAGGCAGGAGGATTGCAAGTTCAAAGCCAGCCTCAGCAATGGTGAGGTGCTAAGCAACACTGTGAGACCCTGTCTCTAAATAAAATACAAAATAGGGCTGGGGATGTGGCTCAGTGGTCGAGTGCCCCTGAGTTCAATCCTCAGTGCCAAAAAAAAAAAAAAAAAAAGCTCCAGCTATATGGAGTAGAACCATATGGGGTCTTAGAAGTCCTGCTTTCCCCAATTATTAGGCTGATTGTAGTATTAGGGTCAATATAAAGTAACTGACCTGCATAATGCACCGAGAAAAACCCTCACCCTTACCCCATAATATTGAAACATTTACTTGAAATGGATCATGGACCCAAAAGAAAGAGCTAAAACCATAAAACTTCTCAGAGAAAACATAGGGGGAAATCTTTGTATTTTTGGATTGGTAAAGTTCTCTTACAAAAACACAAACATCACAAATCATAAAAGATTGTCGACAACATGAAAAGCTGGATTGTCAAAAGACACTGTTGAAAATAAAAAGGCCATGATCCTGGAGATGTTTGTAGAACACGTTTGGTAGATGGTTTCTACCAAGAATATATTAAAAAACCTCCCCAAACTCAATAATCATGAACAGCTTGATTGGTGAATGTGGCAAATGATTTGAACAGACACTTCATCAAAGATGTGCAGATGGAAAATGAGCCATGGAGAGGTGCTGGCATTGGGTCAGCAGGGAAGAGAAGACAGGTCCACAGGGAGAGAGGGACAGCACCATTGGGAGAGATGGCCGGCACTGCCACATGCTGGTGAGGACACACGGCTCCTCTGTCCCCAGGCAGTGTGGCCGCTTCTTAGAAGTTCAACCCACCCCGGTACACGCCTGGGAGGACTGTCCTCCCTCCCCTACAGCTGGACACCTGACAACACAGTGTTTCATGAACCTGCCGAAAAGCCAGACCTGTCCACGTGCTGGTCAGCAGACGAGGGGATGGATGCACACACCGAGGGAGCGGGCAGACTGGACCCCACTCTGCGGTGCAAAGGAACGGAGTGAGACGTCAGCAGAGAGGCTGAATCACCCCCGCCGGCCAAGTGAAAGAAGCCAGACGCGCAGACCAGGCTGCCTGAAGACCTCCAGACCATTCCAGAAGAGTTACGTCTCGGCAGTGAAAGCAGGTCGGAGGCGGCTGGGAGCTGGGGGCCGCGGCAGGGCTGACCCCAGGGCAGGGACAGACTTCCTGCCATTCTTTTGGTGGTCACTACGGGGCTGCACACCTTGGTCAACACTCAGCGCGTGCTACGCCAACACACCTCGGTACACGTGGCCTAAGGTAGACAGAGGGTCGGGTAAAGCAAAGACAAGTGACCAGCCCGGCGTCCATGACGGCCCAGAGCCTGTCCTTTGGCAATGTCCCTAGGAAGTAGGGAAGTCGAGGACGTCTAGGGGAGAGAGAAGAGTGGCTTTACAAGGACATGCAGAAGCGCGCGGCCAGGGTGGAAGGACGAGAACCAGGTGTCCTGGAGGGACAGGCCGCCTGCAGGAGCCCTGACCCCAGGAAGACAGGTGGAGTCTGCGGGGTCCGTGCTGCTCCCTGCCGTGAAAAGCCAGCACGCGGAAGGTGCTGCCCGCTGCTCTCTGGTGCTGGGAGGCAGTTTAGTCTGCAGTGACTCGACTCGGGTCCACATTTTAAAGCAGAGAAAACGGGTCATTTCCCATTCCTCCCACCAGGACCAGTGAGTCTGCAACCCCTGCTTCTCGCTCTGAGACAGGCCACACTTGGGCAGCACCCTCGTGGCCGTCAGCCCGAGGCTGGGCCCAGCTTTTTATAGCCTGGGCCTGACTTTAAAATACGCTGGAAAGCTCATTTTCTGGGAAAGCCTTTCATCACCTCTGCACTTTCGCAATAAATACATTTCATCTCCCTGAATGTGAATTGTTGCCTAACAGGCTGACTGGACTTCCTAAGCCTCGTCCCCTAAAAGGACATGGACTTTGAGTGAGGATGATTTGAGGTCCTGGGGAGGAGGCAGGGAGGAGGAGGCAGGGTCGGGGCCCTGGGCAGCACACACAGAGCTCTGGCTGTCAGGCCTCAGGGAGGGCCAAGTCTCTTTCTAACGAGCGCCTGGCTATGCGTAAGACAATGTCCCGGACTAGCGCATCACTGCCGAATGGCCTGGATGTCGCTGTGAGCTGATGTCACAGGGGGGCTCTGGCCTATACTTAGGTGACCAGAGAGGGACAATTAGAATAGGACACAACTAACAGGTTACCAAGACTGTGAAAGGACTGGTGACTAAAGCTAGGTGTCTGTGCTTATGTCTTCAACTGCAGGCTATTAACTCATATGCCAGCGGCACGTGTCAATATTTCACTAATATTCTTGGGTCACAGTCGTGCCCAAGAGTGTGACGTGACTCACGCTGGAGACGGTGTTCTAATTGCTCTGCGTTTCTGTCTGTGTGCCCTGTGGGGGGGGTCTGCGAGGAGTGAGCGGCTAACAGCCCCGCGAGTGCTGCCCACAGCAGGAAATGAGAGGGACTGGCCAGTGGTGGCCTCCCTGCTGATGCACAGGCAGGCACATCCTTGAGAGTGACCTTCTAATATCTGTGGCAAAGACCAGGGACAGAACAAGAGGCATATCTATTTTGTGTTTAGATTAAATTGCAGTCGCGTGGAAGAAAGACACTCCCGAAGGCAGCCTTCTTTTGAGTTGGCTCAGCTAGGAAAAGCAAATCACCAGCCCACCCGCTGGCCAACCGCGAAAAGGGCTCTGGGCAGGGGACCTTGCTGTGGCGCTGGGGCACGGCTTTCCCGTTACCTGGATTTCAAGTGCTCCTGCGCGCAGCAAAGAGCCCCGTGTTCCGTCACTGGAACACACTTCACTACCTCCACTTCCCTTCTCCTCCCTCCTTAGTCTGCTACTCTGCTATTCAATTTAGTTTTCGTATTCCTTTTTTAAAAGATTTTGTCTTTAACTTACGTACAATGAAATTCACTCTTCGTTACTCGGTTTTTTCTTTTTGGTGGTGCTGGGGGTTGAGCCCAGGGCCTCGCATGTGCTAGGCAAGTGCTCTACCACACTGAGCTGCTTCCCCAGACCTGAAATTCACTTTTAACTTTTTATTTTTATTTTTATAACTTTTTGGTACTGGGGATTGAACTCAGGGGCACTCGACCACTGGGCCACATCCCCAGCCCTTTTTTGTATTTTATTAGAGACAGGGTCTCACTGAGTTGCTAAGTGCCTCACCATTGCTGAGGCTGGCTTTGAACTCGCGATCCTCCTGCCTCAGCCTCCCACGTGCTGGGATGACAGGCGTGCGCCCGGCCTGTTTAACTTCTTTAAGCTGCAACGTTGCTCTCTGATGGACTGCTCCTTTGTGGGCCCCTGCGGTAATGGAGGGGAGTCCCCGGTGCTCCACCTCCCTGGCAGAATTCCCAAAGGTTGCTACATTTCTGCAAGTCCAAATTCGGCTTGAGGCCCAGAGTTTCCATGTATGGCATTAACATCCCCCCTGTGACGCCCTTTCCTGGTACGAAGATGCCTCGGCCTCCCTCGGTACCAGGGACTGTGAGCTGGAGCCCTGTGGTCTGCTCAGAGGCAGTGGGGCTGGGACAATAGTTTTGGTCCCTTTAATCCTTTCTACAAAGACAAATGACAGCTTCTTTGGCAAGGGGTGAGGCTTGCTAGGAGAAGGCCCCAGGGGGGGGACGAGCCTCACAAAGCAGACCTGTCCCTGAACGGTCACCCAGTGCAGCTGACCGAAAGGATGACTCCTTCTGTGACCAGCACGCGGCTGCGAACTTACGCAGAGGCAGGGAAAGAGGTAACTGAAAAGACGCCCTGAAGTTCCTACCTAAAGTGTGGATTCCATTTATTGGGGATAAAAAGCATGACCTTCTCATGAATTAGGATACAGACACCACCTGTCTGTCTGGTATGCGAACACGAGCCTCCTTCACTAAAAAGAATCTTGGAGTGGCCTCCACTAAAAAGCTGGGTCGGTGTGCAGTTACCTCTCAGATTCACAGCTCCTCGCCACTGATAACCTATTGCTTTCTCAAAGCTGTTGTGAAGTATCAGGTTTGGAAGGCCTCAGAGAGCCTGGGGCACCTGTGAGGTCCTGGGGGACAGCTGGCCTGGCCTGGGGCTCATCACCAATAAGCCCCAGGACCCCCTGCAGACCCCTGAATCAAATCTGCATGCCATCGGGACCCCCAGCTGACTCCTGTGCTGGGTAAAGCTGGAGAAGGTGCCCCTGGGCTGGCCCGGCACTCACCAAGGGAGTCTCAGACCTGGAGAGCTTTCCGGTCCAGCAGTCTGCGAGGTGTCGGGGGAGCCTGGGAACTGAGGTTGTAACAAGCTCCCAGAGCAGTCCCAGTCACGGCCAGGTGTGAGAGCAGGGAGCGAGTCCAGCTCACAGGTGGGACCGTGAAGAAATGTCCAGCAGAGGCACAACATGGACCCCCGACTCCCTGCTCCCCACCCCAACACTGGGCCTGCCTGGGCATGCCAGGCCGCACAGGAGGGTCACACTGCACACCTCTGGGGGTGCACTTCTGCTTGTGAATGAATGCCCCGCCAAGCTTCTGCGTCTTGTTGGGAGTCTTTCCCACAGCTCAGGGAGGCCCTGCTTCCCACCACTGCCGTCCTGTTGCCCACAGGACCTCCCTGCCTGTGGCTCTCCCTGTCCTTGCTAGTGTCTGCTCCAGTCTAAGTGAGCTCCTGGAGGTTGGCGAGTTTCTCTCCAACCTCAGGGCCTTTGCACAGGTTGGCCCTGGTTGCCCAACGTCTCAGAGACCCTGGAGGATGGAACTCAAGCTCTGCCTCTCAGAGGCTTTCCTGGCCTCACAACCACACCAGGCGCTCCTCAGCTGGCTTCTGCCACAGGACGTCGCACAGTCCAGTCACTCTGTGCCTGCACTTCACGTGGGACCACAGGGCCCTCGAAAGCAGGGGCCCTCCCGTCAGCTCCTGTGCCCAGCCTTTCTCACACACAGAACAGCACTACAAACCGTCGCGGGGATGATCCCAGCACTGCCACTGACCGAGCTGTCTCACTCCAAAAATCCGTGATCGTCCCATACAACATTCTCTATGTTCAGGCTGTCCTCTCCTCCTCCTCCTCCTCCAAGCGCTCCGGATGGAACCCAGCGCTTCACACACGCTGGGCAAGCGTTGGCCACTGAGCTGCCTCCCCAGCCTTAGTCCCTTTTCTTGCCCATTACAGGGGCGGCATGGTTTCTGAAGCACAGCCTCTGGGGGCTATTCTGCAGGGCCTTCCACGCTCTCATCTGTCCCACCCCCACTCAATTTCATAAGTCACCTTGGTGTGCTGGCAAACACCCCACCCCCCGTCCGCACCTCTGTCCTCTGCTGAGCCCGCCCAGTGGAATCCGACTCTTGGCTCTAACAGAGGGTCTGGTTTTATCTGTCTGCACTATCAGGCAGAATGCTCCAGGCCTCCAACGTGAAGTCCTAGAAAGGAGACCACCCAGCGCTGCAGAGGAGGCCAGAATCTGATTAGATACGTGGGATATGTAAGATAGCGCCTGCGGGACCCCAGCGCTGGAGGGTGGGGCGAGGACTCTGGAATGCAGGAGCCCCTCCTGGGGACGCAGTTTGGGATGTGGAACCCGCTTTCTGAGGACAACTGTCAGGGACCAGTCAGAGCATAAGCTGTGCAGGGGATCTACAGGGGCGCAGGCAGGCAGTTAGGGAGAAAAAGGGTGAGTTTGCCAACATGGGTCTGAGAAGAAGCTATAAGAGGAAGAGTTTTTTTTTTTTTTTTTTTTTTGTGGTACCGGGGATTGAACTCAGGGGCACTCAACCACTGGGTCACATCCCCAGCCCTTTTTTGTATTTTATTTAGAGACAGGGTCTCACTGAGTTACTAAGTGCCTCGCCATTGCTGAGGCTGGCTTTGAACTCGCGATCCTCCTGCCTCAGCCTCCCAAAGTGCTGGGATTACAGGCGTGCGCCACCGGGCCCGGCAAAAGGAAGATTTTTGATGCTTACTGAATATCTCTGTTTTGAAACCGCATCTTAGCTGTACATCAACAAAAGTCACTTTCTTATTGCCTTTGATGTCCCTGGGAGTGAGGACTGGGTCGGGTTGGAGGGAACGGTGCAGTTCCAGTGGTCAACAGTAGGTGGCAGTCAGCCACGCTCTCAGGAGCAAGAACCCAGCCACCGGGACTTCAGGCGCAGATCTGCAAGCCCTGTGAAGATGTCAGAGCTGGGGCCTGCTCTGTGTTAAATGACTCATGTCGGTGGGGCAGAGGGCACATCCCTCATCGGCCTCGGGGACCTAACCTCCCACGGGAGAACGCTGGTGAGAACTGTGACTGCAGATCTCCAGCGCCGTCTAAAGAGCACATCAAGTTCACTTCTCTTACGGGGTGCTTGGGCTCAGCAACGAGTCTTATCTTTCCCCTCCCTTTAACTGCTCCAGGGGAGCGTGCGGAGTATGCCCCCTGGGCCTGGTGGACCCAGACCCCTCCCAGAGTCCCACGAGACCGTGATTTCAAGTGACATTAGATCTGACCCGTGGGACTAAGTTGAAGAGCCTGGACTCCAGGACACTTCCTGTTTGGAGCACTTTCCAGCAGTTCATGGAACAATTTCTACTTTTCACAAAACTTCTGAGCGCACACTCTAGCACATTCATTCTATGGGAGACTGAGGCCGGGGGCGTGGTCACCCCCCGCACTGTGAAGAAGGACTCATGACAGCTCTTCAGGCCAGGCCAGGGGCACTGCCACCCACCTCGGAGGAGCGTGCGACGTCAGACCTGGATCCACCTGGTCTACTGCTCTTCACGAGGCTGGGATTAAGCTGAGTGCAGGAGGCCAGGGTGCACACGTGGAGGCAGAAAGCCTGGGCCTTCGCCACACCCCAGGCCTGTGGTGGCCACGCTCGTCTCTGCCTGAACCCGCTGTGGCTCAGTGCTGGCCATTTCATGGCTCATTAGCCCCCTCCCTGCTGGCGGTAACTGGGGCAGGGAGAGGAGTAACCAGGCAGCTGGTTACTCTTTAGCCACGCCGCCGGTCAGAAGGCATGGCGGGGAGGCCCCGATCTGCAGGCTGCGACCCTGAGATGCGCACCGTGGGGAGCGGCTGGGCAGAGCCTCGTCAGAGCCTCCTCAAGCCTGTGCCACTGCCAAGCCCCCGAGGGCGGTCTCATCACATCGAGTCCAGCTAGGTCTTTAGGAGTTGCTCCCGAGCTTTTATTTCATGTGTCCATCACCAAATACACATGGGGGTGCCTTGTGGGCACGGGCCTCCCGCAGGGTCCTCCAGCTCTAAGCTGACAGGTTCTGGCTGCTCCTTAGCCACAGGAAGTGGCACAGCCCTGCCCTTCTTGGCTATTCATGCTCATGCTCCTTGTGGTCCCTGACATTTTGGTTTTGTTTTTTGCCTGGGATGGAACCCGGCTTCCCGGGGCCAGGCAACGCTCACTGCTGAGCCATACCCACGGCCCTTGGTTTGTTACTGGCAGGCACGGTGGCAGGCAGCACAGGCTAGGTGGCAACTCCTCATTTGCATCTGTAAAAGTATGTAAGGTCTTGGAAGTGGGCCTCCGACAGTTTTTGCAGAGATATTATCCAGATATAAGACCAGGCCGAGGACAGTTCTGCAGCCACCAGGTAGTCAGAGCTGCTGGGTGGCACCATGGCCGCCCATGCGGGGCTACAGCTTGTCTTCTGGGCGGTGAACAGGGGCTGGCCTTGCAGCCTGGCGGCCTTGCAGATGGCCTCTGGATAGCCTGGACTTCCCTCCTCATTCCCTGGTGTAGGGTGATTCTTTGGACGGACACAGAACACACATCCGCAATTAAAATAAAGAGCAACAAGCCATGGAGACTGATCTTTTTTCAGTCTGTGGAAAGATAATGGATGGCTCCTTTGTGCAGACTTGAAGCCCGGGGTCCTGGGCCGGAGGAAACTGAATGACATTCATGTCCATTCCAGAGAAGTGACTCAGCCAGGGCATGTTCTCAGGACACAGGACATTCGCTCTTTTTAATGGCATTTGTCAGAAGAAAGACAAGAAGCAGTTTTCCTCCACAGAGTGGAAGGCAACAGCCGGGCACGGCTGCGCTTCCTGCCGACGGGCCCCTCGGGCACAGTGCACCGGGCTCGCAGCTGGCTGGCGGGGAGCCACAGGCGATGCAGGAGGGGGCGGCCAGAGAGACCTGGGGAGGCCTGACACGGCCAGCGCTGGCCTTGGGGTTAGGGTTTCCATCCTGCACTTTATCTGTTACCAATTACCTGTCCTTCATGGGACGGCCCAGAAAGCCTCCTCCGGCGTCTTGGTGAGGCGTTGGCCTTGTGTGTGCCCAACACAGCCTTCTGACTCCCGAGGATGGCCCAGAGGGGGCATCTCTGCACAGGAGGTCCCTGGGTGGGCCACGGAGCACTCTGTCTACAGGAAGGGAGGTGGCAGAGCAGGGTGGTGACTGAGGACAAGCTGCTAAGGCTCTCCTGGTACCACACTGCAGTTACCGTGGGGAAGCCGAGGACATTCCAGAGACACAGCAGTCCCGACCCCGTCCACACCTGCGGAGGGCGGGCTGGTTTCTGGCCTCTCACGCAGACCTCTTGTGCCAGGGCCAGGACACAGTCCCCAACCCAGGGCCCTCTTGGCCTGCCGCTGCCTTCCTCCTGAGCCAGGCTGCCCCAGTGCTGGCTCCCGGGGCTTTCTTGGCACACTCCAGCTAACCTTGCTCGGCCTCTTCCTGGAGAGAAGACTGCCTTTGGGTTTGCCACGAGCTCTCTCCTTGCCTGTCAACCCGGCTGGTGACAGTCCTCGCTCCCTGTGACTGCTTCAGAAGACACTGGAGGTGCCAACTCCCATCTGTCCCGGGGGCCACAGACAGCTCCAGGGCAGCAGGTTCAAGGTGACCTTGTCACCTCATGTCCTGCAGCCCCACGCCTCCCCTCGTCCTCCTCCGATCCTCAGCTCAGGCAACGGCAAGAGCACCTCGCTGCACCCCGAGCCCTGAAGCGGTAGAGACCGCGGCCCCTCTGCACAGTCCAGCAGAGCTTCCTGCTGACTCCTGCCCGCTGGCTCTTGGGCTCCCAGCCTCACCAAGACCCCTGCACTCCCCTCTGCCTCCAGCCTCCCTGCCCTGTCTTGTCTGTTCTCTCGGCCCCTCCCCAGGTACCCTTCAGTTTTGGGAATCAAGGTGCTCTCACATCCCTTTCTACCTTAAAGATGTTAAGGCCACCATGGGACAAAATCCAGTGCCACCCACAGGACGCTCCAGGCCCCCACGGGGTGGCTGGGTGCCTCTCCTCAGTCCTCACGCGCCTTGGAAGCTTGGCTAGCACCATCTTCTCCCTGGAGCGCCCCTCATTTCATCCTCTCTGATCAGTCCTCAGCTGCTCAGGGGAGGGGCCCCTCCAAGGCCCACGTTACATGCTCTCCACACCTGTCCCACCCGTCCCGAGGTCCCAGAAGGGCTGGTTCAATTGCTAGTGAAATTGGACTCTGCTTCTTTTTTTTTTTTTTTTTAATATTTTTTTTAGCTGTAGGTGGACACAATACCTTTATTTTATTACGTGGTGCTGAGGATCGAACCCAGGCCCTCACACATGCGAGACGAGTGCTCTACCGCCGAGCCCCAGCCCCAGCCCCTGGACTCCACTTCTTTGAAATTGCTCCTGCCCCTTCGCATGCCCATCTGACGCAGGTGGCGGACATTCCTGGTGTGTCGGAGAAGCAGCGCCTCCGGATCACTCCGCCCGTTCCCCAGTGGCGACTGGACGCCCTGCCTGGACCCCAGCGGCCTCCCGCAGGCCCAGCTGAGGCTGTGCCATCCTTGCAGCAGCCCCTGCCAGGCCTCGAGGGCCAGAGAGCCCAGAAGCCTCCGCCCTCACATGCCTTTCAGCGGGCAGGTTGGTAAGCGGGTCCCGGTGACAGTGCTCAGTGCTCAGAAAGGACTCACACACTCTCGCACAGACGTCAAACGCTTCTCAAATTTAGAAGGTATGAAGAGTACATAAAAATATGAAGGAAGACAAAGTCTAAGAACGCCATGGAAGGCCAGTCCCGGCGGGGAAGCACCGCGGCTCGTTCATACACCACAAACCAGCGACCCGCACGGCCCGGGGACTTCTGTGCAAATTCCCTCCACCCCAGAAGCTCACCCCAGTTACGAGGACTCCCTGGAAGGCGCTCCGCGGGGACCTGGGTCTCGCCTGCGTCAGAGCAGCCGTGCAGGAGGGAGGACTGTTGTGGTGTGTTTGCTGATTTGCTGACACATTCCTATCATCCGGGCCATCTCTAAGACCAGGCGTCACGCGAATCTTGGCGTGTGTCTCCAGCACCGCACAGGGCCCTACGCCCGAGACCACCTGGGACCACACCTAGCCTGTCCCCCTTCTGTGCAGCCTCGTAGTATCTACGGGGCAGCAGGCCCGCGCGTGTGGGCTTCTTTCTGGTTGCAGACCCTGCTGCTTATGGAGAGCAACTCGCATTCTGGTTTGCCTCTGGAAATCACGGCTGGCGTGTCACAGGATTTACTAGCTTCTCCCCTTGGCTGTGGTCTCTCTGAGCTCAAGGTTACTCTGTCGGGCGAACAGTAGCTCTTTGGAAGCCGTGGTTTGACCTGCTGGGCCAGGACCCGGGAGGCTCGCGCTTGACCACGGGAAGGCCACGGTCTTCCTGACACAGTGACTCACCGGCCACATGGGGACCTGCTGCTCTGGCTGCTCCTCAGCTCCTGCCCAAGCTGGTGCCCACGGCCGCACACCTGCGGCCAGCATAGAGCCAAGGGACACGGGAGGCTCCCTTCTTGCTTCAAAGACCCGGAAACCAAAGCTGAGCGGGGAGGAGGCTGCTTCAGGTGGCACACAAAGTGGCCGCCTGCACGCACCAGCACGAGCCGGCGTGGGAGCCTGTGGGAAGGGGCCTCTGGGAGGCCACTCAGGCCTCCACCACTTCTCTAGTCCAGCTGAAGGTCCCCTGGGGTGAGGTTCTGTGCCCTTCTAGGGAAAGGCTGGGCACGGGGGAGGCGGGTTCGCGGTGGTCTGCACACCTGAGGGGCGGGAAGGCGGAGGCCTGCTCTCAGGCTCCCTGGGGGCTCCCACCTGGATCCCCTGTGGGTGTCTTCCAGGACACACAGATCAGCTTCCCACAGGAGTCCCGCCTCCTGGACACGGCCACACGGTCCCCCCGCATGGCGCCCCTGCTGGTCCTCGGAACAGTGGCCATTTCCCAACTGCAGTGCTCCTGTTCTCTCCCAAGTAGCTGCACGCTTGGACTTCAGGAGGGTTTTCTAATCGTCTCCCTGCAGCCAGCCCCTCTCTTCCTTCCCCTTCCCAGCGTGTTTAAAGCACTCAGACCCTCCCTCCTGCCCCGCCTCCTCTTTGGGCGGTGTTCGCAGCCTCTCCCGTCTGGGCTGTTCTGTCTCCTGGGCAGGTTCCCCGCCATCCCTTAAGGCTGTGGCTCCACCGACCCTCACTCCTGGGCCCTGCTTCTTGCTGCATCTCTGTCCAGGGACTCAGCGGCTCCCTGGACACCACCCATGGCTGCTCTTCTTGCACCCGCCACACCTCACGTCTGGCTGGGTGGTGACTCCTCGTGGAGTGCTCCTGGTTCAAGTGTGGATCCCAGGTCACACCCTGTACCCTCCCAGGGCAGGTGAATAATGACGGTGTCAATTTTCACCAGTCCTGCGTGGGGGAGGAAGAACAGAACCTTCAACTCTGTGTCCAGATCTGAAGAGCTCAGCTGACAGAAAGTGCACTTAGAAAGGCAAAGACATCAAGCCGTCGCGGTGGCGCACGCCTGTCATCCCAGCACTTGGGAGGCCGAGGCAGGAGGATCACGAGTTCAAAGCCAGCCTCAGCAATAGCGAGGCACTTAGCAACTCAGTGAGACCCTGTCTCTAATAAAATACAAAATAGGGCTGGGGATGTGGCCCAGTGGTCGAGTGCCCCTGAGTTCAATCCCCGGTACCAAGAAATAAAAAAAAAAAAAAGAAAGAAAGACAAAGGCATCAGGAAGAGAAGCACAAACACGTTGCTGTCACATCCTTTGCTACCTTGTGCTGTTCTGCTTTGAACAGTGACTGCACTCTTCCGAACCTGTGTCCCTCCAAAACTCACTGCTGCAGTCAACCCCGATACTCGGCATGGAGAGGCCAGGGGGTCAAGGAGCTCGTCAGCCCTTCCCTGTGAGGACCCAGCCACAAGGTGCCGTCGGAGGCCGAGCGTCCTGGAGGCTGAGCCGCTGGTGCCTTGGCGTGGGACTGGGAGCGCAAGTCCCCACCTAAGGTGCTTTGGCTGCAGCAGCCTGAGCAGGTCAGGACAGCCACTGAGCCACAGAGGAGAGCTGTGGAAGGACTCTAGACCAGGGATTCCTCAGACCCCGGGAGCACAGGGCTGGGGGAAGTGGCTGGGCTGACTGTGCGGGTCAGAGGCTGCCTGCAGGGCAGCTCTGCTTGGGGAGCGACGGAGCAGAAGAACCGAGAAGCTTCCAGAAGGCGGTTCTGCCTGCTGCGGTTCCCGAGGGCGGGCAAGCACCCGGACAAAGCCCGCTGCCCCTTCAGACACCTCGCGCTTAGGTGGCGAAGCCCCTCACAGAGCCCCACGCGTCCTGGTGCCGGGGCCGCTGCTCACTGGACGGCACCGTTCTCCTGAGCAAAGCCGACGCTACCAAAGGAAGCCCCAAATCCAGCCCTCGCCCAAAAACCTGCTTTACTTTTGGCCGTGTTTCCACCTCCAGACCTGTCTGCTTCCCCACCCTGCCTGGGGGTGGGTAGCCCACGCTGCAGACGGAACAGACAAAGGCCTCATGAACCCACAGTCAAGGGCAAAACCCAACAACCGCTGGAGGGAGAGCCAGCTATAAAACTGGGGACTGCCGAAGCCAACTCCATGGTTAGGAAAAAAATGGGAAATGCGTGGGTGTGTTCTCAAGGCCTTAGGAAAATTCCGGAAACCCAGCAGATGTTTTCTGTTAGGAGGCGTTGGAAGCCCCAGGAGCTACATCTTCTTCTTCTTCTCTTTAAATATAAGTTTATTTATGAAATGCTTTTTCTCTCAAATGGCTCTCCGCTCGACTTACAACACAGAACGCTGGCTGAGTTGCCAAACTCACCAGGCCTCCTGCAGTCAGGACGTGGGCGAGAGAACGCGACCCCAGAAGGCACCGCACTCCAGGCCATGGGCCTAAAGGACTTTCTGGATCTCCTTCTTTTCTCTTATTTTCTGAAGAGGAACTAGAACTTTCTCCTTAATTGAATCAACTGCAAATGTGTAACTTAGGTTTCAGGAGTTACCATATTTTTCCTCCTTTGGAAAATAATGTAACGGTCATAATGATCACTTTCCTGGTTTGGAGTGTGTTTTATATACACGTTGATCAAGGTGGGTGGTGCGGTTCACATTCAAGGAACCAGAGATCAAGTTAATGCCGCATATTTGGCCCACTGTGACTTCCCCCTCTCTGACGATGACTTAGGATGTGCATCTGAATGGCCGTGAAGTGCTCTCTGTGCTACAGCTGGCTTGTGCACCCACGTTTGATTTAGAGACTGACCTTTGACTCAGGAAGAAGGACAAAGTCTTCCACGGGACCAAAGTTTCAAAGCCACAAGGTGAATTGATGTTTAAGAAACATCTAAGATCTCTTAAACTTCTCATCTGCTCAAGAACTTTTCCATTCTTATTACATATAAAGATTGGTCTGCAAAGGTTCTGAAAAGATTCAGTCTACATAACAAGATGCACTTTCTGAGTGAACAGGGAAGAGAGCCACTCTCTGGGTGAGGGGTTGCATTGGCAGCCAGCACGGAGGCCACGTCCAGGCTTGGAGCCCCAGCTGGCTGTGTATCTTGGAGAGTTAATCTGATTGCTACACATGGTTACTGGATATATTGTGAATATGGAATGAATTCAAGAACACTGGATTCTCTTGGCCTTGGGGAGATTACTCAAGCCATCAAGAATTTTAATGGCGCATCCTACAGAAGGAACTTCTGCCATCATCAGCCACGGAGCCGAGGCCAGAGCAGCCCTGGCTCTGCCGGCCTCTGCTAGCCTTGAACAGGATGCTCCCCCTGCTGGGAGCAGGTGACCCATCCTCTTCCTGCCAGGAAGCTCACAGAGTACAGACACAATCAGATTTTGAAAATTAGGTCAGTGTGTGGGAATTAACGTTTGAAAAAGTTTTCATGCCAAATCTCCCGATTTTAAAGGGTTTTTGAAAAGTTCCAGTATTCTCACATATTTTTCAAAAGTGGATTGCATCACCCCAGGGAATGCTACACATCTGGAAAAGGAGAGGTTTCACAAGATGTGGCTTAACATGACACATTTGTTCTTGTCATCTGTGGGGGAAAAACAGGTATGGGGCTCAGAGCTGCAGGACTACAGGTCTGGGGCCAGCTGAACTCAAGGGGCCCCTTAAAATCCTGTCAGGGCAAAGCTGGGGCTGCCCTCCATTCCCAGCCCAGACGTGGAGACGGGACGGCTCGCCGCTGCACAGCGTCAGGAGTGGGCACAGGCCAGGGCTGGCTGGTGGCCTGAGTTCTCTCTCAAGAAGGTCCTCAACTCATCGGCTTCCGGGATTTGGAGGGAGAACAGTTCACCTTCACTCTGCCACTGTCTCTGTTGGTGACTCTGGGCGACTGAGGTGACCTCAGGCTGTGTCCACGTGGTGGGCGCTGGTGTGGGATTCCGCTGGTCGTGGGTCCCAGGAGCTGTCAGCGTTGTGTCGCGAGCTCTCTCTGCCTTCTCTCCAGCTCCCTCGGTTCCTTCCACCTATTTCGTAAACAATCTTCAAACTGTGACCAGGACACGGGGCATACAGTAGCCGCTTGACAACGGATGTGATCTCTTACTTTGATTGCCAATGAAGACAACCTCTGGTGGTTGATGGAACAGTCTAAGTGAGCCAAAAAAGGTAGTTTTATAGCCAAGGAAGAAAATAGCTTTATACGAATTTGGCCACAAAAATGGGTACTTTTAAGAAATCGCCCTAAATTACTTGGGTTGTGGGACTAGATGGTTTCTAGCGCTGACCTGGACACCCCGGCTCCTTTTGCTTTGGGATTGGTGCCTCTAAACTCTGCCTCTGACATTTAGCTTTTTATATTTACTGATGCTTTTTCAATGGGCAGTTACCAGCTCCTGGTGGTGAATGTGCATTGTGTTATTTTTAGTTGCGCTTGAATAAGGGCACTTCACACTGTGTCTTTTTTCCACAGAGCAGGATGCAAAAAAGGCAGCAGCAGAAATGGCCCAGGAGGAGAAGGGACAAGAAGGGAGCCGCAGCTGCAGCCGCAGCAGCAAAATAATGAATCTGATCTTGATTCAGATTTTTGTGCTTTTCTAAAAACAACTTCAAAGCCTTGAAAATGCTCCACGTCCTGGTGAGCGGCTTTCACGGCAGGCTGCAAGGGTCTGTCAGTTTTCCCAGGGTGGGTTGCTTCCTTCTCACGTATGACACAGCTGCTTTCAGGCAAATATTCACACATCTTTTAAAACCATTAGAGGGTCAGTAAGCTGAACCAGAGAATTTCTAAAAATTTGGTTGAAAATAGCAAGTACTAGTCTGCAAATTTGAAAGCATGGTGGAAAAGCCTCTCGGTGACTCTGTGGCTTCCAAATGCAGAGCGGATGCCTCTCTGCCCCGCTCCTCCCCACCCCACAAAGGACCATTCATCCCCACGGAGCTGACACATGGCTTCAGGTCACCTCCTGCTGCAGTTCACAAGGCTCCTCCTGCGACATGGTGAGTACTGCTGGCCTCCAGATTTGACGGACTCCAAAAACGTCTGCCTTGCCAAGATTGGGAAACATGCCACCTACAATGTTCTTAAAAAGTGAAAAAAGTTCAATAGTTTATTAATGGAAAACATGCATCCATCGCTAAGTGGGAAGAAGAAACATAAATTCTTTTTTATAGTGCTTTCCTAGTGTGTTTTCTCCCTAATCAGGCCCACAAAGACCCAAACCTGAAACCTCAGGCTCCTTCTGAAAGACAGGGGCAGAACCAGGGGAGGTGATGGCGTAGCACCGGGAGGGCTTCTCTGCTTCTCATTTGCACAGGTCACGTCTCTTTGGACCTGCATTTGGCAGAACAGCAGTGGTGACCTCCAAGACTCTCCTGACGCACTTGTAAGTAAATGGCCTGTAAAACTTATCTTCAGCCAGACATCAATGGGGGTGGATAAACAGTCGGCCCGAGGAGGATTTCCAAAAGACTGCCGTGTCACGTTGTTGGGGTGCCGTCGCGGTCTTGGCAGGCCAGCTCCAGCTGGAGCGACATCATGACCAAGGATGGTAAGGCTGCGAGCAGCTTGCCTCACTCACGGCTGTGAAGGCCAGGCCCAGGAGGGCCGCGGGAGGCGCGGGGCTGTGGAATGCAGCAGCACTCTGGCTTCAAACGGCATGAAGGCACAGATGGGGCGCAGGCACCAGACGCACATCCGGGGAGCCCCATGCACCTGGTTAGACGTGCCCAACAGTTTGCAGACTGGAAAGAAGACAGGGCGTCCGTCCTCACGATAAGGAAACTGCGACCCCCAGATCAGTGCTGACTTTACTGAATCACTAGGGGCTAGAAACCACCTGTGGGGTCTGTCCCTCACAGGGTAAAAGGGCAGCCAGTCATGTCCAGTGAGACTCTGAATGGCTCGACGTTAGAATGGAATTGAAACATGAGACGGTCAGTGCTTATCTTTTGGAGATTATTAGCAATATTAAAACATGGGGTGGGTCAGTGGCACTCCACTAAGAGGCCAGAGGCATGCGGGTGTCCCCTGCCTCACAGGCCTCCTGCTGGCCACCCATCCACTCTGGGAGCTTTTCCACATACAGAACCCCCTGCCCCAGAGAGGCCAAGGCAGTTCCCCAGGGAGAGCTACCGGGGAGCACAGGGGCTGCTTGGGTGTGGCTTCCCATCTCCAACACGTGTCGAGGGAGACCGCTGGACCCTCTTACTTCAGCATCAGAGCATCTTCCAAGTGTTCGCACGAGCTCTGGGGTGGCGCTAAAACTGCTCGACCTCCGAAGTCCGACCCCACTTCAGGTGCCATGCCACAGCCAGGAGGTGTGACAGTCACTGCACACCGAGGCAGATGTCCATTACAGGAAAATTCTGGGGCGGGAGGTGGTGGAGTGCGTACGGGAGCTCTCTGTACCTCCTCAACAAAATTTTCATGTAAATGTAAACGTGTTCTAAAAATAAAGTCTATCTTAAAATAATCAAAAGGAGCAAGGAGCATATGTAATCTATTTTATCCTTCCTTTGACTTCCTCAAATGGAAATCAAACACAGCTAACACGAAGTGGTGTGCACTTGTAGTCCCAACTACTCGCGAGGCTGTGGCAGGAGGCTCCTGGAGCCCAGGAGTTTGAGGCCAGCCTGGGCAACACAGAGAGACCCTCATATCAAAGAAAGAAACAGAAAACCACGGCCAACTTTCACAGCTGCATCAAAAGCATAGAGAGTGACAGATTTTATTGGAGAAAGTTCTAATCATAAACAAAATGTTATATTTAAATATAACGACTGCATCTAGGGCAGTGAAACGAAACAGCAGGAGAAGAGTGTCACATTCTCATGACCTTTGCAGAGTGAGGAGAGCAGGGAGTGGGGAGGGCGAGACAGACGGGCAGACTGACAGGCACTGAGGCCACCGCACCTCCCTGGCCACCCCGCCCCTGGGCCTTGTGCGTGCTGGGTGGCTCCCACAGCTGGGAACCCACTGCTTTAAAGATGTCTCTTTCGTGTAACTTCCTAGAAAGTGTCGGTGGAAGGAAGAGTGGCCCTTTCCCACACGGAGGGAAAGCTGCTGCCACTGGACTCACGGGGAGATGACCCCTGGGCTCCGGAGCTGCCCATCAGAGGCACCAGGGACAACACTGGCCACACCTGGCTGTCATCTTGCTTACTGCCTGCACATCCCTGGAGGACACCTGTCCCCTCCCCACTTCCCGTGACAACCTGTGGAGGGGCACAAGCCGCTGCAGCAGGTGGAGGCTGCCAGGGTCCTCTGCTGGGGCCTCTGACCGCGCCACCGCCTCCTTCTCCAGGGGCTCCCAGCAACACGCGGTGGCAATTTAGCACATGTCTGCAGAGCCCATGACGTCCTTTCCAACGCTTGTCTCTGAATCAGTTATGAGTTGACAACCAGATCTATGCCAGCGAGCAGCGGGGGAGGAGGGGGGCGGGGCGGACGCCAGGTCTGCGTACGGAGCACGGCTGGCCGCGGCTCCCGCGCTGGGTGTCCCATGCACAGGATGACGTACCCCTCCTCGCCTGGCAAGACAGTCACTCATCAGCCAGCCCGGGAGGGAGACCGCCTTTCCACCAGCAGCTCTGGAAGTGAGGCTAACCGAGACGTGGCCAGCAGCAAGGCGAGAACAAGCAGCTGAACACTGGCCAAGACTGAGAGAGCAGTTACGCATCCAGAACGTTCTGGTGGCCGGGTGCAGCTCAGTGGGCGCGCACGCGCTGGGCACGCACAGGCTCTGCCTTCCGTCCCCAGCACCATGTCAGGAGCACTCTCACTCCTGTTGTGTGCACCGACGGACAGGCAGGCGGCTCGCCCGCTGGGCTCCCTGGGCCTGGGGATGATGTTGGGGTCTGCACCTGTGAAGCCCCCGCTCCAGACGCCGGGCATCACGAGGAGAGGCTGCTGACCCGGAAGTGCTGTTGCACACCCTGCTCATCCGTCTCCCCGCGCAGGCTCAGCCATCGCTGGCCTTCCGGTCCTCACAGCGCACTGCCCCTCCACCTGGAGAGCTGCCCCTCCATCTGCCTTAGCCCTTCGGCTCCGCCTCCCACCCTGTTCAACGTCCTTCCCCAAGGACGCCTTCCCAGACTCCTTCATGAGGTCCACACGACTGCAGGGCAGCAGTGGCTCGCTCACTGGCTGATTCCTGACCACACGGTGGAATGTGCACTCCGAGAGGCCAGCGCTGGGTCCCCCGGCCCACGCAGCCCCTGCAGGTCTCAGCACACATCTGTTAAGTGAGAGACAGGGCCACATCTGGCTGACACTGGGACCTGCCCAGAGCCCTCCCTCGGGCACCTTCCCCCGCTGTCCATCCTTGATGTCAGCCTGTATTCCTGGGCTTTCTCCGTCTCTCCCTGTCCCCAAGCTCAACTTAAGCACCTTCCTACCCTAGGAGACCCCTCTCATCTTCCCCTGAAACTGACACGGTGTGTGGGGTGAGCAGCACACATTCTGTTGAAGGCTCCCACACCGAGTCCTACGGTGAGTTTTTGGGAAAAGACATTTCGACCCTTAATGCATCTGAGTCACATAATAGCAGGTGCTTGTTTTTTTCTTTTTAATCATAGTGGGGTTCTCTGGAAATTACCTCAAATTCCAGTACAAAGTATAACTGAACATTGAGGAATTAAAAACCAATTTTTAAAACCTTATTACCCAGAGAATTGAAATACATTTCAACAGAAAAACCATTTTCAATTTACACAGGTTTACGTGATAGTCTACTATACTCACAAAACCCGCAGTCTGAACATAGTGTCTGCATACAGCACGGCCATTTCTAAGCCATAACCTTTGGAAATGATTTTTGGATTGGAGAGTGATTTAGCACTGAGAAATCGGGCTGGGGAAAGGTTGAGGTTGATGTTTTAATTTTACTTTCCTCTTGGACAATCTTTACAATGAGCTTGTGAGAGAGAGGAAGAGGCTTGGGTTCACCTTGACCTCCTGTTTCTAGGAGCGCGTGCTGGGGAGGCGCCCGCACCGCGGCCCTCCGCACCCCGTGGGGAGGCCCCAGGGCAGCACTCAGTGGCTCTCTGAGCGCTTAGTCCTGATTGTGGAGTTCTTTCTCCTCACCACCCCGAATCCCCGCACCCCGGAAGGAGGGAGTCTCTCCTAGCTGGAATGCTCCACGTGGGAGGACAGACACTGACCCCTGACCTGCTCCATGGGCTCAGAGGCCTGTGTCCCCATTCCCTCCTCTACTTTTTGGGACTCAATTGTTCCTTTACGTCTTCCTGCAGGGATTTAAGGGACCCTCAGAGGAAGGGGAGCCGTGGAGGCCCAGAGAAGAGCAGATGTTTCCAGGGCAGGAAATATCCAATAATGATTCCTGACCACAACTGGACGAGGGGGTGGGAAGGACAGGAGTGACCTCTGGGGGGGCGGTTCTCAGGCCAGGGATTCTCAGGCATCCCCGGGGGAAACAGGAATGAGACAGGCTTGTACTAATATGGTCTTTTTGCGGGGCAGGGGACGCCTGCTGCACAATACGTTTTTGGGTGAAAAATTCACAGGCATTTTTCACAGGCTAAGAGGACCACACAGAGGGCCTGGAAGAGCCCCGCAGCCCCGCGACCTTGGCGGCGACCTTCTCTTCTCCCCTTCGCTCTCATTTACCCTCGTCCTTCTTGTTCCTGACTCTGCACGTCCTGTCCTGGTCCTCTCACCTCTGAAGCCTGCCCTTTCCCCTGCACCTTGGAGCTAAATAAATCACATTCTTTTGGGACGTGGCTGGAGAGTAATGAAATCCAAACCTCAGAACCCCTCAAATGGGCCCCCGTCACTGCCCTTTCTGTGTCGGGCCACTGACAGACTTGTTTTCCCCCCGGGGTTCTTTCTCACCTGTGCGTTCTCAGGGTTCATCCTGCCTGTTGGTGCCATTCACTTCAACCTCTTTCTTCTAGAACCCTAAGTCAGAAGCTCTCCCTCTGCCTGTTCCCACTCCCTCCAAACTCACGCATAGGAGCAGGAGAGAAGGTTCCAGAAGAGATGTCTATGAGGTGCTGAGCCACGTGGGGGTCCAAGGAGAACTAAGGAATTTAAGGTACATAGCGACCGACTCAAGAGAGCCACCCGTTAGTCCTCGGGGGGCTGTGGCGTGGAGCCACCCCTCCCAGCATAGGCGGAGGCTCCCTGAACACCTGAAGGAGCAACTGTCACTCAGGTCCCCTACCAGATGCCAGAGATGCCTTCATCCACCTCTAATTCCTAAAGCCACACTGTAAGTAAGCAAGCGGTTGTTATCGCACTAGCAGCAGAATTAGACCCTGAGCCCCCCAGAGCTTAGGCTTGACCAAGGCCCATGGCTGGAGGTGACAGAGCCCACTCAAAGAAGGGTCTACGTGGCTCCAGACCGGAGCTTTCCCTTATTCATTGCTTCTTCAAAGGCGTCCTTGATGATCCAGACAGGGAACGCATTGTTAGTTATCTGGGATTCTTAAACTGGACAATCATCAACCTTACTGACCATCTGCTGCTTACAGTGAGATAGCAGCAGACACTGCAGAGCAGGAGGCGCCCGGGGATGGCCCAGTCTAGCACTCCCCTGGGCAAGCCCTTCTGATTGTCGCCATGTGCTGATTTGGAAGTACAGGCTTCTCTTGCTACCTAGAGTCACGTGCCTGCAACGGGGCAGGGGGCTCACAGAGTGAAGGCTTCACGGCTGCTTTCTCCAGACGGGTGTCTGAGACAGAAGTGGGCCCCTGCACCCTCGGCCCACACAGCATCCTAGAAGCAGCGTCCAACAACTCCAAACCAGACCCAAGCAAAAATAAACGCGGATGTCAACCCAAAGCACTGCTGAAAACAAGCACATTTTTCTGTGAATGGGGAAGCACCCTAGGGAAGTTTTGACCCCAGTTTCTTACGAATGAGGAGCCACAGTTTACTTGTGAGTCAAATAACTGAATAAACTGTTTAAGAAGACATGTCAGATACAAACGAAGAAGCTTCCACTTGATATCTGTTTAGAAAACAGTCTTCGATATAAAAAATTAAGGTTAAATTCAAATCTGGTAATAATAATTCCAAACACTGGAGCCCCATGAGAGGAGGCTGCCCAGGCACTCGCAGCAGGCTGCGCTGCGGCTTCTCAGGCACACACAGCCCTGTCCTGTAGGATTCCTCTGGAGAGAGCATCCTGAGAACGCGTCATTGAGAATCACATCAGTGGAGTCACAGGGCGTGAGAATGCACTCCCAGTCCCCGAAGGACAGCTTGCAGCTGCCCCACGCAGGGACCACGCTGAGGTCAAACATGAACTTAGAAAGCGCAGAGCTGGAATTCCTGCCACAGGGCTTTGAAACGGGAGCGGATGGGGTGTCGGTTCATGGAGGAGAGTCTGGATAGACTCTGACCCCCGCCTGTGCAGGCTGGTGAGGACCACGTGTGCGTCAGTGGCTCTCACTGAGTCCAGTGCGGGGGTGGAGATGGCCACACAGTTACCTGTGCTGTGTTACTATGTGACCCTTGGGAACCCAGGGACAGGGATGCTGCCACCTTCCCTGGAAATCGGCCCCGGATTCCCACCCAGCCTCAAGAGCCCCGGTCCTCATGTGCTGGGATGAGACCTAGAAACCCCGGGGAAGGGAGTCTCTGAACTTGCCCATTCACGGGGCCCTGAAAGGAGACTGGGAGCCCCTGAGTGGGGGCATGTCCTAGGGACTGACAGCCCTGCCCCTGCCCAATGTCTGGGACACACTCTGTGCACACATTTTGAATGAATGAAAGACAATACAAGCCCAATAAAGTCTTCTGATGGTTTTTGCAATCTGCCCCCACCAAAGTAAACTAGTTAGTTAATAGAACTGAACTGGCTCAGCCAAGCACATGGTCTAACACCTTTAACTAAAATGTATTCACTAAACTGGTTTATTTATTTATTTGACAGGGGAGTAAGAGTCAGAGAAGGAGCAAGGTGATTAAAAAATTTTTGACATTAGAAACGTTTAAGACAAAAAAACCCTAACACAAGCCGGGCGCGGTGGCGCACGCCTGTCATCCCAGCACTTTGGGAGGCTGAGGCAGGAGGATCGCGAGTTCAAAGCCAGCCTCAGCAATGGCGAGGCACTTAGCAACTCAGTGAGACCCTGTCTCTAATAAAATACAAAAAAGGGCTGGGGATGTGGCCCAGTGGTCGAGTGCCCCTGAGTTCAATCCCCGGTACCACACAAAAAAACCCAAAAAACAACCTAACACAATAAACAACACAGGTGCCCAAGCAAGTGCAGCTAGCGCCTCTCCAAGCTGGAGGTGAAGGTGCTGGACCCAGGAGCAGCACAAGTGGGGGCCCGTTTCTGGGTTGGGCTTCTCCCTGCAGCTCAGACCCTGGAACTGCTCATCACACAGGTGGGGGCCGGCACAAAGGCTGCGCACGCCCAGGAGGAACAGGTCCTCGGCCGTTTCCTGGACCCTCCCTGCAGTGGGGAGTCTGGTAGGCCAGCTACGAGTCACCTCCGACAGGGGGGATGGGGACCGTTAGGTGTCTTTGGTGTCCATCTTTGCTGCTATTGCTCATTACTATAGGGCTTCAATTAATCGTGAAGAGCGGGTTCACTCCACACTGCGTGTGTGCCCCGCTACGCAAGTGCGCGTGTGCAGTGAGCAGTGAGGTGCAAACGTGCCGGTGACGGCTGCACGTCCCCAGGGAGCTGGTCTGGAGGTGCGTTCTGAATAGCTGCGAGACGTGCCCAGGGAGGGTGGGCCTGGGGTCAGCTCCCAGCTAGAGCGGGAGGGGCAACCTGGTCATGGGCAGACTGGTGGGGGAGCACAGGGCCACGGCCACAGCCAGAGCTGCCCCCAGAAGCAAGCTGAGAGCAGGGGGTGCCCAAGGGGCCCCAGGAGAGACCAGGGGGTCAGCTGGCCTGCAGGATCGCATGGGAGCGGGTCCCCCGGGGTCGGGAGGGCGGGGAGCCTGGTGGCCAGGCCTCTGCAGTCTGGGAGGTGGTCCTTCTCCGTGGGGCCCCATGCCGCGTCAGAGCCTCCCCTGGAGTCGGGGTGGCCTGCCCGCAGAACTGGGAGAGGGAGTCCCTAGACCTGGGCTCTGCGAGGGCCGCGGGCTTCTGCTGACTCATCGCTCGGAAGCTCTGTCACCGGGCCGAGTTGACCGTCCAGACGCCTGCCCTGATGGGACAGACTGCCCTTCTGTGAGCACACTCCTCCTGGCTGTGCGTCTCATGTGGGTTCCAGGGGTGTGGCGGCAGGGGGCATGACGGAGACAGGGCTGTTCTCTGTCCCATTCGAGGAGTAAAAATAAATCGTGAAGTCTGGGCAGCAGAGAGGCTGCGGTGCCAGAGTCCCAGGACCTTCCCTTTTCCAGTAGCGTCGGCAGCCCCGACACGCCCAGGCCCCGCTGCCAGGAGGTCTGGGCTGCCGCCTCCCGGAGGAAACCAGCAGGCAGCGCCCAGCGTCTGTCCCCGCGAGGATGCGCTGGTGGCCAGGCTGCTGCCGGCCGTGATCGAGGGCTTCGCACTGCGTGGAACGGCTCACTACCTCCCAGCTCACCACTGACCGACAAGGTCCCGTCGTAGGACTCCTATTCAAATCACACTGTCAGAAGGGACCCTGCCCCCAGTGTTCTCCCCCACCATGTTTGGTGTTTGTTGTAAAGGCGGCACTGTCCAGTTTCCTTAAAATAACAGTCACTTCCGAAACGTCTATTTTGGTCACGCCATCCCCAGGAAGGCTCAGCACACAGCCCCAGAGCGTGCGTCGGAGCTGCAGGTGAGGGTGAGCGGGCCGACACCCCGGTCACCCCGAGAACTTTGCTTCCCACAGCCAGGCGGCCCTGAGCCGAGGCCAGGGCACCGTGGAGCAGGTGCCCAGCAGTGCCCAGCGGCCCGCGCCCCGGAGGGAGGAGCTCAGATCCTGCCTTCATGGGGTGACGTTGTGGCCAGGAGGTTGCTTATTTGCCCTCCTTGCTGGCCCCTGAGTCTCTGCTGACGTGTGTTCAGAACAACCCAAACCGAAATCCCGGAAGCCTCCTATACTTAGAAAGGCATGCAGGGCTCCGTCTGGGCCGTGCTCCTGTCCAGCTGGGTGGCGCAGCAGCCAGGCGGCTCCCTCCCAGCCTGGGCGGGACTGCCGGGCAGGCATGGCGGAGAGCGAGGCCGACACCCGGCTCCCTGAAGAGCCACCCCCGTCTCAGATGCTCTCCTGACGTGGGCGACACCAGGCTGGACGCACAAGGGTGCTGCCCTGCAGGGCCCCGCTGTCACTGGACCTGGGGCGCGGGGACTCTGGCCCTCAGAGGCTGACTCCCAGCGCTCCGGCCATGTGTGGGCCCGGGCCTGTCCGCTGAGCATGTTTTCTGGGGGCAGAGTTCCCTGTGGGACCCCTTTCTAGAAGCCTTGCACTCAGAGGCCTCCCGTGGTCTTGGCTCATCCTCCTGCGATGGTTCGGGGTGTGCCCCCGACTGTGGTCTTCTCAGGAGGAAAACCTGGCTCGTGCTTTTCCCCCGAGGGCTCTGCACAGCTCGGGTTCTGGCGTCAAGGGGACCATGGTGTCCACGTGACATCTCCTCATATAAATTGGAACAATGCCACCGCTGGCATGCCAGTTGCCGGACAAGCTTCACCTCTGACCTCCACATCCAACCTGTGGGTGACACTTTCTCATTCCCAGTTTTGACGATAAAGGAAGGATGACGGACACTAAGGAACAACCAGCCCACAGCTGGAGAGCCCTGAGCACAGGCCCGGGGGTGGCCGCCAGCATCCGTGCAGAGCTCACCGCACCTCGCCCAACATGGGAGGACACCCCCGCGCCTCTTCTCACAGTGGGAATGCTGGGGTTGTTCCCAAACGTGACCGAGCATCGAGACCCCCCCACGGCTCCCACACCCAGGGCTGCCGGGCTCTGCTCCTAGTTGGACAGGCCCTGCTTCTGCTGCTGGCCTGGAGACCCTCGCTGAGGACCCTGGGGATACTGAGTGTCACTGGACATTTCCTCAGTGCTCCACGTCCTGTGACCACCACCGGCCTCCGGCGCTGCTGCACTCGCTCCGCAACCACCGGGGCGGGCGTTTCCCTCACGCACGGCCCAGATCCCTAAGCCCTGCAGTTCTGCTCCTGGTCCTGGGGTTCATCGCTTCCGTCCCTTCCTGCCAGTTGGGAACGCCAGCCACCTGCTGCCCTCCTGTGCACCCAGGCCCTTTCTCCTCACGTGCTCCCGACGTCTGGTTTGCTGGCCCACGGATGACCCAGCTGGCCTGGCCCTCCTCGACGCCGGCTGCTACGTGTGGGCTAGGCGTCCATACCTCCTCAGGCTCACAGGACCGCGGGGGCAGAACTGTCACCTGCCCCAGGGCTGCAGGCACAGAGGGGGGAGGCAGGCGGAGGAGCGTCCCGAGAAGAAGAGCTTGGGCAGAACGCAGCCTAACAGGAGACGCGCAGAGGAGCGGGCAGCGGGAGCCACGCCCAACCCAGAGAGCTGCGAGCTCAGGAATGGGCGCAACTTCCATCGCTGGGGTGTGATCTCCTCAGGTGAGGTGAAGCTGAGCCACCTGCTGGAGAGCAGGGCACCTGAGGTGCCACCTGGCCTCTGAGCAGCTCTGGCTCCGGAGAGCTGAAGAGGCGGCTAGACTCCCTGGGATAGGGAGGTGCTGGTCCGCGTGGAACCATGCAACTGGACGGCTGAGGAAGACGCAGAGCTCGCCTGGCCTCCCCCTTGTTTCAGTAGGCATCAAAGTTCCCTTAGGTAGCCAAGAGCAGCTGAAGATCGGGCACAGTGGTGCACGCTTACGACCCCAGAGACCTGAGGGCTGAGGCAGGAGGATTGCAAGTTCAAGGCCATCCTCCACAAATTAGAAAGGCTCTAAGCAACTTAGTGAGATTTTGTCTCAAAATAAAAAAAAATACAAAGGGCTCAGTGATAGAGTGCCCAATCCCCAGTACAAAAAAAAAAAAAAAAAAAGGAAGAATGGCTGAGCCATCAAGGTGGCAGCTATTTCTAGAATACCTTCCTGGTCTTCTACACACTCCTCTGCAACTTCTTGGCTTATTATGCTTATATAACTGTACAATCTAGAACTCCATGGAAGCCTGTGAATGTGGCCCTCAAAACCACAACCACACTGTGGCATGCTAGCATTTATCAAAACCCACAGTTGATTCATTTCTGAAACCATAACTGCTAGAGTAAGACTGCAAACTATTAGCTTGAGTTCAGAAACAACAGCTCTTCTCCCTCTTCCTCCGTCCCCCACGAGTCACAGAAAGAGTGTGCATGGCTAAGCACACACTACGCACAGCGAGTTCCCTCTGTTTTCCTGGACCTGACCTGAGACCACCTTCCCTTGCTGGAAAAGCCAGTGTCCTGGCCCAGAAGTGGGTAGCACCACTCCCTCCACAAGTTCAAGTGAAGGGTAGGTTTCTGTGGAGCATCTAAAGGGATACTTATAAGACCCAGTCGAGTGGATTCTCAGCCAGAATCTTGTGGATGAAATTAGGTGAGATCATCAGTGCGACTCTGTGTATTTTATACAACATCAACAACACGATAGACAGCCAACCTTCACTCTGAAACTTCTTTCCTAAGGTTACTACGAATGGAAACCTAGTACTCTGAGCTGAGTATGCATTGTTAAAAAAATCTATCTGCAGATCATTTTTCTGTTATCCAAAGAGTACACTGCAAATAGGGAAAGAGGGGTGTCACATTGTCGACCTCATTGAAAAGACTGCAGGTAAGATGGATTGTTCATTCAGGCCAGGCCGCTGGAGCACGGTAAGGTTGGAAACAGGGAGGAATTTTGGTTGCTGCTATTTCTCCTATTAAAATCCCTTCTTTTACAATTGGGTCAATTTAAGAAAATCATTTAGCATAATTGGAAGAAGTGGCATTCACTTTGTGTGACATTGTGTATTTTATGTGACCCTATACTTATTTTGCACAGCTCATTTTAAAACGGTCATGCTCGGAGTTACCAGGCACTCACGCTGTTTTATTTGTGAAGTATCTAAGGAAAAAGATGATTCATGTCCTATGGTCTGCAGCACCTGCTTCACTGCTTTATTCATCCGCAAGGCTATGATTCACAAGGTTCTCCCTGGGGAAGTCGGGGAGGAGGGTGCTCATTGTTCTGTGAAGACTTGAGTCTCTTCTCTCCCTCTTAAATCTTTTAGAACGTGCTGTGGGAAGAACTTATTCCATTTGGTTCCTCAACAGGATGCTAATGCACTATGCAGCTGCTGCGAGGAAATGTCCTGGAATATGCTACAACACTGCGAAGGCCATATCTGGAGACGTGGGGAATGCAGAGAAGGGTAGTCATGGATTGATCTGGTACAAATATGCATGATCTGGTGAATGGGAAGCCTTCCTGAGTAGCTAGACCACTTCTATTTTGTGATCCTAGGAGAGTGGTCATCCAACAGCAGGGCACAAATGAGGCTGGTATCATACACAGCAGCTGTAAAAATTCAGTGATAGAAAACACTGTGACTCCAGTGCAAATCTGTCCCACTGAAATATCTAAGAACCAAGGCGTGGTATCCAGCTCCTGGCAAAAAATAAGGCCCAGAAGTGATGGTAGAGAATCTCAGTATTGGGATAAGAATAGACTCAATTAATAACAAGACGATGGTGTGCTGTGCGCTCGGACAGTGCGTGCTTGTTTCAGGCACCCTGGACAGGGGTTGGGCGGATGCGCCCCGCTGGGGGCAAGGTTGATCTTTGGACTAACAGGGGGAGTCCTGAACACAAATCCCCTGTGGATCGAGGGGAAGACGGTTATCTGGGACTCGAGCCGGGAGTCTGTCCCAGCGCACTGATACCTGGTGCTCAGCTGTGCTGGAGCAATCCCTGATCCAGGGCTCTCCCTGCAGGCGGCACACAGGCCTGGCTGCTGTCCGAGGCCCTTCATGATCTGGTTACTGATTGTCCACTTCCCCACCTAACTTGTGGTATCCTAAGTTTAAAGGTATCATCAATCTGAAGAAACCCACATTATCCAGATGTGCTCAGGAGCGGGTGGGGCGATGAGGGAGGGGAGCCAGGCGCTCCGGGTCTGAGGCCCAGCCCATCCCACACGGGCTCTCTAGCACGTCTCCTCACCTCCCTTTTGTCTGAACACTGGTGGCAAAAAGTTCTGCATTCTTCAAATACACGTGTATGCACAGGTAACCAGCTCACCTCTAGGGTAAAGGGAGAATCCAATGAGGTAGCACATGCACCAACAGGAGCGTATTTAAAAATTAGTGCTTAAAATTTAAATATATAAAGCACTAAAACTATACAGAAAAGTGACTATAACGACTATGGCTTAGGCAAGGCACAGGAAAAGTTCCTTTAAAAAACTCCTCTATCAAATAAGAAACGATACTATTTCACGTGCAAGAGAAAATTCCTCCAATGTGGAAAGAAAAAGACCTGAGTAATAAGACTGCTGTGTTCTACCTCCCCTTCAAAACAAAGGCACCCCAAGGATTTCTTTTCCCCTCTCAGGGGCTCACGTGGGCTGACAAGCTCTCATAAGTGCAGACTCCGCCCCGCTGGGCGGAGGCTGGAAGGCCCTGCTTTCCGGGGATATTTGGTGACTTAAAACCAGGGGTCTCACAGTGACTTTTCAGACTGAACAACCGGCAGAACCCCCTAATGCCACCCCTCTACACAGAAGAGGAGACGGGAAACCCCCACAGTGCGTGCAGGTGTCTGAGGAGGCAGAAAGCTGCCCATCCCCGGAAGCTGTGCGCAACAGTCAGGAGGGTTGGGAGCTGGGGTGGGTGGTGCAGCGCTGGCCAGACAGTGGAGAGGAGGAGGAGAGGAACACTGGAGTCAGGGAACTGCAGAACACATTTGCCGTATTTGGAGAAGCCTCCCGGTTTGCAAGTAGGAGGTTCCCTGTGTGCAAAGGGGAAAAAGCAAAGAGCCCGGCTGAGTTGCCAATTCCTGGTGTGGAACTGCTTCCAAAAGAGGAAAGACGAGTACAGACAGATGGGGAAAGAGATGGATATTTAATTTACAAGACTGTGGCCTTATATATTTGCTTCTTCTCTGGCTTAGTGACTTTGTTTAGGGAAAGAAATAATCCATGCAAGGCTGGGGTGTGGCTCAGGGGCAGAGCACTGGCCTGGCCTGTGTGAGCCCTGGATCCACCCCAGCATGGCAAAAAAGGAAAAAAAAAAATCCATGAAGAATTATAGGCTGAGAAATCAAAGATATTTTGGGACAATTTGAGTCTCAAACGTGCACTATTGCACCCACATTGACAGATGCCCTTTAGGAGGAGAAAGGTCACTCTGGGTCTCAGTTCAGATTTTGGATCCTCAACTCTTCAGTGATGGGAGTTTTGGACAGTTAACTCCATTGTTTGACTTAATTCCTTGTGTAGGATGGGGCCTCCTCACAGAGCTGTTGCAGGATGAAGAGTTCATGAGTGCAAAGGACTTGGGCAGCTCCAGCCCGAGGCCCGCGGCTGACAGCGACCCGACAGGACATCTTTTTCTCCTCCTTCCCATGATCCATGCCAAGTGCTCCAGCAGTTGCAATGACTTACTAATGAAACTTCAGCATGGCTGGAAGCCTTGGCCTGGACAGTCGACAGGGTTCCAGGGTCCTAAGAGGCAGCAACAGCTGGCTGCAGCTGCGCAGTGCTGTCGGCTCCCTGAAGGCCCAAGAATCCAAGCCGAGGGTGAGAGCAAAGCTGGCTCTGCGGCCACCAACAAAATGCAAAAGGTGACAAGGAGGGCTGGGGTTGTAGCTCAGCGGTAGAGCGCTCGCCTAGCACGTGCGCAGCCCGGGTTCGATCCTCAGCAACACGTAAACACATTGTGTACAACTAAAGCAAATAAATAAATATTAAAAAAAAAAAGGTGACAAGGAAACAGGACAGGGAGGAGTCAGAGGAGGACGAGGCACTAAGACAGGAGAGGTCCTCTTGCAGAGTCTGGCGGGGCTGGAAGTTTCTATCACTCGAGCAGCCGAGGACTTAGAGCAGAAGCCCTACCGGAAGGCCACGGGCACAACCAGAAGCAGCCACTGTGGGGTCCCCAAACCACACCGAGGAGAGAGGAAGGCAGCCTGGGCCACGAGTCCCGGGGCACCGTGTGCCCACACTTCCAGTGTGGCGGCTGCTTCCCATGACCTCAGCTGATGGTGTCAGGAGGACGGTTCTGAAAGGTATTCTGATTTCTCTGTTGACACAGAGCATCAGTTCTGCACCCCAAGCCCTCTAAATCAGACACTCTAAGAAGAAGGGAGGAAGCATGTGCGTGATGTGCTAGCAAATGCAGGTCCCAGCAAGCACGGGCTCTGCGAAGGTAGGAGAGGCAGCCATCCCCCAGCGGGGAGCTCTCGCCACACAATGGGCCCTGACCGGGAGGCACGTGCGGGGAGACCCTACAACTGGGCAGTTAGGCCAGGATAGGCTTCTGAAGCCCAGGTGTGCTATTAAAAGGGAACGAGCACTCCAAATGAGTAATAGCATAATAGGAAAAGTTTACAGTTAAATCATTACGCTCCTTTCTTAATTGTGAAAACAGGTAACGGACATCCCATCGCTAGGAATCATTATGTGTACAAAAATAAACCTTTAGTAACTAAACCACATGGCTATTAAGAAACAGGGCAGGGAGTTCTAATAGTGGCCAACATACATCGGGATCTATATTGAATTTTGAAAAGAAAATCAGGTGAGCCCAAACAATGCCCTTCCATGACAGTCATTGTGCAGTGGGGGACAGCAGGAGGCCCAGGCACACAACAGAAGATAAACAATAAGCCTGCCAAGGAGGCTGAGGAAACACCTGCTGTTTTTTTTTTTTTTTTTTAATGGAACAAGATACTAATGATTATTTCATATAGACTTTTTTTCCTGTTATATGGAAATTTTATTAAAACACATTTCTTTTTTTTTAATTCTAATCCATATAGACTTTTAAAAATAACACACAAAGCCAGGCGTGGTGGCGCACGCCTGTAATCCCAGCACTTGGGAGGCTGAGGCAGGAGGATCACGAGATCAAAGCCAACCTCAGCAATGGTGAGGCACTTAGCAACTCAGTGAGACCCTGTCTCTAATAAAATACAAAAAAGGTCTGGGGATGTGGCCCAGTGGCTGAGTGCCCCTGAGTTCAATCCCCAGTACCAAAAAAAAAAAAAAAAAAAAAAAAAAAAAAAAACCAAAAAACAAAAAACCCAAAAACCCAAAAACACCAAAAAACAAAAAACAAAAAAAACAAAAATAGCACACACTTTATTGTAGCAGCGACAAAATGAGATTCAAACGAAGCATTGTAGAAATCTACCAAAACATCAATGGTCAGTTTAAATTGGAAGTTTTTCAGGTCATCTTCTTAGGCAAAAGGAGAAAAGATCTTTCCAGATAAGAAAAAAGCTTGACTTCTAGAAATGTGTTAGAAAGAAACGCAACAACATACAAACAGGAAAACATCTCTAAGTTCGAAATAATAGCCTAACATTGACCAGTTTGATTAAAAGAATGCTGTGGGATAAACCCAGAGAAGTGCCCCTTCCCGTTTCCCCATCCACCAGAGAACCACGAGACTGAAACAGGAAAGGGGGCGTCCACACGCTCTTCAGAGACAGAAAATTATTATTGCTTTAAACAAAAAAGTCTGTTGCAGGGTCTGGGGGAAGCTTTTCTCTCTGTGCCTGATCCCACCCTGTGAGAGGGCCTCTGGCTCCTCTTTCAAAGGACCCACCTCCGGGAGAGGCCACGGGCCCAGGGTGTGGGCCAGCAGGGTCAGCGGCTCGCTGTCACTCACTCACTAAACACCCTCTCGATCACGCTTCCTTTACAGTGTCGGCTTCTGTGAACTAAAGCGAGAACCCTCGGAAACCCCCAGAGTGGGAGATGGCTTCCCTGGAGAAGGCGGGAGGGGCTGGGAACGTGACCCTGGCCAGCTGGGGCCTGCTTTCCCATCCCGAGCAACGCCACATCTGTGTCAGGAGTTCCTGAGGCTCACAGCCACAGTGCTGCTGGGGGGAAGGGGTGGGGATGGAGGGGTGGGAGCGTGAAGGAGAGGGCTCTGGGCTGCCAGCGTCAGACCACGGGCCAAGAAACCCAGCTGCGCCCGAGTTCTAGAGCTTTCTCCCAGACTCTTCCCTGACTGCAGCCAAAGGCCAGGGAGCGTGCTGTCACAGCACAGGGCCACACAGAGCCTGGTGTTTTTCAAAACATTTTGCTGGAAGTACCAGGAGCATCTGTCATAGATGGGATAAAATTTTTAAAGGCAATAGTATGTTCGAATAATGCTTCTGGACATGAAAGAAATACACACTGGACTTCTTTTTAAGTTCTCAGATATCTGAGATTAAATGCTAAAAATAACTAAAACCTCACATTAACCATTTGTTAACAGAAGGGTTTTCTGTGGTAGTAAATTGTGACCCCCTTGGAAACACACATACACAAAGTACATAAATATGTACAAAATTTAAAGACACAAGTGTAAATCTATCTGTGCACACACACGCACATGCACACATAGTGAACATGCCAAGGTCCTGGGTGTGCCTACTGCATCACTACATCTCAATTCTAGGAAAACGACCTGGATCTAGAACTGTCCCTCACCTCTTCAGGGGCTGTGGGGAAGGACCAGGGTGGTGGTGGCGTGTCCTCATCCTCTGTAAATGTCAGTGTCAAAGGGCTGATCTTACTCATCCTTGTCACAACTTGGCGTTTCCATTACTCATCTTTCCTCCCAGATATCTGGCGATTTTGAAGGGCACCCTTTTTTGCTAAATTTTATTTTCTCTTAAAGAAGTCTTTTTAATCTTCTGGAATTAGGGAGTTTGTTTCCACCCACAAAGTTCTTCTTGTTTGCTTCCTTAGTCTGATTATTCTACTTGAGGGTATGCAGATGGCTAGATATTCCTTTTCATTAATGCTAGCCTCAAAATAAAGTCCTAAAAATACCAGTGGCAATTAACATTTAGAAATCTCCTTCTTGGTCCACAGCCATCTTCATGGAATGTCTGTGTTTGAATTAGATCAGACTTAGACGAGAGAGAGAGAGAGAGAGAGAGAGAGAGAGAGAGAGAGAGAAGGCCCCAGAACACTCTCACTTCTCCGTTTCCATTTCAGAGACTGCAGCAACATCTTTCAACAATTTAACAGTCATCAGAGCAAAATTCTGGATGAAGTTTCGAAAAGCAGTTGCACAAATAGAAGACTAGCAGTCAAAATGAAAAGATAGAACGAACACGCACACACTTACTAAAAGCAGAAGGAGCATAATGTGGTAGAAACGCACTGCTGTGGGCCACTGCGATGGTGTGCGTGGTAAACAGGGTGGCCTAGGACATCTTAGCAGGGGACCTAGGACATCTTAGCAGGATTGCTTCCAAACCTGGGGGACATCGTTCCCCCTCACTCCGTGCTGGCGGAAGCCTAGGTCTGAGAAGGGAGGTGAGACACCCCCAGGAAGGCGACTGAGGGAAGTACAAGTCTCCGCTTGAAAACCGGCAGGATTCAGGTGCGCCTCAAGCTTATCAGCACTCAGGTGCGAAAGGCCTAGCACCACCTCTGTCCTCACCGCTGCTGTGGTCCTCAGAGCGAGAGGGCTGCAGAGGGGGCGGGGAAGGAAGCTTATTTGTGGGCTGAGGAGCTCTTTGGGTCAGGGCAGGCTGAGCAGGTGGGTGCAGTGGGGCACCCCGGGGTGCCCAAGTCTGCGTGGGAGGGGGAGGATGGCATTCCCAAGGAGGAAGCAGGCCTGAGTCGGAGCTGGACTTCCGTGCTGCAATCTCCTCAAGAGCTGCCATGGGAGCACCGTCACGCGTGCCGTGCTGCCCCTCCAGCACGCTACTGTGGTCACTTGGGCCTGACGGGCCACTTGTCGATGGTGGTGAAAGGTGCGCTCTATTGATGCCATTGGGTTTTAAAGGCCGAACTAGGCCTGAAGCTCAGGGAAGCCACTGGCTTAGCTGTACTCTACAACTCAAATTGCATTTTTTTAGCCTCAGACTTCAAATTATACCTCCTAATGCTATCACTTTTCTTTGTTCTTAGTTGATTCAAAATTTTAAAAATCCCTGTTTAAATATAATGGGCTGGTCATCTGTTACATACTAACACAACGTCATTCTTTTTTTTTTTTTTTTTTTTTTTGTGAGGTACCGGGGATTGAACTCAGGGGCACTCGACCACTGGGTCACATCCCCAGATCTTTTTTGTATTTTATTTAGAGACAGGGTCTCACTGAGTTGCTAAGTGCCTCGCCATTGCTGAGGCTGGCTTTGAACTCGCGATCCTCCTGCCTCAGCCTCCCAAATGCTGGGATTACAGGCATGTGCCACCGCGCCTGGCTACGTCATTTTATAGTGAAGGTTGACTTCATGTTTTCAGGAGCTTCTTGGAAGTGCAGGCTCTGGGTGGCAGGGAGAACTCCTTTGTGCCTCCTGCACAGCACCTGAGGTGCGTAGGCTGGGGTGCTCCCCACGGCCTCTGGCTTTCCCTCTGCAAAGTGGAGAAAGCCTCACGATAATACTGGCCAGAGCAGAAGTCATTTCGGAGACAGACGTGAGACTGATAAGGGGAGAGAGGGAGGCGCCCTCGCACTGCACACTAACCCGTGGCCCTCTTTTCTTTATTCATTTCTTTCAGGCTGGGGATTGAACTGAGGTGTCCTGCGTGCTAAAAAAAAAAAAAAAAAAAAAAAAAAAAAAAAAAGCACTGCCACCAGCTACACCTGGCCCATGTTTTTGGGTCTCTTAAGGGAAGCTGTGAAATGAGTCTCATAGACTTGAACTTTAAGGTGGGACTCCAGGTCAGGAAGCAGTCCTCCCCCAAAGTTCCACTTTGAGGAAGAGAAGTTTTCAAGTTCAACTTCTAAGAGTCAGGTTATTACACTTTGTAACGAAGTGCTGACTTTTAACCAGGTTCTATATGAGCTTCATTCTGGACAGACAAGAAGCTATCCTGTGCACCAGGGAAGTCTCCCCAGTTTCTTTCCCTGCTGCTAAGATCAGACAGGTATCTGACAGTCTCAGGGGTATTCTCTGCCCTTCCTGGAAATGAGGCTGGGGAGAAGCCTGGTCAATGTTCTGGAACGATCTTCTAGCCTCTGTGCGCAGAAGTGCACGGAAAGACACAGGTCTCTCTCTCAGGTTGCAGTGCTGCGGCGCGGGGCACACAGCACAGCCTGCTAGAGCCTGCGCACCCTCACCTGTGTCCTCGCTGCCCAGCCACTTCTCCAGGCTGGGCTGAGACAAGCAGAAGGTGAGAGGCGACAGGAGCAAAGGACAGTGACTTCCTCGGGCTCCGTGAGACCCTGAGCTCTGCTCCAGATTCCGTGTGCTCCTTTGTCCTCAAAGGCCACTTACTGTTCCCTTCGCCAAACCTAGAACCTTGGGCTTCACGGACAGACGCTGAACAGGGCGCAGTACACAAACTGGCCTCAGGTTCTGTCACAGTTCACCCAATGTCTTCACAAGACTTAAAATGCCACCGCCACCATTTAATGTGGTCTTCTTAAAAGCAACCACTCCCACACAGACGCACTCAGGCCCTTCAGCTCTTACTACAGAGACCGGCCTCACCCACAGAATTCACTTGACTGTCTGTTTTGTTATTTAAAACAGACTCTAAGTTTGAAGAGCAACTTACCAAGACAACAGTTTAATAAAAAACACTGATGCTGACGATGTGAGCGAGAACTTGTTAGGCCAAGGATGATATTTACCCCATGTTAATTGTTTCCATTCCATTTTGTTTTGTTTCTTTCTGGTTCCAAACCTTCAGGAATCATCCATCCTAACAGCTTCTGGGATATGGAAGCTTTTGTTCCTATGGGGGGTCTTTAATGCCCTCAATGTGGCCTGGGAGGAAATCGGCCTCAATGCAGGGCTTGTGCTGGGTCACTAGGAAGTCTGTTTCTGCTTTGGTTCCTCGAGACTTTAAGTCTCTAGACTGGGCACAGAGAGAAAGGGACAGGGGTATTTTGATCCTCCTAGGCAGTGGGGCCATATGGTCTTTTGAAGGCTGCTTTGTGCTTCCCATGAGTCAGACAGCTGACGACTTGAATGATCCAGTTGTCTACACCACAGTGAGCTAGTTCGGCGGGGGTGCCAGAGGGCTAGGACTGGCAGGCTGCTCTGGGCCTCTGCTTGGCTGGCTTCTTAGGACATTTTTGAAATGCTCGAAACTATTACAAATAAGTTTATTTAATGTTCACCTGATGCCAACAATAGCGACACAAGTTGTACCGTCTTTGCCCTTTGAATGTGGAGGACGGGGTAGTTCCCCAAGGTTTAAAGATGGCGAAAATAAGGCAGGGAGGAGAGGACCCCGTTTCCCACTTCCCAGGTGGCAAGTTCAAAGGCCCCCCAGAGGAAGACGTGTACGGGGTCGCAGGGTTGAGCTACTCCTGCCACACTTCCTGCTGGTTATCCTGCCACGTCTGAAAGGAAAGGAAAAGGCTGAGTCCCCAACTCTGCAAAGCCATCGATCGGCTTCCTCCTGGTCGCTGCAGCAGTGGGGCAGCTGCTGACAAGGATGGACAGAGAGACCCTGCATGGCCGCTCCAGGGACGACCGCCTCCAGGCAGAGGTGCGAGCTGCACCTCCAGGGTAGCAGATGACCGACAAAGGTGCTGAGGGCCACCTCTTGTCAGCGACCCCTGGAATCAGGAGAGGCAGTGAAAGAACGTGTATGCCTATAGAGTCCATCAGAAGGAGGCGAAGCGGGAAAACAAGATCCCAAAGCATTTCCACCTCCTCCTCTGCACTGGGGCACAACGTCACTGTGCAGGGCTTCCTTGCCAATTGCCGAGACGACCTGTACCTGCATCACTTGTTCTCTGCTAACTCCAGAGTGCAGCAAATACCCGCATAGCGGTCACAGTAAGTAGCTGTGATAGGAACGCTATCTGTTGACGTTGATAAGGGTCAGGCCATCACTGCCGTGATTAATTTTTACCAAAGACTTTCATGATTCCTGTTATTCAACAATGTATTTTACTGATAGGAAACAATGGAATCCAGGGTAAGAATTTATCATGTTTCAGACAAAGGAAATGGTGATTTCAAAGATAACGGGGGGGGGGTGGGTGGGGCTGGGATACGGCAGTCACGGAGCGCTGGCGCTCTGGGATGATCCCCAGCATGGGACCTAAAGACACTGGGAATTATTTTTTTCTCTAGAACACTAACTTCCTTTGGAGGTGCTGAGGATGGAGCTCAGAGCCTCAGGAGTGCCAAGCACATGGTCTGCCACTGAGCTCCATCCCTGTCCCCCAAACACGGACCCTCAATCATCAGATTCTGTATAATGATGTTCTTTGAGTCTGTTGGGTGAAGTGATATTAAAATCATGTCTTTTAGAATTTTAATAGTGTACTTTTCCTTTTGGGTGATCTCCAACCTGACCTTTTCTTGGTATTAAGTCCTGAACAGTGCCACAATAGTCCTTTTGACCTTAAACATTCATCATATTGGGGTAGAACAGGAGGCGGCGGTAGGGACAGAAACTGCAATTTCTTCTTCTTTCCTAGCAGCACGATGAACTCATTTTTGCAATAGTTTGCCCAAGTCCCACCTTAATAATATACCCACTGCAGTCTTGCTGGAAAGAGAGGAGGAGCCACACTGTGCTCCAGAGTCCAATCTGGGTCACCAAGCTGGCCACAGCCACCACACCAGGAGCCCCTGGAAGGCGAGGAGGGTCCTGGTCAGAGCTCATGTTGGAAAAGCTAGAAGCACAGTCTCCCCAAGAGGCCCTGGGGAGGCAGAGGGTAAGGGGTGAAGGCCGAAGACCTTCCCCTCGCTGGGTGACCAGCATTTCCAATGGCCCACGCCTTGGGCTGGGCTACTTGTGAGATAACATTGTTGTGTGAAGCTATGAGCCACAGGGTGCAAATCCTGGTCTTACCTGCGAGACGCCTGGCTTTCCATTGTTCTGTTGGCTTCCCATTGTCCACTGTGAGGACCTGGGAACACCCTTAAGCAGGACTCTGTGTTATCATCTCTCCTGCTCTCCCGACTGACATGCCGTGTGGCACCCAGGTCTTTCACTTGGATTTTAACTAACTGAAATAAAATAAAATCTAAAATCGAGCGCATCTGCTCGCTAGCCACACTTCCGTTACTCAAGTAGCCACGCTGGACGGTGCAGGCGGAACGTGGCCCGGGACAATGCTCCAGGAGGGCGTGGCGCTGGCCTATCAGTGCCAGCAGACCAGGGCTGGGACTGCCCACGTGGTTTCTGACACATGATGGGTGTGTAGTCAATATCTGCTGAATGGATGAATATTGCTCCTAGACTTTAGTGGCCAACGACAGCTAACTGCCATCTACTCCGTGTTTGGGGCCACATTTCAGGTCTCCCACAGCATTTTCTCTGCCTACAACTAGATCTGATCGAATGAGCCCTGGTCTTCCCTCAGAGGCTCTGTGACCCTGGGTCAGCCCACTGGCTTCTTGGAGGACAGCTCCAGCGGGCTCGTCATCTGGCCTCAGGAGACGCCTCCCAGGCCTGCGCAGCCTCTCCCCACCGCCTCCCCCCTCGACCCTCACCTCCCTGACCCCTCTCTGATGAGGCTGCTGGGCTTGTCACAGTTCCTCGCGCACTCACGCAGGCTAGGCTGCCGGGGACAGCTTCCACTACTCTCTGGTGCAACCCCTTCTCTCAGGCCCAGGCCTTGCAGGCAGCCCTTGATGCAGAACACGCAGAGCTCGCATCCGGGTGCCGACGGCTGGAAGGAGGCTGGGCTCTTCTCACAGAGACAGGCGTGAGAGGAGTGCCACCTGACGGGCAGAGCCCTGCCTGCCTGACACCTGGACGGCTCTCGTCCACACCCATTCTCCCCACAGAAATGGTGGAGTGGCTGAGCTGCTGCAGCTCCTGGGCTTAGCAGGAGCCAGGGCGCCGTGGCTCCAAAGTCCTACTAAAGATAACCCCACGGTTTGGAAAGCGGGTGGGTCACGTGTGGACGGGGCCGCAGCGGGAGCTAGCGGCGTGTCTGCTACTGCTGAACCATTCCTGGTCCTTTCTGGGCCATGCGGGGGCATAACACGTCGGCGACGACTTCTGCTTAGAGCGCTGCATGCCACTCGGAAGTGTCTGCCTGGCGCCGGCTGCGGGTGTGAACGAGGCCTGCCGCCGCAGCACAGGCTTTTAACCCACTTCTCCAAACCCCACGGACAGGGCCGCGAGGCCCACGGGAACCAGGGATGTCGCGCTGACGCGTACGTCCGTGTCCTGAGCTGGCTCCATCTGCGCAGCCCCACTGGGCACTACAGGTTCAGGTTTATACTGAGTCACTTCAAGGAGAAATTCGGTTTTAGTTTGAACTCCTGTTTATACAGGGTGAGATTTATGACTAGAACACAGGAGAGCAAACTGCACCGTGACTGCAGCCCCCTGGGAGAGGAGGCTGGCCAGTCGCTGGGGGCTCGGCCCTGCCCAGGCCCCTCTCCTTCCTGACCCTGAGGCTAGCAGTCTTCTCTGGTCTTGGGCTTGCTACCCCTCTGCCTACAGTCAGAGCCAAAGAATGCATCTTCCCGCCCTCCCACCCACCCATCTCCACCCACCTGCAAGACACAGGCCGAGGATCACCTACACAAGCCTCTCGAGCAAAGTTCCAGCACGTGGGCTTTGTGGGGGCCTCTGCTGTAATCTGGGTGTGAGATCATGCAGGTCCTTCACCTCCCAACGTGTGTGGGGGTCACACTGTGCCTCCAGCTCTGACCAGCGAGTGAGGGCTCTGTCGCCTGCTGGAACCATCTGGGGGCTTGGTGGTTCTGCCCACAAGAAGCGATTCTCTCCCTGCCAGGAGAATTCGCCGCTCACCAACTACGGGTGTCTGATCAGGCTCCATACATTCTACACACAGCTCATTCACTTGGTAACACGAGAATTCATTTGGAACTGGAATCCACAGTATGCTTGCGATTCTGCTTAGAGTCCAAGAGTCATCCAGTAACATGCAGTTTCTGCAGTTGGCAGTAACCATGGCGAGGCGCACACTGGCTGGGCACCATGTCCATATAAGGTGGAGTTAGCCAAGCATGGGGGTGGACAGCCTGCCGGGAGGCGGTGCATCAGGGCTACAGTAGCACCAGGGGGAAAATATACGGCCAGGGACCCCAGGGGAAGCTGTGGGAAAGAACAAACTATGCACGCAGCGCCGGACAGCAGACTCTGTCCAGCTGCTATTTTTATGTATTACATTACTTAAAAAAATACTATTAACTCAAAAGTAGGGCAGATGTGGCCCTGCTTTCTGCAGAAACACATCTGGGTAAATCTGCTAACTAATAAACGTTTAACCCATTTATTAATTCATGCAGTCGGTGATCAAATACACCAAGTTTGCAGTATTGAAATTGATGCTGTTTCTTAGTGACTGCTTTGAGGAAGCAGAGGCCACTCGCTGTCCTCTCAAACACCTTCAGTGGTAGGCCAGGTGGTGCCTTCAGGCAGGGCGGCTGCTTCTCTCCCTGGGCCGGGTTTTCGCTCTCCTACTATTGGCTGTTTCTATCGTCTTACTGACCTGTGTGCACTGGCAGCCCAGAACTAACTGGACACCTCGGGTGCTGACCAGTCCAACATCCCAACAATGTCGGTATAGCCCCGTGGCAGGAGGGTCCTGTGAAGTGTCAGGCCACCTAGTGCCAGGGCAGCGAGGATGGCCACAGGAGGCCGCACGGGGGGACAGCCTCCTCGCCCTGCACACTCTGCTCAGACAGTGGCCACATTTTCATTCAATTTGATCAGTGTTGACAACCTGCTGAATAGTTAGAGGAACTCCGAGCCCCCCTGAGACTTGGACTACGAGTGTCCATCAAACGAGCCAGAGGGGTCAGCTTTGCACTTTGCTTGAGAACGACTCGGCACAGATGCAGCCGCTTCCTTAGCTAGGAGCGCTGGCAACAACAAGGGCTCCGTGTCTGTGCCGTGAACTTGCTCAGAGACCTAGGGACCTTGGGGACCTCCTTCCCAAAACCTCTTTGGGAAGATCTGGGGCAGAGCGACAGAGCACCTGGGCATGCTGGTGGCAGTGTCTGCTGACGTATCACAATCACTGTCTTCGCCGAAGAACCAAGTTCTTGTAAAGGCAATGGAAGATCTAGTCCCGGTTCTGCACTAGATAATCACAGGAAGTGAGGAGGAACGCGGCTGAGTCCTGTCTGGCTGAGCACACTAGGACACGGCGGCCTTCTGGAGCCCAGCTCCGCCCCCAGGCCGGTGGCAGATGCCTGCACCCTGCTGGTTCATCTCCTCCGTGTCCATATAAGGCTGGGGAGCGTCTGCAGCCAGCCGCTCTCTGCAGACTCTCGACCCGGGGGCAGCCAAAGCCCCACGAATGGCAACCATGTAGACATACATAAAATCATCCCTGCTAAGTGCTGACAAGTGACTGCACCTACAGTTCCCAAAACTCCAAGCCCTCGCGAAAGCTGAAGCGCACCGTCTGCCGCCGGCAACGTCTGCTGACCACAGCCCGTGAGATGGCTTAGACCCCCGGCACAGCCCCCGAGGTAGTGATCAGTCACAGGTCAGCAAACGGGACCACCGCACGGATGGGGTCCTGGTCAAGGACACTAGGGGTCCCGTCTTGAGGAGCGGACTCAGGAGTAGAGACAGAACCCTCATGTGGCAGAATCCCACAGCCAGAGGCAGGAGTGGGCACGGCCCCTTCCAAAACTGCCTTCAGGGCTCTGCTGGGGAGACTCGCTGGGCACCCAGGCCTGCAGTGATTTCTGGCAACAATGGCACCACAGGCAAGAATTCCTGACCACCTCCACCACCTGGCAGTCACCAGGGGTGCAGACAAGCAGGAATCCCAGGGACAGAAATGCCAACACTGTGGTGTCAAGTGCAGTGCTACTTCCACACCTCCACATGCACAGTGGACCTGGACATGGAAGCAGAAGGACTATCTTTAGAAACAAGCAAAGACTCAAACACCTGCTTCAAAGGCAACAGAGCGAGAAACCAACCACTGCAATCGAGCCCTGAACACATTAAACCCAACATCAGGTCAAGCGGCCAAATTCTGCCAGGTGTTCTTGTAATAATTTGGGGTAGCCTTTTTTTCCCTGCTTATCTGTGAAATGAGCTATATAAACAGCATTCAGGGAATGAGTAATTTTAAATTTAGAATCACTACCAATGGTACAAAGGCCAGTGCTCTCTAATTTGCATACCTACACTGCCGTACCAATGCAACTGTTTTCTCTTCTGTAATATTTTTGCAAGGTATATGTTTATGTAAACCTAAGCATAAGCATCCTTGCGTCATGTGTATACATATGCCATGTGCATGCACGTGCACACAGAGCCGGTGCTCCGTACTGGAAGGTTCCACATCTATGGATCCAATTGACCATGGATTAAAAATATTTTTTGTAGTATTGCATCTGTACAGATTTTTCTGGTCTTTGTTTCCTAAATTGTGCAGTACAACATCTATTATGTTGCGTTAGGTTTTAAAAGTCATCTGGAATGATTTCAAGTGTAGGAGGATGTGTGTAGGTTCCACGCAAATCCTATGCCACTTTACGTAAGGGACTTGAGCGTCAGCTTGTGATACCCAGTGGTGTCCTGGAACCCACCCCCCACGGATGCCGAAGGATGACCATATATCTTTTTAACAGTGAACAAGAGAAAAGAAAAAGTGGTAATAACGGGCCCAATTTGGCATTAATGCTTGTGCTGGTGAAAGAGACTATTGTTGATCAAATTTCTTAGCAAAGCATGCAATCGACTTAATCAGGTAATTTAAGGCACTTTCGTCTCAAAGAGAAGTCTCGGGAAGTGTCTATGGCGATGCTCTGACTTACGCGTCCTCCTTTCTCCGGGTAGCACTGGCAGCCGCCGCTGCAGTCTCTCCCTCCACACGGCACATCATACTTCTTCACGCCCTGCAAAAATCAAGCACAAAGCAAAGAAAGTGACCTAAACTGTGTCATCTACAATATGGGTCACGGTACCACCTGCGGGAGTCCTTTCCACTCTAACAACCAAGAACCCATTCAACATATTTAATAAGCACTTATTTGGAACAGTCTGGGTGGGTTCACTGCCACGCTGAGAAGAAGGCAGAGTTCCCCTCCTCCCTGCCACCCACACGCCTGGCCCCCCACCACGCACGTCCTGCGGTGGAGTCACTGAGTCTCCCTGGCACATCCCCACCTCCCTGGGTCCCTGTCTGCCTGGGCGCTCTCTCTGTGGTCAATGGCCTCGCGTGCCTTGAGGGTCCCTGAGCCCAGGGAGTCCAGGTGAGATGCAGATGGCCACCGCTCGGTGACTACGCCACAGGCCGAGGGCTGGGGTGGGGATGAGGGACCCAGGGCAGGAAGCAGCTCCTCCTTGTGCCTGGAGGGACAGGGGTGCATCCTGGAGGGGCCTGAGTGAGCCAAGGGAGAGCAGGGCGGGACCCGAGGCCTCGCTGCTCGGGCCCCCCAGGTCCCGTGGATCCTAGCGAGGGGAAGGAGGGGCCGTGGAAGAGGCAGAAGGTGCACCTGGCAGCACGACAGGCCCTGCACCACGGGCATCGCCTGTGACTCAGGCGTGGCCCACCTGCAGGGAGAGCCACCTCCGTCCCTCCTGCTCTGGGAGACAGGCTGATCCGCAGTGAGGAGGAAGCAGGCTTCCCCCAGGACCTGTTGAGTCGCTTGGGGTGGCAGAAATGGAAGTTGCCGTGACTGCAACTCTGAAGTGGGTTCACTGGAGATGGGAGGGTTCCCCGGCGGCCGGTTCCAGTGGGGAAAAGGATGCCTCAGTCTCGGTTTCAGCATTATGGATAAAAGAACACGGAGACTGGACCGCGGAGGGACCTTGGCTCTAGACTGCTGGGTACCGAGAGTAGGGCAAGCAGCTTCACCCTCTTTCCCCTCTTTCCAAGTGGCCAAGCTGCAGCCCTGGTCCCCACCCCTCACAGGGGAGCTCTCAGCCCTCCCCCACAGGCGGGAGGCCACAGCCCCTCCTCAGGTGAGCTGTACTGACCCTGCCCACAGGTGGGAGGCCACAGCCCCTCCTGCTGGCTCCTGATGCTTGGCCACAGTTCAGCCACTCCTGATGTGCCCACAGGGCCCATGCAGTGGGCAGTTACACGTAAGGGGCTCTGGACACCAGCAGCCCCTGGCAGTCCCTGGGCCAAACCTTGTTGTGCCAGCAAAGCCCGGGCCGCCAGGGCCGCCAGTGTCCAGTAGCACGGCACGTGCCACAGCGTGTCCCTCCCTCTGAGCCTCGCCTCAGTGGCCCAGCAGGATGGGCACAGGGGCTGGCTCCTCTGCAAGGTTTTCTCGACAGATGTGAGCCAGAATCCTCCTTGTTCTCCCTGCTGCGGGCATCCACGTGGAGAGGCAGGTGGCATGGCCACGGCCCTGCTGCGGGTCCTGCTCTGTGCAGACTCCGCCCACGGCCAACACTGGACATGTGGGACAAGCAAACGTCTGACTCAGAACCACCTGGCTGGCCAGCGCTTACCTCGGGCCTCCGAAGTCCCTCAAGGCCCTTTTTGTACAGACCATCAAATCCTCTCCTGAGCCAACCATTCCCTGCTGGAGAGCCTCATTTGAGAGTCTCACATATTTTATGTTCTTATGATAATTCTCACCATGGTCCAGTGCCTGACGCATCAGTCACTGCTTTGAAGAATTCCAGAAAGTCTGAGCATCTCACATCCTTTAAAGAAACCAGTACCTCCTTTTTAATCTCTTTTTGGGTATTTTTTTTGTCCCATGTGAGGTAATAAGACTGTTTGAGTTCCATAGTGTAAAAGTAATAGGTATAAAACCCTATTATACGCTCACAAGGCGGGTTTCTGTGGCCTCGGCGTCCACCTGCATCATGTCCATGGCTGTGGACATGTGACCTTAGGACTAAAGCTTCCGTTAAGCTGCAGGTTTCGTGGCTTATCCTAGCACCAATGGGACAGGCCCGGATGGGCCAGCACATTCACACTTGGGTACACGTGACCACGATATGAATAGGTGCCTTGGCAGCTGACCCAGCTGACCCAGCGATCCCTTTGCCAGTTGCCGGGAAAGGGGGGGCTCCGCTCACTCTCCCTGCTGTGTTTCACGTGCTATTTTAGATTTTGACTTAGTGCCACTTGCCAGATCCCTGCGTATAAATCACGGGTTGGAGAGATTCTAATGGTTTCAGATTGATGGAGCCGACTCCCTTTTCTAGGGTTAGGGTATCCACCGGATTCGGTCACGGCGATGAGCCCCTCGTGACCTGCTCACACAGAATGGCCCTTTCTGGAGCTGCCAACGCATGCCAGTGTCGGTGCCCTGTCTCAGCAGGAGGATGCACACACCGTTGGCTGGCAGCCCCTCACCGACCTTGCCACCTGAGCCACAGACCTCCCAGCCACACGTGGGCGTGCGAGCGCGAGTGCGCGTGTTCCCGCGGCAGCTCACCTGTCCTTCAGAGGGACTCTTGTGAATTCCAGCACCTACAAGGGTCCTAAGTGCCACACCGTGGAATACCAGGGCTCCGAGACAAACAGAAGTATTGACTAACCGGGCAGGGCGCGGGCTCCAGACGGCCTCTCAGACTGCGCACGTCTCTGACCTGAGCCTCTCGAGATTCGAATGCCCTCCCAAGGCCATGGCTGGGCAAGCAGGGGGAAGGACCACGTGGGCCCAGGACGGTGTCCCCACCTTCCTGTCCAACAGGAAGGTAGCAACAGCTCACACCAGCACCGCCAGCCTCTGTCTTGATTTTGCTGTGCAACAGGACCTAAAGACAAGCCTCCTGCCGGTCAGCTCCTTCATTGAGAGGGCTGGCTCCTCCCACCCCCCTCCGTCTCAAGAGCTGCCACCCCCGAGGGTGGAAACTGGCCCTGGCCCGAGTGCTCGCCTCAGTCTCTGTAAAGGCAAGCCTTTCTCCCATACAGTTCTTTGAAGTCTCTCCAAGCACTTCACATTTCTCATTCTGCAAAATCACAGCTTAAAAAAAGAAACGTCAATTACAGCTTCCATCAATTCCTCGCGTCAAGCCTGGGTTCCCAGCGGCAGCAAGTACACAGCGCAGTGTCCAACGCTTGGTCTCCAGAGGCCCCTGCATCGGCGCCTGGCCACTGCCGTCCCCACGGAAGCAGGAAGGAGATGGAGCTCCCAGGACGGGCTCCTGCAGACCTGCTCTAGGTGCGCCAAGTACCCGCGGTCAAGGGCCAAACGACACCATTCAGCCGAGCTGGCCACGCCCTGCTTGTCTGGATCTCCTTCATCCAGGAGAAGAAGGACCCATGGCCCAAGGTGACCGATAACGCTGAAGGTCTCTGGAAGCTGGCGATCTCCCCACGCCTTGGAGAACGCACGTGTCTCCCCTTCATAGCCGCACAGCGGTCCCGTCCCACCCGGGGCTCTGGGCCCTGAGGAGCCTGTGCTCCTGCCCTGGTCCAGGAGAGGGCACCTGGCACTCCCACCCTCAAACCAGCTGCAGGGCGAGAGCCGGTTCATCCCCTTTCCGTGACAACCCCATCGGCTCCCTCCCTCCCTCATCCATGCCTGTCAAACGTGCTGGGCTCTGGGTGTAACGTGGGGACAGGCCAGACACTGTCCCTGCCCTTGTGGAGTGTGCACAAGCAGACAAGAAGGTTGATCAAAAGCACAGACGCCTGAACCTACCTACCTGAAATTCTGGTTGATGCTCTGAAGAAGAGTGGGACAGGAGACCATGAGTGGCACCTGCTGACACAGAGACTCACTCAACTCAGGCCCTGTCCCTTGGCTAGACTATACGCCTGTCCTGCTCACGTGCCCACCCTGCAAAGGCCATTTAGGCTGAGGGCATGACGACTAAGAGGAGACCCCAGCTGCCCATCACCCTCCCAGCCCAGGTGAGCGTGACCTTCCTGGCATCACTTCAGGGGTCAAGAACACCTTGAACTGGGGTGAACAGACCCTCAGGACACCCCCACAGTGCTGCGACCCCAACGTCCAGCTCAGGGTTCAATTTCAGCCCATGGATGCGTTGAGACCGTCCAGAGGCACCAGGGCACCAGTCCCCGCTCAAACCCGAGGTGTCCCAGCTGTTTCCCAAATGCATGACCATTCAAACTGGCAGAAGAGCCAGCACATGCTGGGGACCACACACAGGTCCCTCATGTCAACTCGTCACCTGCCACACAAACTCAAGACCTGGTCCCTCTGAAGCACCGGCTCCTTCAAGAAAGGCGGAGGGATGAGCGAGAGTGGGAGACTGCTCCCGGGGGCGTTCCGGTCCTCATCATGGCCATCTGTTGACAGCTTCAGTGTGGTGGAAGCCACAGGAGTGGTTTTGAAAAATAGACGCGGATGATGAGCTTGGGGAGAAGCTGAAAGCAGCATCACCATGAGCCTCCCGTTGGACCGCCTGCACACCAGGGAGAGACGCAAGTGCACAACGCAGCCAGTGAGGGCCACGCTTGCGGGGGATCTGAGCCGGTGAAGGCACTAGGAGAGAGGCTGAGCACAGACCTGGGGGCAGCTTCACCAGGCCATGGAGAGGAAGGGAGGGGACTGACCAGGACCCCCAGCCGGAGTGGACCAGCAGGCCCCCGGCAGCCAGTGGGGATGCAACTTCCAAGACCTCCTGGGTCAGGACCCGCCTTCTAACACGGTTTCCAGACGTTCAGGCTGGCCTCTGCAAAGCTCTGCACTAGATGGCGGGGATGGCGAAGCGGAAAGGGGCTTCGGTGGGAGCTTGGGAGGGACCGGCATGCCGCAAGCCATCTTTGTGCAGTAGAAGGTGGGTCTCTCATCGATGGGGCCATGATTAGTAGACCCAGCCGCCTCTGTCTTAGGAAAGTGCTGCCCTCAGGTCTCCCTTGGCTCCCGGGGAATTAGGGGCTCTAGCACCCAGGATGTCGATGCTGGCTTCCAGTCAAAGTGCTGGACGTTTTTTAGTTCTCTTTTCCTTCTTTAAAATATATCCTTTTAGGGCTCTTTGTTTCCTGCTGAATCTTACCCTGTCCTGGACTGGTGGCCAGCACGACTGTGCTGATGAGAATCGGCAGGACTTGGTGATGACCTGGACTGCTCAGGAGCCAGGTGGCAAGGTGCAGCCTAGGACGCATGTTCTGGAGAACTCCGGTCATATTCCACCCAACTGGGATGCATTTCCATGAGAAAAGTGGAAAGCTTTAGCAAGGGATTTCTTGGTTGGCTTAAAAAAAATCTTTCACTAGTGCATTATAGTTGTATGTGGTCATGGGGTTCATTTTGGCATAAGCGTACTGGCATGGAATTTCACTTGCTCCATTTTAGTCCCCAGTGCCTCCTCTTTTTCTCCCCCCTCCTGCCTCCTGTTCCCCTTCCTCTACTATACTGGTTTTCCTTCTGATTATTTACCAATTTTTTAAAAATTGGTGCTTTTTAGGTACACATGAAGCTGGATCTTGGTTGGCTTTTTTTAATGGGATTCTTCTCCTTGGAGTCTTTGTGAGTCTTGGCATCATCCCATTTAGAAAGATTTGAAAAACCATCTAATTTCGCAGCATCTGTCTCAGACACATTCACATCACTCTGGATGCATGGTCTAGACTCCCTGGTGAGTCTTTTCCTCTGGAGAACAAAAGTCACTAGGTCTTCTCAGGGAACGCAGGCTCCAGCTTCCTGAACCAGGTTCCTATCATGCCCAAGCAGAGAATTCTGTGCCTTGAGCCAATGACTCTCTGTCTGCCAGGAGAGATTCTGCTCTGCCATTTATAAATGGGATTCAGTAGAGTCAGAGCAGAGATCAACAGTAGCAGCTGCAAGATTAAGAGAACATCCGGTCCCACAGGTTGCTGGCTCTGCCTCCCTTGGAGCAACCCCATGGCAGCAAGAGGGGTTATCATGTTGCCTTCACCAGGCTCACAAACCATCAGGCCAACAGGAAAGGCCCTCCTTCCCCACCTGGGGCAAAGGCGTGCAGTCCTAAAGAATGGCCCTGCTTCCAAGTGTCGAGAAAACTGCCCAATGCCACTCCTCCCAACCACTGACTTGGTTTTATATTTAGGACATTCAGAAATACTTCTGAATGATAACTCGAATGCCAGGAAGTAAAACACATAAATGATTCAGACTCCTTAAGACTAGCTATCTGGCTACCTGTGTGAACTGTCTGTGTATCTTTAGGGCACAAATCCATGGAAATGCACCCAGCTTTCTGCAGATGTATCTCTGCCGTTGATACAATATATATGAATGAAAGGGAAAATGGTGCCCATTGTTTCCAACTTGCACATAAAAATGGGTATTAATCAAATTTATATGAAAATTCAAGAACAAAACTCATCTGTCCTAAAACAAAGAATATTCTGTCCTCCACATGTTCCAAGAAACGTCTCGTCCAAGGAAGTCATTTTAAGCCAATATACCTCCAGCCAAAAAGAGCGGTTCTCTGAAGGGAATTTATGGATACTTTGCCATTGAATCGCCCCCAGCATCTAACCCAAACTTCCTCTACAGAGGAATATTGAATAACCCATTCTAAGTGACATAAAAGGTAAATATTTTTTTATTGCTAAAAGTAATTATCTTTCATGTTTTAAGGCAAAATAATCTATGCAAGTCTTTGTTTGTCACAAGCCCAGTCAAGCTGGACGTTGTAGAAATATCCTTTAACCCTAACAAAGAAGAAAGCCAACTTGAGAACAAGGTTCCCGGCAAGATTCTATCAGTTTATCAAAACAGGAAATATAAGCCATTTCCGCACATGCAGCTTTAGAAATTAAGGAAATAATTCCAACATGGCATGAGCGAGACAAGGTATATGGAAAAGGAAACAGCCCGAGTGGCACACACAGAACGAAGTCCTTCTGCCCGAGCCCCGTGGAGGCCTGGCCAACTGCTTCCTTTGTTTTACAGCATTTCGAGGGCCCGCGACAAAAGCCGTCCCTCAAGAGCAGTTCTGCCACAGTCGTCGGCTGGAGGCAGAGTCCAGCTGCGGGGAGAAGTGCTCGCCCACTTGGAGGAAGGACCCAAGGGACCCCCCCAGTGCCAGCTGTCCCAGCATGGTGGCCGCTGCCTCCCTCCTGGCTCTGGGAGGTTCAGGGATGGGGAGGAGGTCAGGCCGCCGTGCTTGCAGCAGGACAGCCAGGAAGATGGGAGCTGGAGAGAGGTCCTGGGGTGGCAGCCCAGGTCTTCCGAGTGCTCCCGGAGGTCTGTCCAGGTGGACCGCTGTTCGCCACGGCAGCAGATGGAGCCAGGAGGGACTGCCTGTGTTTGGTGCCAGTGCAGTTTTGCTTACTGTGTCCTTACACATCTCAACCAGCAATCCCAGCCCACGTGGCCACCTTTGGTTTCTTCTTGGGCAATTCAAAGCCTAGTGCTGTTTTCTACACGGGATTTACTGAGATACGGCAGCCTGCGATGGTGCCGGGGCCTGCGTGCTAAAGGCAGGACTCGGACAGACGGGGAGGGCCGCCCCGGGCAGAGCGCAGGAGGCCGAAGGTCAGGACACGTCCAAGGCACAGCACGGAGCCTGTTACAGTCGAGGCAGGCTGAGGACAGGCCAGACGGGCTGCTGGACTCCAGGGCGAGGAGTGGCAGGGAGAACCCTAGGCAGGTTGTGAGGACTGCAAGGAGGGAAGGAGGCCAGGAGCAGGCCAGGAGGGGAAGAGGAAGAGCAGGCAGAGGGTGCGACGCAGGGCAGAGTCTGGCAGAGAAGGATCCGCCCAGCAGGGAATGAGGATGACCATCCTCGCAGTCTGCAGAGAGGACCTGAGGTACTTCCCGGAGACAACGTCCCGTCCGGGTCTGGGTCATTAGCATCAGACAGCAGCCAGGCTCGCGGGGCTGGGGCTGCAGACATGAATGAGAGCTGAGCCCCAGCCAGAGAGGCATGAGCCAGCGTTCCTCTCGTTCCGACCTGGGGAGAGGGATGATCTCAGGTGTGGGTGGGCCCCAGGCTGCAGGTGGAGACAAGCGGCCAGCTGGCTGGGGGGGGTTGGCATTTCCTGCCGCACACCCTCGCCCCGACTATGTCTTCACAGGCAAAAGTCAGACGGTGAGGAAGGCGGGCACACGAAGGAGGGACGCCGCTGCTGCCCCTTGTCAGGGAGCCACCTGCAGCCCAGGACCCAGCCTTGTCCAGAGCACCCTGCCCGTCCTTCTCTGCGTCCCACCAGCAGAGCAACCTCCTCGCCCAAGGACCTCATGTGCTGCGTGGCTTTATTAGGTGCTGGGTGGAGGTTTGCAGATGCCTCATCCTGAGTCATCTCATGGAGAGACTTGGATCCTGGACAGCGAAGACCGGGGAGTGGACCTGGGAGTGGACCTGAGGCTGTGGGGAGGGCCAGGCAGGCAGGAACCAGTGACCATGCAGGTGGGGTCTGCTGGGGCGGAGCACTGGACAGGCAGGCTCGAGAGCAGCATCCAAGGACCCCTGGAAAGCAGGTGATGCCTGTCTTGGAGCATGAGGCGTGATCTGCTGGGGACGGCCCCCTGCATTTCCAGGGTCCCTTCCCGTCACCTAACATCTCGGTCTTGGGATGCTGCTACCCTTTATTTCTACTTCCTGTTTGATTCCCCAAGCCTGTTCCACTACCCACTTCAGCATCTACCTTGTCTCATAACACCTACAGCAGCTCCAATTGCTAAAGCAGCTGCAGGTCTAGTTTCATGGCCATTTAGATGTGTTCATGACTCCACGGCTGAATCCTAGTTGATCTTAATGACTCGCTGCCAGACCCCAAGGCTTTGAGTTACAGATGAAACCAACTGCAGCAGCCTCTGGTGAGAGCCACTCTTTGGCTCTTGGAGAGCTCCTCGTTACCAACTCTGACTGGCACCAGGGAGCGAGACTGTGCTGGCTGGCACAGGAGGCTGGTGGGGTTGCCCCCACACGTCAGGGGAGGAGGCTGCTCATTGGTCACGAAAGCCCCCTACTACGGATGTCATCATGGAACGGCCACAGAGGTGGCATTATTCTGAGAGCTTAACGTGCACACCGGCCACCCTGCGCGAGCTGGCTGTGCTCACACACAGGGGCACAGCGGAGATGATGAGACAGACCCCAGAGGCCTCCGCGGGACGCCGTTTGCTATCCTAGACAAGTTTCTGCAAATCGCCTTCCGTTGTCCTGCCTGTGTCCCCATCACCAACATAGACTGTTTTTATCGATTACTAATGCCTGGCGAGGTGGGTTCCTGGTACCGAGCCTTCAGTGCGTCTGCCTCCACCTTCGGGGGCCCCTCCCCTGGTTGCTCCCTGGGGCTTCCTGCTCACCTCTCCGGCCACCTGGGGTTCAGTTCCTTTGATCCACTATTCCTCCACTTCCAAAGCCTCCTTCCCTGTCAACTCCAACCAGGTGCTTACTGACGCCTTTTTTCTCACGCTGATGGAATGTTGAGGACTTTAAGGTGCTGAGTACCCACAGCCCCAGTTTTCACCTGCCTCAGAGCGCGCACTGCACACACTGTTCCCTGAGCGTGGAATGTTCTCCTTCACCCAACTCTGACTCTGCCCTGTCAGTGCAGCTGAGACCCCTCCCACTGGCTCTCACACTGGGAAAAAGAAAGTTGAACCCACACCGACTTCACCGCCTGTCCCTCCCCTTCACGCACAGGGCTTCCTGCTACGAGGCAATACCTATCTGAAAACGCTTCACAGTCTGCAAAATCACACACCAGTCCAGTGAGGCACGCGGGAAGGATGGGGGGGGGATCAGGCCACACCCATGCAACTTTGTAACTAGAGTGCTAATAAAATTAGTAACAATCCCAATAAAAATAATAGCATGGTTTAACCGACACGGAAACTTCCCACTAAGAGAGATGCTACGGGGAAAGTAGCGCTTTCTCTTAAAGACCACAGGCACGGTGTCACAGGAGGGCGCGCGAGGAAGGCACAGACTGCTAAGCTGCAGGGGACAGGGCGCACGCCCACAGCTGGGAGAACCGCAGAGAGCGCTTCCAGGCAGAGCGTGCCCCCGATGGGCAGGAGGAAGGAGGCTGGGCATGGACGACCCCTGCGGAGGAAGCCCCGGGCAGCGTGCTGCGCTCCTGCGCAGGTCACTCTGCCCGCAGCTCCGCTGTGACGTGGAGGTACAAACACCTCGCAGGACCACTTCATCTGAATGGACATCTCTGTGACGGTCCATCCTGGCGGTCAGCTCGACTGAACCATGACGGCCCTGGAGCACTGGGAAGGCACACTCTGGGTGTGTCTGTGAGGTGCTTCCAGGGAGGACTGGCATGGGGGTCAGCGAGGACCGGGAAAGGCCCATCCTGAGTGTGGACAGTGCCGTCCCCAGGCGGGGGGCCTGCCTGGAAGAGGAGGAGGGAGAGGGGCTCAGTGCACGTGCACCTCCTCCACTCTCCTCAAGCAGGCCTGCTCTCCCTGCCGTCACCGCGGGACAGCAGCCTCTGTCCCACCACCACCACCCTTCTATAGGGCTTCAGCCTCGGCTGGGGGCTGTGCCTTGTTCTGAGGCTCTGGCCTCCTGCACTGAGCAGCCACAGGTCCCCCGTGCAGTTGAGGACGCCACCGTGGGACCATCTGATGGTGAGGGCCAATCTAGTAAACCTTTAGAGCTGGACAGGTGACCTTGGGACACAGCAGGCCACCTGCAGGTCCTACTCACACATGGCTCACCTGTTAGGTATCGGCTTTCTCACCAAGAAAACAAGAAATGTGGCCATGTGAAAGACTTTTTAAAATCACACTTCATAGCCCTAGGGAGCGTTCCCTGTCATTTAGTCACTTCATAGCCTGAGGGACAGTGTTCTCTCAGTGTGGAGGAGAACAAGAAGCCAGGAGCTTTCCACTGTCAAAAGGCACCAACGTGATCCCAGCAGAAAGGAGCGCCCAGCCTCACGGCGAGGCGTCACAGTTACATCCAGAACAAACGCGCTCCGACACATGTGAGCAATTCTGTTTACGTGCTCTTCAGCCAGAGACAGCCGACCAAGACATCATGCAACACAGCATGACTTCACGGTCTGTCCACACCAAGTTCTAATTACGCACGTGGCATGTCAGTTCTTGGTATCCTCTGGCGGTGAATACAAACACGTATGGGCTAGAGTTGGCACAGGGGTCTGGAGTGAATGCTAACATATGAGGGGAAGTAGATCTGTCCCTCGAAACCATTTATTCCAGAGAAAAACCTCCATTTGAAGACCTTTGTCTGATACCTTCCTGCATGCTAAATCTGGGGGAAGATCTGAGGAGAACAGAAATGAGGAGCACGCAATTCTTTTCTTAGCACAGTAACATTTCTGTTCCTCGTGGGGGAGACTGGTCCAGGCAAGGATGGTGCTAGTTTGCCTTGGCATGCAAAGGCTAGCAGCGGCCTGCCCGGGCAGGCCTGGGGTTTTACACCTGTAGCTTCCTCTTTGTAAGACTGGCTGCCCATATCACAGGGACACTGTGGCCAGGGCCAACACCACCCCAACACCGCAGCCACTGGACACACCTGCTAGCCTGGGTTCTGTGCTGGAATTTCTGAATTTCCGCCTTGCTCTTTCTCCTGCCAACTTACTGAGAGCGGGCAGCGTCTAGAAGCTCCCGTCTGCTGCAGACGGCTGCAGTGGCTCGGGGCTCCTGTGCCGTGGCCGCACCTGGACCGACTTCTCACTGCACCAGAGGGTCTGCGACAAGATCTTTCAGACCACAGCAGGGAGGTGCTGCTGGGACCAGTACAGGGAGAGGGCCAGACGCCGACGGGTGTGGGCAGTGCTCAGCTTTGGCTGTGGACTGTCCTGCTGTTTCCAGTCCTGCTGTCCTCTGTGCCCCCAGCACGCTGCTGGGCTCACGATTCCTGTGTGACCCACACTCAGTCCCACGGGTGGTGGGTGCTGCTGTGTCAACCTGCGAGTATCAAACTGGCCCTGGACCAGGTTGGACCGAGCTTGATGCTGACCTCCCTCCGCGAGGCTCACCGAGAGTCTGCACGCGCACAGTGTGACGTGCGCACTGGGCCGAGCGTGTTGGCACTGGGGCTGTCCAACCTTAGGGACCAGTTCCGTCTACTTTCCTAACCTGACGGTTGACTTTTCATCCCCAACCTGGATATTCGCAAGAAGACGGGGTTCCCTGGGCTTCCAGAGTGCTTTTGTCCTATTGGGTGTTCCTGTGCTGCCCAGGGCTTCCGGGGGTGCGACTCTCACAGCTAAGCACTTGATCTGGGAAGAGCGTGCAGGAAGACCTCGCCCTGCCGCTTGTCCCACGTCTCTCAGTTTCCTTGTTCAAAAAGTGGGTGGGTGTGCCTTCCTACCTCGAGGGGCTGCTGTGGGGCTGCAGGAGACGAAGCCGGGGAGGAGCTGGCAGGAAGCACTCGCTGCTCCTGCCTTGATCTTCATTGGTTCTCACCTGTCCCCACCCACAGCACTGATCAGGGCCAGTGGGCAGCAGAACCTCCGCTGACTAGGGAGGCTGTCTTTCACAGGGACACTGGGATGTTTGGGGTTTCCATCCAAGAGGCACACATAAATGGTTACGAATCTGTGACTAGTGTACAGAATCAGCCTTGCCTAGGCAATAACTCTAGTTCCACGCAACATCAGTTTCTGGGGTAAGATTTTGAGAAATAGCATGCTAGCTCATCTCTAATAAGGAGGCTTCTTAGTTTTCTTTCTTTTTTCCTTTTTTAAACTCTGTGAATAGCTGGCTTAGGCACAATTCAAGTGGCTCAGCTATGCTGAACCTTGTACCCAAGGTCAACCAATCAGCCAGAGTCTCTCGGGATTCAAGCCAAGTCCTCAATTCTATGTTTGTTGCTCTGAGTCTAAGATAAAAATTCAAGAATACTGTCAGGGCAGCTAGGATTGTAATTTCCCCTATGTATCAAAAGTGTTCTTATCACATTACAAACAACTGACGAGCTGAGATCATAAACATCCAAGAGTGGACTTCCTCGAGTATTTTAAGTGATGTCATCTGTCCCTTCTTTCATATCCGTTTTTATTATGCTCCTGTCCTTTCAAAACAGAGTTTGTGCCACAGTGCGACAAAAGCCAGGAAACGTCGGCACCCTGGCAGAGGCAGGCCTGGGAGCCAGGGGACAGGGACAGAGCAGGGCACCTCCAGCAGGGGCAGAAGAGAGCTCTGACACGCAGTGGGGTGGCGATTGGAAGCAGTGTCCGCCTTCAAAAGCACGTGGTCAGGTTGTTTCCCCAGGCCCACCCCCACAATGCCCTACCTAGAGACCCTTTCTGAGAGCCACCGAGTGCTGATGCCTTTAGGCAAGTAGCCCCGGGCCAGAGACCACCAGGGCAACCTCAGCTCCCGAGCCACAGGTGCAGAAGCAGGCAGAGTGGGTGAGCGCGGGCGGAGGGCGGGGCGCCACGGCGAGCCAGGGAGCGCCATCCTGGGTTCTTGCTGAGGTTCAGCCACTCTCTGCGCTGTTTAGGTGACCTGTCCTACTGATTCACCATGTGCCAGGTCTCCCTGCGTGCCAGGCAGGATCCCTGTCTAGCAGGATGCTCTTGGGAGTCAGGTCACGTGGTCGTGGTTTTGGTCTCTGCTCCCTAGGGACCGGGAAGCCTGCAAGGGACTTCCTAGCCGTGGGGGGGACTGAGGAAGAACGTGGGGACACAGGGCTTGAGGGAGGGGTGTGGAGGGAGCAGGGTGTGGGGCCGCTCTCGCCAAGGTCACTCGGGGACGTGCTTCCTGGGGGCCTGACTCCCGGGGGCGGGCGCTCGCCCTTGCCCCTCAGTGGGTCCAGCAGCCGGTCTCGGCTCCTTTCCGGCCTTGCCTGATTCAGTGCTTCCTCTCCCCAGAGCACCGCCCTGGGAGGAGGCCGCTGCCAGACTCCAGCTCCCTCACAGGCCAGGAGCGCCAGGCGAGCCAGCCGCTGAGCCTTCACAGACAGCCTCCTGCCCGCCCGCCCGCCGCCACCCCAGCACCCTAAGAAGACGGGCCGGGCTGGGTCTGTGAAGTCCCTGGGCAGTGCTGGAGGCTCACAGCGGGCAGCAGCCCGAGGACGGCGGGGACGCTGGGCTGCCCGGACGCCCCGCCCAGTGGCCACGCTGTGGGTGGGCTTAGGCCACGGCAGGCCCAGGACCTTCTGAAGCGTTCTCTGTCCCTTTTCCATTCTTTGTGCCTCACGACACCTTTGTGGGTCACAGGAGGGTTGTGCCTCCTGGGGGGGTCGTGCTCCTGGGCTGGGAGCGGTGGCCTTCGGGAGAGGCGGCCCACGGGACGCAGAACCCTGCGTGGGGGCCACGGCACCCAGTGCCGTCTGCCCACGCTCCGCTGCCCCAAGCCTCCGCGTGCCCTCTTGCCCCGCACCCTCCTCTTTCTTTCCTGTCTGCGTAGCGAAGTCTTGGCAAGGAGACACTCTTGCTCCAGCCGACCCGCACCAGGACTGCCGGCGGGGCTGCCGCCGCGCCAAGCCCCGTCTGTGGCCAGGGTGCCTGTGGCACTGGTGACCGTAGGACCAGAGGTCCACAGGCTTCTGCCTCTCCTCTCCTCTCAGCACCCCGGGACTCAGCCACGGCCGCCTGTGTGACCGTGGACACAGTGTCGTTGTTCCACACAAGTTCCGAGAGCCCCGCGGAGGTAGAGAAGCGGGGCCTCGTCCGCCACTTGCTTGCCAGCGTCATCTGGTCGAGGTGCGGTTCCTGGAGTGCTTCTGCAGGGCTGTGGACCACCTCTATCTGGGTCGTTCCCATGCAGGCAGCAACCTCAGCCCCCAGCCCCTCACTCTGCTTCCTTCTCTGGCTGGGACCTGTCGTGGCCCAGGCACTGCCCAGCACCCAGCACCCGGGGTCACACCCACGTTTTGCAATCGGAAAAGATGCCTGACCCTGGGGGTGCCTGCCTTTCCTTCACGGAGACCTCTTCCAGCTCCCTTCCCTCATCCTGTTCCCAAGTCCCAGGCTGGCAGAGGAAGAGGATGTGGTACTGGTGGAGGCTGAGGCTGATGGGCATCCTCAGGCCAGGGCTGGACTACTGGGCAAGAAGCTGTGGGTAGGGCCTGAGCCCCCAGGCTTCAGAGGTGTGCGGCCCCCACGAGGAAGCTGGATGCTGTAGGGACTTGAGGTGGCTTCCCCCAGTTAAGCACCGCATACGAAAGGCCTGGCAACACCCCTGCAGCTGGACACCTGACCGTGCTGGCCAACTGCGATGGCCTCCGATTTTCTGCTTAAAAGTAAAGGAAAACAAAACTGGTTGATTGACTCTAGAACAAGTGACTGGGCTTTCTCTGCTCCACGTCCGTTGCCCTCTGGAGTCTGCCTCTGCTCTGACGTGGTGGCCCCTGTCTCCATAAGGGATGGTGAGGGCCTGGTCCACAGGAAAGAAGGCACTGGTTCCTCCCCAGGGCGCCACTTTCTTCCTTTTATGGGTCGCTGTTCTACAGACACTTATTTAAAAAAAAAAAAAAAAAAAAAGGTCTAAGCAAAACCCTAGCTTCTCATTCACTCGCAGTGGCCCCCTAGTCAGAGCACAGCAGCCCGGCATGGGGCTGGTGAGGCCAGACGGGGTGCGGGGAGGCGAGGAGCTGCCAGGCATGTGTCTTCGGGGACAGCAAGTGAGGCATCCTTCCCCTCCAAAACAGGCCCTGCGTCAGGAAACAGTGCTCTTCCCCAGCGGCAGACACGCTGGGTTTTCTTGGCTGCCTCACACTCACCCTTGCCCTTAGATAAACCATCTCTGGGTCCTTGTTTCTGCTTCTTGGAAGAGACCGGGATTTGCAGCTGGGATGGGCCAGGCCAGCTGCCCTCTCGCTGTAGCAGAACAGCCCAGGACCAGTGGCTCCCAGGAGCTCCCATCCTCTGCGGGGAAGCCTTTGTCCAGTGCACACAATGGTTCCTGTGCCGTCCCCTGGTTCGAGCACACTGCTTCCTGCCTCCTGCCCTCTGTCTCTCAGTGCTGGCTCTCCGGGGACTTTCTGCTCTTTTTACAGCTCATGGTGAAGATGCCCTTTGCCTTCCTAGAGATCTCAGATCTTTGGACCCCACGAAGCGACCTCATGGCCTTGACTGAGTACTCCTTCCTCCCTTAGGTTTTGGAAGACATTTTTTGGTCTAATTAGAATCAACTAGTGAAAAGTTTATAGAATACAAGATGTATGTGAAGCATCTTTAAAAATTAGTTACGGATATGATTTCTCAACAAGCAGCCTGCATGGCGGCAGGCCACTGGGACGCTTCTTGTGTGGCTCGAGGGCCCCATGACATCAAGCCCCAGCCTCAGCGCATGGCGGGATGAACAGCGGCTCCGAGGCTTTCGTGTCCTTGAGGGGCTCCATTTAATGCCAAAGTCTCGACGTGCAATTTGGTTTTTGTTTTTTTGTACTGGGGATTGAACTCAGGGGCACTCGACCACTGGGCTACATCCCCAGCCCTTTTTTGTATTTTATTAGAGACAGGGTCTCACTGAGTTGCTAAGTGCCTCGCCATTGCTGAGGCTGGCTTTGAACTCGCGATCCTCCTGCCTCAGCCTCCCAAGAGCTGGGATGACAGGCGTGAGCCACCGCGCCTGGCTTCAACGTGCAATTTGTGACAGCTGCAGTGTTTGCAAGCTGTCCTAAGGGATGGGCTGGGGACACAGGTGCACCCAGCTAAGCATTCTACCTGACTTCCTGCATCACGCGCATATCGCTCTGATACAAGAGGTTGGTGCCAGGGTGCTGCTTTAGGTCAGTGTGGGGAGTGGGGGGCTCTGAGACCACTGGGGGCGGGATAAAGGGATGCACTGCCCAAGCCCTCACACACATCTGGGTCTGCCTCTGGACCATGCTTTAGGAGTTCCAATCCCTCCTGGTGGGCTCAGGCCTGCCCGTCTCTACCCACCTGCTGCCCATGCCCTTACCTTCTGGCCCTATGAACTCCCCTCCTGGCCTCCTGCTCCCTGCCTGTGGTTCTCTTGGCTTAGCCTGGCCGCTGCTCCCAGACCCAGCTCCACAGCTGGGTCATGTGCGGGTCTGTCACTCGAGACTCCTGTGCCCATCAGCTCTTGGCCCTTGCCCCCTCCCTTTGGTTGGTACTGTCTGTCTGAAGTCCCACTTTACGATTCTAGATGGCACAGTACTGTGTCTGCTGACCAGTCCAGGGCCTTCCAAATTCTGCCCTTTTAACCTGCCAGTGCCCTCGCCCCATCCCAGCTCTGTGGGACCAGAGGGCTACTTGACACTGTGTCAGACCTGAGTGTCCACCTGTGGGGAGCATGCCGCACACCCACGTGTGTTGTACACGCACACGGTCTCTCCCTCGCCCCATCCCAGCTCTGTGGGACCAGAGGGCTACTTGACACTGTGTCAGACCTGAGTGCTGAGTGTCCACCTGTGGGGAGCATGCCGCACACCCACGTGTGTTGTACACGCACACGGTCTCTCCCTCGCCCCATCCCAGCTCTGTGGGACCAGAGGGCTACTTAACACTGTGTCAGACCTGAGTGTCCACCTGTGGGGAGCATGCTGCACACCCACGTGTGTTGTACACGCACACGGTCTCTCCCTCGCCCCATCCCAGCTCTGTGGGACCAGAGGGCTACTTGACACTGTGTCAGACCTGAGTGTCCACCTGTGGGGAGCATGCCGCACACCCACGTGTGTTGTACACGCACACGGTCTCTCCCTCGCCCCATCCCAGCTCTGTGGGACCAGAGGGCTACTTGACACTGTGTCAGACCTGAGTGTCCACCTGTGGGGAGCATGCCGCACACCCACGTGTGTTGTACACGCACACGGTCTCTCCCTCGCCCCATCCCAGCTCTGTGGGACCAGAGGGCTACTTGACACTGTGTCAGACCTGAGTGTCCACCTGTGGGGAGCATGCCGCACACCCACGTGTGTTGTACACGCACACGGTCTCTCCCTCGCCCCATCCCAGCTCTGTGGGACCAGAGGGCTACTTGACACTGTGTCAGACCTGAGTGTCCACCTGTGGGGAGCATGCCGCACACCCACGTGTGTTGTACACGCACACGGTCTCTCCCTTGCCCCATCCCAGCTCTGTGGGGCCAGAGGGCTACTTGACACTGTGTCAGACCTGAGTGTCCACCTGTGGGGAGCATGCCGCACACCCACGTGTGCTGTACACGCACACGGTCTCTCCCTCGCCCCATCCCAGCTGGATGGGCCCACTGCCGACTGCTCCAGTCCTCAGGCGGCACTGGCGGAAGCAGTGCATGCCCCCTGGACGCTCACAGGCCACGGCTGCGGCCACGTGTGAGGGCGGTCCTGTCAGCCCAGGGGCCTCGGGCAGAGCTCGCCAGTGGCCTCGGCGGCTCTGCACTGCACTGCTGCTGGCCGGAAGGGGCTTCGGGACAGCGGTGCTCGGGAGTCGGGCCCAGGGGGGGAGGTGGGAGGGCAGCCCTTTGCAGGTGCTGCCCGCCGCCTCCTGTGTCCCTCCAGGAGGCCTGATGTGGATGAAGGGGCCCGTCCTCCCCAGGGAAGGGAGTGCACCATGCACCATGCTGTGTGGCAAAACCGGCCTGCGTGGCCAGTTGGAGGGACCGGAAACGAGCCCAGGAGCAGCCAGCCCGCCGTGCCCGGCAGCCCCTGCACGGGACAGCAACTGCAGCAGCTTCTTGGCTCTTCTCCAAGGTACAACTCGCTTCAAGGACCCCCATAAAAACCTGCTTGTTCAGCTTCGTTTTGATAGTCACCCCCCGCCTGCTTGTGGGTCTGTTTCATGAATAGCACCATTCTGCTCGGCTTTCTGAGGGAAGCGTCACTATAGTCCCCACATGCTCATGGAAGATCGGCTGTGCCTGAGACACACAATCAGACACAGTATCAAAGAGTCATTAGAGTATTTTCCAGGAAAAGAGGAAACGGTCAACTCCTAATTCTCTACAACAGTGTGCCGGAGTAATGGAGAAAGTAATTCAGAATAGCCCTGAGGCCAAAGCAGCTAGCTAAAAACCCCTCAAAACCTTGGCCTTGGGGAACAGACACAGATGCCAATAGCTGTAGGTGGGCAGACAGTCAGAAAGGCTGACTGGCCATCTACAGTGGGCCAGGACGGAGCTGCTTTGCTCGGTACTTTTGCAAAGCTTGATACTTCTAAGATTTTATAGTAACCTTTGAACCTTGCTTGCCAAAGCTGCCCCTCTGCACCCTCGTTCCCATAAGTGGTGGGAAGACAGGGAAGCAGTGTCAAGTCCGTCCAGAGGATGGCCTGTGACCAATCTGGCCCCAGGGTTTGATCTCTGCAGAGAGGTGGCTCTGCGGAGATGGCGCCCACGTCCCCCGCGCTCAGCAGTGGGCTTCACAGCCGTGGAGAGTCCGCGCACAGCTGATGCTACAGCTGACGTCAGAATGCAATGGACGCAAATCACTCAGAAAGCCAGCGAGTACTGGAAGGAGTCGTGGGTCCCATTTCAAAATAGGACTCTGGAAAACTATGGCATGAACACAGAAACAAGACTTCTATTAAAAGTTAAAGGCAGAGCCGGGCGCGGTGGCGCACGCCTGTAATCCCAGCACTTTGGGAGGCTGAGGCAGGAGGATCGTGAGTTCAAAGCCAGCCTCAGCAATGGCGAGGCACTTAGCAACTCAGTGAGACCCTGTCTCTAAATAAAATACAAAAAAGGGCTGGGGATGTGACCCAGTGGTCGAGTGCCCTGAGTTCAATCCCCGGTACCACAAAAAAAAAAAAAAAAAAAAAAAAAAAAAAAAAAAAAAAAAGTTAAAAGCAGGATGAACCCGTGTCTGTGCGCCCAGTGCCTGGCCTCCCTGTGCCAGTGCGTGCCTTCTGCGCAGCACTCGAGGCCACCGTCAGCACTCGGATCGGGGGGGACAACAGGAGAGGAGGGGGATCTGTGCCGCGTGTTGCTGGGTTAAAGCAGCCTCTGAGACCCTTGTTCCCATCTCTCTGCCTGTGGGTCTCTGACACAATCTAAGCCTGAGAGGGGGACTTGGAAAACCTTTCCCATGGCATCTTCTGTTTGAAGATAGTCCCGAAAGCCATTGTGGGGATTGTGTGATTTGAAAAGTGAGCCCAGGTTCTGAAGATAGCTTATGTAGCTCTAATACTCACATCAAGGCCCACCGGGGAAGCCTGTGTGATGTGCAGGTGGTGCAGAGGCACCTCCTGATCCAACACTGCCAATGTGTTCTAGACAATGCAATAAGACAAGAAAAAAAATGGCACCAGGGCTGCAAAGACAGTAAAAAAACCATCCTTACTTGTAGACACGTGACTCAGATAAAGAAAGTATCACAGAATCTATGGCAAAATTCAGAGTGAAGGAGTTATTTTGGGAAAGCAATGATCACACAAAAAGGCTTATAACTTGGACTACATCAAAATGGAGGAGCCAAACCATCAAGGGCTATTATTAAGGAGAAAAGGCAACCACAGAGGAAGAAGGCGCTATGTTCCAAACATAAAGCTCCCAGAGATGGGGTGCTCCCACATGAGGATGAAGACAACCCCACGCACGGGCAGGTGATGTGAACTGGCAGGTCACAGCAGAATAACTGAATGCACTGACCTCACCAGCACTCAGGGACATGCAACTACTGCGAGTCGATAAAGATTCCGAACACTGCTGTTGGTTGTTTGGAATCAGTGTTTGGAATACTGCCCCATCCTGCCTATCAACCCTGGTCCCCAAAGCTTGGTGTTGAGGTTGTGAATGATTTGGATCTGATTTCTATCAGGGTCTGTTATTGCATCCCCCCTACTACCCCAAATCTATCACTGCAGTAGTTTTGAGGGGCCAAGGCAGCCCAAGGCAGTTGGAACAGATGGGTGGGCTCCAGGGCTGCAAAGAACCCTGTCACCACTCAGGCGGGCAAACAGCAGCACGAGGACTTCTCCCAGTCTTCCTGATAACAGAGCTCGTGGAGATGAGCACAGTGGAAACTGCTGTCCAAGAACGACTGTGGACCCAGGAGAGGCTTCTGCCTCGCAGGTAGCCCTGCTCCTGCCGCCACTTTGAGGATTCTCTGGAGCCTGGGAGCTCGCTGGCACAGACTGTCCTCAAGGCCACTTGCTGTGGCCTTGTACTGGCATGCAATTCTATTGGTGTCCTGTAAGTCCAGCGTGAAATGTTCGAACTGATCTTTGGTGGATGGAAAGAGCACTAAGATTGTTCTAGAAGGAAATATCAGTAAATTTCCTTTGGGGGGGGGAACTGCATGGAAAGGAAAAAAACCCAAAAGACTACTGACCCCAAGGTTCTCTGGACACCCACCCCCCAGGGTTTATTTAAACAGCATTTCATGAGCAGCGATCTCACGTAGAGGTCAGGGAGATGTTAGACACACCAGAGAGGAATGTGGCGCGGAGGCTCCGAAGCAGCCCAACAGCCTGATTACCACACAATTTAGAGAGGAACCAGTCAGCCAAAATAGGTCAAAACAGCAGTCCTGCTGCCAGTGGCTGGCAGGGACTCCTAATTGCTGTTTTGGAAATTAATTGCTCTCAGCAAAATGTGTCTAGCAGGAGATCCTTAATTCAAAGGAGAAGGGCCAAGTCATCTTGTATGCAGGTAGGCCTGGGCAGGCACCAGACCCGGTGGATCAAACATGGAGGGCCGCGGCGGGGGAGCAGTGGAGGGGGCGGGCAGCCCGTCCTGGACACTTGGAAAAACAAAGCTGTGCGCTTGGCTTTGAACCATCCGCAGATCCCAGAAACACTGGCCCGAGGAGGATTCACCTCTTCTCAGAGTGGCTTAGATGACTGCACCAGCAGCTGGGGCGTTTCAATAGGTCTCAGGGGATTTGCCCCAATCGGACTGACAAGCTGGCTGGGAAGCACCCGCGCTGGGCTCCCCTCCACCAGCCCACACCGCCCGGCTCCCTTCCAACGGCCTCCCACCTCACAGTGAAGCCACCCAAGTGAAACACGGCGACAGCAGTATCTTTCCACACTTGCCCTGGAACCTCACCCCTGCAATCGCTGACACGTCAGTTGTCTGCTTAGCGACCGTTATAATACTGAAAATTCCTTTATTTAGCTTGCTTGGGATGAAGTCATGCAGCTATAAGGGTGACTCGAAAAACAACATCAAGTTCCACTCTCAGTTAAAGGGACAGCGGGCAGCTTTAAAGTCTCCAGTGGCAGCACTTGTTACCCGCCACATTTCATTAGAAAATCGTCACAGTGCTTTCAGGTTTAAAGAGGAAACGGCTGAATGTGCAATGTCAGTTTGGCCACCTAAAGCCATGTGCATGTTTTGCCTGTCACACCTGATTTTGCCATTTAAAAGATGACAAGCTGGTTTCCTAATTCTGTGTTTTACAGCATATTTACAAGGTGTGTGTGTGTGTGTGTGTGTGTGTGTGTGTGTGTGTTATTTTGATAGACATGACAGTAGAGTGTATTTTGACATAATATATGTACGGGGAGTATAACTTTGGATTCTTGTGGTTGTACGTGATGTGGAGTTTCACGGTCATGTATTCATTTATGAGCAAGCGAAAGTTATGTCCAGTTCCTTCCATTCTCTTTCCTATGCCCAGTCCTCCTTCCTTCCCTTTATTCCCCATTGCCTGATCCAATGAACTTCTATTCCTCCCTGTCCTACCCCCCTGCTTTGTTGTGTGTTATCATCCACGTATCAAAGAGAATATTCAGCCTTTGGTTTTTTGGGATTGGCTTATTTCAATTAGCATGATAGTCTCTAGATCCATCCACTTACTGGCAAAAGTCATACAGTCATTCTTTTCATGGCTGAGTAATATTCCACTGTGTATATATACCACATTTTCTTTACCCATTCATGTGTTGAAGGGCTCCTGGGTGGGCTCCATAGATTGGCTATGGTGACCTGAGCGGCCATAAACACTGATGTGGCCGCGTCTCTGAAGTATTGCAGCATCTTATTAATGACTCTCCACTCACTATGGAATGAGGAGCTTCCCTGGGTACACTGGGGAAATAACAGCACTTCTCTCTTCCCACCAGGGACATGGCAGTCACTGTGTCCCTTGTCCTCACAGCTCTAATGTCCCTCCATCTTTTCATGCCCATTATATTCCTCTATCTCTTTCATGGGACGACTGAGGACACCAGTTGGACGTGTCCACAAAAGTGCTCCACACCGAGCTGGGTGGACCAGGAACCACTTCCTGGGGACGGCCCTTCAGATGAAGGAGGCCGGGCTCCTGGCCTCTCTTGGCAGGCGAGAGACCGTGGGTGTGTTGCTTCATTATTCTGGTCCCCCTTAGCTCATCTGCAAAAAGGGATGATGGCGCCTGTCCTAGTGTTGAGAACTCCCACACTCATGTTTCTCAGTTATTTCTCCTTGTGATGTAGACTGGGGTGATGGTAGTAGGGACGGTATTCGTTATTTTTAGAGGTGTTCTGAGAATGCAAGACTAACTATGGTGGTGTCTCATGCTATCTTAAACTTGGTTGATCTTTTAAAACATTTGCATTTAAGATATCTATTTCCACAAGAACTAAATAAGTAAATGCATTTACAGGCCTACACTTCTCCATTTAATTGGCCCGGGCATTTTGCTAAATTGGTCTGTTTCCTATTCTTGATCTGCTTGTGGGCTGGAGGCATCCTGTGCCAAGATGGAGATGATTTCTGGTGTAATACAGGATTTGGAAGTAGAATGTTTGTCCCATAATGTAGTTTCACCAGGATCTGAGGGTTTGGGCTTAGTGGAATGTTCTGTTCATTATTTCCAAAACAAGACTTTAAAAACAGTGAATCACATTATTTACTCAAAAATGATCTAATATATAAAATGATTTAATTAGTGAAATTATATGAGAGCATTCCTGTATCAGGCTAATGTGACTAGGGCTGGGTGTCTCAGTTCTGCCAGGCCCTAGCTGTGTGGTCACCGCTGGGTTCTGCACCTTTCTGGTTCCCTATTTAAAGAGAAGTCTGGATTAGTTGATCTTGAAGTCCTACCTGGCTCTGTGGTTCTGTGCCTAGGACGGAGCTTCCCGGGAAATCTCCTTCTATCACCCTGGGTCCTGCGTAATCACTAGAGTGAGGGTGCTGGTTGGCCACCTGACAGTGATTTCTTCTCAACGTGCTTTGTTTTCCTATTTCACGAGCTCAGGGATGGAGATAGAGGAAGGTGGCAAAACACTGCAGAGAGACATCTCCCCATCTGCTTCCATCCACAATGAATTTGACCTGGGGGGGGGGGGCTGCCTCTGCTGCAGTGTCAGGCTGGAGTGAAAAAACTTCCCTAATTTAATCTAATTGTGGAAAGATTGGATGGAACAGAAAGAAAATATCCAAATTGGAGAGCTCTGAAAAGAAGCAAAGTTTTACAGATTTTTTGAGTCATTATTCAACATTCTAGCTAAGAATTCAGAGTCTCCCACAGGCTATTCCGTTCACACGGATTGCACGGTCCAACAGCAAGGTTGTCCGTGTAGCAGGTGCTTCGAAAACACTGTGACATCTACTTTCCTAAACAGATCAGGAATATTCCCGGTCAACTGTTTCAGACTTGTAACTCAAGACTCCTTCTTGTCCCTAGTCTGCTGATGACATTAATGAGGATTGGGGCACGTGATTTTGACCTCAGAGTTCTATTCATCACTAACAGTCATTTAAAATATTGACTATGCTTCAGAAGTAAAATTTTAGGAAAATATTAAGATCCACTCAGACTTTTCTAGTAATTTGTGTATGTGACAACTGAGAAGCTGTGCAGTGGTTTATGGTCACCATTTTGTTTTAAAGGTTGACTTTGAGCTAACGATCAAATGCCACTCATGAGCTTCCTGACTAATCAGGGCGTGGTCGCAGCAGGAGGGCTCTGCTGGACAGAGGGGGACTTCCATGCTTCGCTGACCCCCACAGAACGAATTCCTCTCTCCCAACAACACGAGCCAACGACTTGGAGCCAAATCTCTGTTTTTCATTCCAACCATCCTTGATCTCACTGTGGAGAGATGCTTGCTCGAAAGCCACCTGGGCCTCCTGGCGAGGGTCACTGCCTTTGAGTGACAAGCCCTGAATGCAAAACGCAGAGTTCTGTCTCTGAGCCTCAAGGCCAGCAGGCTGGCTGGGAGGTGGGCGAGATGACCGAGGTGGTTTCTGGGTGGAATCAAGTGTGACCAGTGATGTGAGGAGTTGTCTCAGATATCCAGAGTGGGCGACTGGGTGGCACTCTAGGGGACCAGGGAGGACAGGGTCATCAGGGAGCCCACGATAGAGGGTGAGCAGACCCAGCAGAGCGGCTGTGAGGCCAAGCTGGGACTGGGCAGGAGCCCTCTGAGAAGAGCCATCTGAGGGGGCTGGGACGGGTGTGGAGGGGCAAGGGGCATGCTCATCTAGTGACCCGCTGGGGGACAGGCAGATGTGCGTGTGCTGGGGGAGGCAGTGGTCTCTGAGGCTGAGACCCGCAACACCCAGGGCACACCCCTACAACTTCTGGGGGCTGGGGGTGTGCACTGAACAAGACACCACAAACACAGGCTTCACATCTGCCCACGACCAAGACTTTGTCATACCTGGTCCAGGTCATCGGCTGACTTAGAAGCTGCCATCTGGGACGGAGCTGCATCGATGTTCTAAAAGAACTCAGCACTTGCGCTAAGACAGTGTGTGAGCCCCGGCTCGCCGGCGGGTCAGGAGGCTGCCTCGCATCAGGAGTGAAGATGCAGGAGTGGATGGGCTTCCTGGACCAGGCAGCGGACGGGGGGGGGGGGGGGGGGGGGGGGTGGTAGACAGGGCCTGGCTTGAGGATGGGCCACACGTGGCCCCTCTGTCACTGAGGCTCCAGGGGCCTGGGAAGAGGCCAGTGAGAACTCCAGTAACCGGCGCCCACAGCAGCCTCGTGGACAGATCCCGGGGCCTGCAGCAGGCTGGAGACGAGGCCCACCTCTACCTGAAGGACCCTGGAGTCACTGTACAAGGCTCTGAGCTCCAGGAAGCGCCAGGTGAGGCCAGGCCCTGGGCTACCGGAGAGCACGACGGGGAGCAGGCAGGCTCGGGTTCAGGTGGGACTGGGTGGAAGGGGGTGACAGTGACCGGCACCTTGGGAGGTGGTCATGTTGTGCCAGGACGGTCACATGCTTCACATCACATGTGTCCTGTCTGGCAGTGTGCTGCAGGGACTGTGACCCTCACAGAGGAGGAGAGGAGAACAGAGGCTCAAGAAGCCCAAAGGCCCCCCTGAGGTCACTGTGCATGACCTAGCACGAACCCACAGGAGCTGACCCTGAGGACGAAGCCCTTGGCGCAGGCGAGGGGAGGCGCAGCCTGACTTCTCCACAGATGTCCTCAGACGAGGCTCAGGGAAGGGCCTGCTCCTGCTCTGCCCCCGTCTACGAGGCCAAGTGCAGACCTCCTCCCTGACGGAGAGGGTGGCAGTGCAGGAGCGAGGGGGCCACCAGGGCTGAGAGAGGCATGTGGCAAAGTGACCCGAAGCCTGCAGGGGAAGCGTCGGAGTGTTAGGTGCCTCTGTCCTCAGCTACATCAAGGTCGCAGCCCTGAAGCACTCATCTTACAGTGAAGATGTCCCTTGGGGACATCTCCTAGACCTGTCTGGCCATAGGGTCTTTGCTTTTATCTCTAGGGTGTGGTGGTCTTACTTAGAACTCCCCAGACACTGACAGTGGTCAGCAAGGGCTTGGCCACTGCTAGGGGAAGTAAAGCACCAACCACCCCACGAGAACAGCAGCTGGCACCGCTGACCAGAGTCGGCGAGGGCCGGGCTGCCAGGCCGAGGCAGGCGCTTCCGCAGACTCCCCGAAGCCGGCGTCGACTCCTGGTTCTGATCCTCGGATCCGAGTGTCTGCTGAAAGTGTGTTGATCTCTGACTGTCCTCTGCACCTTTGGCCTAACGTTTTGCTGGAACCACAGGCTCGGGTGGCAAGACAAGAAGACTCGTTCTCACAGGAGCGAGGGTGTCTCACGAGGCTGGAGGGTCCCCTCAGCCAGCGCTCTGCTCACGGCTCAGGTCTCTCCTGCTCTTGGCACGACACCCCAGGGCCAGGCCACACATCCAACGATCAGGAGCTTTGCAAAGTCAGGAACGCCTTGAGCCCCTGAGGACCGCGCATGACATGGCCCTCGCGGCCAGGAGCTGCCCACCCGGCCTGTAAACAAGGGAGCCCACGCTTCCCAGAGCTTTCGCGAGGCTGGTCAGGAAGACGCCAGCCAGGGGAAGCCATGAGCCCCCGCCGAAAGGCCCTCTGGGGACAGTGCTTGGAGCTTGCTGCCCACACTGTGCTCCCTGGACTGGGCTGGCAGCATCCCCGTCACCTGTGGGCGGCGTCAGAGATGCAGGGTCGCTGGCACACCCAGCCCTGGGGAGGGGGTGGCTCTGCTCAGCCCCTCTGTGGCCTCCAGCCAGGACTGAGGACACAGCCCAGTTTGCTTTTTCATGCAACCAGGCGAGGAGACATCACCCCTCTGTAGACTCAGCTCCCTCCTGGTAGGGGACTGCACTGGACGGGAGATGTAACCGCCCATCAAGCTCCCTCCTTCACGGCCTCCATGTTTGGGCTCCGTAGAACAGGTCTGGGGGGAGTCAGTCCAGTTGCCTCCCACTGCCCACTCTCCACAGTCGACCCCCGACGACCATGGGGCTGGGTTTCCAGAGGCACAAGGAGGCCAGTGGTGGGCCTCTGCTGCCCTGAAGAAAGCAGGCTCAGCCAGAGCTGGCCCACTGGCCAAGTGCCTGCTTCCCTTTGGGTTCGGAGCTCAAGGAAAATAATGCAGGCTATTAAACTGAAATAGTCTGGCACTCTGTCCTGCAGCTGAAGCACATTTTGCAGTGGTTTGACTGTGCAGATAAGCCAGTGTGTGTCCACCCCAGTAGTTTTCAACATGGCAACTCAAGCCAAGCGGAACCAATGAGAGAAGCCCTCATCTCTGGTTGACTTTAAGTGCACATTCTTGAGGGACGTGCCTTTGGCACTGGGCACCCTGATCTGTGCTGTGACTTTGAACAAAAGTCTCAAAGCACTTTGCTTTTGCCAAGGACTCGTCCTCTCCCGCTCTCTTCTCCTACCACCTCCAGCCCCTCATACCACTGGGACCCCAGCTGTCCCACCAGACTCAGGTGGGCACTGGGGGCCGGCCTGCCTGCCTGCCTGCCCCTGGCCTGGCCCTTGCTCAGTCCAGGAGGCGGAGGAAGCTCTCTCTTCTGTTTGCCCCCCCATCACAGCAGCACCGAGAGAAGCCAGTGCTGAGACACCCTGTGGCCTCTGTCCAGGGCAGGTGTCCGCGGGCAGCCTGCAGCCCCCTGCTCGCACTCATTTAAGCCCCAGCCTCAAAAACACAGAAAAGTGCGTCTCATTGAGCATGAATAAGTTAGGAAAGCAAGCCACCTGCAAGGCCAGCCGGGCACCCAGGGAGGCCATCAAGGCTTGACGCCGGCAGGAGCAGGGGCTTCCCTTGGGGCTCTCTCCTGATCTTCAGGCTATCACTGGCAAGAGCCCTGTATGCAGAGGGCACAGCCAAAGCCCCGAGTAGCTGGGGGGCCTCTAGGGTCCTGTATTCGGAGTCCAGGCCTGAGGCGTGGCTGCAGGCCACCCTGCTAACACAATTCCAAGGCACCGTGGGTCCCTGGGGTCAGTGGCAGGCTTCTGCAGGATGGGAACAGCTCCAAGCCTCCTGTCCACTCGCTCTTCCTAGCCTACGAGGGTCCAGTGGCTGGGTGGACTGAGGGTTAGACTCAGTGTCAGGTCAAGGCAACAGAACCGCGAGGGAAGGAGCCCATGTCTGGGGCATGTCCCGCCCACGGGAGCTGGGCCACAGCGCCAGGGCCCTGATCACGCTGCCAGGCCTTGGTGCCTTAGGTCTGCCCGTGAACGGCTAGCAGTGCATTCACTGAACGACCCTCCTCCACTCCAGGGAGGGGCCACGCTGGGAGCGCAGAGCCCTCAGCAGCCTGAGGAGCCACAGTCAGAGGCAGACGCAGATTCGCTGCCCCCGGACCACCGAGGTCTGTGCCCTTTCTGGACCCCCTGAGGACAGGACCCTGGGTGCCAGGTCGGTGGTGCCCTGCGACTGTCTCTGACGTGCCCCTCCTCCAGGCCCTGCGCTGTGGCTCCCCCTGGCTCTCCCGCCTCTGGCTGCTTCCTCTCCCTCCTTTCTTCCTGGAACTCCCCTGCGGCTCCGGGGCAGGCAGGCTTGCCCTGGGTCCCTGGTGCCTGCACCCGAATGTCCAGCCCAGTCCTCACCTCGACTTCCCACTCGGACTTGCGATTCCTTCCTGGATGGCTGCCCTGCTAGTCCAGGAGGTGACGCAAACTCAGCAGGCCCCACGGGAACCTCCTTTAGCAGAAAGAGCTTCATGGGTACCAGGAGGAGCGGGCACAACCAGTGAGCTAGACAGAGGGCCCCAAGACTCACGTCCAGGAGGCCCACGCTGCTGGCCTGACTCACACAGACCCCCACCTTCAGCTGAGCAGGAAATCACTTTTTTTCCTTAAAATCCCCAACATTCACCATTTACAACCTCTCAGGCAGGAAAACAAAATTGAGCTTCAAAGTAACCTTAAGGATCATAGGAATGTCATTCACCCTTAAAAAGGAAATTCGACACATGGCACGCCATTGGAAGAGCCTCGAGGACTTGTGCCTAGTGCCCTAGTGTCAAAGCACAGTACTACATGAGCCCACTCGTACGGAATCATGCTTGTCCCCAGTGGAGTTCCACCCACAGGGACAGAGAGCAGAGCAGTTATGGGGCTGGGGTGGAGGGGCAGTGGTCTAACGGGCGTGTGGAGTTTCTGGGAAGGTAAGAAGGTTCTGGACATGGGTGCTGGTGACAGCGGCACACCAGTGGGGGGTGCCTGAAGCCCACGAGACATACACTTAACATGGATGAGATGGTTAATTTTTTTTTAAAAAATATTTATTTATTTGCTTTAGTTGTACACAATGCAATGCATTTATGTTTACGTGGTGCTGAGGATCGAACCCGGGCCGCGCACGTGCGAGGCGAGCGCTCTGCCGCTGAGCCACAACCCCAGCCCCAAGATGGTTAATTTTATGATGTTCATTTTACCACAATTTAAAAAATGAAGAGTGTAAAAGAATCAACCTACATCATGTACAACCAGAAAAATGAGAAGTTATGCTGTATTTATGGATGATGAGTCAAAATGCATCCTACTGTCACGTATAACTAGAACATGTCTAATTAGGACAAATAAAAAAGTTAAAAAAAAAATCCAGGTTTGAAGTCTATACACACAGGAAAATCCTGAGGGGTGTGATGTGATCATTTTCAATCATTAGTTCACAAACAGCATCTAGAATGGACGTGACATATGAATCAGGCACCAAGAGTTCACTCTGCAAAATGGTACCAGGGTTGCACCCAGGGGTACTCAACCACGGACCCACATCCCTAGACCCTTTCATTTTTGTTTTGTTTGTTTTGTTTTGTTTTGGGAGAGGGTCTTGCTAAGTTGTGTAAGGCCTCACTAAGTTGCTGAGGCTGGCTTTGAACTTGTGATCCTCCTGCCTCAGCCTCTAGAGTCGTTGGGACTACAGGCGTGCGCCACTGCGTCTGGCTGCACCAATTTTAAACACGTGAAATGTTTAGAACGAATAATGATCTAAGGTGACTTTTTTAAGATGTGAGGAATCATGAAACCTGCCTTTGTCTGTGTTTGTTCTTAGAGACTCAGTTAATGAATACAGTGGGGACAAGGGACCAGTGAGAAGGCAGCAATACTGCCCAGTGCCTTGGCCTCTCGTCTTGTCCACTGAAGAACCAGAGAAATCTGGGAGAACAGATTGAAACGTGCTATAAAAAGGAGAAAAAGCCATCTTACAAACTGGTGAATTCCATCCATCCATCATTTCCCTATCTTTCTCCCCCTTTAAACAAATTTGCTTTCTTCTGAGGTGCTACTCAGGCTTGGCTCTCTTCTTTATATACAAAGCAGCAGACAGCCCAGGGGTAAAATTCATTCCAGGGGAACCAGACTTCCCAGTTACATGGAAAATCAGCACCGTCCAGCCTGCTCCTCATCCTAGAACTTTTGGACAGGATTTGACCCTATTCTTAATTGTGTGTACTTCTTAAGTAAAGAATTTTTGGATTAAAAAAAAAATCAAGAGCCAGCATGACTAATCGTACTTCCTTCCCCCTCCAGAGTGAAACAACTCATTTATTTCCAGAACATTAAATTCCAACCAGGTGAGATGCAGATAACAAACTGTGTTTGTTGGAAACAGAAGAAATCACCACCGTTGCAACACGGGCCTCGAGGAGAGGCGTCGGACTCCGTGCGGCAGGGGTTCTGGTGGGGCCCGCGGCTGGGCCACCTAGGGACGGAGGTGGAGCTATGGCCCCAGTCTGCCTCGCCCACCTACACGGTGGGTGGGTGGGACTTCTGCCAGGTCATGGCTGCATCTGGCATTGATAGAGAACCGGAACTTCAGGTGAGCAGCCGCACATCAGCCACGGCCTGGATGGACTGGTGGAAGCGCACTGCCCACCGTGACCTAACTAAAAATGCACTTATTTTCCATCCTCTGGCATCCTGATGTAAAAACGGAGGTCCCCACGGACTGGCAGGAGGTTTACTCATCCAGAAGACAGGAAGCTTCGGACCCTTTGCCCTCAACATTCCTTGTTTTGCAAGGGGAAGGAGAAGACGGGACAATAAGGTGACTAAGACGGAGGAAATCCTGTCTGAGCTCAGACTGTCTCAGGAGGAGAGGGGAGGGTGCGGCGGAACCTGGGGGGAACCAGGGGAAGGAAGGTGGCTTTCAGACAGGAAAGGAGACTGTCTCAGGTCCTTACTTGGTCACGACTTGGCCGGTGGTGACAGGGAGGAGAGTCCCAAGTAAGGAGGCTCAAGAAGGAGGCGTGCCCTCCCTGGCCCGGCGGCCACCTTCCACCCATGGCCCTGCTCACCTGGGAGCTGCCAGTTCTCACTGTGACAACAGGAGAGAGCGGGACGCTGTCCCAGAGCACAGGCCTGTCAGGAGTGGGGTGGAGGGCGTCCTCCTGCCTCTCGAGAGCCTCTCCCTGGGACTGATGCCTCTCGGTCACGTGCCAGCCAACACCTTCCCCTGCACCGTTCAATAAGAAACTCTTTGTCTCTCCACCTGTCCTGGAAACAGTTTAGTTCTACCCTAACTTTCATTAACATACCAACGTCCTCCTTTGCTGACATGTCTTAAACTTGAGGGCAGCGCACCTATGCCGCTTCTTGCCACATGAGGGACTTCGCAGGGACACCTGCCCCACGGCTCCGCCTCCTGGTCACCAAGTGTGGCCTTCCAGGTGCTGTGAGGGCACCGCATGGTCTCAGTGTCCTGGGCACCATGGGCCTGGACGACGGGAACCTCTGCCCCACGTCCCTCCCGTGTCCCAGTCAGGCCTCAGGTCCTGCTGCAGCCTCTGTCCCCGTGCCCATCCTGGCAGCCTGGCTTGAGACAGTGCTCCCCCCGGTCCTCACAGTGCTGGGACGTCAAGGTTTTGGGTCTTCAGCGTGAAGACCCATATTGATTAAAAACCAAAACACCTACGCCGAACAGCCTTAGCTGACCTTAGCCAGGTGCCGCCCGCTGAGGTCGCTACTGCCCTGGCTGCAAGCTCCCCTGCTCCCAGGGCACGCTCAGGCAGTAAGAGCTAGTTCACTCTGTCTTAGAGACCTACCAAGCATGTGGAAAGTTGATTGAGTCAGCCAATATCACCAGTCAGGAAGGAGCTGGGGCAGGTGTCACACCCAGACCCACGCTGGCCGCATCCCACAGAACCCCTGCCACGGTGTGGCCCGTCTGTGGTCCCTCAGCACCAGTGCTCCCTGAGGAGCACCACTGCAGGCGAAACGCATGGGACCGAAGGAGGCAGACTCGGCCTCCAGCGGGAGCCTCCGCAGGGCTCTCGCGGTGGACGGCCCTGGACGGCACGTCGCCCTTGTGAGTTGGAAGGTACAGTGGAGTGTCGGGGGCGGGGGGCGGGATTGTCCACTGCACCGTTCCCGCGTCCTCACCCCCTGGCCTGGACGTGTGGCCACAGGAGAATGGGCGTCGCCACGTGTGCGTGGACACTACTCCTAGAGAACTGAGGTGTTCGCCTGCTGGGTGAGCTCCCCAGGAAGGAGCTGGTGACACAGGACCTGTGTCGGGAAGCGAGGGGCGTAAACCCAGGCACCCAACTCCTCAGTGGGCCACAGCTGCCCACCTGTTGCTCGTGGGCGGCTTCAGTGAGGACTCCAGCCGCAGGACAGTGCAGCAGGTGTCAGCGTCAGAGCTGGCGTGGGCCCAGGAGAGGGGGCAGCGCCTGCACGCTGTCCCTGGCCTCCTGTCCAGCTAGTCTAGGCAGGCCTCTCACTCCCCACGGGCTTTGGTAACACCCTCTCTAAATGTGACGGCAGAACCTTCCAGAGCCTCCCTCCGCTCCGACACAGTGCCGCGCTGGCACGGCCTCCTCCCCTTTGCACAGCCGGGCGGATCTGCCGCCTGGCCTGGGATTTCAGACGGGACCTGGAGAGCGGGGCTGTGCGTCCACAAGACTCTGGGTTCTGCTGTGGCCCCCTGGGCCCACTCCCATGGACTCCCTGGCCGTCCTCGGGCCTCTCCCGAGCACCATCTCTTCAGTCTCTGCTTCTCCGAGCTCACGAGGCGGCTCAGTCAGCCCCCGCCCCCGGCTCTGGCCTTCCATCAGGGGGACCCTGAAAGACGCTCGGTGTCTGCTGCTGCCTGGGCCGTTCTTCTGCCTCAGCAGCCCAAGGGGGAAAAGAGGGGGCCCGCCCACGTGCCAAGTACGCATGTGTGCACGGGGGCAGGGCGTGTGCTCTTTCTCAGCTCCATCTATCCTCTCACAGCAATCTCTACGGGCAGGGCCGTCGGCAGGGAACGTGGGAGCCAGGCTGAGCGTGAAACCCAGGACTCCTCCAGTCTGAACACTCGCTCTGCACCACCATGCCTGCACCGTGAGGTGACACGTGACCTGGCACGCCCTCCCCAGGGGGATTTCTCACCCTGGCACCATTGGGTCCCAGCAGATCCCACCAGAACTCTCCAAGGGCTTCCTTCCTGTCTCCCTCAGGGCCCAGCACTACCGGGGGCTGAGGACCACGGAGGAAGGGGTCCCAGCCCACAGGCCCCGGAGCTGGACCGACAGTCTCCCGCGGCTCTTCCTGATGTGTTTGAGGTGACTGCGCGCTCACTGCTAACAGGCATCTCTGTCATCTAAGGGACCAGCAGAGCCTTGGGCTCGTGGGGCACGTGGTCTTGGGCCCGTCCAGCCTGTGCCTGGTTCTCCAGGGCCCTGCTGCTCCACAGGCAATAACGGACCTAAAAGTGCTCCACGTGCGGGAAGACACACTGCACTGCGATTTCTACCAGGTACCAGATAATTAGTCCACACAACTCAAAAACCAAATTCTTCTGTAATTCCCACATGAGAGATCACTGACCTGGGCCAAAGCAGCAAAATAGGAATTTTAGGGTGGAGTTGAAACAATCCCTAGGAAAAAATGCAAATCTTCCCCAGGCAGCCCCAAACTCCCTTATCACCACATACAGCCACTGCCATCCACTGGGGATAGCACTTAATTTGGAAAAAAAAAGTGATAACAATACATTCTACTGTCATGTATAACTAATTAAAATAAATTTTAAAAATACTTGAAAAAAGACCTAGTCTTTTACTAATTTTCCGTGACCATATTCCTCATTTAAAAGATGTGTTTGAACACTGTCCATTACACCCTCAATCACTTCATAACGACCAGTTCACTGAGGCCCCCAGGCCTCAGGCCTCGGAGTGCAGCACCAGGGTCAGCTCTGGAGCGGGGAGTGGAGCCTGAACTCTGCACCCTGCAGCCGCAGCTGCCGCGAGGGAGGCACATTTTTGCATGAAAAGGTGGATGGTGGGTGGAGACATGTCCGCGTGGGCAGTGGGTGTAAACGACGACTTTCGACCTGGATTTCTAATGATGTCTGGAAGTCCCATCAGTTGGAGATGGCACATGAGTTAGGCTGTTCAAGGGGGGTCCATTCCAGCTGGGTCCACGGGTGGGCCCAGGCATCCTGACCTCTGCCATGTGGGTGCGGATAGCAAGGGGACAGGGCGTCCTTGGTCCCCCAGGGGCCGAGGCCCGGAAGCAGATGCGTGTGCTCAGGACGGGTCTGACGGGCTGGTCAGAGGTGGTCCCATCCCCGCTTCTCATTTCTGGTTATCGGTGGCAGGCCGGTGACAGGCAAATGTGCCAGGCGACAGCCTCTGGCTGTGGGCCATCCTTGTTCCTGGCCCCTTTTGCCAGCCCCTGCCTGAAGCAGGGCTGTGGCCACTGGGAGGCTGCTGCCTCCCATCCCACCACGGTGCAGTCCCGTGGGGGCAGGGGCTGTGCGGTGGGGCCCAGGGAGGCGGGGCTCCTGCAGACCACTCCTTCCCAACCAGCACGTGTCGTCACCCTGGGGGAAGGCAGGGCGGGGCTGTTCTCCACGGCTGGCGAGGACACTGGCCTGACAGACTACTAGGGCCAGAGGTGTGAGCAGCAACAGGAGGCTGCCGAGGCCCTGTGTCCTCCCTGAAGCCACACCATCAGGCCAGCCTCTGTTCCCGTCAGGCTCAGGAAACATGGAGCAGCCCCCGCCCCCCAGCTGTCCTGTTTCCTCTGCCTACTCTGCTCTCAGAATTGCAGGTGACTCAGATGGGGTTTCCCCAGGAGCCAAGGGGTTCAGCTGCGTACCCTCCCGCTCCATTCTGACGCCCGTTACCTGCAGCCAGAGCCAGTCCACGGGGGGCCCTACCTCAGAAGCCAGTCACCTGTGCTTCTGACCCGTGGCAGGGCCAAAGGTTGGGGTTCCCATGACCCCCTCTTTGGGTTGGACTAACTCGCTAGCGTGATCACAGATCTCAGGGGAGCACTTTCATGTGCTGGTTTATTACACAGGACACAGGTGAGGGGACCACGGAGCAAGGTATGGGGAAGAAAGGCACGAGCGTCCACGCCCTCTCTGGCGCCACCTCCAGGAACCTCCACGTGTGCTGCTCTTTGAGAAGCAAACCAGTGTCTCTGAGTTTTTAATGGAAGCTCCAATACGTAGCTTTGGCCATTGGTGATCAGTCAATTTCCAGTCCCTGTCCCCTGTCCAGAAGTTGGACTCTAACCTTGCCTTGGCCTTTCTGGTGACCAGATCTCATCTGCAGCTACCTATGGGAGCCAGCCATCAGTCAAGTCATTAGCATACAAAAGGACGTGATCACCGGAGATTCCAAGGACCGTGGGAGTGATTGCCAGGAAACAGGACAGAGAGCAAATACCATGTACACTGCACCCGGGCCAGGAAGGGTGGGCAACAGCACCGCCCTCGGGGCCTCCTAGGAGACCTGGGGGTGACCAGGAGATGTGGACGTGCTTTCCCCCCTCCTTGTTCAGCTTGCCTCCCGTGAGGGGCAAACTGCCTCTTCCATGTTTCCAGGAAACAGTGACTTCTGTTTACTTGAGAAAAGAATGGGAACGATACTTTCCTCTTGCTGGGACATCTGCTGTTCCCTAGTGGGGGACTCCCTCTTTCTTAGCCCTCTCTGGGCACTTTCATGCCTGCCTGTGCACACCAAATGCAGCTGCTCACGACTTCTAAGGGACACTTTAAAAGATGATCATAGTATATGAGATCATTGGATCTGTAGAAAAGTGGCAAAGACAGTGCAGGCTCTCTGTGTACCCTGTACCCGGACAAGACACGGTGTTAGCATCTTGCGTGACACGGGCATGCAGGCAACGTCAGGCGATTAACACTGACACCTTAGGCCGCAGACTCGGCTCCCCCATCTTTCTGCTCCAGGGCACCCCAGCGTACTGGGAGAGCTGGGTCCTACAGAAGAGCTCGCTGCTCCGGTGCGGCCAGCCTCACTCACTGCAAGGGCACGTGCTTCACAGAGCGTGGGAAGAGCAGGAGTCTGACAGGGTGGCAGAAGGACAGGGCCCCAGCAGGGGCCTGGAATCCAGTGGGGAGGCCAGCATTCACCAGTGAAGCTCTGGCCACTTCTACTTCCCTTGAAATTCACTCCCTGACCACAGGCGCAGGATTAGAGAAAACCACGGAGTCCCCTTAAGATGAGACGGCATGGCTTTCTTTCATGAATAATAAAAATGAAACCCACTGTCAATAAAATCAAGGGCTGCATCCCAAGATACTGTCGACTTGAGGGAGGGGCCACCAAAGGGGAATGCAGAAGGTAGCTGTCCAAAACTCTGCCTTTCCTCCTCTTCAACTGGTCAAGTACCACTTATTTGCCACATTCTAGAAGCTTCTCTACACCATGAAGACAACAGCCTCCTGTAGCACATTTCTAGGTTGCATGCTGGAGCAGCCCAGATGCTCACGGTGCAAGCCTCCTCACTGCAGGGCACACCTAAGACCCCGCTAGCCCTCAGGCCTCCGTGAACTACGGGGTCCATGGAGAGGTGGTCAGGCACAGGCTGCAGTGCTGGCTCTGTCCGGGGGCACGTGGTCACCCGGAGAGCACCTGCCAATGCCTGCCACACAGCTCTTCAACCTCCCTTCTTAGCCTGGTCCTCGCCCTGAGGACAATTGGCCAGTGAGTAGCCAGGCTGGGCAGGCCCACTGCGCTGACTGCTGGTTCACAAGGTGAATTAGCCCCGGCCAGGTCCAAACTGTCCCTGCCGCTTCAGCAGTGGGGCGAATGCCAACAAGCTGGAAGGCCAGAGGCCCCACTGGGAGCTTTCTCTAAACCCTCTCATCAAAAGCTTTTCAGACGCAAAAGCTCCTGGTAGTGAGGCTCCACTAGGCAGCCTTCCACCGAGGGCAGGCCCGGTGCAGCTTCCCCCTGGGTCTGCACCATTTAAGCTGGTCACCATTTTCTTTCCTTTTCCCCAGACACACAACTGGACAGTACTTTGATTTGTATTATTCTAGCAAGATGCTTGTTTCCTGTTCTAGAACGTTTCCCTTGAATTTCACGTACTTTCTCTCTCTGGTTCTGCACGCAGCCCCGGACAGCGCCAGAGCCTGTCCTCCTGCCTTTGCTTTCTGCTCTTCCTTCCCTCCCACCTCTAGCGTGGCACGCTGGTGACCAACCCCACTATTATTTATTGTGGCCAAGTCATCCAAGCCACCCAGGGAGAATCACCTCCACCGCCTCTAGAGGGCTGGATGTGTTGGTGTTCCGTGGAGAAAAGGGGGAACTTGTGCTGTTCTCCTTCTCGGGACCCAGATTTTGCACAACGAGACCAAGCCTCCAGGAAGAGCAGAGCACTGTCCTCCTGACTCTACGGCCGTGTTCCAGAAGCCTCTCAGCACACCTCCGCTGAGGCCCCAGAAAGTGGACCGGAGGCCTCACGACTCTGCTGCTGCCTCTGAAGGGAGGGAAAGGCACTGCAGCTTGCAGCAGAGTCCGATGAATTTTCCAGGGCCTGGCTCCGGAGGGCCGCTTGGAAACCCAGGCTGGCGCCCAAGCAGCCTGCAGCCTGCTCTTCCTGGGGCACAGTGCCTGTGCCCCAGGGTCTCCTGGTACACACGCATACCTACGAGCACCTGGGTTACTGTCCCTCTCCCCCTGCCCTGTCTGTCTCCCAGGCTGAGGTCATTAGGTGGCCGCCCAGCCTGCTGCTATTTGATGTCAGCGAAGGCCTTTGTTCTCTGGAATTCTCTTCCTCCAGAATCACACAGGACTGGGCCTCAGATCTTCAAGGCCGCTGCCCAGCCTCTTGAGATAAGTAACAATGCTCAGCGTGGCTGCAGTGAGAGCTTTTAAGTCCCAACGAAGGTCAGGAGCACGCAGCTGCCTGCAGCCGAGTGGGCACAGTTTCAAGAGCCTGGGGTCCTAGAGGCTGCTTAGAAACCAAGCTTGTGCCAAGGCAGCCGTGGAGCCCACTCTTCCCAGGCACAGTGCCCGGGCCTCGAGGGTCTTCACTCACTCAGACTCACTCAGACCCAGCAGACACCTACTGGCACTTGTGCCATGCACGACACCCCAAAGCACGTCACATGCACCCTGTCATGTGACAACTTCCGAGGAGGACACTGTTCTGAACATCCCCGTTCTTCAAAGACACCGAGGCCAGCAGAGCATCTGCGTTAGGCAATAACCCGGCACCAGCTGACCAGGAGGGATGGAACCTGGCAGCCACCTCGGGGGAGGCTGGGGTATCTACCTGTGCCTTTGGCTCCATGGCATTGCATTCAAGTGTGGGGCCTCTAGAAATAAGGCAACTTGGGCAGCAGCGAGTGGCCCCAAGTGGTCCACACAGCAGCACCCGGCCCCACCCTGGGTCCTGAGCGGATTCCTTTTCTCCCTTGATCTGTGTTCCCAATTCTCAGAGCAGCAGAGGGAGATTCCACGTCCTGGAATCAGTGTGTGGGCTTTACTGTTAATTCAAGGTCAAGGCCAAGGCCAAGGAGAAAGCCCCGCACAGTGGGGAGACCTACAGACTAAAACTCAGGAGCACTTTTACTGCTGCCTTGGGATCCTGGAGGCTCCACGTGGCGGGCGAATGCCTAGCTCTGAAGTCCCTTAGTCACTTAAAAAGAGAAAGCTCTTGGGCACATTATCTACATTTTGTGCCTCCCTCCCCCCTCCAAGCTGTAAAATGGTAGTAATAAGTCACCTTCTTCAGGTATGCTTTCTGAGGAGGCTTTGATGTATTAATGTGCACAAATTGGCACACAGAAAACACTCATTAAATAATGACAGAGGCTTTTCACTGACGTGTTCAGCTGCTTCTGCACAATGCTCTGAAGATACAATTGTAGCTCTTTCCTTGAATGGACCCAACCCTGGGAAGAGTCCTGATACCACAGACAAGGAGGCGAGATTCCTGAGGCCAACACACAGGGAGGAGCTGAGTCTGCCACAATTAAGAGGAATTTAATGAATGTAGCACAGAGTCAAGGGATTGATTTCATGGCTAACAGCTACTAAAGCTGGTCAATAAGAAGCAAACAGAAGATCAATGCTTTGTTGAACTTAACAAACTGCACGCCTGTCGAACGGCACATTGCTAATGTCACTAGGAAAATCACTAAAATTTTTACCTATTTTTATTTGTACATTTAGAATCTAAAGTCCAGAGAAATGAAATAGATTGGCAAGTGACCTCAACTGCCTCTCAACACTCAGCTCAATGGCTCCCCAACTTTGGCATAATGTGGGAATGCAGACTCCCAGGCTCCACCTCACAAAGTCCCACCAGAGGACCTGGGACAGGGACCAGAATCACAGTTTCTACCAAGCTTTTCCAGGTGATTCTGCTCTGTGGGGGCCAAGGGCTCTACTTTGGGGAGTTCTGGGCAGTGCATGCCTTTGGTCCCAATGAAGGATCAAGGGTCAAAGAGACTGAGGGTGAGTTCACAGCACCTGGCAGGATGGGGGAGACACAGAGCTGCCCTGCAGGCAGCAGGCACCTGGCCTCCAAGACAACGTGGGGACATTCACTCCTGCAAAGGGTGGCAACCGAGGCATGGCTCATAAGGTAAGGCTCATAGGGCAAGCTATGTTTGGTGCCTCAGTTGCCAGACAGCGAGCCCTTTCCACCAGATTTAGGATTGGCCCCCAGTAAGAATTCCTGGGACTTACCATCCTCAGGCAGGAAGACCTGGATATGTCAATGGCGGTTCTGGGGTCAACACACCAATGTGCACACTTGAACCCTGCCGGGCACTCTCTGAGGAACTCCTCTGTGTGTGTGTGTTGTTTGGTCTATAAATGTGGGCCAAGTCTCCCATATGATGTGCGTACAAGGACCCTCAGAGTAATGGGGTTGTTTGATAGCTAGGTTCTGCTCTGCGCGAGTCAGGACTGTGAACAGGAAGAAGAGAGGCCCAAGGTCTAAGAACACTCTGGCCTAGTATACACTGGGTAAAACCTCCAAGCTCCTCCACTTCCTTCCTACTCTGGCCCCCGAACCCAAGCAGGCGGCTCTTTCTACATGACAGTGGTTTTCCTCATTCACTGCCTTTAGAAGCTCTGCATGTTTTACTTTAGCAGGACGGTGTGAAAATATCAATTTAAATAAAACCACAAACACAGTTACCCCACTGAGTGCTCTTGGCAGAGTGGAGCCCCAGAGACCAGGGCTAGTTCTGGTTGGGACCCCACTTGGGGCACTGGTTGCTATGAAAACAGGTATTTATTCCATCACACACTGAACGGAGGTGGGTGGAGACACCTAGCAAGTGCCCTTGATTTTCACTCCTCTATACATCGTATCCCTGAAGAGGCCACCACACTTGTGCTGATTTAGCATGGTAACAGCAAAATAAAAGTGGTGGCTACTGCTTAAATTAAATGTGCAAAACCCCACCCTGTAACCAACCACTTGCAATGACAATATTGGCAGAGCTGCCTTAAGTGGGGGGGCTGTGCCCAGGAAACCCTCTCAGGTGGGAGGGCTCCCACCTGTGGCTCACCCCAGGCCAGACCACCCCTCAGGAGGAAAATGGGTTTCTCTTTCATTGTTCCCACAAGATGGTTAAAATGACAGGGTGGTCTCCTCCTCACCAGCTCATTTCCCCCAGAGCCTCCGATTTAAAAATCTAAAGCCCTCTGTCCATGGCAGGGCCTGGACACCAACCGCAGGGCTCCACAGTGACTCTTCTCGCCTCCCCAGGGCCGCGTGTCACTGCCAAGTGACTGATGGCCTCTCTTTCCCTGCTCTAGGCAAGGCTCTCCTTCAAGACACTAAGGCAGGGATGAGATGCCTTTCCCTGCCTTAGGCTACAGTTTTAATTATGAGCTCTCCTGAGAGCGCCGCCCTGCAGTGCGCAGCTGCAGGACTGGGGACCGAACAAACACACCCTCTCCCCGTCTCTCTCTCAGGTGGGCACCGAGACCTGCCTCCTGAAGGCCACCCGCGCGTCCTAATCCTCGCGGGCGCGCAAATCCAAACGCGCAAAGGCCGAGTTGTACTTACCGCCAAGACGCTCTGGGCCAGGAACCCCATGGCCAAGGTCCCCAGCAGCAGCCACCTGCATGGGAGAGGGGGAAGAGTGACATGAACGCGGGCCCCGACTTGTCCGTTTCTGAAAGTTACCTGCTAGGGCCCCCTGCGCCCGGCCCGAGGGAGTAGGCAGAACTCGCTTACCTCCGCCAGGCAGGGCCGGCCGCCGCGCACCGCTCCTGGCCCATGGTCCCAATCTGTCCTCTCGGCTCCGCTCAGTCCCTCCTAGTCTGAAGGCCAGAGACAAAGCGGGTTAGCGAGCGGGTGGAGAGGCAGAGCCCTCGCCGCGGGTCTCCGTCCCCGCGGTGCGCCCCTGGCTGCTTTGCAGGGGTGATCAGAGGCCGTTCCACGACGAGAATGAAAAAGGGGGGCCCTCCCTGTAGGCCCTGGCTGGTCCCGCTTAGCCCAGGCAGCGCGATTCCGGTTGCCCGACTCCCCGCCTTCCCACCCCGACGCAGAAGAGTGCGCAGCCCCAGCCCGCACGGGAGCCGGGAGTCCGCGCCCTGGGGCCTGGGTCTCCATGCCGCCTGGGGGTCGCTCTCACCTCGGCTTCGGTCGTCAGGGGCTGCTGCCTACGCGCATTGGCCCCTCCAGAAGCGCCCTCCGCGGCACACCAGCAGCGCGGCCCGCCTCGCTGGGCACCGGCCTCGGGGGCCCGGGCGCCCGCTCGCGATCCTCGGCCCGGACCCGAGGCGCAGGGGGTCTGGGCGCTGGAGCCCCTGGTGCAGAGTGCGGAGCCCTGGCGTCCCGGTCCGCGGCGAGCGCAATTCCCGAGCTGCGCGCTCCCGCCGCCTCTCACCCGCGCCGCAGGGTCCTCCCCTTAGAGACGCCGCCCGCGCCCTGCCTAGGGGAGGGGGCGGCGCCAACAAATTGAGCTCGAGCGGCCGCGCGCAAGTCTCCGCTCCGAGCCGCCGCGCCCGGGACGGTGCGCAGCGCTCACACCCCAGCCCTCCGAGAGCGAGCTGCCCGCCGCGGCCCCCCGCGCGCCCGGCCGCCGTCCCCCGCCGCCCCCCGCCGCCTCTCGCCGCTCCGGGCGCGCCACCATGGGGCCCCGGCTCGGCGTCTGGCTGCTGCTGCTGCCCATCGCCCTTCTGCTCCACGAGGAGCACAGCCGGGCCGCTGCGAAGGTGAGTCCCCGGCCGGCTCCACTCCCCGGCCGCCCCGCGAGGCCTTTGTCCGGCGCCCAGCGCCAGCCGCCCACTCGCCCCTCAGGGGTCGCGCGTAGCACGCCCAGGTGCACTCTTCGGCCGGTCCCGCTGGTGATCCCGGTGGGCTGCGGTCGCGCATCCATCACGGAGCCTCCTTTGTTATGGTCCGGGTACGGGAGAGTTAGGGAAGTTCTCCCGGCCTTTGGAAGGGACCAGAAACTTAGAGCGCACCTCGGCGGGATGAGGGTGTACAGGAGCCAGCGGGACTTGAACCCGCCTCGCGGAGATGTTCAGCGGCCGGCCGCCTTCACCTGCCCTGGGTGCTCGAGGGGGTTGGGGGGCTGGAAGGGTGGACACGCGCACCCCACGCTGCTCAGAGCCCCGCACATGTGTGGGCTCTGAATCGCTTTGGGCGTGTTTCTCGTTGTTTGGAGACTCTGGTGGTTGAGGCTGAACAGCTCTGGGCCGTTTGCCTGGAAACAGCTGTCTCTTTGCTTTCCCACGACTTTTGTGTAGCCTAAGGCACGCTGAGAATCGACTCGGGCTCTCTGGGTACATGGGCTTGAAAGTGACCGTCCTGGACTGGCTGCCTGTTACTAGTGTGTGTTTTAAAATTATAACCATATTTGTATTTGAGTGTGAAACTAAAGTGAAACTCCATCTCATTGTTTTATGCACAAATTGTTTGCTTAGTTTTCATTTCCTCTAGCTATGTGCTTGCCCAGAAAGGCTCTGGAGATCCGCTTGCAGGAGTCGGCTCTGGACCCACTGCTGTTCTTTCCTTTTTTTCCCTTCTCCTCCAGAGAATAGAGCTTCAGCTCTTAGTGTCACAGCCCAGCAGTCCCAGAGGCCAGAGGTGTGGCCTCTAAGCACATTTTGATTTTTTTTCCCCCCTTAAATGCTAAAAATGATTTTTGCTACTTGCCAGATTTCTCACACTTAACTTTTTTTTAGTCTTAGCTTTCCTTAGGCTTGCCCTTGGGTTTGTCCTTTAAAAATTTCAGTTCTCTTCTGGGAGAATGAGATTCAATAACTCCACTTCACTGTGTTTAAGTTCTTAACTGTTACATACTAGAATAAACTGGAAGTGTATGCGGCGTCTCAGAACTGAGAGCTTGCCTCTGCCATGGCAGCTCCTTCATTGGATACCGAGAGCGCTGTGATTACATCAGCAGTCAGCTTCAGAGTGTTCTCCCGCGCCTGGTCTCGCCCTGCGCCATAGCCAGCTGTTTAAACACCCTTCTGTAATGATGACAAAAATACTTTCAGGAGTGGGCTCCAGAGTCCTTTATTTTGGTTTAGAAATGTTGACCAAAAGATTTCACACTTCTAAGACAAGATTGGTAGGCCTGATGGCAAGGCGAATCAGGGAATGTTCTCTGTTGGGAAATATGAACCACTGTTTGGATTTAGATTTTCTGATTGACAGTGTTAGCAAAGCAAAGCTAATTGTGAGAGCTAGCTTTTCAGACATCTGGGACCTTAAAAGGAATGAAGCACTCGCTCAAACTCCTCTTCTTACCTGAAAAATCAAACTCAATGTGGAGTTTGGGATTATTTTACTTCCCTTTAGATATTCTCTAATGGCTAAGTGCATTCCTGGCTCTGAGCTTTGCTCCATTCCTCAAGGTATCATAGACTGTCTTAGGAAATCTTGCATGTGGCCACTACCATCACCAGTTACCTCTAAGATATTGTCAGTACATTGTATTTTTCCTGGCTGAATTAGAGAAAAGTGATTAATATGTGTATTTTTTGTAAACTTAAGGGTTTACAAGAAAGTCCACTTAAAAATAATATCTTGCAGCTTTTAAATCTATTTTCCTCTTCATGCCATCAATAACATTTTACTTACCTCCTTCCAAAACCAGCTATTAGGTACACCAAAATGTTGAAATAATGTCTATATTAATCCAAGCAAAATATAACTTAAAAATACAGTTTGAATGAAAAGGTGCTGTGAATTTGTCACATCCTAACTCAGAAGCCAGCAGACATGCCTCTTGGCTTGGATCACCTGCTGCTTTGGTGTTTGAGTCCTACTTCACCTGCGTTTGCAGTGCCTAGTATGTGCCAAGGCCAAGCTAGGCTTTGATTTCCTGTGTGAGAGGCTGTTTGACCTGCATCTGACCCTGTGTGCTGTGATCACACTGTTCCTTTACTTGTGGATGGATTTTCAAATCATTGATTTTCAAATCATTGATTTTAAATCATTAGTTTTCATTTCCTCTAGTTATGTGCTTGCCCAGAAAGGCTCTAGAGATCCCCTATTTTTTTTTTTTTCTTTCAGGCAAGAGGAGAGGAATAGGGCGTAGGCCAGAGATAAAAATGTGCCCCCATAGTTCTGACCATGAGTACCTCTGCTCTGGCCATGCAGATATCCCGACCTGAAATGAGCCTCCCTTCTGCAGCCTCTGACTCCCCTTCCGACTGGTTCTGGGTGATCCATCTTAATATATTATTTCTGGGGATCAGAAATGTGAACTTTCCCTAAGTGTGTTGATGGCTGCCCAGCAATCTTATCACCTCCTGACCATTAGTCAGCACTCCTGGGACCAAATGATCCAGAGCTCAAACAAAGTGAGATTTAATTCCCCTGCAAGAATGGACCAGGGGAATGTGACCGAGAGGAGAAGCTGGTTTCCGAGTAGTCCAACAGCAGTGCGTGGAGCATGCCAGCCCTTATGCTTTCTGTGTGTGGCAGGGGACCAGGCACAGGGAGGCCTCTGAGCCCCAGCAGAAAAGATGATGTACATCAGCCCTGTGTCTGTCAAATTGGGCTCTTGCATGGGTAGTGGTGCTACAGATTAGTCACAGGCATACAGAATGGGTGTGCTTAGGGCCAAGAAGAGCCTAAATTTCATGCTTTTATTAAGCAGGCGATTGGGGGACTCTTTGAATCCCAGGCCTCAGTTAAGACCCGCACCTTCCTCTCACGAACCTGTCCATTCTTCCCTTATTCCACACATGCATCTGGAACTCCGCTTCCTGCTCTGCCTAGCCAGGCCCTGACCACACAACAGGGAGTGACACCCTGTCTCTTCACCACGAAGGCCACAGACTGGTGAGAAATATTGAGAAAGAGACAGATAAATAGAATCCAGGCTGGTCAAGGCCATAATCAAGGGAAACCAAGAGCATAGGAATACCAGCTGTGGGAATCCACAGCAGCTTCTGGGAGGACAATCCTCCTCTGAAATATGGGGAAAAATAGGAGCTGTGACCTAGCTTATTGTTAGCGTGTGCTATCATGGTGTTGCCTTTGCACAAGGTATGATTCTTCCTGTCCCCTCTCAAGCCTAAGGGTCTTTGCATTGAATGAGAACCTTAAATTCCCTCCTTAGAGATATCAGAAGCCATTGTTTCTATTGTTAGCAATCTGGGTGGCTGACTTTGATCTCAGAGGGGCAGAGAACAGTGCAGGGCAAGGTCCGCGAGGAGAGTGACGTGAAGGAGCCCTAGCTCCAGCGTGTCTGTCTCTTCTCTCCAGGGGGCAGTCCATGGGGGCATTGGGGGAGTTAAATATGGATGACTGACTCCAGGCAGGAGTGCCTGTAGGAACTGACCCAGAAAACCTCCCCTCGCTGGGGCAAGGACAGAGGGAATTCATAAAACCCTGCATTATTCATTAACAAGAATGGCGACACATTTCTGGAAACTGTAAAGATGGCCTTAACGAGTTTGGTTATTTAGTGAAGAGCTGGCAAAGATTCTGCCTAGAAACGGAGCCCACAGATGATGCTGTGAGACAAATCCTTGTAGATATTGGGTGGACGTCAAGAATGGAAAATATCTCAACCCTTGTTTGGATGAATTACGACCGGACAACAATTAACCTAATGAAAGTGTCTCTCACAGGCTTGGTATTTTGAGCTCTTGGGATACAGTAAGCAAAAGCAACAATAGGAGGCCTAAAATAATATCATTAGAGCATTGTTCTTCCTGCTATTATTAAACAGCCCCTAAAAAAATGTAGCCGTGGAACAATAGAAAGACGTGTTCCTACTGTTCTTGTGCACACAATGCAAGGGTTAGAAACCAGAGTGTTTTCACTGGGAATTCTTTGAGGTGTTGAAGCTGCAGGCTTTACTGGGGTTAATGTTTCTCAGCTGGGCACACAGGGGCGGTCCATCCGGCTGCCCGCCATTGTTCTCCTGCATGAGTCCATCCTAGTTTTCTCTCTGTTCCTCTGTGACCTTCTCGCTCCCTAAGCCCTGCAGTGGGTGTGCCTTTGTTCTCCACATTCTCTCCTGGGATTCCTGTCATCTCTGTGAAGGTGACGCCACCTGCCTTCTTGAATCCACAGTCCGACGTCTTCCCCTTGCCAGGGACACTACACCTCAGCTGTCCTGCTCTGGTCAAAACTTAGCCAAGTGTCCAGAGCTGAGCCCGCCATCCTCACCCACGGCGGCAGCCCTCATGCCTCTGGGATTTCGGTCGGTGGCACCTTCTGTTTCCTGATGTTGAGCCCAGAGCCCACGGCTGTGCCTGGAGGCCTCAGGTCCCCCTTTCCGAGTCCCCAGGTCCCCTCAGTCACAAAGCCCCCCACTGCCTCCTGCATGCTTCTAGGAGCCAGCCCCGTCCTCTCCAGCGCCTCTTCCTGCCGCGTCCAGCCCCGCGCCTCCTGGATCCCACATGGCCACCTTGGCTGTGCCTTCCCTCCACAGTGAGGATCTTCTAATCATGTGGCCTGCTGCTCATGTCTCCCAACAGGCGACCGTGGGGACTGTCCGGAAGGGCTCTCTGTGCTCCGTGGAAGCCACTGTTTCTTCCTGTGCCCTCACCTCACTCCTTTCCCTTTTCTGACTGTAGTCTCCTGAGTCTCTTCCAGCAGGTCTCAGTGCGTCCTTGCACACCTGCCTCTAAAGCCAGACTTGTAAGGGAGAATGTGAAGTGTCTGGATTTTAAAAACTCCAGCTTAAACTTGAACTCTTGCTGTGCCACCAGAAGCAGTGTAAGCGCTTTGAGCCTCAGGTCCCTGATCAGCAAACAGGACGATCGCGAGGTCCGCGACTGCAGCGGCTTCTGCCCGTGCGTGCGAGAGAGGCACGGGGAAAGGCTGGTTGTCACTGCTGCCACGTGGCCAGTGCGGCATGGTCTTAGGTGGGTTGTTCTGACACCCCTGCCAATTACAAGACACTTGTGGATTTTTTTTTTTTTTAATTTTTGGTAACACCCTGACTGTGCCTGGGAGAGGGCCTGGCACAGAGGAGGAAATCATGAATTAATTACTCTTAATTGGATCTGATGTTTTTGCTCCCATTAGCACAGGATCCCCTGGGGAGCCCTAGTGGAGCTGCCTACTGGCTCATGGAAATTATGGGACATCGTCCATCCCTAAGGTATTATTAGAGGATACAAGGAGGATAATGCCAAGTGAAGGTGTTTCCCCTGAAATTAGAATTTGGAGCAGATATTTCACCACAGACTAAACATGAGTTGAAATATACACAATGCTGGACTCTTTATGTAAATAGTTTATTCCATGGCTTAGTAATATTCTTTGTAGAAGCTTTGCTAGGTTTGGTTTTCCATTGCATGCACACTATGAGAACGCTGTGTTATCTGAGCTGTGCTCACTGGATTTGTGGTAAGGTAGGAGATATGCAGATGTCCAAGTCAGACAAAAGAAATATCTTACCTGACGTGGGCTTTGATGTATCTGTTGGTTGTATCAACAGAGAAAGAGGCGTGATCGACCTTCTCATCTTCTACTCTTTGTTCAGAGTTTTGGAATTGCTTTTATTTCTTTAAAAAAAAATTTTTTTTTGCCCTTGTAGATGGATAGCACACCTTTATTTTATTTTATTAGCATTATTTTTTAATGTGGTGCTGAGGATGGAACCCATGGCTTTCACGAATTTGGTCATTTAGTGAAGAGCTGGCAAGGGCCAGGCAAGTGCTCTGCCACTGAGCTACAGCCCCTAAGTGCCATGTGGGTATGTTTTTGACATTTCTCGTTCTTAGGTAACAGCAAGAGACCCTGGCTATGAATTGGAAGAACCAGTTGCTCTATTCCCAGGTCATCAAACGCACAACGATCTGTTCATTGTTACCCATTCATGGAGAGGTTAGCTGATTGACATGAACGCTGTCTAACTCAGCAGAACATCTAGAGACACAATATCTAGTTGACACTGATTAAAATCATTTAAAATCTTTGTTGAGTTTCTGCTTTAGAAAGTAAAGATACTCGGGTATGGAAAACAAACCCCAGTGTTTCCAGTTGTAACTCAATGTATCAAAAGCTACTTCCACAAACTTCTGCCTGTAGCACCTCCCACCTTAGGGGTGATGAAGACTGGGAACATGGTGATGCCTGGCCAGCTCGGTCTTCCCTTCAGAAGCAAAAATCACCCCTGGCACTCATCCTTTCTCACGTGGGGCATTTTGAAGGTTCTAGGTCTATATTTGTTTCCTGTTATAGCGTGTTGCAGATATGCCCAGGGATAACTACTTCAGTATTTTTCTTTTCTTTCTTTCTTTCTTTTTTTTTTTTTTTTTTTTTTTTTTTTTTTGTAGTTGGACACTATACCTTTATTTTATTTATTTATTTTTATGTGGTGTTGAGGATCACACCCAGAGCCTCATGCATGTTAGGTAAGGGCTCTGCCACTGAGCCACAACTCCAGCTATCTTTATTTTCTTAAAGAAATAATATATGATTTAATTGGTGGAAGATTTGGCCATTGGATCTTTAGATGTACTTCATAAAGTAACCACATTATTTTTATAATATGAAAAAAATCAAAATTTATTTTAAAATTTATGATGATTCTTTTATGTAACCACTGACTTATTTTTGAGAATAAGAGCACATCATCCAAGAGCATCAGCTTTAAAGTGTCATTTTTAAACACAAGCAGCTATTTTTTCCTAATTAGCTTTAATTTTTGAGCTGCACTTTGAGAAATTTAAAGAATACAGTGCCATCTTAACGTCACAGGCTCACCACTGAGCTGAGCGCAACATATGTGCTAGGGTCAAACTGTTCTTGTTTGGAACTTGATTTAAGGTGAATTATTATCATTATTTCTTAGATGCGCAAGGTTTTATTAGGTAAGAAGGTCACAGAACTTATAGTTTGGTGCATTTTTGTAACGTCCACTTGGAAAATACTTAACTTGGGGATCTTAAATCAAGGTCATTGTGTTTGTCAGAGGAGAGGGCTCATCTCAATTTCAAAGACCCCAGATTAGCTAGACAAAAGAAAATCCTGTTTTTCTAAGGACGGGAATTAAAGGATCAGATGCACACTTGAATTTTTGGAAGGACAATGGCAGCCTGTGGACACACCTGGAGGAGGGTCCAAGGACAGGCTGGTGCCGCCCTGAGCCCACCGCCCTGGCCTCCTTGGGTGTGAGGTGTGGTGACGCTGTTGAGGAGGAGCCAAGATGTCAATGTTTGTGAAGCTCTTGTGCAGTGCTTGCCTTGTGCTGGGCACTATTCTGTTTTGTTCCATGAAAAGCAGCCTCTGGGAAAGCAGCAGCAGAGTGATGGTATTACTGGAGGAGCAAGCACGGCACACCAGGGCTTGGCACCTAGCTCGGGGGTCCGGGTGCACCTGAGAGTCTGCATCTGGCATCCTGGGCTGCTGGGCTGGGGACCACAGGTCCTGCCTGTCTCCTCGCTTCCCCTGGGCGGCAGTGTGGTGGAGCTGGTGTCAGTGCCGCCCCATCTGGAGGCAGCCACCCCCTCCTGGTGCCCTGGTCTGCCCTCCAATTGAGGCTGAGCGTTGCCTGTAAAATGGCCTCTAGTTCTCCATTTCTCTTCGGTTATTGCTATTGCCCACAATTCCAGTTCCAGGGGGAGGCTGAAGGAGGGAAGAAGGTCTCAGAAGCTCATACATGGTACATCAAGAAGTGGATGCTGGGGAAGGAATTTGTCCTGGTCCCCTGTGAGCCTTCTTCCTCATCAGGAAAGGGCAGTGTGGTTTCTCATGCCCCACCTACCTCAAGGGCTTCAGGCCTGCACCTGCTGAGGCTGGCTCAGGGCATCTGGGTGGAGACTGGCCAAGGGCAGAGCCACGGCACCCACCCTTCCTGCCCCCTCAGCCTCTGCCCCTCCGTTCCCCTCGAGGAATTTCTGTTTAGTCTCTCATGATACCAAATCCATTTCCTGGAGATTAAAGACTATTTGGGGTTAGTGGTTTAAAGTAACTCTAAATTTTGGTCAGGAAATGGCCTATAAAATTAAGATAAAGTTGCCAAAGTAGGAAAATGGGCCAGGGGTGGGGAAATACTGTTCCCGGCATGGTTAGTTTAGCTTCTGGATCAGATCTATTATAGATAAATAATCAATAATATTCGCTGATAAGCAGGGGATGGCATTTTTAGTTTTGTGGGACGCGAAGTGGGCTGTTTTCTTAACTTGCCCCTTATTCAGAGTTTATCTTTAACAAATATTTTTGCTTATAAACAGTATGTAAACACCAGCTGGTTTTTATCAATTTGTTAAAGCAAGTCTGACCAAATAGCCATTGAGTGCCTTGATAATAATTAGATTTTGCTTTCCCAGATACTTGAAAATAGCAAGATTGTATTTCTTTATTCTGGAATTCAGACTCCTAAAACTTTAACAAAATAATAATTTTAAATTATTTATTGTTGACTTTAGATGTTTTCTCTCATGGAGATTATCATCTATGAACATGTTATGTGAGATATGTGTTTTTTCCTCTTGACTAAATCATTTATGACATACATAACTTTGGGCATTGTTTTAGGCTAGTAGCCAAATTTGTAACCAAAGCCCCCCACCTTCTTACATCAGTGAAAATAGAACAGTTAAGGCTAAGAATTGGCAAACACACAAATACAAGGTAATAGGCTTCAAGCTCAGTATCTTCTGGCATTTAAAATTTGTCCCGTAGGAGTGTTGGAAAGTGGGTTGGAAAGTGTGCAGGTGGGTAGAGTGGCTCTTGTACTTTGGGTTTGGATAAATGCCCAAGTTAAAGTCAGAATGGTTTTAATAATGGCCTGATAGATGTTATGCTGTATTGAGATGGTAACACTTGAGCTTTTTTTTTTTTTGACCCCAAAAGTTTTTCAGTTAGGTTATGGAATCTAGAAAGAGGATCATCCAATTGTAAACTCTGGAGCCAGAGGAGAGATGGGGTTGATTCTTTTTTTTTTTTTTTTTTTTGGTACCGGGGGATTGAACTCAGCGGCACTCGACCACTGGGTCACATCCCCAGCCCTTTTTTGTATTTTATTAGAGACAGGGTCTCACTGAGTTGCTAAGTGCCTCGCCATTGCTGAGGCTGGCTTTGAACTCGTGATCCTCCTGCCTCAGCCTCCCAAAGTGCTGGGATTACAGGCATGCGCCACCACGCCCGGCTAGATGGGGTTGATTCTTGACTCACCAGCAAGTAAATGTTTGGCCACCTTCTTAACCTGCCCATGCCTCGGTTTCCCCATCTGTAAAGTAGGGGTGATGATGCAGTCAATCATAGAATCACTGCAAAGGCCTCACACACACGGTGATGCCGCTGAAGCTCTCAGGTGGCCCCATGTCACGGGAGCTCGCCACGCTCGTCATTCCTGACTCCACAGTCCTGGCTTTGATTTTCACAGGTAAATTAAATTAGGAAGACTGAAAAATCCTCCCTTTTATCACCACTCCACGCCTTAAGATGAGATAAGCTTCTCTGGTAATTGATGAAATATTGGGAGCATAATGATATTCACACACTCAATTAAAGGTTTTTATGGCATAATTTTTGAGTTCTGTCCCCAAAGTATTCCAGGGTGGAAAACTGGGCTTTGATGCATGATGAAAATAAAACCAACAGAAGCCCAGGGGGGCCTGGGGACGTGGATCAGTGATAGGTAGTGACGTTCTTGCCTGGCACGTGTGAAGCCTGGGTTCCGTCCCCTGTGCAATAAATAAATAAATAAATAAATAAATAAATAAAAATTTAAAAAGCAAATGGAAATGAAGCCACCTTGGCTTTCCTGCCCCTAGTGGCAGCACTGCTGTGCTTCCGGGTTCCAGATCTTGTGACACTCTGTATTGTACAGCCAGGCAGAAGGTGGCATCTCCCTTAGAGGTCTTCCTGATGGTGGCCCCGTGACAGGTCACAGTTGAGTAAGATCCTTGGAGTCTTTTCTCTCCTCCTTGTCTTGGTACAGCAGGGCAGGCTGGCGGAGGGCCAGTCGCAGGCCTGTGGTGGACTTGGTGTGAGCACAGACAGGCATGGACGCATGCACGGCAGTGTCCCCGTGCTGAAATCCCACGTGTCCCCGAAGAGTCTGGTCCAGCCTCTGTGACAGAACGTGCTCCTGGCCCCCCAGAGGCTGCTTCCAGCCCCTGAAGCATTTGCTGCTAGTTGTCTCAGAACTCAGCTTGGCTGAGGACCCAAAGACACTCGGTAGGAGAGTGTAAAGGGAGACCTAGACGTGCTCACAGGCACCCCTGGGGGACCCTTGAAAAGCCCCCACGTGGGACAGCGCCATGCAACTGCAGGACTGCTCTTGCTGCGGAGTCTGTGCCTGTCTCAGGGAAGCGAGCGGCATCCGAGCCTGTTTCACTCAAGCACCATTTATGGGACGTCACGGCTTTTGTTCATTGAGTGTAGTCGGTGGACGCAGCTGTGATCGGACCTCCTGAGGTGGAATTTCATAGTCTGTGTGAACATACGTGCATTGTGTATTATACCGTGGGTGTGTGTGTGTGTGTGTGTGTGTGACATCATCCAGGCGTGCCATCAGCACTCACCGCACACCTGCTCTGTGCCGGGCTTTGGAGCAGACAGGTGGGTAGAGCTGACCTTAATGGCTCTCCATGGAACCGACATCCACACTCTGCCTTTTGTCAGGCTCAGCCAGGGTCCGAGGGTGGCCTCCTCTGCTGACTCAGAGACTCAGCGTGGCTCAAATGGCTGTAGCTGTAAGAAGAGAACCGAGGTCCCCCCAGGGAAGTGGGACCTCCTGTGTCCTAAAGCACATCTGTGAGACCGCCGGACGTGCAGAGTGGCTCCGTTTTTATGGGAGTTTTGAAATGTCTCTAGAGTAGGAAATGGGTCAGCTCCGTCCTCACCCTGCCTGGGAGCTAAGCAGAGCGAGTCGTGGGAAAGCTACCAGCCATCAGATGTGGAAATGCCAGATGTAGGCATGGGAGAGGACTTCAAAAGGCGGATGTGTTCTGGTGATGACAGTGTGTGTCCCAACAATAGTGATGCAAGAATATTGTCCTTTGCCTTAAAATTGCATTTCTCTCTGGCCAAGTCAGCAGGACCCGTGTACGGGCCGGAGGCGCACAGTGAGGAGGGGTTGCTGTTGTCATTGGCAGGGACATGTCCTGGGGCCTCCGGCTGCAGAGGACACCATGTCTTGTACCTCGCGGGGGTAACTGTGAGTCTGTGGCTTCGCGTGCCTTCTCTGTAAAGCCAAGCTCGTGCCCAGCTCCGCACTGGCTGCACTCAGAGAGCTCTGGCGCAGTGGCAGGCAGGCGGGCCCTTTGCTGCGACTCCACTGCCTGGTGACACTGGTGCAGGGATGGAGGTGTCCCAGGCTTCCTGGGCAAAGGAAATATAATTTGTGAGTCAGGACAGCCAGAAACACAAGACCCATTGCTATGAACATGTGGTTTAAACCAGAAAACATAGGTCAAAATTCTTGACAAAACGTGTGGCACATCTAGTCCAGTGGGCGGTGCTCACGCCTTATTATCCTGCAGCTGAGAAGCTGTTAATAAGAGGAAATGATATATGGTAAAATTCTCTGCATCACGCTACAGGGCCTTTTAGTGGGAAATAATTATAAGAATGATCCTTTGCTTGGTTTCTTAATTGGAATGTCTCAAAGTGTCAGCGAGTGAGGAGGGGGCAAGATCTGCCCCTGTTCCTGTGTCTGCACGCCATCTTCAGAAACACAGTCTGAGTTGGGATGCTGCCTCTGAGCCATATCTGCCATGTCACAGCAGAGTCCTCTGTGACCTGTGTCGGAATGACAGATGATTGACAGGCTGTTGGCACACCACGCCAACCTTGTAACGCACCTTGCTCTGACGAGAAGGAGCGGCGTTGACTTGAAAGCTGTGTGTGGTAGAGGAAGAGAATCAGGGTGCGTTTCCATTCTTAATAGCCTTGCAGGTGGGAGTAGCTGCCACCAGCTTGTACCTTTTTCCTGTCCTCCCCAGAGTCACAGACACATGTGAGAGCACCAGCTCTGACAGCCAGAGAACGCACAGAGCGGGCCTTCTGTGCACCATCCACGCACCCTGGTCCCATCTGCCTAGTGCAGGACGTGGCGATGTGCATGGTGGGCCACGGTGGCACTGCCTGGTGGATGTGCATTTGTGGATGACCCTGAGTGGCCTTCAGCATCTGTCACCAGTGGAACGAGGGGGCTGCAGATACTGTAGGAGACACTGTGGGGACTGAGAGTTTTTTAAGAGCGGCTGGTTTCTTTCTCACTGTCCCAGGTCCCTTTGAGTCTGAGGTGGGACTTTAGGGACTGGGAAGGTTGCTGGTGGCAACCCTGGGCATGCCACCTCCCGCTCATCTTCTGCGTGGAGACGACTGTCCTGGTGGCCACCGCCCCTCCCTGCCTGCCTGCCAGTGGACATCCTCTCAGCGCCAGTCCTTCCAACCTGCTGGGGTCTTGTGGGCAGCGTAACTGCAGCAGAGGGAGCCCCTGCGGGGGACTGTGTGGGAGGTCCTGGGAAGCAGGCAGTGGACCAAGCCAACTTCCAGGCTGGCTATTCCTGACATTTGGTCCCTGCTTCTCTTTCTGGTTGAAATAAATTAAACACAGAAGGGCAGGGGTACTGTAAGTGGGTGTGGGGGCACATGCCTGTAGTCCTAGTGGCTCAGGAGGCTGAGGCAGGAGGATTGCAAGTTCAAAGCCAGCCTCAGCAACTTAGCAAGACCCTGTCTCAAAAAATAAAAAATGCTGGGGATGTGGCTCAGTGATTAAGTGCCTGCAGGTTCAATCCCTGGTACCCAAAAAAGGGGGGGACACTTTATCATTTAATAAAAATCACTATTATTTATTATTATTTAATAAATTACCCCCAACTTAGAGTGATAGGTTGAGTCAGTGAATCATGGCCCACTCTGGACCACGCATGGCCTCTCTTCTCTGGTGGGCCCAGGAATGCTTGAAATCATGCAGATTTTAACGAGCCTGGGCACAGAGCGTGCGTAAGGAGGCCACACGTGAAGTTCTTCCACACGCACAAGGGCTGGGTGCCCCGGGCCCAAGGTCTGGAGGGATCTGGTAGAGGATTGCTGTAGAAGATCTGTGGAATTGGGCAGAGGCCCCTGAACTTGGCCGTGGATGGGGGAGCTGCCTTGCCCGCCGCCTCGGAAGCACTAGCTCTTAGAGGCAGGCAGGATGCTGGCCCTGCGGAGGGCTCTGGGCAAGTCCCTGGTCACGGAAGTCAGTCCTGGCAAGCATGGCCCGCATTGTCTGTGTAAGATGCTGGCGCCTGTCCCGTTTCCTGGCCCTCCGATGGCCCGTGCACGTGTGCAGCCCCGTCTTCCCAGCTGCACGCCACTCTTCTCTCTGGCCCTTCCCAGTCTAGCAGAGGGCAGGGGCACTGGGCACAGAACAGGTGCCCAGCCAGTGTCCGTGATCGGCCACGTGGTGGCCAAGGCCGTGCTAGGAAGCTGGGATTCAGAGGTGGACATCCAATCTGTGATTCTGCAGATGCAGAACTGTGGGATTAAGAGCTCAGGTCGGGGCTCTGCAAGTGGGAGGAAGAGGAAGAGTCCACTCAGGAGTCTGGGCCCAGGAGACGTGCCCCCGTGACAACGGGTAGCAAGTGTCAGAGCGCGCCTCGGCTGGGCGCTGCCCCAGGGAGCGTCCTGCGCTGAGGAAGGCCTGTGTCCACGGTGAGCCTGGGCAGGACAGCAGAGCTCTGTGAACCCCGTCCCCCGCACGGTCCCCATGAAAGGGGAGGGTACTGTAGAGGGTGGCCGCACTGTCAGGTCTGCCTGTGGCCTTGGGAGACCGTGACAGGTGGCAGCCCGCACTCCCAGACGCAGTGAGTGAGTTAGGGGGCGGCCAGGTAGGAGGAGACCGCGCCACGATCGCGCTCCTCCCCTTTCTACAGAGCTCAGGGGACAAGAGCAGGTCCTTCAGTGCTGGGAGGTGCTGGAGGAATGAGAAGACAGAACCAAAGGGTGCAAGAATCTGCTTTAAAATGTCAAACTGCTCAGGTGGCTTTTCACCAGAGCAGCCACTTGGCCTCTGTGGGGCCGTGGGGGCAGCACTAGGCTGAGAGTAGAGTGGTGTCAACCAGGGGCTGCGGCTGGGATTCCTGGACGGGAGAGCTCGGATCTGGCCCTCCGATGGCCTCTGCACACGCTCCAGGCCCAGACGGCCTCCGCCTCCGCTGTGTCCCCACTGTCCGTGCTCATCCTAGTGCACAGAGCCCCGTTCCTGGGACAGCTCCGTGACCCTCAGCTTCTGCCTCCACCTGCTGACCCCATGCCCTCCGTCACTGACCACCCCAGCCTAGGAGACCAAGGTCACCGGCCAAGAGCCAGACCAAAACAAAACCCCAGAAAAATGACAACATGGGGCGGAGAGGCCAGTCTGGTGACCAGGGTTTGAGGTGTGGATGGGTCGAGGCCCTGGTGGCTCCAGGAGTGGAGCCCGGCGCCGCTTCCCCAGGCGGGAGGAGGGGTGCAGCTGCTTCTAGAAATGCTGCTGTCGTGGTCGGGAGAGAACGGAGCCCAAGGGGAAGGGAGCAGGCGGAGGAGCAGCCGGGGGGGGGGGGAGGGCTGGGGCAGGTGGCCTTTTAAGGGCATCTCGAGTGCAGTGTGGACATGTGGTTGGCCGTTGGATGTACTGATTAAGAGGGTAGATCATAGAGGAAAGGATGCCTTAGACACAGACGTTAAACAGTGCCAGGACATTTTGATGATGAAAATGCTGCACAGATTGTGTTCCCTCCAGGAAGCTGGAAGATGGAATTCCAAGAGCTGTTCCACTTGGAGTTCTCAGCTCCTGTGTGCATGCAGGGTGAGCACAGCCACACAGATTGCATGGCCAAAGAATAAACTTCAGAAGGCCTTCAACCAGGCTTTCAGAGAGAAAAAAAAATCATTAAACCTTTACAACAGCATGTGAAAATTGCTGGCCACAAAACAGGGCGCTTCTGTTTAGAACAACACCGAATTGCCTGCTAACGGAAACAAACCCTTCCAAATGTGTCCCCAGCGTGGCTGCTGGGGCCCAGCCCTCCCTCCATACATCACTCTTCAAGGTTGGGCCTCTTTCATCATTTTGGGGGGCCTCAGAGCCAACCTGCTTGTCTTCCTTGAGGACGTGAAACACAAGGACCACTGCCCCGGCCTTGGTGGTCTTGATCACCTTGTGGAGAACATGCTTCCCCTGAAGGAGGGGGCTGACACGTGGCTGCAGCCGCTGACCTGTGAGGAGCAGCTGTGGCAGTGGGGACCTCGCAGCCCTGGGTTTGGGATTTCCACCTAGATGAAGCCTGAGACGTTAGTCCTTGGCCCCATGGAGATGCCCGCGGGTGCCTCCATGCGGCTATGGACGAGAGTCCTGAACACACTCACGGCGTGTGACCTGCGGGCTGGCGTGGCCGAGGTGTCCGCATACCCCAGGAGCCATCCAGCTGCGACTCTGATTTGGACGATCCCATCCAAAGTCATCTTTGGTGAACAGATATTGAAAACAGGCTGAAATCGGTGCACACAAGACCTGTAGCAGCTTCGTGGAAATATGGACCAAGCAAGTGGCGGGTGGGTGTGCCAGGGGCAGGGCGTCCAGGGAGGGCAGGGAGGGGCGGGGCCCAGGCAGTGGAGAGCGGAGTGCGGTGGGGCCTGGCCTCTGCGTGGCTGGGCAGTTGTGGCGCCCAGTGTGGCTCGTGGGGCCAGTCGGTCCAGTGCCTCGGGGCCAGCCTGGGGGCATTTGGACTCTGGTGTTTTGAGGTCAGAGACCCCTTCCCAGGCAGGACAACCAGGAGTCGTGGTTGGCCAGAATGGAACGACGGGGGGTGGAGGGGTCGCCCTCCTCAAGCTGATGCTCAGCCCGCTCAGGGAATGCCCAGCGCCAGGGCGTCTCCGGCCTCCTTCCTGGGCTCCGTGTCCCTCCCCACCGCACGGTACCCTCACACACGCCCGCGCGCTGGGGTCCAGCCCGCTCTCCTTTAAGGCGGCTCCGCGCTCGGGCGTGTAGTAAGTGGCCGGGGCCTTGGAGAAGCACGCGGACGACAGGAGCGCGGAGGGCCGGTCCGCTAGGCCCAGGCCTCAGTGAGTGGACGCTCATTATTTCCTTTCGAATGACATTCACGTTTTTGTGATTTTTCCTTTTTGTCTGCCCAAAGAAAATGCAAAGACTCTATGAAACACCTTGGGCTGGCGGTCCGCCGTCGTGCCCGCCTGTGGTCAGGTGATCCCGCGGGTTTGGGTGCGAGAGAGGCGATTCTGCTCATCTCCGGGACCAGCCGCTCTGGGCCCTGGGCTCCAGCGCGGGTGTCAGGCCCCATGGCTGTGCAGGCCGCGGGCAGGCCCTCCAGCCCTGGCCGCCCCTTTCCGGGGAAACGGAGCGTGCTCGTTCCTCAAAGGAAGACTCCTCTGGGGAACGGGCGGGCGGGCGTTGGGTTCCACACGTGTTTCCCACTGTGACTAGCTCGGATGTGCCGCGGAAGCGAGTTGGATCTCCCAGCCTGGTGTCCTTGAGCCCTAGCGCTCCTCCCAGCAAGGCCATCCTGGCCCGTGGCCCTCAAGGATGCAGTCTGGGCTCCACGGCGGGGCTGGCTTTCTGCCCAAGTGACCGCTCCCCATGTCCAGCTCCTTGACCTCCAGAGAAGAGTTCAGGGAACACAATAAGAACCCAGGACACAAACCTGCCTCGGTGCGTTCCGTGTTCCAGTGGAAAATCCGAGCTCCGGCTCTGGCGGGCTTTCTTGTTTGGAGAGGAAACAGGGGACTTCACAGAGATAAGGTATTAATAGGACTGGAAGTGTGGCAGACGTGGAGTGGGCATATTTAGATTTGCAGCTGTGTGTAACAGTTTAGAAGAGGTATCCGATGTGGCTGGCCTTGGGCTTTGAGGCGGGGACCACGTGCTGTCTGGCTTTTTGCTGAGATGTCACAAGAGCCTAAAGGAATCCTGCTCCTATTGTCTGAAGTCTGGGCAGAAACAAACCAGGGGCTCTTTTCCTGCAGACACGAAGCGGGGAACACGACCCCCCTCTGGGACCCACCTTAGTGGCCACGGCCTTGTTCCTTGGCCTTATGGCCCGTGTCCCCACGGCGTGGCCAGTGCCTGCCCCCACTGCCCTGGTGGGTGGCCTCTGAGGGAAGAAGGAGAGAAGACAAACAGCACCTCAGCCCTTTCTCCACCCTCAGCCCATTTTTTCCAAATGCCACTCCTGAATTTTCTGGAGTCTTGTGTGGATTCCAAGCTCCTCTTGGAGAAGAACTTTGAAGCCACGTTGCCATGCCAGAGTGCACTTCTTCCAGGAAGCAGAGTGTTTGGCCCTCACCACGGAGGGCAGGTGTCGAGTGGTGGGGGACAGCACAGGAGACACCTCCCACGTGGGCTTGGGCTGTCTGAGATTCGGCCCTTGGTCTTGCCCAGGCTGGTTCTGCAGCCACACAGGGCCTGGTGGCCTGTCCCGTGCTCCCCCTGCAGCGTGGTGGCCCAGAGGCCCACAGGGCGGTATCCTATGGCCCCTTTTGGGTTTGGGGCAGCTCTAGTCGACCTCAGCACCCCTAGAGAAGCCCAGGATGCTGGGGCTGGGCTGTCCTGGGACCTGAGGCTCTCCTGTTCCCGTGGGTGCCCACCCCAGCTGACTGTGGCTGGCCTTCCCACTGGCCTTCCCACTGGCCTCCCCACTCTGCCCACGCCCTCCTTTCCTGGGATCATGCCGTCTTTGCCCAGGACGGGCTTTCTGGAATGGCCGTCTCTGCCAGTCTCCATCGCTACCCTCCGTCCTTAACCAACCATCTCCCCAGCCCCGTCCCTGAGAGGACCCCGGCCTGCAAGGGCTCTGCACCTGCCTGGGCCTGGTTGCTCATGCTGACCTTCTGAGGCAGAGTCCTCTCGGCCTCTGCCTCCTGCTGTCCTCCAGCCTCCAGCCTCCCTGGGGGCTTCAGGGAGGTTTGTCCTCAGGTGGTAAGCCAGACAGCTGCCTGCCCGATCTCAGCCCCAAGGCCCAGCTTCTCTCCAGTGGTGGGTGACTGTGCTGCACTTGGCTTCCTCCCCTGCCTGTGTGGTCAGGGCCTTGTGGACAAAAGCCTTCTCTTTCTCAGCTTTGTCCACCCTCTTGCTCTGTGGGCGTTTCTCCTCGCCATGTTGCTGTGTGTCCGTTGGTGACTCTGGAAAGGGAGCCTCCTCCTGATGGGGGCCTGTGGGCCTGGCCCTTTCCTTGAGGATGGGGACTCTGTGGGCTCTAGTTTTACCTTCCTGGTCACAGCACAGTGGCTGGCAGCGTGCACTGCTCCATTCATGTGGAAAAGAAACAGGCAGCGAGTGTTAGTGTGGAGGGCCTCGCCTTCTCCTTCCAGCGCTGGGCAGTGGTCACTCCATCCGTCTGCACGTGCCTGTCACCTCGAGCCCATCCAGTTCTCCTTTTAGGAAGAGGACATAGCCATGTTGCTATTCATTTTAAAACGTTTTATTTTTCCAGGAAAAAAGACAGCTGTGGGGAGTATTTTTGTGTGTTTGTTTGACCTCTGCCTACTGAGTTAGATCACAGCAGCATCCAGCAGAATCTGCATCGGAAGATCAGCTCATCATGACCCGCTCCTTCCATGCGTCCTGCACGGAGCTGGTGGAGAGGTGGACTGAGGTCGTGGATCAGACTTCCTGTTCCTGCAGGGCCTGCAGACTAATATTGCGATATCATGTCGACTTTTCAATCCTTTATACTCGAAGACCCCTGAGCTTCCAAATGATGCTTGCTGATTTTGGGTCTGCGCCCCCGGTCCTGAAATCAACAAGTATGATTTGGAAGCTGCAGGGGCCATGCTGGTCAGCTCTTGAAGGAGCCCTAATTAGGAAGGGCTGTTGTAGCTAGCTGGAAGCCATGGGTTCCACCTGATATGTATGTGACGCACCTGTAGGCACCCGCAAACCTGAAGGTATATAACCGGGTGAAAGCGGTCCGAGTTAGGAGAACGGAGAATTCAGTCAGCCGGGCAGTCACTCGGTCGGTCAGAAGAATCAGAGCGGCCAGAACGTAGGCAGAGCGGTTACAGAAGAGAAACCAGATAGAAGAAGTAATGACTGGCCAGAGTCAGGCCGAGGCTCCAGAGGACTGGTCAGAGTAAGGCCGAGGCTCCCGAGGAAGACAGAAGACAGAAGACAGAAGAAGGAAGAAAGAAGAGAGAAGAAAGAAGCTCTAATCTTTCTCTAAGCTAAAAATCTTTCTTTCCCTCTCTCTAAGCTCTAAGAAAGTAGAAGTAAAAGTAGTAAAAGCTTAACTCTGCCCCCGAGAGTTTTTTATCCCGGTTTACGGTACCAGGCAGCTTACAAGCTCTTAGAGACCTATTGTGGCTTACGGGTTCCCAGATCCCAGAACGCTGGCTTTCCTGCCTTCTTAGATTTACCTGTGACACATGTTTGATTCAGAGACATTAAGGAAGGACGTCACAGGGCAGGAGGGGGAGCTGGGCTGCTGGTGTGCCTTCGGGTGGGGGTGCCTGGTGTCTGCGACTGCGGTCTGGAGCTCGGTCTCTGCCAGGCCTGTGGCAGCTGAGGGACAGGCTTGGGATGAGCTCACTAGCCTTGCCCCGTCCCAGGCTTGCCGATGGCCTTGGGCGCCTCTGCGCCCTCCTTTCTTGGCTCAGGCAGGTCATGGCACTCCCGCCAGCGTGGGGTTGGACACTCGGGGTGAGTTCACAGAACCCTGCTCTCCACCTGAAGGGTGCTTTGTAAGCATGTGGGCAGCTGTGGCCTGCAGGCTGGGCGGGCTGGAGGCTCCGCTCTGGCAGCCCTGCCCACGGTGGCCAGACGCTCTGCATCGCTGCTGGGGTGTTGTCTGGGCTGGAGGAGCCTCCCCTCCGCACCCCCACCCAACCCGTGTTTTACTAAAGCCTTTGGGGCTGTGTGAAAACCCCCCCACGATGTTGCCCAGCACTGCCGTCCAAGGCCACCTCACCTAGCCTGAGCCTGCTGCTGGACGGTGGGACGTGTGGGTGCTGACCCCTGGTGACTCACAGCCTTTGAGCAGAGCTTCTGTGCACAAGTGTGGGAGTACATGCAACCTGATGCACACACACAAGCAGTCTAGGTGCACGTGTGTGCATGTGCATGTGTATGCACGTGTGTGCGTGTGCACGTGTGTATGTGCATGTGTGTGCACGTGCGTGTGCACATGTGTGCATGTGCATGTGTGTGCGTGTGCACGTGCGTGTGCACATGTGTGCATGTGCGCGTGTGTGCATGTGCACGTGTGTGTGTGTGTGCGGGTGTGCAGGTGTGTGCCCCCGGGCCTGCGCCTGCTCAGGCACCCAGCCCTCCCCCATACACCTTTCCTGCTGGCTCCTGAGGGTTCACAGCACGGCTTGGGCTTACGTGTTCTCGTCTCCCTGTGTGATCAACACACACTGCTGTGTGATCGCCTTTCACTCTGGGCTCCTCAGCCATGTCTATCCAATGTCAAACCACAGGCAAATGACAGATGAAACGTGATGAAAAGAGAACTGACTCCCAGCAAGGTTAAGGAGGAGGAAGACGCTGCCGTGTTAGCTTGACACTAACTCGAGTCTGTGCCTGGAGGTCAGTTCAGCGGCACTCCGGGACCCTGGGGTACCCAGACCAGTTGGAATCACAGTCCATGACTTGAGATTCGACATGTGGACAGGTGCAGGAAGATGGGTGGTGGCCCTGTCCTGATCACTGCATGAGAACCATATTTAATCAAGGAGTCCTGATCCGAGAAGTTAATGGGATGGCGTCCCCAGATGGCTGTGCTGGTAGCAGGCTCACGAGCTCTTGGCTCTTGGAAGCCACAGCAGGTACCCAAAGACAGGCCAGCAGACTTGGTGCGCCTCGAGGGCTGCCTTTGGCAGACGTGCCGTTCCGGTGACTCCCACTCCACGGTGCAGACTTTGGGTGTGGAGCTGCGCCCAGCGGGGGGGTGGACCCGTGGTCACATCAGAGGTCCCCACGAATCACGACCCCACGTCGTGGTGCAGATCCTGAGCTTGGGGCTGAGCTGCCGTGGAGGTGGGCCCACAGTTACGCCAGGGCTCTCCCTGCGTCCCCGTTCCCTAGTCACAGTTCAGACCTCGTTCTTGGAGAGGTGGTGCTGAGGGCCCGGGTGGGGACCACAGTCAGGTCAGAGCACCGTATCTCAGGACTTCCCAAGTCGGAGGTCCTGGCAGCCACTCTTGGCTGGCGGAAACTGACATGTGCGATGAGACCTGCTGCCACCCGTAGCCTAAAGGTTTTGTGTTTGAGGTCAGTGGGTCTGGACAGGGGCAGCACATCAGGGGAGGACCCCAGGAAGGAGGCTGGTGCTGGGATTCAGCGAGGAGCTCGGAACGCAGGCAGGTGTGGAAGGGGACCTGCCTCAGGAGTCGTGCCTGGTGCCCTGTTGGTGCTCCGTGCGTGCTGCCCTCAGCCTGCACAACGGCGGCGCAGGGCCAGGAGCCTTGCTCCTCTTTGATCAGTGGTGAACAACAGCTCCAGGATTTTCCCAGGTAGTTTTCAAGCTCAGGTCTGCCCAGGCCAGGATTATACCTTGTCATCTATGTCATTCCATTTCTGCAGCTCGGTGGGAAACAATGACCAGGGAGGTGGGTTGCGTTGCCCAGGTGTCATGCTTTAGGAGTCGAGAGTCACTGGTGACTGTGGCAGCCAGAAGCCTCCTTAAGAAAGTCTAGCTGGACGGTGACATGCGGACATCACCTCCAGGCAAGGACTTAGCTGGGAGAGCCACGGAAGGGCTTTGGTATTCTAGGTGCAGCGGGATTGGACCTGGCAGGCAGGGGCTGCGGGTGGGGGGGGGAAGGGGGCAATGGTGGAGGCCGTTGGCAGAAAGCAATGGCGGGACTTCCTCGCTGCCTTTCTGAAGGGCAGAGCAGTTGGGCGGGTCGAAGGAGGTCACCAGCAGGGGAGGGAACAGCGTTCCTGGTGGCCTGGCAGACAGGCCACGGGAGGCGGAGGCCCTCACTTGGAGAGCCTTGGGCCGAGAGTAGCTGTTCCGAGGCCGAGGTTTTGAGGGGAGCTCTCCACACTGACCACCAGCGCTGTGGCTGGCCAGGTAGTCGAGGTCCCCAAAGTGACCTCCGAGTCTTCATACTGCTTAATTTGTAGATGTTTAAAGCAATCTCAAGCTCACATGAGCTCACACCTTACAAGTCTGGGGTTCCTGCGCTTCCTTGAACCTGCCGTCTCCATGGTTGGCAGCAGCCTGCGCCTTCTTTTCTCTCTGTGATTTCAGAAGGACCCACCACTCTTGGCCCACGGCAGGTCTGGCTTTCCTCTGTCATGTGCAAGAGGCCAGAGGAGCGACCAATGTTGATAAGACGAACAATGAACTAATGGCAATCAAAATGAAATAACGTCAGAATCGTGGGCTTCTGTGGGCGTAGCATGCCCATGGGAACATTGAGAAATGCTCAGTGTTTCTGTGCCTTGCGTTTTGTTTTAGGAGATCATTTTTCTAGCTGTAGGAGATAGGCTTCCCCTTCCTAAAGTCTTGTCATCAGGAAACCCTGTTGCTTCTTCCAGCTGTTCTCCCAGGGGAAGGGCACTGGGAGAGATCTCACATGTTTGGTGGTGACACAAGCCAAGGGATGATGTCCAAGGTGCTGTTGAGGTCACTGGCCAAAGGACCTTCTGCTTACTGAGAAAGTCAAGAGCCTTCAAGTTGTTTTTATGTCCAAGAGACTGAAAAACTGGGACACATAGTTGGGGTGGGAGGAAAAGCCATTCTTCTTACTTATCCAAAGAACTGGATTCCTCCTGAAGCAAAGTAGAAGGTGGCAGTCTAGACAGTTGAGCAGGTGCGGGTGAAGGCGAGGCACCGTCTAGATTGGGCAAATATCTTGTGAAGTGAATTTACTAAGACAGCACGTGAGAAAGGCCAGGGTCTTCAGAAGGAAAGGCATTCCACCTCCGTCTTTATATTCTGTGTCGTCCACACAGCTACTGAGATGAGAGGGGCTTACTTGAACAATCACAAAGGGGGTTTTTAGAGGCAACTTCCTTTCAAAACCCCGTGCACCACAGTTGACTCCGCAGAGTCAGAGAGGATTGTCTCTGCGCGCAGAGGTGTGAGGCACAGGGACCGTGCCGTGTGATGCAGCCAAGCCAAAGCAAACAAGATGCGAGCGAGAGCTGGAAGATTCCGTGTAATTCATTCTTGGGATACTTCCCCTTGTGGTACAAGCATGCAGTTGTTTTCACTCTCAATAGCATAATGGCGACTTTGTCATGGATTCATGAGAATCATGAAGTTTGGAATGTGACTTTTATTTTAAGATTTTGAGGGAGCTCCTAGAGGCATTTCACTTTTGACATTTGTATGAAGTTCATGATTGGCCGTGGCCGTGAGCGGGCACAGAGTGTACATTTTTGTTGTGTCTGAAATCTGGACGTGCTGGGCACTGCGGAGGTGGTGAACATGTCACTGTTGAAGGACGGCGGCTGCCTCCTGTTGGCTCACGGTGTTTTAGTTCTTTAAAAGAAGTAACTTTTAAAAGCCTGGTGTTCTCTGTGACTATCGGATCTCACCACCTAGTAATAGACGTAGACATAAAAATGAGCCCCAGGTCAAGAGGGAGCGTTTTCAGTGGGAATGGAAAATAGATGCAGCGGAGGACACAGAGATGTCGGGGAAGGAGAACCCAAGAGTTCAGTGACGTGCCAGTCCTGGGACTGCAGGCGTGGATGCGGGCGCAGCGCGGGGACTCTGGGGAGTGGCGGGTGGCCGTGGGCTCTCCTGCAGGTGGTAGCCCTTCTGGATGTCACAAGCCACACGAAAGGCAAAGTCAGCAAATGATAGTGCAAGGAGCTGGTGCTGAGAAGGAGAGGCTGGCCTGGAGGGGCTGCGGTTGGAGTCAGTACAGCGGCATCAGAATCACGATGTGAAGTCTTGGTGAGACTCTCCAAAGGCATCGCGTGAGACACTCCGGGTGGCCGCTTTCTGATGGTGGGAAGTTCTGCCCTGCAGGGAAAGGTGTGCAGAGTCAGAGTTCACGTGCTGGGCTGGGGTCGTGGCTCAGTGGCAGAGCGCTCGCCTGGCGTGTGCGCGGCCCGGGTTCGATCCTCAGCACCACGTAAAAACGCATTGTGTACAACTAAAAGCATATAAATAAATATTAAAAAAAAAAAAAAAGAGTCCACGTGCTGTGGTTTCTTCCACCACCTGACGCTGTGCCTGGTCCTCCGAACCTCGAGAGAGGGCGTCCAGCACAGCTTTGGAGCCGTGTCTCGGCTCGCGCATGCGCGGGGCTTGTGTGCCGTGTGGAACGTGAGGTATTAAGTGACTCGTGGGATACCAGCTTGCGTACCGTGAGGTCGGATGGGGCTCCACTGTTGGGGAGCCTGAGGTAGCATCACAGAGAAGGTGTGAGGTGTGGGGCTGACCTGGGAGGCCCCGCCTTCTGTGGCGTGTGTGGCATAAGCAAATATTTATCAGGCTTTTGGAGAGATGTGGCTTTACAAGAAAAGGGACTCCAGTGTATACGAGAAAGACTGGTTAAATACACACAGAGAAAAACGCTTTGTGACATTTAAAAAAGTGGGCGTATGGAAGACACGAACCGCTGCACTCAGAACTGGACTGACCAGAATGGAAGTCACTGGACTGAGCATTCGCAGAGGGGCTGTTCAGGAGGATGTGGGACGGAGGAGAGGCAGAAGTTGGCCCGCCATGGGTAGTGATGACCACGATCCACGTATTAGCCGTTTCAACATAGCACCACAGAGAAGGGAGCCAGCCTGAGATGGACGAAGTGTAGACGTAACTCCTAGTGGAAGGCAGACGGTTCAAGGTCATGGTTGGGTGATGGCCAAAGAACAGGAAGCAAGTACAGACTGAGGAAAAGCGAAGTCACTTTTGGTATCTTACAAAAGGAAAACTAAGAGAATCAGAATTTGGAAACCAAAGTAACCATCTCAGAGGTAGACAGTGTAATTTTGTATTTTGGTAAAAGAAAAATTCCCTTCCTGGTACAGAAAAGGTTGGCTCCTTGGTTTTGTTGAATTATGGTTTTCAGATTCGAAGCCAGTTCTGTGGAAATATTGTCATCATTGGAGCCAGGTAGCAGGACCTTTGATTCCCAAGAAGTAACGAGAGACTTCATGAGTTCCAGGCCGGGGGTGCAGGGAGAGCTGGGGGCCGTCCTCACGCACAGAGGGTGCAGGACAGCGGTGGGCTTCACCAGTGCCTGGGCTCAGGAAGGCAGGCTACAGCACAAGACGTGGGGTTTGGTCTGAAGTGCAAAAACGGGGACCCTGAGCTGCTGGAGTGTAAAGCAGAAACGTGCAGCGGCCCCAACGCGACGGAGCCAGAACCGGAGCCCTGGGAGCGCGTGCACGAGCCGCGGTGCTCCTGCACACCGCCTCTATCCAGGGAGGCCTGGCCTGGGGACAGTAGAAGTGCCTTGTGGGCATGTACTGGACTGTAGGAAGGAAGGAGCGAGGGAAGACGGTGGAGGGAAAGTGGGCCGGCGGGAAGGTGGGCACCCCCAGAGGAGGTTCTGGAGCGTGCTTTATAAACGCCAGGGAGTCTAGGACATCACACGAAGTATAGTGCTTCCAATTTGTGGGCACATAGCCAGGTATTCCCAGAATCCAGGCTGCAAAAGTAAAAGCAGAATGATAAGCATGGGAAGGGAGGAGGTCGCGGAGGGAATGGAAGTCCTGGGTGGGCTCAGGAGGGTTCTGGGAAGAGCCCAGGGGACGTTGGGTGGGAAGAAGGGAACGCAGCAGGACTGTCCTGTTGGAGGCACTTCCTTCTGCTGTGTGATACAAGTCCTCCTCCATTGTGCCTTTATGTCCAGCTGCATGGGTCATTGTAAGTGGCCCCCTCGAAAGCCGTTCTCTAAGATCTTCTGAATGACTGGGGAAGACATTAATGACTGGGGAAGAGACATTTTAAATTAGTTAGCATAGGTGCTCAGCTAAGAGGCTGGGGATGAGAAAACTGGGGTTCTACTTGTGATGACTAAAAAAAGGCAGGGGTGAGTAGGAAAGAACGTTTTTAAGGACTGTATCACAGGCAGCGATGCTCGGATGGGTTGCCCAAGAATCGTACAAGATGAACTGGGAATTGCGGAAGAGTGAGGTCAGATGGGTGTTGAGAAATCCCAGGAAAATAAAATGGCTAGGTTGAAGGAAGGGTGAACTTGAACCCAATGGACAGGCAAGAACTAGGTCAAGGAAGGAAGAGAGAGGCCAGAATCAGCCCCGGGGGACTGTGCAAGGGTGGCCGATCATCAGAGCAAAGGCTCTGTGGCTTCAGGAGGCCTGAGCAGCATCCAGCCCCTGTGGGCTTCCCTGAGCTGGAAGGAGGGCTGCTGGTACCCAGAACTTCCACAGGAAGGGTCAGTGTGCTCGGAAACTTGACCACTGTGATGAAGAGAAGTTCAGAGAAGATGACTCATTACGTCAGAGATTTCAGGGAAAGAAAGATTGGAGGAAATAAAGAATAATGCTAGAAACTTTTGCATCAGCAGCTAGGGTTTTTTTTTTTTTTTTTTTTTGTTGTTGTGTGTGTGTGGTACTGGGGGTAGAATCCAGGTTGTCCCTTCCCTTCCCTCTCTACTCTCTTTCCTCCTTTCTCCCTGTTTCTTTATTTCCTTCCTTCCTTCCTAGAAGAATATCCTTCTAGGGGCTGGGATTGTGGCTCAGTGGTAGAGTGCTCGCCTAGCATGTGCACGGCCCAGGTTCAATCCTCCGCACCACATAAGAATAAAGGCATTGTGTACGACTAAAGCAACTAATATAAATATCTAAAAAAAAAGAATATCTTTCTCTAGAAGACTATTTAAATAGATACGTGTTAGAACACAGCAGAATGCAAGTTCTGATGGCTTAAAGCTCAACTGGTGGACCTCATGCTGCTTACCTCGACTGGAGTCCCCCTCGTCCGCTGGGGTCAGTCAGATAGCCACACGGCAGCAGCCAGCTTTGTGGGAGAGCCAAGTCCCTGTACAAGGAGGCCAGTGGGACCCTGTCTCTGCATCCCACCCCACCCCAGTACTGGGGATCAAACCCAGGTCTTGTGTATGCCCCGCAAGCACTTTAGCTCTGAGCTACTCCCCCAGCCCATTTTTAAAAGTCTGGAAAGGAATTAGAGATCTAGAGTCTCAATTTTAAACTATTCATTCAAAAAATTTCCATCTATAGGCTGATTTCCACCCATGGACCACCAGTTCACAGCCTCTGTTCCCCAGCTGAAGCGCCGAACACTTCACATTGCCGTGTTCTGTGTTGTGTGGAGTTTGTGTATGTACCTAGGATTAGGACTGGAGCCCAGGGGCAGGAGAACTGGATGGTCATGACCAAGGCTGTTCTGACTGGTCGGTGTGGAATCCCCTGTGGTGGTTAGACATTTTCAGGCGTTATTATGCATACAATCAGAACGCTTACATACCCAATAGGTATGTAGTATCAATAGTAATTGATATTGAGAAATTAATTACTGCCTATAATTTAGGGTTATTTTGTACTAAACACTGTGAAACGACCTGTGTGAAATTACTCTGGGTGTGGTGGAGGCTTTGGCAGAACAGCGAGGACCAGTCTTGAAGGCCAGGATCTAGTCCTTGGGGCCCAGTCGGAGGCTCAAAAACATCTGTAGAAATTGACCGAGCCAGGGTGCTGGAAGGGAAATGACAAAATATTTGAGTCAACAATAAAATAATCATGCAGCTGTTTTACTAAGCTCTGTTTCACAATTTGGGGTCATACATACACAGAGTTTTTTTTATTTTAATTTTATTTTAATAAACTATATTTTTTAGAGCAGTTTTAGGCTAACAGAAACATTGAACAGAAGGCGCAGGGAGCTTCCGTCCACCCTCTGCCCCGCGCCTGCGTGGCTCCCCTCACCGCCGGTGCCCCTGGAGTGGTCCGTTCACGACAGGCGAGGACCCGACCCCGGCGTGTCATTACCTCCCAGAGTCCACGGGTAGCGTTAGGGCTCACTCTTGGTGGGTTCTGACCAAGTCCACTGTGGCTGCACCACCCAGAGGGCTTTCCGGGCCCCCGGGCCTCTGTGCTCTGCCTCCTCACCAGCCTTCCCACCCGCAGCCTGTGACCTTTCTGCTAACGGGAGCTGGCACACAGGGGCCTCCAGCTGGAGTCGTGCAGTGCGCAGCCTTTCCAGGTACACCACGGGCTTAGTAACGTGCACTTAGGGTCCTCCTTGTCTTCACGGCCTGAGGTGCCTTTCTTTTTGGTGCTAAATAATATTCCATGTTTGGATAGACCACAGTTAATCCACTCGCCCACTAAAGGACATGTTGGTTGCTCCCAAGTTTTGGCAAGTATGAATGCAGCTGCTATAAAATATCCAAATGCAGGTTTTGTGGGACATAAGTTTTCAGCTCATTTGGATGAATACCAAGGAGCATGATTGCTGCGTTGGATGGTAAGAATGCGCCTAGTTTTGTAAGCTCCATCAAAGTGACTGTATTACTTTGCCTTCCCACTGGGAAAGCTTGAGAATTCCTTTGCCTTCCCCCTGGGAATGGATGAGAATTCTTGTCATTCCACATCCTCACCAGCACTTGATGTCAGTCAGCGTTCTGGATTTAGACCATTGCAATTGGCGTGCCTCACTGGTGTAATTTGCATTTCCTGCTCACATGTGATGTGAAACATTGCACATGCTTATTTTCCATCTGTGTCTTCTTTAGTGAGGTATTTATGAAGGTCAATTTTTTTTTATTGTTGTTTTTAAGATATCTTTGTATATTTTGGATAATAGTCCTTTATCATGTTCTTTTGCAAATATTTTCTCCCAGTCTGCAGCTTGTCTTTTCATTCTCTTGAGTGTCTTTTGTAGGGCAGAATGTAAGAGCCCTAATAAGGAGATAGCTAAGATGGCGGCTAGCTGAGAGCCATAAGAGGTGTTTCAGTATTTTCACCTGATATTCATGCATTTATCTAAGAATCTTTCTATGCCCGTGAACACTATGTGACGCACCTGTAAGTTTGAGCTGTTAACACGTGTATACTTGTTAAGGCAAAAAGTATTTAACCGGGTGAGGTTGGCTAGAGGGGGTGATTGGAGTTGGAGAGGTTGTTGGAGCCGGAGAGAGAAGTTAGAAGAAGGAAGAATAAAGAACCTATTCATTTCCAGTCTGCCTCCAAATTCTTTCCTGAGGTATCGTTGCTGCAGGCGGCAACAGCAGAAAAATTTAATTTTAATGAAGTGCAACTTATGGTTCAAAGTTTCTTTCATGGATTATGCCTTTGGCGTTGTCAAAAAGGTCATTCTGAAAACCAAGGTCATCTAAATTTTATCCTATGTTTTATCTCCAGGAATTTTATTGTTTTGCATTTTACATTTTTGTCTATGATCCATTTTGAGTTAATTTTGTGAAAGGTGTAAGGTCTGAGTCTAGGTTAATGTTTTTTTTTTTTTTTTTTTTTTTTGGCATGAGGAAGTTCAGGTGTTCCAAAAGATATATTTGTTCCATTGTATTGACTCTTTGTTAAAAATCAGCTGATCATATTCATATGAGTCTCTTTCTGAGCTCTCTTTTCTCTTCCATTAACCGACTTGTCTATTCTCTTACTAATAGCACACTGCCTTGGTCACTGTAGCTTCATAGTAAGTCTCAACATGGAGTACTTTCAGTCTTCCAACTTTATTCTTCTTCAATGTTGTGTTGTTTTTCCTGGATCTTTGCCTCTCTGTATACTCTTTAAACTCATATGTACAAAGTATTTTGCAGATATCTTTCTTTCTTTCTTTCTTTCTTTCTTTCTTTCTTTCTTGGTACTGGGGCTTAAACCCATTTCACCACTGAGCTGCACTCCCAGCCCTTTTTATTTTTTACTTTGAGATAGGTTCTTCCTAAATTGTCAAGGCTAGCCTTGAACTTGTGATCCTCCTGCCTCAGCCTCCTGAGTCACTGGGATTAACAGGCATGTGCCACCATGCCTGGCCTTAGCTGGAATTTTTATTTGGATTGAATTGAATCTATAGACTAAGTTGGGAAGAACCAATATCTTGACATCATTGAGTTTCCCTATCCATGAACATGGAATCCTTTTCCATTTAATTCCTCTTTGATTTCTTTCATCAGAGTTTTATAGTTTTCCTCATATATATCTTATATAAACTTTGTTAGATTATACTTTATTATTTCATTTTTGGTGGTGCTAATTTAAATGACATTGAGTTGGCTTTTTAATTTCAAATTGCATTGTTCATTATTGCTGTATTGGAAAGGGATTGACTTTTGTATGTTAACCTTATATCCTGCAACCTTACTGTAATTCATTATTCATTTCAGGAGTTTTTTTTTTTTTTTTTTTTTTTTTTACAATCCTCTTGGATTTACTACTCAGACAGGCATATCATTTGCATTACACTTTTATGTAGCTCTACAATGAAGATGGAAATACTTGAAAGGTAAACTAGATAATGCAGTTTGTGCAGAAATAAAAGGATTCCAAATATGCTTGAAGATATACTGGAGTTAAAAAATGATTAACATTCTCTTGAATAATTTTTATTTATGTTCCACATATTTATACACACACAAATAGTGTATATATAGTATATAGATATATACATACCTGTGTACATGTATATATTATAGTTATGTATATTTCTACTCTGAAGAATATGGTATTTCCTACTATTTTTAGTCTTCTTATCCAAGATTAAAAAGTTACCAAGTCAGTGCAAAGTCAAACTCTGATGGAACTGAGGGATGACTGGATCACAGCAGTGAGCCCATTTCCATCTGGCCCTCTCTTTATCATTGGAGAAATGTCCCTTCATTGGAGAGTGATGTAGCAAGGGCAAGCCTTGCAGGTACCAACATCATTCTGGGTTTTTTTTGGTACCGGGGATTGAACTCAGGGGCACTCCATCACTGGGCCACATCCCCAGCCTTTTTTTGTATTTTATTTAGAGACAGGGTCTCACTGAGTTGCTAAGTGCCTTGCCATTGCTGAGGCTGGCTTTGAACTTGTGATCCTCCTGCCTCAGCCTCCCAAGTGCTGGGATTACAGGCGTGCACCACCGCGCCTGGCTACCACCATCATTCTGAAATCTTCATTTTTCAAGGATTTTTAGGGGACCCTCTTACATATTGGTGGGGAAAGACAGTCTGGTGAAGGATCAGCTATAAGCTGTGTAATAAAAATGGAAGATGGCAGGGTTACAGCTGGCGTTCATGGGGTAAATTGGGTCTGTTCACTTTTGGCTTTCTTAATGCAGCTGGTTGTTCACATTCAGCTTTCCTCTCAAATATTGGTCGCCTTTCTTGGAGAACGGTGGGAGGTGACTGGTGCTAGCAATGAGGTCTAGGACAGAATGAGCACTTTGCCCCTGCTCTCGAGGGATGGGAACCATGAAAGGAAAGACCTCGATGCCACTGTTGCCTGTTGCAATGGTTTTCAGTTCTGCCCCGGCCTCTGTGATCTGCTGACTCTTGATCTTGGTGTGTCACTGCTTTGGGGACATCAGTTCTCTGTGTTGGGTAACAGGGAGGTCGAATGGTAGATTCCCAAGAGCTCAGCAACCTCCAAAATGTTATGATTAATGAACAAATGTCCACATGGTTATTGGTGCTGTAGTTAGATCACTCCTTGTTTCTTTCCTTGACCTTTCTTTCATTGCCTTTCAGTTCAGAAATGACGATGACGTTGGAGATGGCTATGGCAAATGGAGTGTCTGCCGCGTGCTTTCACATATGTAGTCTACCACCCCAACTCGGCAGATAGATGACACAGTCTCCACGTAACTGGGAGGCACTTGGGAGTTGTGGGGTCAGTGGATTGCTCAAAGCGCGGCAGGGACGCAGCCAGATCCGGATGCAGCCAGGCCTCCTGGGGGCTGCGCTCGCCTGGGGCCACTGCCTTCCAGAGCTGTGCGAGCTTCGGGACAGAACGTCCGACACCGCGGGGGGAGAGAAGGCCTCAGTGTGGAACCACCGGGGCCCACTTCCTGGGCCACCTTGCCGTGTTCCGTGATTTAGGTTGGAGCTACTGTATCAAGAAGAAAAACAGACCTTTTCCCAACTGGGTTCATGTTTAGGATAGTAAGTAGCCGCTGACGTGGTGATTGTCTGTTCTCCATGGTCTCCCCGTTGACGTGGCGCTCATGGAGAACAGGGCCTCCCATATTTCCCCATTTATCCCTAGCGCTTAACACAATGCTTTGTCTTTTATAGTCCTTTTCTAAATACTTATTGAAATAAGAAAAACAAATGCATAATTGATGCCATTGTAACAGCACCTTCTTAAATAATAATTAATTTTGCATTTGGCCAGGCCCCAAAATCCTACTGGTCTTTCTGCCTCCAAAAATCATAATTGCTCAAACTTACTGGAAGTGAAGGCGAAATGGCGCCCTTTGGTGCTTTGAGCTGCAGCCTAAGCGTTTTCTGTGTGTCTGGATGTCAGTGCTTGCTTAGAGGGTGAGCTTCCATGACCCTGAACAGCTCTAGCCTTACACGATTGATTCATTGCCCTCATTAGAAAGAGGACCTGCATCTGCAGAGCGGATAGGCATTGGGTCAACTTCAGTGATCACTCTAACAGTGAAACTAGAAGGTGTGGTTGACAGACTTCATACCCCTTAAATCCCGGTGCCTGTCCTTCTAGCAAAAGAAGCAACATGGTAGGCCTTTAGCCTCTCTTTATACTTGTTGGATGTGCTGGATAGTTTACACCCTTTTCAAATGCAATGATTGACTCTGGAATCTGAATTTAGACATCAAGTTGGATGTTTGATTTATTGACTTCTTTTTACCGAATATTATCCTTTGAAGCTTCAGAGTTTAGGATCTAGTCTTTAAACTCTGGCCTGGAGGTAAGGGGTGTTTCTAAAGCCTGCGTTATTTGCGGATCCCATTCATTAGGCAACAGTTGTTTATTGAGCATGTATTATGCATCAAACTTTTATGAGGGGTTGGCAATACATTGGTAAAAGAAGAAAAGTCTGTATGTGCTGGACTCGGGAGTTGTTGGAGGGCAGAATTGAAGAGATACTATTCAAGAAGAGAAGCAGCCTCAGGTGAGCATTTCAGGAATATAAGCATTGTTCAGATAGGAAGCTCAGAGCTGGGTGTAGTGGTGCACACCTTAGTTCCAGCTGAGACAGGAGGATGGCAAGTTCAAGGTCAGCCAGGGTAGCTTAGTGACACCTGTCTCAAAAAATGAAATAAAAAGGGCTGTGACTATAGCTCAGAGGTGGAGTGCTTTCCTAGTACGTGCAAGATCCTGGGCTCAATCTCTAATACCGTACCCACACAAAAAGAAGCCCAATGATAGAATTTTTGGAATAGAAGCTATGAAGAATGAATCTTTTTTTCTAAACACTTGTTGCATTCATAAAAATGAATAATTAACCAAGCCAAGGATCCAAAAGGCAGCCCGGATCTCAAAATGCTTGCCCTCCATTGCTACCTGAGTATGGTATGCTTTGAAAGCGCCCACGTGGTTATTCTGTTGGATGAAGGAGGAGGTAGAGGAGTTTCATGAGCTCTGGGCTCCCCCATTCACTGTTGGCACAGAGGGCTGGTGCTTGGGGCCCCGCAGCCTCGCCGGTTGTCATGGCTGTCCTACAGGGGGCAGATGGCGGGGCACAGTGAGTCCTTGTCACAGTGTGGCGTCCCTTTCAACTGCTGGGGTAGAAAGCCAGCTTTCCCAGGCCTCAGTTCTGGAAGGAAAAGGGTTGTCAGTACTGGGGTCTGGCCTTCTCTGCGTTCTCTGCTTACTTGTAGCTGCATTTCCCCACTGGTGAACATCTGTGTGTGCAACCTGAGAACTGTTGACGTCTTTTGAGAGGGCTCTCACTATGGAGGCTGGAAGGGGTGGGGTTGACTCAGGTGCAGTCTGGGCCACCACCACATGCCCTCAGCCCATCCCAGATACGCAGTGCTCACTCAAGGGGCTGAGGACCGTGTTGTGAGCCGGCTGAGCTTGGAGAGTGTTTGCCCGTGAAGTCTGATTGATAGCATGAAGCACCTCTTCAGACAGACGGCATTTGTTTCTTCATAAGTGTAAGCTGCCTGTCGCGGCCAGCCACAACGCTGCGGGAGGAAAACTCTCGGAGGCAGAGTAAAGATACTTCTACTTTTACTTCTACTTTCTTAGAGAGAGCTTAGAGAGAGAAAGAAAGATTTTTCTTCTTCTTAGAAAGAGCTTAGAGAGAAAGATTAGTGATAGCTTTTTCTTCTTCTTCTTCTTAGAGCTTAGAGAGAAAGATAGAGCTTTTTTTCTTAGAGCTTAGAGAGAGAAAGAGAGAGAGCTTGAAAGAGAGAGTTTTCTTCTTTAGAGAGAGAGAGAGAGCTTAGCTTTTAGAGCTTCTTTCTTCTTTCTTCTTTCTTCCTCGGGAGCCTCAGCTTGACTCTGACCAGGAATTACTTCTTCTATCTGGTTTCTCTTCTGTAACCGCTCTGCCTACGTTCTGGCCGCTCTGATTCTTTTCTTCTTCTCCGACCCGAACTCTTCTTCTGACCGAGCGACTGCATGACTGACTGAATGAATTCATTCTTCTCCTCCCTCCGACCGCTTTCACCCGGTTATATACCTTTAGCTTTGCAGGTGCCTCACGTGCATTTACAGGTGCGTCACATACATACTTATTATCAGGTGGAACTTATAGCTTCCAGCTGACCGCAATAGCCATCTCCCTAATTGGGGCTCCTTCAATAAGTTTATGCATCCCTAGTCTATGAGGAATCACAGGATTTCACTCTTTCTGTTTGTGGAATAATGTGTGTGTATACTCTGCTTTTCTTCTGAGTTACTGCAGAAATAAAAACGAGGTCTCACTTATACTTCAAAGCCATCTGTCACCTGTGTGCCACAACTCATAGCTCTTAAAACAAAACAGAATCAAGTAAAGCTTTAAAGGATGTTGCTCGCAGAGGTCCTTTCTCTTCCTTTTAAAGAGGCTATGTCCAGAAGTTTCTGATGAGTCTATCTCTTCCTCTTTGACATAAAGCATTGGTAAATACTATATAATCTTGCCCCTTGATTGTCTTGATTCTTTGAATATTGAGTGTACTTGAAAGATTGACTGAAAAACCACAGGTGAGATGAAGATGAGGCTTGGTAAGTCATTCAGAAAATTTTAAAAAGAATTACTTTTAATTTAAAAAATTTTAAATTTTGGAATAACTTTAGACTTGGAAAAAAGTTCCAAAATATGCTATATCTTTCATTCACAATCCCTGAATGCTTACATCCTACAAAACCACAGAACAATGGTCAAAACAGGAAAATAGCTCCAGCACATTTTTTACCTGATCTGGTGACCCCGTCCAAATACCTGGTCACCACGGTCACCTTCCCTTCTGGGGTCCAGCTGCAGCCCCACACCTGGCCGTCACGTCTCCTCCGTCACCTCCAGTCTGAACAAGGGCTCAGTCTTTCTGTGCCTCTGGGGATCTTGACAGTCCTGACAAGTCCTGACCAGTGATTTCATGGAGTGCCCTTCGACATGGGGCTGTCTGACATTTCCTTCTGACTCAACTCAGGTCATGTGTTTTTGCAGGAAAACCAGAGATGTGATTTCTGTCAGCATAATGTGACATACTTTTATTAGGATTTTCCCCTGCGCCATGGGAAAAATATGTAGCCCCCTGTTCTCAAAGGTTTTGATTTTTTTTTTTATACTTTTCTGTATTATTAAGTTATATTGTAAAATAGTGGTTTTCTAAGTACATGCTTGGGCCACCAAGGTAGAAAAATCTTATTTTACTCACATCAGGGCATGAATTTTTTTTTTATGGATATGAGCTGGTGTTCTGGAACTTTCCTTAAAGTGCTATAATTATTTAAAAGAAAATTTGTCCACTGCTGTGCTCTCAGGCGAGCCGTTGTTTCTTGTCACTGTCACCTGGGTAGGGACGCACCATTCCTGCCTTGTGGACAGGGTGCTGAAGTGCAGGGGCTAAGTGACTGGCATGACGCCAGTGCCAGCCATGGCCGGTGGCACGGCCGGTGTTTCACTGAGCTCTGTGGAAGGCACCCTCATCTCCCCGCCACGCTGCCTGGAAATCATCTGCCGAAGTCAAGCGGCCAGCTCTCAGGTGTGGCAGTGTTGGTTCTGTCACGCGTCACCCTTCTGTCCAACACGGGGTTGGCGTGGTGATGGTGCCACCTTCCCCCTAAGGAAAGGGCCATGCCAGTTCCTTTCCTCACGTGCTCCACACAAGAGACCACCGCCGTCTTTTGCATACTCTGTCAAATCCAAGCTCCCGAGCCTGGCCTTGCAGGGCGTCTGAGCAGTCATCGATGCTAGAGGGCCCATTCAGGGTCACGGCCCTCCCCTTGAGGGGTGGCGGTGTGAGCAGTCACAGTCAGAATTGGCCCCACCTGGCCTGGGTGCAGGACCCAGTGGTGGGAGCTGACTGTGCCTTGTATCCCGCGGGCACTTAATAACCTGCTGGCAGTTCCTCCAGGGGCCGGGGCAGGAGTCTGTGTTTCCAGGGCATTTTGTGGATGCGGTTTTGGCAGCAGTGTCGCTGGAGTTGGTCGTGCGTGGCATCTAGCCCAGGAAACCAGATAGATGCAGAGTTCTATGTAGGACCCGTAGGAGGTTCAAGGTCAGGACCTAACCTACGTTGTCTTACCTAGTCTACAAGACTGTTTGTTTCATCCGAAGCTATTAGGTGTCTTATTTTGAAACAATTTCAGGGCTGTGATTTTGGGAATGCTTGAGATCTGCAGAGTTTGAAAAGTGGCGGCCTCCTCACAGTCCCTGTCTGCTCCTCACTCAGCAGCCCTCCCTTGCTTCGGGCTCCCGTTTTGTGGAATGAGCGCGTCTTCAACGTGCCTCACCGACAGCCCGAGGAGGTGGGCCTGGCTGCTCTCTGCTGTGTGCAGGGCTGTGGACGGAGGCGGACAGTCAAGAGAAAGCTTGCAGCCAGCAGAGGCCGGCGGGCGGGGGTGCTGTGGCAGGTTCCCCAAGCTCTCTGGCTGTCACACCCATGCGGAAGGCAATGCAGAGAGAGAGGGGAGGGCGTGAGCAGACCACGGCCGCGTAACTCAGGGTGCATTTACGACAGACGAAAGATGCCCCATCTCCGCGAGAGCTGGTCGGGCACCTGAGTGCCCTGGGGGAGCCCTTCCTGTGTTCTCCCGGGCCTCCCAGGAGGTCTGGTGTGTCTGCCCCGTCCCTCCAGCCCTCCAGCCCTGCTGTGCCAAGGGCTCCCTGCACATCAGATGGGCAAGGTCCTTCCTGTGGCCAGCGTCGCTGGCGGGGAGGCGCAGGGCCCGCTGGGTGACCGGAAATCCTTTCTCCAGCAGTGGCTTTGTGTGATTTGTGCTCCTGTCAGCAGCTGCTGCCCTTGCTGTGAGGTTTCCTTTGTGCCTAATCCTTATCTGCTCAAAAAGGCTTGCTTTCCATTTGGTCCAGTGTGGCTCTTGCCCAGCAGGGCACAACTCTGCTGCCTGCGCCCTGTCCACAGTCTTGGTTTCTTTTCCAATTTTCTAACATTTCTTTACCCTCCTTCAAAAAACAACCTCACAATTGGAAACCATGCATTTCTAGAGACTTGGCAGGGATTGTGAGCGTGGGCTCCTGTGTGTCCCACCTGGCTCGTCCCTCGTTCACGTGTGCCTGCTCTTGGGCTCCTCTCTGTCTGTGCTGTGGCCGATTTTCCTGAGCCACTTGAGTGTGACTTGTAGAGCCACCTGCCTGGGCCCTGAACACGGCCGTGTGGTCTCCAAGCCTGGGGTGTTCTTTTACTTGGCTTATTTATTAGTACAGGAAATCAACATTGAAATGGTGCCACATGCAGTCGCCAGTCTACTTCAGCTTTCATCTGCTATCCCAACCCTGTCCTGTAGAGCAGTCTGTCCCCTGTCAGCGTCCAGGGCAAGGACCACGTTGCCCTGTCTGTCCTGCAGCTGCCACCCTTTGGCTCCTCGTCCGCAGCTGGCTCAGGGCAGCCTTTCTGTCAGCATGACCCAGGGCTGGAGAACCCGGGTCTGGTTGCTGTGACTCGCTCTCCATGAGCGGCCCCCCACCCAGCCAGCAGGGCCCTGCTCTGGGCGGGCTGGGACACGTCCATGTCTGTTGTTTCCTAGTTCAGAGGAAGTCGACTTGACGGCTCCCCCGGCCCTGCCCGGAGCCCGGAGCTCGAGCTGTGTGAAGCTGCAGCCTGTCAGCTCATTCCGAGGCCGAGAGGCTGAAACAGCTGAGGTGGGGAATAGCTTTCAGCTCTTTATCGCCGCGGCGATCTTTCGCTGCGTGCAGTTTCCCGCTGGTGCAGGCTGGAGCATGACTTCATTCCCTGGGTGTGCGCAGCTCCGTCCCATGTTTGCAGCCTCTGCTGCCCGGAGCCTTCCCTGTGGCACCAGCCTCTGTGCAGTGGCCCACTGGGTCTCTCAGCAGCTCACTGGAGATGACGGAGCTGAAAGCCCTCTGCACCCCATGCGGCGTCCTAACAGCCTGGCGGTGTCCGGTTGGTCCCCAGGGGTTCCCCAGGAGCGTTCTGCCTAAATCTGCTCCAGGTGGAGAGTGGCCTGCTGCCGTGGGGATGACACGGGCGGCCGTGTCACCTTCAGGGGGTCTGCTCGTCCTCTCTGCCAAACCTGAGACTGCCACTGTGCACAGCCACTCAGAGGCACCTCTGTGGGTGCCGCCAGCGTCCTCACAGCATGCACTAGGATGTGGGGCGTTGCAGGGAGGAGAGGCTCCCTGCTTCCTGAAAGTCACTTGTAGTGACTTCCTGTAGTCACCTGTGTGAAGACGCAGGCCCAGCTGCGTCCTGGGTGGGACAGGCCCTGCAGCCTCAGCGGCACATGGGTCCTCTGACTTGGTTGCTGCTCACGTGTCGCTGGTTCGCACCTTTGCTGGGTAAAACCAGGAATGCTGTGCAGTTCTCTGCTCCCGATCAGTCACACAACTCAGAATGTAGCCATGCAGGACTTCAACAAGGGGTGTCACCATCCGGGACCACTGGCGGCTGTGGCCCACCTAGCTGACCCTCTCATTTTGGCCACTAGGATACTCGTAATTATTCAGGATATGTTCCAGGCCTCGTCTGGCTTTGTCCATGACTCCACGTGTGCGTGTAGGAGGGTTTTGGGGCCTGCACACAGGAAATGGGCCACGCCCTTCCTACAGCTCGCTCTTCATTCTTCAGCCTCTCATGGTCTTCTCCACCCTACCTTCTTTCTTCATCTCGTCCTTCATCTTGCTGAATGGAAATGAGGGCGTGCTTTGCTGCTTCTCTGGTTAAATTTGAGTGTGAAGCACCTTCCTGGGCTCCGAGTTGTGCTCAGCCTGGCCAGCAGGCCGGCAGGCTGTGGTTAGTGAGTGACAGATTCGGAGAGGGAGAACAGTCCGCTAAAACAGCGTGGAGATGAGGGCAAAGGCAAGAAGATATCGCAGAGGTGGAGAGGCCGACTCCTGGCTCTGTGGCCTCAGTGGCTCTGGAGGGTACTGATCAGGCACCAGTCCCTGAGTGATGGAGATGAAGGAGGGAAGCAGAGCGCAGGCGTGCGAGCAGGCCGGACTGGACCCCAGGAGCTGCACACCGGGGGCTTGAGGAGTTCACGTGGGGACTGGAGCTGACGTGCTCTGGTGGGTCAGGCCGGCAGGGCAGGAGTGTGCGTGTGTTCGCCTGTTTCTCTTCTCCCTTGTCTTTCTGCCACCCTCCTTCTTAGGCTACTGTGGTTTTGCTGGACTTGAGCTGCTGGGGGCTGAGGAGGGGTGGCTAAGCCTTCGGCTTTGGGCAGAGTCTGTGCCGCTATTCAGGCACCCCCAGGGGGCAGGACGATGGCTCTCCTGGGCTTGGTGAATGTGCTCCTCAGAGAGGAGAGCGGACTCTTATGGACCTGGTGACTCCTTGGCAGTCCAGTCTGTCAGTACCCTGAGAAATAAGACCTCTGACCTCAGAGACCATGCGCCTACCCCAGGAGCAGGGATGGAGGGCAGAGCAGGTGCCTGCTGCTCAGATGGTCGGGCTGGGGCGCCACCTCAGTGTTCCAACGGGGCGGGGGACCGAGTACAGCTGCGGCCTCAGCCTCCCGCCAGCAGCACGGGGATGAGGATGTCCTCAACTTTTTCTTTTGATGCAATTTTTGCAGATGTGCTGGCTCTGGAAATGAACCCTGGCCTACTTTTTAAAAGAGCAGTAATCACTTAACTGTTTAATTCTAGGTTTTCATATACTCATAAATAGGAACTCGTTATTATTTGATCATAACACAGGCAAGCTAAACTTATTCTTTACGGTCCATAAAACAACCTAGTAGGTATTTACAAAAAAAAAAAAAAAAAAAAAAAAAAAAAAAAGATATGTAAAGCAGGATACCATTTCAATGATCATGTGTACATTTTCCATTAAATCTACAACTGGCAAAGCTATCATACTATGCAAGAAGCCGTTTTTCATGTATTTTACAAAATAACCAATTTAAAAAAAAAGAACTTAAAAAAATAGCAATTCCATTTTGATCATAATAATGATGTAGCGCTTACTCAGGGTACTGCGTGCTTCAGAGTGGGTCTTAGGGAGTGCCATGGCTCCGTCGGTCTGAACGACCTCATTTGTACGTGATTTGGTGACTGGCCAGTGAGCGTCCAGGACTTACAGAGCGCACAGTGTGGTTTGTTTTCTCCTCTGAACTTTGTTCCTGATTTTGAAGTATTTGATTCAGGGTATGACATCATTCCTGGAGGTCAAGGGCCACCCCGAATTCCCTGAAGACCTTTCACTTTCTGTGGTCCAAGGGGTTTGCCCTCTGCCTGGGGTAGAGAAGGGTGTGGTGTGCTCCTTGGCCTCACCTCCACGGCATGCTTCAGCTTTGGGGAAGTTTTCCAGGAGCGTCTGATGAGTGCGAAGGGCTCCACCAACCAGAGCTGCCTGCTGGGGAGCAGTTTGGTTCATTTGACCAAAGTTCAGGTTCACGGTTGAGAGTGTGCAACTCCCAGGAACTCCCTCCAGCTCTCGAGGGCCTCAGGGTCAGTGCCAGGAGTCTGCCTTTGGGTGGAGGTGCTGGGTGACTCCTGGCCACACTAGCAGTGAGATCAGATTGTACCACTCAGTCCTCAGCGGGACGGGCATCACCAAGGGGAAACCGGGAAGGGCAGCGGATCAGGAGAAGGGGAAACATAGACCTTGACCTGGAAATCACTGGCGGGTGTAGCGAGCGTGGCAGGCGGCACGTGCCTCCCGTGCATTGTCCACACTTCCCCCTGTGTGCGCTGCGCAGCTGCCGTGCCATGTCCCTCCTGCTGTACGGTAGCCGGGATTGAGATGACGCACACCTGCAGGCCTGTTGACCTCTGTGTAATCTTGTCTAAGTAAGAATGAGAACTCGGAGTACGAAGAAGGTCCCTGAGCAGACCAAGACGCGTGCTGAAGTCATGCACCTCTGAGGAGTTCACGAGAATGGCCTTGGATTGCTGAGCTGCTATTGACATAAATCGAGGGGCCAAGTGGCTGTCTGGTCACCAGTTCCCCAGGAGGGCAGGCACACTTTGGAGCAACCCCTGCCTTCTCCACGTTGTCCGCAGGAAGGTTAAGGGCTGAGGGTGGCTTTCCAGAGGTCAGGTGCTGTGGAGAGAGGGAGGCCTCTGGACTCCGCCCAGGTGTGCTCCTCTGCCCCCACTCCCTGGCCAGTGCAAAGCCTCCCCGACCTCTGTCCTCAGCTGTAAGGGCAGCAGTCACAGGGCCTCTCGGGACTCAGCCGTAGGTAGGTGAACACCCCTTCCAGAGCTCCTCAGGTCAGGTGAGGTCTCAGTGGGCCTTGGCTCTGTGCTCCGCTCCCGCAAGGTGGCCTCAGGAGCCTCACTCCTGCCCGCTGGCGCAGGGGAGAGACCTGCGCCTCTGCGTGTGTCGCTGCCATTCCTCTACGCAGGCTCGTCGTCCCCTGGCTTCTTGCCTTTGCACAGCCAGAACACGGGGCCCAGCTCCTCTTAGACGGACTGGCTGATTGGTCTTGAGATCAGTTATTTCTCCACCACTCTGGAAACTGCCTGTGTCTGTCCTCCTGTGGCCGTGGCCTCTACTAAAGGCCCAGAGGTTCTGATCAAACCGAGATCTCCTGAGAGCCTGCCTCGCAGCAGGCTCTGGCTTAGGCACTGGGCTGAAAGGAGGAACAAAACTGGAGGATCACTAGGGACAATGCCTGATCAAGGGCCAGATGACCGGCACCAGCTGCCCCCACACTGTCCCCACGGGGGACTCCCTCAGGAATCTCCAGAAGTGGTTCTCCCAAGAAAGACCCTCATAGCCAGATGCCCAGAGCCCCTGCTCTGAGGCACACCTGTTTGTGTCTGTTGCTCAGGTCACGCCTGCAGGGGTCTCCTGGGAGTGGTCGGACACCAGTGTCTTCCTGGACTCAGAGGAGCAGCTGGCTCCCTTCTGTGTCTTCCTGACCTATGAGGTGTGGGGCCTAGATGAACTCAGAGGTGCCTGAGGGTTCTCTGGGCCACAGGCGAGGGAGATCTAAGGAAGAAGTACTGGGTTTTCTCTCCCCAAGAGCAGATGGCAGTACCCAGAAGATGGTAGAAAGTAAGGCAAGCAGGCCCTGGAGCCTGGTAGGAGGGAGTGAGCCAGCACCAAGGTTGTGTTCTGTTTTTTCCCCCAGAGAATCCAAAATTACTCAATAGCATGAATCTGGCTGCCAAGTCCTTGGCATTCTGGGGATGGTGGCATGGGCGTGCGGGCGTATACCCAACTAGGGCTGCCTGTGGGGCCCATCTCTCACTTGGCAGGGGGTTGCCTCTTGTAATCTTTAGCTGAAAGCATCGCTGGAGGCAAAACAATGTCTTCCCCATTTTTTTATGGTGGTAAGACGTGTGTCACATGAGATTTGCCATTTTAGTCCTCTCTCTCCGTGGAGCTCACGGACAGGTGGACGGGTCCTTCACACCGCTGCTCAGCGCCTCCCCGCTTGCCTGGGACGACACAGTCGGAACCGTCGGTGGACACGGTGGACAGGTTCCTGGGGGTGCCGGTGGGCTGGGGGAGCAGCACCTGGGCGTGGCCCTGACCTGGGGGTTGGTGGCCGGGTGTGTGGTCAGGCACATGTAACAGGGCACAGCTGCTGCAGGCTCGGGGGTGGCCGTTGGTGTGCGTCTCACACGCAGAGCTGCCCGGGCACCTGATGCTGGGCTGGTCCCGGCTAGGTGGCATGGGACAGGAGACAGAGACCACTCCAGCTCAGCGTCTGTATAGCGCGCAGTGGGCACTAAGCTCTCGTTTGTCTCTTGTTCCTGTTTTTGTGCCCAATAAATTAATAGAACCACATTGGGATGACTGGCTTGTTTTGATCAGAAATAATCATTTATCATGTTCTAAACATTCTTAACTAAAGGCTTGTGGTTTTCACTTTTTTTTTGTGACCCCAGATTTGCCCGCGCTGCCCACAGGCGACTGGACAGTGAGTGGCGCGCAGGGCCCGTCTCTGCTCCCGGTCACCTGTGCTGGGTGGGGTCCTGTCAGGCCTCGTTCCTGTCTAGGCCACTCGCTCCTTCAGCCCTGGGCGCTGAGAACACTTCCATCTGGGGTCTGCTCCGCTGAGGGAGGCCTTCGAAAAAAGCGATCCTTGTCCACGAAAACCTCTGGAACAGTTTGTTTTAGATTTGCGCAAACTTCGGAATAAATGTGTCCTGTCAGAGGAGAAAGTAAACGATGCAGTGGTTACTGTTGGAGCTGCTTAACTAGGGTCGCTACTCTAAAAGAAATGACTGAACAATGAGAGCAGAGCGGAGGGGGGAGAGGAAGCCAGGGCTTGTTGAGAGAAAAGCGGGTTCTGGCGAGTATTGCCTTAAATAGGCAAAGCATGCAAATTAACCAGGCGGGAAGAGCCACCGCATGGCTCCAAGGTCAGCGGGGTGGCACATGGAGGTGGGCCAGGAGGGCTGCCAAGGCCGGCTCCAGGGCCCAGCCGGGAGGGAAGGAATGTGAACCGCTCTCCGCTGATTCACCCGAGTGAGCCCTTGGGCGTCCTCAGAGGGTGCTGAGGGTTACTAGGTGTGGCCTCCAGCGAGGTCCTGGGGTTAAAGGGATCTGTGGGTGCTGCGCAAGGCTGCGTAGACCAAACACGAGTCTTCCATTTTTCCTGACATAAAAGGCACTTAACACTGACACTATGCTGAACATACCCTTTGTTGTTTTCAAAGCTATTTCATGATGTTAAGGATTAAAAAACATACATAGATCGGGAACCCCGGTGAGTCAGTTTTCTTTGTGTGGGATTTCCAAAAGCTCTTATTAACCTAAAGCTGAAGTAAAAAATAATGACAAGAAAAGCTAGTATCATTTGTTACCTTGCATGTTAATTCATCATTAACATCAATCGGTCATACCAGATTATATTTTTAATAAAAGGAAGGCACATAGTTGGGGTAGAGACTGAAATAATCTTAAAACTCAAAGTATGTGTCTCAATTTTATTTTCTTGAGATTTGTCCAGTTCACTTTGACTCAATATGATTTATATCTGTTTACTTTAAACTTAATGTCAAATGGTAGCAAAATGTATCTAGAATTTTCTGGATGTTAAATTCTTACTATAAGTGCTTTGCCATTAGAAACCCCATTTTCATACCCCCAAATCTCCTAAAACTGCACACTGTATTGTCTGCCCAGTGCATTCTGGGAAATCAGCCTGCAGGGGCTGCACACGGAAAGCAGGGACCCCAGGGCCATCTGCCTCCCCTTCACAGTGAAGGACCAGGAGCTGGAGTGAGCTCTTGTTTCTAAGAAAGCTCTGCTAAACTCCGAGGGCAGTCACCGTGACTGAAAAGTGATTATACTTCATATGTATTTTCATGGCTAACTGTGAGTGGCTCAACTCAGCTAAATATTTTTCTTCACTTCCTTGGAGAAGCCGAGGAGGTTTGCTGTGCTCCGGCGTGCCTGTGGGTGGGTGGGTGGGCTGCGTGTACGTCTAAGGGGCTGGGAAGCCTGGTTTGGAAATGAGGCGGTTGACCACAGGACCTCACAGGTATCCCCGCAGATCTCTCTCAGTGGCATTGGCCACAGTGTCAACACCAGGGTGTCCCGGAGAGGCCACAGTTTTGACCAGCAATTGCCTGGCTTTCCTCTGTGGTTTCGCCCATTTTCTCTTGGACCATAAATGTTGCAGTTGTGTTTTGAGGTAGGTCTTTTGAAAGTGCCATTTATGGTTGGCAGAACAGCATTTTTGGTCCACCAGCCACTATATCCGTGTACTTAGGGAACTTGCTTCTGCTCTGCCCCACTGTTCCTGTGCCCGGGAAGCTTGTCACACAAGAGATCTTCCAGACGGGTCTCTGGCCGTAGCTTGCTGCGTTGCTTCTGCAGGTGTTCAGTGCGACACCGTGTGTTGCACGCAGTTTCTGTTAACATTTTGGTTGAGTTTTCATTATGGTCTTAAAGATACACATCAGACACTGCTACCCTCGGGGGTGATATTCCGAAGGCGAGGTCTCTGGGTTTGGGAAGTGTACCACCACACTTTAGAGTCTGTTGGGTACAAAGAGCATATAAAGCAATTTCTTTTTGAAAAGTGGCTTTGTGAGTGAGCCTGGTATTTGACCCTGAGTGTAGTCATGAAAATTGCGTTTCAGCTTCATCCCGGCTGCCTGGGGTTAGTCTAAACATGCAGAGTTTTCTAAAACATGTCCCCTGTCGGGCAAGAAAGGTGAACAGCGATGACTGCTGTCCTAACAGGATGCTCTGTGAGCTCTCTGGGAACTGGAAGTCTCAGTAAATGGGCCAGTGACACCCACGTGGGACTCAGCATGCGTGCAGAGGTTCCAGCCCCCCGGAGCAGTGTCCCTTGTGCTGTCCTTAGAATGGTGAATGGCTGCCGCGCCTGGAGGTGGGCGCCTGTGACGGAGTGGCTGCAGCCCTCACCGCGTGCCACGTCCGCCCTGCCACGCGTGCAGGTCCCTCCTGGGGCAGCCGGGGCTTCTCAGTGTCCTCAGATATGCTTGGGCTTTCTCTTCTCCATGTTTGGCTTGCACGGCTTCCTCCTCCTGGAGTGTCCTGTCTGCCACCCCAGGCTCTGACGTCCCTGCCGGTCCAGGGTTCTGGTGCCCTGCTGCTTCTGTGACGGGTGTGCCCGGGGCTGCGCTGGGCCCTGACGGTGCCGCTGTCAACAGCGTCACTCACCCTCTTCTCCGTTCCTCGGCTCTCTGGCACACCACCCCGTCTAGAGCAGCCTGCCTTCTCCAGCTCCCTGTATTCGCACAGCAGCGGCAACAACGATCCCTCCACGCCTGGCTCGTGTGTGGCCCTCTCCCTCTAAGCTAGAATCACCCACGGGAGGGACCCACACCTTCTACACCATCTCCCATGTGCCCACAACAGTGCTGGAGTCCGAAGAAAGTCCACCCACCTGTCTGGCTGTGGGTGGAGCGTTCTTGGGGGAGGTGGCGGACCGATTGCCTGGAGTGAAGTTGGCAGACGCGTGCAGGATCTGTGCTATTTCTTGCACGAGGATGGACATTGTTCTTGCATTATCATGAGTTAAGTAAGGTTTAACAGGTTAAGATGAATGTGAGCTATTCAGTTTGACAGATAGAATAAAATCATCCCATGAATTTGTCTAGCTGATGGTAGAATCACCACGACCATGAAACCGATTACATCATGAAGTCAGGTGCGTCAGTCTGGGCTTTTCTCCCACCCCCTCCCTCCAGGAGAGGAGACGGACGTGGCGTCAGCGAGGGGTTTCCATATTTGATGGTGTAAGGAGAGGCACCGTGAGCCTGCTGCCCGGCTCTGCGGCCCTGTGTGGAGGCCTGCCGTTCTTGAGATACTCCAGTGGTCACGCAGGCTTTCCGCATGTCCTTTTCCAGTGTCAGAAACCTCCAGGGCTCAGCCAGTGGAACGCACAGGATAAATAAGAACTCGCCTCTGCTTCCTCACGCTCAGCCTGCAGCGGGCCTCCCCGTGGGGCCCTGCTACGTGCCGCTTCCCAAGGGCTGATGGGAAAACGCGGCTCTGCACGGGGCCCTCTGGACAGCCACCCTAAAGCCCCTGGTGTGGCACCGATCCAAGCCACAGCTGGGATCTTTCACCTGATGTGAGACCGTGCGGTGCTGTGTCGGGTGGCAGAAGGAGGGGCACCAGGGATCGCCAAGTGTTCCTTGGCGCTCTCACTTAGACCCAGTTGGAATCTGTCTGAAGGCCTCAGGCAGAAAAGATGGCGGGTGGGATCGGAGGATGTACCTGGGAGAAGTCAGAGTTGGGGCTGATCTGCCCTCTTTCAAACGCACCGCCCCGCAGAAGGCTGGATCCTTCGCAGCCACTTTGATGGTACGGGGTGGCCATGGCGCCGAGTCTGAGAAGCAAAGATGTTTAAAAGGAACCGTGGAAATATGGTTCACTTCTGGACAAGCAAGAGGACCACGGCGTGGACAGTGGAGGGCCTGACTCGGAGCAGGTCTCACGCCACACCTGGGAGGAGCCAGCACACCTGGGCTCTGTCTTCCTGCACATCCCACTCTCTCCTGCCTTCCTTCCCTCCTAGTCTCTCCTTCCTCCCCTCCTCTTAGTTCTTCTCCAGCCTTTAAAACGTGTCCACTTTGACTCCATGTTGATTTCTTGAACTGCGTCCAGGGGCTCCTGAGGGTTGAGCGATGGGCGTGGAGGAAGCTCACGCACGTCTGCCGTGGAGCCACGCATTTAAATGAAGCGCCGTGGCTGGACCTTCCATGGGAGGCGAAGCAGAGACTTCTTCATGGCCCGGCAAAACCTAAGTGGATGGAAACTTCCTGAAAACTTCCCTCGGTCTTCCTGAAAACGCGCTCCTGCTTCTCAGCGGGCTCTCTGAGTCTCCGTAGTGTGGGGACCGAGCGAGCCATGGCGAGCAGAGGGCTGCGTGCGTGAGCCCGTTGCCGTGAGCGCAGCTCTTGCTCTACGCCAGGGGCCAGGACCTCCAGAGCCAAGCTCCCGTGGCCTCTGGGCTGCGTCACTTCAGTCCTGGCCACTGGGCACCTGGGCCAGCCCCAGCCCCTCCCCTCCTGCTTTCTTTCTGTGCGAAGTCCCACGACCTGCCTTGTGGGACTCGATGGCAGGGCCGGGGAGCTCGGCCACCTCACAGCTCTCCCTGAGCTGGGCTTCTCCCTTCCTTACCTGGCTAGCTGACACCCTGCGTCTAGCTCACCTGGCCTACAGCAGGGTGCATGGAGGCACATCCTGACGTGCTAATCAGGAGATTGGGTAGGGCCCTGGTGACAGCCCCCAGCCCTGCCGACCTACCGTTGTGGGACCAGGCCTGGGGAAGCTGCCCATGTGGGCTGGACATGGGGTCAGAGGTCAGAGTGGAGCAGAGCTCTGGACAGCCAGCTAAGGGGGTGAGGCGGATTGGAGGAAAGAGCCAGGCCAGGTGTGGGGGAGTAGGGCGTGTCCGTGTTTCAGACACTTAGAGACAGGAGATGGCCAGCAGGACAGCTAGAGGAGCCGCGACTTCACACAGCAGAGGGGCTGCCGAGTTCCCCAAACGTGGTGGAGATGACCGGCGTCTTTTTCATGCCTGGCTTAGGAGCATTTTCTCTTTGAAGGAGCGAGGGGGTATGGAGCGGGGTGGGGAAGAGAGATGGTGGTTCTGTCTCTGTGGGCTGAGTCAGGAACCCAGGGGACCTGGAGAGGGCAGCTGCCACGGGGAAGACACCGTGGGGACAGCTGGGCTCTGAGCTCCAGAGTCTCTCAAGTCTGCACCTTCGCCCAGGGCCACCCCTTGCTCCAGGAACTCTGGGGGAGGCTCAGTTGAACCCCGGTGCTGAGACACCCTGAGCCCACTCCCTGGCTTTTTCCAGGCCAGTGACTCACAGTCATGGGAAGTCTCGTCCCAGGTCATGCATTTCCACCCGTGGGCCCCAGCGGACACCCACGGAGCTCACTAACTCATTGTACACTTGGCCATCCCAGGACCATGGTCACAGGACAACTAATTATAGCCACATCTGCCGCAGCTGGCCAGAGACCAGCGACCTGGAGCTGGAGTGCTGGGCTTCATTATTATTCCCCCTGGGCCATCTTCTTCTCCAAGCAGGAACATTTAATGTCCACCCCCGACTAGTGGGAGAAAGGGAAGAAAAGCAGGACAGATGAGTCAACAAATTGTACGAGGGGAAGAAGGAGAGCAGGGCTGGAATCCCTTGCGGGTCGGATGAGGAGCCAAGCAAACACCCCTGTTTCCTCCGTGCGGTGTTTGTGGGAGCCCCACAGGCTGTCAAGCCCAGGCTGTAACGAGAAGCAGGAGGCCGCAGCGTCTCCCTTGTGGGAAGCTGAGTCACGCTACCAAAGAGGGGGAGACGCCACACGCTGAAATCCAGCTTGTTTCTCAGATTTTTCATGCTGATTCTTTTTGCCAAGAACATATCAACACTTGTAGTTGTTTTCAAATTAGAACAGAAATATTGTCTAAGTCTCAAAAGTAGTGAGGATGGTTCTGTGTCTACATCTCCCATTATCGAATGGAACAGAAATATTATCTAACTAAATTCTCCTTTTGGTTAAATTGATGATAAAGAATTATTTTCATGTCTTTGGAACCCGATCGATCTTAATTGATCGAGACAAAATCATGGTAAAATAATAACAATGAAACAAATGCAGATGAAATTGTATTGACTGTTGAACTTCCTGAAAACAAGGGAGAGATTCAGTCATCCTTAAATACATCAGGTGTATTTGTGGATGGTCAAAAATGCTGTGCAGATGTCAGCCTTTAATAAATTATTTGGACTGCAACATTTGACCTGTATTTGGCTCATGCTTTTGTTGCTAATTTTTTAATTCTATGCATAGTTGTTTGAGGGGTAAATTTTATGAATGTTTCTGGCTTCCAAAGGGCAGTTCCGCCTGGCAGTCCCACCAGCCGTGTGTGAAGGTCCCTGGGCCACACAGCCCTGGTCTCTGCACACTTAATTCTGCCAAGCAGCCCTGACTCACATTCTTCTACTACACATATTTCTTTAGTTGGTCAGATAATTATTCAAAGACCCCCAAGGAAGTGATCTGACAGGAAGAACATGGGACTAGCAACAGCCCCACAGAACTATTTTGACATTTTGCACAGCATAGGGAATGTGGAAAGGAATTTGAAAGATAAGCTCTTTCGACTTGGCAGATCTCCACATGTCCCTGTTTTGTGGATGTGAAACACATAAGTCGTAAAGCAGCGTGGCAAAGGCCTCTCTTCCATCTGAGCAGAGGAGCCATCAGAAAGGGAGGACTTCCTCCTGTTCCGCTCATTCCAGGCGTGCCTTGGTACGGTGGGCAGGCCACGGTGGGCAGGCTGCTGGACGCTGCCTCACCCACGGCAGCTCAGCTGCCCAGTGCAGAGGCTCTCTGCAGCACCAGCAGTGAGCCCTCCCTCTGTCCTGCCCTGGGGAGCTTGACTCAGCGTGGAGAAGGGCTTCCTGTCGTCTTTAGATTCCAGCACCTGGGAGGAGGCTGGCCTCCGTGCCTCCACTTCCTCTTCTAGCAGGAGTACCATGTATTGTAAAGTCCTTGTGTACTTTTAGAACTTAACATACTCTATAACAGGGACACTTATAACAGGGACTACTTGCTGGAACTCTTAATGGGTGTGTAAAGGGAAATTTTAGTAACATTAATGGTTTTAACCCATCCTAAAAAAGACTGCAGAGATGCTTAGAGAATACGGAGGTGTCGGGCCTAGGGACTGCTTTGTAGCACTTCCGCGTTCCTCTCATGCTGAGTTGCCTGCGGTTTAATGCTGGCCTCTGCTCTGGAGGTGGCGAGTGCGCAGGTCTCACAGGCTGCACTGGGGCCTGGGGGCTTCCTCTGTCTCAGGCCGTTCTGCAGCGTGGCTTCCACTCGGAGGCAGCTTTTGTCCTCCAGGGTGACTTTTAGGCTGCACGGACTCCTGGGAAGAGGCTGAAGGACTGCCAGGTCTGACCTGGCTTTCGCTCAGCTTCTCCGTGGTTTCTGGAGTGAATGACGAGGGCCTTACAGGTTCTCCTCCCCTACCTCTGGGTCCCCCACTTGCTGTTACCCACGACGGTCACCTTCTGTGAGAGACCAAGACCCACATGTGCTTGCCCTTCAAGGTCTTGGGGCCACATTCCTCGGCTTCCAAGCAGCGCTGCCTTCATGGCCAACTTCCGCCGCTGTGACCACGGGGGTTAAGTGTGTCTCATGGGAAGCAAGCCCAGGACCTGCGGCTAATCTGCCTGACCCGTGGACGCCATGAGGGGAAGTGCAGGAAAGGAACAGGCACTTCACGGAATGTCCCGGCTCCTCCCGTTCTATCTGAAACAGATGGGACGGGGCTCATCGATGGCCCCACATGTCCAGGCCAGGGGAGGAGGGGGCAGGCCTCGTAAACTCCCTAGATCTGGAGCCAGAGGGTGCTCCTTGGGCCCACAGGCTGCCTGAATCCTTTGATTTTGCCAAGAGGCCCAGATGTAAAGTGTAATTCCCCAGGAAATCACGACATTTGTGACAAGCTTAAAGAAGTGAGGTCCCAGTTGGGTGCGGTGGCACACGCCTGTAATCCCAGCACTTGGGAGGCTGAGGCAGGAGGATCGTGAGTTCAAAGCCAGCCTCAGCAATGGCGAGGCACTTAGCAACTCAGTGAGACCCTGTCTCTAAATAAAATACAAAAAAGGCCTGGGATGTGGCCCAGTGGTCGAGTGCCCCTGAGTTTAATCCCCGGTACAAAAAAAAAAAAAAAAAAAAAAAAGAAGTGAGGTTCCCCCATGAAGCTGTGACTCTGAGTTTCCAGTAGTAGCAAACGTGGCAGTGTACAGTGGCCAGATAAGATGGGCCACCTGCCACCTAGGGCTTTTATTTTAACTAGCTTTTCCAAAAGCGTGGATGACACCTGCTTGTAAAGGGACATGTAGCACCTGAGTGCATTCTTTACAGTAGTGTGCCCTTGAACCACAGCTAGCATACCGACAGACGTCAGGGCGAAATTCAGCAAGCTGTGTTATAAAACAGAAATTGTGAAGGATCAGAATAGCGGTATTTTGAAAGCGCTGTTATTCAGCAAAGTAAACAGGTATTTATGATTTTTGCTTGTGATTCTGAAAATTAATCGATCTTATTGAAGCCATTGACATAGATGCCAGCCCACCCAAAATGTGATCCAAAACAATCATGGCCTTAAAAACATCTTTTCTTCTGAAAAGCTGACCGGACTTTAGGTATTCGAAGAATTATCCATTCTTTGGAATTGCCTCTGAAAGCCAAAATTGGTAATAAAATTTCCTATGTGAATGAAGAAGTTAAGAGTTTCCTATGTGAATGATGCTACAAATACATCTGGTCTGGGGTTTAAAACAATTTGTAGAGCAAGCTGGTGGAGGAGGGGGCCCACTGTCATTCTTATTTCTCCTTTTGGATTCCTGAGTTTCTGCGACCTGCAGTGTTATCCAGGCCAGAGCTGCCTGCATGTCACCCACACATGCCACTATAATAGAAGCGCGAGAAGCAGCTTGACCCCAGCATGGCCACGGTGGCCTGGAGTCCCTGCAATTAAGGCATCCACTGACAGTTTATGGGAATGATCCCAGGAAGTTCATTTTCATAACCTCCTTCAAATCAAATAGATAAGCTTCTGAGATTTTATCAACATTTCAGAAGGGAAAAACCCAGAATGGCCACATGGCCATTTTTAGCTTTAGTACTCCGATTCTCTGCAAGTTCAGAGTTTCAAAGAAACTGCCATTGACTTAGAAGTAGAAACCTCCTATCACTTTGTGCTGTCATTGAGTTTCTGCCAACTGAATGTGGGTGACTGGTGGCCCCTTCCTAAACAGAGCCTGCAGATACCTGAGCTCAGCCTGGTTGATTGCTCCCGCTGTGTCTGTAGGAGTGATCGAAGTTCAGCAGAGTTGAAGGAGCAGAGATGTGTTTCTGACTGCTGCAGGGCAGGAACGCCGTGGGGGGCACACAGTCCCGCAGAGGAGGTTTGCTGGGAACCCCAGTGACCTGGGGCTGGCTGGCTTTCTGGGCTTTTCTAGTCTGGACGTTAACCAGGTATTTAGCTGCTTATTAACTCATGATTGACCTGGTTACGGGTACCAGGCAGCTCCTGCTCAGCTCTTCCTGCTACGTGGGCGACCTGGAGTGGCCGTGTCGTGCAATCTCTCTGAGCTCGCTTTGGGAGCACTTTCTCGCATGCCGTTGTGCGCTGGTGCTGAGTTGAGCCCGCGGCCTTGCGGGGTGCAGTCTGCAGTTGTCTCTTAGTTTGGATGAAGGAGCACCTCCACCCGCCACAACAGCAGCGGGGCTCTGCGACTGCTCCATGCCCACATCCTCACGCCTGACAACACTGAAACTGGGAGAGACCTAGCAACTGGGGCTTGCCGAGGTCTTTCTCAGGGTGGGCTTTGTGATCCATGGAGTCTCGGGGGAAATAGCGCCCGCAGCAGGCCCAGTGCTGGGCTCTGGGCTGCCCAGGGGCTCTGGTGGAATGGGGAGCCATGCGAGTCCAGAACTGTGAGAACCTGCGGGGCCTCCCAGCACAGGCACAGTCACCATGCCATGGGGACCAGGTGGCGAGCGATGGTGGCAGCTGAGCGAGGCTGTAAAGTCCCCCAGCATTCGCCTGTGCTTAGCGGATGAACCTCCTGCAGCACAGGTTGAAGATTTTGGCCTTGACTCTGGACGACCCCGCGTGGTCACCAGGACCCAGATGACAAGCTGCGCATGGGCAGAGGCCGGAACGTCAGGGGCTCTGAGAGTGTGTCCTGGAGCTTGCCTGAGTGAGTCAGAGGAGGAAGCAGATCCCTCGTCTCTGGAGTTTGTTTGGACTGTGGTCAACTGTCCCCATTTCCAAAAATATAAAATTAAAACCAACTCACTGTCTTGGAGGCACTTGTTCAGATTTAACTTCATGAACTAAGTATCTCCAGATGTGACTGTTTCATGCAGAAGATCTCCATGGCAGTGGGGCTAACCAGAGTGTGTTAAAAATATAGACGTCACGTGGGCCCAGGGCTAGGAATAGCATTTGAGTCTCAAGAAGCCATTGTCACCTGCAGCAGAAATGTGGGCATGAACTTCAGGCATGAGATGGCCTCTGGGAAAGCTTGTGGACCACGTCCCATCACACCCCTTCCTGTCCTCTCCACAATACCCGTATCTACAGGTTTAAAACTTGGATTCCTCTGGGAACCTGTAGGCCTGTGGGTGCCGCCACTCATCGACATGATGGAGATGAGCTGGGCTCTCATCTCAGCCGTGTCCTGGCAGGTTGTGCTGACCCTCCTCGGTCAGCTTGCACACCTGTGAAATGGGCGCCATAGGACCTGTCTCAAAACTAGGCTTGTTGGGGCTGGGGTTGTGGCTCAGCGGCAGAGCGCTTGCCTCGCACGTGCGCGGCCCGGGTTCGATCCTCAGCACCACGTAAAAACAAACGCATTGAATTGTGTACAACTAAAGTAAATAAATAAATATTAAAAAAAAAAAAACTAGGCTTGTTAAATAAGATGCCAGCCAACTGCGGCACCTGGCAGGCAGTGGACACACCTCGGGTCCCTTCCTCTCAAAGGCTCATGGTGTCTCTGGATTCTTTTCCTTGCATTTTCAGCACTGATCTTTATATTAGAAATGAACTACAAGAACATTTTCTTGCTGACTGTTCATTAATGACTATTTATTTAAGCTTTAATCAAATTCAAAAACCAGTTCTTTGGGATTTGGGCTTCAAGATCAGCCTGTTCATTTATTCTCTCTCCGTGAAAACATTTTTTTTTTTTTTTTTTGCATTCTTTTATGTCCCTGGGAATGTGAGGGACAGAGCATGGAGTCCACCGTGGGGAGTCCTCCGTCTCCAGTGGTCTTAGGCCTGACCTCCCATGCCAGAAGCACCAGTAGCCTGGAAAATGCCACCAAGGTCATTTCCAGTGGGAATTAACAAAGGACAACAGTCACAGTGACAGCCTTCAGGCTGGGGACCAGGGCTTTGATGGTCCGTACCCAGGACTGCTGTTTTGTCTGTGTGGCAAAAGGTGCACCACAGGAGGTGTGTGATGGCCATGGGACCACACACACCTGGTGTCCCCAGCCTTGGCAGCAGGCGGGACTTGTCTCATAATGGTGGAGATGCTTGAGGGTGAAGGTTCAAATCTTGGTGTCAATTCAGACATGTTCTCCTCCTGACAGATGTTTTTTTTACTTTCAGGGTGGTTGTGATGGCTCTGGCTGTGGAAAATGTGACTGTCATGGAGTGAAGGGACAAAAGGTAAGTCCTGAGCGTTGACAGCTCTTCCTCTTGGATTGCCTTCACTGTGGAAACCACGTGACACTAAACACACTCGCTGAACAACGGGCCACTCATGGCACAGCCTCCTTGCTGTCTTGATAATCTCCCCAGAGCGATACAAGGGAAGCAAAACCAGGCGGAACATTGTTCTGAATACTAATATTCTTATAAGCTCTTCTCCAGAGATTGTAATAATTACTGGCAATATATGCAGAAAAAGGGATTTGGATTTTTTTTTTCTTTTTGATGCTGAAGGAACAAGTGTAGTAGAAGAAAGTTCTTTAACTCAAGCATCCTTTTTAGAATTGATGGACAAGAACTCAATTTAGGATTTGTCTGAAAAGAGAAAAACGTTTTTATTCAAACGTTTTTATTTATTTGAGGGACTTCTATATAAATCAATCTTTTAAGATATCTTTTCATTCATCACATTCTTGTCTCAATTTGTTTAGAAAATGGTAAATATTTATTCTTTCCCAAAGGTAAAGTCATAACATATTTGTGTGTGATCAAGCTCTCTTCTTAGTTAAGAAACACCAATCCAGACAGAAAATTTTTGTTGGCCTGAGGGGGGTGTCTGGATTTTACACAAGGGACAGAAGCTGTGTCCTGAAGCTGTGTGAGTCACCCTGGCCACCCTGGGTAGGCAGTGAGGAGCTGGTCAGTAGAGGGCTGGACCCCACTGTGGCAGTGCAGCGCAGCCTGGGGCCTGCAGGGGGCAGTGTGCTTCTTGGACCACTTCCTGTCTTCAGGGCAGGAAGGTGTCTCTGGGCCAGCAGGTCTCTCCTCCTCTCCCTACAGGGCGTGCCTCAAGTTTTATGGGGTCTCAGCCTACCTGTGAAACCCCCAGTTCTACTTTATGGAAAATTGTTTACCTTCTTTTCAGCTATTTGCTGATGTCCTGACATTAGCATTTTTGAAACCACACTGCCGTTGGTGGTGCTCTCTTGCCTGGGCAGTCTCTGAATGCAGAAGTGAGTGAAAATAGCTTGGCATGGTCCACCTTCATGTCTGCTCAGGCTCGTACCGGGATTTGCTCTGGCTAGTGGAAGGCGCATTTTCAAGAGTTATTGAAAGTGGAGGCCAGTACTTCCCATACCACAAGACTTAAGAAAAATCTAACTTGAATCATGCACATGAGCACACCAAGCTAACAAAGACATCCTTAAAACCACAAAAAAACAGACCTTTGCAATGACAATAGGTAGAAAATTTAGGCTCACGTTAGTACTTCCTGTTTCCCTTGCACCCTTAAAGCTGGGGTCTGGAGAGGACATTGGGTGTCTCACTCTGCACGAGGGCAGTCCCATCACCTGCTGGCCTGGTTCTCTCCTCCTTCCAGCAGACTGGGAAGGCCCCTAAGACCCTCCTACTGTGTACACACCTATAAGCTGATTTGTAGTCCAATCCATTTGACCCTGAAATCTATCCACCCAAAGACTCCAAGGGAGACTTGTTGGGGTACAGCTTGCTCAGCAGTCTTAGCTGCTACCTTTCTAGCCTGGTGACTGAAACAAAGCACTTCCACACAGAGGTGGCCACAGGCTGCAGAGGAGGCTGGGCACCGTGGGCCACCAGGTGGTCTCGGGGGCCTGCTTTGTATGAATTTGGTCTTATTTTTCTTTTGGGATTTTGCCTAGAATAGCCTGATTGACTATGATAATTTTTTCTGGAATATCTTGATTGATTTATAGTGTCTAGGTTGAGTCCTTGTGAAATTTTGAGGGGCAGCATCTCTAACAGCTGCTGCAATCATATTTCCTGTGACAAAGGCATCATTTATATCTTTACATAGTTGTATATATATGGAAAGATCCTTTTTATTTCTCCATGGCCTGATGGCTTCCTGGCAATATTTATTAGCGTTTTTATATGCTAATTGAACAACTAATGGCATAACTTGATCAACGTCTCCAAAAACTCTACCTGTAGTTCTCAAAAGTCGATCAGCAAATTCAGCATATGGTTCATTAGGTCCTTGAATTACTTTGGACAAGCTACCTTGTAGATCCCCAGGTCCTTGTACAGTTTTCCATGCCTTTAAGGCAGCTGCGTTTATCTGAGCATATACTCCTGGGGTATAATATTTTTGAACCTGTACGTCTGCGAATGGCCCTTCTCCTGTGAGCATTTCTATATTATGGTCTCCAAACCCTGCATCTGCATTTATTTTAGCTGTTTCTATACAAAGTTTTTGAAATTGTGATCGCCAAACCAAGTATTGTCCCCCACTTAATGTTGCTTTACATAGACGTTTCCAGTCTGAGGGGGTTAAGCTAAAGGTGTTAAGGGACTCTAGTATACTCAACGTGAAAGGAGTTTGGGGTCCATATGTCATTACTGCCTCTTTGAGAATTTTTATTGTTTTGAAATCTACTGACTGGTGGCCCCTCTCTCTATTTTCATATTTAAATACTGGCAGTTCCCAACGTATCTGTGAGTTACCCTCGAGAGCACATAAGCGCTCAGAAAGACTTTTTATTTCTATTTCTAGGGTATGCAAACGCCTAGTGATACCCTTCATATTTTCTGTAATAGATTCCACCCATGGGGGAGTGGAGGACATAGGTTCCTCCACTTGATGGTCCCTTATCTTGGTCTTCCTTAATTTCCTTTTGTTCATTTTTTCAGAATCACTTTTACTTAATTCCTCCTCACTACTACTACTACTCTCATTGGTCCTAACTGACTCAGTAACATCCTGAGTCCCGGATTCAATTGAGAGCATGTATCCTTGAACTATCTCTAATAAATCTTGAATAGCTTTAGCAGCTCGGATCTTTGTCATTTTTGAGCCCGCACTGATACTATCCTTACTGGCCCTAACTGACTCAGCCGAGGCCAAGCTTTCATGATCACTTTCACTTTTTTCCAAATTCTCCTCACTAATAACTGACTCAGCTATATCAAAGAATCTATCAAGAGCCTTGTACACTTGGGTCTTAGTTATTTTCGAACCCATTTTAACCGCTCTGACTAGAGACTCCTGCGAGGTTCCTCAGTTCTTACCTGCCGTGTCGATTCCCCGTCCGGGCCACCACCTGTAGTTGCCTGAAGCGATGGCCGCTTGGAGCAAAGAAGCCGCGGGAAGAAGTTTTGAGACGAACTGAAAACAAACAGCTCTTTATTCTGACAACTTTTCTCCCTGGCTCTAACTACACCCCGACACGCCGTCCACGCTCCTCTAACCTCCGAAATGGCGCAGACCTCCTCCGCAATCTCGCTCAAGTCCCTCGAGATCTCCGGCCAAGTCTCGCAAGATCCCGGGCCAAGTACAGAAGGCGCCAATGCCCAAACATGTCCAAAGCCAAAGCCCGTAGTCCACCGCAATTTAAGCCATCTCCCCAAACAGGGCTCCTGCACTGCTTCAAGAAGGAGCAGGTCCCCCAGCATTTCATTTCCCTGTTGCTGCCCTGCAGCCAGGGGACACTCTGTGAGGCCTGGCCTGTGCTGAGGGTGATGCAGAGCCCTGTGGGGCTGCGTCCTGTGGCCGGGAAGGCCGATGGAGGTGCGTGCTGCCTGGAAACCGTCCTAAGGCTGTGCTGCTAGGTTTCCTGTGATGAGGTCTCATGCCAGCCTCCTTGGAATGGGAACGCTCAGAGCTTCCTGGAAGACCGGGCAGAAGGTGTGGATTCTGCCTTGAACTCAGCACGCTCTCCTCTCCACCTCCCTCTCTGGAATTTTATTTGATTATTCAATAGAGCACACTTGAAACACTGCCACCTGCAGGGTCAGCCACGTGGAATCTGCATTTTAAAGACTATGATCACTGAGTGGACCCTGGAAGCCTCTTGGAGGCCCTTGCAGTCGCTAGGTGTTATGTGATTTTTTTTTTTACTTTAATTATTTATTTACTTATTCATAATGCACAAGTATAGCATCTTTTTACATATAACTGCTTGTATACAAAGTATATAAGTACATTATCCTGAATGCATGATTGAAGATCTGAATTGTTGTGTGACTTTACCACAGTCAGTGGCGCTCTCTCTTCTCATCTTGAGCGTGAACAGCTCAGTCCTCTGGTTCACCAGCACCGAGGGGCAAAGGGGCCTTCCTCCCGCTGACCGAGGAAATTTTAAGCTTCCACTTGTTGTCTTGGAGGCTGGTGACACAACCGCTGTGGTGATGCGAGCCGCCTGGGACTCTCCTAGCTTCGGTTTCAGACGGGGCTCCATTTCTCTCATCCCGAAGTCACTACCAAAGGCACCTGCCCCAGGTGGGCAGCACGAGCAGCTGGTCAGCTTCACGGCCTTCCCACCCTACTTAGAGCATCCAAGTCCTATGTGCGCTGGTCCCATGACCGGGGTATAGCAGGAGGGCCTGCCCGGTCAGGTCCCCTGACGGATGTCCTCATGGGGTCTGCTGATATTCTCCAGAGTCTACAGATTGAACTCATTTTATTTGTTTTAAGAAATAGAAGGGGGAGATAGCTAGCTCAGACAGAGTCAGAGTCACCTAACTGGGACGGTGTAGCAGCCTGAGAAAGGTGGAAATCGTCGTTTCTGAGGCTGTTTTCTTGTATCCCTCTGAGGAACATTTTGACAGTGTTGTTCACAACCCAGCAGACCCTCCGTGGGAATTGGAATATCTGCAGCACAAATCGCCAGCTCTCTTTGGGCTGATTCCCGCTCTCCAAGGAGCTCTTGAGGGGCTGTGAACAGACGTGATGTGCCTCAGGGCTGGCTGTGATCTGCTGGTTCGCGAGTCATCAATACTGTGCCAGGCGTGCCTCTGGGAGCAGCAGCCGGGCTCGGCAGGCTTTCCCTGACTTCAGAGCTGCTGGATTGCCTGGAAGGCCACTCAGGCCTGATTCGGATGTGTTCTGTTAGGTAATTAGTGTGGCCTTGCACACAATGGCATTGGGTCCCCAGAGGCTGCGGCTGTGCCCCCAGTGGAACGCTAGCTACCTAAACTGATTAGGGCTCTGGACGCTTGCCTACTCAGAAATAGCCACGTTAAGCTCTTCTTTTGCTGGTAACCTGATTTTCTCAGCTCTTTAAGATGGTAGGGAAGGAAGCCCCTTCTCAGGAGTCACGCTGTGTGCTTGGAAGTTAAACATTTGTATGTTGCTAGAGTAGAGTGTGCAAGTCTTGTGAACCCATGTCTGTCTAAGACCACCCCTGTCTTCCACACCCTGGGGGCTCAGTAAGGGAACGTAATCAGAGGGCAAGACATGCTCATGGAATGAACCACAAGTTAAGAGGAAGTATCAAATTCCAGGAGAAGCAATTGAGAAAAAAAAATGTTCTGTTTGTTCTGAGGAGGGAGAGGTTCCACTGAAGACAGGGACAGCTGGAATCAGAACTTAGAGGGACAGCCGTAGGACGCAGCGGGAGCCGGGCCGTAGTGTATAGACGAGGCCCGTATGTCCTGCATACACACCAAGACACGTCATTGTGGCTTCATTACTCAGGAGAAACTGTGCTTGTGGCCCGCTGATGAACGCTATTGGAGAAAAGGTTGGGTGGTTTCTAACACAGATTCTCGAAAGGCACATTCTCACGCCGCAGTCCTGGGAACACAGAGTCTTAATTAAGCAGAATTGTGGCATTTCTAATGGCTAGTCCAGGGTTCCTCGCCTCCGGCACTGCTGACATCTTGAGTGGCTGTGACGTCAAGTCAGGATGTTTTGCTGAGGCTGTCCCTGCATGGCAGTGAGTCTCACAGCCTCTGGCCTCTACCACGGAGCCTATAGCACGCCTATGCTGGACAACTGCGATGTCTGGGTATCGCTGAATGCCTCCCGGCGGGGGTGCAGGTGTGCAGAGCTGCCAGGCTGAGGACCGGGGCCTCACCCACTTACTTAATAGCTACTCAAAGGCCAAAGACAGGGTTCCAGCACTAACCAGAGCACTGACCGAGTCCATTCCCTGTGGTAAGTGGCGGGGTGGCTGGGGGACCTCCAGGAGGTGGACCTGTTTCCCTGGGGTGTGGCAGACTCCCTGACCTGTTCTAGAGGAGTGCAGCCTGGGCCCCCATCTGGTCAGATAGATCACTGGGAGACACCTCACTGTGACATGCAGCAGCACTGGTGGGTCCTCTGCATGAGTCCCCTGCCCACAGTCAGGGTGCCCCGCCCAGAGCAGCAAGCACTCCGTTACTCTCAGAGAAGGCCCGTTCCACACAGCATTGGTCATTGTCCCATCATCCTATACAGAGGACACCTGTGACAACCTATATATCTTGTAAGGTACCTATAAAATTGATCAATGTAAGTTTTCACAGGCGTCCTATATAGGGACGATGGGACCTAATGGGTTAAGAGGAACCCTGATGCTGGAGTACAGCTCAGTGGTAGGAAGCATTTCCTAGCATGCATAAGGCCCTGGTTTGATCTCTAGCTCTGCAAAAGCAAAACAAAGTGATACCTAAATCCTTAAGGGCAGGGCATTTTTGACCTGGGTCAAGACATGCAGAGATACCCCTGCAGTGAGGATTGGTGTCCCCTCCCTCCTGCCTGTGGGAACCTCTGGCATGTACCCAGTCCTGTAGGAGACTCGTGGCTCTAGGTTAAAGTTGGTGACCTCAGTACTCACTGGGCACGTCTCCTTGACCTACCCAGCAGGCAGCCAGTTTGGCAGCATTGCTTCTGGGTTCTGGGCACAAGTCCAGGGTCATGGCCCTCTTGCTCTCCTCAGGTCATGGAGCTATGGTGGGTTTGCCCTGTCCATCTTGGCAAATAGATCCATCCATCCACGTGTGTTTCTCAGTGGTTCCTTTAGGCAGTTTTAGAGGCTCAAAGCAAGCATTTCTAGGTCTTGCTGCTAGGGACATGCCAAAGCAGAGAAAATCACCTGCAGGGAAAAGCTGTGGATGGAATCTCATTCAGGTACGAGGGGTGGGGTTTCCTGTCTCTGGGACTCTGTGTGCGGCTCACAGACCCCGCAGAGGTGCTGCGGTGCCCCTGGGCATGGGAGCCGTTCCCTTCTGTCCTAACAGGAAATGTCCCAGCACATCACGCGCATTCCTGTGCTGTAGTGAGTGATTGCACAACACCTCCAACTCCAACAGGACCTTGAAGGTAAAGGATCTTGCTTCTCCTTAGGTGAGATCATAGACATAGGATGTTTCCTTTGCTATCATTAAAGCTTAGGTGAAATTCTTTTTTGAGAAAAGGATAAGGTTATTGGCATTTTTAGAAAATTCAGTAGTTTTCAATTTATAACTATTTTCATTGATCTTTTAATTTATATATAGTTAATAGTAGGTATAACTTTAGCCATGATTTCACTATGAAATAAAATTATGAGAATACAGTGCTTTGTATGTTATGCTTTATAGACGGGTGGTTCTCTTTTTATTCCTTATTATTTTTATCTGTGTAGAATAGATTTGGATCATCAAGGACCAGTAAGAGAAGATTATCTTTCTGTTTTTTAGCAGAATATCATAATTTTTTCTCATAAATTAAACTGTATTAAGTATGTGGTTTTAAATGCTGAAGATGTCCTGTTTTTTCCCTAGATATTAAATTCTTTTCACTAGCAAATGAGAGTATGCTTGTGTAGACTCTTTGAAACTTTAGGTAAATTAACCGATCTGGACTAGTAACAATAAAAACTAGTAATAATAAAGATTTATTTAATAAACCCTTACTGTGGGAGAGGCACTGCATCTGAGTTGAATTCACAGTTTCAAATTCTAGTGTATTTAAAAAGCAACCAGAGATATGTAAAAATGTGCTCTGTAAGTGTAATATGAAATGTAATGCATTCTGCTGTCATATATAACAACTTAGAATTAAAAAAAGCCCTTTGATTATAATAAGGTATTTTTAAGTAACAGCAACTTGACATTCTATTGTAAATACAGAAAAAGAAAAAGAGAGGAAAAAACATTAAAAAAAAAAGAAATTCTATCTTCTTACTTTCATGGTGTAGACTATATAAAATCAAAGTACACTGAAAGCGTAACAGTATGACTCTCAAGAGACTTTTTCAATAAACGGGATCTGCTTACTCCGTGCCTCAGCATATCTGAAATCGCCCTAGTATTTTGAGGCTAGTGGAGCGTCTTCACTCCTGAGAGGCACCAGTGTGCAGTTCAGCCTCTGTCCAGATGTAGCCCTCAGGTCATCTTTGGGATGTCCACAGTTGTCCTTTGGGTTGGAAATGGAAGAGGGTTCCCAGGACAGGCGTTTGGGGAAGGCAAGTGACCATTAATGGACATCTGTCCTTTGCTCTAGGATGTCACAGACCTTCTGTAAGCACGGGCACCCCCCCACTTGGTTGACCACAGGCCCCTCCTGTCTCCAAGCCAGGAGTAGCCGTTAGGAAAGAAGGGTTGCTGGACAGCAGCCTCCACTATGGCGTGGGCTCCCCGCCAGCCGGGGACGGTGCTGCGTCAGTCTCTCCCACCGAGCTGCTCTGACCCTAGAAAATCGGATGTGTCCTAGCCACGCACGTGTACCCAACGCTCGAGTACTAGTGGTGTTTCTAGAGCTGCGACACACACGAGTGTGGAGTGTCCAGCTGTGGACAGCCTTGTGGACACGGAGACCCAGCTGCTGTCCTCCAGCTGAGCCGGCTGGCTTGCGGATGGAGGTGGGAACCCCCCAGAGCTGGCTCCACCATGACAGACGCCCCCAGGACCCGGGCTGGGACGGGTGGAGGACTGGAGCGTCACTGCAGCCTTGGGAGGTGGGGTTTGTAGCTTTTGGATGCTTTTGGTGGAGGAAACACGAGCTGGGCTCGCTTGGGAGGTCCGTCTGGAATCACGGTCCCGTTCTCGCCAACGCTATGATCTTATCGTCCACTTCCAGAGTCATCATCCCTCAAAATATGAGGGAAACCAGCTCTCCTTATTTCAGTGTCCTGACTTTTCCAGACACCTCTGCCTGTTTCTGTTGCTAACTGCTTTTCCTGATGTGTTGGTCACCATACCTGAGACAAACAACTTAGGAAAGATGTATTTTGGCTGGCTCCAAAGCAGAAAGCTCACGGCGGAATGGCATGGAGGAGGAGGCCACGCAGCCCACGGCAGCCGCAAAGCAGAGGAGAGAGAGGAAGGGACGGGGGACAAGGTACAGTCTCCAAGGCACACTCCCGAGGACCCGCTTCTCCAACTAGATTCCACTCTCACAGTTCCTACCACCTCCAAATAGCCCATTCAGATTTGGAATCCCTCAGTGGATTGATCCACGGATGAGGTCAGGCGCCTCAGGATCCGGTCACTGCCCCCAGTCCTCACTGCGCACACTGCTGCACTGGGGACGAAGCCTTCGGGGGACTTCCAGACCTGAACCACAACATACACACATTACACGTGTGTTCCACGTGTGTCTCCTCCCCAGCCTGCTCTCCTTGGCCCAGGTCACGTTACGGGGACGCCGTGTGAAATGCCAGGTGTTCCTGGTCTGCCCTGGGTCCCAGTGCTTCCCGCCTCTGACTCGACTTGGGGGCCAGGCGTGTTTGTCTGCAGGCTGGGACAGCACCCTGCCCCTCCCGTGGGTTGGCTCTATTTATTGGTGGACACACACTCTTCCTTTTCCATGTCTGTCTGGTGTCTTGTCACGCCAAGATTTTTTCCAGATGTCCCCTATTTCCTATTTCCACATATGCACATGAATCATACTCTGGCAGAGTGATCGTGAGAATCAGTGTGGGTTCCCACAGTCACCCACTTTTGTCTTTTGGTCTTATAGTCCTTTGAAAATGAGGAATATTTTAAAAAGTGGCTTCATGTGAATGTAAGCCGTTGTGTACCATTGGGAGCTGCGAAGGTGGACCCGTCCCTGTCTCCTGCCGGTGATGGTCATGCCTGAGGTGCTCTCTGGGCCCCGTGAGGGACAGTGAGCTGGGTCCCCCCTGTTTGAAGCCCCTCTTCCTCCTTCCTCATGTTAGTACAGTTCCCCTTCACCTTGTGCCTCCGAGACCCATAGACTCCATTCGCAGCTGCTTGGAACGCGCCTTACCCCTGCGGCTTCAGAAGGGGTGAGCTGATTTTTCCCTGAGTTCAGGAACAGTGGGAACTTGAGTCCCTTGAATGGAGTAGCGTGTTCTGGGACGGAAAACCCGTGGACACTCCGTGTGAGGTCATGCTGCCATCGGTGATGCCAGGCACGGGCAGTTCTTGTTCTGGCTATTTATGGAAAAATCAGTTTTTGTAAATATGATCCTGATGAAACATTGGCTGGAAGGAAGATAGCTTTCTTTTAAAAGAAACAAAACGAGACTGTGTGTTTTAATTCAAGATCAAAGACTTGACATAGAACAAACCCTGACAAACAAGAACTGTGCAGTTGGATCTCCCTCCTGTTTGGGGGTCGGAGACGGTGAGCATCCACAGCCTGTTTCTAGACGGCACGTAAGGCCGCTAGATAATGAGAACTGCGCCCTCAAAAATGATGTTAGCAGAGCCCTCGTCCTTGTGAAGTGGTGGAGCACAATGAGCAATTAAACAGAGGAAGAATTAGTCAGAGTTAATGAGCAAGCCAGATGGCATGGGAAGTGGTGCCCCTTTGTTGTATCTTCCCCTTTGGCAAACCCATTCAAATGTCAAAGGTGTACTTGATCCCCATATCCCTTACAGCTCAGCCTGCTTCCTTGGTTAATCGCTCGGCTTTGTGTCACTGGGATGCCTGCGCAGCCCCAAATGCAATTGACCCTAGATTTCTTCACAAGAGAGTCTGTCTGGCATGAGAAGCTAACAGCATTTCTTAGCCAATCTCTAAAACTCTGTCATGAAAGGATTCCTGTCCAAAGCCCCTCCTCGGGCTCTTCCCTGGAGACTCTTAGATTCTGCCGACCCTCTTGCTTGCAGACCTGTCTGGGAATAGATGAGGAACGCTTTGGGAAACCAGATAGATGGGACCTTCTTACACACATCTCATGGGACCGTGAGGACTTTCCCAGTGTCCCAAGGGTGCTGGGTCCAGCAGTCGGTCCGCTGGCTCTGGTCAGGAGTCCCCAGCCTCATGTGAGGTGGACTCTGAGGTCTGTGTTATCTGGCGACCGGCGCGGGTTTGAAATGGTTTTACTTGCACGTTTGGCAAAGGAATGAGGTCTGCCCGCTGCGGTGGGCCTTTGAGCGGAAGGACGTGCGGGCCCCAGGACGTGCCCCTCAGTTCCTGGGTGGGTGTCGTGAGCTCCTCTGGATGCGGCTGGGCTTTGGCAGCCGTGAGCGCGACCGGGGGTGCTTGCCGTACAGCTTTGTGGTGGAAGAGTCCCCGACACACTGAGCCAGTGACAGTACAGGACACCCCAGGTGCAGCACCCTGCTAAGGCCTGAGGAGGGAGGAGGCGGGCCGTGGGAGATGCCCAGGAGGGAGGCTGATCTGGGCGGAGGCTGGGCAGCCCCGAGGTGCAGGAGCAGGCTCAGGCACAGGTGGGGCTGCCTCTAGGCTGTTTCCCTGTTTTCCATAGGGTTGCCCTGGGGAAGGGGACTTGACCTGGAGGGAGACAGCCATGGCCCTGAGCCCCACACCTCTTCTCACCACTTAGGAGACCCCAAACACTAACGGGCATGTTGTCATGCTGTGGAGGTGACCTGTCACCCTGTGCCCGGCCTCCGCCCTCTGTCCCCACCCAGGGGATGAGGTGAGTGGCCCCGGATGAGTCTTGTCCCCAGACTCTGGGTGTGCTGCCCAAGGGCACCGGGTGAGGTCCTTCACGGGACCTTTGGACACAGCACTGCTGCTGCAGGCTGAGTCCGGGCTGGGCTGGCGTGGGTGGCTTGGTGCTGCTGCTCCTGAGGAGGACGCGGCCGAGGTTGCCTCTTGCTCTGCTCCAGGCAGCGGCGCTGGTGGAGGGAGTGCGGCCGCCGCTCCGGGACCACACACAGAGCTGGGAACCGGCGCGACCCCTCGGTCTGGGCGAGGGCGTCCTTCCTCCCGGCTCAGCATCCTGCCCTGATGTGGGACGCTGGCTTCTTCAGACAGTGGCGTGACGGTAACTGAAGAGCCCTGCCTGCCAGGGCAGGAGTCACGTGCCCCGGGCGGCCAGCCCGGGCTGAGGACGGCAGCCTGGTACGGCTCGCACGAGGGCAGCCGTGCTCTCTCCTCGAGGGACCTCGGGTTGCTTGTCTCTGCGGAGGACTCCTTCCTCGGCCCTGCTGCGGTCAGGCCCCGGCAGCACCCTCGCAGGCTGTGTGCCCTGCAGAGCAGGGGACGTCAGGAGGGGGCCCCGGGCGGGGGGAGGCTTTCGCAGGAGTCCTCCTCCCGTCTTGGCCTGCTGGTGCTGCCAACAGCACACCTTGGGCCGGTGACTTAGAGGCCACAGGAGATCACTGCTCACACCTCTGCACACCCAGAGTTAAGGCTGGGTACTGGCGAGGGCCTGCCACCTCAAGCAGGTCTGTGGAAGAGGTTGGGCGCCCTCTGCTGTCTCTCTTCCGAGGGCACTGAGCCGCCAACGACCACCCCCACAGTCCCCACCTCCTCACACGTCCCCGTGGGGTCAGGACCTCCGCCTGTGAGGTCAGCGTTCAGAGGCAGCACACAGCCTCACCGGGCTGGAGGACAGGACGCATCCCAGGCAATGTTGTGGGTGATAAGATGTTTCCAAGTGACTTGCCCAGGAGGGAGGGAAGCCACCTGGGGATCTGGAGCACGTGCCCACCATCAGCTGCCATGCCCCACGAGAGGAGTCCTGGAGGTCTGGAGCCGCTGAGCTGAGAGTGCGGTCTTACACAGGCCCTGGGAGAGTGAGTGGATGTTCTAGGCTTGAAAGGGATTGATTTCAGAAGAGTTCCTTCTGGAAGAAACCACAGAACAGATGTGTAAGATAAAGGGGGGATTTCTTTTGTTTTTGGTACTGGGAATTGAACCCAGAGGCACTTAACCACTGAGCCACATCCCTGGCCCTTTTTATTTTTTATTTTGAGACAGGGTCTTGTTTAGTTGCTTAGGGCCTTGTTAAATTGCTAAGGCTGGCTTTGAACTCGTGATCCTCCTGTTTCAGCTTCCCGAGTTGCTAAGATTACAGGCATTCGCCACCACGCCCAGCTTGATTTCTTAAAGCTATCATATTTTTTAAATACCCAGGAAATTATTTTCCTATGTCAAATTTAGCCACAGAGACATGGATGAGAAGCTCACGGTCACCTCTGGTGGGAGGGGCACAAGATGGTGCTGCATTTCACCCTCTTTTCAATCATTCTGTGGCTTCCTGGGAAAGAGCAGATTTGATGGACGTAGGAGTCGTGATGATAACCGCAAGATAGGTGTGTTTAATACTGAAGCCAGCACATTTTAGCTTGTGTCATTCGCTTCATGTTCATGCAACAAGAAGTACCTGGATGTTTGATCGCATTTGGTCCTTGGAATAGCACTGACTGCTCAGCAAGGCAGGCGTAGGTGTCCCTGTTCTGCTGGTGGCAAACTGCTTTCCAGAGAACCCAAGTGATTGGTACTGCAGTCAGTTCCAGAATCTGCCAGCTCCGGGTGAAGGTTCTTTACTCATGGAGAATACAGGAGGCCAGACTTGGAAAGTAAGATTCCCAGGTCCGTTCCCTCCCCAGAGGGCTCGCGCCTGCTTGTGTACTCAGGGTTGAAAATAAGACGCCTTTCACACCTTCTCGGTGGCTTCGTATTATTTTCATGGGATCTTACACAATTTCTGATTCACTTATGAAAGCATTTAGTGCACAGCTGTCCTGGCTGTGTGCGGAGAAGGTGCTGAAGAAGGTGGGACATGGCCGGCCTTGCCCTGCCTGCAGGTTTGGTGCAGCATGGCCCTGCAGCCCTTGGGCACAGAGAATGGGACCAGCGGGTGTCCCTGCAGGGCATTTCAAAACCCAATTTTGATAGATAATTGCATTTAATTTAACACATTTTCTAAGGGAAAATAAGCAAAATGGTAATTTTTTTCTTAATTGCCAATTCCTCTAAAGTTTAAATCTGAAGAATATCTTGCATATCTTTCATGCTTTTGTATTGCTAAATATAATTATCATCAGGGTGTTTCTTTTGCATTTTTCATGTTTACTGTTATCACAGAACAAAAAAAAAAAAAAAAAAAAAAAAAAAAAAAAAAAAAAGCCGGATTGTGGCATTTCCTGACTCTTACGAGTCCTACTTTTTTTCCGAGACCCTGACACTTCTGCTACATTTCTAAGTTCAAGTTAATAACATCCTCAGCTATGGAGCATGAGAACGTCCAAGGGCTACTTGGGTACTGATGCACTCAGGTGTAATTTTCAGGTTTTTGCAGAGAATACAATGCATCTCTTTGTATCTTGAGGTGGTTTGTTTGGGTGACTAAGAGGAACTTTGCATCTCTTTGAATCTTGAGGTGGTTGTTTGGGGTGATTAAGTAAGAGGAACAAACTTCCTTTCTGAGCTAAAGATTTTTTGTTTTTTGTTTTTGTTGTTCAAACTCAGCTCATCATCTCTGTGTTCCTGATCTCGCTGTCCTTCCCCACATCTTGCAGTCAGGACATAGTGCTTGGATAGGTTTCATGGAACTTGAAAAAAGAAAGGCCGTTGGTCCTGTGAGCAGAGAGCAGCTTGCCGCACGGGTTCTAGGCAGCTCTTGGGTGCGAGCCGCCCTGCCCCGTGTGGGCTCAGGTCTGAGCAGGCACTCCGGTGGGTGGAGTCAGCTGCTCACGCCCTGACAACACTTTTCACTTAAAAAAAAAAAAAAAAAAAAGATTTCAATGGTGTAAGAAAAATGTAAAAAGCCCAAGTGTTAAGCCACCATGATTGGTCACTTAAGTGTCCCCCAGAATCCCCATCCCAGTATTTCCCAGGTGTTGATTTAGAATCTACATGGAGTCTGCCTCCCAGGTATGTGGCTGCTGGTGTGTCCCTGGAGTGCCCCCTGCTGGGGGTGGCCTTGGTGTAACACCCAGTGCGAGTCCCTGTCTGCCTGGAAGGTCTGCCAGGGAGCTGTGTGTTTTCTGTTCATTGTAGGATGGGTTTGCTACACTGGCACATCAGATAGAGGCCTCTGGCTGGGCAGGGCTTCCAGCCTGCTGTCTAGCACCTTTTGCATCTGTACTATTTAAAAAAAAAAAAAAAAAGAAAAAAGAAAAATTCCAGTGCTGGGAATTGAGCCCAAGCGCTCCTCACATGTGCTAGGCAAGGGCTTTACCACTGAGCTACACCCTAGGCCTGTTTTCTGCTTCTGAAGATAACTTTAAAATCTGGAGATGAAAAGTGGAATGTAAGGCAACAGACTGAGGCAGAGCATTCGTGCTCTTGATTTTTGTGAGGGCCAATGTTGATAAGTTAAGCTATTAGCAGGAGAAGTTATGTTATCACCTTCTTTGGAAGCTCTCAAATGATTGATGTTTTTTTTCCCCTTCACCACTGGCAAAGATCAGGAGAGCCATTTAAATCACCTTCAGCTGTATGTTCTCCATCAACTTGTCGTAGAAGGGAACCCAAGAGAAAAACCTGGAAGTACGTTGTACTGGAGCAGGGTGCTTAGTGGTAGTTTCTTAGACACCTCTCTGTGAGCATATTTAAAAACAATTCTTTTTTGTAGTTGTAGATGAACAGCATGCCTTCATTTTGTTTGTTTATATGGGGCTAAGGATCAAGCCCAGTGCCTCAGGCCTGCTAGGCAAGCGCTCTGCCACTGAGCCCTAGCCCCAGCCCCCCGGCGGCGAGCATATTTGTATCTGTCACATTTAAAACGGATTTTTCTGTTTACAAAATGGATGTTAAAAAACTAAACGAAAAAAAATATTCACAGTTCACATTGTTTCTTGGGCTATGGCATTTTTCTGTCACTGGCCTCCAAATTCAGGTTATTACTTTTATATTTAATTTAATTTTGAATTCTAATGAAAATTCTTTCCTCTAGTGTTCTTTTGGCCTTATCAAACTAATCTCTCTCCATTGTGCCCACAGTGATGTGTTCAGTGGCCCTGAATATTTAATGTTATTAATCCTAATGTGTTCATATAATGAATATTTGAGGAAAAAAGCTTCACTGGTCCAGTGTGCTCTGGGGAGTTTTGATTTGGAAAACGGTGCCTATGCCCAGTGCTCCCTGTGGTGGTGAGCAGGCGAGCCTGCCCTTCTCAGGGTCCCCCTGCCTGTTCACACAGCAGGGCCAGGTTGCACTCTGAGCACTCTCCGCAGACACCTGGCCTCCTTCTCCGAGGAGGGGGTGTTTGGCTGGGCTTCCCTGGGGTGTTGGGTGCTGCTGCCTGCGGGGCTGAGCTGCCTGGATGGCGGGTGCTGTGTGGAGAAAGGTCAGGGCTGAAACAGGATGACAGGGGGTGGGGCGAGGGGCTGCTGAGGTCTCTGAGCAGCCTGCACCTCCACGCTGGGACGGAGCGTGTGGCTATAGAGCCAGAGGCAGAGAGGGCGCAGATGTCCCCCAACAGCCTGCTTGTGCTTGATGGGAACGTGGAGGTGGCCCTGGATCGCAGGTGAACTCCGGGAGGACGCACTCAGTGCCGGGCGGAGCAAGCCCCGGGCTGCGGAGAAACCTCATCACAACAGTTTCCCTATTTTCTAACTGAGGAAACTACTGCAGGGAACTGACCTAAAAGAGAGAAATTTACGAACATTTTGAGCAGATCAGCTTTGGAGTAGGCATTGGTGAAAGTGTGTTGGGCAGTTTTTTAGGGAAGTGAGTGAGAGGCAGGTTATTGCAGGGAAGAGCCGGTGAGGACCTGTGCCCCTGCTGCCGCAGCAGGCAGCCGTGCCTGGTCCCCTGCTCTGCTGGTACTGCGGGAAGGACCCTTGGAGAGCTTAAAGAGGGCTTTTTTTCCCTGTCAGTGATTGTCAGCACTCAGTTTTCTTCTCCTGGACAGTGAAGCTTGCTTTTCGATGGCATTGCAGGAAAGTTTTAAGTTGTTTGCAGGAAGATGGAACCTGGGGTTCTTTTGCATATTCCTGTGGTGAATGATGATTCTTTAGAAAGTATTTTGTGAGGAGCTAATTTTTTTCCTCACAAGCTGATGTGCAAAATAGTTTTTTTTTTATTAGAATCATCTGCAGCTTTATTTCTTTGCAACAGTGGGTCCATCACAAATATTCGCTGTGGATCTCTTCTGTACCCGCCCTCTGCCAGCTTTGGCCTGGGTAGGACTGGAGTCTGTGGCTCTACCACCAGCTCCTGGCAGTGCTGAAATTCACAGGAGAACGTGCGAGCCTGGAGTTGTGCCGGAATCCATGGTGGGCGCACGTGATGCCTCCGCACCAGGAGTCACCCAGCAGGAGTCTGTCCCGGAGCAGAGCCTGGTCACAGCGTGGTGTTAGGTGCTGAGTCCGAGGCTGTCCTAGGCTGGTGGCCTCTGCTGGGCATAGGCGGGCATGGTTCCAGACGGGACCTCACCCACAGGGCCTGGGATCTTCCACTCAGGAATCCTGGGGCTGAAAGTCCTGTACAGACGTCGCAGTCCAGGTTTGGCCCTGGGAGAGGCATTTCCCCCTCCTGGACATGCGGACGGTCCCCCTTCTCAGGCCTAGCTGCTGTCTTGGCCACGGACTCAGGCAGGTCCCTGTCTTTGGTGCCTCCTAACAAGCCTGGCCATCCCGTGTCAGTGGCCTCGGGAGCCCCCTGGTGGTCAGAGAGAGGAGTCCCTGTGTCCACAGAGGCTGGGCAGGGTCAGCTTGCTCTAAACCCTGATGGCTTAGAGCAGTCCAGAGTCCCACAAGTAGAGCGGATCTCACAGTAGCTGATGGTCATGGATCACAGAGCTTTTCTTTCTTATGCCCTTTCATTCTTCTCGTCCTTTAGATTTGGAAAGATGGGGAAGTCCTCATTTTTAGGAATAACCTCTTAGATTTTTCCCAGTCCACAAATGTAGCTGTGAAGCTCTCAGCACACACCACATGGTTGATAGTGAGCCACTGCATAAAGATTCCCGATAGCGACTCTCTGGAGCTAACCACCAGGACTTGAGAGAAAATCCCCGGGAGTGGGGAGAAGACCAGATAGCAGTGGTCTCTGAACGCCCAACGGATTGCTCCTTCCCACTTCCCTGGTGGATGTTTAAATGCAAGACATCATGGTAACAGGCAGGATGCCGCTGACTCGGGCAGTCTGCTTGCTGGGTCGGGTTGGTGAAAGGATGCAGCGTGCGCTCAGCTGACGGGTGCTCGTTCCTCAGGAGTCTGCCTCTGTCCTGGGGACACAGGCGGCCTGCAGGCCTTCCTGGGAGGACGGGGCGCCCTCCTTGTTCCAGCTGCGCCTGTCCCCCCTCTCTCCCCCCAGCAGCCTGGCACCCACCGCTGCCGCGGCGTCAAGCTCCGTGGTGTGGATGGCGCTCCCCGCGGGGCCTGTCCAGAGTCTTTCCATGACCCTGTGACACAGATCGCAGCCTGCCCACCACTTTCCCAGCAGCAGCGCATTCCGGAAACGGTCCTGCCGAAGTCTGATGGTGGCTGGGCTCAAGGAATTGGATCTGTGGAATGTTTGGCTGAGTGCCACCGTCCCCCATTGACTGCGACCCATCATCCAAAGCCGTTTCCCTGTCGCTGGATGCTTGCTGAGCCCTGGCTCCGAGCGCAAGGGCTTTCACCCCTCAGATACTTGTGGCCTTGCTTGGAATCACAATCCCAAGACACCAGATGACAGGAGAGCGCGGCTGAGGCAGCATGTGTCCAGGACAGGGCTTCCCCCGTGGCTTCTTCACTGGGCACCGATGTCAGCCAGGCTACAGTGGTGTCCAAGGGCCAGGCGTGTGTGGAGACGTGGGACCCGTCCCCCCAGGGCTTTCCTGCATCTTAGAGTGACGCGTCCACACCCAGCGTCATGATGTGCTGCTGGCCACCAGTGTTTAATGAGTTCAGAATCTGTGCCACACGCTGTGTGAATGAGACTGTGTTCTTGCCTTTGGAGACCTTACAGGTGCAGGTGCGCTGGATTGCGTGGCTCTCTGTCCGTGCTCAGAGACATTTGTTCTCTTTCTGTGAAGGCTCACACAGGCTGTTGCCCATGACCATCAGCCAGGTGTAAAGGAAGCCCAGGCGCCGACTGCGTTTGTGCATGTGCTGTGGCTCCTCGTGAAGATTCATGATCATAGCCGGGCGCGGTGGTGCACGCCTGTAATCCCAGCACTTGGGAGGCTGAGGCAGGAGGATCGTGAGTTCAAAGCCAGGCTCAGCAATGGCGAGGGCACTTAGCATCTCAGTGAGACTCTGTCTCTGAAAAAAAAAAATACAAAAAAAGGGCTGGGGATGTGGCCCAGTGGTCCAGTGCCCCTGAGTTCAATCCCTGGTACCAAAAAAAAAAAAAAAAAAGATTCATGATCATATCATCTTCACTGTGAAGGAGGGATTAAAATTTGATTTAGGCATAGGAATTCTGTGGTGGTCATTGGAGAAACCACAACACAGCCTTTATAGTGGGGTTTTGGGTGGCTGCTTGTTCTGGACACATTCACTTCAGTCTTTGTTGTAGGTGATTACATTATTCCCTGGATTTAGAAACTTCGTATTAACTTCAACATCAGCTGTCCTGGGTGTGTTACTTGTATTTGAATTTCTGATTTGGATAGAATCCTTGCATCTGACTTCCTGAACCATGATCATGTTTCTGTAAATGCCGTAGAAGAAAGGACATAATTGGACATTATAATTCTTCCCACACTTTATGGATTCTTTCAAAGTATATGCTTGCTGTAGATAATGTGGTGAGCAAACGTGTTAAGTAGCTTCATGCATGAAACTCCATTTCATGCCTGATTTAGAATGGTTGGTTTCAGTCCCAAGATTATCCCTGTGCTGTGTCTTGTCTTGATAAACAACAGCATTCTGTCCTTCCTTCCCAAATTCTGAATTTTATCATTTGAGAATGTAGCATTAGCTGCTATTATTGTTGATATATAAATCACACACACACACACACACACACAACACACTTTTTTTAAAGTTGTAATTTTAAAAATAACTTTGAAAATTTACGTGTAGTAAAAATGACTTTTGGGTTTAGAGTTTTATGTTTTGTTTTTTCTAATTGACATGTGATAGTTGTCCCCAAGCAGAGGGTAGCGTGGGGTGACCTGTTGCATGCCTGTAGCGAGTGAGGATCAGGTCGGGTGAAGCTTCTCCTCAGCCACCTGCCGTTGCTGCTGGGAACGGACGTCCCTCACTCGCCCAGCGCCCTGCACGGCGCTCATGTTCAGGAACCAAACCAGCAAGTGCGGCCCGTGCGGCCCGTGTGACATGTCACAGTTTCTCTTTTCTTCTCTCTTTGTGCGTGTGTGTGTGGCTCTGGGTGGAACCCTGGGCCTGGCACATGCTGGGCGAGGGCTGTGCTGCTGAGCCAACCTGGCCGCTGCCCTCTGTCTTGACCCTCACTGCCGGACGGATGGTGGTTGTGGTGTCTGGCTTGCCTGGTGTGAGTGGAGTGGCCGCCACGTCTCGGCCTTGCCTTGGCGCGTGGTGGGAAGGGGTGCCTGCCTCTGGCCTTGCACTCCAGTGGGTGGGCAAGCTGGAGTGCTGCCCGCCGCAGCTGCAGAGTCTGGCTTGGAAACTTCTGGCGCTGATGACCTTTGCACAGAGCGTCCAGCTCTTTGCTCTTCCTTGATCCCGAGGGGAGACGGCTGGAAGCTGGGTGGAAATGCTGGCCCCACCTAGTATCCGCCACATGCCAACTGACTGCACCGTGGCTGGCAGGCTCATCCCGTCCCTGCGCTCTGCTCGGGTCCCCATTGTGACCTTGGGTGGGCACTGGGTACTGGACTCTTCGTGTGTACTTTTGTCTGGATCAAGACTGGGAAAATTAAAAAAATAATCGTGGGGGATGCAAGAACAGCACCAAAGAGGCGCCACTTCCTGCTTAGCTGCCGGGTTTCGCAACTCCTGGGGGGTGTGGTTGCCTCAGCTCTCTGGTGGCTTTTGGGAAAGAATGTGTTCTTGCGTGAACGCAGCTCTGGGAATCCAGATTCCTCTCTTCTGTTCCCAGGAGCACGAGAGGTCACCAGTGACGTGACAAGTCACTTCAGCCTCAGAACGGTACTTCCCTATCTGTGAGTGGACATGAAAGGCTTGGTACCTCGGGCTGACACAGTATTGGGGAATCGTGGAGCATTCTGCTGGGAACCAACTTGCTCTAGTGACCTAGAAAAACGGGGCCCCGGCGTCGGCTGACCTCATTTCTATTTCTGGCTCCAGCGCTGACTCAGTGAGAAACTGGTAGGAATCAGTTAATCTGGCTCTGGGCCTCCGCACATTCCACGATTAAAATGAGAATTATAAAATCTTATCTTTGCTGGCCTCGTGGTGCTGCTGCCAGTATTAATCAGGCACCGGGACTGTCACCCCCTCGGTGCTGTGCTGCGGGGCTGCAGCTCTGGTGTGCCGTCCCTTCCTGCCAGCTCACACCAGGTTATTTGGGGACACATGATTCAATACTTATTTTATTTTGTTAGGTTGACCAGCTGTTTGCTGTTCAATTATTCTATTTTGAGTAGGATTTTCCTACATCTGAAAACAAGGTGACCCTGTACAACTTGCCTCGTTATTGTCAGCATTTCCTGGGCTTGTAGCTTGCTGCCATTTTTGCAGGTCAAGGGTGAGTGTATGTGAGTCACTCTTCATTGGCACAAGCCTTGGTCTGGGAATGTTTTCCCAGCCCTCAGGGAGAGGGGTCAGCTTTCTGTGTCCAGTCCTGCGAGGCCCAAAGGGGCTGCCAAATCAAAGGTCTGATTTTTCTTACCCCACTCACAATTCATCGTTTCTTCTGGAGTTTGAAAGCTCTTCCCTGCGCTCATTCACATGTGGTGAATTTCTAGATTCCTGACTTAGGCTGCAGTCCAGGTATATCACGGGAGGTGGTGGCTGGCATCCCGAGCTCAAAATGCATTGAGAGTTTTCTGGACCAGAGGCGGCTGCCAAGGTCCTGCGGTGCCAGGACGGGCTGAGTGCTGGGTAGGACGGATGACTTGGAAAGCTCTTGCTTGTCTCACTTTAGTGACGTGACGGTGAGAACCGTTTAGGTAACCCGGGTGGTGTGCTCAATGTTTGTGTCATATAACGTGTCGCGTGTCCCAGCTTCTTCTTACCTTGGACTAACGTGACTTGGAGGAAAGCACTGCATGCCGGCTGACCCCGCTGTGGTCTCCAGTGGGCCTTCTGTTTCCGCATCAGCTGATGATCGTTCCTCAGTCTTCCCACGTGTATGGGGAGACTGCATTCAGCTCCACATGCTTCAGATCAGCTAGTGCTCTGCTCTTTTATCGTGGCTAGGAGTGTTTCCACGTGGGCAGTCGAAGGGCGCCGGTCTTCCCAGAACATCACTTTGCTAGCCGCGGCTGCTTCTGCCTACAGAGCAAATAGCACTCAGGTCAGACGTCAGTGCCCCACTCCACGTTCCACCCCAGTCGTTTGCTCCTGCTGGTGGCTGTGGCCCCGTGGCTCACACGGCCAGCCTCAGCCCCTCAGCTGCCCTCTGCCACCTCCCTTCCCTAACTCTGTTTATTGTGCTTCCTTCCTTGGAGGGCCAGCTTGAGGCTCAGAACCCGCCAGCTCTTTCTCACCGTTCTTTGTCTTTTTTTAAACATATTGTAGCCTTAGTAATGCCGGCCTCATGTTTGTATCCAGAATAATGTTCCTTATCTTAAAAATCAGTCTCTTGCTTCTGTGGGCCAGAGACCAGACTTAAACGTTGATCCTTCCTTTGCAAAATATGCTTTTGAAGAACATCATCAAAGCCCAGCGTCGCCCTATCGATTGCCCAGGAAATCTCAAGTGTCTGGTGCTATGAGCCACACGGAGACTCTGCCTCTCAGCATGTCCAGGAGGGACCTCAAGAGAAAGGCATGAGGGCTGATCTGGTCATGAAATCCCAGCACTGTGTCTGTGCACAGCCAGAAGGCCCCATTAATAGAGCCCAAGTACCATCAGTTCAGCAAACAAACAAACAAAAACCCCACTATTTAATATCTTATTTACCTAATAAGGTGTTAAGCATCTTGTACGTACCAAGTGTTGTGTCAGGCATTGCATGCGAATGCTTCCTGTTCCTAAGAACTCATGCAGCAGAGCAAAGCCCCTGAAGAAGATCAGCATCGGTCCTCCGCAGCTCACTGCAGACGTGTGCAATGCAGAACGGCACTTGGGAGAGCTGGTGCATCCACCAGGGTCCCTGGAGAAACACCAATAGGGTGGATGGACAGGTGGCCAGATGGGTGGGTGAGAGGGGATTTGTTATGGGCACTGGCCCTGTGGTCATGGAGGCTGAGACATTCTGCCATCTGTACCTGTGAGCCTGAGGCCTGGGGGCTGGTGGCGTAGCTCAGTCCAGGGCCAAAGGTCTGTGATCAGGGGAGGCAGGGCTGGGGCAAGTCCTTGAGTCCCGCTGTCCGCTGTCCGGGAACCTGGAACCACGACAGCAGGCAGGAGACAGCAGGCGTCTGCGCCAAGGAGACAGGACACTCCCTTTCTCCACCCTTTTGATCTGTCTGGGCCCTCACGTAATAGCATGGTGCCAACTAGGGCAGATCTTCCTCCCTCTGGCCACTGACTGGGTGCCAGTCTCTTCCAGAAGCACCCTCACAGACACGCCCAGGGGTAGGGCTTTGTCAGCCGTCCAGGTGACCTTGGCCAGTCAGGTGCACACCTGAGGCCCTGGTTCCTTTCCTCCCTGTCTCCCCTGCCTCTCGTCTGACACCTGTGCTTCTCCTGCAGGGGGAACGAGGTCTCCCAGGGCTACAAGGTGTCATTGGGTTTCCTGGAATGCAAGGACCCGAGGGGCCGCAGGGACCACCGGGACAGAAGGTGAGCCTGACTGAGAGGGCTGCGAGGAGGGGTCGGGACGCTGCTCTTCAGGGAGCGGTCATGATGGTGTCTGGCTTCTCTTCCAGGGTGACACTGGAGAACCAGGACTTCCTGGCACAAAAGGGACAAGAGTGAGTAGTCGGGGCTTGCAGCTGATGCCACGTGAGGCACCAAGGCCCTGCAGAGCGGCTCGCCCCAGGGTCGGAGGGCACTGTCCTTGGGCTCAGCCGGAGCACAGTGGCCCTGCTGTCAGGGCCCACGGCCTGCACGCAAGGGGCACCTTGGTCTGTCTTACACCTGCCCCTTCTCATCTCTTCTCCAAGGGGCTCTTGACAAGCTTCAGTGGGGGGTGGGGCAGCTAATGGTAGTCCCCAAGCCATTAGGGAAGGACTCGGGGCCCTTCCTCCCTCAGTGTCTGGGCTTTCCTTGCTCCTCCCATGCCTGGAAAACAAAAATGACCGTCTTTGCAAGAAAACGTCGAGAGTAGAATGACAGGAAGACTCAGCGAAGAGGGAAGTGGGTCACAGCCTGCGGGGGCACCCGCCACGCTCCCGGGGACTCTGGGGCAGGGCGCGCAGCACTGTACCTGGGAGACGCAGCGGCCCTGCGGCGTCCGGGAGGCGGCGGTGTGGTGACGCACCCCAGGAGCTCTTCTTCCCGTGTTTGTGATCTTATGAGAATCACATGTTACTTTTTAGCCTCGATGTTACAAAAGATGAAGTGAGGGCGGGGTTGTTTGTGCATGTGCGGGCTTGATCTTAGAAGTGGCAGCTTTCACCTGTGACTGCCGCCTGCACCGTGGCCTCTGGGCCCGGCCCCCGGCGGGCTCTTCTGTCCGCTTCCTGCGCAGGTCGGGGTGGGCTCCTCTAGCCAGGTGGATGGGGAAGGAGGTGAAGAAGTGTCAGGCCCTGACTGAAAGCTTGCTTGCCATCCTTCCAGGGCCCCCCCGGAGCAGCTGGCTACCCGGGAAACCCAGGACTCCCCGTACGTATACAAAACGCACCCTGCTTTCATGTGAACGGCTTTTCCAACCGGTGAGTTTCTATTTGGGTTATATCTTCGCTTGAATCATTGCAGGGTATTCCTGGCCAAGATGGTCCCCCAGGCCCCCCAGGTATCCCGGGATGCAACGGTACAAAAGTAAGTTTAGCGCCTGAGACGGGGACCCTCCCCTTTGTGTGCATGTCTCCCACGTGGTCACAGGTTGGCAGGTGTCTGCGTAGTACTTGCTGTCATTGGAGAGTTCCTTGTCTTAAAGGGAGTTCTTCATTTGATGATGAAATATAGTTTCCCCACATTTAATGGACAGGAAAGATAGAGCCTTTCTTTTTTGTAGACTTTGATCCTAAAATTGCTTTTTAGCACTAAATTTACAATCAGTCACTAAAGTCAAGTGAGAAGATGCTGCTGTGGCCTTTGTTTCTCTTGGCTGTGTTGCCAAGTATGTTTTTTCTTTCATAAAAGTAGCACCAGTGATAAAGCTTGAAAGCTGTTGGTAGGAAATTAACCACAGAGTGGAGCTGGTCTGCAGGGGGCACAGAGCTGTCACAGTGTGGGTGGGGTGCAAGTGACTCTCTGCCTTCCCCCAGGGAGAGAGAGGACCGCTCGGGCCACCTGGCTTGCCTGGATTCTCTGGAAATCCTGTGAGTATCAGATGACACAAGTCAGAATTTCTTCCTCTTCGTGTAATTTCTCTGCTTTTATTTTATTTTTAGTGCTTATATCCTAATGCTAATGATACTTTGAGAAACAGAACTAATACCCAAACTTTCTTTTCCAGGGACCACCAGGGTTACCTGGAATGAAGGTACATTTTATCTTATTATTTTATTGGATTTATTATAGAGAACTGTTAAAAACAGATGCGTAAGAACAAATTTACTCTGAATCACTTTAGCTGATTGATCTCCTAGTGCATGTTGTCCCAAATTCTGTTACACTGAGAGAATTCACAACTAGCAGATGCACAAACTTAAATTTCTGTCTAATGTTTAGACACTTGGTGCCGTTGCTCAGCAGGAGGTCAGCCCTGCTGAGAGGGGTGGCGTGGTCAGGGTTCCTGGAGGCCACCCCAGGCCACTCTCAGGCTTGGACAGTCTCCCAGCCCTGCTCTTCCAGAGCCATGTTACTTGAAGGGAAGGGCTCATTTGTGTCCTACTCAGTCTGAACAGCTTCCCTGACATGCAGCCATCTTTTCCTGTGTCCCATAACCCGGAGTCATGCATCATGTGTCCCTAAGTTACGTGGGAAGGACCCCAGAGCCCTTAGCTGTCAGTTCTGGTCATGGCCCTCATCCTGAGTTAAGCCTCAGCCCTCAGTTTGGGTCAGGGGTGGGGTTCAAGGAAAGGACACCAGATCCCTCCTCCCATAGCTCATGAAGGCTGTGTTCCTAATGTTGGTCATGGGACACTCCTCATCTACCACTGTAGGGACCTAGTTAGAGGTCCCGGTAGGTGGCCTGCATGATGACCACTAGCCCTTCACCTTCCTGTTCCTGCCCTGCACAGGGCCCTGGCCAGCATCTGACCTGGGCCTGCTCCCAGGTGCCCGCCTGATCCTCCCTCCTCCGTCTGCGTGGCCCCCAGGGTCACAGAGCAGCCCCCTAGAGCAGAGCCTTCAGTTGATTGGACAAGGCCCACCACCACTTGGAGGGTCATCTGCTTGACCCAAAGTCTGCTGATCTCAGTATTAATCTCATGGAAATACCCAGCAGCATCCCAGTGGTGGTTTAACCAAGTAATGCCACCTTGCCAAGTTGACAGATGACATTTGCCATCACGCCCTGTCCTAGGAACATGCCTTGATCTTCCTGGCAGCAGTTCTAGTTCTGGGAGGGTAGTCTGGTGTCGTGGGGTTGCGGCAGGGTCTGGCCGTTGCAGCTAAGGCGCGCGCGCAGCTCGTTTCGCTGGTCACTGAGCGGTGATGGGGCCAGGTGGCCAGTTGATCTACTTCCAGCTTAGACAGAGTCTCACTCCTGGACTTGGCCGGGTCCCGCCCCAGTGAAGCAAGCCTCATGCCTGGTGGGTTTTGGGACTCTTCACATGACCACCGTGTTCACGGCCCTCTCTTCTTCTGCCCTCCAGGGGGATCCAGGTGAAATACTGGGCCACTTGCCTGGCATGCCATTGAAAGGGGAAAGAGGATATCCTGGCGCCCCCGGGATTCCAGTAAGCATTTTCTGAGTCACTGTGAGATGTGCTCAGTCACCTCCTGGCTGGCACGATGACCTTTCCTCTCCTGTTCAATGATAGGGCTCGCCGGGATTGCCAGGACTGCAGGGACCCGTCGGCCCTCCAGGGTTCACAGGACCACCAGTAAGTTCTGGGCAGACGCCTCTCTGAGGCAGTGGTTCACAGAGGAGGTGATGGAGATGTGGAAATGGATGGGAGTTAATGAGACCTCGACACCCCGGGGCCCTCTTCCTGTGGCTACAGCAACATCAGCCCTCTCGTGAGCAGGGTGGCTGTCTCCTCTGCCCACCAGTTCCCAGAGGTGGGGAAAGGAGGCTAATGTGTGTCAGGACGCCCCAGAGAGAGGGCATGTCGCTGCCTTGGGCTGCGGGGTCCCGGTGAGTTCTGTGGACTTAGGAAGGTGGGATCTGCCCTGGGCAACCTCACTCTGTGCAGGGAACTGGACTGTAAGGTGGCGGGGGTCACACCACAGGCCTGGGGTGCATCAGGAGTGTGGACGCAGACCAGCAGCTGCACTGTACTGGGCTGTGTAGCTGAGCCTCAGACAGGGCCTCCTGGAGACGGCGCCCTGGCCTCCTTCACAGCTGATGACCTTGGCGGGGGAGGAGAGGGCACATCGTGGCAAGGTCACCCTTGGAGAGGCTTATCTGCCAAGTGCCATGCACAAAGAGGGGAAGGTGTGCCCAGTCCCCACATGTCTTGAAGATGCTGTTCATTGCACTGCAACCTACCCCGAGGAGTCATCAGCTTTTGAAGATTGACACTTGTATCTAAGTGGACACCTTGTTCCCAGACGGGGACTCCAGCTCGAGAGCTCGGCTGGTGACTTAATGCACTGCCCTGTAGCTCATCCCAGCACCCTCTTGCTCACCCCTGTCCAGTTTCAAGGTATTTCCACCCCTGTTAATGATTGCCTCGGCCGAATTTCTGGCTACTTCCACAGTTGTGCAGTTCCTCAGCACAGCAAAGGCACTTAACAAATGCTGTATTGTATTCTCCACAGAATCTTAGGATGACTTCGGCTCAAAGGATTTAATGATTAAATATGTGAATCATATTTAAAAAAATTCTCTCTCTTATAGGGCCCCCCAGGTCCTCCCGGACCTCCAGGTGAAAAGGTAAGTGTATGTTTTAACCTCAGTATAAGGTTATCATGGATTGTCGTATCTTCATCCACCGAGCTATTTGGGCATCTGTCATCCACCCATCACGCATTATCTTTCTATCTTCTCCATCGTCTGCCCATCGTCTGCCCATCATCCGCCAGTCCATCTCCTCCTTCCACCCACCCCTCAATTATTGCCTTCGATTCTCTTAGTTTGATCTTTCCCTTCGTTTTCTAAAGACAGAGTTTTAAAACATTAAATTTTAGAAAAGGTTCTTATAGAGTTCTTCCTCAGCAATACTTTTAAGAGCCTTTTCCAGAACTGGAGCGCGGCGTGGTCTCTCTGGGCGAGGTGGTGGTAGTTGCAGGACAGGTGCTGCTGAGGCCTGCGGGTGGCTGAGCTAGCGGCAAGCCTCGTAACGGAGCCTAATTTCCCATCCACAGGGGCAAATGGGCTCCAGTTTTCAAGGACCAAAAGGTGAAAAGGTGAGTGCGTGGCGCCTCCGCGTGGCCCTTGTTTAAGGCCACAGCTCTGAGGTTGGCAGAATGTCCACCTCTGGATTGGCTTTGGACCCTATGACCGTAGTTCCTCTTCTCTGCACCTTTTTAAGTTCTACAGGGTTTTGCTTAAACTGCTGGGATTGACGGGTGTGGTGCAGCTTGCCGCGTGGGGTAGGCCTTGGTGCCGGGGTCTGTGTGTGACCCCACGAGCAGAGGGCACGGAGGCTGTCGGTCCTGACGCGGTGCACGCGGGCATCCGTCACAGTGCTCTTATCAGTGACAAAACCAGTCCTAGAGTTCCTAAGAAAAACACCAACACTTAGGACATGATTTAGTGGCATGACTCTGTGAAGGCCACCGTAGGACAGGAGAAGTCAGAGTTGGCAGGTGGGTCCTTCTCAGGGGCAGTGGGCATGGCAGAAGCGTGCTCTGGAGGCAGGGAGACGCAGATGGGCAGACGGGTTTCTCCCGGGAAGAGGAGTGACAACTGTGGGCCTCTGATCTCTCCTGTCCTCCGCAGCAGTGTCCCTGGGTCAGACCAGCGCGACGGGCACCGGCCTAGGGGATTCTGTAGTTGCTGCGGCGGCTGGGCTGCCTCCATGGATGTGCGGGTGGGCTTGGTGGCCACCGGGGCCCCAGACGCGGGGCCTGGCCGGAGCTGGGTCGTGCAGTCGGCTCTGCTTTTCTCCTGCATAGCTTTTGGCTCTTTCATTGCCTGAGCCTCACAATGAAGTGACCCTGAGATCCATACCGTTGGGGTCTTTGCACTGCCCGCTTCTGTCGGACCCCTGACTTCCGAGTGGAGCCAGCTGTCGGGCTCTTTGAAGCAGACCCCGACGGCTCTCCTATGCTTGCTTTACCTAAAGAGGGCTCCTCCCTTGCCAAGCTCCCAGGCAGCCTGCATGCCTCTCCTCGGCGCCCTCTAAACGCAGCGTGCACTCTGCAGCAGCTGCATGCACGGGTGTGTCTGCAGGAGTCCAGCTCCTGACCCTGGGCGCAGCCTTCTGCTGTGGACCTGCCGCCCCGCCTCCTAGTGCGGCCACTGCAGAGGCCAGGCTGCGGTGCAGCCGGGGACGGCCACATTCTGAGCTGAGCTGCTTCTCTGCAGGCTTTTACTGCCACACCTCTGTGTTCCCTTCTCATGTAGTCATTCTCATGCCTAATTAATCCCTGGCTTTTACTTGAACAGGGGGACCAAGGTGTCAGTGGGCCTCCTGGGATGCCAGGACAGGCACAAGTTCAACAAAAAGGGGACTTTGCCGCGAATGGAGAAAAGGTACGCCTGGGTGGCCCTGCAGGCGCTTGCTAATTCAGGGCAAATTCCGAGGGAGAAAGAGCAATCGAGTCATGATTCAGTCTCTCCTCCTGGACAGCAGATTGATAGGAGGCCCGCCCCACAGGAGCCCCAGCTCTGTAGCCGGGGCAGGGCCTGAGTGCAGCTGCGTCAATGTACCCCGCTTGGGGACGGGCCAGGGGGCAGGCGGGGCAGAAGGAGGCGTGGCGAGTCCCTCCGGGCCAGGCAGGGTGGGCTCTGCCCTGGTGAGACCGTGACTCAGGCCGTGCTGGGGAGGGGACGCAGGAGACCGCTGTGTGCTGCTTGGTCCGCGCGGCAGAGAAAGGGGTTTTCTTTTCTTGTGTTTGATGTGACCTGTAGAAAGCTGGCACAGCCATAGGAAGTACTGACCCCTCTCTCTCTGCCCCTCTCTAAACTCTTCTAGGGTCAAAAAGGCGAACCTGGGTTCCAGGTAAATCCCCGATTCCTGTCTGTCATTTATAGTTTCATGTAAAAGACCACAAAGTATTCAAGCTCCAGGTTTATTCCCCTCTGACTTGGTGTCCATTTGGCAGTGGACTGGCCAGTGCCGTGAGCTCACCTGCTTCCCTTTTCGTTCCTCTAGGGGATGCCCGGGTTTGGCGAGAAAGGTGAACCCGGAAAGCCGGGGCCTCGGGTACGTGATCGGGCGCCCTCGCCCTCTTCGCCGTGCGCCATCCCCCTTCCATCCCGGAGCACAGCAGCACGGGGACAGAAGGCCTTGCAGGACCTTTGTGTGTCCCCGCTCTGGGAAGGCTGGATCCCCACTTCAGCACCACCGGGGCGGGCAGCGCGGGTGGAAGGAGGCTCTGAGGGAGGCCCACAGCGCCGGGACCTGCCGCGTGGCCAGAGCAGGGGCCTGGCTCCCTTTGTGGCTGGCTCTGGTGCCAGCTCTGAGACCCAGAGCCCAGGCTGTGTGTGCTCAGCCCGAGCCCCTCCAGCTGACAGGATCCTCCCTTCACGAGGGCAGGGACGGGGCACAGCCAGCTGTCCGTTTCCCGGGGCCCTGCAGGCCCCTGTGGAAAGCCCGGCGTGGCGGCCTCAGCACCCACGTGCTGGTGGGAAGGAGTCCTGGTGTTGGCCTGGTGCCAGCGCACTTGACCTTGGCCCTGTTGCCGGGCAGGCTCGACCCTTGGGAAACTGCCTGCCGGTGCGACCCTTCCCCTGCCATTCCCCACCGCCCAGCCGCGCGTCACCGAGGCACCGCGGCAGCACGGAGCCGCGTCCTCGTGTTAGTCCTGGTCACTCTTCATGAAGTGCTCACGCGCACCTCTCTATTGCACAGGGAAAACCTGGAAAAGATGGTGACAAAGGAGAAAAGGGGAGTCCGGTAAGTCTCGCTCTGCAGCCTCTGAAGGCACAGACGCTGTTTCTCCGTCACTCGGCGACCTTGTCACTGCCCCTCTCCTTCCAGGGCTTTCCCGGCGACCCAGGATACCCCGGACTCCCAGGCCCGCCCGGCCCTCAGGTATGTGGTGACACTGATTTGAGTTTTGACCTCCATTGTGTAGTTCAGCTTAGAAGTTCACTCGCTTTTCCCTAGAATAAAGAACTCTGCTCTCAAAGGAGAACAATATGTCTCTCTTCCATGTGGGTAAAAACCAACGTTTTAGTTATTTTCTTGGTGATCCTGAAAGTTTTAAAGAAAAGAAAATATAAAACATTCCACGTATTGAAATTTCTATGTCTTAGTTTATAGAGATGATTTTTCCTGATTATGAAACCAGAGAAAGTGTGGAAGGGGTAGTGGAGAAAAGAAAGCACGTCTGATCCTTCCATCACCCACTCAGGGACGGGCTCTCTGACCTTCTGGGCACACACACCTTTTAAAGGAAGGCCCTGAGCATCTTCCCTTCATTCAGTGACGGGGGGCCCCCGTCAGCACTCCCGAGCGCAGCTCCCCACACGGGTGCTGTTGGTGCCACGTCTAATGCTGCACGGGGTTTAGGCCCTGAGCCCACTCTCAGTTTTGCTCAAGACGAGTGCTGGGCCCTGGCCTCTGCGGATGCCCTGTGTAGTGAAGACAGGCAAGTGAGATTATTTTTTCTTTGTAGGGAGACAAAGGAGAAGCCGGTCCTCCAGGCCCCCCTGGACCTGTGAGTAACTGCTGTGTGCTGGCTGGGTGGTGATTTTCCAGGGGTGGTGACACAGGCCAAGCTGCCACCCTGCCTAGTGGTGGCATTGTTCACGTTCTATGTGAAGCAGCTGCGTGTCCCTTGAAACTTCCTCATCATTTCCATTGTGTGTTTTATTGTATTTTGAAAACTTCTACATATTCTTGAACCTCTGGAAATGAAAAGGTCCGCATGTTAGATGAGAATATTGGTGACATATTTTGAAGTCTTCTTTTGTTTTTGAATTGTCCATTAAGGAAAAGAAAAACAATTTTTTTTTCTGTGGCACTGGGGATGGAACCCAGGACCTCAGGCACACCAGGCAAGTGCCCCGCCATTGAGCTACATCCCAGCCCCGTTAAGGGAGACCTTGTAAGAGAAACGGATCTCCTGCCATTTGGCCGTGCAAGCTGGTGGCCTTACTTTTGCGGTGGTATTTCGCTCCTGCCACACGCTGGTTCTCACGCACTCGCAGTCACGCTGTGTGGCATTTCTGACGTTTCTGGAGAGGCGCTCTCCCACTCAGTCCCACGTTTTGCAGGCGCTCTCCCACGTGCAGTCCCACTGCGTGACGTTTCTGGAGAGGCGCGCTCTCCCACGTGCAGTCCCACTGCGTGAGTCTCCCACTGCGTGACGTTTCTGGAGAGGCGCTCTCCCACGTGCAGTCCCACTGCGTGACGTTTCTGGAGAGGCGCTCTCCCACGTGCAGTCACACTGCGTGACGTTTCTGGAGAGGCGCTCCACGTGCTCTCCCAGCAGTCCCACTGCGTGACGTTTCTGGAGAGGCGCTCTCCCACTTGCAGTGCCGTTTTGGCCGCGCTCCTGTGGCCGAGTGCTGCGGGAGTCGGGGATGCAGAGTGTGTGTGGGGGGGCTGCGGGCGCGAGGCCCTTTCCCCAGGCAGCTTCTCCAGGAGTAGGATTGCCCCCCAAGGCGCACTTGCTCCCTCTGTCCTTCTGCACGTCCCTGTGGCCCCACCCTCGTGTTTGTGGCTGCCGTGGTGGCCAACACTTGAGATCCTGCGCACCTCAGTCCCACAGGCCCACCTCCCTTAGTTTCCTTTTTGAAGGTTTTTCTTCGTTCATTTTACCTGACACATAAAAACCGTAAGTGCCCTGGTACCGCATGTTCTCATGCAGGCAGACCTCGCGGAATGGCTAGTAAGCTATTTAACAGCATCTTAAAAACAAGATCCATTAACTTAGTTGGTACAGAGGGATCATAGTTCAGTGGTGACGAGCCGTGTCTGCACTGCCATTTTCCTGGAACGTCAGTGATTTAGAGTCAAGGGGGACGCGTCTTCTTTTTAGCGAGGCCAGCCGTGCCTTCTTCCTAGCCTTCTCGGTGGCTTTAAGGAAGTGCGCACTTTGGGTCCTTAAAAAGGAAAAACTAGAAACCCTCTCCCAATAAAAGCGTGAGTTCCTGCTCCGTGGTCTGCGGGGCTGAAAGGCGAGCCCCTGGCAGTGCCCAGCAGGGCAGAGCCCTCGTGTGCAAGGGCCACACCTGAGCCTCCAGTGACGCTGCTCCAGCCTCCCCCGTGCTGTTGGGAGAGCTCAGGGAGGAGAGCTGCTGGGTGGCTTCGGTGACGCGCTCTTCACCTGGCACTCACCCAGTGCTCGAGACTCCCCGCCCCGCCCCACGGCCACTGCTTCTTGGCTTTTGCATTTCTTGGAGTAATGCAAAGTATGTCGGTTTCTTCACCACACCCGCGCATGATCTAACGCCAGCCACTCTTACGGCACGGGGGTCTTTTCTTCTTTGATGCAGGTTATAGGCACAGGACCTTTGGGAGAAAAAGGGGAGCGAGGCTACCCAGGGGCTCCCGGGCTGAGAGGAGAGCCAGGCCCGAAAGGTAGAGTCTTGCCTGTGCCCTCCCTTCCTCTCTCCCTCCTCCTCCTCCTCCTCCTCCTCCTCCTCTCTCTCTTTCTCTGCATGTCTTTCTCTCCTTTTGAAAACAACTGCGCCCCTTGCAGGGCTGTCTGGTGACCTGCTTCTCCAGTCCCTATCTCAGTGTCACATGGGGTACACAGACACCCTTTCCACATGCAGCGTGGTCTTTCTCTAGGGGACGCTTGGTGAACCAGGCTGTCCCCGTGTCCCTAGAGTGTGGACACGTGTGAGCACCAGGAGGGCTCTGGCAGGAAATCGGAAGTGAGCGAGCCCCTCTCACACTGTCCCCTCTTTCTCTTTCCAGGTTACCCGGGATTGCCAGGCCAGCCAGGCCCTCCAGGTGAGTCCTTACCTGCCCGTCTGTGGCCCAGGTGTGCACCTCGTGTGCACCTCCTCTGCAGTGGGTGTTCTGCACGCATGTCATGCACGCCTGGTGTGTGCACAGAACAGGTGGCAGTGTTCACACACGTCTGTCCATCCTAAGAACAGAACGTGGCGCTAGATGAGTGTTTACAGATTGGCACGTGGTTCACAGACGTGCATGCCGGGGGGGACCCTGGGGTCCCTGGAGACCCTGGCTCCCTCCAGCTCTGCTCTGAGGCAGGCTTGCCACCCGGTCCCTGCTCCCCTGGTCATCCTGTCCTCACTCTGCGTATTCAGACCCCCTCTCCACTTTGACTTTGAACCTCTCATGGAGCCAGAGGAAGTTACTTGTCTTAACTTTTCTGCTGTTTCCTCAGACTGCCAATCCAACTGCCGTCCCCTTGGTCTCTGTCCATTTCTTTGATTGATGGCCTTTTTATGTGCTTCTCCATATGGAGCTGGAACGCAGCCTCCAGCTGTTTTGCTCACACACTGGGAACACTGTTTGCACTAAAGAAACGGCAGGTTTTACCTCTGTGTGCCGAGTCCTCTCCCTCAGTGTGAGTGGACTGTCCACGTATGTGAGGAAGGCAGCCTGCCAGCTCGTTGGCTCTGCTTGTCGAGAGCAGCTCCCCTCTCAGGGAGGGGCAGTGGTCACTTGACCGTGGACATAGTTGCGGGAAGCTGTGTGTGCGGGCGGCGGTGTGGAAGGCCCTTGACGAGTCACACGAGGCTCTGCTGGTTTCAGGCTTCCCGGTACCTGGACAGCCTGGTGCTCCTGGCTTCCCTGGAGAAAGAGGAGAAAAAGGAGAGCGAGGGTACCCGGGCACGTCCCTGCCAGGCCCGAGCGGGAAGGACGGCATCCCAGGCCCCCCAGGTCTCCCAGGACCCCCGGGGCAGCCAGGACACACAAGTAAGTCCCTGGGGATGGCGCCACGCACTTCCAGCCAGTTGCTGGGAGGCCAGGCAGGCGCCGCGACTGCTCCCAGAGCTGGAGTGTAGGGCAAGGGCTCGGGTGACCAACCGCAGCTTAATTGCTTATTTTCCACTTGGATAGCTTTGAGAATTAACCCTGCCACCACAAGGAATGTTAAAATAAAACATCAGAATGACTAAAAGGAATAAGTAACGTATTAACCAGCCGTGAGTGTCCTGGCGTCCAAGATGAAAGACAAACCGGTTGATTGGTGGGGTTTTTACTGAAAGTGTGTGTGTGGTACTTGGCCTAGAGATACTGAACACAGCGATACTAAGACACACTGAAACCAGGGAAGAAGATTGCACTAGTGTGTCCTAACGTAACCAAAGACTTCAAGTTTGGGGCATATTGTGGATTTTTCTTATATCAGCCTCTGAAAGAACTGAGCGTGTAGTCATAATCTCCTAGTTCAGCCGTGGTGGCCCGGTGACCTCAATGTGGTATCAGAGCAAATGGTGAGAGAGTTCTGGACCATTAGGTGAACCAGGCCAGTGGGGGTGTTTCCAGAGCAGCCGTGGTTCTACGGGGTCCGAATCAGCAAGTGCTCTGTGGAGCCCCAGGAACGCTGACCCTCGGTGGGGCTGATGGCTCGGGGCCATCAGTGAGATCCATTTGTTGGAATTCAAACCTGGCCTCCTAAAGAAAAGGAGTTCCTTGGACGCGGTGCTAAAGGAGGGCGAGGGCTGGTGCAGCCGCTGGCTCAGGAGGCAGCTTCGCTGGGAACGGATCGGCGTGGCCGCGGTTGGGAAGAGGGCGGGCCACACGTGAATTTCCTCCTCTTCTCTCCTGCTTTTGTGCAATGTGCACGAGGCTGAGTAAGGAAGTCCCAGAGACACCCAACCCAGAGTCACTTTTTCTCTGCGACCGAGAAGGGCCTTTGGGGTCCTTGTTCAGTGAGGGGTTGGGGAGCCTGTGAGGAGGCAGGCTTGGGCTGGGAGCAGTGTCAGGACATGGCCCTGTCCCCTGGAGCGGGCGCTCTGTGGGGAAGACCAGTAAACAGAGGGAGGGAGCCACGTGGAAGGGAGGCGCTGTTGCACACCCGGGTCCGCGGGAGCCCTCGAGGCCACGAGGAGTTCTGGGGCTTTTAAGAGTGACGTGGAGCCAGCCGACCAGGCAGCCGTCGGGAAGAAGAACATTTTTTGGATATTTATGATTTGTAAGTTCTAAAATATGCACAAATTTCATATAAAATTATCACCTTTCCATTCCTGTGACCAGGTAGGATGTGTCAGCTGACTAGCGCCTGCCGGGTTTTCTAGTTGGCCCTTTATATTCAGAGCAAACGAAGCAATTCCCGATTACGGCATATTAAGTGATGATTTACAAACGAGAGTTTTGCTCAGATTTATAGCGTGTGTTAAAGAGGCCACATCTGAAAACTGCTGCTGACTTGGGACCTATCAGTAGCTCATTAGCCACGCAACATCAGGTTTCCACAGCCCAGTTCTGCCGCCGCGCTTTCCCCGATGGTCCTGGCCATCTCGAGGCCATCTGTGCCTGCAGACGCCCCCGTGAGCAGGCAGTGTCGCGAGGACTCCAGACTCGCATTTTCAGAACTCCCCAGAAAGAACCGCTCTATTCTGTGTTGGACTTAAAGCTATTTTAGAGTGACTCTGGTGAGGCAGTTTCATGGCTTTTGGTTTTTTTTTTTTTTTTTTTTTTTTTTTTTTTTTACCAGCAGCATGAGGAAACGCTGGCTGGGTTGAGGAGGCAGGGAGGGTCTTCAGGAAGAGGACGGCACTAATACTCTGTCTCCAGAATCAGGGAGCTGATGTACCCCATGCCGTGGGGTTCTTTGCAGTCGTGTAACTTTAGGGCTGCTCTTGGAAGCATAGCAGCAGAGTCCCCTCAGAGAAAATGGAGTCCCCGGGGAGGGTTGACAGGAGTGGAGCAGGCTACAGATGCCACAGCTCAGGCCTCCTTGCCCCTGCGCTTGGTGGGAGAAGCTCACAGAAGACCGAATCATCAACCAGCAAAGCACAAAGGTTTCCTCCCGGCTTCGGCTCTTTCCGTGGGAATCGGCTTGTTCAGCCAGCTCTAGGCCAAGTCACGAAACGGGAGGTGTGGCTGTGTTTCAGGGAGTCCTGCTCTAGCTGGGGGGGGAGCCTGCGTGATTGACCCTGGACAACACATTCAAGTTAGAGGCAGGACCCACCCCAGACCAGAGACCCCAGACCCCAGGCCCAGTCCCCGGCCCGTCCACTGCAGGAGACTCAGGTCCAGATGCCCAAGCCCTGCCCTCGACCTCGTCTCCATCAGAATGAGCAGCTAGTGTGGAGGGCGGGAGGGCTCTGGTGCTTGCACTCTGGTCATGATGGAGTGCCTGGAAAAGATGCTAGCTATAAAATGTGCAGGACGCCATTTTTGTTCAAAGATACCGGAGAAGGGAATACAAGCTCCACCACACTGCATATCTGGACTATAAGACACTACTTCTGTATCACTGGAGCCTGTGACAGATGGTGTTTGCATTACTGTGATTTATTATCATGCCTCTTTGCATAAATGATGCTCAGAATTGAACATGAACAAAGAATCAGAGGCATTTCCCATGGACAGTCGGTGTCTCTAAAATAACCATGACTTGTTACAAGTTTGCCTCGGGAAAAATAAGGTCGTTCTAGTCTCAGTGTTGACTTAGACGTCAGTGGACAAATCACTTAACTTGCTTGAGACTCAGTTTCCTAATCTGTAAAGTAAGGGTGACGGGTAGACTTTGCAACAGGAAAATGAGTTGATGAAGAGGAGGGAGTCAGTGACGTGAGATGGGCACCGGAGTCGGGGCAGCGGCTGCCAGGCAGGCAAGTGGATGGTGTGCGCTCGTCCTTTTTTGCAAGTTAGTATCCAGGCTTGTCTTGAAGCTGGACTTGGAAGCCGGATTTCTAAAGCTGACCAATTAGCCTAAATTATTTTGGTTTTATAACAGATTGAATTAAGAGAGAGTAAACTTGCCTAGCCACAATCCTCTAACGTTTACAAATCAATTTCAGATGGCATTGTGGAATGTCAGCCTGGACCACCTGGTGATCAGGGTCCTCCTGGGATTCCAGGGCAGCCAGGGTTGACAGGAGAGGTCGGAGAGAAAGGTAAGAGACTTTGTTTATTGAATTTAAAATTTGTGTGTGTGTGTGTTTTCAGTAGTGTGTTATAGTTGTATATACTAATGAGGTTCACTTTCACATATTCATAAATGCATATAACATAATTTGTTCCCTTTTAATTAAAAAAATGATGATTGCATTTGTGAAGGTGATTTTTTTTCCCCTGAGACTTGCTCAGGCTTTGGAGTCAGGGTGCAGCATGGGCAGATTTGAAACTCCCCTGGAAAGCCATTCCCAGAATAGGCATCTTCCTCAACTCAGTTGAGATTGTCGCTGAGTGTTTGTGGGAGATACGTGACCCAGGAGCACAAGGTGGAGACCTAGCCCCGAAGGTCAGGTGATTGTTCTTGACCCTTTCTGCAGCCCAGGAAGTCTGTCTTGCTACTGTGGGCACCGCCCGTTGGTTAGACTCTCAAACTCATACCGTAATCTTTCAGTTCAAAGTTTGAGAGTTTTGTTGTCCAAGGACACACATGCTTCCTGTAATCCCGGTGACAGATCCCTTCAGGGAACGCTCCGCCCCCAAGCCTCCTTTGCGTAAGATCAGCGTGAGTGCGGCTGCTGTTGGTGGACTAACTGCCTTTCCTCACTGCTCTCCGCTGTTAATTTTATCTTTAGCCCTTTCAAGTGTCTGCTGTAACGTCAACACAGGATATGTATTTATCTCTTCAGAAATCTGGAGACCAGGGGTGGATTGTCCCGCATCGACAGTCGGGTCTTTAAGTGGAATAAACAATGGCATTCCCACGTTTATGTGCCTATTAACCCACAGCAGAACAGGAGGCTGTCCCGTAAAAACCCACCCCCGCGGGTACCACTTATGGCTCTGGATTGTAAAGAATTTTTGGTCTTCAAAAGCTTAAAACATAGCAGTGCGTGGGAACAGCTAGCTGCAGCGTGCGTCGTGGGATCCTGGTGGCCTCACAGATGGCAGGGCCTGCAGGGACATGATCTTAGACGTCCTCATGGGGGCAGGAGTTAGAACCTCCTTGTCATTTCCTTGCGGGGGGTGGGGGCCCTCTCGTGACCAGGTGTTCACTGCAGTCTGAGACTTGCAGTTCCATCTGAGGACGCCCAGTGGCCAGAGCTCTTTATCCTGCAGCCTTGTCCAGCTCCCCGGGGTCCTGGAGGAGCGTCTTTCTGCCGGTGTCTCCGTACTCTGGTGCAGCACTGTTGCCTGCCTGGACTGCAGGTCTTTCCCCTCCTCCAGCCGCAGGAGCAGGATGCCCATGGAGTCCCACCGTGGCTGGGATGGAGCTGTAGTCGCAGCTGGCTGCCTGGCGTCCAGTCCACCGTGGGCTCCTGTTCCGTCTCCTGGGAGAAGGCAGAACGACACCATGTGTGTCCCGCACACTCCAGGGAGATAGGCCGGCCTGTGGGTCCTGTTCCCACACCTGGCATTGGCTGCTGGGATCGGGGGGCTTCAGCCATGCTCAGGGCTGCCAGTCAGGGCGAGGAGGGGGTGGTGTGGGTGAGCCTCTTGGTGCTCCCTACGGTGGCATCTTCCCCAGTCCTCTTGGTCCCTGTCATGCCTGGAAGCCAGATGTTCCCGGAAGCCAGACAGTGAGGATCCAAGACACGGTATCTCTGAGACACCAGAAAGCCTCTGAGCTTAGTTTGCAAATCACGACTTAGGATGTTGAGATTTTCAAAGCAGGCGACCTGTCACTTTCTCTGCTGTGGTCTCTCTCACGTCCTTGGCGTCAGTTCAGATGGTCATTCCTGCTTCTGTGGCTGCTTCTTCACAGTGGTCCCCCACAGCTCGGGAGTCCACGGACTTCTACTCACGTGCAGTGACAGATCAGAGAGTGAGGGAGTGAGGCATGGGAAGCCCTGGGACGCGAGATGGCGTCGCGGTGGCCAGTCTTTCCAGGGCGGTAGGCAGGGCTGAGTTCCTGCGTGGCTTCTTGGTGCTCCGCCCTCTCCTTGTGCCTGGAGAAGGACGAGGCTCCCTAGACATGCAGCAGGGCCGTACGGCAAGTGCCGGGGGCAGTGGGCATTCAGCCCTGGTGGAGAGACTCGTGAGGCGCAGGGCTCCACCACTGGCAGGGAGTGCTGGAGGGCTGCTGCCGGCGGGCAGAGCCTGGTGCGACCGTGACACTGTCACAGCAGCCTGCCGTTCCCCTCCTCACCCTGCGGGGACTCCCCTCACCTGCCTCTCACAGGCACCTGTGCTTCCTTCTAGGTCAGAAAGGAGACAGCTGCCTCATTTGTGACACAGAAGGACTTCGAGGGCCACCCGGGCCACAGGGTCCCCCAGGAGAGATCGGTAAGGACCAGGCATGGAAAGGAGCAGGCCAAACTGTCCCCTGTGCGTGGACGCTCTCGGGGACTGCTCCAGCAGAGCCCTGGTCTCCCGCCACGGGAGCACAGCAAGGAGAGCGCGAGCCTGCATCCAGGGTGGAGCCCAGCCAGGGACCCAGGAGGCCTGCGTGGACACTCCCCACCAGGAGGGGCGTGGCACACTGGCTCTCACTCTGCAGCAGGGCGCCTCCTGTCCCTGGGCCGAGGGTGGCGTCACGCTGCAGCCCTCCTGCCTGCACTGTCAGCACGGGCGCTCAGGTTCCCCTCTACGCTCGCCTCGGGTGTTTGAAACGCCTGTCCACTTCGGACACTGTGAATCTCAGGACAAAGAAGCTCTGAAGAGCTGTCTCACGATCCTGTCTTTTTTGAAAGGTTTTCCGGGACAGCCAGGGGCCAAGGGCGACAGAGGTCTACCCGGCAGAGACGGCCTGGAAGGACTGCCTGTGAGTAAACTGTCTGAGTTCACACGCACCCTGCACGTCGCCGCCGTGCAGACCAGCTAGGCCACGTGTTCCTGCATCTCCCAAGTGGCTCTGTGCCTGAGGGCCATGGGCTCTGGAGTGGCTGTGTGACCCTCCTCTGCACTCACGTAGAGCCTGAGCCCGGGAGCCTGCTGAATGCAGAGCCACGTCCCCCGGGGCCTCTCGCCCAGCAGACCCAGCCGCTGCCCACTGTGATCTGGGCCTTCCCACAGGCCTCAGGGTCCTCGAGTCAGATGGTCCCACGAGTCATGTAGGTGACACGTTGCAGAGCCAAGCTGCGGTCTTCTTTGTGACCACTGCTCCTAACATCCCACCACATGACCTCAGGTCTCACCAGGGTTGTCTGTGGAGGGATGGAGGAAAACTGGCCATTTTCTTTCTAGGGATTTGAAATATTTTTCATCCTTCCTTTTACAGACCCATATGTTGAGACTTCCTATTACCAACATCTGTTACGTAGATGCTTTTTAAAAAAAATTTTATAAGGGAAATATCTCGATCATATCAACATGAAACCTTTCAGTTAAACACAACACCCGCTTAGCCTTTCTAGTTTGTTTTAGAATAAGTCCTCACATAGAAGAGAAAACACATCGTCTCAAACACAGAGGGCTTGATTTTACTATGCATATCAGTGCTGCTTCAGGCCTGCTTCCTTGGTGTGGCCGGGCTTTGCAAGCATTGGCCAGTTTCTCTCATTCCTTTCATTCCTTTCTTCTTTTTGTCTGAAGTTGAGAGTCAAATCTCTAGCCTTCTCATCTTCTGATGTAGCTCTTTAAAATTCTTAGTTTTCTTTAGCTAATCCTGGAAGCATCGCTACAGGAGGGCCAGGGCAGGAGTGAGCTGGAACAGGGGAGAGACAGCTGGACTTCTGCAGTGGCTTCTCCTTTTGAAGTGAGGTCCTGGCTTCTGCTGTCCAGAACTTCTCTGGTGCCTGGGGAGCGGAGTTAGAAGTTGCGATTGTTTAAAATAGCTCTAAATAAACGAGAAGTTCAAATAGCTGACTGTAGCGGGGATCAAAGTTGGAAGGACTTTGAAGGGAGCAGGAAAGGATCTTTTAACCTCTGTCCATCTGCCTTTATCTGAGTGGATTTCCTGGTAGGCTTCCTGCCTCGGCCCTGGCTGGAGTCCAGGCCAGATGCCCAGCCCAGCCCTCCAATCTAGCAGAAATGGAAGAAGAGGAAAGAGGTTAGCGAGAAGCATGGCTCAGAGAAGCATGGTGAAGAGGAGGATGAAGAGGCTGCGGCCGGGCCGTGTCCACGCCGCTGCACCGCAGCCCTCTCTTCCACAGATGGGAAGAGCCTCTAAAAACAGATGAACAGCCGATGATTTGAAGGATAGGAATTTTCCTCAACTGAGGCTACGTCATAGCCCCATGGTTTAACCAGCTCAAACTTGTGGTCCTCATATTTTGAAATTGGCCGGAGGCTAAAAGTGACCCACAAACCCACACCCCGGGGGGTGGGAGACTGCCGTGGACCCTGCGCAACGCCCTGGTCTCTCCGTGGACTTAGCTAGCACTTCTGGGTCGTGTGCTTCTGAAAGCTGAGTGGTCTGGGGAGGGGCGATGCTCCCTGAGTGAGCTGAGGAAGCCGGGGGTCCCGGCAGGTTTCTGGTCTCTGGGGTGTCCTGTAAGCGCAGGTGAGGCGCCCCTCGGTTGATGAGTCCCACGTGGAGTTTTCAAGGCAGCGTTTGATCCCCAGCATCCGTCTTAAAGGATGTAGGTCAAAAGGCCCTGGGACAGTTTGGAAAAGACGTTCTGTGCCCCAAATCACATGAGATGTCCTGGGGTCACCCGCGCCACTTTAAAAAAAAATTCTAGATTTCTCCCTCAATGGAATGGTGACTGACGAGGTCTCCACATTAGACTAAGGCCGTGTTCCTCGCTGGTCACAGGGAGTCTGTGTGTTCAGGCTGTGGACGGCCACCGCAGGCTGGCTGTGCAGTCCTGGCCACGTGGCCTGTTGTCGTTGAGTGTCCACTCCCTGCTCTCTGAGGTCACCACTTCAGTGTTTTCCTTGCAGAGTCACGGTCAGTGTTGGAGAGGGTTCACACGGGCCCCACACATGGTGGCAGGTGCCATTTTTAAAATCTAGAGGTTGTAAGAGTGTTGGTCTGCCCCGGTCTCCCAGCGCCTCTTGTGGAACGTGTACAACTAGCCCACACGGAGCCCAGAGGGGTGTGTGTGTGTGTGTGTGTGTGTGTGTGTGTGTGTGTGACTCACATCTGTGAACCTTTAGGAGAGTTTATGAGAAGGAACTAAAGTCAAAGGAATTGCCCAAGACTCGGCGGGGAGCCTAAGGTGTGTTCCCAGGCCTGAGAGTTGGGACCATTGTGTGAGACCTCTGCCATTGTCCCTGGGAGCCAGGGCTCTGTGGAGGGTGCGGACATTCTTTGCAGATTCAACTTTCCAGGAACTGAAAATGTTCTCGAGGGTGTCTCTGGGGAGAGTCTTGGGAAAGTCCAAGAAACTTCTTAAAATAACCCGCCACAGAGCTGACCGTCTCATTTCCCTGCCCGCCCTCACCGGTGCCCTGCCAGGCCTTATCTCTTCCGGAATCCAGGGTGTGAACACAGAAGGAAACCGTACAATTCCAATAATGCCCAGACAGAGAGAACAATGGCTGTCCCCAACCCCAGTGACACTTCAGCCCCCATCTGCCCTCAGAAGCCATTGCTCTGGTTTTGGGGGGGGGTCAGAAACCACATAGAGGTGCCCCAACAGTGGCTAAAACATTGTCATGAAGGTTTGAGAGTCACAGGGAAAAGACGGTTACACCAGAATGTCCCAGGAGCTGGGTGCCAGTGACATCCCACCACGGCCTGTCCCATCTGGTCTCTCCTTGGAATGCCCAAGACACTATGGGTTTAGGAAAGCCGCAGACAGGAGGCAGACCAGGGATCCGTTGTGGAGCTGTGGCTGCCTTCTGGGGGTGGGGGAAGAGATGGACGAGCAGCGGTTGTCCATGGGGGTGGCCGGCTGAGCGTTGGGTGCCCGGGGTGGGTTCTTGTGTGGCATCCAGGCTCTGTTCTCTAGGGGCCGCAAGGTGCACCAGGGCTGATGGGCCAGCCGGGCGCCAAGGGAGAGCCTGGCGAGATCTACTTCGACATTCGACTCAAAGGCGACAAAGGAGACCCAGGATTTCCAGGACAGCCCGGCATGCCAGGGAGAGCAGGGTCCCCTGGGAGAGACGGTCACCCAGGTCTTCCTGGCCCCAAAGGCTCCCCGGTACGTTACTCCCAGACTCTGACCATGCGTTTCAGAGTACGGGTCTGAGGACAGAGAGGTGAGGCGTTACGTCACAACTGCATGTTTTCATTTGGGGGGTGACTGGTGGACGTGAGTTTATTTCCTGGCTCCTGAACCAGCTAAGTGTCTAAACTGGAGGCTGATGGTGTCACATTGACTGACCAGGTGGTGACCGAGGAGTCTCTTCTGACTTTGGGGGTCTGAGTAAATGTGTTTTGCTGTCTTTTTGCCTTTGGTGGGAGGCTGATTCTAAAGGTAGCAGAGTTCATGTCCTCACTCGACAGAAGGTGGCGGCGTAGCTCTCTCGCCCTGCCGGTGTCCCTTCTGTGGGGTTGGGTGGGGGTGGGTGACTGCGTGGCTTAGGAGGGAATGCTGCATTCGCTCGCTGACAGCAGGCTGCCCCGGGGGTGGGGGGCGGTGGGAGCCACTCACTGGCCGCAGACAGCAGTGCTCGCCTGCCCCTGATACCTTCTCTTTTCTTCTGGTCACATCAGGGCTCCGTGGGATTGAAGGGAGAGCGTGGCCCCCCTGGGGGAGCTGGCTTCCCCGGCAGCCGTGGTGACATCGGCCCCCCTGGACCTCCTGGATTTGGTCCCGTTGGCCCCATTGGTGACAAAGGACAACCAGGCTTTCCTGGAAGCCCCGGGTCCCCCGGCCTGCCAGGTAAGGCTTGAGGTGACCTCCAGGTGCAGCTTCAAGGTGCCCAAAGACACTGGGCTCAGACGGGCAGGTGCATACCTGGCTTTAGTTCCTCCAGAAAGAGGAGTGGGGCCTGGGCAAGCCCCTTTCAGCTTTTCTGTGCTTCATTTCTTCATGTATGACGGGGCCAGGTAAGGTGTGGGCCTTCACAGCCCGACGGGATGGACGGTCCGCCTGTTAAACAAGGGTAGGTGTGTAGCCGCCGACGGGATGGACGGTCCGCCTGTTAAACAAGGGTAGGCGTGTAGCCGCTGACGGGATGGACGGTCCGCCTGTTAAACAAGAGTAGGCGTGTAGCCGCTGAAGCCAGCCTTTCGCATTGAGGTGATCAACGTACACGGCCAGTTTTTCTCTCTTCCTTTCTGCTCAGTTTGGCGTCTGTATTGCCTGAGCGACGCAGGCCCAGCTCGCACCAGCAGGCGGTGCACTCTGATGGCTGGTGCCTCAGAGCCCGGGTCCTGGCTGCGACTTGATTCCATGTTCGTTTCCGTCATCAGCTGACTGTTTTTTGAGTGGTTAACATGCCAAGCGCAATGCTAGGTGTCGGCGAGAGTGTGGGAGGACAGACCTGGCCCTGCCCTGCGCTCCCCGGCCTGGGGTTTGTCAGAGACCCCACAGCAGGGGCTCCACGTGGCTTTCCACGCCGCCGTTCTCTGCTCTCTGTGACTGTGACCTGGTGACTCTCAGGAGCCTGGGGGAAGGGGTGCTCAGCCTCGCGGGGACGGCACGCAGGGATTCATCAGCCCGCTGTGACTCCGGCAGACCCGGACGTGCACCTTCCCCAGCCAGTCCTGGAAGGGGAAGGGTGGAGGCTGGAGGGGCTTGTGCCTGGAGGAGGCAGGGCCGGCTCGTTACCAGGATGGTTTTAGAAAGCTGCGAAGGTTAATGAAGGACTTAGGGTGATTGAAACCATGTGACGTATAAGCCTTGAATATGGTGACAAGCTGCCGCATGATTGAGGTGGCCAAGGAGACAGTGTGGGGGCCACGGCTCCACGCCCTTCTTGCTGCACGGCTGCCGAGTCTGTCCCTAGCCACACGTCTAGCCCAGGCTGTGGCAACTCCTGTCCCCCTGAGGGACACAGGCTTCAGCAGGGCACCTTGATGGAGTCCGGAGGCGAGGGCGGGGCCCCAGCACACCACGCTGGGGGGCGGTGCATGCTCAGCGCCTCCTGGGCTCTTTCAAGACACCCAACTAGTTCTTTGTGAAGCGAGCGTCCCAGAGAAGTCCTTCCTGGCTCCAGTGCAGCAGCGGAGGCAGGGAAGTACTGGGGTGACAAGAGAGACCCAGGAGCCAGGCAGAGGGATCTGTGGTCTCGTCTCCTGCTCTTTGCTCCCGACTCCCGACTCTGAACCCAGCAAATGCTGTGTGCTTTGGGCTGTGGCACCTGCCAACTCTCACCGCTGCAGAGAGGAGCTAGACTTTCTTTTTGACCAGGAACGACCACTGGAGAAGTCAGACGAGGTACTTATAAGTGTCCAGTGCGGTAGGGGAGAGGTTCCTGGGGGTGTCCAGTGTTGCTGGCCAGCTCTCTACTCTCTGGAGCATTCCTTGCCATCTAGACCCTGTCAGCTTCTGGATTAGAAACTGACTTTTGATCCCCGGGCCATGTTTATTTGGTGACCATAAAAGCCCGACTCCTGGGGTGGCACCGATAGCAACTGTGTGCTGAGGCTGGACACCCCCCCACTCTGCAGCCAGAGGCGTGCTGCCATTCCTGCAGGGCTGCACTTCCTGGAATTCCTGCACGGAGGGGTCCCTGCCCGCACCCGGAGGCGACCCAGGCTTCTCTTCTGACAGCCTGTCGACCCCAGCACCTGAGGCTGGGCCTGCACCTGAGGCTGCAGGTAGAGGGGCTCCTGTGCTGTTCCTGGGGGCTCAGCACCCCCACAACACAGCGGCAGGCACCCACTTGCCATGCTGGGTAGACAAGCTACCACCAAGTAAGCAGAATTTAGGCCAACCCGAAAGCGACTGAGGCCGAGTCTGTCTGATGAAGAGCAAGAACAGGAAGCGTTTTGGGTTTTGAGACAAACTAATTAAGAAAGGACCCAGGACCATTTCCCGTTTTGTCATGGTGGATTTTGCAACGTTTTATGTGAGGCCTTAATTTGAGACTCTTAAGGAATTCCTGTGTCAAACACATCTTGGTTATTTGAAATATGCTTTGGGGAGAGAAGCAGCTCTCTCTGAAAGACTCTGGGAGCCTCGCGGGAAGGGATGGGAAAGACGGGCTCCCCGGTGGGTGCCCCTGAGGCTGGGGGTGGCAGCCTCATGTCTTACTGCTTTGTTCTTTTCTCTCAGGTCCTAAGGGTGAAGCAGGAAAGGTGGTCCCCTTGCCTGGACCCCCAGGAGCAGAAGGACTCCCAGGGTCCCCAGGATTCCCAGGGCCCCAAGGTACCGTTCCAGTTCCAGCCCACCTGGTCCCAGTGGGGGCTCCCTAGTGTTCTTCTCGTGCTGACCCTTGGTCTAACTCGCTGCAGGTGACCGAGGCTTCCCTGGAAGCCCTGGACGGCCAGGCCTCCCAGGAGAGAAGGGCTCTGTGGGCCAGCCGGGGATTGGATTTCCTGGGCCTCCTGGCCCCAAAGGTAAACCTGCCTAGCCCGAGTGTGAGGCCCAGTGCTCTGGCCCAGGCCCAGGTGGGCTGCAGGGCCTCCGTTGGTCAGTAGCGTGGGCTGTGGTGTCTACTTTAGTCCTGGCATGTGTCTGGGGACAGGAGGCAGCTGCCACTGGGACACCAGAGTTGGTGCCTGATGCTGGTGGCCTCATGGGTCCACACTGCTCTGTGGGTGGCGATCCCACCACTCACGTGGGACGTCGCCTCTGTGGAGGGTCAGCTTGGGAAGGAGGTGGCTCGTGAGGGGTGTTGCCGGCTGGGCACAGCTACCTGCTCTGTTGGTTTAAAACCCGATGTCCAAGGGGGTCTTCCTGGGCAGTGCACCAGCACAGTCCTAGCCGTGCCCTCGGTGGCTGGAGAGTCAGAGGATGGCCTGGGGTGGGGGTGCAGGGAAACATGGGGGGGCTTTGTTCTCAGGGGTCCCCAGGACACTGGCTGTAGGACCATGACCTCCTTCTGACAACTCTAAGGAGGGGAGTCCCCCTTCCATTGCCTCCAGACCACCATTCTTGGAGAGAGCTGCCCCTTTTCTCCGAGAGCCACGTAACGTGCACCCATGCTCGGGGCTCTCTCCATCAGGCCTAGGGGCAGAAGGCCCGGTGTTCAAGAAGGCAGATGCTGGCCCAGTGTGGTGGTGCCCGTAAGCCCAGCCTCTCAGGAGCTAGGGGCAGGAGAATGATGCGTTTGAGTCCATCCTTGGCAACTCAGTGAGAGAGAGAGTCAGAGAATATGAGCAAGGGCTAGGGCCTCCTCCCTGCTCACGGAGGGCTCTGAATTCCACACAGTGGTTGGCATGGCAGGTCTTCCTAATTGACGCCTTTTCCCGTGTAGAAGGAATTCCTTGGGACGTGGTCCTGGATGGGTGGGTAGGGCCGCTGACCTTCGGGCCTGGTGTGCACCCAGTCCCCCAGCACGTGCAGTCATGCTGATGCCGCAGACCTCACACTGCACGTGAGGGCTCTGAGCCGGGGCTCTCCACGCTGGCCACCACCAGTACCACGCGGACACTGGCAGAAAGGCCGCCGGAACCTCCGAGGAGGCCCAGACTGTTGCCAGATGTGCCAGGGGCCTCCCGTGTGGCTGCACCTCGTTTGGGAGCCGGTGTCCTGCGGAGCTTCCCGAGCTGCAGTGTGGCCGGGGAACGCGGGCTCCGGTGGAGACGTGGTGGAGCTGGGCTGCGGCTTCCGCTCTGCTTCCAGGGGCACGCCGGGGTCAGAGTGTCCTCGGGCCTCCCTGGGGTGCAGTGCCCAGCGGGCACTGGTTTGGATGAGTAGGACAGGAAAGCTGAACTAGAAGAGAGTAGAGTGAAGGCACAGGAGGAGGGTGTGGGAAGGAGGCGGGAGGCAGGGCTGGGAGTGGTGGCGTGTTCTGCACCCCACGGCCGGGGTGGCCTTCCCTGCCCCTGAGAGCCACCCCCAAGGCTTCATGGTCATTGGCCAGTCCAGGAACATCTGGGCACCTGTGAGGAGGTGGAGAGTGGGGAGGGGCAGGGGCTGTAACGGTTTTCTTCATCTCAAAACAGGTGTCGATGGCTTACCTGGGGACGCGGGACCTCCTGGGAGCCCAGGTCGCCCGGGGTTTAATGGCTTACCTGGCAGCCCCGGTTTGCAGGGCCAAAAGGTGGGTACTGAGCATTCCCTGGGTTGCCATTTGTCCCTGTCCTGTTACTAATCAGACACATCGAACGTGCGCCATCAATCTCAGGACAGTTGGGCCCGCGTGAGTTCTAGTGTTGCTGACAGAGCGGAATCGAGAGCCTCCCTCAGAGCACGGAGCGCGTGGAGGGAGTTTTAGAGGGAGAGCGTTTGTTCTGATTTTATCAACTGTTTCAGCTTCATGACCGTTCCTATGCTGTGCAGGTCCCAGGTGAAATGTCTTCTTGTGCTGAGTGGCAGGTGGAGCTGTTGAGAGCCACTGGCTACAAGAAGCCACAGCCACAGAGGGGGCCACTGGGGGTTCTCAGCCACAGCCACAGAGAGGGCCACTGGGGGTTTGTAGCCACACAAGAAGCCACAGCCACAGAGGGGGCCACTGGGGGTTTGTAGCCACACAAGAAGCCACAGCCACAGAGGGGGCCACTGGGGGTTTGTAGCCACACAAGAAGCCACAGCCACAGAGGGGGCCACTGGGGGTTCTCAGCCACACAAGAAGCCACAGCCACAGAGAGAGGGCCACTGGGGGCTTGTAGCCACACAAGAAGCCACAGCCACAGAGGGGGCCACTGGGGGTTCTCAGCCACAGCCACAGAGGGGGCCACTGGGGGTTCTCAGCCACACAAGAAGCCACAGCCACAGAGAGGGCCACTGGGGGCTTGTAGCCACACAAGAAGCCACAGCCACAGAGGGGGCCACTGGGGGTTCTCAGCCACAGCCACAGAGAGAGAGGCCACTGGGGGTTTGTAGCCACTGGCTACAAGAAGCCACAGCCACAGAGAGGGCCACTGGGGGTTCTCAGCCACAGCCACAGAGAGGGCCACTGGGGGTTCTCAGCCACAGCCACAGAGAGGGCCACTGGGGGTTCTCAGCCACAGCCACAGAGAGGGCCACTGGGGGTTCTCAGCCACACAAGAAGCCACAGCCACAGAGAGGGCCACTGGGGGTTTGTAGCCACACAAGAAGCCACAGCCACAGAGAGGGCCACTGGGGGTTCTCAGCCACACAAGAAGCCACAGCCACAGAGAGGGCCACTGGGGGTTTGTAGCCACACAAGAAGCCACAGCCACAGAGGGGGCCACTGGGGGTTCTCAGCCACAGCCACAGAGAGAGGGCCACTGGGGGTTTGTAGCCACACAAGAAGCCACAGCCACAGAGGGGGCCACTGGGGGCTTCTCAGCCACACAAGAAGCCACAGCCACAGAGAGGGCCACTGGGGGTTCTCAGCCACAGCCACAGAGAGGGCCACTGGGGGTTCTCAGCCACACGAGAAGCCACAACCACAGAGGGGGCCACTGGGGGTTCTCAGCCACACAAGAAGCCACAGCCACAGAGGGGGCCACTGGGGGTTCTCAGCCACACAAGAAGCCACAGCCACAGAGGGGGCCACTGGGGGTTCTCAGCCACACAAGAAGCCACAGCCACAGAGGGGGCCACTGGGGGTTCTCAGCCACACAAGAAGCCACAGCCACAGAGGGGCCACTGGGGGTTCTCAGCCACACAAGAAGCCACAGCCACAGAGGGGGCCACTGGGGGTTCTCAGCCACAGCCACAGAGAGGGCCACTGGGGGTTTGTAGCCACACAAGAAGCCACAGCCACAGAGGGGGCCACTGGGGGTTTGTAGCCACACAAGAAGCCACAGCCACAGAGGGGGCCACTGGGGGTTTGTAGCCACACAAGAAGCCACAGCCACAGAGGGGGCCACTGGGGGTTCTCAGCCACACGAGAAGCCACAGCCACAGAGAGGGCCACTGGGGGTTTGTAGCCACACAAGAAGCCACAGCCACAGAGAGGGCCACTGGGGGTTCTCAGCCACACGAGAAGCCACAGCCACAGAGAGGGCCACTGGGGGTTTGTAGCCACACGAGAAGCCACAGCCACAGAGGGGGCCACTGGGGGTTCTCAGCCACACAAGAAGCCACAGCCACAGAGGGGGCCACTGGGGGTTCTCAGCCACACAAGAAGCCACAGCCACAGAGAGGGCCACTGGGGGTTTGTAGCCACATGAGAAGCCACAGCCACAGAGAGGGCCACTGGGGGTTTGTAAGCCACACAAGAAGCCACAGCCACAGAGGGGGCCACTGGGGGTTCTCAGCCACATAAGAAGCCACAGCCACAGAGGGGGCCACTGGGGGTTCTCAGCCACATGAGAAGCCACAACCACAGAGGGGGACACTGGGGGTTTGTAGCCACACAAGAAGCCACAGCCACAGAGGGGGCCACTGGGGGTTCTCAGCCACATAAGAAGCCACAGCCACAGAGGGGGACACTGGGGGTTCTCAGCCACACGAGAAGCCACAACCACAGAGGGGGACACTGGGGGTTTGTAGCCACACAAGAAGCCACAGCCACAGAGGGGGACACTGGGGGTTTGTAGCCACACAAGAAGCCACAGCCACAGAGAGGGCCACTGGGGGTTCTCAGCCACACGAGAAGCCACAACCACAGAGGGGGACACTGGGGGTTTGTAGCCACACAAGAAGCCACAGCCACAGAGGGGGACACTGGGGGTTCTCAGCCACAGTGCTGTGCGCATTCTGGCTGCAGGTGTGTCCTGCCTGATGGAACCATGAGCAGCTGCAGCCCTGGATTCTAGCCCTGAGACCAAAGAGCACCCCCGCCCCTGGTGTAATGGCAGGAAGACCCCTCCCCGGGTGGCCAGTGTTGCCAGGGGCAGGGCTGCTGCTGGGTGAGGTCCAGTGTGACTTGAGAGTCTCCTTGCCCTCAGCTGTCCTTCTCCTGCCAGCTTGCCCAGACCTAAAGTCCCCTCGGCAAGTGAAGTGACTGATCACGTCCACTCCTGCTCGAGTGAGAGAGGAAGGGAAGTGGTAGAAGGCATTGGACAGGCACCGGATGACCTGTGCCCGTGATGGAGCCAGCCAGGGCCCGTCGCGTTCTCTCGGGGGAGAGCAGGTGTGCAGAGGCAGCCGTGCCCCCGTGTGCCCTGGGCCCCTCCCCCGGGAGACGTCCAGACCAGGCTTCCGGGTGCTGAGCAGCTGTGACCCAGGGAGTTCACGTGAGACCATGCTAGCTGGACTGAACGACTAGTTGACTGTGGTGGCACGGGGTTGGCCTCATACCCACAAGGCCCATAACTTAACCAACGCTGAGTGGGCTCCGGGAAGGAGCTGATTATGACCTAAAATAAAGAGCTTTTTCAAGAAGCCCTGGGGTGGACTTCCTTCCCTTTGGGAAGCTTCCTCCTGGACGTGGGCAACGGCGAAGACCCACTGATGTCCAAACACTCCGCATCTGCAGGTTGTCCCCTGAGTGACCCAGTCGGGCACTGTGGCTTAATGCCCACCTGCACCCTTATCATGAGTGCACACTTGGCCCTACAAAATACTTCCCTTATTTTGAATCATCTTTGTCGAAGCCCTTGATTCGGGCAGCAGTTCTGCATGTTAATTCGCTGTGAAAGCCTCCACTTATATGAGAAACGGGGGTAAGTGGCGTCCTGGACCTGCTCTGGAAGTGGCTGGCTCTTAGGATGACGTCCATGCATCTGTCAGGTTGTCGTGGGTTTGTTGGCTGCCTAGGGTCAGCTCTTCATCCCAGGCCCAAGGTGGCAGGGCCAAGGGGCCGCGAGGGCCAGAAGACTGGTGCAGTGTGTCAATTGTCCTCCTTTGTAAATGAGAACCATAGCAGTTTCCTGCACCCTGGGCTTGTGGGGAGGTTGGTGGGCAAGAGCAGGTGTGGGGCAGCTTTGCAGGCGACGCAGCAGGGCTGACAGGTGTTGCTGTCTCCCACACGTTGGCCGGACTGGGTAAATGTATTGACATGGCCGACTGATCGGCTTCCTCTGCTTTGGGGATTTCAGGGGGAGCCTGGCATTGGTCTGCCAGGACTCAAGGGACTGCCAGGTCTTCCCGGAATTCCTGGCACACCCGGGGAGAAGGGCAGCATCGGAGGACCAGGAGTTCCTGGAGAACACGGGGCCATCGGCCCACCTGGGCTTCAGGGGATCAGAGGTAATGTGCACACGAGTCTAGACTGCAGAGGACGGGGTCTGCTCCTCACCAGAGCACCTTCCAGGGGCTCCGTCCACGTGTTGAATGGATGGTGGGGACCCTAGGTCCTGGGTGGTGCTCCTGTGCAGGTGGCTGCGTGTGGTGTGGAACGTGCCATAGCCCCCATTTATTCATGATTATCCCCCCCAGGTGACCCAGGACCTCCTGGAGTACAGGGCCCAGCAGGACCACCAGGAGCTCCCGGAATAGGCCCCCCTGGAGTTATGGGCCCGCCTGGAGGGCAGGGACCACCAGGGTCATCAGGTAATTGCCCTTCTCTTGAATGGTCCCCTCCCCAAGCACAATGGGCCGGGAGATGATGCAGATGCTGCAGCCCCATTGAGGAGGGAGGCGCACGGTGTCGGGAGTGAAGGGAAGATAGGAGAGTCTAGTTTGTGAAGGGGGTTTGGTGTTTGCTTAAACACGGAGTCACAGATTTCTATTGTTTCCGCCCACTGAGATCAGTTTATGTGTCGAAGAGGTCTCTCAGTTGTATGCTCCATGACTTTTCAGTTCTTTTTAGAAAGGTGTCTCCACGTCATGTTTGCACAGCAGGCTCGAGGAGTTGCTGAGAACATGAACCGAGCCTGTGTCTAGCTGCCTGTGCCTCTATGACAATCATCTTAGAATACGGTGGTGTGGGGGAACAGGCCACAACCTGCAGTGACAACTGGCCTGTGGCTGGGGGGCTCAGGTGGTGATCACAACTCTGGTGGCAGGAAGGTAGCCTCTTCTCTCAGGACATTGTTCACCACTGACACCTTGGGAACCCCAGACACTGGTGTCATTCAGGGCCCCAAGGAAGGCTTGCTCACGGGATTCATTCAGAAAGGAGGAGTCCACCACGGATTCTGAAACTTACCTGCACTGTCCCCAACCGCAGGTCCTCCTGGAGTCAAAGGAGAGAAAGGCTTCCCTGGATTCCCAGGACTCGACATGCCCGGCCCCAAAGGAGACAAAGGATCTCAAGGACTTCCTGGCCTTACAGGACAGTCAGGGCTGCCTGGCCTTCCCGGACAGCAGGGCACGCCTGGAATTCCAGGGTTCCCAGGTGGGTGGCTCCGTCTGGGTTGATGACGAGGGGACGGTTTCACCGTGTTCTTCCATAGCTCACACCGTTCACGTTCCAGGTGGAGAAATGTTCACAGTCCTTCTTTTTGGCCACAGGTCCCAAGGGAGAAATGGGTGTCATGGGGACTCCAGGGCAGCCAGGCTCACCAGGACCTGCCGGTGCCCCAGGATTACCTGGAGAAAAAGGTAGGGGGCTAGCAAACCCCACCACCCATGTTTCCTTCTTGAGCTTCTCGGGGATCGGATTGCGTCTTGCTGTGGATTTTGTGGCATTTCAAGAGGCAGATGAAGAAGTACGAGGGTGAAGCCAGGGCTGGAGGGCACCGCTCCTGGGAACCGAGTCTCGGGCACCGTGCCTGGGGAGGAGCGGGGCCTTCCCCCGGGCGCAGGATTCCTCCTGTGAGACATGGTCGAGTCTTCAGTCTGACAAACCTGCCTTCTTTTCAAGTCCTAATTTTTATTTCTTGTTATTTGCAATTGTTCCACAATATTTTTTTTAACAAAAAGAAATTGACCATAAGTGTGAAACAAAACAAAACAAAAAGGACATTTGCTGAGTAGGATGGGAGAATGCCTATTCTATAACTTCGTTAAGAACTGAGGGGCACTATGAACAAGTACGATAAAGACATGTAATTACCTAAACGAATTAGCCAAGTGACATATATTAGAATTATCAGTAAATAGTGAAGTTTCGAAATGGGCTTCATTGTTCATTTCTCTGGGGTCAAATTCTCCCACGTGACTCTAGCACTTGCCACCTGGTGTCACTTTTGGATGGGTCTTCAGTTCCTTCCTGTCCTCATGAGTTCCTACAAGTAGCTGGAAAGAATGGCGAACTCTGTACCCACGTCCGTGAGGCAGGGCCGGGCCTCACCAGGCTGCTCTCTCCTCCGCAGGGGACCATGGCTTCCCAGGCTCCTCAGGCCCCAGGGGAGACCCTGGTTTCAAAGGCGATAAAGGAGATGTCGGGCTCCCTGGAAAACCAGGGTCTATGGAGAAAGTGGACATGGGCAGCATGAAGGGCCAGAAGGGAGACCAAGGAGAGAAAGGTGCGTGGAGGAGAGCCTGTGAGGGGGAGTCCAACCGTGTGCTGGCGGTGGGGAGTACTTGGTTCTCCATAAATAGGACCAAACCACCCTGTGTCCCCACAGTGGGTTTCCTTCTGAACAAATGCGGGCCCTCATTATTTTTTTCCTGTGATGTGTAGGACAAACTGGACCCACTGGTGATAAAGGGTCCCGAGGAGACCCTGGAACGCCAGGAGTGCCTGGGAAGGACGGGCAGGCAGGGCACCCCGGACAGCCAGGTAGGTGGGGGCTGGGGCTCACCAGTGTGGCCAGAGTCTTGCCGAGGAGGTCCCCTGCCCTTCTCATAGAGGTTGACCTATTCGACTTTTCTCGTTGTTACTCCAGGGCCTAAGGGTGACCCTGGTGTAAGTGGAACACCAGGGGCTCCAGGACTCCCCGGACCAAAAGGAGCGGTTGGCGGAATGGGCTTGCCAGGTAACCTGGGCAGAGACTGTGGAGCACACTGTGGGCGGGGCGGCGGGTGGGGCGGTGGGCGTGTCCACAGAGGGCCCTGCTTCAGAGACTGTGGAGCACACTGTGGGCGGGGCGGCGGGTGGGGCGGTGGGCGTGTCCACAGAGGGCCCTGCTTCAGAGACTGTGGAGCACACTGTGGGCGGGGCGGCGGGCGGGGCAGTGGGCGTGTCCACAGAGGGCCCTGCTTCAGAGACTGTGGAGCACACTGTGGGCGGGGTGGTGGGCGGGGCAGTGGGCGTGTCCACAGAGGGCCCTGCTTCAGAGACTGTGGAGCACACCGTGGGCGGGGTGGTGGGCGGGGCAGTGGGCGTGTCCACAGAGGGCCCTGCTTCAGAGACTGGAGCACACTGTGGGCGGGGCGGTGGGTGTGCCTGCAGAGTGCCCAGCTTCAGAGACTGTGGAGCACACTGTGGGCGGGGCGGTGGGCGTGTCTGCAGAGGGCCCTGCTTTACCAGCAGGGCGCAACCCCAGCAGCCACAGTGTCCATGGATTCACACCCTGGGCCTGGACGCCCTGCCTAGGGATGGGGCGTTTGGTTGACACCATGACCTGGCTAAAAGGACCCTCTCAGTGTAACAGAGCAAAGCCCACCACCTGGGCTTTGCCTCTGGGTGACCTGGCTGCTGGGCTGGCGGCTCCCTGGGAGACATCTAGCTCTCCGCTCAGGTCACCAGCACCAGCAGCTCGGCCTCCAGGTCCCTGGTGTTAGTCCAGAGTGGTTCTCTGGCTGCTCTGCCTTCATGCCTTCCCACTGGCGACTGCTCCAGGGAGAGGACCAGAAACATAAGGGACACGAGGAAGGCAGAGCACCGAGACCAGCAGGGCTGTCTGGGTGTCTCGGGATGGCAGAGAGAGGGCTCCCCCTCCTCCCCAGGCTCCTGCCACCTCCTTCTGCCCATGGATAAGTGAGTTTGGGTACCAACACACCTGACCTGCAATCCACTGCTTCTCAACCTGGTTAAGGAGATTTTCTGGTCAAGGAGAGTTGATTGTATAATAAACATAAAAACGTGGTTTTTGTGCTGTTGGTAGTATTCTAAGCACTTAGCTCTGTGCATAAAGCGACGGTCTTAGAAGATCGAGTAGCATTTCCTGGTTTGCTCTGCTGTGACCCGGTGCCACAGGGCGCTGGACACTGGCGGGTGGATGACCTGGCTCATGTCTTTCTTTCCTCTTGCGGCTGCTCGTGGGCATGAGCTGCTCTCTCTCTCACATTGCCACCGTGTGTTACAGGAACACCTGGGGAGAAGGGCGTGCCTGGCATCCCTGGCCCACAGGGCGTCCCCGGCTTACCTGGAGAGAAAGGGGCCAAAGGAGAGAAGGGGCAGGCGGGTCTGCCTGGCATCGGGATTCCTGGGCGGCCTGGCGACAAGGTAACTGGCCCCACGTCTGCGCAGAGCCTTGGTGGGTTTTCACCAACAGTCTGCAGCCAGTGCGTTGGCACTTCCCCAGATGCTGGAAGCTGCTGCTCCTCCTACCCACTGCCTCCCTCCCCAAGGAAGACTCTAGAAGCTTGTTGAGAGGGGAGGGTGGCCAGTTCTTAGAGGGGAGGGATGGGGGAGGACGTGGTCTTTCTCCCACCAGTTCTGCCTCTTTCTTCAGAAGCAGGCTTTGGTTCTTTGGTGAGAAGTGTGAGATCACTCTGCCGGGCAGCAGCTCTTGCACCTCAGCGTGCACCGTTGTGCCTACAGACGCACACCAGGAACAGGCGTGAACCTAACATGCTTCATTCCAATTTGTAGGGAGACCAGGGAGCAGTAGGGTTCCCAGGAAGCCCTGGAGAGAAGGGAGAGAAGGGCAGCACCGGGATTCCAGGAATGCCGGGGTCTCCGGGCCCGAAGGGGTCTCCAGGGAGCGTTGGCTATCCAGGTAGGTGGCCGGGGCCCCCTCCTTAGCGGGCGGCTCACAGACGCCGCACTCAGACTAATGGTCCATTCTGGAATCTTGTGTTCCTCAGGAAGCCCTGGGTTGCCTGGGGAGAAGGGTGACAAAGGCCTTCCAGGACTGGACGGTGTCCCTGGTGTCAAAGGAGAAGCAGGTAGAGACCCTCCCTGGGACACAGATGGGGCACGTGGAGAGGAGCAGCGGGCATGGGAATGGCAGCTGCGGGGAGCTCCCATCCGAGTGAACGGGCCCCGGGGGCTGCTGTGGGGCCTGGCGGCTGGCCCTTCCTATCCCTCCGTTTTCCAGATGAGCACCGAGTTGGGGTGCTGCAGGGTCTTCCCGCGGGCTTACCGCGCGTCAGCACCAGGACCAGTCTCCAGGCCGTTCCTGGTGCCTCGGCGTCTGCTCCCCATTCTCACCGGTGCGGTGCCTGAGGGCCAGGTCACATGCTGCTAGCAGCACAGAGGGTCCCCTCTCAAGGTCATCAGAGTCGACCTCAGGGACCCCAAGTGTGCCCAGGAGGGAGTGTCCTTGGAACGTTTGAAGGGACAGTTTGCATGCAGACCAGGGTCCTGGGAGAGCTTCCCTGAGGGACTGTGGAATTTCTCTAGGTCTCCCTGGAACGCCTGGCCCCATAGGCCCAGCCGGACAGAAAGGGGAGCCAGGCAGTGATGGAATTCCAGGATCGGCCGGAGAGAAGGGTGAACCAGGTATGTCCCATCCCGGCCCCTTGGGTGTGCACTGTCCAGGGGAGACCTCTGTACCACGTCGAGGGGATGGAGCAGGTCGCCAGCCGGGTCCTGTGACTGCTGAAGCCCTGCTGTGCACGTGTGGGCAGGTCAGATGAGGAAGCGGGCAGCGTTCACAAACCCTGTGGCACCTGCCGGAGGAGCCAGGGCTCAGTGGCGAGGCCGGGAGACCAGGCACAGCACTGGGGCTTAGGACTGTGCCCGGGGGGGCCTTCTCCTTGCCAGTTCCCTGGCATTTGTTAGGATAAAGCAGAACGGAAACAAGAGCAAAGCTCCCCTCTGCCAGCGTCTCCTCCACTTGTGAAGCAGCGCTGCGAGTGCTTGTTGGCCCCCGAATCTGCTCCTGTCATTGATGGGAGGGCCGCAACTTGGACCCAGCACCAGCCACCAGCGGTGACGGTGCAGCTATGAAGGGGGTGATCTCAGGACTTAAGCCGGTCGCCCCCACGCAGGGAGATGGGGAGGAGCAGGGAGGGGCTTGGCTGTCAGTGTTGGTGTCTTCCTTAAGGTGGTGCCTTTCCACGCGACCTGCTCATGCTCACGTTACATTCATCCGTTTCCCTCTATTTCATGAACCAATGCCTCCGCGCTCCCTCCCTGTCTGAATCTCCCTGGAGCCATTCTCTCGTGGGCCTTCCCCGTGTCTGTTGCCCCAGGCCTCTGGGGCCCCCCACCTCCTGGGAGGAGGCCAGTTGGCTGGGAAAAGCCAGTTTGTTCCCCTGCAAGCAGCAGTAGGAAGTAAATGCTCCTGTTTACAGATCATTTCTGCCAAGCCTCGACGGCTCTGAGCTGAAAGGTGCTTAGGAAGAGGTACTCGGTTATAAATGTGCACTCAGGGTATCTTGCAACGATCACAGAGGATGCTGCTGCTCCCACCTGACCCTGAACTAGTCCACGCACGCCACAGACACCGCGTGCATCAGGACAGCCGGCCTCCTTGTGTAGCCCTGCGTTCTGACGTGTTCTGTCCTTATTCCACAGGTCTACCAGGAAGAGGGTTCCCAGGGTTTCCAGGGAGCAAAGGAGACAAAGGTAATATTTTCTCAGCATGTCCCTCCACTCAGCCACCTCTGCCACTTCCTCTGCGCCCATCTAGGGGCCTCTGTGGGACTCAGCCCTGTCTCCCTTAGCAAGGTAAAGGTGAATGTCCCGCCAGAAACACGTGACGCACCACCTGATCCCTGGACCAAAACGGTGTGCAGCATTCCAAGTACCCAGAATCCTCCTTGTTTAAGTTGATTTTACAGAACCCAGTAGAGGGCAATAGCTGTGGTTAGTGTGCTTAGGAAGTACTCAGAGTGTCATCAGACGGCTCCCTTTTGGCACTGGTCATGTTTATGTGACGGTAAGGCAGGCGCAACACAGAGAAGACACCGTGGGCAGTTGAGATGGCAGGTCAGAGGAAGGCTGCATATTTCGATTCACGCAGCAGGGGTCCTGCTTCTCAGTGAGGTGGGCGGGAGAAGGGATTCGCTGAAATTCAATACCAGAGAGTCAGAATCTCCTAGGGACTCAGAAATCTGGGTGAATCGAACAAGGACAATAAAGGTCGCATTGGAGCCAAGCCAGCTGCGGCAGCAGTGCTGGTCGACCAGTGATATCACGAGCAGAGAGAGAAACGCAGCAGATAAAGTGGGTTCAGAAAACCCTGAAGAACAGAAAAGCTGAGCCCGGCAGATCCAGAGGCTGCCCAGAGAGCTGGGTTTGGAAACTGCGGGTGTTCCCCAGCCTGCAGGAGGAGAGCTGAGGCGGCGGCCGTGTTGGGGAGGCCACGCTGCAGCCTGCTGCTGCGGAACCCAGGGAGTCACAGCAAATACCACACACTGTGCGACCTAGGCTCCTACTGTGGGGCCTGTCTCTTGTCTGTTGAGGGTTAGGGCATCTTCAGCACCCCCCTACTACCAAAAAATAGAACTCTACAGAAAGTAAACAAATACCCAGAGATTGGACACTTTTGAATGATGAAGCAGTGATAGAAGAAATCAGGGGAGAAATTTTTAAGAAATTTAGAATCAAATGAAAATAGGAATACAGCACACAGAATCTCTGGGACACTATGAAGGAGGTTCTAAGGGGAAAATTGATAGGTATGAGTGCCTACATAAAAAAAAAAAAAAATCAGAAAGCTTCCAGATAAACAACCTAAAGATACATCTCACGGTCCTTGAGAAACAAGAGCACACCAATTCCAAAACCAATAGAAGTAAGGAAATAATTAATAACCAAGGCAAAATCAATGAAATAGGGAATAAAAAAAATACAAAGGATTAGTGGAATGAAGGGTTGGTTCTTTGAAAAGATAAAGAGTAATAAACCCTTAGCCAAACTAACCAAAAGAAAAAGAAGACCCAAATTAATAAAATTAGAGATGTAAAAGGAAAAATTATCAATCACAGAAATCCAGAGATGTTGCCGCCTGAAGCGATGGCCGCTTGGAGCAACGAAGCCACGGGAAGAAGTTCAGAGGCGAACTGGAAACAAACAGCTTTTTATTCTGATAACTTTTCTCTCTGGCTCTAACAACGACTAACACACACACACACACCACCAAAAAATGGCGCTGACCCGATCAGCAATCTCGGCTCAAGTCACTCGAGATCCCGGGCCAAGTCCCGCGAGATCTCGGGCCAAGTCCCGTGAGACTACGGAAGGCGACAATGCCCAAATCTCCATGGCCCATAGTCAACCACAATTTAAGCCATCTCCCCAAACAGGGCTCCTACACAGAGAATTATTCAGGACTATTTTGAAAACATACTCCATTAAACTGGAAAATCTAGAAGAAATGGATTCATTTCTAGGCATATATTACCTGCCAAAATTGAATCAAGAGGAGATAGAAGACCTAAACAGACCAATAACTAGCAATGATGCAGAAGTGATAATAAAAAGCCTGCTAACAAAGAAAAGTTCAGGAATTTCTAAAATGGACCACAGACCATATTTTAGGCCACCGAATCCAGGTAGATTCTCAGTTGAATTCTGCCCAACCTTTATAAAAGAACTAATGCCAGTGCTTCTCAGATTATTCCATGAAATGGAAAGGGTGGAAAACGTCTACAAAGCCAGTATCACACTTACCAAAACTAGATTAGGACACATTTAAGAAAGAAAACTGCAGACCAAGAGGAACTTAGTGCAAAAATCCTTAATAAAATATTATCAAATAGTATTCAACAAATAAGAAAATTGTACACCCTGATCAAGTTGGTTTTATCTCAGGGATGCAAGGATGATTTGACATATGCAAATCAATAAATGTAACTAACCACATAAATAGAATTAAGGACAAAATTCACATAGTCATCTTAATAGATGCAGAGAAAGCCCTTGACAAAATTTAGCACCAATTCATGAAAAAAAAAAAAAAAAGAAAAAGAAAGAAATTAATGATAGAAGGAACCTGCCTCACGAAAGCTAAATATATGACAAAGACAACGCCAACATCATAGTGAAGAGGGAAAACTGAAAGCATTTCCTTTAAAATCTGAAACAAGACAAGAATGTCCACTGTCACCACTCCTATTCAATAATAGTACTAGAAATTCTACCTGGAGCAATTAGGCCCAAGAAGGAAATAAATGGGATAAAACTAGGAAAGGAAGAAGTCAAATGATCACTGTTTCCAGATGATATGAGCCTATACTTAGAAGATTCAAAATGGTCCACCAGAAGACTGCTACAGCTAATAAATTCAGCAAGGTAGGAGTTTACAAAATCAACATACAGAAATCAATAGTTTTCCTATACACCAACAATGAATCTGCTAAGAAAGATTAAGAAAACAAGCCCATTCACAATAGCCTAAAAAACGTATCTGGGAATAAATCAAATCAAGTGGGAGAAAGACCTCAAACAGTTGAAGAAGTCCCATTTCTTTCTTTAATGTTCTGTAGTTGTTTCATAAGAAGACAGAAAGACTTCCCATGTTCATGGTTAGGCAGAAATAATATTGTTAAAATGGTCATATTACTAAAAGCAATATACTGATTCAATGCAATCGCCATTAAAATACCAACATCATTCTTCACAGAAGTTAGGAAGAAAAAAAAAAAACAGTTCTAAAATTCATTTGGAAGAATAAAAGACCCAGAATAGCCAAAAAAGCAGTGCTGTAGGCATCACAATACTTGACTTAAAATCAGACCACAGAGCTATAGCAACAAAAACTGCATGGTACTGGCATAAAAACAGATGCATAGACTAGTGGTACAGAATAGAAGACACAGAGACAAACCCCCACACAGTCATCTGATCCTTGACAAAGGACACCAAAATCATACATTGGAGAAAAGACAGACTTTTTAACAAATGGTGCTGGCAAAATGGTTATCCATATGTAGAAGAATGGAACCAGACCCTCACCCTGCACCCTGGGTTCGTTTTCCTCCCAGGGCCTTGGGGACATCCCCGCTGGGGCACCCAGAGGACAGGAAGTGTCTTCCTGCCATCCCAGCACGGCCGTCTGTTCTGCTCTATTTCACCATCTCAAACTGTTTTTCTTGTTCAGGTTCAAAGGGCGACGTGGGCTTCCCCGGATTAGCTGGGAGTCCGGGAATTCCTGGGCCCAAAGGCGAGCAAGGCTTCATGGGTCCTCCGGGGCCCCAAGGACAGCCAGGCTTACCTGGCACTCCCGGCCGCCCCGTGGAGGGGCCCAAAGGAGACCGAGGACCTCAGGGACAACCTGGCCTGCCAGGTAAGGTGTCTCACCAGGTGTCAGAGCTGGGGGCTGGGAGAGAATCCAGAAAAGGCAGTTAGTGTAAAAGAAGCAATTAAGTTCTCACCTGAGATTCCTAGACAGTTGCAGCAGTTGCTAGAACTTGAAGCTGTAGTTTGGGCCTATTAGGTGAAAGTTTTTCAGCTATCCTGTCAAGGAATTTTAGTAATTAGGAGATGCAAGAGAGGAAATTACTGAAAAGGACTTGACGCAGATATACCCCCTGGTGCATGATGCTCTAGCTCCTTCCACCTGAGGGCAACGTCTCGGTGGTGCTGGAGGTGCCCAGGGCACCTGGGTCACAGGGTGCTTTGTCAGGAGACCTTGGCACCCATACACATCCCCCCTTCCTTCTGGGCCCGGCCTTTGTTTCTTAAGGGCTCGTGCTGCTCATGTGGTGGGGTCATGATGAGGGTCAGGTGGGCGGCAGTGACGGGCACCACAGCCCGGGGACAGGTACGCGGAGCAGCACCTTCCCACCTTATCCATGCGCCTTTCCTCTCCCATTAGGGCTTCCGGGACCCATGGGGCCTCCAGGGCTTCCTGGGCTCGATGGGCTGAAGGGTGACAAAGGAAACCCAGGCTGGCCGGGAGCACCTGGCGTGCCCGGGCCCAAGGGAGACCCGGGGTTCCAGGGCATGCCGGTGAGTTGCGGCTTGTCGTTTGTTGTTGTTGTTTTGTGTGTGTGCTTGCTGTGTGTGTGTATGGACAAATGTGTGTGGCACTCCCTGCCACCAAGCCAGTGCCTTCTCTTGCCAGTACCAGCATCTTTATTGGCACCAGAACAGGAAACCATGATCACGTTTTTTACCATCTATTTCTAAGAACCATTAAAAGGGAGAAGTTATATTTTTGCAAATTGTAGTTTAGAAACTAAATTACAATCTGTTTATAAACTTCATGCAAAAAGCAAGCCAGTGTTGTTGTGGGAGCCATTGTTTAACTGGGGTCTCCTGTGGTGCTGGGCACCAGCCCCTCCCACTCCAAGGACAGCCCTGGTCTCGGGTTAGATTCTCAGCTTGACCACATCAGGGACGAGGCCCATGCTTGGTGGAGGTCACATGGATGCCTTAGCACAGAGCCATCCTAGCTGCATCTGTCTCCTCACTCCTCTGTCTCTCTGCTTCTCTCTGTCCTGTCTTTCCCTCACAGACACTTGGAGAGAGCGAGTCCAGGGAGTTGGGAAGGGGAGGTCTGCGGAGCCCGCGGGGTTCTGCTGGGCCAGCCCTGCGTGTCCTCAGTAGCAGGCCATGTGAGCGACGCCAGGGCGCTTCCTCAGAGAAGGGGGTGCCGTGGTACTCCCTGCCAGTGAACTGCGGAGTGCTGCTGGCGGCTGTGCCGAGCAGGGTGCACGGAGCAGCAAGGGCCACCTTCACCTGCCCGTCCTCCGCCCGTGCGCCCCCCGTCCTGCAGGCTGGGCACACTCACCCACCACACGTAGCATCTGAGCAGGAATCTATTGTAGGCTCTTTATTGCTGTATTAGTTTTCCAGTGGCTTAGTAGAGATAATTTGTCAAGCATTCAGATATTCTTGCTCTCCTTCTCAGTAACATAGAAATATGTTCCTAGTGCCAATCAGCATCTGCTCTCTGTATATGCATGTGTGTATAAATTTGTGTGTATATTTATGTGAATATATATTCATGCATGCTGTTTTGGTTACTGTGCTTTTAAAAATAAGTAAAGAAGCAAATCTGTGTGAGAAATAATACAGCTTTTTGTATGTTGTATCCATGACTACAGAAAGGAATGACTATATTGAAATAATAAGAAAATTAGCTAATGGCAGTAAACATACTAATATCACTATATTATAAAGAAAAATGATCCTTCTCTAGTGTTTTGAAATTTTTTACATAATTAGATTTCAGATATGAGAGGGAAGTAATTCTGGAGAAGTCATGGCATCTGAGTGTTTAGGGGGGTTTTTCTTTAGGGGTGGTTTAGAGCTGGGGAGGGGGATGTTTCCTTGACAAGTGTCTGTGGAGTTCCGACTCTGTTCGTGGCATTGTGCTGGGGTGGGCCGCAGGTGTGAGACTTTCCCTGCTCCTGAGGAACTTGTCATGTGGGTGGACAGAAGGCAAGCCAGGGCGGAGCAGGTCATCACAGTTCCCACTCTCCTATGTGGGCATGCATAGAGTCTCCATCATTTTTTAAATATCATTTAAGAAAGCATGGGCTCCATTTCTTCTCAAATGCACTGTGCTAGCTTCCTGACTACGACTTTACTGGAGAGACCTGTGTGGGTCTGAGCGGTCCCAGCTGACGTCCTCTTTCTGCATCTAGGGCATCGGCGGCTCTCCTGGAATCACAGGTTCCAAGGGTGATATGGGGCTTCCAGGAGTTCCAGGATTTCAAGGTAAGACAGGACGGGACAAACTGCACAGCCTTCCTGTTGAACAGATGCTGTGTGGAGGTCCCCGACCCCAGGCCCTCCGCGTCAAAGCTGGCATAACAGGCAGCAGGAGCTCTGGTTCTCTTCAGATAGAGATGGCCTTTCTATGCGGTGGCCCAATTTGAACACTCCTGCGATGGCTGTATAGACATTCTGATTTTCTCATTAAGAATAAGTGGCTTGGGCTAGGGATATAGCTCAGTTCATAGAGTGCTTACCTTGCATGCACAAGGCCCTGGGTTCAATCCCCAGCACCACAAAGAATAAAGAAGGCTCATGTGCATCTCTACCATTCGTATCTCAACAAGCAGTCATGACTCGGGGCCACCCGTTTGTTTATTAAGGAGTTGGGTGGCTCCTGCGTTCCAGGCTCTGCCATTTTTACTATTGAATAATAAACATGAAAGGTGAAAGCAAGCTCTCAGCCTGCAGGTGTCCTGTGGTCTACTTGGGCCCTGTGTGAATCAGATCGTAACCATGAGCAGTGTCACATGTCCTTCTGGTTGAGACCATGTTACAGTTTGTATCCTGCTTGGAAAAGTGTGGCCTCTGGTTCCAGAGAGAAGAGTTTCATCGAATGCTTTAGCTGATAGAAATAATGCCCTTTTCTTCTTTGAGGATGTATTTGGAAATGTGTTCATGGCGTGTATGTCTACGTGTGCAGGAATCTGTGTATGTGGCGTAAGTGCCTGTGTGCACGTACCCAGAGCACGCACACGTCTGCACATGTATGCACAGATACACAGGCGTGTGTGTTTGGGTCGTGCACGTGTACACGTAAACACGTCTGTGTGTCATTGCAAGCCCTGTGTAAAGTCGGTGTCCTCCTTCTGTCTAGGTCAAAAGGGTCTTCCTGGCCTCCAGGGCGTGAAAGGAGATCAGGGAGATCAAGGCATCCCCGGCCCTAAAGGTAGGACAGCGTGCCCACTCAGGGGCCTTGCCGATGATCTGGGAGATCTAGAAGCCGTTGAACTCAGAATGAGGGGGTGGTCTCGCATATGTGAAATGACTGAAAAGGGCCTATCGGAAGCTCTTCGTAGCGTGTCAGGGTCCCTGCGTGACACTCATCTGGAAAGTCGTACACCTTCCGCCTGGTGGGGGTGCAGAGGAGGGGAGGAGGGACGGCTAGGACTCGAACAGGCTCCGGACCGAACACGTCACCCAGGCTCCAAGTCCTGCGAGCGGTCCACCGGGCACATGCAGCGCGTCCTGGCTGGGGGAAGGACCCTGCCTGGGAAAGGGCCTCGGCTGCCCTGCCCGCCGGGGCTGTGGGCGAAGCAGCCCCGGACCGTGGAGGCTCCCGAGGCGCTCTGCTGGGCAGCCGTCCCTCGGGCTCTGCCGAAGTCTCAAAACCACGTCCAGGGAGGAGGAGAAGTGACGTGAGGAAGGAAGAGGGTGGGGGGAGGTGGAGCGCGTGTCTGGCTGAGGACGAGGAGGCGGAGACGGCCTCACCTTCCGTGCTGTTACCTCCACACCCAAGACCTCAAAGCAGTAGTCATTTGAGAAGTGGGAGCAGTGGTCATCATGGCCAGGGAGGCAGCTGGAGAGGACTGTGGGAAAGCGTCCTCACAGCAGCAGGTGCCGAGGTCCCAGGGTTCTGGGAGGTCACTGTGGGCGTCCCAGAATGGAGTAAAGAGTTTCCATGGGTGATCCCAGAGTCCTTTCCAGTCCCAAGAGGTCGGGGTTCCAGGGAGAACAGGAGGTGCGGACTGAACGCATGTTTCGTGAGGATCTGACGCCTCACGTCTTTGGCAAGACTTCACTTTGGAGAAACGTGGCCATCTGAACTGCGTCACGCTGGACTCTCCTCCAGGGCCTGTTCCTGGCCCGGCATAATGTGAAATTGATGGGTTGTGTCTGATTCCCGCAGGTCTCCCAGGCCCCCCTGGCCCTCCAGGTCCTTACGATATCATCAAAGGGGAGCCAGGACTTCCTGGTCCTGAGGGTCCACCAGGTCTGAAAGGGCTCCAGGGCCCTCCAGGCCCCAAGGGGCAGCAAGGTGAGGCTCCAGGGTGCGGGAGCTGGGGAGGCGGGCCCCCCTCCACTCAGGGATCTGAGATCGGAGCCTCTGGGAAGCTTGATGAAACACACTGAATGCGGCTCACTCCCTCAGTGTCTGTCAGAACCAAAGGAAGTTTCTGCTGTGCCCCGTTGGTCTGGGAAACCCTCACTGGGGCTCTTGTCAGGTGTTGAGCTAAACCGATCAGGAAGCAGGTGGTAGGGGCAGGTGGAGAGTGGAGGAGCTGGAAGCAGCATCCGTGAAGCCAAGGGTCGGGCTACCTGCAATGAACTGCCCGCAAAAACAGAGCTGTCCACGTGGGCACGCGCGCTGCCTTGTCACTGAGGCTCGTGGGGTCTCCCGGTCTCCCCACCTTGCCTTTTCCACCATCTGCCAAACAGCAACAGCGAGGAGCCAGGAGATGGAGCACGCCCGCTGTGTGTCAGCGTGCTGGTGGCTCTTGCAGCACGTGCAACGTGCGCGAGGCTCTGCAGCACGCAGCTGGGGCTGAGCAGGCAGCCCCTCCCAAGTGCAGAGGCTGCAAAAGACAATCTAAGATGGGAATGTCGATCCCAAACTGGGCTCGATTCCCATGCACTTTGAGTTGTCGGGATGAACCCAGCTACTGTGTGTGACTATAAAGCTCTAATAAAAATGGGGATGCAGCTTGCCGCCCCCGAGGTCCAGATCACACGTTCCTTTCCCTTGCTGCAGGTGTGGCGGGCTCCGTGGGCTTGCCTGGACCTCCCGGTGCTCCTGGCTTTGACGGTGCCCCTGGCCAGAAGGGAGAGACGGGACCTTTCGGGCCTCCTGGTAGGTTGCTGTGCCCTCCCAACCTCTTTGCCCTCTACCCGTGTCTTTTGGTTAGAAACAGTAGGCCCAGGCGTGTGGAAACCTGAGAATGAAGTACAGACCATGGCTTGAAAGGCGCCCCAGGAAGCGCGTGTCTCGGCAGAAACGGGCCCACGCAGGAGCCGAGCCGTGGCCCCTTTCTGTGCAGAGCCAGATGTGGATCAGGCGTGCATGTTCCAGATGTCGCTGAAGGGTGGCCAGCAGTGGTGGCCCCACGTGGTGTCCTAAGCGAGAAGTGGGCTGAAGCTAGGAAGAGGCATTTCAGCTGAGGACGAGGGAAAGGAGAGGGAAAGACGATGACACCAGCATTGGCCCGAAGGCTGCTGTGGCATGCATGACCTTGACCTCTTTCCTTGGGAAGGGAACTCAGTTGACCACCCATGATGACTGAGGGTGTTGACTGACTGAGCCAGGACCTCCAGCAGGCGGTGACAGTCCTGCCTGTGGCAAGGCTGCCCCAGGGGATGGACGGACCGTGCCGCGGGCTTCCTGACTGCTCCTTGCTGCTCGCCCGTGAGGTCCTTGGTTAATCCCGTGTGGCCTCGGTCCTTGCTGCTCGCCGTGAGGTCTTGGTTAATCCCGTGTGGCCTCGGTCTGCGGGGAGCCCCACACTCTCTAGGAATGCGGGCACGGGCACACCCCTTGGGTACTGTCTGCCACATCCGTCTCCATGTGTGCCCTGTTCCTTGAACTCAGTGTTCTGAGCACGTGCTCTGTGTCCAGCGCATGGCAGGGCTCCTGAAGATGTCACCAGGCAGTGTGCAGGAAGGGAGGGGAGTGCTTGTACTTAGTACCCTGAGGAGGTGGGTGCTTGTATTTAGTACCCTGAGTACTTTCCTGGGTACTTTTTTTTGGTAATATGAAAAGGTAAGTCGCTAGTGGAAATAAAAAAATATTAAAAGCTCATTTGAGATGATGGTTTTGAGAGTTTTCTGGTGAACCTAATTGTAACTAGAGGAGATCGTGTGTCTTTGTCTCACAGGTCCACGAGGGTTTCCTGGCCCACCAGGCCCTGATGGATTGCCAGGGTCCATGGGGCCCCCGGGCACCCCGTCCGTTGACCACGGCTTCCTAGTGACCAGGCATAGTCAGACAACAGATGACCCATCGTGTCCTCCCGGGACCAAGATCCTCTACCACGGGTACTCGCTGCTCTACGTGCAGGGGAACGAGCGAGCCCACGGCCAGGATCTGGGTAAGCCCGTGGTCTGTTCCTTCAGTGCAGCGTGGCAGGCGCCGGCCGGCCCTCACGTCCTCATCCTGCTGCCCTGGCGTGGAGTCCTCTGAGGGCGCAGGTGCTGTGGGAGGGCTCCCCCGTACCCTCCATCCTGATTATCGGACCTCAGTTCAGCAGCCGCTGTGCTACCAGCAGGAAGCCCTGGAATGTGAGGCCCGATGCTTTAACACAGTGGTAGCTCTTGTCACCGTCACAAGACGGATGGAGGTTCCCAGGCCGCACACCTACCAGCCTGCACCTGTGTTCCTACAACACGGCCCACAGCTGCGGTGTGTCTAAAACACGCCCCTGTTGTCCCGGCCCACGTGCCCCACATCTCTGCCTGACTGCTCTGTTAGTGTAGGTCAGCGGAAAGCTGCATAGCTGTCATTGTCCCGCCTGCCGCTGGCAACATCCCCATGTTGTGCACTTTGATTGGCAGTCGTGGAGGACAGAATCTAGAAGCAGTGCTGCAAGGGCGTTGCTGCCTTCTCCGCAGGCCCGTCCACGACATGACGGTCCTGACTCCTCCTGGAGTCCCGCTCTAGGGAAGGGTTTCTGTCTCCTGGAAACTGGGTTTGTTTCTCGTATAAAAGAAGCCATACCTGATTCTTCCCCGCTTCCCTTTTGCCTGATGACTTTAAACTTGATCAGTGCTCGTGTGTGGTAGGACTGGGCTCTGAGCACATCGACTCCCTGCTTCCTGACAACCGTTCCCATCTGAGCGACACGTGGCGTGTGGCTTGATGACTAGAGGTAGGCGAGAATGTGAGAGACCTTCTCTCCTGTCCAGGCACGGCCGGCAGCTGCCTGCGCAAGTTCAGCACGATGCCCTTCCTGTTCTGCAACATCAACAACGTGTGCAACTTCGCCTCCCGCAACGACTACTCCTACTGGCTGTCCACGCCGGAGCCCATGCCCATGTCTATGGCGCCCATCACCGGGGACAACATTCGGCCCTTTATCAGCAGGTGAGTCCAGCACGCATGGGAGCAGATGTGTGATCCAAGAAGAAAACCTCTCGGAGCCTGGACAAGAGTATTTTTGTCTTTCCGTTTTCTCCCCAGCGGTGCAGATGAGCCAGTCGATTGCTAGTCAGTTTACCAACTGTGGTTTCTGGGTTTCATAATAGAAATCAGCCACAAAATGTTAATATGGAAGTCACTTGCTCTCTTTAAAGGTTATGTGCGGCAGGGTGAGGTTTAAGACTGAATTGGCACCTCTGTGGTAGTGGCCGTCCTTCCCGGAGTGCGGGGACCTGGCTGAGTGCTTCTGAAGTCTTAGGACGGCGACTCTCAATCTCTTTTTCTTTCTTTCTTTTTTTTTTTTAAAAAAATAATAACCTCCCTTAAAAGCCTTTGAAGACATTTTGTTTTGGGACTCACTCTTGCTCCTAGAAAGTTTTTTAAAAAGTGGTCATTTTTAAAAAAAAAAATATTTATTTATTTGCTTTAGTTGTACATGTTGCGTTTATGGTGCTGAGGATTGAACCCGGGCCGCGCACGTGCTCGGCGAGCGCTCTGCCGCTGAGCCACAACCCCAGCCCAAAAGCGGTCATTTTTAATTGCGGCCATCTCAGCCACGTTTGAGTGCCCATGCAGTGGGTCCAGCACAGACACGTGGTCACACACCCCTGACGACGTCCATTTCCACAGTCCTTCCTTGCCAGCCTGCGGCCCTTGCCCTCAGACACGGGCCCTGCCTCTCCCAGCCCCAGGCCTTCCCGTCTTTCCCTCTGTATGCCTGGCTGTTTCAGGTGCCTTATGTGGTGGGATCACATAGAGCTGTCCTTCTGGGACTGGCTTGTCCCTCAGCACAGGGTCCTCAGGGCTCATTCGTGTTGTAGCCAGTGTCAGAATCCCTTCCCTTTTTAAGGCCAAGTACTATTCCACTGAATGTGCTTGCCCTTCCTCTGACCACCCATCAGCCAGGGGACACCGGGTCGCTTCTGCTCTGTGACTGTCATGACTGAGTGCTCCGAACATGGGGTGCAGGCCCGAGTCCCTGCTTCACATTCCTTGGGACACACGTGCAGAAGGACGACTGCTGAATCATGTGGGGGTTAGGGTTAGAGTCCTCGAGGAGCCCCTCAGCCTCCTGAGTGGCTGCGCCCTTCACGCTCCCCTTCAGCCGTGCTCGGGGACTCCGGTTCCTCCACACCCTGGCCAGCCCCTGCGACTTTTCTTTCTCCCCGATGGCAGCTGTCCCAGCGGGTGTGAGGTGGTCCCACGAACCCGTGACGCCGCGGGCGGTAGTGTCTGTCTTATCCCGCGCGTGTGTTGTGCGTGGCTGTGCTTTGTCTGTGATCACGGCACAGATTTGTCTATGCGTGAAAATGTGAACAAGAGCGAGATCTTTCTTCATGGTCCCCTGATCCCCAAGGCTTGCTTCTTTGGGGTGACGCTGTGGCCATCGGGAGGAGTGTGTTTGAAGGACTCACCCACACGGTCGCCTAGCCCGCGCGCCAGGCCCCCGGCAGCCAGCCAGGCCGCAAGACGGGAGATGGAAGAGGTCAGGACTGAACCTTCAGGATTGTCCTGGCTCTGCCTCGTTCCATCTAATTAACAGCTGACGGGAAAGTGGCACGAAGAAGTCCCTTTGACTAAGAAGGTGGTGCAGGTCTCACTTTTACGCACCACAGAGATGAAGCCTGGGCAGGACGAGTCAGGGAGGCTCCCTTAGGAACGCGACAGGACGTGGGCTGCGCACTCCTTGCTGTGAGGAGAGCCGGGAGCCCTCAGTGCCCCGCGGTCCCCGGGAAGGGGCAGGGAGCCAGCGCTGCCCTGGGAGCAGCCGCCCAGAGGCACGGTGCTGGCGGCTGCTCCCCGCTGGCACCTGGCAGTCACCTCCTGTGTGCGGGAGGGGCCTGGTGGCAGGCAGCCCCTGCAAGGTGGGTCACACTAGGAGGGCCGCACTGCGGGGACTTGGAGCCGAGGCTGGAGGTGCCCGCTCGAAGGGGGACCGCGGCGCTGGGCCGCTGGTGCTGGACACCTCCTGAAGGCTCGCTCTGACTTTTTAACTATCAGAAAACTCACTTTATGGGGCTTAAGCTGGGAATTGGCATCTTCCCTCCCAGGTGGCACTTCAGGGGTACGCCCAGTGCTCCCTGTGCGGGCACTGGTGCCCCTTGGCAGTCCTGTCCGCACACCTGTCTTGCCCAGAACCCTGCCGGGTGCACTAGGAGGAGAACTAACTGCTCTCATGGTTTCCTTTCTAGCTTTCCCTGGACCACAGGTAGAAAACAATTACCTATTTATATTTCCTGTTGACTTTCTTGATAACGCTGACGTTTGGTGGAAGACACGGGCCTTGGCATGCACTGACGGCATCCCACAGCAGGTCGAGCGGTGTGTCTTGGCACGCTCTTCTCTGTGGACGCAGCCCTTGCAGCAGGGGACCCTGGTTCTGTGAGCACAAGCAAGGTTCAGGGCTGCCTCAGGGCTCAAGACTACGTTCAGGGTCGTACGCATCCCTGTTACCGCACCCTCAGAAATGTGGCCCGAAGGGTCCCCTGGGCCAGGCCTCCGCCGCACCCCTGGTGTGCAAGTCTGACTCCCTCCTGCAGGGCTGTCTCCCTGTGGCGGAGGCCGGTTTCCATGGTTACCTTAACTTAGGAGTTTCCAGTGATGTCAAGGACTTACAGGTGCCTCTGGGGTCTTCCTGTTGGGAAGATCTGAAGGTTTATTTTTGGAAACGCTTACTCAGGGGGGTCCTTCCTGCTGAGCAGCAGAAGTGCCACTGTCACTTTGATCCCGATGGCTGCGACCTGTCCTCACCACTTTCTCGGGCTTTCTGAAGACAAGAATCTTCATAAAGTCATGATGGTTCTGTCACCTGAGTGGCAGGACCCAGGGACTCAGAGCAAGGAGGGCTGAGGGCTGGCCTTGGCCTTGACGCTAACCATGGCCGTAGTTTCTCCAGAAGTAACAGGGGACTGGGATGGCTCGAATTCTAAGGGGCCGACAGCTCTTTGAACCTGTGCTTGTGTTCCCTGGCCACCCTCCCGACGGCAGGACCACCCTCTCTGTGGCACCTGCAGCCCCCCAGCACCCAGGCTGCCTGGATGACGGCCCTGTCCTGAGACCGTCCCACGTCCTGTGTGTGGGGCAGGTGGACGGGCTCATTTCAGGGGCCGTGTTTAACGGAAGCTTTTAATTCATCTGCTTTTGTGTGGATAAAGTGGAAAATCACACACACAGGTGTTCGTAAGACGGAGCTGCTCACTGGGGACACCAGTTCACATGCACTCCCATGTGAATGTCCCCGCAGGACTGGCGCTGGTCCTCAGCACCGTTCTCAGTCCTCGTCAGCAGACACGTGCTCAGTGCGCAGCGGGGCTTGACGCGGGCATTTTGCGGCTGGTGTGTGTGGGGTTAAGAAAGCCCCCCGCCAGCAGGGCTCCCTTCCCGGGCAGCCCTGGTCAGAACTCTGTGGGGCTTGACTGTAGTCTGGGGTACAGTCCAGCCGCTGAACTTGGGCCAGCCACGGCCGGTGCCCTGTCCCGGGGAGGGTCAGCCCAGCCTCAGCGGGTGCTGACAGCCTTGGACCTTGCACAGCCGAGGCCAGCGGGCAGGGGCAGAACAGCTCCGCTGCGGGCCTCCGTCTGGACCAGGTGCTTCTCACGGGAGGGACGGGAGGGGCGCTTCAGAGCGTCGGCTGTTGCCCCGGAACTGGGGGCTCCCCTCTTCTCCAAGCCCTAGTTCTGCTTGCTGACATAATACCCATCGCAGAGAAGCTGGGGAATAGCACCGGGCTGCTCAGAGGAGACGGGGGCCTGCAGCCCCAGCCCTGGCACAGCTGCTGTTGGAACGCGGGGGTCTTCCCCTTCCCCTCCTGTAGCACGACGAGTTAGGCCACATCTGGTTTTGGATTGGATGTTTTAGTGCCAATGCTGGGTTCACACGGCCAAGAAGGCGCTGAGCCTCAGGGAGGGGGGCACGATGCCATCCACGGAGTCCCATGCCTTTAAAGTGAGAAGGTGGGCAAGGAGCCTGCGTGCAGACCCCGGGTCGCGGAGTGCATGGCCAGCGTGCGTCTGCGCCTGCGGCCTGCTGAGAGCTTGCTTTCCCCTCGCAGGTGTGCCGTGTGCGAGGCGCCGGCCATGGTGATGGCCGTGCACAGTCAGACCATTCAGATCCCACAGTGCCCCAACGGGTGGTCGTCGCTGTGGATCGGCTACTCCTTCGTGATGGTGAGTGTCTGCTCAGGCGTGTGCCCCCACATCCACCATCCCCTTCCAGGGCGTGCCCTGGAGCCTGGCCTGCGGGGCTTGGGGACAGCAGGGTCTCCGGCCTAGCCGGGCCTCCTTGCTGTGGAAGCTGCTGCCGTGAGCGGGGTCTGGCCCGAGCTCTGCAGGTTGTGCCCAGACGCTGCCCAGGGCTCCTGCACGGGCTCAGCCTGTGGGGACGGGGTCCAGCCCAGACGCTGCCCAGGGCTCCTGCACGGGCTCAGCCTGTGGGGACGGGGTCCAGCCCAGACGCTGCACCAGGCTCCTGCACGGGCTCAGCCTGTGGGGACGGGGTCCAGCCCAGACGCTGCCCAGGGCTCCTGCACGGGCTCAGCCTGTGGGGACGGGGTCCAGCCCAGACGCTGCACCAGGCTCCTGCACGGGCTCAGCCTGTGGGGACGGGGTCCAGCCCAGACGCTGCACCAGGCTCCTGCACGGGCTCAGCCTGTGGGGACGGGGTCCAGCCCAGACGCTGCACCAGGCTCCTGCACGGGCTCAGCCTGTGGGGACGGCGTCCAGCCCAGATGTCCAGCCCAGACGCTGCACCAGGCTCCTGCACGGGCTCAGCCTGTGGGGACGGGGTCCAGCCCAGACGCTGCACCAGGCTCCTGCACGGGCTCAGCCTGTGGGGACGGCGTCCAGCCCAGACGCTGCCCAGGGCTCCTGCACGGGCTCAGCCTGTGGGGACGGGGTCCAGCCCAGACGCTGCACCAGGCTCCTGCACGGGCTGCACCAGGCTCCTGCACGGGCTCAGCCTGTGGGGTGCTGGGGACTGTGGGGGGGTCCAGCCCAGACGCTGCACCAGGCTCCTGCACGGGCTCAGCCTGTGGGGACGGGGGGTCCAGCCCAGACGCTGCCCAGGGCTCCTGCACGGGCTCAGCCTGTGGGGACGGGGTCCAGCCCAGACGCTGCCCAGGGCTCCTGCACGGGCTCAGCCTGTGGGGACGGGGTCCAGCCCAGATGCTGCACCACGGGGCTCCTGCACGGGCTCAGCCTGTGGGGACGGGGTCCAGCCCAGACGCTGACGGGCTCCGGGGTCCAGCCCAGACGCTGCACCAGGCTCCTGCACGGGCTCCTCACGGGCTCCCTGTGGGGACGGGGTCCAGCCCAGACGCTGCCCAGGGCTCCTGCACGGGCTCAGCCCTGTGGGGACGGGGTCCAGCCCCAGCCCAGACGCTGCACCAGGCGCTGCACCACTGCACGGGCTCAGCCTGTGGGGACGGGGTCCAGCCCAGACGCTGCACCAGGCTCCTGCACGGGCTCAGCCTGTGGGGACGGGGTCCAGCCCAGACGCTGCACAGGCTCCTGCACGGGCTCAGCCCTGTGGGGACGGGGTCCAGCCCAGACGCTGCCCAGGGCTCCTGCACGGGCTCAGCCCTGTGGGGACGGGGTCCAGCCCAGACGCTGCACCAGGCTTCTGCACGGGCTCAGCCTGTGGGGACGGGGTCCAGCTCCTGGGAGACGTGTTTCACCAGCACACAGGGACTGGGAAGCAGGAAGGTGGGGTGGGGGGACACGGGCGCCCCGGCTGGCAGCCCGTGCCTGTTCCAGGTATGGCAGCCACCCCAGGTGGTGCCTAGGGCCTGTCCTGCAGGGAAGACCCCTCCCCTGCCACCCAGCTGCCCTGGATGTGAGATGCTCCGGGACCCCTTTCCCCTGAAAGGCCTCTGACACTGGTCACCCGTGCCTGTGTGGGGTGCGCACTGGAGCCTGCCTCACTGCCTTGTTGGAAGCTCTGATCACAGGGCTCGGGTCCCGGATCTCTAAGATCAGGGTGATCCTGAGCTTGGCATCTCCTGGCGAGAAATCCAACACAGTGTCCTCCTCATTGCCCTGTGAGGCTGGGTTTCACCCTTACGCCCTCAGGAGGGGCCGAGTTCTCTCTTTGTCCTGCTATTTTTAATTTTTTTAGTTGTCGATGGACTTTTATTTTATTTATTGATATGCGGTGCTGAGAATCAACATCAATGCCTCACACATGCCAGGCAAGCACTCCACCACTGAGTCCCAGCCCCAGCCCAGCCTTGTTTCTGATTGACTGAGAGGGGCTTGGTAATGATTATCTTCTGCTGTTAATCATTCCTAGTGTACGAGAAGCTGCCCAAAGAAGGTCATTCTTAAAGTTCTTGTGTATGTTTTCAAATTTGATCCTGATTTACAGGGTTGATTTACTGCCTGCACATCAGGCAGGTCCAGAGAATTTGCAAAGCAACACAACTTAGCAGGCTGTTTCAGCCATCCTGAAGCTGCCTTACTTGCTTCTCAGGGTAGGCAGGTGCCCTTGGAATGCAGAAACCCCAAGTGCAGTCTAGCAACCGTTACGATTGAGTTATTCCTTTTCCTCGTTTTCTTTTTAAAGTTCTCTTTCTTTTTAAAGAGAACATGTGGATGGTTAATCTTTAATGTGTAACGAGATGGGTGACATCTAACATGGCAAGTCCAGGACTTGGTTCATGCCATCAAACCAGGCGGCTCCAGCGTTATTTGCACACTTTTCCTGTTAAATGCCCCTAGTTGGAACAGGTGTCATTGTGTCAGGAAGGCTGCGTGGTGAGGACAGCATTTCTTTAAATTCTGATAAAGCTCGGTTGGTCCTGTCCTGCTTTGGTGGGAGCAGTGCTGGCCGTCGGGTGGCGGTGGTGGGTGTTTGGGTACAGAGCGTTGTGGGCGGCACAGGAGGAGGCGGGGGCGCACGGCTGTGCGGCAGGAACGCCTGGCTCCTCCCTGGGACGGTGAGCCTCCCGGGTCCTGTGGGCGCCCTCTGACCTCGGCTCACCTTTGCTCCGCAGCACACCAGTGCTGGTGCTGAAGGCTCTGGCCAGGCCCTGGCGTCCCCCGGCTCCTGTCTGGAAGAGTTCAGAAGCGCCCCGTTCATCGAGTGCCACGGCCGCGGGGACTTGTAATTACTACGCAAACGCTTACAGCTTTTGGCTCGCCACCATAGAGAGAAGCGAGATGTTCAAGTGAGTTGCAGAGCCTCTCTTCTGTGGGCGCGGGCCCCTCTCTGCCTTTTGCTTTCGACCACCACGACCCGTGACACCTTCCAGGGCGGAGGCTCACAGGTAGCTGTGGAAAGGCCACTGGAGTGCCTCCTCCCGTGGTGGTGCACGCTGGGTTCTGTTCTACCTGGGCAGGTGACCCAGGTGATTGTCAAAGGCAGGCCTTAGGTGACAGGCTTGACGCTCCCACACACCGAGGAGCTGCGAACGGGAGAGGTCCTCTGCCCCCTCTGCCGGTGAATGCGCCCAGGTGTGACCGAAGCACCTGCGTCTTCACTGAGAGTGTGTTTAAAATGCCGCCTGCGTGGCCACGGACCGAGCGCCCTGGTGCTCGGCCTCATGGTGTTGGCAGTGCTGAGCACAGCCCACGTTAGGGCGGTGCCGAGCGGCTTTTAACCCAAGACGTCTTAGACCTCTGCACATAAAAATCACCCAACTCAAACGCAGCCCAAAACTGATAGGAAGAACCCGTGACCAAGATCTCACCTTTAAAACCACCGTCTCCGGTGGCTGCTGAGCTGTTGGAGGGAACTTGGAGGCCATCCCCATCCCTACGGGGCAGGGGCATGTAAGGAATGCTGTCCCTCACTGAGCACCAGCTGGAGGCCCCTCTGCAGCAGAGGCAGGACGCGCTTCTAGCCCTCCCGCCCCAGGAGACGGGCCCGTCCTCACCTTTTTGGAGAGAGTTATGTGGAACCCTGCCACGATGTGGTCTTTTTCCAGCTTAGATCGTAAAAGGCAGAACATACTCCTTGCTATTCTCTAAACACCAAACCAGCACCACACACCTAACTGTAGCTGATACGAGGCCTTTGGGCATGTGACATCAACTCCACAGAGAGAGGGTGGCCTTTGCCACCAAAATGAGCTCACTGCGCCTCCCAGCTGTGGAAGCTTCCGTTGAAGGGTTAATAGGTGATAAAGGGGTTTTACTTTATTCATTTATTTTTTAATTTTTTTAGTTGATGGACACAATACTTTTATTTTATTTATTTATGTTAACGTGGTACTGAGGATCAAACCCAGTGCCTCGCACACGAGAGGTAAGAGCTCTACCACTGAGCCACAACCACAGCCCAAGGATTTTATTTTATTTTATTTTTTTTAATCATTATTTTTTTTTTTAGTTGTAGTTGGACAAAATACCTTTATTTTATTATGTGGTGCTGAGGATCGAACCCAGGGCCTCACACATGTGAGACAAGTGCTCTACCGCTGAGCCATAGCCCGAGCCCCGGATTTTATTTTTTTAACTAGCAGCTTGGTAAAAGGAACCAAAGTCCCTTCTCAAATGAGGTAGTATACCCTTGATTTCAAAAATTCTTGCAGGAGCCCTAGAATTTGCATCCAGAGTTGCTAAAATAAGGGGGCTCAATTTTAGGATATGACACTTGTATATATGGCTGCTTTACTTTGAACAGAATTTGATCAGTACCAATTTTAGGTCAGATTTTACCTTTCTAATAATCAACATAAGGTAAAATTTCTAGAATCACAAAGAATTTGGGCAATTACATGTCTGTCCCTCTCTTTGGCCTCAAATCCGACCATCTGCACGTACCCCTTCCGAGGTCGTGGAAGTACTTTGAGGCTCATCACGCTTACTCCAGATTTGTGACCCGTCACACTGTTCAGCCAAGGTGGTTTGTTTTTTCTAACCTGGAGTTGCTGGGGATGGGGCCTGTGAGTGGGCCCAGTTCTGAGCTGCACCACCTGTAGCAACAGTTTAATGAGCGCTGGCTGCGGGTGGACTGTGAGGAGGGACACCGCCTCCTTGTCCCCGGGGAGCTCCTGAGCTAGTTGAGGAGGCAGAACCTCATTAGACAGAAGAACCAGGTGTCATGGGGGAGATCCTGCCGGCCTTGGGGCCACATAGCTGTGACTTCAGCTGGGCCCCAGCCCGCTGGTGCACTTGGCTGGCCCTTGGCCTTGGGTACCAGGGACTGGGTGTGCGTGTGATAACACTGGCAGAGCTCCGTGTGTCCTGGCCCTGGCACATGCCTGCTGCTTGCAGGAGGACAGAGAGGTTGCTGTCATCAGGTTGGGGCTAGATCCAGGTTCCAGTGCATGTCCATCCCTTAGAGACTGCTGAGCAGGGCAGGGGTCTGAGGAACAGGGCCTGCATTTCTGGTGCACAGTGAGATGACGCCAACGGTCTGCCTCTTGCATTTCAGGAAGCCCACGCCATCCACCTTGAAGGCAGGGGAGCTGCGCACGCACGTCAGCCGCTGCCAAGTTTGTATGAGAAGAACATAATGAAGCCTGACCCTCAGCTGCCGTCACGACATGGTGCTACTCCTCCTCCTCCTTCCTTTTTATTTTTAACAGCAACGAACCCTAGAACTATATCCTGTGTACCTCACTGTCCAATATGAAAACCATAAAGTGCCTTATAGGAATTTGCGTAACTAACACACCTGCTTCATTGGTCTCTACTTGCTGAAGGAGCAAAGGACAAGGATAGGCTTTCCCTAGTGGCATACCAATGGCACTTCTGATAGAATACAATGTAAGTACCCCTGCAACCCAGTGCACTGACGTGTGGGGCGAGAACTCCATTGGAAACCAAAGGTGCTAGGGGCGTGCGGCCTCCGCGCTCCCCACTGCCCACGTTCATCCTGTGTTGTAACAGAGGACTGTCCACCCAGATCTGACTGTCTGTTTACCACTGTCCAGTGTTTCAAAATCCAGGTCCCTCGGTCTGTGCGAGTCATAGTAGTGTAAAGCCAGTTTCTTCAAACCTCCAAATGGAATTACGGACTCAGTAGCCATCTCTTCCAACCCCCCCAAACAGAAATTTCTGTCTCTGCTATGTGTGGTACTATGCAGCTGCTTTTGCAGAAATTACAACTTTCCTGTGGAATAAAAATGGTCCAAAAGTAGTCAGAAATGAAATATATATATATTTTAGTAATTTATATAGATGTCAGCAATTAGGCAGGTCAAGTTCTAGTGTAACTTCCACTGTTAAAATAAAGCTTATCTAGTTTCCTTCTTTCGAAGACTGTGCTGTCCTTTAATGTAGATTTTTAGACAGTAGGATACCAAATGTGAAACATCAGCTTTCCTTGCACACTTCCAAACCAAAAACGATGTGTCGCCAAAACCAACCCAGGTTCATGGAGATGGTATCTGTGACAATGAAAGATGTACCTTGAACTTATTGTTTTGATTCTGTATTGAATACTTTCAGGGTTTTAAACACTAACCACAAACTGAATGACTTGACTTTAAAAGCAACAACATTCAAGGCCTTCATTCCACTAGCCTTCCTCACTCTGCATCCTGGCTCGCAAGCGGCTCTGCTGAGGCAGAGCGTCAGTATCTTACACATGCGCACACGAGGCCACCCGTGGCTGCCCGTGAGCACTGTCACAGACTCCACCAGGGGAACGGATGGATTGCAGAGGGCAGACTTGGACCTATGCTTGAAATGACATTTCACTCAAAGTCTCCAAAACGGTTTTAAGACTACTAAGGCCTTTTATGTAATTTCTTTAAATGTGTATTTCATAAGAATTCAAATTTGTAATAAAACTATTTGTATAAAAATTAAGCTTTTATGAATTTGTTGCTAGTATGGCCACAAGAGCATTAAAAGTTACTGCACAAGCCACTAATAAACTTGTAAGCTTTGCATACCTTAGATCATTTTTATTTTGCACTTCTTCCAAATGAGAATCATAGACTGGGGTGATTATGGTGACTGCTGCAGAGAAGACAGGCCTTCCCCTCCTCCTCCTCCCTGCCTCTGTCAGTCCTCCTCTGCTCCTTCCATCTGTCACTGTCCCTGCCCTCAGCCCTGCACACACAGTGAGGGCTCACCCCCTCCCAGGCACCGGCCCGACATAAGATGAACCGGGATGAGTAACACAAACATCGGCTTGTGAACGTGATCCACTGGGGTGAGAGCCGAGCGCAGAGCAGAGGCGACAGAGCCGAGGGCTGCTGCAAGCCTTGCTTGGAGTGGCAAAGAGGAAAGAGGGCGCGGTTCTTTCCCTTGGAGCTTCAGCTTCACTCTGAACTGGATCAAAAGTTAGTTCACGTGCATGAGGCCCTGGGTTCGATACCCAGCAACACACACACACACACACACACACACACAAGTTAGTTCACAGAGGTGAACGTGCCTGAGTCCTCGAGAAAAGCTGTCAGTACTGAAGTGTGCTTGGTTCACCCACCCAGCAGACAGGACTGCGGTGAGGGGAGCCTGCCGCGCTCTGCCAGAGGCGGACGTCACCAGGTCTGGTGTTGGGCACGTTCATCCACTTTTGGTAAAACTGGTGGAGAGTTTGTCCACTGTCCTTGGGCTAGCAGGAGAGCGCCAACTCTGCACTCCACTTCTGTGGGCCACTCCACCTCTCCATACATACATCCTGGGACATTTTACTTCCCTGTGAATCTGATTTATGTATTATTTATTTTGTTTAATCAGTATACATAGGAGAGAACAGAGAATATTATGTGACACCCTGAATCCCAACATTTGGATTCTGTGCATTTTGTATCTGTTATCCCAAAAGCTATTTTAATTTTTTTTTTTTACATGAACTTACCATAAAATAGACGTATTTTGATGTTGAGTTCTATGAGTTGAATGTGTAGGGTCAAGTAATGTAACCAAACCAACAGTCATGTTTTAGTCAGCTTTTTCACTGCTGTGACTAAAAGACCCCCCACCAGAATAATTGTAGAGGAGGAACAGTTTATTTGGAGCTCACAGTTTCAGAGGTCTCAGTCCCTAGACAGCTGGCTTCACCTCAGGACTCAGGTGAGGCAGAACAGCGTGGCGGGAGAGTGCGGCAGAGGGAAGCAGCTCACATGGTGATCAGGAAGCCGAGAGGCTCCACTGGCCAAATGCAAACGGACACCCCAAAGCCACGCCCTCAATGCCCACCTCCTCCAGCCACACCCCACTTGCCTTCAGTTACCGCTCCATTAATCCCATCAGGTGATCAATCCACTGATTGGATTAAGGCTTTTGCAACCCAATCATCATCTCACACATGAGCTTTTGGAGGACACTTCACATTCAAACCATAACAAGTTACATCCCCAAATGAGCTTTTGGAGGACACTTCACATTCAAACCATAACAAGTTACATCCCCAAAATCTCCTTCTAGCTCACTGACAGGACGTGCAGCGCCACCCTGGCCTGGAAGCCCATCCTGAGCCGTCCCCCTCGTGCATGTCCAGTTGTCCCAGCACCATTTATCAAAGAGACTTCCTTTACCCTGCAAAATAATCTTGGACACTGTTGTCAATCCGTTGGTCATAGATATATGGGCTCTGTGATCCGTGTAATATTTGTAAAATTTGTCCACTATTTCATATGTGGGTATCCAACTCTTGAGACACTTCATGAAAAAGGCTGATTTATCCACTGAATTAATTTTGCATCTTTGCCAAAATTAATTGACCATATGTTGTGTAGGATTTTGGCCCCTATGTTGTTTCATTGATCCAAATGACTATGCCTCCACCGATACCAGATTCTCTTGGCTTTAAAGAAAATCTTTTTTTTTTTTTTTTTTTTTTAAAGTAAATCTTAAAAGCAGTTCGCACCCTCCTACTTTGAACTTCTTTCTCGAAACGGTTTTTTAACTATTTTAATTTATTTTGTCTATGAATTTGAGATTCAGCTTGTCTAAATCTATGAAACAAATCCTCCGGGACTTTGATTAGATCTCACTAAAACATAGGTCAGTTTGGGAAGAGTTGTGACATTCACTGAATATTATTCTGTGAATGTGATGTGCCTTGTCTTTATTGATTTCTTCTTTAGATTTCTAAACCATCATTTATAGTTTTAAGTATACAGATCCTGGCCACCTTTTGTCAGATATAGTCTTATCTATTTTCTGAGCCACTATAAATAAATAGTGGCTTTATCTTTTAACTTTTGGTTTCTAATTTTTCGTGTCTCTAAATCTACAGGAATATGATTAAGTTTCTGAGTTTGCTCTTGGATTCCATGACTTTGCTAAATTCACCTCAACTGTCTGGTAGAGTTTGGCAAGAAAGCGTCTGGGTCTGCAGAGTTCTTCTTCAGAAGGCTTTGAGCTGTGAATGCAGTCCTCGCGGTGTTGCAGGACCACTCAGCCCTCAGACTCTCTTTCGTCTTGGACCACCTGGTGGTCTTCCTTGCAGGGAGCAGGCCCGGCCACGCCATTGCGTTCCCGTGGGGAGCTGCTCCTAGAACCCTGTGCCAGCCTGATGTCTGTGACATTGCAGTGGCTTCCTTGATTTCTTTCCCGTTATTGAAATTTTTTCTTTGTCAGACTCATTAGGAGTTTATCAATATTATTGATCTCTTTGAAGAACCAGCTTTGGGTTTCTTTGTTTTTTTCTTTGTTGTCTGCTCTCAGTTCCATTGATGTTTTACTCTTGTCTTTATTTCCTTTTATGTTCTTTTTGGGGGGGGGGGCACAAGAGATTGAATCCAGGGGAGCTTTGACACTGAGCCACATCCCAAGACCTTTTATTTTTTTTTCTTAGAGACAGGATCTTGCTAAGTTGCATAGGGCCTCTCTAAGTTGCTGAGGCTGGCCTTGAACTTGTGATCCTCCTGCCTCAGCCTCCCAAGTCCCCGGGATTACAGGCATGCACCATTGTACCCGGCCCTTTCACATTCCTATTTTGTGTATTTTGCTTTTTTTTTTTTTTTTTCTCATTTCTTAAGGCAGAAGCTTAGGTGATTAATTGGAGACCTTGTTCCATTTTACCATAAGCATTTGATGCTACGGAATTCCTTCTAAGCTTTGATTAGCCACATCCCATCCATTTTGATATGTTGTATTTCCATTTCTGTGTAGTTCAAGATCGTCTCTAACTTTCCAAGTGTTTGTATATCTTCCTGTTATAATTCTGCCTTTGCTATTTGGTTTGATTTCATTAAGATCATGGAACATACTATAAAGGATTTCAACAATCATACACATTTGTTAAGGCTTCTTAACGAATGGGCATGATCTTTCTTGGCGAATGTTCTGTGTGCAAATGAGAAAGCTACACATTCTATTAGTGTTGGGTAGACTGTCGTAAACTCAAGATGCATCGACTGAGGTTGTTCAGTTCTTCTAGATCTTTGTAATGTTCTGTCTACTTTCTCATTTACTGAGAGGAGAGTCGAAGGTTCCAGTGTTATGGATTTCCAAGTTCTTCCTTCTGTGGGAATATTCCTGCTTTACCTGTTTTTAATCCTGTTATTAGGTGTGCACGCTTAGGGCTAAGTCTCCTGGTGGGCTGGCTCTTACATTATGCTGTGAACCTCTTTATGTCTGATAATTATTTTTCTCTGAAGTCTACTTTGTCTGATATTAATATAGCCTCTCTCTTCTGGTTAGCATTTGCTTGGTATGTATTTTCTACTCTTTTACTTTCATTGTACCTATATAATTGTATTAGAAGGGAGATTCCTGTAGGTTATATGTAATTGTGTCACGTCTTGAGAATCTGTCCTGGCAAGCTGTCTTTTATGGGTGTGTTTAGATTGCGTTTATGTTCAATTATTGGCCTATTTAGATGTAGGACTTTTTATTATTTAGTTTCTGTTTGCTACTTCTGATTTTATTTCTCCTTTCCTGTCATCTTTCGTTAAACATTTTTAGTATGCTATTTTAGCTTATATTTTGTTGTTTAATATATTGACATACTCTTAAAAGAAAAGTGAAGAGTGATCTTTCTTATTCACCCAGGCTTTCCCCCTCTCGGTTCCTCCTTGCTCCTGTCCCGGTTCCTCTGGTGGGACTTCTCAGGGTCTGAGGCCTGCCTGTGGGGACTGCTGGAGCCCGCCTGCTGGCGCTGAGTTCTTCTGGTTTTCCACCAGCTGGAAATGTCTCCATCTCACATTTCCTGAAGGACGTGGGGCTGTCATTTCCTTCCCTGTCCTTGGCCTCCGCAGTCCCCCATAACACACCCTCGGCTGTGCGGCCACCACTCCTTGAAAGCCTGAGTCGTTTCCTGGCTACCTTTAAGACTTCTCACCGTCCTTCATTTTCAGACAGTTAATCATGACACGTCTGGGTATGGACGGGGTCTCTGAGCTTTATGGAGCTGGGTGGACGTCGCTCCTGTGGGAACTACTGATCATTTTGGTTCTCAGTGGGCCAGTGACTGGGGTAGGTGGCAGGCCCCGTGTGGTCTGTGGCCCTGAGGTCGGACCCGTGTCCGCGGGCCGTTCAGCTGTCCTCTGTGTGGGCATGCGTGTGTTTTGCGTGTGTCTGTGGTACTTCCCGTGGGGTTCATCTAGCTCACAATTTTGGAGCTTGAAGCCAATGGTCAGTGGCTCGCCTGTGTGGCTCTGATGAGGGCCACCTGGCTGACCACCACGTGGTGAATGGCATCACACTGAGAGCGTGAGGGGGAGGAAGAGGTCAGTGGTGAGACAGCAGGCCGGAGTCAGGGCACAGGCCCTGCGTCCATAACAGCCCATTCTTGCAGGAGCTCACTCCCTCGGCGAGACCCACATTGACGTCTTTGGAGGGTGAAGTTCCCCCTCCACCCTGTGACCTACTGACCTCTCGCTAGTCCCCACCCACCACCTCCCCACACTCCCGCACTGCGACCAAGCAGCCACAGGGGAGCCTTTGGGAGACAACCACATCCCCAGCCGCCTGCTGCCATCACCATTAGAGTCCCCTGTGGCTGCACCCTGCTTCTGTGGGACAGGCCTGGAGTGTGCTCTGCTCCCTGTCTCACCTGGAGCTGGCGCCGGCCACAGCCGTAGTTTAGAAGCATGAACAAGACGAGTTCTGACGGCACCATGATAGCGATGTACAGAAGGGGAACAAGTGGTCAGACTTTGCTCTTTAAAGTCCTTCCCATCCTCTTTGCCAGTGCTGAGACGCTCTGTAAGCCACCCGGTCAGTTAACAGGGCTTTTCTATTTTAGCAGCAACACATGGGGTCTTTCCTTGTGCCTTTTCCTTGGAGCCAACTTGACTATGAATGACGCACACTGACTTCTGCTCCTCTTGGACCCTGTCATTTTCTTTCTTTCTTTTTTTTTTTTTTGGTACCAGGGATTGAACTCAGGGGCACTGACCACTGGGCCACATCCCCAGCCCTTTTTTGTATTTTATTTAGAGACAGGGTCTCACTGAGTTGCTAAGTGCCTCGCCATTGCTGAGGCTTGCTTTGAACTTGCGATCCTCCTGCCTCAGCCTCCCAAAGTGCTGGGATTACAGGCGTGCGCCACCGCGCCCGGCTGGACCCTGTCGTTTTCTAATCAGAACTTGCAAACCCTTGTGCCTAGAAGCTCAGCCCACCTGTCCGCATGATCTGTGTCTGCTCCTGGGATCACTGTGTTGTACTCACAGAAGGACACAAATCGGAGTTCAGAATCTGACTCTGCTGCTTGTGAACTTGTGGCCTTGGGCAAAGTATCGAGTCTCTCCGGCTTGTGTAAGCAAGGTCATCTTTATTAGTAACTCTTCCAAACCAGAATCACAGACTAAGAGGAATTTCCAGGCGGAGAGGGGACTCTGTGGCTGCACTGGCCATCCATCCCGCTCCCCATCCGCACTCCCATCCATCTCCTCCCCCACCCCATCATCTGTGCCTCCATCCACCCACCCACCCATCATGCCAGCCAGGTTTCACCTGCCCACAGGTCCAAGGTATTGTGCAGGAACAGGATAAGTGGAAATGAATAACATATGGCCCTTAAGAAGTTTTCTATGAAAAACAGTCATTGTGGAAGAAACCTGTTACTTGTCAGGTGTGCGACCTGAGGTCATAGAACTGAAAATACAGTCAGGCAACAGATGGAGGTTGGGGTTACCAACAAAATCGTAGTAGTTGCTTACTTCAGAATGTTGCTTGAAGGTGGAGAGAGAGGTGAGGATCAGTGAGAAACGTGACCAGGAGGTGCACAGGGTCTGCCTTCCTGGCTTGGTCCACCCAGGCCCTGAGTGAGGCCCGGGGACGCCAGGTCACACCGCACAGGCCTGCCTTGGAGAGTTTGTACCAGAGGGGTAGTTTCCTTTCTCTTTCTGCATCTTCTTTTTCACATTTGTCTAAATCATTTTGAGGACTCATTTCTACCCAAATGACAAACATCCCCTAAACTTAATTCCCACAGGGCAAAGAGGCATTTGGACTTCTGGGTGATCTAGTTGCAACTTTAAGTGTCCCCAGAGTAACTTTAATGTATTTGTAAATACTATTGTTATGCTTTTCATACTTTGTATCTTCTTCAACCTTTGTCTTTCCAGGTTTGAGAGATGTTTCCGGTGATATTTTAAGTAGCGCCTTATCCCTATCCTTTTAGTTATATTGCTCTGACTACACTCTCATCCTGTTGGTTTGAGAAAAGAAATCATCACACTAAGAAGGGCTTCAATTTGATCTTCATCCCCTTATTCACAGGGCATTCCTCTGACCCCTTGCAGGGAGACAGAGTGGTAAAACCCCTTACAAGTTCAGGATCATTGGGACAGAAAGACTACACAGAGAATATTAAATAGTCGGGGCAGAGAACCACTTTGCCGTGAACTTGGACATGGCGGGCACTCTCCCTCTTCCTCTCCAGATCACACCCGAATCACACTGGCAAGGTGAGGATGTCTTTTAAATACACTAAGAGAAACCTCTGGCACAATCCTATGCTGTAACTTTTGGAAAATGAAAACTTCAGTCTGTGCTCCTTCCTTCACCTTGATGCTTGGACGAGCTTTCGCTCTGGCCAGTGGCAAAGGACCGCTCAGCTCTGAACCCACGGGTGTTTCCTTGGAAGTGCCGGAGCTAATCGCTGACCAGGTGCTTGACTCTTCTCAGAATGACTTTTGGAATGGTTCTGACTCCATGACACTTTTTCCTCTTGGGTCTTGTAGAACCCACGGGAAACTTCTCTGCCTGGGTTCTCCTTACTCCTTCACAAGGCCCTGCCCCCGGGGATGGAGGAAGCCATCAGTCCTGGAGAGGAGAGGCTCCTCCCTGCACTTACGGGGAGGAGGATGGGTGGGGGTGCGGGGGCAGGGATCCACCAACCCTCCCCAGCTCCTTCTGGGCCCACAGTCCCCGCTTCTCTGTGCAGTCCAGCCTGAGGTCACTGGGTCACTGTCCCCTGGTACTCAGGGCAGTCACTCCTTAACCTTTCTTTTTTTTTTTTTTATTATTTTTTATTCTAAGATGTTATAAATGACAGCAGAATACATTTCATATTACACATATATAGAGCACTTTTTTACAAATCTCTGGTTGTATGCAAAGTATATTCACACCATTCGTGACTTCATACATGCATTTAGGGTAATGATATCCACCTCATTCTACCATCTTTTTTTTTTTTCCTTCACCCTTTTGCCCCCTCCCTTCCCCTCCCTCCCCATTGGCCATTCTAGTATTCCTCTAATCCTCCTATGCTCCCCATCCCAACCCGACTGTGAATTGGCCTCCTTATATCAGAGAAAACATTTGGCATTTGGCTTTTGGGGATTGGCTAACTTCACTTAGCATTATATTCTCTAACTCCATCCATTTTCCTGCAAATGCCATGATTTTATTCTCTCTTATTGCTGAGTAATATTCCATTGTGTGTATATACCACATTTTCTTTTTTTTTTTTTCTTTTTTTGGTACCAGGGATTGAACTCAGGGGCACTCGACCTCTGGGCCACATCCCCAGCCTTTTTCTGTATTTCATTTAGAGACAGGGTCTCACTGAGTTGCTAAGTGTCTCGCCATTGGTGAAGCTGGCTTTGAACTCGAGATCCTCCTGCCTCAGCCTCCCAAAGTGCTGGGATTACAGGCGTGCGCCACCGCGCCCAGCTCCACATTTTCTTTATCCATTCATCTACTGAAGGGCATCTAGGTTGGTTCCACAGTTTAGCTATTGTGAATTGTGCTGCTATAAACATTGATGTGGCTGTATCCCTGTAGTATGCTGTGTTCAGGTCTTTTGGGTAAAGACCAAGGAGTGGGATAGCTGGGTCATAAGGTGGTTCCATTCCAAGTTTTCCAAGGTATCTCCATACTGCTTTCCATATTGGCTGTACCATTTTGCAGTCCCACCAACAATGTATGAGTGTGCCTTTTTCTCCACATCCTCTCCAACATTTATTGTTATTTGTGTTCTTAATAGCTGCCATTCTGACTGGTGTGAGATGAAATCTTAGAGTGGTTTTGATAAAACAGCATGGTATTGGCACCAAAATAGGCCAGTAGACCAATGGTACAGAATAGAGGACACAGAGACTAACACATATAATTTCAGTTATCTTATATTAGACAAAGGTGCCAAAAATGTACATTGGAGAAAAGATAACCGCTTCAACAAATGGTGCTGGGAAAACTGGAAATCCATATGCAAGAAAATGAAATTAAACCTATATCTCTCACCATGCACAAAATTCAACTCAAAGTGGTTCAAGGATCTAGGAATTAGACCAGAGACACTACACCTAATAGAAGAAAAAGTAAGCTCTAATCTCCAACATGTTGGATTAGGTCCTAAGTTCCTTAACAAGAATCCTGTAGCACAAGAATTAATACCTTGAATCAATAAATGGGATAGTCTCAAATTACAAAGCTTCATCTCAACAAAAGAAGCAATCAGTGAGGTGAACAGAGAGCCTACTAATTGGGAACAAATTTTTACCACATGCACGTCAGATAGAGCACTAATCTCTAGAATATATAAAGAACTCAAAAATCAAAACACCAAAAAAGCAAATAACCCAATCAATAAATGGGCCAAGGAACTGAACAGACACTTCTCAGAAGATATACAATCAATCAATAAATACATGAAAAAATGCTGAACCTCACTGGCAATTAGAGAAATGCAAATCAAAACTCCTAAACCTTTCATTTGCAAAAAAAAATGTAGCCTAGGAGTAGGGAAACGGAGAAGTTTCCTGGACGCTTGCATTCCGAGCTCTGCGCGGCGCTGGAACAGCCTGGCCTCCGCGTGAGGGCGTCCGGGTGCAGCCCGACCCTGCGGTGCGCGCGGGCGCGGTCGCCTAGCGCGGGGGGGGGGCGGGCTCTGCCCACGGCCTCCCTGCCTCCTGCGCTGCGGGGGCTGAAGGCAGGTGGATTCTAGCGGCTCTGACTCGGTCCCGCGGCCTCTGCGTGGGGGTGTTTTCCCCACTATCGCTGCGCGGAGCGGGGACGCAGGCCCGATCCCCCGCGGACTCCCCGAAATAGCGGCGCGCACTCAGCCCGCGCCCCGCGCGCAGCTTGGGCCCGCTCCCGCCTGGCGCGGGCTGAGTCACCGGGAAACTGAGTCATTCACCCGCGATACCAGGAAGTGCCTTTTTTAGACTTCCAGCCCGAGGGGGAACTGCAGGTGACTTCTTGGATTCCGTGTCGTGTTTTACTACCGTCAGTTCCCCGCGGAGGCGTCCTTGCCTGCCCCGCATCTCCCCACGCGATTCCCTGGCCTTACTCCTTGCGGCAAATTTCGCACAAAATGTACCTGGGCACCCTGTTTCGGGGGAGATTCTTTTTTTTTTTTTTTTCCTGATGCAAACGGGAACATTCTGCGTACTGTTTTTGAAGCAGTTTTTACTAGGCATTGCAGTGAAGCGACTTTTCCAGGACCACCTGCAGGTGGCGCCCTCGTCCTCTTGGTGCAGTGCTTCCTCAGTGCCCCACTGGCAGATTGGCTGCAGGACTGTCCTTTCCACCCACTGGTACCCACTGTCGCCCTGAAGGTGTGTCTTCCTCAGTCCTTGCAATCCGAAGCACATAATTAGGTACTAGCGCACGTTATCAGGTACTAATTGGGATCTATGGCCAGGTCCGTGCACTTCCTGTGCAACTATCTTTGAAAGAAAGTGGGTGGAGAATTATTCCAAATATACTTTGGTGAACTTTCACCAGAGTCTGGGAATGGGAATCGTCATAGTGAAGGTACAGCGCCAGCACACGTGCTTAAAGAAGTGGAAGTGGAGCTCCTTGCACCCTAGTCTTGATTGTTGTTGGATGGTTTCCTGCTAAAATGTCTTTTTTGACACTTAAAGAAATTCAGCTCTGCAGCCCTGTGCTTCAGCCGGTCCTTCCCACGGCTGTCTCCAAGCTTGGGGTGACCAGGGGCCTCGCCTGGCTGCGTCAGGGAGCGGGGGGATGGGGCGAGGAGGGCTATGCTGCAGGAGCACTGTGGGCCTGATTCCTCCAGGGTGCCTTCCCCAGTCCCTGCAGTGCCGCAGGCCCCCGAGGGAACGGTTCCTGTTGTCTTAAGTTAGTAACTAGAGCTCCAGACCAAAGGAGAGGCATGCAGTGTGGCGTGCTCTGAAGAGAACTGCCACAGTGGGGAGCAAGGGTCCCACCCAGCTGCAAGAGACCAGCTCCCCCAGCCACCGCCCCCGCTCACCCCAGGCAGCACGGAGTCTCCAGAGGTAGGGGAGAGCAGAGAGCAGGGCAGGCCCGGGGCGTTGCCCGCAGGGGCTACTCCCGGGGCCGGGCGCCTTCTCAGACTTTGCAGCGTCTCCTAAGAGGTGGGGCACCCCCCATCCTCGCTGGGGTTCAGCTGGTGCCCTCCCAGGGCCCACATGCCCAGGGTGCCGAGCTGGAGGAGGGGAGCAGAGGACCTGCTCCCCAAGGCTTGTGGTGGCCCAGGGTGTGGAGGCCTGAGGGAGGAAGCTGGGCGTCATTCTCTCTGTTGTCTGACCCTCCCCTCTCCAGAAGAGACCGCTCTGGGAAGGGGTCGCTGGCCCTGAGAAACTGTGGGACGTGGAGTGGGGAGAGAGGCCAGGCTGACCTTCAGAGTAGAGGACTGAGGGGAGGAAGACCCGGGAACTTACTACGTGCCCTGGAGGGGCGCGCCTGGCAGGCAGGAGGCTCGGAGCAGGCAGCACACAGCCTCTGCTTGCAGGCCAGCTGCAAGACCCCTCCTGCTCACCTGGTCCCCAGCCCTGGTGCAGCCAGGGCCCAAAGAGGAGGGAGGAGGGATGCCCAGTGACCCTGCTTGCCTCCAAGTCCTCCTGCCCAGTTCTTATTAGCCGTATGTGCTGTGACGTCTTGGGCAGTCCTAAGAACCCTTCTTAGACAAAAGCTGATCTAAAAACACAAATACTAAAATTCACACATGGTTATCTGTAAGAGCCCTAATAAGGAGATAGCTAAGATGGCGGCTAGCTGAGAGCCATAAGAGGTGTTTCAGTATTTTCACCTGATATTCATGCATTTATCTAAGAATCTTTCTATGCCCGTGAACACTATGTGACGCACCTGTAAGTTTGAGCTGTTAACACGTGTATACTTGTTAAGGCAAAAAGTATTTCACTGGGTGAGGTTGGCTAGAGGGGGTGGTTGGAGTTGGAGAGGTTGTTGGAGCCGGAGAGAGAAGTTAGAAGAAGGAAGAATAAAGAACCTATTCATTTCCAGTCTGCCTCCAAATTCTTTCCCGCGGTATCATTGCTGCAGGCGGCAATAGCTGCAGGCAGCAACAGTTATCATCAAGAAAACTATGATATTGAAAAGATACTCATCAAAATATTTAAACTTTTGATATGCTAATGTATGTACTTCTTCACCAATACATTAAACAATATGATTTAGGGGGCATAATTACATTTTAAAGTACCGATGAGCATAAGGTGTATTTCATAACATCGGAAACAATTGCAATAAGATAGTTTCTGATTTTCTGTTGGTAACAGTTGCAAATACTACCCACGGTAGTTTGTGGTTTTAGTCATAATGGAAAGAAATGCTACATTCAGTGGAGGTGGGTGAATAAACATGTGTTTTTCTCCCCATCTAAGTGTGTGGATGCTGGACCTCAAGAGATGCACCTAAGGGAAGCGTCCCTGTAGGAATGCACAGGCATTTAGCAGTGGGCAGGGGAGCAGGTGGTCATCAGACTGTGCCCAGGATAGCTTTATCTGCCCTGGCTGGTTTGTTCCTGAAAGGACCTTGCCAGTTCAGGCACCTGCCTGGGTCACTGCTAAGGCATAGGAAGGGCACTTTGCCTAAGCACAGCCTGGGCTAACTGGAGGGAGTGGAAAGTGCTCCCTGGATGTTGAAGTGGAAGCTGCGTGTCCGAGTGTCCGAGAGCTGCAGCTCTGAGCCCTGCTGCCTGGCTTGGGTTCTGAATCGACCCAGAGCATGGCTTATTTGCTCTGGCCTGAGCTTCGGCGTCTGTAGGACTGTGTGGGGTTGTGGGTTGTGGATGCATTAGTTGATCCATGCTTAGGACAGAGTGTGGCAGGTGGGCCTCAGGCTTCTCAGTGAGTGTAGGCCACACACAGCTCCAGGGTCTTTCCCTTACCCTCTCACCCAGCTCCAGTAACAGGTACAGCTTCCAGAGGAGTCAGGTGATCCCTACCACTTCCCAGCAAACTCAATCATTCACTTCTCAAAACACAGCTGTTGCCAGCAGACTGCTTATGAATAGCTGCACATGTAGCCCATGTCCTTGGTACTATGTGACCCTGGATGGCTCATGTGACATCATGTCCTAGGGAAGCCAACCTTCATCACCGCAAAAGAATTTCCTAAATAGGCAGTGGACAGTGTTAGTTTTCTAGCAAGTTCTGTGGATGCAGTGTGCCTTATCAGGTGCTCTCTGGGGGCTGTGGGGGACGTCATTCAAACTCGGCCAACCTGTGACTGGTGCGTGTTAAGGCTCACCACCCTGAGCCCCTGACTTAACATGTGGAGTCCTCTGAAGGTACAGCTTACGACTTGGGGCTGTGGTCCTACAATGGCAACAACACCTTGGTGGCCTCTTGTTCCAGATTGTTTCAGATGAGTCTTCCACCATGGAAAATCCCACCCACCCTGGTCGGATCCTCCACCTGCTGGTCTGTCTGGGAGAGCAAGAGCACAGCCATCAGCACCAGGAGCAAGCCCAGAGCCCCGGCTTGTGTGCTGTCCTGCTCTGGTTACCGCCTGGTAGGTCCTCTTGTCCCACGTGAGTATTCCCCCATCCTTTCCAAATGGGACTGTCCTGTGGAACGTGATGGTACAGGAGATGGTGTTTATTCCTTTTAAGAAGTTGGAAACTAGGCCATTTCAAATAATCAGCTTTTCAACCCTAGTGCGGTTCATTTTCACAGTACGTCCCAAGGTTTCAGGTCTCCCAGAGGCCAGCACAACCCGTGGCGTATGCCAGAGTGCCCTGGACACAGTGGGCCACAGACCACGTGAGGAGCCAAGGAGTCAAGTTCTCCTTCCTGCCCTTTACTCCCCCTTCTGACTCTGTGGACTGTGTGACCTTTGTACTGTGCTGTCACCAAGACAGACATGAGAAGGCCTGCATTCGATGGCTTTGGCTGACGACAAATCAACCCCAGCACAATCATGCCAGTCTATCTGCTGGTATTTCTGTGGACGTGGGCAGGGCTCCCCCAGGATGGCTCCGTGCGGTGTCGGCCGAGCTCATTCTGCATCTGCGGGTCAGGGGCCCTGCTCGGGGCGAGTTGGCTGGGGGACAGAGGTGTCTGCTGCCATCACCTGTGGGCAGGGCATGCCCACGGCTCAGTCACCAGCTCCTGAGAGAAGCCTGCTTCGCAGCAGTGATGTCACACTGATGAGCTGGGTCCCGACTCGGGGACAGGAACACTGGCCTCTCGTTGCCAAGGGCGAGAAGACAGGCCCAGGAAGAGTCGTGGTCCTCTTTGGTATCTACCCTGCTGTCCTTGCCTAGCCCTGCACGTGCAGTGAGAAAGTGCGACCACGTGGGCCTGATGGAGAAATGGGTCAGGTGACCCTAAGCTGCTCGCGGTGGCACTGACACTTCTAGATGCAGAAGTGAAGCTCTAGTTCCCAGAGGATTCTTTCCCAGTATTCAACTTTCTTTTCTTGGCTAGCCTTCCCTCAAACAGCTCCTCTCCCTCACCACCAGGCATTGAACCTGTTCTTTGGGAAGCCCAGGGTGGAGAACAAAGCCACCCCTCGGGACGCGGAAGAGGCGCCACCTGCTCTCAGGACACACACTGGGACGATCGGTCACCTGTGGCTTGGCCAGATGTTTGGTCTCTCTGTGGAGGGGGCCACGTCCCTGCAGGCCCCGCTCGCCAGGGCCGCCCTGAGGATCCTGGAGGGCACCCAGCTGTGGGGCCCAGGGCTGTGGCTGAGCTCTGGACGAGCCGTGAGGCTGGCGTCTGCCAGGAAGGAGCTGGTGACTTCGGCTGGGGTCTCTGCAGCTGTCGCATTCCTTGTCCTTTTTTCTGGATGAAGGATAGTCTTGACGGGGGGGCGGGGCACGGTGGTGTCCACCCTGAGGAACCATTAGGAACACCGTGTTCGGCACGCAGGTCAGCAAGTCAGTGAGGCCTGGACAGCGGGGCCAGGCGATGGACCCTGGGGCTCCGAGGCCTTCCTGAGGAGTGGTGTCCAGGAGCACGGGCAGGACCCTGGGGCTGAGGGAGGCCCACGTTGCCACCTGCTTCCCATCGTCTGTGCCACCGCCTCCTGGAGGACTTCTGGGCTGCTCCCTGCTGCTGCTGGGCGCAGCGAGGCACAGGGCTGGCTCCTTCCCTGAGGGACATTCGCGGGCTGCCTGCCTCTAACAGAGGCACTGCCCTGCTGGGCTGGAGTCCCCGGAGAACACCGTGGGAAGCGTGCCCGCGATTCTCTGGCCACCTAGGTCTCCGTGGCCCTGACTCACTCCCCAGACACCAGGTCCCCACAGGCCATTGCCCCTGCAGGCTGACCGGAGCTGTCCACTGGCTTCCTCGAGCCCCCGCTCCTGTGGGTGGGCAGTGGGTGACACCAGCACCCCCGGAGGCCATGTCGGGGGTTCCTCCTGGCCTCCGAGTTAGGGTGCAGCGTTCCTTTGCTGGAAGCCACAGCTCCTGTCACTCAGCCCCCTCACGCTACTGCGCAGCCCTCTGGGGGTGGGGGTGTCATTCCCTCCCCTGTGCCCTCAGGCCTGAGGCTGGTGGCCCCTGGGCCACTGCACTTGCTGGTTTTCCTAAACCCTGACCCGTCTTGGTAAACAGCCCTCACCAAAGCCTGGCAGTGCTGCCTGGGCCCGTGTCGCTGGCCGCCCGCAGCCCCTGGTGTCTGCACCCACGAGACCAAAGGCCGGGAGGAGAGCAGAGGATGTCCTAAACACAGCGAGGACCGTGCCCGAGCCGTGAGGAGGAATGGCACGCAGCCACCCGCACGGCTGCCAGGAGGGTGCCCTTCGCGCTGGGCCTTGGGTGGAGCCCAGGGCCCAGGAGGGTGGCCCATGGGCTCTTGCTGTGCATCCTCTAGGTGCTCTCTGCGCCCCGGTTTCAGCCTGTCCTGGGGACAGTGTCTGTGCGTCACTGTCCCTTCCACTGTACCCGTGACCCGCTGCGGTTGTGTTAACGTGTGTTAACATGTCACCTGCGCTGTGGCTAGACCTGGGTAAGATCAGGCGTCGATGGGCCAAGTCAACTTCTGCAGGCCCTGTTTCAGTACCAAATGGCAGTGTAGTGACATGCCTGGTGTGTTAAGGGACACCCTAAGCTTGTCCAGCCTGACTAGCACAAATTTCAACAGAAACAAGCCACCAAGAAGACTCCTGTGACAGGGAGAGCGCTGCTGCCTCGGGCTGAGCAGGCTCCGGGTTGGATGTGCGGGTGGGGAGGAGGAGGGACGCTGCTGTCCCCCACTGTGCTGGCTGCTGGATGCAGGCCTGAGAACGCAGAGGTGTTCGCGCCCCTTGCAGACAGGTCCTGGTTCCTCAGGTGGCTCAGGGTCACCCAACTGTAGCCCTGACCCCGTCACAGACTGATGCCCAGAGGTTGGAGACACGCAGGGTGTCGGAAGCCTCAACTGGGCTGGCCTGCTGCCCCTGGGCAGAGGGACGCACGAGGTGCAGATGCCCTGGGGAGGCAGCGCGGGCGGCGGGTGCAGATCAGCTGCCTCCTTCCCCCCACGCAGCCCCGCTCAGGGCGCCTTGTGCAGCCGTGAGAAGGCCCGCGAGCGAGCGCGTCCACACCCGCCACCTGGCGACCAGGCGGCAGCGAGGCCACAGGAACAGGCAGCACACGTCGGCAGCTTAAGATGACAGGGATCCACAGCCTCGCAGTCCTGGTAGCTGCAAGTCCAAGATCAGCAGGCCCCGCCTCTCCAGGGCTGGGGTCACCCCTCCTGGTCTTCCAGCTCCCGGGGCCCGGCCATGCTGGTGTCCCGTGGTGTAGAGCCCTGCTGTAGCCTCTGTTCTCCTGTTGGATGAGGCCCACCCTCCCCAGTGCCACCTCATCTGAACTGTGTTCACAACAACCCTGTTTCCAAATACGGTCACATTCTGAGGTGCTGGGGTTTCAACATGTCATTTTGGGGGAAAAGAGTTGGACCTTTGGTAGTGCCCAAGTAAGGTGTCAAGTGGCCTCTCGGGTTCTTGACCTGAGGCCTCTTTCTCAAAGAAGTTCTTTCATTTGGTGTTTGGGGGGTGCGGTTACTAGAGATTGAACCCAGGGGCTTTACCACTGAGCTACATCCTCAGCCCCTTTTTACTTTTATTTTGAGACAGGGTCTTTCTGTGTTGCTGAGGGCCTCACTAAATTGCTGAGGCTGGCCTCAAACTTGTGATCCTCCTGCCTCAGTCTCTTGGATCGCTGGGATTACAGACATGCCCACTTATCAAAGGATTTCTAACTGAATCTCATAGGCTGGTTCCCTTTTCACCAAAAGGACTTTAAAAGTATCAAAGCTTTGGCCCAGGGACATGGGGGCAGTTATTTTATTGTTAGGAAGGAGGGTATGCTGCTTTCAAATGTCTGCAAGTTTATTTTTAACTGGACAGGAAATGTATCTAACGAATGCACTTATTTGTGGGCTGCCTCTTTTGTGGTGGAGTGTTATTGTTGAAAACCACATTAGGATTGGGGATGTGTTTGGACTGAACACCACACAAATCTCCGTTATAATTATACTACTCTCTGCTATAGATTTTCCAAAACTATCATTCTGTTCATCAGCATCTGAAACCTTTCAAGTAATGGTTCCATTTATTCTAGCCCAACAGCCCAGCCATTGCCTTTCAGTGGAGCAGAAGGTCAAGAGGTTTGGACTTAACCGAGGTTGGGTCGAAGGCAGCATGTCCACCCTAGAGACGCAAGGTGAAAGTGGGAGCCACGGGCACCCTGTGCTGCGACCGCAGGACACCTCCCTGCTCTCTTAGGTGACTGGGGTCTTCCTGTGGGAGACATGTTCTTTGTTCTTCATTGTTTCAGAAAACAGGCCCGTGACTTGGGAGCATGGTCTCCCAGGCAGAGGACCCTTCCCTCCAACAAGCAGCTCCACCTATAGCTGGAGCCAGGGATGGGCCAGGGTGTCCGAAGGCAGCCGGGAAATCCCACCCTGCTGCCCGGGTGCAGGGGAGAAGTCGTCTCTGGAAACTCAGGGCTTCCCACCCAGAAAGCACCTGCCAGCCGGCTCGTCCTGCTGGGTAGCTGCTACCTGTCCTTTCTCTGAAGGCTGCCATCCGGGAGGGGCCTCTGACTCTTCTTGATGTGACAGCCCGGAGAAGCCACTGTTTCATGGAATGCTCTCCTCCTCCTCCTCCTCTTCTTTTGTACCAGAGATGGAACCCAGGAGCCCTCTACCACTGAGCTATATCCCCATCCTTTTGTATTTTTCATTTTGAGACAGGGCCTCACTAAGTTCCCCAGGCTAGCCTTGAACTTGTGATCCTCCTGCCTCAGCCTCCGGAGTTGCTGAGGTGTCGGATGTACGCCACCACACCTGGCCCAGAACGCTGTTCTTGAAGAGTTCCCTGAACCGGGAGGCTCTTACCCCCCCAACCCAGACTCCAGCCCTCGGTGGAAACTGTACGTGAGGGATTGTTGTTGAGTGAGGACGCGACCATGTTCGATGTCAACAGTAGCCTAGATTTCTATCCGTCCACCCTGAGAGATGTCACGAATAACCCACTTCCGTGTTGGCAAGGGAGGGTCTCAGATCCAGAGGATGGCAGATGGCACCACAGTCAGGTGCCTGCCACGTGCCAGTACGTATGTCTCACCTCCAAGCAGCCGGTGGTGTCCTCAGTCACCATCAGAGACAAGTCAGGCATCCTCCTGGGGTCACCAGAACATGCGCGGTGCGGAGGCTCTGTGGGGCTCCTCTTGCACAAGGTCCGGCGTCATCCCGGCTCGGTGAAGACTCGGCCCTCTTCCTCGGGCTCCCTGGAGGGACAGGCGACTGAGAGTATTTGGATCACGACGTCTGGCCATGCAGCAGTCCTCCCTCCCACTTTAGGAAGGGGGTTTTCTACAGGACCCAGGCACAGCGCAGAGCAGGCTCAGCTGCCACACTCGGGAATGTCACCTGTCACTGGAACAGAAATGCAGTTTTATGAACATTCAGTCTCCATTCTCCTCCACTTCCGGACTCTCAAGAGTGCCCGGCCCCCGCTCCTCTACTTGCAACCAGGAGCATGCTTCCAAAGACCCTCCCGCGGGGCACAGCCAGGTGGCCTCGATTCCTCGGTCCCCTGCCGCCAGGCACAGCCCACTCCTCGGAGGCTGCAGGAGTTGTTGTGCTGGCCTCCAGGGCCACGTGATCTGGAAGACAGACTCAAGCGTGGAAGCAGGGCGCGCTTCCTCATGTTAATTGCTTCCAAGAACCACCAGATAATTGTGTTCCTTTGAAAGAACCGAGAGAACATGCTGAAATGTCCCAGGCGCACAAAGAGTGTCTCCGCCGTTTCTATTCTCGTCCAGCTCGGTGGACGGGAACTGAATGCTCTGGGGAGACAGACTCCGGTGGGAAGCCCGGGAGCAGCAGGGTCCAGTTCCCTCCATGAGGGATGTTGCTCTAATTAAACAGAGAAAGCACCACTGCTTGCAGTGGAGAGCAGGCTTCATTTTGTGTCCCAGGGTCCCAGGTGGTCTTGGGGCCAGTGGTGTTGAGGTTAGTGGGTCAGCACTTGGCAGCAGGAGGACCTGGGCATCATGGACTCCAGACTCTTGCTGGCAGGACTGAGTGCTGGGCTCACCTAGGTGGCTGCTGAGATGCCTGGCTGGGGTGGGGCAGCTTCGAGGCACCTTGAGGGAGCCTGGTCCTCCTGCTTCAGGGCGGTGTGAAGCCAGGTAATGGGGCCGAGACGGAAGCTCTGAGGACCTGGACAGTGGTGTGCGAGTGGACAGTGTGGAGGCCAGGGCAGAGGGAGCTCAGTCTTCACAGCAGGTCTTTGCCCCAGTGAGGAAAGAGTCTTGAAAAGATCAGTTGCACCGGGCACAGTGGCACACGACTGTAACCCCAGCCACTCGGGAGGCGGCAGGAGCTTTGCAAGTTCAAGTCTAGTCTCAGCAACCGAGCAAGATCCTGTCTCAAAATAGACTAAAAAGGACTGGGGATGTGGCTCAGTGGTAGAGGGTCCTTGGGTTCAATCCCTGGAACCAAAACCAAAAATAAACAAACAAAAAGGTGAATCGCTGCTGCCATTGTCTGGGGTGTCACTGTCTTTATCCTGGTGACGTCTGCCTGCTCATTCTCTGTGTGCTGTCCTCATTGGGGTGCAGGGTCCGGGGACTGGGGCTGCCACTCAGGTGCTCAGCCCTCCCTGGGCCAGCTGCCTTGTCCTTGGCTGAGTGGCGCAACCTACTTTCTTGGGCACTGGAGGTTTCACGAGAGAGCGTGTGACCCTCGGGGGCGCTGGCTGATGCACGTGGACGGCGTGACCAACCCCCACCCTGTGGTCTCCGGCTCTCCTGACTTCAGCAGGAGGAGTGTCTTGGGTCACGGGGCTGTCGCCAGGTGGAGCAGAACGAAGCTGAGCCCAGGGGAGTCACCCCTGGGACAGGAGCAGGCCAGGCCCCTGTGCGCCCCGGAGTGCAGAACGTGGCCACGCGCTCAGCCAGAGGACAGCGGCCCGGCGCAGACTGTGCCCACAGAGATGCCTCGGAGCGGGCGGGGCCTGCCAGCGCTCCCCTCCCCCGCCCGTCATCCTCGAGGAGTTCCTGTGAGAACTTCGCCACCACAATGCACTGTCCTGTGTCATTTCGGTGGCAGGTGTCATATTAATGTTAATCATCTGGGACTTCTCCGTCACTCTCTCCCCATTGCTGTCCCTTTCAATTACCCCCACTTGATCTCCCTCTTTGAAGTGGGGTTTATAAGCAAATTGACAGCATCATTTAAGAATCTTTAAGAAGATTAGCTCAGCCCCATGACAAGAAGGGTGCACGTCATTGCTGCCTGGCACCCCGTCATTAATCCGCACGCAGCTCGGGTCCTGAGGCGCAGGGGGCCTGGGAGATGGCTGCCCAGCTCAGACCGGAGGCCTTTTGTTGCCGCCCATTCTCAGCAGCAATTAGGCTCCGGGAACAACAAAAGGCCTTCCCCTGAATCATGGGAGGCAAGTCCATTATGCAGAGCTGTGGTGCAGAAGCTTTCAGTTTCCTGGGAGGCGGCCCCTCCTCCCAAACCCCACTAACTTTCACAAGGAGCGTTAGGCAGCAGGCCTTGCTCTCCGGAGAGGCTCTCTTGCTGGTTTTGTCAATCAGCTTCTTGGAGTGCAGCGTCCCCTCACGCTGTCCGACGCCGCCGCCCTGCTGCAGCCTGGGTCTGCGCACGGGGCATGCGTTCCCATCCGTGTGAGCCTTGTTTTGGTGCTGGACAACCTGTCTGCACGTGGCCTTGGTATGCAGACACCATGTGCAGAACACCTGTGGGTGGGACGTGTTTCTAAACTGTCCCTGGAGGCCTGCTCTCCGGGCTCACAAGGTGAAGTGCAGGCTCGTGCAGACAACGTCGGGAAGGCCTGTTGCTAGACCACCACGTGGTGGGTGAGGCAGGGCCTTGGTGCCCAGTGAGGACACAGGTGGCATCCAACACTCACCTTGTGACTGATAAAGGTCCTTTCTACGCGTCTCCTATGGGGACACCAGGCAGACTTCTTCCCTTCTCCTTCAGCTTCCGAAGTCTCTCCTGGTTTCCCTCCTGCCGCACACAGCCCTAATGGGAGGAATGGAAATCAGGAGCATGGCTTCTGAGAAGGACAGGAAGGGCTACGCTTGCAGGGAGATAGAAAGACCCTTCCCTGGTGGCCTGGGCCGCCTGCTACCCTGGGGCTCCTGCATGAGCCATCAGGTGGGAAGAGAGATTTGAAAGTGTGGGATCTAAGGAAGAAACGAGATTGGGCCCGGGCTTGCTAGAGCGGCCGGGATCTTGTGGCCGGCCCCTTTTTACAGGGAAGGGTCTGGAAAACTGTGGGCCCTTTGCCAGGATCTCGACAGCACTGGTTCAGCTGTGGTCCTGCCTGAGGTTCTTAGGTCCCACCCCCGAGAGAGGAGAGAGGCCATCAAGACAGGCAGGAAGGAGACAAAAAGAAACCACAGCCGCGCATTTGAAAGTCCCATGATCAGAGTCACCTGGTACCTTTGCCCCCAGACCTGTTTTTCTTCCAGGCCTGTCACTCCCAAACTTCCGAGAAATCCATAAACCTTAAAGTTATTGCAAGTCCACTCTTCTATGAAAGTTGCCCTATTCTGATCAACGCCTACGTGGGCTATTAGCCTACGCAATGTATTTTTAGATCAGGTCAGACAAAGGGGGTGGGATCTCAGACACCTGTGATATAGGCACATTCCATATATCATCTTTAGCCGGACAGAGGAGACTCGGTCCACCCAAGATCCCCAGCAGGACGAGACCTCTGTGATCGTCTCGTGATCGCCGGGGGCCTTGTTCCCACGTGCCTTCCCCTGCCCACCCCACAGAGTCTCTCAAGCAAAGCCAGAGGCCCGTTCCCCCTGGCTCGGAGCCCGCGCTGCTCTCCGCGCTGCGCTGCTTCCCGGTGGCTGCTCTGCTCTCTGACCCGTCCTGAAATCCTTTTCCGCGGCGAACACCCAGAACCTGCCCAGTCTGGGTTGAGGTCCCTGACGAAGGGTTCCTTGGATCCCATCCGTGGTGCCCTGGGGTCCCAGAGGCCTTCTGAGCCACCCCTGGGGCAGGTTCTCTCCTGGGCATCCACCTGTCGGCTCGGTTTGTTCCCCCCTAGGACCCAACGCGGTTCCACAGGTCTGGACCCAGGGCAGGCGTCCACAGCCAGCTCCCTGAGCAGTTCTGGGCATCCGTGTGGCTGGTGTGTGGCTTTTGCAGTTCCTGGACAACGTGGTCTCCCAGCGTCCTGGCAGCTCGCGGGAGGTCCACCTCTCGGGTCTGTCCTGCCAGGACTGGGCGTGCCCCGCTGCAGCTCCACCCTCGGCCTCTACTGGCTTCACCTGCTGTGCCTCCCGATTTGGCTCATGGTCAGGTGCTCTTCTCAGCTTCTGTGGGGAAAAGTAGAATACGGTCCTGCCATTTGTGTGAGGGGAACTTTTGCCAGATATCCCAGTCAGTTTCCACGTTCTTTAGCATCAGCTTCATGGGTAAGTTAGTAAAATTTAGATTACCGACTCAATCTGACACAGATGTTCTAGGCCTGCAATGATGTCCTGTCCCCTGAAAAGATATGTCCAAGTCCTAAATCTGGTACCCATGCGTGTGACCTTATTTGGAAGTAGTGTGTTGCAGATGTGGTGAGTTGGGATGAGGTTGGCTGGAGGAGGGCGGGCTCCTCATCCCCCAGGACGGCGGTCCTCATAGCAAGGTGGAGGCCCGTATGATGGTGTGAAGAAGGAGGCAGAGTCTGGGGAGATGCCCCTTCAGGCCAAGGGACACCAGAGGTTCGAGACCAGGAAGGATGGGCAGGCCTTGGTGGACTCCAGCCCCCACTACGTCACCGCCGCTTCAAGCCACCCGGTGCTGTTTGGCTACGGCTGCCCTGGGAGCCAAGACCCTCTAGTGAGCACACTCCCTCCCCAGGCCGGCCCTTTGCCCAGCCCTCTCAGCCTCTGTGCCTCTGGAGGCTCCTCCTTGACACGGGCGGTGGTGCAGACGTGATGTTTGTGACGACACACACTGCTGAGCCGCCACCACTCCACATCTAGCGGGTGCTCCTCGTACCAGCGGTCTCTCCACCTTGGTCCTGTCGTGAAGGAGGGACCGAGGGCGAGCAGCCCTGAGCAGAGGGTGTTCTAGCCTGGAGGGGCTGCCGTGGTCCACTCAAGGTCTGCGTCTGCCAGCTGTGGTCTCCAGAAGCTTGCTGGACCTGTTACTTAACGGACACGATTTTTTTACCATGTACTTGTTCGGTTGTAGGTGGACATAATACCTTTGTTTTATTTTTATGTGGTGCTGAGGATGGAACCCAGGGCCTCACATGGGCCGGGCGAGCGCTCCACCACTGAGCCCCAGCCACAGCCCCTGGACGTGATGTTTGAATAGATAACATATTCAAATGATTCAAAGATTTGTAGGAAGGGAAATGCTGAGAAACCTCTTCTATTTCACTTACCCACCGGTTCCTCACACGCCTCCCCACAGCCCACAAAACCACTCATCGCTATTCATCAATGCGCATGAAAGAAGATAAACCATGTGTCCTTACGCTCCCCGCGTGATAGTTTTGGAGGAAAGGTGGCATGGCGTGCAGAGGTGGCGTCTGCTGCTCCTCCTTAAGACCCTCTGCCCTGCAGATCTCTAAACACCACGAGGACTTGCCCCACGCTTTCTGTGAGCTGCCACGTTCTGTCCTGTGGTTGCGTCACACTCTGTAACCAACCCCTGCTTCAGGACTCTTGGGTGGTTTCCTAACACCTTACTGTTACCAGAGACCCTTCTAAAAAGTCCTGCACAGGTGCAATCCTGCACAGGTGTAATCCTGCACAGGTGTAATCCTGCATGTGCAATCATGCACAGGTGCAATCCTGCACAGGTGCAATCCTGCACAGGTGTAATCATGCACAGGTGTAATCCTGCACAGGTGTGGGCCAGAGAGTAGTACAGCTGCACATTTTGGTAGATGTTATAAATTTTCCCTCTGGGGCAGCAATTTATGTCTCACCAGCAACACAAGAAAGAACAGCTCCTCAGCCTCACCGACAGGGGGCCTTATCAAAATCATACTGTGTCCATGGGTTCGATACTCCATTTATATCACTCACTGGCAGTGAGGCTGAGTACCTTTTAATATGTTAAAAGAGTCCTTTGAGGGGCTGGGGTTGTGGCTCAGCGGTAGAGCGCTCGCCTAGAACGTGCGCGGCCCAGGTTCGATCCTCAGCACCACGTACAGATAAATGAATTGTGTACAACTAAAGCAAATAAATAAGTTTTTTTTTTTTTTTTTAAAAAAAGAGTCCTTTGAGTCTTTCTTTTCTCTAAGAAATTTTTTGTTTTTCATATCATTTGTTCGATGTCTCCACTTATTAGTCTCCTTTAAAAGAACTTTTGAGAGCTGGGCGCAGTGGCGCACGCCTATCATCCCAGCACTTAGGAGGCTGTGCTCTTTTATAACATGAGCTATCGCATAAACTGTTAAAGTAACACTTTTAAAAATTCTGTTTTGTGTTCTTCTTTGTTCTTTAAAGACCATTTTGTGAGCTGGGCGCAGTGGCACATGCCTGTAATCCCAGCCCTTGGGAGGCTGAGGCAGGAGGATCACGAGTTCAAAGCCAGCCTCAGCAATGGTGAGGCACTTAGCAACTCAGTGAGACCCTGTCTCTAATATAATACAAAAAAGGGCTGGGGATGTGGCCCAGTGGTCGAGTGCCCCTGAGTTCAATCCCTGGTACCAAAAAACAAAACAAAACAAAACAAAAAAAACTTTTGAGAAGTTCTGTGATAAAAATTGCATATATTTTTATTTAACGTCATTTTTGATTTTGCGCATGTCATTTTTCAATTATTTTGTTTGCTATTTAATTTGGGCAGGTAGAATTCTTAACAGGAATTCATTCAAGTTTTTCGTCTGTTTTATGGATTCTGTGTATTGAATCGTCACCTTGAGCGTTCCTCTCTATTCCTAGGTGGCGGAGGAGCACCTCCATGTTTTCGTGATGAATTCTACGCTCATTACTCACATTTCACTCCTGAACGAAGTGTGTGGGGCAGCCTGCCCTGGCCTGAGAGCTTGCAGTTAGCCACGGTGGAGGTGGTGCAGCAGCTACACTATGGAAACGGGCAGACTTGGCAGAATCGGGGATTTCTGAAGACACTTTCCTAAGTGGTATCAGTTGTTGAGCATGCGTGAGCAGCCGGGGCCTCGGCCTGCTGCAGTTCTTGACCAAATGCCTATTTCTTCGCCACTCTAAGGACGGGAGGCAAGGAGTGGCAAGAACCCGTCAGAGGCGGGTGCTGGGAAAGGCAGCCCCCTTTCGCTGACTCCCACAGTCACCCCAGGGAGCCCACCTGGCCTCCTGGTCACGGAGGGGGCTGGGAGCTGCCCTGTCCAGGGTGTTCGCTGTGTTGCCAGCCACCTGGGGGAACGTGCGCCGGGGTGGAGGAGGCCCAGGGCACCACGGGTGGTCTGCAGTCTTCGAGTCCTGCTTTGGGGAGACCTGGGTTTTCTTCAGCCTTCTGGGAAGGAGCCAGGTGAGGATCAAGCCCAGGTGTTAACAGGTCCCGAGGCCCTGCCCTGCCCGCCAGTCCTCCAGGGAGAGCTGCCCGGTGGGGGAGCCCTTGCTTTCTCCCTCTGTTTTCCAGGCTCACTGTGACTGACTGGGGCCTCCTTATGGCTGCTTTCTTTATGTTCCGTCTACGCTGGGTTCCCCATGAGCATCCACGCAGGTGGGGCCAGGCATCCCCAGCAGGCCTCTCCTGGACTCCTGAGCCTCTCTAGCAGCGGCTCCAGGTTGAGCTGGCCTCTTAACACAGTGGCTATAAAAGTCATAAACATGGCCTTTTACTTGTAGTCACACGAAAAAGGCATTTTGCCTCTTAACATTTCCCTCTCTAAATTTTCCCTTGTCCTGCTCAACTCTTCTACCCCATTATCCACCCAAAGGGAAGCTTCTCACAGTTCTTCCCTTGAAGAAGTGGTTAGGAATGTGGAGGACGCTCCAGCATGGAGGGAGAATGGGAGGAAAAGCCTGTTTTAGTCATTTTTTTTTCCCCTGCTGTGACCAAAAGACCTGACAAGAACAATTTTAGAGGAGGAAAAAGTTTATTTGGTGCTCACAGTTTCAGAGGTTCAGTCCATAAATGGCCAACTCACTGATCTATGCCCAAGTGAGGCAGGACATCACGGCGGGAGGGTGTGGTGGAGAAGAGCAGCTCAGGCCCGACAATCAGGAAGCAGAGAGCCTGTTCCCCTCACCAGGGACAAATCGTACACCCCAAAGGCACACCCCAATGACCCACCTCCTCCAGCCACGCCCTTCTCTTTACAGTTGTCACCCACTAATCCAGTAGCTAGACTAAGGCTCTCCTGACCCTAACATCTCATCCCCAAACTCTCTTGCATTGTCCTACAGGTGAACTTCTGGAGGATGCCTCACATCTATCATATCATCAGATTTCTTCTGGGGAGGTTTGGAAGTTGTACCTTTTGGGATTTTGCAAGCTCACCTGGAGAGTGTGCGAGACACCTTGTAGGGACTTCACTGAGGGGGCGATGCCATGTCAAAGTGGCTGCTTCAAGCCTGAACCAGCATCCTGGACGCTGAGGGCCCCGGGAGCACGCAGGTGGCCTTCTATGCCCCCTTTCTTCCTGCTGCCCTCTCTGCCCAGCTAGGGACAGCTGTTCATCTACCAACCCAAATCCACGTGCCACCTGCTCTCTGAAGAACACCCTCCCTCCAGCCAGCCACCTCCCAAGGGCTGGCTCTGCCCCCAGCGGGTTCCCATAGGCCCTGCTCACCTTGCCACGCAGGGGACACACCCACACATCACCTTCCCTGTCACTGGAGCTTGAGCTTCTGGAGGGGCACGTGGGGTACCCCTAACCAAAGTTCACCCATTGAATTCTTGCCGAGGGCCCTGGATACAGCCAGGGGGGAAAGAAATCCCTTTAGCGCAAAGCCTGTGCGTTTACTTAGAACATTCAGGTGACCCTGGTGAAATCATGTTCCGCTCTCCCAGTGCTTCCCTCCCCCGCCTTTCAAGCCCTTTTCTTCTAGGGATCTTGGTAAAGAAAGGCGTTTCCCATGGATGAGTCTGTATTTACTTCCTATTGTCACGCTAAAAACTCACCACAAACTTGCTGACTTACCACCGCACAAATGTGCATCCTACAGTCCTGGATTGCGAGGTCCAACCACGATCTCACTGGATCAAACTCAAGGCGTCAGCAGGACCGGCTCCTTCTGGAGGCTCTGGTGGAGAAGGCATTTCCTGGCCATTTCCAGCCTCTGAGGCTGCCCGTGGTCTTTGGTCACGGGATCTGTTATGGTTTGGATGCGAGGTACCCCGCAAAACCCCCGCGTTAATGCAGGAATGTTTGGAGGTGAAATGATTGGATTGTGATGGACAGACTGGGCCGTGGTATGAGCAGGATAGAGCAGTTGGGTCACTGGGGGCCAGCCCTGGAAGGTGCATCTTCTCTGAGCCCCTTCCCCACTTCCTCTCTCTTTACTTCCTGGCCACCAGGAGCTGAGAAATCTTCCCTCTGCCATGTCCTTCCATGGGAACCCAAATGAACGCTCCCTTCTCTAAGTTGTTCTTGTCAGGTGTTTTGGTCACAGTGACAGGACTGCCCGAGTCAAGACCCAGGCGTGCACCTGGCCCAGAGCTCTGGAGATGCGCCCTGCAGGCGTCTGGTTCTCAGATGGAAAAGTGTTGAATGACGGCCTCAAAACACATAAAGGAAGAATGAAGTGGACAGACGCTTTCTTATAAAAAAAAATCCCAACTGGTTTTCGTCTTTAGTCTCTGTTCCTTCCTTTTGACTATTGCATGACAAATTAAAAATCTGCATAGGAAGCAAACATGAACAAAAAGTCAGCTTTTCTTATCACATACATGCAATTCCTATACTGGCAAATACGTGTGAGTGATTTTGTGCTGGTACAAATGACAAAGGTCACATAGTGGAGAGGACATTTCCATCCTTCTTGGTGTTCTGTACTGGGAAAACTTCCTGGAATCTCGGATACTCTACCGTTCATGCACTTTGGACCATTTTGGTCACGACACCTGGTTTTCTTAGGCTGTCCTGTGGGCCTCTGATGGACAGTCTGCAGGTGGAATCTGCTGAAATACTGAAATCTCAGGCCACTTGCTGCAGAACGTGGCGGCACAGTTCATCAGTTGTCAGACGGAGATGTCAGAGCGCATTGCTTCTGTTGGACGGTCCTGCCGTCCTCTGCCTCTTTGGTGCTGGCCCTCCCTGCGGAACCCAGAGCTCCTCTAGTCTGCACCGTTGTCCAGGTCACCCTGCCAGTGCTGGTAGGCAGGGCACACCATCCTTTCCTCTGCTGCTCTTTAGAGCAGGGGCACTGTGCAGTAGAATGAGAAGTGTCCCTTGTCAACACGAGCCAGCTGCTTGCCCACTGGGGCCTCCCCTGTGTGCTCACAGAGGAAGAGGACTGCCTGCCCCCTCCTGTGACCAATCAAATGGGTCTTGGTCACAAAGACACGGAGCCCTTTACTAGGGATGACTGCCCAGACCACCTGGCTCTGTCTGCTTTCCTGACAGCACCCAGAGGCAACCCGCTGCAGGGACGAGGCGCAGCCAGTAGGGCAGAGGGGCATGCTGTCCCCACCGCCTGGACACCACACTTGTGATGACGCCTTACACCTGTTTTTCTTTTAAATGGCAGGAACATTACAAAGTTGGAATCTCTTTACTCGACAGGTGAAAGGGGACCTCGCGAGGTGAACCTGTAAAAATAGGCCAGTCGGCACACGGCGGCTCAGTGCTCGGTGCAGAGGGGAGACGGGAGGGCGGAAGACCGCGTGTGGCTCGCAGGAGGCCATGGAGTAGCGGACAGAGCAAAGTCCACGAAGCAACAGCGTGATGGAAGGCAACGCCCCCAGAGGGACCAGTCCCCAAGAAAGGAGCACGTCCAGGAGGCTCAGGAGCTTGGAGGACGTGGGGAAGGGCCGAGGGTGGGGGCGAGCCAGCCCTGGCTGGAAGATGAAGGCCAGAGTTGTCAGGGGAAAGAGGACGCCCCAGTAAGGGCCCCAGAAAAACCAGCTCAAGGGGAGGTTAAACAGGACCTCGATGCAAGTGTCCAAGTGTCGGAAGTTGGGCTTGTGGGAAGGTGCAGCCAACATTTAGGAAGAAAGCCTGCCCTTTCCCACTCAGCTCCTAAAGATGCTCTCAGAGGCTTGCCACACGTTTATTCCTTGAGTCATTCATTTCCCGACGTGACCCAACTGTCCTCTGAGGGCTGGAGGCTGGGCTCTGAGCTGGAATGTGGAGGTGTTCACCTGGAGGGCACTGGCTAGGCTGGGAAGAAGGGCGGTTGTCTTGCAGAACTCTGGCTTCCTGGGAGGGTGGGGAGGAGCAGCAGGAGCAGCCAGGTGAGGGTGGGAGCATCCAGGTGAGGGTGGGAGCAGCCCCAGGTGAGGGAGGGAGTAGCCAGGTGAGGGTGGGAGAAGCCCCAGGTGAGGGTGGGAGCATCCAGGTGAGGGTGGGAGCAGCCCCAGGTGAGGGTGGGAGCATCCAGGTGAGGGTGGGAGCAGCTCCAGGTGAGGGTGGAAGCAGCCCCAGGTGAGGGTGGGAGCAGCCCCAGGTGAGGGTGGAAGCAGCCCCAGGTGAGGGTGGGAGCAGCCAGGTGAGGATGGAAGCATCCAGGTGAGGGAGGGAGAAGCCCCAGATGAGGGTGGGAGCAGCCAGGTGAGGGAGGGAGAAGACAGGTGAGGGAGGGAGAAGACAGGTGAGGGAGGGAGAAGACAGGTGAGGGTGGGAGCAGCCAGGTGAGGGAGGGAGAAGCCCCAGATGAGGGTGGGAGCATCCAGGTGAGGGAAGGAGAAGCCCCAGATGAGGGTGGGAGCAGCCAGGTGAGGGAAGGAGAAGCCCCAGATGAGGGTGGGAGCAGCCAGGTGAGGGAGGGAGAAGCCCCAGATGAGGGAGGGAGCAGCCAGGTGAGGGAGGGAGAAGCCCCAGGTGAGGGAGGGAGAAGCCCCAGGTGAGGGTGGGAGCAGCCAGGTGAGGGTGGGAGCAGCCAGGTGAGGGGAGGTGGAAGCAGCCAGGTGGGAGCAGCCAGGTGAGGGGGGAAGCCAGGTGAGGGTGGGAGCAGCCAGGTGTGTGGGGTGGGAGCAGCCAGGTGAGGGAGGGAGAAGACAGGTGAGGGTTGGAGCAGCCCAGGTGAGGGTGGAGCAGCCAGGTGAGGGAGGGGGAGCATCCAGGTGAGGGAGGGAGAAGACAGGTGAGGGTGGGAGCAGCCCCAGGTGAGGGTGGGAGCAGCCAGGTGAGGGAGGGAGCATCCAGGTGAGGAGGGAGAAGACAGGTGAGGGTGGGAGCAGCCAGGTGAGGGAGGGAGCATCCAGGTGAGGGAGGGAGCAGCCCCAGGTGAGGGTGGGAGCAGCCAGGTGAGGGTGGGAGCATCCAGGTGAGGGAGGAGAAGAGGTGAGGGTGGGAGCACAGGTGAGGGTGGGAGCAGCCCCAGGTGAGGGAGGGAGCAGCCCCAGGTGAGGGTGGGAGCAGCAGCCCCAGGTGAGGGTGGGAGCAGCCAGGTGAGGGAGGGAGCAGCCCCAGGTGAGGGAGGGAGCAGCCCCAGGTGAGGGAGGGAGCAGCCCCAGGTGAGGGTGGGAGCAGCCAGGTGAGGGAGGGAGCAGCCAGGTGAGGGGAGGTGGGAGCAGCCCCAGGTGAGGGATGGGAGCAGCCCCAGGTGAGGGAGGGTGGGAGCCCAGGTGAGGGGGGGAGGTGAGGGTGGGAGCAGCCCCAGGTGAGGGTGGGAGCAGCCCCAGGTGAGGGTGGGAGCAGCCCCAGGTGAGGGTGGGAGCAGCCCCAGGTGAGGGTGGGAGCAGCCAGGTGAGGGAGGGAGCATCCAGGTGAGGGGGTGGGAGCAGCCCCAGGTGAGGGTGGGAGCAGCCAGGTGAGGGAGGGAGCATCCAGGTGAGGGAGGGAGGAGAGGGTGGGAGCCCCAGGTGAGGTGAGCAGCCAGGTGAGGGAGGGAGCATCCCCAGGTGAGGGAGGGAGAAGACAGGTGAGGGTGGGAGCAGCCCCAGGTGAGGGAGGGAGCAGCCCCAGGTGAGGGTGGGAGCAGCCCCAGGTGAGGGTGGGGCAGCCAGTGAGGGAGGGAGCATCCAGGTGAGGGAGGGAGAAGACAGGTGAGGGTGGGAGCAGCCCCAGGTGAGGGTGGGAGCAGCCAGGTGAGGGAGGGAGCATCCAGACAGGAGGAGAAGACAGGTGGAGAGCAGCCCAGGTGAGGTGAGGGCATCCCAGGAAGACAGGTGAGGGTGGGAGCAGCCCCAGGTGAGGGAGGGAGCAGCCCCAGGTGAGGGTGGGAGCCCCAGGTGAGGGAGGGGAGCAGCCAGGTGAGGGAGGGAGCAGCCAGGTGAGGGAGGGAGCAGCCCCAGGTGAGGATGGGAGCAGCCCCAGGTGAGGGAGGGAGCATCCCCAGGTGAGGGAGGGAGAAGACAGGTGAGGGTGGGAGCATCCCCAGGTGAGGGTGGGAGCAGCCCCAGGTGAGGGTGGGAGCAGCCCCAGGTGAGGGGTGAGCAGCCAGGGTGAGGTGAGTGTGAGAGCAGCCCCAGGTGAGGGAGGGAGCAGCCAGGTGAGGGAGGGAGCAGCCCCAGGTGAGGGTGGGAGCAGCCCCAGGTGAGGGAGGGAGCAGCCCCAGGTGAGGGAGGGAGCAGCCCCAGGTGAGGGTGGGAGCAGCCCCAGGTGAGGGTGGGAGCAGCCCCAGGTGAGGGTGGGAGCAGCCCCAGGTGAGGGAGGGAGCAGCCCCAGGTGAGGGAGGGAGCAGCCCCAGGTGAGGGTGGGAGCAGCCCCAGGTGAGGGTGGGAGCAGCCCCAGGTGAGGGAGGGAGCAGCCCCCAGGTGAGGGAGGGAGAGCAGCCCCAGGTGAGGGAGGGAGCAGCCCCAGGTGAGGGAGGGAGCAGCCCCAGGTGAGGGTGAGGGAGGGGGAGCAGCTCCAGGTGAGGGAGGGAGCAGCCCCAGGTGAGGGTGGGAGCAGCCCCAGGTGAGGGAGGGAGCATCCAGGTGAGGGAGGGAGCAGCCCCAGGTGAGGGTGGGAGCAGCCCCAGGTGAGGGTGGGAGCAGCTCCAGGTGAGGGAGGGAGCAGCCCCAGGGTGCAGCTCCAGGGGAGGGAGCAGCCCCAGGTGAGGGAGGGAGCAGCCCCAGGTGAGGGTGGGAGCATCCAGGTGAGGGAGGGAGCAGCCAGGTGAGGGTGGGAGCAGCTCCAGGTGAGGGTGGGAGCAGCCCTAGGTGAGGGTGGGAGCATCCAGGTGAGGGAGGGAGCAGCCAGGTGAGGGAGGGAGCAGCCCCAGGTGAGGGTGGGAGCAGCCCCAGGTGAGGGTGGGAGCAGCCCCAGGTGAGGGTGGGAGCAGCCATCCAGGTGAGGGAGGGAGCAGCCAGGTGAGGGAGGGAGCAGCTCCAGGTGAGGGAGGGAGCAGCCCAGGTGAGGGTGGGAGCAGCCCAGGTGAGGGTGGGAGCATCCATGTGAGGGAGGGAGCAGCAGCATCCAGGTGAGGGTGGGAGCAGCTCCAGGTGAGGGTGGGAGCAGCAGGTGAGGGAGGGAGCATCACCAGGTGAGGGAGGGAGCAGCCCCAGGTGAGGGAGGGAGCAGCCCAGGTGAGGGAGGGAGCAGCCATCCAGGTGAGGGAGGGAGCAGCCAGGTGAGGGTGGGAGCAGCCCCAGGTGAGGGAGGGAGCAGCCCCAGGTGAGGGAGGGAGCAGCAGCCCCAGGTGAGGGTGGGAGCAGCCCCAGGTGAGGGTGGGAGCAGCCCCAGGTGAGGGTGGGAGCAGCCCCAGGTGAGGGGAGGGTGGGAGCAGCCCCCAGGTGAGGGAGGGAGCATCCAGGTGAGGGAGGGAGCAGCCCCAGGTGAGGGAGGGAGCAGCCCCAGGTGAGGGTAGGAGATACCAGGTGGGAGGCAGCATCCAGGTGAGGGAGGGAGCAGCCCAGGTGAGGGTGGGAGCAGCCCCAGGTGAGGGAGGGAGCAGCCCCAGGTGAGGGAGGAGCAGCCAGGTGAATGAGGGAGGGAGCAGCCCCAGGTGAGGGAGGGAGCAGCTCCAGGTGAGGGAGGGAGCAGCCCCAGGTGAGGGAGGGAGCAGCCCCAGGTGAGGGAGGGAGCATCCAGGTGAGGGAGGGAGCAGCCCCAGGTGAGGGAGGGAGCAGCCCCAGGTGAGGGTATGGGGAGGGAGCAGCCCCAGGTGAGGGAGGGAGCAGCCCCAGGTGAGGGAGGGAGCAGCCCCAGGTGAGGGAGGGAGCAGCCCCAGGTGAGGGAGGGGAGCAGCCCCAGGTGAGGGAGGGAGCAGCCCCAGGTGAGGGAGGGAGCAGCCCCAGGTGAGGGAGGGAGCAGCCCCAGGTGAGGGAGGGAGCAGCCCCAGGTGAGGGTGGGAGCAGCCCCAGGTGAGGGGAGGGAGCAGCCCCAGGTGAGGGAGGGAGCAGCCCCAGGTGAGGGTGGGAGCAGCCCCAGGTGAGGGAGGGAGCAGCAGCCCCAGGTGAGGGATGGGAGCAGCCCCAGGTGAGGGAGGGAGCAGCCCCAGGTGAGGGTGGGAGCAGCCCCAGGTGAGGGAGGGAGCAGCCCCAGGTGAGGGTGGGAGAGCCCAGGTGAGGGAGGGAGCAGCCCCAGGTGAGGGAGGGAGCAGCCCCAGGTGAGCATCCAGGTGGGAGCAGCCCCAGGTGAGGGAGGGAGCAGCCCCAGGTGAGGGAGGGAGCAGCCCCAGGTGAGGGAGGGAGCAGCCCCAGGTGAGGGAGGGAGCAGCCCCAGGTGAGGGAGGGAGCAGCCCCAGGTGAGGGAGGGGAGCAGCCCCAGGTGAGGGAGGGAGCAGCAGCCCCAGGTGAGGGAGGGAGGGCCCCAGGTGAGGGTGGGAGCAGCCCCAGGTGAGGGAGGGAGCAGCCCCAGGTGAGGGAGGGAGCAGCCCCAGGTGAGGGAGGGAGCAGCCCCAGGTGAGGGGTGGGAGCAGCCCCAGGTGAGGGAGGGAGCAGCCCCAGGTGAGGGAGGGAGCAGCCCCAGGTGAGGGAGGGAGCAGCCCCAGGTGAGGGAGGGAGCAGCCCCAGGTGAGGGAGGGAGCAGCCCAGGTGAGGGAGGGAGCAGCCCCAGGTGAGGGGGGAGCAGCCCCAGGTGAGGGAGGGAGCAGCCCCAGGTGAGGGTGGGAGCAGCCCCAGGTGAGGGATGGGAGCAGCCCCAGGTGAGGGAGGGAGCAGCCCCAGGTGAGGGTGGGAGCAGCCCCAGGTGAGGGAGGGAGCAGCCAGGTGAGGGAGGGAGCAGCCCCAGGTGAGGGTGGGAGCAGCCCCAGGGTGAGGGTGGGAGCAGCCAGGTGAGGGAGGGAGCAGCCAGGTGAGGGTGGGAGCAGCCCCAGGTGAGTGGTGGGAGCAGCCCCAGGTGAGGGTGGGAGCAGCCAGGTGAGGGAGGGAGCAGCCAGGTGAGGGAGGGAGCAGCCCCAGGTGAGGGTGGGAGCAGCCAGGTGAGGGAGGGAGCAGCCCCAGGTGAGGGTGGGAGCAGCCAGGTGAGGGAGGGAGCAGCCCCAGGTGAGGGAGGGAGCAGCCAGGTGAGGGAGGGAGCAGCCCCAGGTGAGGGTGGGAGCAGCCCCAGGTGAGGGAGGGAGCAGCCCCAGGTGAGGGAGGGAGCAGCCCCAGGTGAGGGAGGGAGCAGCCCCAGGTGAGGGAGGGAGCAGCCCCAGGTGAGGGTGGGAGCAGCCCCAGGTGAGGGAGGGAGCAGCCCCAGGTGAGGGAGGGAGCAGCCCCAGGTGAGGAGGTGAGTGGGAGCAGCCCCAGGTGAGGGAGGGAGCAGCCCCAGGTGAGGGAGGGAGCAGCCCCAGGTGAGGGAGGGAGCAGCCCCAGGTGAGGGTGGGAGCAGCCCCAGGTGAGGGAGGGAGCAGCCCCAGGTGAGGGGAGGGAGCAGCCCCAGGTGAGGTGAGGGAGCAGCCCCAGGTGAGGGTGGGAGCAGCCCAGGTGAGGGTGAGGGAGGGTGAGGTGAGGGAGGGAGCAGCCCCAGGTGAGGGTGGAGGGGTGAGGGAGGGAGCAGCCCAGGTGAGGGAGGGAGCAGCTCCAGGTGAGGGAGGGAGCAGCCCCAGGTGAGGGAGGGAGCAGCCCAGGTGAGGGAGGGAGCAGCCCCAGGTGAGGGAGGGAGCAGCCCCAGGTGAGGGAGGGAGCAGCCCCAGGTGAGGGTGGGAGCAGCCCCAGGTGAGGGAGGGAGCAGCCCCAGGTGAGGGTGGGAGCAGCCCCAGGTGAGGGAGGGAGGCAGCAGCCCCAGGTGAGGGTGGGAGCAGCCCCAGGTGAGGGAGGGAGCAGCCCCAGGTGAGGGTGGGAGCAGCCCCAGGTGAGGGGGGGAGCAGCCCCAGGTGAGGGAGGGAGCAGCCCCAGGTGAGGGGTGGGAGCAGCCCCAGGTGAGGGTGGGAGCAGCCCCAGGTGAGGGTGAGGGAGGGAGCAGCCCCAGGTGAGGGTGGGAGCAGCCCCAGGTGAGGGAGGGAGCAGCCCCAGGTGAGGGAGGGAGCAGCCCCAGGTGAGGGAGGGAGCAGCCCCAGGTGAGGGTGGGAGCAGCCCCAGGTGAGGGAGGGAGCTAGCCCCAGGTGAGGGTGGGAGCAGCCCCAGGTGAGGGTGGGAGCAGCCCCAGGTGAGGGTGGGAGCAGCCCCAGGTGAGGGAGGGAGCAGCCCCAGGTGAGGGAGAAGCGCCCCAGGTGAGGGTGGGAGCAGCCCCAGGTGAGGGAGGGAGCAGCCCCAGGTGAGGGAGGGAGCAGCCCCAGGTGAGGGTGGGAGCAGCCCCAGGTGAGGGAGGGAGCAGCCCCAGGTGAGGGAGGGAGCAGCCCCAGGTGAGGGAGGGGAGCCCCAGGTGAGGGAGGGAGCAGCCCCAGGTGAGGGTGGGAGCAGCCCCAGGTGAGGGGTGGGAGCATCCAGGTGAGGGAGGAGCAGCCCCAGGTGAGGGAGGGAGCAGCCCCAGGTGAGGGAGGGAGCAGCCCCAGGTGAGGGTGGGAGCAGCCCCAGGTGAGGGAGGGAGCAGCCCCAGGTGAGGGAGGGAGCAGCTCCAGGTGAGGGAGGGAGCAGCCCCAGGTGAGGGTGGGAGCAGCCCAGGTGAGGGTGGGAGCAGCCAGGTGAGGGAGGGAGCAGCCCCAGGTGAGGGAGGGAGCAGCCCCAGGTGATGGTGGGAGCATCCAGGTGAGGGTGGGAGCAGCCCCAGGTGAGGGTGGGAGCAGCCCTAGGTGAGGGTGGGAGCATCCAGGTGAGGGAGGGAGCAGCCCCAGGTGAGGGAGGGAGCAGCCCCAGGTGAGGGAGGGAGCAGCTCCAGGTGAGGGAGGGAGCAGCCCCAGGTGAGGGAGGGAGCAGCTCCAGGTGAGGGTGGGAGCAGCCCAGGTGAGGGTGGGAGCAGCCAGGTGAGGAGCAGCCCCAGGTGAGGGTGGGAGCAGCTCCAGGTGAGGGAGGGAGCAGCCAGGTGAGGGAGGGAGCAGCCCCAGGTGAGGGTGGGAGCAGCCCCAGGTGAGGGTGGGAGCAGCTCCAGGTGAGGGAGGGAGCAGCCAGGTGAGGGAGGGAGCAGCCCCAGGTGAGGGTGGGAGCATCCAGGTGAGGGTGGGAGCAGCTCCAGGTGAGGGTGGGAGCAGCCAGGTGAGGGAGGGAGCAGCCCCAGGTGAGGGAGGGAGCAGCTCCAGGTGAGGGAGGGAGCAGCCCCAGGTGAGGGTGGGAGCATCCAGGTGAGGGTGGGAGCAGCCAGGTGAGGGAGGGAGCAGCTCCAGGTGAGGGTGGGAGCAGCTCCAGGTGAGGGTGGGAGCAGCCAGGTGAGGGAGGGAGCAGCCCCAGGTGAGGGAGGGAGCAGCCCCAGGTGAGGGTGGGAGCAGCTCCAGGTGAGGGTGGGAGCAGCCCCAGGTGAGGGAGGGAGCAGCCCCAGGTGAGGGTGGGAGCAGCTCCAGGTGAGGGTGGGAGCAGCCAGGTGAGGGAGGGAGCAGCCCCAGGTGAGGGAGGGAGCAGCTCCAGGTGAGGGAGGGAGCAGCCCCAGGTGAGGGAGGGAGCAGCCCCAGGTGAGTGTGGGAGCAGCTCCAGGTGAGGGTGGGAGCAGCCCAGGTGAGGGAGGGAGCAGCCCCAGGTGAGGGAGGGAGCAGCTCCAGGTGAGGGAGGGAGCAGCCCCAGGTGAGGGAGGGAGCAGCTCCAGGTGAGGGAGGGAGCAGCCCCAGGTGAGGGTGGGAGCAGCCCTAGGTGAGGGTGGCAGCATCCAGGTGAGGGAGGGAGCAGCTCCAGGTGAGGGTGGGAGCAGCCCTAGGTGAGGGTGGGAGCATCCAGGTGAGGAGGGAGCAGCCCCAGGTGAGGGTGGGAGCAGCCCTAGGTGAGGGTGGGAGCATCCAGGTGAGGGAGGGAGCAGCTCCAGGTGAGGGTGGGAGCAGCCCTAGGTGAGGGTGGGAGCATCCAGGTGAGGGTGGGAGCAGCTCCAGGTGAGGGTGGGAGCAGCCCCAGGTGAGGGAGGGAGCAGCTCCAGGTGAGGGTGGGAGCATCCAGGTGAGGGTGGGAGCAGCCCCAGGTGAGGGTGGGAGCATCCCCAGGTGAGGTTGGGAGCATCCAGGTGAGGGAGGGAGCAGCTCCAGGTGAGGGAGGGAGCAGCCCCAGGTGAGGGTGGGAGCAGCCCCAGGTGAGGGTGGGAGCAGCCCCAGGTGAGGGAGGGAGCAGCCCCAGGTGAGGGAGGGAGCAGCCCCAGGTGAGGGAGGGAGCAGCCCCAGGTGAGGGTGGGAGCAGCCCCAGGTGAGGGAGGGAGCAGCCCCAGGTGAGGGAGGGAGCAGCTCCAGGTGAGGGAGGGAGCAGCCCCAGGTGAGGGTGGGAGCATCCCCAGGTGAGGGTGGGAGCATCCAGGTGAGGGAGGGAGCAGCCCCAGGTGAGGGAGGGAGCAGCTCCAGGTGAGGGAGGGAGCAGGCAGGTGAGGGAGGGAGCATCCCCAGGTGAGGGTGGGAGCATCCAGGTGAGGGAGGGAGCAGCCCCAGGTGAGGGAGGGAGCAGCCCCAGGTGAGGGAGGGAGCAGCCCCAGGTGAGGGAGGGAGCAGCCCCAGGTGAGGGTGGGAGCAGCCCCAGGTGAGGGTGGGAGCAGCCCCAGGTGAGGGTGGGAGCAGCCCCAGGTGAGGGAGAAGCCCCAGGTGAGTGTGGGAGCAGCCAGGTGAGGGTGGGAGCAGCCAGGTGAGGGCGGGAGCAGCCAGGTGAGGGAAGCAAGACCCAACTGAGGTAGGATGATGCGGAGGAGGAGGCCTCTTCTGCCTGAGGGGTGCCAGGGGCCAAGGCCGTGGCAATCTGGGGCAGTGCAAACACTTTCAGGCTGCCCTGGGGCAGGGTCCAAAGCCAGTGCATCGGGATTCCACCGGCACTTTGTCCACGTGCCCAGCACAATGCCGCCTCTGAGGTGTGAAGGGGGCCCTGGCACATGCATTTGAACAAACCTTCTCTCGTGACTTTGGTGTGAGCCCTGGGTTAGAAAGTGAAGGTCGGGCCTAGGGCCACCAGGTGGGGCTTGAGAATACAGGCTGGCTCAGCCTCTGCGTGGCTCCGAGATGTGTCCACAGTTCCCTAAGACGCCATTGTACAGGGGACACAGCTGAACGCCACCCTGAGTGTGGCTTGGACCTGAGTCAGGTGGAAGTGAGGTGTGCGATTCCAGAGGTAAAGCGGGATGAGGGCCTCGACCCCCTGGGTCCTCCCTCAGCAGGAAGCTAGGTGCCACGCCCTGAGGACCCGGAGGAGCCCTCTCTGAGACCAAGAGGCAGGAACTGAGGCGTCCAGCCAAGAGCCTGGGATGGAGCTGGAGCCAAAGCTTTGGCTCAGGTCACCTTCAGAGGACTGCACCCCACCCTCCTGCCCTGCACACCACCCTCCTGCCCTCACCCCACTCTCCTGGCCTCACCCCATCCCCCTTCCCTGTACCCCATCCCCCTTCCCTGCACCCATCCCCCTGCCCTGCACCCCATCCCCCATCCCTGCACCCATCCCCTTCTCTGCACCCCATCCCCCATCCCTGCACCCCACCCTCCTGCCCTGCACCCATCCCCCTGCCCTGCACCCCATCCCCCTTCCCTGCACCTCATCCCCCTGCCCAGTTACCCCATCCCCCATTCCTGCACCCCATCCCCCTGCCCTGCACCCATCCCCCTCCCTGCACCCCATCCCCCTGCCCTGCACCCCACCCCCCTCCCTGCACCCCATCCCCCCCTGCCCTGCACCCCATCCCCCATCCCTGCACCCCTCATCCCCCATCCCTGCACCCCATCCCCCATCCCTGCACCCCATCCCCCTTCCCTGCACCTCACCCTCCTGCCCTCATACCATCCCCCTTCTCTGCACCCCATCCCCCTTCCCTGCACCCCATCCCCCTGCCCTGCACCCATCCCCCTGCCCTGCACCCCATCCCCCTTCCCTGCACCTCATCCCCCTGCCCTCCCCACACCCCCTCCCTCACCCCATCCCCCTGCCCTCACCCCATCCCCCATCCCTGCACCCCATCCCCTTCCCTGCACCTCATCCCCCTGCCCTGCACTCCATCCCCCTGCCCTGCACCCCATCCCCCTTCTCTGCACCCCATCCCCCATCCCTGCACCCCACCCTCCTGCCCTGCACCCATCCCCCTGCCCTGCACCCCATCCCCCTTCCCGGCACCTCATCCCCCTGCCCAGTACCCCATCCCCCATCCCTGCACCCCATCCCCCTGCCCTGCACCCCACCCTCCTGCCCTGCACCCATCCCCCTTCCCTGCACCCCATCCCCCTTCCCTGCACCCCATCCCCCTGCCCTGCACCCCATCCCCCTGCCCTGCACCCTATCCCCCTGCCCTGCACCCCATCCCCCTGCCCTCACCCCACCCTCCTGCCCTCATCCCATCCCCCTGCCCTGCACCCCACCCTCCTGCCCTGCACCCCATCCCCCTTCTCTGCACCCCATCCCCTTCTCTGCACCCCATCCCCCTTCCCTGCACTCCATCCCCCTGCCCTGCACCCATCCCCCTGCCCTGAACCCCATCCCCTTCTCTGCACCCCATCTCCCTGCCCTGCACCCCATCCCCCTGCCTTTGCCCCATCCCGCTGCCCTGAACCCCATCCCCCTTCCCTGCACCCCATCTCCCTGCCCTGCACCCCATCCCCCTGCCTTTGCCCCATCCCCCTGCCCTGCACCCTATCCCCCTGCTCTGCACCCCATCCCCCTGCCCTCACCCCACCCTCCTGCCCTGCACCCCATCCCCCTGCCTTTGCCCCATCCCGCTGCCCTGAACCCCATCCCCCTGCCCTGCACCCCACCCTCCTGCCCTGCACCCCCCTCCTCCTCCCTGTGCCCCGTCTGTCCTTTCTTATCTGAGACTAGAGCCTGAACAACCCAAGGCCCGCACCCATCACCTTGCCAGCAGGAACTCTCCCTGGAATGTCCCTGGCCACTTGTCCCCTAGGTGGCAGCACCACTCCATGTAAAGTGGGCACAGTACGCTGGCTGCCAAGTCCATGCCCTTCCCAGGGAGAGCTCTGCAGGGAGGTGAGGCCCGGTCATTGCCCTGGTCGGCCCGTTCCTGGTCCTCTTGTGGCTCTGTCCGTCCGCCAGTGCCCGCTGGCCACACATGCGCGTGCGCGCACACACACACACACACACACACACACACACATCCACTCACTCTTCCACAGTCACACCCACACCCACACCCACAAGTTCACTGGTCTGCAAACGCACACACAGACACTCTTGCACACTGGTACACACGCCCTCGCACGCACTGCCACACAGTGACGCACTCCTTCTCACGCCCTGCCACTCAGCCACACTCACGCCTGCCTCGTCACGCTCAGGCTGGGCGCGCTGCCCTGGCTCAGCCCCGGAGTGCGCTGCTGTCTGCGCCTCCTGCGGGGCTGGAGGACAGGGGCCTCCCCAGACCTCAGGCTCCAGCCTGTCCAGAGCAGAGGGCGCTGACAGGAGCTGCTGCCCTTGTCTGTAGTAGGCTCCTGTGTCCCTGCTGCCCCTGGTGGCCCTGACCTTCGTAGCAGCGACACCTCTGTGGTGACTCACCAGCGTCCCCAGGGAGTAAGCCGGGCTGCAGAAATGCCAACAACTCAATCGGGGCCCTTGGCGCCACACAGAGCTGTGACTGCCAGAGCTTGTGACCTGGACTTAGTGACCTGGGCTCCTCCTGGACAGAGCCCTCACAGCTGAGCCTCGGAGGCTGTCGGTCCTGTACCAAAATGACCCCGCAGTGCAGGGCGGATGGAGGAGCGCAGGGACAGGAAGTGAGTGCAAACCCTCCGTACCTTTGGGGTGCCCCTGAGTGTGCTGGAGCCTCCGGGACCTTGGCCAGGCCTCACCGCTGTCCAGTGACAGGTTCTGAGCCACTATCCTCATTGGAAACCCAAGGTCATAGCACTTACCATCTTAGTCCCCAGGCTGTGGCAAGCTACAAACTGGTGGCTCGGAATAAAGGAAGTTTATTTCCTCGTAGCGTTGGAGGCTGGAAGTCCCAAGTCCAGGTGCGGCAGGGCCACACACCCTCCGAGGCTGCGGGTCAGCTGCCCTGGCTCCTCCAGCCCCTGAGCTGCCAGCAGGCCTCGGCTGGCGCTGCCCCATCCAGTCCCTGCCTGTGTCCACATCCGTCTTCTTACGAGGACCTCAGCCACTGACTGCAGCCCAGGAGTTCCACAGGACCCCGGTTCATACGTCCGTGAACGCTGTCTCTCCAAGTCACGCCACGTTTGTAGGTCCCCGGATCAGGACCTGAACACACCGTTTTGGAGATACAGCTGGCAATGCTTCCTGGGCAGCTCCCGAGGCCACCCGAGCTTCCGCTTGGTCTTACTGCAACGAAGAACAGAGATGACGGGGAAAGTCAGGCGGGGCGCCGGTGGGCTGAGCACGGCTGGAGCGGGGTTTGGGGTGGTCCTCAGCCCTCCGCTCATTTTCAGATTTCAGGCCTGGGAGTCCTGTCCAGAGTCTGCTCAGTTCTAATTTCCCAGAGGCCCTCGGAGACGTGGCCTTCTTCTGTGATGGCCTGAGGCCCCTGGAGACGGGCGTGAGCCAGAGCAGTCTCCTTCTTCTTGGGGGCCTGCTTTCCTGTTGCTGTGTCCCCTCCCACCGCAGTCTGCACCGCAAGGTGGGCCTTGGAACTGACCTTGCTCAGAGGGCTACCCCCGGGCCTCCGCGGGGTGTGTGGTCAGCAATCCTGCCCCAGGGCGGAGACAGCCCCCAGAGGCTGCATGGCCTTCTTGAAGACACCCCTTGTCCTCATGGAGGAGCCTTCACCTGATACGCCCAGCCCCACCCTGCTGCCAGGCACGGGCATGCCGCTCATCCCGTGATGGCCGGCGTCTTTGTGACCTCGAGGGCCTGAGCAAACAGGCCTCCCACCAGCCTCCAGCCTCCTTGTCTCCTTGGAAGCCTGGCGTCTCTACACTTTGTCTTCACCTGGGTCTTTCACGGACGCTGTCACTCATGTGGCCTACTTGTGGGGTCCTGTAGGATACCACGGCCAGAGCCACGAGTCCACCCACCAACACAAACACCCTGCGTCAATGACTGTGCGCTCTTCTCTAAAATGCTGGCCTGGCCATGGGAAGAGCAGGCGGCAATGAGCAGTGCCCTACAGCTAAGGGTCCCTGTGTGACCGGGCAGGGGTCCACGGAGTTTCCTCCAAGGGAGAGATGGGACCTCAACTCAATCCAGGGGCGGTGCGGCCATTCTTTTTTTTATTTTTGGTGCTGGGTATTGAACTCAGGGGAACTCGACCACTGGGCCACATCCACATCCCCAGCCCTTTTTTTTTTTTTTTTTTTTTTTGTATTTTATTTGAGACAGGGTCTTACTGAGTTGCTAAGTGCTTCGCCATTGCTGAGGCTGGCTTTGAACTCACACTCCTCCTGCCTCAGCCTCCCAAGTGCTGGGATTACAGGTGTGCGCCACCACACCCAGTGGCCATTCTTTTTTTTTTTTTTTTTAATATTTATTTATTTGCTTTAGTTGTGCATAATGTGTTTATTTGTATGTGGTGCTGAGGATCGAACCCGGGCCGTGCACGTGCTAGGCGAGCGCTCCACCGCTGAGCCACAATCCCAGCCCCTCCAGCGGCCATTCTTGACATACACCACTGGGAGGAATTTCACGACACTTTGAAAGCAAGGCACGAGCCGAGACTGACTAAAGGACCGCAAAGCAAAGGCGTGTGCACCCCAAGGGCAGGGTGCAGCTGCCCCTCACCCCTCAGAGAAGACAGGCACCCCGCCCGAGTTGAGCTCCGACTCTACGCAGGACTTTCCTGGGAAGAAATGTGCAGGTTCCCAGGCAAGCCCTTGTGAGAATCAATTCCCATGTCAATCACGTGAGATTTGGGGTTCAGAATGTTTCTTCCTCGTCAAGCAGTGCAGCCATAAATCAGTCGTGGGCACAGTGTGCAGGTCTCTGAATCTGCTGACATTTAAATGGATGATGTTTTTGTTCCGGTTGGTCTGGCGCGAGCAGGCACCGGAGGTCTCCTTCATCCAGCTAACGAGACAGGCAGGGCTGGCCTGCTCACTGGCCTGGGACTCCACCTAGTTGGGCCTCTTTGCTCTTCTTATTGTTCATGAGAGGGACCGTGGATCTCACCAGGACCTGAGGCTGGCTCTCAGGACAGAGCACCAGTGCGTTACCTACTCTGGTGGTGTTAGCCAGTCCACCCCACCCAGCTCAGGGGCCTGTGAAGTGTGATCCAGGCAGGACCTGCCCCCCAGTCCACCCTGCTCAGACGGGCGGTGGTCCACACGCAGCCTCTCACCAAGCTGCCGGGCACGTGGGGGCACTTGATAAGCGTCAGCTGCTCATTCTGGACGGCCAGAGAGCAGCCCGTGGAACCCAGCCACAGAGAAGCTGGATTCAGGGAGCACTTTCAATTCCTCGCTGAGTCTAGGAAAGTCACGAGACCTCCCCCCACATCCGTCACTGCACCTCTGAAATGGGATCGTGACAGTGCCCGCACGGTGGCACAGGCTGCAGGGAGAGGAAAGGTGCGTGGGTATTATTCAGGGTCAGTTCCACTGAAAGTCGTCTGATCTCACAGATGGAGGAGGCCTCGTGCGCTGAGCCCTGGGCCCCCGGGACACCGAGGTGCTGGCTTAGAGAAGAAGTGAAGAAAGATCCTGCGAGTGACTTCAAGGTTAGAGCGAGCTTGTCCCTGAACCTGGACACGGGCCCTAAATTCCGGTGACTCACTCCTCTTGGTTGAGTGTCAAGGGAGCCTTGTGCCTCTTTTGCATGGAGTTACTTTGGGTCAGTTGCCTCCAGCTGCCCTTGGGGAGTGTCCAGGAGAGCAAAGGCCATGGCAGGCTATGTCCTGGGCAAGCGGACGGGCACTGCCTTGTCCCTCCCGCCCTGTGGCTCCTGTGGTCTCAAATGTGACATACAAGAAGTGTAAACATGCTGGAACACGGTAGCATCTAATCCCGTAATGACCGTGGTTGGCAGGCCCGAGACGAAGCTGAAGGGCGCACCACGTGACGGTTCCTGCCGTGTCGTGGGACAGGGTCTCACAAAATAACCTGGGCGCTGTGTGTCAGGATGCGGGTCCCCAGGGTGGTCGTCACGTCTTCTGTGTTGTTAAAAACGTGGGCGGGAAATCCATGAACGGTATATAAATGCCAGAGGCCAAGTGGCATGGGTGCCACCCTCTGAGAAGAGATGGGATCAGGTTGGCAGCTTTGAGAGAGTGGCTGTGGCCTGGGCACCTACCAAGTGGCCTGTCTCCTGCTCCTGGCAGGGCACGGCCGAGACCCCGAGGTGGGGACTCCATCAGGCACATCCCAGTCTGCACCCACCTGGCTCCCAGAGGTCAGTGCTGTCACCTCCTCCTGAGGTCACATACGCCATTGAACTCAGGTGTTTAACCACCAGGAGTCCTGAGGCAGCGGAAGGCAGCTCAAGTTTAACACCTGGTCTGTTAAAACATCAGTTTGAAAACATAAAAAGTTGCTCAAAATGAGTTCAAGCCATTCCAAAGTCCCAGTATTCCTTTTCTAGGAATTTATTCTGTGGTACAGTCATACGCACGTGCAGATACACGGTCATGGGTTCCTCTAAACATGGAAATGACGTAGAAGTCTGCTCATAGAGCAATGTTTAAGTCGTCATACAGACACACGCATGCACATGTGCACACACACACATACACACAATGAAAGTGTAAGCTTCCTAAGTTGAAGTCCAAATGCTAAAACAATGAGGTAGAATTGTGTCTCCTGCTCTCTGAAGATGCCCAGGTGAGCTGTTAGGGGATGAGGCAAGTGACAGAACAGCATGCAGCGCGGAGTCCTGCTCCCATTTGTCACCGGAGGTAGCCCATGTTTGCATGACTTGGAAGCTGTGTCTGGACACGTATATGCATTTATTTAGCAAGTTAAAAACTACCTCCTGATAACAAAGAAAAGTTTAAAAGTAGTTGAGAAAGAATCACAGCCAACCCTTGGGTGACTGCTGCTGCCACCGTCTCAGACCACAGGACACTCATTTTCTCCTGCCTGACAGCCATGAAACACAGCATGAGTTTTTTTTTTTTTTTTTTTTTTTTTTTTGTACCGGGGATTGAACTCAGGGGCACTCGACCACTGGGTCACATCCCCAGCCCTTTTTGTATTTTATTTAGAGACAGGGTCTCACTGAGTTGCTAAGTGCCTCGCCATTGCTGAGGCTGGCTTTGAACTTGCGATCCTCCTGCCTCAGCCTCCCAAGTGCTGGGATTACAGGTGTGTGCCACCGCGCCCGGCTCAGCATGAGGTTTTTAAGGTGCTTGAAGATGGTCAGTGGTCTCCAGAGCCTTGATTCCCAGACGAAGAGCTTAATCTCGCCATCAAATGTGGTCTTAGATCACCGTAGTCACCTGACGTTCTGTGGGATGGCTGCAGGGGCTCTGCAGGTAGGTGCTTGAAGATGGTCAGTGGTCTCCCATATCCCGTCCCTGCACCCCATATCCCTGCCCTGGGGAAACATGCAGGGACCAGGCACAAGGGAAGGGGGATGGGGGGTGAAGGGCAGCGGGATGGGTGCAGGGCAGGGCCCTGGGGAAACATGCGGGGACCAGGCACAAGGCTTGTCGGGGCCCAACATGGCGGGCGGTGGGCAGACGTCCCGGTGAAACAGCACCCACGAGGGCCCTCAGCTCGGGACTTGGAGACACGAGAAGGAAGGACGGAGGCACCGAGGGCCCTCTGGGTGGGCTGTGTCCTGGCTCCTCAGCTGCACTGGCACAGGAGAGCGTCCTCAGGCAGCCCCAGGCCCTGGGGCTGGCGGGCCCCTAGGCACCAGTGGCTGGGACAGTTGTTCTTGCCGCTGCCTGTTCTGCCTTTGGACTTGACGTTGCCCTTTCTTAGTTTCTGTGTTGGTTATTTATCGTTCACGATCCATCACCCTGATCAGCAGCTCACAGCAATGGTCTCACGCTGACGAGGGGCGGGACCCGGGGGCCTGCCTCAGCGGCCTGGACTCAGGGCTCCTCGTGGGCCTCCGAGGGCTTGGCTGGGCCCCCCGGGGCTGCGGGCCAGGACGTGGCCTTTTTATAGACCTACTTGAGTGTCCTCGCGTAGCAGGTGGCTTCCCCTTTCTAGGCCTCTGGGCTGGCTCTCACGTGGCCTGCTGCTCTTGGAGCGTCCACTCCCTGTGCCAGAGCCGCCCTTCCTCAGGTGGCTGAGTGGTGTCCAGGGTAGGGTGTCCCAGGGCGTGTCGGGAGTCCACCGGCGGAAGGACATCTGGGCTGCTGTCTGTGGCGAGCTGCTATGATCAGAGCTGCTGTGGACACTCCCTGGAGGCCTTTTCAGAGAAGGGATGTTTGCTTCGGAGAGTGGGTCAAGCTGTTGTGACCTTTTAAAAAGTGCCACACTGTCATGCAGAACAGGGCTGTGGCCTTTTGGAGACCCACTAGAATGCAGGGCAGCTCCAATCCCACCACATCCTTGCCAGGGTCTGGTGTGGTCAGTCTTTTTGATTTGAGACATTGTAGGAAATGTGGCGTGCTGTCTCGTGTGATTTAACAGGCATTTCCTGACGTCTCGGTGCGCTGAGCGCGTTTTCATGGATTCAAGCTTGCCATCTTATTTTATTTGGTGGAATGAATTTTCAAAAATCTTGTCCCCTTTTTAAAAATCTATTTTTCCTTCTTCTTGAATTAGAAGTTTCTCCTTACAGCTGTCTATACCTCCAGATAAAGTCTTTTATCAGGAGTGTGATCCTGCAGTGATTCTCTCCCAGTCTGTTTTGTCTTTCTGCTCTCAAAATGTTTTTCATTTTGATGCTTTTCTATCTGCTCCTCATCTCTACGTCTTCCCACTGGCCAGTGTCCCCATGGTACTCCGGCAGTGTCTCTTTTGCCACGTGGTCACATGGTCTGTTCCCTAACGGTCGTTTCTTTCCAGCCTTGCCAATCTCATTGTCCACTGTAATGGCCACTAGGAGTACTGTCCTGCTTGGTGTCGATGCAAATATGGGTGTCTCTCTGATGGCCACCCTCTGTCCTTCCTCCCAGTCAGGTTTCCTGTCTCGGTGCCCTGGGAGTGTCTTCATTTGCGTGTGAGTCCCCTACAGAGAGCTTCAAGAAGTGGGAACGATGCTTTCTTGAACTGTCCGTGTGCACGCGTGATGTGTGTGTGGGCACGGAGGGTAGGCGCTGAGGAGGGTTCGTGTGGTCTGATATCATCGCACCTCCCGGCACACAGCGCCTTGGTCCCGGAGGCACAGGTCTAATTAGATCTTGTTGGACTCGGGCAGATGGGTGCGGCAGGAGCTGTGCAGTGGTCTGTGGTTGCCCAGAGCCTCGCGTGTTCCTGAAGGTACACTGAAGCCCCCGGCCACTCCTAGGGGAGCTCTGGCCTCTGCCGGCTCCGTGCTCGACAAAGCTGGTTTTTCAACTCAATCCTTAGTGCTTGGCCAGGAGGAGCGACAGTGGGTAATACATGAATGTGTTCCTTCAGATTTTCGGACGCAGACAGATTCAACAGGTGCGGGAGGGGCCTGGGTGTCTGCACCCCCCACCCCACCCTGGGTTTCTACAGAGGAGGGTGGCAGGACCACACCTTGAGCCAGAGTGGCTCCCGGGACGGTAGCTGTGAAGGTGGCCCCTCAGCTGTCAGCCGTAGGCTGGTGAGGCAGGCCACACCTGGGTGTCGCGGGGCTGTGGGGTCACCAGGCTGACCATCAATTAACCCCTGCTGTGTTCACAGGGTCCTCTGCCCACTCAGGAGACTGTTCCGCGTGGCACCCAAGGGCGTGACGCGTTCGTGTGTCTTCTGAGGGGCTGCCCTGCCCCGTGGAGTGAGAGGCTGCTCAGAGCCGACTTCCCCGCGCACAGCACGCCCTCTGGGAGACAGGTCCCCTCTGGCTCCCGCTGAGCCCGGACGAGGGAGGCACGCTGCTGCTGCTTTTTTTTTTTTTTTTTTTTTTTTTTTTTATTCATGCAGCTTCCAATTTAATTCGTCCTTTCTTTTTGTTTATTTAATTATTTATTTACTTATTCATCATGCACAAGGATAGCATCTTTTTACATACAACTGCTTGTATACAAAGTATATAAGCACCATTCAGATCTTCAATCATGCATTTAGGATAATTGGTTGGGATATCAAGTGTCCCCAGAGACTCGTGTGTCTGGTCTGGCCCCCGGGGCAGCAGTGTGTTCCAGGGTGGGGCTCTGGGAAGGGGTCTGTCATGAGGCCTGTGAACACAGCAGGGGTTAACTGATGGAGTCCTTATCTGAGGGCAGTGCTGGGAGGTGAAGGAGGCTGCAGGAGCTGGGAGGCTGCAGGAGCAGGTCTTCGGTACTTATGGGTCTCCGGCCCCTCCCTCCCTCCCGCCTCTCTGGACGTGAGGTGAGCAGTTCTCCTCCACCCCTCTCAGCCTTGGCTCTTCCTCATCACAGGCCCAGAGCAGGGAGCAGCGTCTCCTGGACTAAACCTCTGCAACTGGGACCGGAATAAATCGTGCCTCCTCTGAGCTGTTTTTTAGGTATTTTGTTACAGTGACACAAAGCTGATACACTTTTTGTTTGTTTGGTACAGGGGACTGAAGCCATAGGCACTTTACCACTGAGCCACATCCCCAGCCCTTTTTTATTTTCCATTGAGAGACAGGGTCTGACTAAGTTGCTTAGGGCCTCACTAAGTTGCTGAGGCTGGCCTTAAACTAACAATCCTCCTGCCTCGGCCTCCCAAACCACTGAGATTACAGGCGTGTGCAGCATGCCTGGCTTCACTTGGTCGTATTTCTCATTAGTATCTTGAGACTCAGAACCCGCGCTCTGTGCAATACATCATTTCAAACAGTAAGCAGATTTTATAAGGCCTGGCTCTTTTCCTGCCACGGCTTTCCTAGAGTAAAATCGCTATCTGTTTAAGTCACTTTCTTAGACTGTATTGTTTCCAGTGCCAATCTTAAGTCCAGACAGAAATCCCCGAATCATTTGGAGCTGAAATGACAGGGAACTCCCACACTCACCGTTTGGGGAGATTCTCCAGACCACTGTCACATTCTCCGTGTCCTCCCTTCCCCAGTTCCTGTTGAGATGTCTCCTGTCGGGCCATGAGGAGCGCCTGAGTCTCAGAACTGTATGGGGACAATGACCAGAAGGCACAAACCAGAGGATGCTAAATCAAAGTAAAAATGGGCCATACCAGCAGCATTTGTCAAGGACAAGGGTTAAGTCACTGGGACCTCACTGCTGGGGATGTGGACAGCGCTTGACCGCCCGGAGGGTTTGCAGAAGAGGGGATCCTTGTCCTCTGTCTTCCTGGCACAAGGGTCTTCTCGAAAGAGTGGACTTGGGGGAAGGGTCACAGGTTGACCCCAGTTCCAAGGCGCCTCCCACACATCTTAGAGCTCTGAACATACGGCTGGTCGCCCGGCCCCAAGGCAGAGCAGAGAGAAGGCACCAGTGGCAGAAGGGGCTGCCCACAGGGGCAGGCTGTTGGCATCGGCTCCCAGCACTGGGGGTCTGCACCTGGCAGAGGAGGACAGGTGTGGAGGGAGCCACTGTCCCTGCCGCCGGCGTAGGGCCCAGCAGCACTGGCCTGCGCCCAGGGTGGGGACCCCGCAGCCCCAGCAGTGTGCCTGCTTTGATAGTTCCAGACCACGCCGGTCAGCTCCAAAGGTTCTGACCAGTGTGCTCCTGCTGCAGGGGCATCGCTGAGAGTGGACCCCGGGGAGGGAGCCCTGTCCTGTGGGGCTGAGCCTCCGTTGCTGGCTCCGGCTGGCCCGTGGGCTCAGCTCACAGCTCTGTAGCCCTGAGCAGTAGCGGGGTGTGCGGGGAGGGCAGGAGGCAGGGCAGGAGGCCTAGGCCTGAGACAGAGCCGCTCTGGTCACCTAGGAGCCCGGAGCGCAACTGGGGTCTCAAGGCCCGCGGCCCCCAGCCAGCCGTGGTGGTTCCCTGGGCACTGAGACTGCAGGCACTGCCTGGGCTTCCCTGGGCCTCCCTGGGCCTCCCTGGGCACTGCCTGGGCCTCCCTGGGCCTCCCTGGGCACTGCCTGGGCCTCCCTGGGCCTCCCTGGGCACTGCCTGGGCCTCCCTGGGCCTCCCTGGGCCCTCCCTGGGCCTCCCTGGGAGCTTCCTGGGCCGCCTGGGCCTCCCTGGGCACTCCCCGGGCCTCCTTAGGTGCTCCCTGGGTCTCCCTGGGTGCTCCCTGGGCCCCTGAACCTCCCTGCGCCTCCCTGGTACTCCCTGGGCACTCCTGGGCCTCCCTGGGCAGTCCCTGGGCCCCCTGGGTGCTCCCTGGGCACTCCCTGGGCGCTCCCTGGGCACTCCCTGGGCGCTCCCTGGGCACTCCCTGGGCACTCCCTGGGCACTCCCTGGGCACTCCTGGGCCTCCCTGGGCACTCCCTGGGCCCCCTGGGCACTCCCTGGGCAATCCCTGGGCACTCCTGGGCCTCCATGGGCACTCCCTGGGCACCATGGGCACTCCCTGGGCACTCCCTGGGCCTCCCTGGGCAGCTCCCTGCACTCCCTGGGCACTCCCTGGGCACTCCCTGGGCACTCCCTGGGCACTCCCTGGGTGCTCCCTGGGCACGCCCTGGGGCTCCCTGGGCACTCCCTGGGCACTCCCTGGGCACTCCCTGGGCGCTCCCTGGGCACTCCCTGGGCGCTCCCTGGGCACTCCCTGGGCACTCCCTGGGTGCTCCCTGGGCACTCCCTGGGCGCTCCCTGGGCACTCCCCCTGGGCACTCCCTGGGTGCTCCCTGGGCACTCCTGGGCCTCTCCCTGGGCACTCCCTGGCCCCCCTGGGCACTCCCTGGGCAATCCCTGGGCACTCCTGGGGGCCTCCATGGGCACTCCCTGGGCACCATGGGCACTCCCTGGGCACTGGGCGCTCCCTGGGCCTCCCTGGGCACTGCCTGGGCACTCCCTGGGCCCTCCCTGGGCCCCCTGGGCACTCCCTGGGCACTCCCTGGGCACTTGCTGGGCCTCCTTTGGCACTCCCTGGGCGCTCCCTGGGCGCTCCCTGGCACTCCCTGGGCACTCCCTGGGCGCTCCCTGGTACTCCCTGAGTGCTCCCTGGGCGCTCCCTGGGCACTCACTGGTCGCTCCCTGGCCCTCCCTGGGCGCTCCCTGGCCCTCCCTGGGCGCTCCCTGGCCCTCCCTGGGCGCTCCCTGGGTGCTCCCTGGGCGCTCCCTGGTCCTCCCTGGGCCTCCCTGGTCCTCCCTGGGCCCTCCCTGGGTGCTCCCTGGGCCCTCCCTGGGCGCTCCCTGGGCTCCCTGGGCCCTCCCTGGGTGCTCCCTGGGCCCTCCCTGGTGCTCCCTGGGCACTCCCTGGGCACTCCCTGGTACTCCTCCCTGGGCGCTCCCTGGGCACTCCCTGGGTGCTCCCTGGGCGCTCCCTGGGCCTCCCTGGGCACTCCCTGGTACTCCCTGGGTGCTCCCTGGGGCACTCCCTGCTCCCTGGGCACTCCCTGGGCGCTCCCTGGGCACTCCCTGGGCACTCCCTGGTACTCCCTGGGCGCTCCTTGGGCACTCCCTGGGCGCTCCCTGGGCGCTCCCTGGGCACTCCCTGGGCGCAGTCCCTGGGCCTCCCTGGGCACTCCCTGGGCGCTCCCTGGGCACTCCCTGGGTACTCCCTGGGCGCTCCCTGGGCACTCCCTGGGCACTCCCTGGGCCTCCCTGGGCGCTCCCTGGGCACTCCCTGGGTACTCCCTGGGCACTCCCTGGGCGCTCCCTGGGCACTCCCTGGGCACTCCCTGGGTACTCCCTGGGCACTCCCTGGGCGCTCCCTGGGCCTCCCTGGGCCTCCTGGGCACTCCCTGGGCACTCCCTGGGCACTCCCTGGGCGCTCCCTGGTACTCCCTGGGCACTCCCTGGGCAGTCCCTGGGCCTCCCTGGGCACTCCCTGGTACTCCCTGGGCACTCCCTGGGCGCTCCCTGGGCACTCCCTGGGCAGTCCCTGGGCCTCCCTGGGCACTCCCTGGGCAGTCCCTGGGCCTCCTTGGGCACTCCCTGGTACTCCCTGGGCGCTCCCTGGGCACTCCCTGGCCCTCCCTGGGCACTCCTTGGGCATTCCCTGGTACTCCCTGGGTGATCCCTGGGCCTCCCTGGGCACTCCTTGGGCACTCCCTGATACTCCCTGGGCGCTCCCTGGGCACTCCCTGGGTGCTCCCTGGGCACTCCCTGGGCGCTCCCTGGCCTTCCCTGGCCCTCCCTGGCACTCCTGGCCCTCCCCAGCCCTCCCTGGGCACTCCCTGGCCCTCCCTGGCACTCCCGGCCCTCCCTGGGTGCTCACTCTGCCCTCCCTGGGGGCGCTCCCTGGGCGCTCCCTGGGCACTCCCTGGGCACTCCCTGGCCCTCCCTGGCACTCCCTGGGTGCTCAGCCAGGGTGCGTTTGACGCTCAGCTTCTGGAGGCTGAGGTCTGGACCAAGGTCAGCAGGGCATTTCCCCCGCGGCCCCTCCGTGGATGGCAGGTGGCTGTCCCCTGGGGTCTTCTCGTGGCGTCCCTCTGCACCTTTCTCCTGAGTTCCTCTTCTTAAGGACAGGGGACCACCTGCTGTCCCCACCAGGGCCAGCAAGCCGCCAGGCTCACGGGAGCGCCGCTGTGAAGCCCACCTCTCGGCAGCCTCGCTCTGCGCCACGGGCCGGCACTCCAACACGGGAATTTGGAGGGGACACATGGAGCCATGACACTCCCAGGTCGTCACCATCGTCACTGACACTCAGCAAGCACACACTGAGTGCTGTCCGTCGGTGTCAGGGGCCTTGTCCCTGAACAAGCCAGTTGTGAGGGGCGAGAGGGTGGGAGCGCAGGGTGCCGCCGGGCCAGCGAGGTGCGTCACCAGCTCCTGCTGGTGAGGAGGCGAGTGTGGAGAAGAGTGGGGCTCTCCCATGGTGACGGCCACTTGGCGGAGAGCCAGCACAGCCTGGTCACCTGCCCTGTGGCCGTGCTCATCCTGGGGCTGGATGGCAAGGGGACCTTGCAGCTTGCTGGTCCCGGGTGGCACTGAGTGGGCTGAGTGCTGCGAGCGCCGTGGGTTCTGCCGTCAGCCGGGGCTGCGAGTGACCGTCTGTCGAGCGTGGGGTCAGCTCTGCCGGAGGCGGGGTGACGTCCTTTGCTCTCTGGCTCTGCAGTCCCCTCACAGCTCTTGCGCCCTGCTGCACGGTCTCCCGTCACAGCACAGCGCTCCGTCAGTGGGTCAGTGGTCACCTTTAAACACAGGGTCCTGGAGCATCAGGGAGCCGTGAAGAGCGCGGGGCGCGCCCTGCGTGTCTGTCAGCAGTGGCCACCCAGGTGGGTGACACAGGAACTGGCGCTGGGCGTGCAGCTCAGTGGTTTGGCATTTGCTGAGCACGCACAAGCCTCGGGCTTGGTCCTCAGCACGAGGAAACAGAAGACTGTGCCGCTGCCGGCACCCCAGGCCCACCTCCAGCACACCAGGCCCTGTTCACTGCCCCAACGCTGCCTGTCTACCTCCACGGGCACCCACTCACCTGTCCCTCTCCTTCCCCTGGTCCAGGTGTCACTTAAAGGCCACCACACAATGGCATCTTTGTGTCTGGCTGCTTTCAGGTCATACATTGTTGGGTATGTTGACAGTTGGATCCTTTTCATGCCTGTGTAGTATTCTGTTGTATGGATGTGTTTGCTTGTCGGTCACCATCCAAGACTTCGGCTTAGTCACTTTCCAGTTGGAGGCTATTACACATAAAGCCACTGTAGGCATGGCATCCTTAAAAAAAAAATGCATGTCTCCCTCGGGGCTGGTTTTCTCACTGTACCGCCAGGAAAGCCGCGCCTCCTTCCCAGCCTCCAGACATATTAGAGGCCAGGACCTCATGACTTTCCTTCTCTGCCTCTTTTCTAGCTGCATTCTCAGGGAACACCACTCTGTTCCCTTGCTTGTCCCCCAACTGCCCCAGAGGCCAGTGTGATGGGGACATTTGATTCTGTGCCCAGCCCCTCACAGCAAGATCACCATGATGCTTCAGGAAGCCCTAGGGCGGGTGTCGATAGTGCTCCCTTGTCACAGACAAGTGACAGCCTTGGAGCAGCAGCAGGGCCCAGACCCTCACCTGGCAGGTGTCAAGCGGGAAGGCCCAGGCGGCCCCCTGGGGGCTGCCGGCCTGTTTTTTGTAGGCTGAGCTGTCCTCTGTGTGCTGTTAATTCTCCACAGTTTTAGGGTTTGCCTTTATGCTTAACAAGTTGGTGTCTGTGGACTAAGTGTGTATGTGTGCATGTGTGTGTACGTGTGTGTGCACACATGTGGTGCGGCACAAACACACCTGCACGTGTTTACATCAGTGAAAGGCCCAGCTGTCCTGCAGGTCCGGAGCAGAGACCCCGGCCAGTCGCAGGTCCGGGCCTGCCCTCGGTGGCTCCACCGCTCAGGTGAAATGCCCCCTGTCCCCACGATGAGGGGTTACTGGACTGGGTTTTGATGTGGGGAAGGGCAGGTCCCCTCACCTCCTCTTCCTTAACTCAGAATGTCGCGGCTGCTGGGTCCTCACACCTCCATGTGCACTTTGCAATTAGCTTGCTAAATTCCACGAAAAATTAATTTGCATTTTAATTAGAATTGGATTAATTCCATGAATTAATTTGTGCAAGATCTGATGCCATTCCAATATTGAGTCTTCCTAACTATACATCTGACACGTGTCCTTATTTAGTCAGGTTTTTGTTTAAATGCCTTTTAACATAGTTTGAAAATTGCTTCCAATACAGTCTTGTACATGTTTCCTGCATTTATTCTTAAAAATTTTACCTTTTGTTACCTTATGCACAGGACCTTTTTAAAATTGAATTTCAGTTGCTGCTGGTATATGGAAATATAAAGGACTTTTTGGTCACATGTCAATGTAACCTTACCAAACTCTCTTGTTGATTTCAATGATTTCCTTATAGATTGCTTATTTTAATGACAAATATCATTTGTGAATAAACATGTTTCTTATTTTTTCACTTCTAAAATTTACATCCTTTATTTATTTTTCATATCTTATTTGGACTTTTTCTTATCTTATTTGGACTTTCCAGAAAAATTTCTATTACAAGAGGTAGAGCTAGACATCAATGAACTATTGTGGAGACCCCCCCCCCACTCCTGAGATCATACATGTCTCCCATTTTAATACGTTGAGTGGTGAATGATCTAAGTGGATTTTCTAACACAAAATTTATCCTGCATTTCTGAAATAAATGAATGTGGCATTTTGGGGCATTACAGGATTGGTTTGCTACCATTTTGATTAGAATTCTTTTTTTAAAAAAAAAAAAACAATATTAATGTTTTTTCTCATTGTATCAAGAATATATTATTAAAACCTGACTTGAGGAGAGTTTTTTGCATAGGATAAAGTTATTGATTTACTAAACATTTGGTATAATTTACTCAAAAATCCACATGAAATGATTTCTCTTTTTTTTTTGTAGAAATACTTTTATGACTAATGCGTATCTTTAATGATTCCATGATAATTCAGTTTTACTTCTTCTTAAGCCAGTTTTGGTGATATATATATTTCTATGGATTTGTTACTTTTTTCCTGTCTTTGGCTATGTTGGCATAGACTGCTTGCTTATAACTTAACGGGACTATCTCTTTCATCTCTAATTATGCCTTCTTTCTTTCTTTAGTTTTTGGTACTGGGGATTGAACTCAGGGGCACTCGACCACTGGGCCACATCCCCAGCCCTTTTTTGTATTTTATTAGAGACAGGGTCTCACTGAGTTGCTAAGTGCCTCGCCATTGCTGAGGCTGGCTTTGAACTTGCGATCCTCCTGCCTCAGCCTCCCAAGTGCTGGGATTACAGGTGTGCGCCACTATGCCGGGCACTAATTATGCCTTCTTTTCACATCTAATCTCATTTATTTTTGCCTTCTTTCTAGTTGACCAATTTTGCCAAAGTTCTGTCACTTTTATCTTTTAATTTTGTCTCTTAAATTTGATCCCCTCCATCCTGTATACATAAATATGTCTTTCATTTATTTCCATTTTTCCTGTCATTGCATTCTGTCCACTTGGTTTAGATTTTTTGTCTCTTCCTCACTTCTTCATCTGGTTGCTTAGCTAATTTCTTTTTAACCTCTCTTTAATACGTTCTAAGATTCATGAGTATCTCTACCGGGGTCTCTCACTACGTACTGTGCGTCAGACAGCCATGACTGTCGCGATCTCTCAGCCCTCAGTGTTTTCTGTCACTGACTCTCGACATGTGAGTTATTTAGGAGTGTTATAATTTGTCCTTGGTGTCTGAATGTGGAAAGAATGTGACCTACAGAACACAGATTCCTCCCAACGTGCTCACCGGCTGGTGTGTGGACAACATCCATGCAGATGTTATGCAAGGCATCAAATGCCTTGCCTCTTTCGAAGGCAGCCCTCTTTGTGATGTTCATTAGATCAGGCTTTTCCTGTTCCTTGTCCCGATGCCTTGCCTGTTTGGGTGCTTGCTATTAAGTACTTCTTATTACTGTCCTGAACTCAGGCTTACTTTCACGCAGATTTTTGAAGATCCATTTCTGCTGGTCGGGTTTCTACCTGTGCTTGAGGAGTCAGTGCTGTCTGCTTGCTTTGTTTTCTAAGCATGCTCCTGCCTGGCTACTGAAGATCTTCTCCGTGTCTTAGTGGCCTGTTAGGAACACGTCTTCATACGCTGCTTGGAGCTCATGGGGTTTCTGAATATGAAGATTGGTGTCTTTTATTGATTCTAGAAAATTTCCCTTCACTATTTGAATATTGATTCTCTCACATATATTTATACTCTTTCTAGAGCTCTAATGGAATGCATACTAGACAATCTTTAAGTCTCTCCACCTCTCTCTCATGTTTTCTATACTTTTGTCTCTATTAACTACATCATGCATAATTTGTGGAGATTTGCTTTCTCGATGAATGCTTTTCTTTGGCGGTATGTCAAATTGGCTATTTTTTTTTTTAACTTAGCCTTTGGTGGAATGTATCTATAAAACCTACCCAAAGCTGGTGTTTTCTTTGTGGGACTAAGTTAATACCCCTAATCGGGAGATGACAATTCAGACACTTTTTACTTCTTCTTGAGTCAGTTCTGACGATCGCACTCCTCCGGAGATCTGTCATACCCTCCAGCTGTTCTTTGTCACACGGAGCACACTGGGCTTTCTGTTCTGCAGGCTAGCACTGTCTTCAAATGTCCCCTCAGTCTTCCATGTCACGGCTCACCATTCTGTCAACAAATTGGATGCCATGGAGTAGATGGAAGTTTTTATAATGATAATAATAGTTGACTTATTTAATAAAAAGTTTATCTACATTTTGGGAACTAGGAACAAAAGCACTCATGATTTATTGTGACATAACTCCTACCTCGATTTGTATATTTTATCATTTTTTCTGCATGTGTGATTCTTTAAATAGTTATTGCATTGTTTTAAAAATGATTTTGCCTGTGATTAGCATGTTAATAAGCAGTATTAGGAATGGAAGGAAGGACTTTTCCTTCTAATGGAGACGTTAGTTCCACACTGGAAATGTAAGATCCCAAGAGACACAAGCAAACCTCAAGTCAGGGCCCGGTATTGTCTCGTCCCGGGACGGGGCTGACCTTCCAATGCAAAGCCCCCACGGTGCTTGATGACCTGTAGCCCAAGTAGCTGCCAAAGCCACCGTCAGGTAAGTCGCCCAAGCTCGGGCCATGGGGGCAGGACACGCGTGGGTGAGGCGGCCGCGACTCCCTGGAAGCTCGGCACAGTGGGCAGGACACGCGTGGGTGAGGCGGCCGTGACTCCCCCTGGAAGCTCGGCACAGTGGGCAGGACACGTGTGGGTGAGGCGGCCGCGACTCCCCCTGGAAGCTCGGCACAGTGCCCCGTCCGGATGTGGCAGCCCCGAGCAGCATCTCCAGTTTTCACCCGGCGCCTGTGCCCAGCACCGTGTGGCCCGTGGGTATGTCATTCTTGGTGACTGTGAAAGAGGACGACACCGCCCAGTGTCATGCTCTGGGAAGGTGACGTGGGCAGTGATGTCAAATGCCGAAGCCCCTCCTCGGGGAGGTAGAAATCTAGGTTGCAGGTATGCAGCGCACTGGGACCAAAGGGGCTAAAAGGAGGGTGCCACCTCCTCCCAAGACAAGGCACGGTCCCTCTGGGCTGCCAGTGAGGAGGGTAACATGGCATGAGGGGCCGCTCCGCAGGCCCGAGGAAGCCCACTCTGCTCTCTGGTCTGAGGGAAGGAAGTTCGCAGGTCACGTCAGACTCTCCCGCAGGCCGTGGTGGGGCGCCTTCTCCTCTGCTTCCCAGGCTCCTTCAGGGGAGAGGAACTATTTGTCCACGTGGAAGGTTTGTTCTGGAAACTTGTCCAAGTTTGCTAGTACCACGTCAACAGTCCCTCAGGAGCCCCGTCCTCCCAAGAGGCACTGAATGCAGGTGGCAGGTGCGTGGATGTCCCTGTGGATGACTGTGCTTCCTCAGAGTGTCCCAGCGCTTCTGTGGACAAACCCAGAGAGCGACCTTGGAGAGCATGGGCCAGGGCCCTAGGTGGCAGCACACTCTGCATTAACCAGCTCCGGGAAGTGCCTGGCCACTTTGTCCTCAGGTGCCTGAGTGAGTTTCTATCTGAAGTCCACTGTGATTTAAAACAAGCATTTGAAAGCTTACATTTTTTTCTTATGTTATTGCTATGTCCTATGCCATAATGTATCCGGGTTTTAAAAATAGACACTAGGCCTGCCCTAAACATTTTTTTTTTTTGTGGTACCGGGGATTGAACTCAGGGGCACTCGTCCACTGGGTCGCATCCCCAGCCCTTTTTTTTTTTTTTTTTTTTTTGTATTTTATTTAGAGACAGGGTCTCACTGAGTTGCTAAGTGCCTCACCATTGCTGAGGCTGGCTTTGAACTCGCGATCCTCCTGCCTCAGCCTCCCAAAGTGCTGGGATTACAGGCGTGCGCCACCGCGCCCGGCTCCCTAAACATTTTTGAGTAAAGGAACAGAGACTTCACCCGGCAGAGCTCCTAAGCTAATCTCAGGCCACCAGAATTCCCTCTGCCCATTGCCTGTGGCCTTGGCATGAGGGCCATGAAATCCTTTGCTAAGCTGGAGTTAAAATCCAGCTGGATTTCAGCTCATCCTGTCGGGGCTAGCACCTGCTACTTTTCAGAGTCAGCCTCCTACTTGAGGGCATTATTTTAAATTGTTTGCCGGGACTGAAAACCCCAGCAGCTGTCCTGGGCGAGTGCTGTGTGAATCCCGCCTCTGAACACAGGCGGGGGTTCTGGGGAGGTGTCCACATGCTGGTCTGCAGTCCTTCTGTGCTGCCGGTGGCCGCAGGGCACCTTGCCAACGGGCTGACATTGGTGTTTTGAGGCCTCTGGAAGTGAACGCTGTCTCTGCATGCAGGACGCTGAGGTCTCTCTGGCTCACGCTGCCAGAGAGCAGGACTCTGACTCTCCTCCCAGCTCCTGTGACCAGTCCCCTCGCTGCCAGGAGGCCCAGGCCGCGGGGAGCCGTAGGGGGTGTTTTAGAAAGACCCCTTGAGTCAGTTGTGCTGGTGTTGTCCTCCCCACAGGCCACCTGGGAGGGACGGGGAGCTGCTTTTCTACAGAGCTTGCTGCAGGAACAGTCAGTTGGTGAAGCTTAATAAAAAGTGGCTTCGTTTGTTTACTTTCTTAAAAGGCAAATTAAGTGTTCTAGTCATCATGAATTTAGACGAAGCGCCAGGAGCAAAGGCCATGCTAAAATTTAATAAAACGATACCTTGGTGGGGCAGCACGACCAGGGAGAGAGGAGAGGAGGGGGCGGCAGGGGGAAGCGCAGGCAGGGCCAAATGCAGAGGCAGAGTGGGGCTGATGGGCGGACACAGGCCGGTGGGTGGGGACTCTGGTGTCCAGTCTACCCGGGGCTTCTCGACTGTTCGGGGACACTGTCAGGAGGGACCACGGTCAGCTGCCCTTCCCAGCTGCCCAGATCAGGCTCCTGATGCACCTGCTCCACTGTTTGGAGACTGATTCGGTCCATTAGTGGAGTTTCCCACCACAGCCCAGGGCCTCAGAGGAATTAGCAGCAATGTCACCAGCAGGGAGACGCATGCTGGGCTCCTGTGGGGCTGAGGATAATGCAGAAGCTAGTCTTACAGGCTCAAACGGCTACAGCACTGCAAAAGTGAAGAGAAAACCACAGACGAGCAGAGACCAGGTCGCAGCGTGGATTCAGGAAACAGCCCAGACGTGGCCCCGGCTCGGCCCTGTCTGCAGCTCCCCAAGTGCTGGTGGGTTTCAGTGTGGACACAGTCCCCTGGGAGGATGCTGGGCAAGGCCCCGCAGCACTGCTGCCCGGAGCCCGTCCTGGGCTGGACCTTCCTCTCAGCAGCAGGTGTCCCTCTGAGCTTGAGTTCTGCCCTTACCAGCCTCCGGACAGCTGCCTCGCCCAGGCAGCCATTCCACAGGACCTCTCGGCTCCTCTGTCCCCTGCACGCTGCGGTGCCTACGGCCTGAGGGTGCCACTTGGGAGCCTGAGAGCCCGGGCTTGCATGCTGACCCGTGACAGCGGAGCGGCCGGGGGCTGGCTGTCTGCTCGCCATCCTTTAGCCCAGGACACAGGACCACACCGGCCTTCCACGGGCTGCGAGGACTGCAGGAGCTCACGAGGCCAGGTGGCTGCATTCCTCAGACACAGAGGTGCTGTCTGCTCATCCCCTCCCACTCCATGTCCAGCCCATCACTTCTCTGCCAGCCTGGGTTTGCTGCTGTCCTGGGCGTTACCCATGGCACAGCCAAAGGGGGAGTGGTCCCCTAAGCCAGACAGTTGTGTGTGCAGCCACTGGGTCCCCTCTGCCTGCAATGGCCACCTGGAAACAAAGGCTGCCCCTTCCCCTCCTGCTGGCACCTCTGCGACAGACTCCTGCCTGGAAACAAGGGCAGAGGGGATCCAGGAAGGTGTCCCAGCTGGTCCTCAGCAAGGTGGGGGGCGTGGCCTGGGAGCGGTAGTTCAGGGCCATGGCTGAAGAGATCACACAGGTGCTGGACGGCCTGAGGCCAGCTTCTTCCCTGGGTGGGGTCGTGGTTCCCATCTCAGAGTGCCCTCGAGAAGCCAAGGCAGCCACATGTGCCCTGGGCAGGTGCTGTGTGATAGATGGGCTACCCCCCACCCCAGGAAGTTTCTGTATCCTGAGAAAAGCAACCTTGTTTCTTCCCTGGGCAGGAGCCAATGGGCTTAAAGGTCCCCCTGTTTCACGGGCAAACAGCCAATAGCGTTAAAGGTCGCTCTGATACACCCCCCACCAGAAATCCCTACTTAAGCTCCTGCCTGCCCGGAGCTCAGACACAACAGCTCGTCCCTGCTGAGAGGAGGCAGCCACTGCACCAGCTCCAGACCCACCGTGTCCAGCCCGACGGCAGCTGCCCCAGCCAACAGCTCCAGAGACCACAGCTGGTGTGACCAGGCACCCACCTTCCGTTCAGAGCTCGCACACTCCCCTCTCCCTGACTCCCCTCTCCCTCCAGAGCTCGCACACTCCCCTCTCCCTGACTCCCCTCTCCCTCCAGAGCTCGCACACTCCCCTCTCCCTGACTCCCCTCTCCCTCCAGAGCTCGCACACTCCCCTCTCCCTGACTCCCCTCTCCCTCCAGAGCTCGCACACTCCCCTCTCCCTGACTCCCCTCTCCCTCCAGAGCTCGCACACTCCCCTCTCCCTGACTCCCCTCTCCCGCCAGAGCTCGCACACTCCCCTCTCCCTGGCTCCCCTCTCCCACCAGAGCTCGCACACTCCCCTCTCCCTGGCTCCCCTCTCCCTCCAGAGCTCGCACACTCCCCTCTCCCTGGCTCCCCTCTCCCACCAGAGCTCGCACACTCCCCTCTCCCTGACTCCCCTCTCCCTCCAGAGCTCGCACACTCCCCTCTCCCTGACTCCCCTCTCCCGCCAGAGCTCGCACACTCCCCTCTCCCTGACTCCCCTCTCCCACCAGAGCTCGCACACTCCCCTCTCCCTGACTCCCCTCTCCCTCCAGAGCTCGCACACTCCCCTCTCCCTGACTCCCCTCTCCCGCCAGAGCTCGCACACTCCCCTCTCCCTGACTCCTCTCTCCCAGCACCTCTTTGACCTCCGACCAGCCGTAAAGGCTGGTGAATAAATCTCTTGGCTGCACGGTGGTCCCTGGTGTGATTTTTGCCCTGCACTGTGTAGTATGTGTGCAGATGCACAGGTGTACACACACATAGGTGGACACACATGCACACACTCATGCACATGTGTGTGCAGACACATGCAGTACGAAAGGCCACACATGAGGGGTTATCTCCAGAAGGTGGATCTGACATTTTACCTTTTTTGAAAAAATTTTTCTCACCTGTGTGTTTTGAATTATTACATTTCTATTACTTGTTTAGCCAAACCAACCAAAATTGATTAACCAAAACCCAGAGGAAGAGATTTCTCTCTCTCTAAAAATTGAGTCTATGTGCAGGAAATTTAAGAAAAAAAATTCTTTAGAACAATCTGACTATCAAGTATCATCACAAAGATGCAATTAGCCACTGGCCACACTTAGCAGAATGAAGACCGATCCACCAGCCCCCCAGAGGCAGAGTCCAGCCCACCTTCTGCTAGGCTCTGCCCCCGTGGGAGGGACGCTGTGGTCATTCTGACATGCATTTCTTTTCTAAGTTGTAAGAGTACAGATTTGAGGTCTGTGGGCATCTGTACCCTCATGCTGCATGGGGGATAGAGCAATTGAACCAATTTGGCCAACAGTCCTTCACATCCCACTTAGAGCCAATCTGCTGTAGTCTGCTAGGGTTTTGATGTTTCTGGAGATTTGAATGGAAGTTCCACCATGGAATTCTTATGAGCTATCAGAGGGACAAAAACAACTATGGCTTCTTTAAATGAGCAGAATCAGTACCTTCCTCCTTCCTCCTGTTTTTGTACCTACCAACAGACAGAGGCCACCCGTGGCCAGCCATGTCCTAAGTGTACACGTGCTCTCCACACACACCTTTGCTTCTCTGGGTTCCTCCGAGCTGGGGCCGCTCCGGACCACAGCTCTGGGCCTGGCCTGCTCAGTCTCAGCTTTTGAGACCCTTGTTTCCAGACACGTGTTCAAAGTGCCTATTTGCTGGCTACTTTCCCTGTGAAAAATTCCTGTCACATTCTTTTAATCACAAGATGTCCTCTGTCCTGTGCGGTCTCACAGGAGTGACCGAGGGCCACTGTCTGAGCAGCGTAGTGCAGCATTTCTCCTCCTTCACCGGGCAGAAGTCAGGACCCCTGGGAGGGGTGCTGGGGAGAGTCGGGGTTGGACCAGAAGCCTAGGGGACATGCAGGGAGCCAGGCAGCACTGTCCCCACAAGCTGGCCAGCATCTGCTCATCAGGTCATCCAGGGGCCCTCTGCAAGGAGGTTGCTGCACCTTCTGAAGGTCTGCCTTGATCTCCAGGGTTAGAGAGAGCCTGGCCTTTAGGACTCATTTCTTGCTATCCTTGAAATATATTAATGGTTCTTTTGCAATGCCCAAGGGTTCACAGGAACAAATGGAAGATGGTCAAAAGTCACTGAACTGGATTTCCCCATTAGGCAGAGGCAGGTCCTACCTGAGCAGACGTGGACACCAGGCGCTGACCTGTGTCCTTCTGCGTGGCGGGTGATGGTGAGCCCCCGTCTGGGCCTGTTTACTCTTCCCACAGTCAGTCCAGGGTCTGACTTGGCTTGCTGGAGCTGAGCCGCCGTAGCGATGGTGATTGTGGAGGAAAAGCAGCACTGGGGACCCCTGGGGTTCTAGGAACCTCGAAGGCCCTGAAGGAAGAATAACAGTCTTTCCCTCGAGTCTTCTTCATCTCTGCACAAGGACCTTGCAGATTCCACTCCACACTAAAGCCTGTGAAGTCTGCGAGGCTTCAGGTAATATTTTTATCAGAGCATTCTAACGCTCCTAGAACTTCTGTACTTATTTTGAAATAATCATCAGAGCGTTATAATCCAATAAGCTGGAAGTCTCGGATATCTTAAAATTCTGTTTTATTTTCACAATCAGCATCTCACAAAGATTTTGTTATTGTTGTTATTGGTTTTTCTAAAATGCAAACTATGCAGTCAGCAAATACTGTTTCATTCCCAGCACCTGCTCCAGGCTTCCTGCCCCCTGTGCCCCTAGACCTCTCCCGCGCTTTCCCCTCCCTTTGATGTAACCAGTTTTAAGGGCGTCCACTCTTGCCACTGTCTTGGAAGTGACGAGGACGAGACCAAGGGGCTCAGGTCCTGGATGAGCCCCGCCTGGAGGAAGCTGCAGACTTTCTGAGGAGGAGCGGGAGCGGCTCTTGGAGTCTCATGCTTAAGGAGGGCGTAGAGAAGGTGCTGTTCTCTGGTCGGTAGGAAGACCCCCGAGCTCCTCTCACTGGGACTCCAGCCTACACAGCTCCAGGGCTGCCCCTGCAGGGACCGCGGGGCCCTGGTGGCTTCATGCAGAGCTGGACAGGGGTGGGGCCAGAGCGAGTCCAGTGGACGGCTTTTAACCAGCATCTGAGGGGCGGCTGTGGCACTTGGAGGTCTCTAGTTCAGCTGGAAAATATCCATGATGAGTCAGTGCCAGAGAAGCCCATTCGCTGACTCACAGGACGGGGAGCCCATCATGGGCAAGGGTGGAGGGGACGCTCCGGGGCAGGGACGGCGGGCTCTTCCTCGCCTGTCAAAAGCAAATGCAATCAGATACTGAAAACACCAGTCAGGGTGCCATGTAAAATCTCTAGTGGACATATATGCACTTACTCACGGGGTACACGATCATAATTTAGTATTTGTATGCGATATGATCAGATGAGGTGATCAGCATTTCCACCTCTCATCACGTCTCTGCGCTGGGAACCTGCGACCTCTTCTCCTCTAGCTATTTTGAAATGTCTACGAGTCGTGGTTGACACAGTAACGCTGCTGTGCCCTGACCCCAGCACCGCGCCCCCAGCTGGGCCTTATCCACCCTCCCACCACCCCCACGACCCTCCCCAGCCTGTAGCGGCCCCGATTCTGCTTCAATGTGGTCAACTTTGTTTCACTTCAAAACATGAGTGAGAGCAGGTGGCATTTGTCTTTCGGAGTCTGTCTTATGTCACTTCATACAGTGGCCGCTCATTCCATCTGTGGGGCTGCGGAGGACGGGAGTCCTTCTTTTCTTTCTTTCTTTTTTTTTTTTTTTTTTTGATTTTTATTTATTTGCTTTTAGTTGTACACAATGCGTTTTATTCAATGCGTGTTATTTGTACGTGGTGCTGAGGATCGAACCTGGGTCGCCCACGTGCTAGGCGAGCGCTCTACCGCTGAGCCACAGCCCCAGCCCAGTCCTTCTTTTCTTGATGGCTGAATGACCTTCCCTCGTGTGTGTACGTTGCTTTTCTGTACCCACTCACGTGTCGACAGGATTCTCTGTGGGCTCACAGCGGGGCTGCTGTGAACGGTGAGGGCTGCAACGAGCCTGCGTGAGCTTTTCAGTATGAGGACTGCGGGCCACCGGGCAGCCATGTGGGTCTCCGTAACTGCAGTGTGGGACTCTGGTCTGCCTGGCCCACGTCCACCCTCCAATCAGCAGCCGGCGTCGCGCTTGAGTAGCTGGGCCCTGCTCGGAAGGTGAGTCCACACGTCTGCCTCTCCACGTTTCTGCTGTGATCGCTGGGTTTCTTCCGGGTCAATGTTGTGATTTGCAAATAAACTCAAAACAAGTTCTGTTTTCTTCTTCTTCTTCTTTAAACAAATATACTAAGTGCTCACTAGAAGTCGAGTGATGCTATTGATTGTAATCGAGTGGCCTGGCAATTCACCACCAGGAACCGTCGATTCCAGGCATCTGTAGAAGTCCCTCGGGGTCTGGGATCCTTCACGTGGCTCCGAAGCTCTGAAAAAGATGTCAAACATAACAAGATAAAATGTCAGCTGTTCAAGAAAACCGTGATCTTTGGAGCCTCTCGTTACTGAGCTTTTCATGGGTGGAATGTGAGGCTCATGCATTTGATCTTTGGACTGGTTTGTTCTGCAAATTGATGCTTAGTAATGGAAGAGTGAGACCTCTCCCTCCCCCTGTGGAGCATCCATTCAAATAACAGAAAAAATACTCCTAGAAAGGAACAAAACCATAACGGTGAGTTAGGAAATAAGTTCAGAGGTCTGGAGCAGGCAAGAAACTTTTGAGGAATTCCTGCCAAAGAGAGAGAGGGGGCGAGGGAGCTTTTGGGATCAGAGAGGGAAGCGAGCAGAGGAAACTGTGACCCGTGGTGACGGGGGCTGGCGGCATTCCCCAACAGAGAACCAGGGAAGTTCATTAGTGAACGAACTATGCAAACGATAGGCATAATTAAATGCGACACACCAGACTGACTTAGGAGCAAACTCTGCAGCGTTCACTTCACACCCTTTAGGGAAAGGCCTGGAGAGGGCAGGAGAGGAAGTGTTCTGTGCAGGATGGGAAGCAGCGACTTCCAGGACAGAGGCACGCAGGCTGCAGTGCCCAGGACAGACGTGGTTCTGCATGGCCGCTGGGGACTCCTGGCTTTCAAGCGGTTCCCAGCTGTCCTTCCCGTTGCTTTCCAGCCAGGTCTGTGCGGAGGCCCAGGCAGCCTGGAGGAGACCGCGGAGAGACACAAACCAAGCCAGCTCGGGGAAGCTCCCGCCGCCCAGCCAGACAGCACGGCCTGCACCCAGAAATGGAGAGCACATCCGGTCACCAGGATGTCGGCAAGTCCAAGGCTTGGGGAAGAACAAGGTGCCGCGGCGCGGGGCAGCTGGCCTGGGAGCCGGAGAGAAGGGGACTGCTCCAGTCAGTGCTTGGTGAGGAAGGAGGGACGGTCCCTTCCAAGGCAGGAGTCAGGAGCTCTGAAGGAGGACCATCAGGGAGCAAAGGGTGCTTGTTAGATGTGCTGAAGTGGGTTAAATAAATAAATGATGGGCTAAATAACAGATTCACTCAATGAGCCCATGGCAACTCGAAGATGATCGTGAGGACATTTCCGCTCATAAAATAAAGCCTGGAAGTGAAAAGCGATGGTGGGACTGGACAGTAGACACAGACTTCCCGGGAGCAGAGCGGAGCCCGCAGAATCCTTGTTTTGTTGATATCTGACCAAGTGTGGACGTAGATTAAGAGGAAGACGTGTCGCGAGCTGGAACAGGGTTCCAGGGGCAGGTGGAAGCAGGCGCACAGGATGCCTCGGGAAGAAACGGCCACCTTGGAAACACAGCACGACACCTGTGGGGCAGAGCTGAGGAGTGACCGGCAACGGGACAGACCAGCCCCAGCTCAGGGAAGGGAACAGGGACGGGGAAGCGCTGCCTCCGTCCTTACAGGGAAGCTGTTGCGGGGCCGGGTGGGCACAGCCTGCTCTCCCTCTTCCCCCAGCGTCTGGGCGCCGGCACCCAGCTGGCCAGGCCCTGCCTTCCTGGAGACCTAGAGCAAGCCGGGCGGGTGAGCAAGCCGCGGAAGGGGCGACGGCCTCGAGGCTTAGCAGAGAGCGGGCACGTGAAGGGGAGGCCGGGGGTGGGTGGCCCTGGAGAACCTTCCTGATAGATGGGCTACCCTCCCCCCCAGAGTTTTCCACATCCTGAGAGAAGCAACCTTGTTTCATTTTCCAGGCAGGATGTTTCTTCCCCAGGCAGGATGTTTCTTTTCCCCAGGGAAGAGCCAATAGGCTTAAAGGTCGTCCTGTTCTATGGGCAAAGAGCCAATGGCGTTGGGGTTGCTCTGGTGCACCTCCCACCAGAAATCCCTATATAGGGCCCTGTTCAAGAGACTCAGAACACACACACAGATGCACACATCAGCTCGTCGCTGCTGAGAGGAGGAAGCCACTCAGACACATCAGCTCGACCCTGTGGAGAGGAGGAAGCCACTGCGACAGCTCCAGACCCATCGCCTCCAGCCTGATGGCCGCTCCCAGCTGACAGCTCCAGCCTCCAGCCAGACAGCAGCTGCTTTAGCTGATAGCTCCAGAGATCCCAGCTGGTGCTACCCAGCACCCACCTTCTGTCCAGAGCTTGCACACTCCCCTCTCCCTGACTCCCCTCTCCCACCAGAGTTTGCACACCCCCCTCTCCCTGACTCCCCTCTCCCACCAGAGCTTGCACACCCCCCTCTCCCTGACTCCCCTCTCCCACCAGAGCTTGCACACCCCCCTCTCCCTGACTCCCCTCTCCCACCAGAGCTTGCACACTCCCTTCTCCCTGACTCCCCTCTCCCAGAACCTCTTCCACCTTCGACCAGAGCATGTCTTCTCCGGTTTTGCTACCAGCCACGAAGGCTGTTGAATAAATCTCTTGGCTGCACGGCTGTCCCCAGTGTGATGTTTTGCCCTTCACTTCCCCGCAGGGACCAGAAGAAGCCTACCAGCCCCAGGGCAGAAATTCATTTTCCCAAGTTCTGGGGAAAATGGACTTCAACCTGACTAGGGTTTGAACGCTTGTGTTTCCCTAAACTCATGTGTTAAATCCCAGTCCTCCAGGTGGGGACCAGCAAGCTGGCCTGGGGAGGACATAGGTCATCTGATGCGTGGAGTCAGCGTCCCTACAGAAGAGACCCCAGCAGGCCCCTGTCCCTTCCTCCATGTGAGGACACAGTGAGAGGGGCTGCCTGTGAACCAGGAGGTGGCCCTCACCTGACCTCAAGTCTGCCATGCCTCCCCTGGACTTCCTGACTCCAGAGCTGTGAGGACCAGATTCCTGCTGTTGGCGAGACACCTGTGTGTGGTATTTTGTTACAGCAGCCCAGGGGACTAAGGCAAGCCTGGTCCTTGTTGTGTGGACATTGGGCAGAGGGGAAGTTTCCACAAGTGCCTGCACTCAGTGCCTCCCACCGACCATGGCATGCGTAGACCTGACCACGGAGACTCTCGAGGGGACTTAAATAGGACCCGAGACGAATGAGTGTAAGAAATAGAGACGGCTGGGAATGGCTGAGAAGGAGCAAAACATAAGCACAAATCCAGAACAAAACAAGTAGGGTCAGAGCCACATGTCACGAGACGTCAGAATGAGATGAACATTTTCTCAGATCATTCAACATGCTGAAATGCACAGGATAGGAAAACTAAGTTTTCAGTTTGTGTGAGATACTCTAAAGTCCACATCTATCTTACTTGATGAGATATTTGTTGTTTTCCCCCAACGTTGAGGAGACAACTGTGGCTAATTTATATCAGGTTTTAAAAGCCTATTTGTAGCAAATCTAAACAGGTGTCAGTAAAGTGGGCCAGCAGGATAACACAAAAGGTAGGACACATTTGTTAGTGGGAAGTCCCACTTGGACCTCTTAAATTGGGCCTGAGGTTTTGTTGCCGCCTGAAGCGATGGCCACTTGGAGCAAAGAAGCTGCGGGAAGAAGTTCAGAGGCGAACTGGAAACAAACAGCTTTTTATCCTGATAACTTTTCTCTCTGGCTCTAACAACGACTAACACGCATCACACACACCACCAAAAAATGGCGCTGACCTGATCAGCAATCTCTGCTCAAGTCCCGCGAGATCCCGGGCCAAGTCCCATGAGACTACGGAAGGCGGCAATGCCCAAATCTCCATGGCCCATAGTCAACCGCAATTTAAGCCATCTCCCCAAACAGGGCTCCTACAAGGTTTCAGACTGGCTGATGGCCTGGGAGGCAAGTACTTGTAAGCTCTCTGTAGAGGGCCAGGGAGGAATTGAGCTGAAGGTCAAGGAGGCACCTAGGCTGTCAGAGTAGTTGAGGTGCTGGTGAGCACCCCACCTGCAGCTGCACAGGCAGGATGTAGTGAAGGGCAGGAAAAGACAGGTGTGGAAGAGTGACTCCAGGGTGTTGCCGGGAGTGGCCACCCTGCAGGGCAGTGCAGCAGGAGGAGCCATGAGTGTGGATGGCAGGGGACTTTTGGGTGGCTTCTTGGTTCCTGTGGACTATGAGGTTTGCTAAACAGAGCTATGCCTAACCCTCCATTTCCTTACAATGAAAGGACATCCATGCTGATTTCAGCCGGGAGCCGAGGACAAGGGGTAGACATTTCACAGAGGTCGAGGCAGCCAGAAGAGAGCCCCGCCCCAGGGCCCATGCTCGATTCCTTGGAGCCTGAATAGGTGACCTCACATGGCAAAGGACTTTGCAAGTGTGACCAAGGTTAGGAGCTGGCAGCTGGAGATCATCCTGGACAGGCCTGGTGGTCACCCAGTGATTCCTTAAGACTGGGCAGCCTTTCTTACCCGCAGAGAGGCTGGGCAGAGCAAGAGGCCCCGGGCTGCTGGTGGGAGGACGGGGAGGAGCCCTGAGACACCCTGGTGGCTGCCAGAGGCCGCAGCAGGTGAGGAAGGGGACTCACCCCAGGGCCTCCCGACGGAAGCAGCCCCCGGGACCCCTTCACGTCAGCACGGGAGGTAATGTGCTTATGTCCTTACACTACCAGGTTTGTGGCAATTCGTTACAATAGCCGCAGAAAATGGAGTGCTTTTTAAACACAGGGTGGCGGACTTTGCATTCTCAGGTTGTGTTGGTGGGGATGGCACGTCCCTCCGCCGGCTTCCAAGGGCCCTGCTCACACGGCCATCTGCAGCTACAAGGAAAACACAGCCTCCGAGAGGGGGGCAGACATCGCTGCCCAGGAAGAGGAGTTTCTTGTTGTTTTTCTCAACCAAACCTAGCGTCTGCTCCCCAGGAGAGGAAAACAAAACCTGCCCTAATTTCTGTCACACTTGATCATGTGATGCTCAGAGCATTGTGGCTCCTGGGCTAAAAATAAGCTGGTGGCTCTGTGTTCCATGACTGAGCACAGCCCCTTCCTGTCTGCGGCCTAGGGCTCATCAGCTTGGAATCCGTAACTTGTTTTCGTGGGAACTCTAGCCTTACTCTGCCTTTTTTCCTCCCCTGGACGGGTCATTAGTAAACATCACTTGCTGGTGTGCATATGCATGTCGTTTCCCAGAAAGAAACATTGTTTCCCCTCTCAATTTTAATTGGAGCTGTCCTTGTTCCCACCTTGTTTGTAACCCAGCACAGGCAAGGACTACAGATGGTTTTCTTCCCCAGGTGGGTGGGTGGGTGGATGGGACCTCTCCTCTCCAGACAGCCCCAGCTCACAAATGGGTTATGTCAGAGTTCATAGTCAAGTCTACTGGTTGGAATCCAGCAAGGATTTTCATAGATAAACAGGGTCATAGAGATGCTCTGGTCCTAGACTTGGTCATAATGAGTAGTGGGATGGTCCAAATGTCCAGTGCAAGACCTGCGACCAGAGCTGCTGGGTGCAGGGAAGAGATGCCCGCAGCAGGACCCCCCCTCCTCCTGTCTCCGGATGGTGCATGCTAGAAGAGTGGGGTCCACGGGCTCCAGACTCTCAGGCTGTTGCCAGCCCTCTGCTGGGACGGGAGCCGGGCTTTCCAAGCGGCTCCTGAAGCCATGATCTTTGGAGCCCTGGAAACTTCTGCGGGAGTCCCTGGGAACGTTGCCTTCACTTCCTTGGCCTTCCTTCCCACGCTCCAGGGAGCTCTATAGCGTGGAGCCTGGGTGGGCTTCCCTAACTCTGCTTGTCAGCTTAATAGAAGCCTCCTGGGGGCCCCGGGCAGGTGCCTGCTACCTGTGCGGATGCCGGCCAGGAGTCCTGAGTCTTGCCAGGCCACCTGTGACTCTGTCCACCTGAGTGCAGCTGATTGGACCAAAGATGGACATCTGTCCCAAAGAAGCCATCAGTGGCCCAAGAGAGCAGCCAGGAAAGGGCGTTCCTCAGGACACCTCGCTGGGCACACTGTCCTTCCCGGGAAAGCGCACGCCTTGCCTTTTATCCCAGAATGAGGTATTAAGTAGACTCCTTTCAGACTCTTGAGTTGTTCTGGCTCAGCCAATAAATTACAGTCTCCCTGCCTAGACTGCATGGTCACGGCTGCACCAGGGGGTTGGAACAGGTAGCAGGTGGGACTGGGCTGGGCAGCATTTGGAAGGGACAGTAGGAGAAAGACTGGGAAATGCGGGTTCATAAAGATGGCAAGCCCCAGGTGCGTCCCAGGTGTCCTGCCGTGAAGGGATGACCTGGAGATAGGTCAACCTGTCCACAGGTTTGACCAGCGCTGGTGGCATCTGTCATGACAGCAGACACTACAGAGCAGGGTGACGGCAGCTTCAGTTCACTTTGCTGAAATCTTCAAGGTAGCATCCCAAGTTGTCTGCACATGCATTGCAAAGGAGGAAAATCTGTTTTAGCTCCTACATTTCCTTTGACAAAAGGCCTGCCTCTGGCAGGAATGGGACTTACAAGGGAAGGTGGTAAGATTAATTCTTGGTCACTGGTTATAGATAAATGACAGTGGCAGATGTCTTCCTTGGCAGTAGAGCGCTGTGATGTGAGTGATGAGATGCAGGACACGGAGGTCAGCCTTCGGTCTTAACTGAAAGGAGGGGCTCTCCCACCTAATGGGGGACTCTGTGAACACACGTCCAATGGCTCTTTCTTATTTACGGGCCTTCCAGCCAAGACCTTCCTCTGGGCCCAGAGCTGTTAAAATGTATAATCAAAGGATAGATATGGCACATGTCCAACTTTTCTAATGTTTAAGTCAGTCTCTTATAAAGGTAGGGTGTGCATGCTTATGGTTTGGAGGCTGCTAAATGGCCCATAGTGAAGAGTGAGAGCTCTGCCTTCTGCGTCGCCTGCCTCGTCCCTAAGAGCTGGCCGCCACGGACGTGTCTTTGTCTGCATTTGTCCAGAGATCTTTCCGTAAGTGCTCTGCAGTTCTTCAATTTGTCCTCTCAGACAAATCGTGTCAGATCCTTTTCCATGTCAGCAAACGGAGGTGGGCCTCGTTCTGCGTGGAGGGGCCTGGCACCTGCTGAGAGGTGCTCGGGGCCCGGCCAGCACTGACCTGGCTTTCGAGGGCTTTCCAGTTTCAAAGACGGCGGAAGGGGGCGTGCCCCTGCCCTCTGGCTCCCGTGCAGAGTGGGGTCGCTGGACACAGAGGCCTGCTTTTGAAATTGTTGGCTGCTCCTGAAAACTTGCCCTCTGGCCAGGCCAGAGCCACGGCCACCAGAGCACCCAGGCCTTCTTCAGGATCGAGCTCATCAAGCTTGCGATTATTTTAATCAGGCAATAAAAAAAAAAAAAAACATGCCATATTTTCATGTGAATTTCCTTTAAGATAACAATGAATGTCTGCATTATACCACATAATGGCTTATATTTATGTAATATTTTAGTTTTTGTCTAGATATTTTTTAAATATTTATTTATTTACTTTTAGTTGTACACAATGCAATGCATTTATGTTTACATGGTGCTGAGGATCGAACCCGGGCCGCGCACGTGCAAGTGCAAGGCGAGCGCTCTGCCGCTGAGCCACAACCCCCGCCCCTGTCTATATTTTTTAACTTCATCTCTTTTTACATAAGATGCTGAAGGATTTTTTTTTTTTTTTGGTTGATTTGTGAGAAGTATTTTGTGCTAAGGAAAATTAAGTCTTGGTATGTTTTATATGTTCTAAATATTTACAAATATTTCACCAAGATTATATATCTTTAACTTGCTAACAATATTTTGCAAAATATACATCAGTTTAGCTGGGCATGGTGACACACACCTATAATCCCAGTGATTCGGGAGGCTGAGGCAGGAGGATCACAAGTGCAGACCAAGCCTCAGCAACTTACCCAGGCCCTAAGCAACTCAGTGAAACCCTGTCTCTAATAAAATATAAAAAGGGCTGGGATGTGGCTCCACAGTTAAATCCACCTAAGTTCAATCCCTGGTACCAAAAAAAAAAAAAAAAAAAAAAAGTTGAAGACTACACATTACTTTCCCGGGGTGGTGATCTCACGCCCCCGTCCTTCCCTGACTTCTGGGAAAGACCGTATTCCCCTGGCTTGATGCCACTCTTCTGCTCTGCTCTTGCCACACTGGCCCTGTTTGTTATTGCAAGAACCAACCGAGAACAAGGGCAGCCTCTACTGCGGGCCTTCTCTCTCCTCTTCATCCTGGCAGGGACGTCTTGGGGAAGAGGACTGGGCTGTGCCTGGCGGAGTGGAGGTGCTGTGGGTGGCAGGCGGCTGTGATGGCCTTGCTGGGCCCTGGGACTGCCTTCCTCACCGGCGCCGAGGGGCTGCGGGTGGGGAGGCAGCAGGGCCCCGGGAGGTCCTGGCTCCTGTTTTACCAGGCTCTGTGTTCTCTGTGGGGAAGAGTCACCCGATCAACTGTGAAAATCATTGTGTGAGGGGACAAACCTCACTCCTGCCATCCTGGGGTCCTGCTCTTCCTGTCCTCAGAGTACAGCAAGGCCACGGTGCTGTGGAGTTTGGAGCTGGCCTTCACGAGGGCTGTGGCTGGCTCTGGGAAGGCCAAACGGATCCTTGGGCCACTTGGTTCCTGTCCCTCCGTGTGGCGGAACCCCTCCCTCCCTGCCTTCCCAGATGAGATGCAGATGCAGGAATCAGCTCATCTGACACCAACCCAAGACACATCTAAGAAGTTTGGGAGAAGTGTGTGGTGGAAAAAGGGAGGCGCGGCAGTCTCAGGCGAGGTTTTCGAGGCAGCAACGGCCTAAGAACTGCCAGACAAGGGGCTTTGCCCCAATGTGAAAAGTGAAATGTGGAGTCTCGTCTTAATCTTCGTTTCTCGCATGACTGGCAAGGGCAAGCCTTTTCTGTATGTGAATGGCGCTTTGTATTTCTTGCCATGAAACTTAAAACCCATCCCTTTAAATCTTGTTTCCAGATCCTCACGTAAGCGACGCTCCACCTTCTCCGCCTTGCGCAACGTCATTTCACAAGCCGCAGAGAAGATGCTGGCCGTGGCCTCTGAAGGAAGGCTGGGGCTCACCCTCGGTCACACCACTGGCCACCCGTGGGGCTGGGGACATCTTCCTCCGCACTGTGTGGGTCACCCGCAGGTCCCACCTCCTCTTGGGCTCTGTGAGGAGCAGAGGCAGTGTGTGATAGATGGGCTACCCCCCCCCAGTCCCCCGGAGAGTTTTCCACATCCTGAGAGAAGCAACCTTGTTTCATTCTCTGGGCAGGATGTTTCTTCCCCGGGCAGGATGTTTCTTCAGGATGTTTCTTTTTCCCCGGGCAAGAGCCAATAGGCTTAAAGGTCGCCCTGTTCTATGGGCAAAGAGCCAATGGCCTTGGGGTCGCGGATCTGGTGCACCTCCCACCAGAAATCCCTATATAGGGCCCTGTTCGAGAGACTCAGACAGACACATACAGACACACAGAGACACACAGGAGGAAGCCACTCAGACACATCAGCTCAACGTTGCGGAGAGGAGGAAGCCACTGCAACAGCTCCAGACCCATCGCCTTCAGCCTGACCACCGCTCCCAGCTGACAGCTCCAGCCTCCAGCCAGACAGCAGCTGCTTTAGCTGATAGCTCCAGAGATCCTAGTGGTGCGACCAAGCACCCACCTTCTGTCCAGAGCTTGCACACTCCCCTCTCCCTGACTCCTCTCTCCCACCAGAGCTTGCACACTCCCCTCTCTCTGACTCCCCTCTCCCACCAGAGCTTGCACACTCCCTTCTCCCTGACTCCCCTCTCCCACCTCTTCGACCTTCGACCAGAGCACCTCTTCTCCGGTTTTGCTACCAGCCATGAAGGCTGTTGAATAAATCTCTTGGCTGTACGGCTGTCCCCGGTGTGATGTTTTGCCCTTCAGTGTGGACTGGGGGTATTGACCCCGTGAAGCAGGTGTAGGTGCTGCAACACCCAAACCCTGCCCACCACGAGAGCGCCTCCTGCTAGAACAGCCAGGTGGCTTGCCGTATTCCACAAGATTTTTTCTTAAAATTCTGCACCTCTCTTCTGGAGGCCAGGCACTGTGCTGGTTCTAAACTGCTGATCTAAGGAGAGAGTGTGTCTTTATTCTGGAGCTGGGAGCTTGCTGGAGAGGAGGGAAGGCCACACCCAACCCCTGGGGGCCTTCCTGAAGGTGCTCTCTGATCCTCCTAGATGAAGGCCCCCAGTGGTGGAGGGGTGACCTGGGTTCAGCTTCCCGGCTCCCTGCTGGTGTGGTTCTAGGACTTAGTTTCCAGAAGCCACTGTGCCTGCTACTTCTGGTGGTGGTGGACTGTGGTGGTGGAGTGTCAGTGTGTCAGCGCGGCAGTGTGCAACGCCCAGTCCCTCAAACGGCGACCCAGGTGCTGCGGCAGGGCGCTTTGTAGATGTGCGTGACATCTGCAGTCGGGTGACCTGTGCATTTGCCCTTGGGACACGGGAGGGCCTCATCTAGTGCGTGGAAGCCCTGGAGAGTGAACTCCTGTCCTGTCCCTCCCTCTGTCGTACTCTCCCTGGTAACCACCGTCCTCCTCTCAACTTCGGTGAGGTCCTTTTCTTTAGATCGCTCTTGGGGGTGCGATCAGCATCGCCTTTCTGTGCCCGTGGCATTTCACTGACGCGACCATTTCCGGTTCTACCCGTGTTGTCACAGATAGCATGGGGTACGTCGTGCATGTGACATTTTCTTCACCCGTTCATCAGTCGAGGGACACCTAGGCTGATGGCATTTCTCTATTGTTGTGACAAAACTGTGATGAACACAGGGAGCCCTTGTCTCTTTGGCATACTGATCTCATTTCCTTTGGCTCTATACCTGGTAGTGGAGTGCGTGTCACGTGCCAGTCCTGTTGTGAATGTTTTGAGGAAACTCTACACTGATCTCCACTGTGACTGTGCTGCCTTACTCCCGCTCTGGTGGCAAGAGCGCCTTTTCTTCACTCTCTGCATTTGTTGTCTTAGTCTTTTTGATAACAGCCTTTCCTATTATAGTGAGAGGGTGACTCTGTGGTTTTGTTAGCATTTCCCTGATGATGTGTGATGTTGACTGTTTTTTCATGAGCCTGTGGGCCATTTGCATATCTCTTTAAAGACTCATCTATTTAGGGCTATTGATTGTTTTTAATTTGGGTTACTTGTTTTTTTCTTTTTCATTTTCTTTTTATTTTAAAATAATGAGTTTTAAGAAATCCCTATGACTTTGGCTGTTTTCCTTGTCAGATGCAGAGTTTGCAACACCTTCTCCCTGCTCCCATCCTGCAGGCTCTCTTTACCCTGTGGTTTCCTTTGCTGTGAAGAAGATTTTAAGTCTGATCAATCCCGTTTGTCTATTTTTGTTTCTATTTCCTGTGCTTTGGGGGTCTTACCCCCCAAAAAATCCTTGCCCATTCCAATTTCCTAAGGTGTTTCCTCTGTTTCTTCTAGTTTCAGGTCTTACATGTAGGCCCTTAATCCATTTTGAGTTTATTTTATTTTATCTTTTTTGGTACTGGGGATTGAACTCAGGGGCACTTGGCCACCGAGCTACATTCCCAGCCCTATTTTGTATTTTGTTTAGAGACAGGGTCTCACTGAATTGCTGAGGGCCTCACTTTTGCCACCTCCCAAGCCACTGGGGTTACAGGCGTGCCCACCCTGCCGGGCTTTGAGTTGTTTTTTTAACGGGGAGAGACATATGGTTGTCGGGTTTTCCCAGCCCTTCCCGGAGGTGTCTAACATGGATCTAGGCAGCTGGGTTCGTTGTCTCACAAACTTGAGGAATAAAATGCACAGACAAGAAGCTGAGAGCAAATTAACAGGATCTGTTAGAAAGAGAGAACACAAACAACAATAAATGTTGGAGAGGATGTGGGGAAAAAGGCACACTCATACATTGCGGGTGGGACTGCAAAATGGTGCAACTGCTATGGAAAGCAGTATGGAGATTTCTTGGGAAAATGGGAATGGAACCACCCTATGACCCAGCCATCCCACTCCTGGGTCTAATCCCAAAGGACTTAAAAACAGCATATTACAGTGACACAGCCACTTCAATGTTTATAGCAGCACAATTCACAATAGCTAGATTGTGGAACCAACCTAGATGTCCCTCAGTAGATGAGTGGATAAAGAAAATGTGGTATATATACAAAACGGAATTTTACTCAGCAATAAGAGAGAATAAAATAATGGCATTTGCAGGTAAATGGATGAAGTTGGAGAATATAATGCAAAGTGAAATTAGTCAATCTCAAAAATCCAAATACCGAATGTTTTCTGTGATATAAGGAGGGTAGTTCACAGTGTTGCTGGATGGGGGTACATAGGAGGATTAGAGGAACACTAGAAGGGTCAAAGGAAAGGGAGGGGAAGAGAGGGACCAAGGGGGGGGAGAGAAAAAATTGGTGGTGGAATGAGATGGATATCATTATCCTAAATGCATGATTGAAGATCTGAATGGTACTTATATACTTTATATATACAAGCGGTTGTATGTAAAAAGATGCTATACTTGTGCATTATGAATAAGTAAACAAACAAACAAACAAACAAACAAAACAAAAGAGAGAGCTCCAGAGGGGGAGGGCCCTTGTCTCGGGGTTCTAAAGGCTTGGCGGAAGGCCCAGCATAAGACTGGGGGGTGAGGGGTGCCAGCATGGACCAGTCAAGCTCTTTGGGCTTTGAGGTAAATAAGCCAATCAGAGGTGCCTGATCTCAGTCCCTCACTGACACAGTGAAGAGGACAGGTCTCACCTGGTGGCTGTTGACATGTCTATTAGAAAGCAGAAGCTTTTGGGGTAGGGGTCTGCTATGGCTGGCCGCTGCTAGGGGTAAGGACAGGGGTAACTAAGGAAGGGCTGCCGAGTTGGTAGCAGTGAGGAGCAGAAAACAGGCGTTCCAACTCAGAAGGCCTCGTGGCTGGTGCCTGCAGGGAGCAGTGCGTCACGGGGCCTCTCAGACCCGCTGTCTCCTTTCAGGTTGGCGTGACGCCGCCTCCCCTCCCGTCCTTCTCCAAGGCCCTCATCGTGGCTGCCTATGGGAGACCTCTCTTCCTGCCTCAAATCCCCCCTGGAGAAGTAACACTAGCTGCCATTGGAGGGAATTGGGGGTGGCCGCTGGGCTGCGGCAGAAAGAATCACCCGCTTCCCGCAGAGAGCCAGTCTAGAGGCCTCCACAGGTGTCCCGAGGAAGCCCCAGGGGCTGCGTCTCCATCGCCATTTGAAGTTCCACAGCTCCTGTACAGGAAGAGAAAGGTGTACCAGCCATGAAAACGCATGGTTTAAAAAGTAAAATTAGAGCACACACCTGTAATCCCAGTGGCTTTGGAGGCTGAGGCAAGAGGGTTGCAATTTCAAAACCAGCCTCAGCAAAGATAAGGTGCTAAGCAATTCAGTGAGACCCTCTCTCTAAATAAAATACAAAATAGGGCTGGGGATGTGGCTCAGTGGTTCGGTGGTTGAGTGCCCCTGAGTTCCATCCCTGATACCCACCCCACCCCGCAAAAAGTAAAATTGGGCTGAGAAGTGGGGTTAGCCATACCAGAGGGTATCCAAGATTTTATCTGTCCCCACATTGGCTTGGTCCCTTAGCCACTTGGCTCTTAGCAGCATCGTCCGGGTTGAGTGTCCACCCCACTGGTGGGATTTATGTGCACACAGACAAGCTGGAGGGTTAGCAATAGCACAGGCCCCACCATCCTTGGAAAGAAGATTCATAGTCTCAGGTTGACGTAGAACTAACCTGTGACTCTGCAGTTTTTTAATAACCCTTCCTTTATAACCTCCCAGTTTTTCTTACCTGTGGGAGGACTGGCGTAAGTGTACAGCTGAAGTGACATTGAAAGCGCCATCACTTCTTCCCTGGCGTCCATGTGTGACTGTGCTCTGGCTATGCTCTTTGGCCGGGTGTTAAAGACCAAGTTGGTCATAACTGGCCTTTCCCCCATCTACTATTAGGGGTCAGCTGAGGTTTGTCAGAGGTCACTCTTGGGGAGTTCTGAGAAGACTCCTGGCTTTCTTACTTTCCTTTTCCAGTCATGACACCTGTCAGGCTGTGTCAGGGTCTTGGTGACCACATGTGGCTTCCCCTGGAAGCATCAGGGACATTTTCCTCTCCAATGACCCTCCTTTGGCAGAATGTGCAGTAACTGGCTCCCTGTTCTCTAGAGTCTTCACGATCCCCATGCTTGGGAGGTCAGGTGACGCACCAGAGGTGCAGGCCCCTTAGAGGGGACCTGTTAGTCCCTGGATCCTAGCTGACCTTATGGGGTAAGGAGCAAAATGTTGGCTGCTTTTTCCTTGGCCCTTTTACTTTCATGACTTTGGTCTCCAAGTTGGTTTCAAATACCCAGCTGGCCAGTTTTTACCAGTCTTGAAGGGGGTTAATGGGTTTTAACTTTAATGTCTATAATTTGAGTTACCCCTGTGGTTTGATTAGGGGTTAATACCAGTACTGGAAGTTAGCATTACACCCCATCTGTCCAGTAGGTGATGGCTTATTGTCTTAAATTAACTTAGGTTGTTCTGTTAGAAGTAATACTTCTGCAAAAACAGGCAACAGTTGTAAAATTTTACAAGGATAATACAAAATGAAGTTAATAAAAGCAAAAATATTTTTAGGAAGTATGATAGTTTTGAACTAGGAAACATGAGTTTCTAATGTATCTTTGGTATCTATTTAGCCTCTACAAAGATTGTAAATTTGTTGAGATCTTTTATAAGTCTTACTTTTTCTAAAACTCTGATTTGTCTTTTATAATTTACTCAAATCTTTACTTAGTTATGTGTTGTAGTCCCTGTTTATTTTGAGATCATCTACTGGGAAACATCAAAGAATAGCCTTAAACCTCTTATATGATTAGGAAACAGTGTTAATGATCACAAAAGACTTATTATCTGAGGTATGAATGCATCTTATTTGTATGATGGGAACTTCATATGCTCAAAGCCAGGTGTAAAATGAGAGTGTGGCCCTTTTGTGTCAGATACAACATACAAAAGACAGCACCTTTTGCTTCTCTTGCCTGTATTAGAACTGCATAAGCTGTCATTTTACAAACTTTTACATAACACTTAGGCCAAGTTTGAACATTTAGTTTTCAAATGTATACATATCACATGTATTTACGGTGTCAATATATGTAATGACCTAAAATAAGTTGTTCATTTAACCAGTTATGAAGTAACTGTCTAAGACCTTAGAATAGGCATGAAGCTGATTTTTTAAATATTTATTTATTTGCTTTAGTTGTACACAATGCATTTATTTGTACGTGGTGCTGAGGATCGAACCCGGGCTGCGCACGTGCTAGGCGAGCGCTCTACCGCTGAGCCACAATCCCAGCCCATGAAGCCTAATATTTTAAGACTTTGTTTCCCTAAGTAATAAAACCCAACAAACATAAGAAGTTTTCTTGGTAAATAAGTGTACACCAGTCATTTTTTTTCCCCCTTTAATTCTGGTTGTTAAACCTAGAAAATTGGATTTTGCTTTTTATCAGTACATTTAAATCTGACCTTAGGAAAAAACCTTAAATGACTTTATGCTAATTATAGCCAACTTAATCACACACAAATTTTTAAGATTTACCTTCCACAAGTCCTCTGTAACTTATTTAGACATTTTACAACCTGTTTATCCTACAAGGTAGTTTCTCATCTAGAAACATCTTTTTTCTTTTAATTCTCTGTACTACAATGTATTTCCACATCTATAGCTTTTTATCTCTCTTTTCTAGTTGTTGATTTTTTAATATTAACATTCTGAAATAGTCCACATTACACCTCAATGAAATAAAATACTTTATTCTTTTTACAGTGCTTTATCAACAGCTGAAATCTTTTGTACTCTTTACATATAGAATCATACCTGTTAGAATTTTAACTCTTAGTTAAAATTAGTGAAGACCCAGAAACAAAGAGGTTTTAAGTTGATTTTCCTTTTCCCAACAATTTATAAAAACACATTGAATAGACCCCAAAATATGTTATTTTATAGAATTTAAGGAGCCACAAGTACTTGGATTTATATTGGACAGTTGATATTTAAGTACTTTAACTTTGCAAATAAATCTGATACTCCCTTATGAAGACTTTTCCATTTATGTTAAACCTAATTTACCCTTTTAAGCTGTTTACTTTATGCATGAAAATCACAATATCATACAAGCCTACTTAATGTTTTAAGCCATCCTTTTTTTTTCTGCTGAAGAACAATCTTAGAAGCAATAGACATTACATTTTAAACCTTTTATTGAAACCAACACTTTATCGATTGCTTGACAACCTAGAGAAAGGTCTGAGTGAGTAACTTTAAAGACATCTTTACTCTTATCTATTTAACCAAATTAAGTCACGTGAACTGAAAGGCATTTGCATCCATTACTTTTAGATTTGTGAGTGCTCATTTATCTATATGCCAATTTTGGTAACAATGTGTGGTTTTCAGACACAGGCACATGTGTAAACACACAACAACAACAACACACTGGTGTGCACACATATACATAAAACCTGACAGGAAACAACGATTGTATTAGATTCCCACAGTCAGCAGACAAAAGAACAGACTGTCAACTTTAACCCTTTAGAAATGGAGCCTGCCACAGATTTCTTACAGTGTGATTCAGAAATGGGAAGGGTTGTGCAGTTGGGGACAGTAGGAATAGAATCTGTCGTCCATGGGGGACACTGAAATCAAAGGTTCAGGAGGCCTCTTGTTGTGCTCCTCAGTTTGAACAGGGAGACAGGCCTGATAGTGTTCTGGTGAACAGAACTTCCGCTCTTCTCCCTGCAGGACGAGGGGGGACACAGAAGAAAAGGTGTCTTGTGCAGGTCTAAAGAGGGCAGTCTGATTTTCAGGCTGGGGAGCCCTATATTGGTAATCTCTCACAGGGATCCCCTGTTTAAGAGATGGACACACAGACAGACTTGGAGTTTGGGATCCAGAAAGGATTCAAAAGCCTGGAGGTCCATGAAGAATTTATTTAGGAGAGAGAGAGAGAGAGAGAGAAGGTTGAAAAACTGAGGGTCAGTGGGACTCATCGGGTAGTTGGGAGTGACCTGAGTTCCAGGGAACACATGGGAAGAGGCATTTCTGCAGAGAAGGAGACTGTCCTTGGCTCATGCTATGGGGTGTGACGGGTCACCTCTTTTCCAAAGACCCTGGATCAGACAAAGGCTTCATCTCTGGATCCGAGAGCTGTAGGGTGAGGTGGCCTCCTCCTGGGCTTAGTCAGTCAGAAACAGAAGGACAGATGGTGGTTGGTCCGTGGTGCCCCTGAGGGCTGGTCGGATTTGGGACATGGGGCTGTTGTGCAGGACCAGAAAGTCATCCTGGTCTTGTGCCTTCGGCTGTGCCCAGCTGAAGGAGCCCCAATTAGGGAGATGGCTATTGCGGTCAGCTGGAAGCTATAAGTTCCACCTGATAATAAGTATGTATGTGACGCACCTGTAAATGCACGTGAGGCACCCGCAAAGCTAAAGGTATATAACCGGGTGAAAGCGGTCGGAGTCAGGAGAAGAATGAATTCATTCAGTCAGTCATGCAGTCGCTCGGTCGGAAGAAGAGTTCGGGTCGGAGAAGAAGAAAAGAATCAGAGCGGCCAGAACGTAGGCAGAGCGGTTACAGAAGAGAAACCAGATAAAAGAAGTAATGCTGGTCAGAGTCAGGCTGAGGCTCCTGAGGAAGAAAGAAGAAAGAAGAAAGAAGAAAGAAGCTCTAAAAGCTAAGCTCTCTCTCTCTCTAAAGAAGAAATCTCTCTCTTTCAAGCTCTCTCTCTTTCTCTCTAAAAAGCTCTATCTTTCTCTCTAAGCTCTAAGAAGAAGAAGAAGAAGAAGCTATCTCTAATCTTTCTCTCTAAGCTCTTTCTAAGAAGAAGAAAAATCTTTCTTTCTCTCTCTAAGCTCTCTCTAAGAAAGTAGAAGTAAAAGTAGTAATAGCTTTACTCTGCCTCCGAGAGTTTTCCTCCCGCGGCGTTTTTGGCTGGCCACGACAGGCAGCTTACACCCAGCCTTGCTCTGTCCCACACCAGTTCTCTCCCACAGGAAGGACATAAGCCAGCCAGGACCGATCCCCTCACCCGGGCACTGGGGCGTGGCCTAGCACTTCAGGGGGAGTCAGCCAGCTCGGGGGTGGGTTTGTTTCTAGTCTGTATTCTGCTGTGCTAGTCTGTGTGTTTTGTCTGCCAGTGCCAAGATGTTTTGATTACATGTGTTTTAGTTTGCTTATCGTGTAGGCTAGAGAAGATCTGGTGGTCACCGTGAGACCAGAGAAGACAGGCTGGGGATGTGCGGCAGCTTGGTGATGGGGAGATACTGTCACGCAGGTCCACTGGTTAGGCGTCTGTAGGCTCACAGTGTTCTCTGGATGCCGTTCTTACACACTTCTTGATAAAATAAGATTTTAAATAATGAAAGAAAAAAAAGAGGCAAGCAAATACAAACATCACCAGGGCAGATCTTGTTAGGTCCAATTATTTGATTTACTTAAGAGCTTCCTGGCAGCCTGCAAGAAAGAGAAAATGGGAAGAAAATGGGAAACACAATAAGTTACCAAGCCGTCAATCCGCACCCCCGCGAAAGAGGGCAGACACTAACTGCTGTCTATGAGAATGCTGGGCAGCTCTCCCATGAGCAGCTGGAAACCTGAGCCAGGTGTGTGAAGCAACTCCTTGGGACCCTGCGCACCTGCCGCAAGAGCACCACCCCTAGTGCACCCTGGTGACCTGGGTGGTGGGCAGGGGCGGGTGCTGCAGCCTAGGGGTGGGGACACCCGCTGGGAGGTCGGGTTCTGGGGCAGTTTGTGTTTGGGGCCGGGCATTTGAGAGGTCTGAAGAATCCGCACAGAAGTTCCCTGAGGCCTCGGGCCTCTGCCCGGCCAGCCTAGGGCACCTAAGCACAGCTCTACAAGGAGCTGGGCTCCCTGTGCTAGGAGCCCGGAGACTGCCCCCCAACTCGCAGGCGTTCAGCTGGGACCATGGCAGCCTCGCCGAGAGGTCGGCCTCTGGTCTGGAGTGAAGACCCTTCCAGATCCCCCGCCGAGACTTACAGAGAGGCCCCGACGTCAGCACCCCCCAGTAGGTCAACTGCCGGCCAGCGCAGAGCTCCCCGCTCCCTGAGTAGAACGGGACCTGGGGCACGGCTGCAGGGCCGGTTATTTCCATCTCCTGGGGTCTTGTGCGGTTCTGTGTGCATGGTGGCTTTCAAAGCCGGTACTCACAGACTCTGGGTTTTATCTTTGAATTTCGTACATGACCTTAGGTGTAAAGCACTCCAATAATTTAAAAAATGAAGCTACTTTGCATGATCACTGTGGGAATCCTGCAGAAAATAGCCCCAAGCCCGTGGGGGTGGCCTTTGCATATTGGTTATCCTAGGAAGGGCCCCCTCACTTCTGGAGCTGGGGGTGGGGGAGGGTAAGAAATTGCCAGGTTTAAAATGGTTTTTGAAAGTAGGCTTGAGAAGTTGCCTTTCATTTGTTTGGCATCTTGATTATTACCACGATACTTATTACCCTGATACTTAATGACTATGCCTTGGGGCACGAGAGGCTGAATTTTAGGTAGTTAATGACTTTGGTTGAATTTGATGCGTGCGTATAAGCACTCCTGATTGTTCAAAAGTGTGTTTGGGACCACTGTCTGCTTGAATAAGCGTATAGTTCTGGAAATCAGGCAGAACTTACGTGGCTGACCTGTTGACAAGGCCTCCAAGCTCAGCACTGAGGTGGGAAGGCCTCCCCCACTCCCTGAGCGTGGTGAAGAGGCAATTCAGCCCTCCCGAGTTTCTCAGGGGGCCCAGGCTCCTGGAAGGACTGCCTCAATATTTCTCTTTTAGTGGTGGGGTGGGTGGGCTTTCGCGGTTCAAGAGAACATGTTCTGTTTCATTCGTTTTACTTGTAGAGACTACGAGATAAGATATTGTTTGAAAATACTTGTAGAGACATACACATTTTTTGGAAAGAAATTTAGAAATGCTTTTCCTACCCAAATATTTTTACAGGCAGTGATGTGCTGTTTGTGAGATAGGTCAGTGTCAGGTGGAAAGTGCTGGAAAGGAGCTGTTTTATTCAAAGTGTGAGTTTCGCTAAGCCAAGGTCTGAATCACAAGTATTAGGTTAGACTTACTCTTCTCCCTTCTATATGCTGCTTCTTCTTCTTCTTCTTCTTTTTTTTTTTTTTTGGTACCGGGGGATTGAACTCAGGGGCACTCGAACACTGAGCCACATCCCCAGTCCTTTTTTTGTATTTTATTAGAGACAGGGTCTCACTGAGTTGCTAAGTGCCTCGCCATTGCTGAGGCTGGCTTTGAACTCACTATCCTCCTGCCTCAGCCTCCCAAGTGCTGGGATTACAGTCTATGTGCTTCTTATTTACAGTTTCTGCTTGGTCTGCGTGTGTGTCTGCGTGTGTGTGTGTGTGTGTATGAAATTGGCCAAATAACGTCTGGACTCTAGACAGTCATTTAAACTAGCAAGGTCCGCTTGTGAATCACTAGTTGAAATGAAGGCCAGCCTTGGAGACCGGCAGACCCTGAAGCGTGGGGTCCCAGGGCCATAGTCCCACTTTCCCAACCGTTGTTTGAGCTGTTCCCACCTCCCAGAACCCCCTCCTGGGACAGACACCTGAAATCCCACTCTTGGATTCAGCCCTTGAGTCAGAAGACAGCCGCCAGCAGGAGTGGATGGTCAGCGGTGCTCCTTGCGGGGTGATCTCGTGCCTCTGCAAACACCCTAGCCAGTCGTCCCTGTGGCAGGGCGAGAGTGCAGGACAGCTGCAGCGCTGTCCTTGGAAAGCAAAAGCCAGTTCCGGTCTGAGAAATCAGGTCCTCCCTCTGATGGCCTCCAGAGGTCCAGGCGGCACCGGGCGTCAGGGGAGGGGCGGGCAGGAGGGTGGCCAGGCCTGGCGGAGAGCCCCCGCTCCCGGCAGGTGCCCCTTTCATCAGCCCCTTTTCTTCTCGCCTCCGGGCACTGCACCCAGGGTCCCGTGAGTGTCAGGGGCGTGGTCTGGGGAGGTGGGTAACGGGAGGGGAGAGGGGGTTTATATTTCCATCTGTGCGGCCGCCATGGCTGCAGACTTGTTTAAGTAAGTTCCTACGCTCAAATTTACGCACCCATTAAAAGGCGCCACAGGAAAAGGGCACTCCGCCGTCCCCTGGCGGATTCTGCAGGCTCCTAGAGAGCGGGTGGGGGGCTGTGCCTGAGCACACCAGGCCAGCTCACAGGGCAGGGACGTCTCTGGGACCTTGGCTGCCAGAGAGCTGTGTCTCGGACCCTCCTGCTCTCCCAGGACATGTGGGCGGCTCTGCCCAGGGTCCCCGGTTCAGAGAGTGTTCTTGTAGGTGTTTTAGCAGCGGAAAGGGTCAGTGCAGCCCTGACCCGGATATGAGCCCTCAGGAAGCACCTTCTCATCCAGGCATTGAGACCTCAGCCCTCAGGACACTTGAGTTTTCCAGAAGGAGAAAAGACTGGGGGAGGCAGGCTGGAGCCACCGGGAGTGAGGGAGTGCCCTTGGCCCCGAGGGTAAGGTTGCGGTTCTCTTTGTATTTTCCTCTCTCCTTTGAGGCCCAGAAACCCTTGGAGAAGCCAAGTGCAGTATTTGCTATGAGTAAAAAATGCAAAGCACCCTGACCACGGTGCATCCAGGTGGTGGAACGGGGCTGGTAATGGTCGTTATTCAGCTCGGGAGACTGGGAAGTCGTCACCAGAGCGTCATTAGGCAAACGGTTGCTACCTAACACACAACTCGGGGTGGATCTAGGTCAGCCACTGCGGCATGCCCCTAGTGTTCCCAGGGATGAGGACCCTGCCCTGTGTTTGTAGGAGCTACTTTACTGTCCCCCAAATGGTCGAGGTCCAGCTGAGAGCTGTTACGTTAATCTGCTTTCTGTCGATTGCATCCAACTTAACCATGTCTGTGTGGGAATTCTTATAGGAAGTTAAGTGCTTAACGGACCTGTGTTGCTTGGAGTCAGACCCCCTGGTAACGGGTGCACTCTAAAGTTTTCTCCTGGAGGGTCGGGACGGGAGACGGGCATGCAGCTGCTGGATGAAGACAACTTCAGGTCCTGAGCTGACTGTGGTGGATGAGACTCTCGTTTCTGCAGCCAGCGGGCCCCTGTGTGAGTGGTGAGACGCAAAGGTCCCCAGATCACAGGCCAGTCACGCCCCCAGACTGTGACATCAGTGATGGCATTTTCCAAGGGATCTTTAAACAACCCCCCCCCCCCCCCCCCCGTCAGATTCACCAGCACTGATGGACACGGAACCAGGGGCAGAGCACAGGAGGGTTTGCTGTAGCGTGTCTGGAAACACACAAAACGCAGAGGCGAGTGACCGCTGGGCTGAGTCCAGGCTGAGGAGGGTTCCCTTCGGTAAGGGAGGAAGGAGCAGGGGGGCCCTGTGTGTGTGTGTGTGCGTGTGTGCACGTGTGAACAAGAGCACTAGCTATTCCGGTACATTTCTGAACAAGCTGTTCTGTGGGAATAGGCCACTCATACACAGCAGGCTCCTGAAGGGACAGCAGTTCCCAAGTACCATGACAGGAGGACACAGCAGCTGCTGTCCTGCCCTGACAAGGCTGGGTGACACGAAGACCCCTTATCCTGGGGTGGGGGCGGCCCTTGGGGACCAGCTCAGCCTCCGGGTGCTTCTGAGGCCTCCAGGTGAGCTCCAGCCTCTAACCAGCAGCAGCTGTGGGGCCCAGGGCTGAGCCTCTGCAGCCACGGTGCAGGGGGAGCAGAGTCCCCTGGTCCCTGTCCACATCGGGGGCCTGCCTGCTGTCACGGAGCACAGAACAGAGGGCTGGCGACCCCACCTGGCGTCACTCTGCTGATGGCTCCTGCTTTCTTTACAGGGGCAGAGGTCAGGGACCCACAGCTCCCGAGGTCATGGTGCACGGGACTCGGGGAGCAGGTCCCCCTTGGGGAACCTCCCCTGCTTGTCAGGGAGGGGAGCCCAAGTGTCCTTCCCCTGTTTAGCAGGCAGCCAAGTGCGCTCGTCGCCAGGCCGGGGTGCTGGCAGGAACTAGGGTGGCATCGCGTTGTCTTTCTCAAGGCTGGTTTGGTCCCTTGGGTCCTTTGTGGTTTCATTTCGGAATTTTTCTGTTTCTGTGAAAAATACCTTTGGGATGTTGGTGGACATTCCTTGAATCTGCAGGTGGCTCTGGGCAGCACGGGCTACCAGTTTTGACCCTGTGTTCCAGGCCGTGAGCGCGGACGGCTTTCCATTTGTGTTCTCCTCCGCTTCTTTCATTGATGTTTTATAGGTCATCAGTGTAGGGATCGGTCACTTCCTTGGTTTAGAGTTTATTAGTTGTGATGCATTTGCAAACGCACCTTTGCTTGCTTTCTCAGAGAGAGACTTATTTGTGACGAGGAGTGGGACTGACTGTGTGTGTGATCTTGTGTCCTGTGAGTTTACTGAGCTAACTGGCTCCGTTTTTCACCATGTTATCCTTAGGGATTTCTGTGTAAGAGCACGCTGCTTCCAAACACGGATGGCTTTCCGTTTCCCTTCCGCTCTGGGTGCCCTTTCAGCCCCTCCTTCCGGCACCTACAGCACTACACTGGATGGACGTCGCGAGCGTGGGTCCCTGGTGCACCGGGTCTTGGGGGCAAGCGCTGCGCTTCCCGACTGACTAGAACATAAGCTGTGGGTGTTCATATGCCATCTCCCTTCTGCTGAGGGAGTCCCGCTGCACCTATCTTCTCGAGCATTTGTACACGAAAGAAGGTCGAGCTTTGCTCACTCCGTGCCTTTCCTGCGTCAGTTGAGATGATCCTGTGGTTTCATCATTCGCTGTTCATGGGGTGGATCACGCTGGTTGATTGGCCGTGTGTGAACGGGGAGGTGACACTCTCCTCAACAGATTGTGTTGGATATCTGTAGCAAAAGAAGGAAACTGGGCCTTGTCACCATAAGCGGAAATCAACTCAAAATGGATCAAAAACCTCAACATAAGACCTGAAACTAGAACCTCTTAGAAGAAACCACGGGGTAAAATCTCTTTGATATTAACCCTGCAATGGTTTTTTTTTTTTTTTTTTTTCCGGGGTCGGGGGGATATCACACCAAAAGCATAGGCAATAAAGGCAAAGATAAACAAGGAGCTATACTGAAGCTAGAAGCTTCTGCACAGCCAGGGAGCCCGTCAGAGGACGACGCGGCAGCCTCCAAGAGGAGCTGCCTGCTCACGGCCCGTCTGCTGAGAGCTCACACCCACAACATGTAGGGGACTCAGCACCCAGTAGCAGACTCCCCCAGGAGTTGGCATTTTTTTCCAAAGAAGACATACAGATGGCCAACGGGTGCTTGACACTGGCCACATCACTGATCACCAAAACCACAAGGAGGGCTCCTCTCACACCTGTTAGGGCGGCTGTCATTACAAACAGGATAACAAGTGTCAGAAAAGTCATAGCAAAAAGGGAAGCTTGCAAAAGGGAAGCTTGCATCCCCCTGCCCGCAAGGACGAGGATCAGCATGGCCCCTCTGGAATGGACTGCAGTCAAAGGCTCCCCAAACTGCACACACTGCCACTGGACCTGGGCACTCTCTGGGCTGGCTCACAGGACCTGGGACCCCTCTGCCGGGTCAATGGACCTGGGACCCCTCTGGACCTGGGACCCCTCTGCCGCGTCAATGGACCTGGGGACCCCTCTGCCGGGTCAATGGACCTGGGGACCCCTCTGCCGGGTCAATGGACCTGGGGACCCTCTGCCAGGTCAATGGACCTGGGGACCCCTCTGCCGCGTCAATGGACCTGGGGACCCCTCTGCCGGGTCAATGGACCTGGGGACCCCTCTGACGGGTCAATGGACCTGGGGACCCCTCTGCCAGGTCAATGGGACCTGGGGGACCCTCTGCCAGGTCAATGGACCTGGAGACCCCTCTGCCGGGTCAATGGACTGGGACCCCTCTGGGTCAATGGACCCCCTCTGCCGCGTCAATGGACCTGGGACCCCTCTGCCGCGTCAATGGACCTGGAGACCCCTCTGCCGGGTCAATGGACCTGGAGACCCCCTCTGCCGCGTCAATGGACCTGGGGACCTCTCTGACCGGTCAATGGACCTGGGGACCTCTCTGATGGACCTGGGGGGTCAATGGACCTGGGGGACCTCTCTGCCGCGTCAATGGACCTGGGGCCGGGTCAGTGGACCTGGGACCCCTCTGCCGGGTCCCCTCTGGACCTGCCGCGTCAATGGGACCCCTGGGGACCCCTCTGCCGGGTCAAGTGGACCTGGGACCCCTCTGCCGGGTCAATGGGACCTGGGGACCCCTCTGCCGGGTCAATGGACCTGGGGGACCCCTCTTCTGGCTCACGGGACCTGGAGACCCCCTCTGCCACATCAATGGACTGGGGGACCCCCCTCTGCCGGGTCAATGGACCTGGGACCCCTCTGCCGGGGGTCAATGGACCTGGGACCCCTCTGCCGGGTCAGTGGACCTGGGACCCCCCCTCTGCCGGGTCAGTGGACCTGGGACCCCTCTGCCGGGTCAGTGGATGTTGCCTCCTGAAGCGCTTGGAGCAACGGAGCCGCGGGAAGAACTTCAGAGGCAAACTGGAGACAAACAGCTTTTTATTCTGATAACTTTTCTCTCTGGTTCTAACAACGACTAACACATGCACACACACCACCAAAAAATGGCGCTGACCCGATCAGCAATTTCGGCCAAGTCACTCGAGATCCTGCAACAAGTCCCGTGAGACTACGGGAGGTGACAATGCCCAAATCTCCACGGCTCATAGTCAACCGCAATTCAAGCCAATCCCCAAACAGGGCTCCTGCATTTCCCCCTTTTTGTTTTAAAAGAGGTAATGCTCTAGGACGTCTATGTGCAACCAACATTCTTACCCGTCATCGGATAATCAAGGCTGTGCCCTTGACTCCTGTCTTAGGTTGATATGTCGGCCACATGAGACTGTCCCGTGCGACTGTGCCTGTCTTAGGTTGTCCCCCTCTGGGGATCTTACCCGTCATTGGCTAACCAGCCATCCAATGGAGCCCTTTAGGATCGACTATGTATGATGACTAACAGCCGTCCAATTGTGAGGAGATGTTGCGGCTTTAAGGCGACAAGCCTTTTGGTGATGAGCCAAATTGCATAGCATATCAAATTGTTTAAACAAATCAGCTGCCCTAAGTTCCATCAAATAACACACTGAATTCTCTAGACAAATACCCGCAAGGCATTGTCCCGTAAAGTCCCAAACAATGAAAGATCAAAATATCCATTTGTTATAACATGTTGATGTAGGAGGCCCCATGCATGTAGAGCAGAGGCCACACTGTTGGTGAGGTTGTTTGATGCTTGAGCAGCAGGGATGCTTGCGGCGGCCGCGATCCCTGCAGCTGTAGCAGCAGACGTCTTTTTTATGTTTAGACAATGCCACCGGCAAATCTTCAGGGCCCGCTACCTAGAAACTCAAGCATCAATTATTAAAGGAAAGGCAGTGCTATTGCAGCACTGAGTCAAGAGGCGAGTTGTCAAACTACAAAATAGAATAATTAGATTAGAAAATTAAAGTTGATTTTTGTTCACACACATCGCTGGTTGAGCTTCTACAAACATAAGTTGGAAAAATATCATATTTAGAACAAAACAAAGAAAGACTGAGGGTAATTACTGCATTAAAGATAGATTAAAGAAAAGGTAAAGGCACTTTAGAGAAATAATTTGTTAGCTGGAACCCTTGAGTCTCTGTATACAGAGCAATCTTTTACCTGTTGAGATAATTGAAATTAATGAGCTATTAAACAAATGAAGTTAATAACAAATAAACAATCTTATGTCAAAACACCAAAATATCAGGTTATATAGCACTAGTCATATTGTTTGCTAAAGAGAAGTCCCAGGGACACCTATAAATGAAAATTGAAAGTACCTTCATTTATAAAATTATTTACCTAAATTGAACACTCTTAACCTAAAATGAATTAAAGTTATTTGGATCCATATATATATATTTTTTCTTTTTCATAAGCGCTTTGTTCTTTGTGACGTCACACTGGACAGACAAACAAACATACAAACATATATTTGTGACATCACATTTAACATGAAATGTAGACAAATGTACAGACATAAAGACATGTATAAAAAGAAAAAAAAAATACAATTGTGTGCACACTAAAGAGAGATCTCCTCGTCCCGGCCGGAGGAATGACTCTTGAGTTGTGAAACATTTTGAAGGATACTTTTGAGGGAGTCATTCTGTATCTTCATCTTGGTCTTCTTGATTTTGTACCTTTTTTATTAATCTTGATTCCTCAACAACTACATCTTGATCATTTTGATGTGGTACCTGTTTTATTAATCTAGATGGTATCCATATTGGAGAGGATTCGTGTTTTGGAAAAACACAAACAGATCCTCTTCCCCAAATTAATACTGGATCTGGACCCTTCCATGTACCTGAAAGAACATCCTTCCAGTAAACCAAGGGTTTATGTTGTTGGTGTGGATTCCAATGTCTGTCTCCAGCAGAATAACCATTAGAGTCTAAAGTTAAAAAATTTAAGGTAAACAGGGCAACTGCCAATCTGTCCTTAGGACTTTTCCAATTTCCTTCTTTTTGTTTTAATAACATAATTTTCAGTGTTCGGTTTGCTCTTTCAATAATGCCCTGACCCTGAGGATTGTATGGGATGCCTGTTTTATGGGATATATTGAATTTTGCGCAAAACTGTTTGAAAGATGAGGACGTATATGCGGGGCCATTATCTGTTTTAAGCATTTTGGGGATGCCCAATGCAGCAAAAGCTTGCAAACAATGAGATGTAACATCTTTAACTTTTTCTCCAGAATGTAAGGAAGCAAAAATCATGCCTGAGCATGTATCTATGGTCACATGAATAAATCGCAATTTTCCAAAACTTGGCTCATGAGTAACATCCATCTGCCACAAATGACTGGGCATTAATCCTCTAGGGTTAACGCCGAAATGAGGATTGGGCAAATGTGTCATACAAGATTTACAATCTTTTACAATTGTTCTGGCTTGCTCCTTTGTGATTTTAAACCTACGTTGCAAGGTGGTGCTGTTGACATGAAACTGGGAGTGGAATAAAGTAGCTTGTTGTAGCACTGAAAGTATAAATATTGTTTTTGTAAGTTCATCAGCCTTTTGATTACCTTCATGGAGGGGACCAGGCAAATTAGTATGTGCTCTAATATGGCCTACGAATAGAGGTTCTTTTCTTGCCCACAAAAGTTTTTGTATTTGATAAAACAATTTAAAGGCTGGAGTATGAGGTGCTATTGGTCCTGCTAACTCTAATTTTGGGACGGCTTGTACAATATAGTGGCTATCTGAAAAAATATTTACGGGCTGGTCCCTAAAATTTTCCAGAGCTCTTACCATAGCTTCCAATTCCACTAGTTGAGCTGATTTGTGTGCAGTTATGTAAGTCATATTTTCTTTTTTAGTGACTACTGTAGCAGTACCATTTGAGGACCCATCTGTAAATACATTAAATGCCTTAGGAATAGGTTGATTTTTTTTATTACCTGTGGAAATATAATAGGATGATTAATACAAAAAGATAATATGGGGGACTTAGGAAGATGATTATCAAAATTTGCAGAAGTAGAGCATCTAGCTATAGCCCAATCATTATCATTGAAGCATAAATATTCAATCTGTGATGATGAATAGGGAGTAATAATAGTAGCAGGGTGAATGCCAAATATTTTAGTAGAAGTCTTAAGTCCTTGAAGAATAAGTTTAGCCACCATGGAGGTATAAGATTCAATTATACTTTTAGGAGAGACGGGCAAATGTATCCATAATAAAGGCCCTTGTTGCCAAAATACTCCTGTGGGTGTATATTGTGAAGAAATAATAATCAACATCAGCGGTTGAGTTAAATCAAATCTATCACAATGAGCTCCTTCGATGGCTTTTTCTACTAACTTTAAAGCTTTCCTAGCATCAGGAGTCAATGTTCGCGGTGAAGATGGATCAGGGTCTCCGCGAAGGATGTCAAATAAAGGTTTTAGTTGGCCAGTAGTGAGATTTAGTGTAGGGCGAAGCCAATTAATGTCTCCCAGTAGTTTTTGGAAATCATTGAGGGTGGTCAAATGTTCTTTATTTATTAGAATTTTTTGGGGTCTAACAAAAGTATCCATGATTTTAAATCCTAAATATAATATGGGAGATCTGGTTTGAACTTTTTCTTCTGCTATATATAATCCATATTTTTTTAAATTTTCTACCACGTCACTGAATATATTAAATAAGATTTTTTGATTAGGGTGGGCCAGTAAAATATCATCCATGTAATGTAGACACATGAGGTTTGGATATTTATTTTTAATGGGTTGGATAGCCTTGTCCACATATATTTGGTATATGGTGGGGCTATTAGCCATTCCCTGTGGTAAAACCTTCCATTGATATCTCTGATCAGGGCCATTATTGTTCATAGAAGGAACTGAAAAAGCAAACCTGGGGGCATCCAGAGGATGTAGGGGAATAGAAAAGAAGCAATCCTTTATATCAAGAGTAATAAGATGGAAATTTTTTGGAATAGCTACGGGACTAGGAAGTCCAGGTTGAGTAGGGCCCATAACTTGCATGGTTTTATTAATTTGTCTAAGATCATGTAACAATCGCCATTTTCCTGACTTTTTCTTGATCACAAATATGGGGGAATTCCAGGGAGAGGTGGAAGGTTCTATATGTCCTGCTTCTAATTGTTCCTGAACTAGTAGGTGGGCCGCTTGTAATTTCTCTTTAGATAGGGGCCACTGAGGGACCCACACTGGCTTATCAGAAAGCCATGGTATTTTCAAAATTATTTTCTCAGTGGCCCCGAAAAAAAAATCTTTTTCCTTTATGATAATGATTACTTTTAGGGTTAAGATTACTCTGTACTTTTTGATAATGAGTTCTTTTATGGTTAAGATTACCCTGTAGGTTTGCACATTTAACATCTGCAGGCTTGGTTGCAAGGTGTACTCCCATTTGTTGCAAAATATCTCTTCCCCATAAAGTAACTGGTAGATTAGGTAAAACATAAGGCTGAAATGTTCCTTTATGGCCTTCATCATCCTCCCATTTTAAAATTACCGCACTTTTATCTGGGAGGTTATTATATCCAAGCCTCTTAAACTGGTTGAAGCTTTTTGCAGAGGCCAGTGCTTGGGCCATTGGCGTAAATTAATAATGGAAGAGTCAGCTCCAGTATCTATTAATCCCTCCATTTCTATTCCTTGGATTTTTATTTTACACATAGGCCTCCTTGAACAGTCTCGAACCCCAGCAAGCCATGGGTCTTGGGTCAGTGGAACAAAATCCTCTATTGTTCCCTTCTTGAGGCATACCCATTTTAAATGAATTATGTAAATTGGGAAGGAGAAGCAACTGAGCAATTCTATCTCCTTGATTAACAGAACTTATACTTTGGGGTGAGCTAAGCATTATTTTTATTTCCCCTTTGTAGTCTGAGTTTATTACGCCTGGGGTCACTTGCAAACCTAATAAGCTTTTAGGACTACGCCCGATAATAAGTCCTACAGTCCCTGAGGGAAGAGGTCCCCTGACTCCTGTGGGAATCAGTTGAACCCCCATTTCAGGTGTTAACACTATTCGGGCGGTGGAACAGAGGTCTAATCCTGCATTTCCTCTTGTTCCTCTGGCGAGGGAGTGGATGGGTAGTAGGGATTGTGTCGGGGAAGCATCTGAGTGGATGCTTGAGGATACTCCTTCTGCAATGCCCCGTACATTTGTGGGCCCCGGGGTATTGGGCCCCGTGCCCCGTTTTTTGAATTCCTGAACAAAGGATTTCCATGGATGTCAAATTTTGAATGGCATTTATTGGCCCAATGATTTCCCGTTTTACACCTGGGGCAGCGGCCTGGGGCACGGTATGAGCTTGGTCTTATTTCTCTTTTGGGATTTTGCCTAGAATTGCCTGATTGATTATGATAATTTTGCCTGGAATATCCTGATTGATTATAATATCTACGTTTAGCCTTTGTGAAATTTCGAGAGGAAGCACCTCTCATTGAGGCTGCAATCACATTTCCTGTGACAAAGGCGTCATTTATATCTTTACATAGTTGTATATATACGGAAAGATCCTTTTTAGTTCTCCATGGCCTGATGGCTGCTTGGCACCATTTATTTGCATTTTCATAAGCTAATTGAACAACTAATGGCATAGCTTGGTCAACATCTGCAAACACACTACCTGCAGTTCTCAAAAGTCGATCAGCACAGTCGGCATACGGCTCATTAGGTCCTTGAATCACTTTTGACAAGCTACCTTGTAGATCCCCAGGTCCTTGTACAGTTTTCCATGCCTCTAAGGCAGCTGTGTTTATCTGAGCATATACATCTGGGTCATAATCTGTTTGAGCCTGTAAGTCTGCGAATTGCCCTTCTCCTGTGAGCATGTCTATATCATAGTTTTCAAACCCTGCAGCCGCGTTTCTTTTAGCCGTTTCTATACAAAGTTCTTGGAATTGCGATCGCCAAACCAAGAATTGCCCCCCGCTTAATGTTGCTTTACATAGACTTTTCCAGTCTGAGGGGGTTAAGCTAAAGGTGTTAAGGGACTCCAGCATACTCAACGTGAAAGGAGCTTGGGGCCCATAAGTCATTACTGCCTGCCTCTTTGAGATTTTTTATTATTTTGAAATCTACTGACTGATGGACCCTCTGTCCATTTTTCTTTTCAAATGCTGGCGGTTCCCAATGCATCTGTGAGTTGTCCTCGAGAGCGCATAAGCGATCAGAAAGACTTTTTATTTCTGTTTCTAGGGTATGCAAATGCCTAGTAATACCCTTCATATTATCTGTAATGGATTCCACCCATGGGGGAGTAGAGGACACAAGTGGCTCCTCTACCTGACGGTCCTTTTTGTCGGTCTTTTTTAGTTTCTTTTTCCTCATTTTCTCAGGATCACTTTTACTAGATTCCTCACCACTGCTAATTTCACTGACAGCAATATCCTGAGGCCCAGGTTCCATTAAAAGCAAGTATCCTTCAGCTATCACCAATAACTCCCGAATAGCTTTAATAGCTTGGATTTTTGTCATTTTTGGGACTCTACTAATACTCTCTTTACTGGTCTTAGTTGGCCCAGTGGATACTACGCTTTTTTGATCACTTTCACTTTTGTCTATATACTCCTCACTGAGAACAGAGTCAGGTATATCAAGGAGTCTTTGCATAGCCTCTATCACTTGGGATTCAGTTATATTCGAACCCATCTTTAGAGACCTTTCAGTTCTTACCTGTCCGCTCCGAAGTTCCCCGTACGGGCCGCCACCTGTTGCCGCCTGAAGCGCTTGGAGCAACGGAGCCGCGGGAAGAACTTCAGAGGCAAACTGGAGACAAACAGCTTTTTATTCTGATAACTTTTCTCTCTGGTTCTAACAACGACTAAAACACGCCACACACACACACACCACCAAAAAATGGCGCTGACCCGATCAGCAATTTCGGCCAAGTCACCCGAGATCCCGCAACAAGTCCCCTGAGACTACGGGAGGTGACAATGCCCAAATCTCCACGGCTCATAGTCAACCGCAATTCAAGCCAATCCCCAAACAGGGCTCCTGCAAGTGGACCTGGGACCCCTCTGTCAGGTCAATGGACCTGGGACCCCTCTGCTGGCTCACGGGACCTGGGACCCCTCTGCTGGCTCACGGGACCTGGGACCCACTCTCTGCTGGCTCACGGGACCTGGGACCCCTCTGCTGGGTCAATGGACCTGGGACCCCTCTGCTGGCTCAACGGGACCTGGGCACTCTCTGCCTGGCTCAATGGACCTGGGACCCCTCTGCCGGGTCAATGGACCTGGGACCCCTCTGCCAGGTCAATGGACCTGGGACCTCTCTGCCGGGTCAATGGACCTGAGACCCCTCTGCCGGGTCAATGGACCTGGGACCCCTCTGCCGGGTCAATGGACCTGGGACCCCTCTGCCAGGTCAATGGACCTGGGACCCCTCTGCCGGGTCAATGGACCTGGGACCCCTCTGCCGGGTCAATGGACCTGGGACCCCTCTGCTGGGTCACGGGACCTGGGGACCCCTCTGCCGGGTCAATGGACCTGGGGACCCCTCTGCCGGGTCAATGGACCTGGGGGACCCCTCTGCCGGGTCAATGGACCTGGGACCCTCTGCCGGGTCAATGGACCTGGGACCCCTCTGCCAGGTCAATGGACCTGGGGGACCCCTCTGCCGGTCAATGGATGGGACCCCTCTGCTGGGTCAATGGACCTGGGACCCCTCTGCCGGGTCAATGGACCTGGGGACCCCTCTGCCGGTCAATGGACCTGGGGACCCCTCTCGCATCAATGGACCTGGGACCCCTCTGCCGCATCAATGGACCTGGGACCCCTCTGCTGGGTCACGGGACCTGGGACCCCTCTGCTGGCTCACGGGACCTGGGACCCCTCTGCTGGGTCAATGGACCTGGGGACCCCTCTGCCGGGTCAATGGACCTGGGACCCCTCTGCCGGGTCAATGGACCTGGGACCCCTCTGCCGGGTCAATGGACCTGGGACCCCTCTGCCGGGTCAGTGGACCTGGGACCCCTCTGCCGGGTCAATGGACCTGGGACCCCTCTGCCGGGTCAATGGACCTGGGACCCCTCTGCCGGGTCAATGGACCTGGGACCCCTCTGCCGGGTCAATGGACCTGGGACCCCTCTGCCGGGTCAATGGACCTGGGACCCCTCTGCCGGGTCAATGGACCTGGGACCCCTCTGCCGGGTCAATGGACCTGGGGGACCCCTCTGCCGGGTCAATGGACCTGGGGACCCCTCTGCCGGGTCAATGGATCTGGGACCCCTCTGCCGGGTCAATGGACCTGGGGACCCCTCTGCCGGGTCAATGGACCTGGGACCTCTCTGCCGGGTCAATGGACCTGGGGACCCTCTGCCGGGTCAATGGACCTGGGACCCCTCTGCCGGGTCAATGGACTGGGGGACCCCTCTGCCTGGGTCAATGGACCTGGGACCCCTCTGCCGGGTCAATGGACTGGGGGACCCCTCTGCCGGGTCAATGGACCTGGGACCTCTCTGCCGGGTCAATGGACCTGGGACCCCTCTGCCGGGTCAATGGACTGGGGGACCCCTCTGCCGGGTCAATGGACCTGGGACCCCTCTGCCGGGTCAATGGACCTGGGGACCCCTCTGCCGGGTCAATGGACTTGGGACCCCTCTGCCGGGTCAATGGACCTGGGACCCCTCTGCCAGGTCAATGGACCTGGGGGACCCCTCTGCCGGGTCAATGGACCTGGGACCCCTCTGCCCGGGTCAATGGACCTGGGGGACCCCTCTGCCGGGTCAATGGACCTGGGACCCCTCTGCCGGGTCAATGGACCTGGGACCCCTCTGCCGCATCACGGGACCTGGGGACCCCTCTGCCGGTCAATGGACCTGGGACCCCTCTGTGGGTCAATGGACCTGGGACCCCTCTGCTGGGTCATCACTGGGGACCCCCTGGTGGGTCAATGGACCTGGGACCCCTCTGCTGGGTCATGGACCTGGGACCCCTCTGCCAGGTCAATGGACCTGGGACCTCTCTGCTGGGTCAATGGGACCTGGGACCCCCTCATGGACCTGGAGACCCCTCTGGTGGGTCAATGGACCTGGGACCGCTCTGCTAGGTCACGGGACCTGGGGACCCTCTGCCGGGTATGTGCTCCACACGGAAGGGAGCCAACGCCTCTGAGATATGTGTATGCCCGTGTTCACGGCAGTGTCACCTACAGGGGCCACGACAGGGGGGCCCTGTAGTGAATGGATAAACAAAAGAAACTGTGGTCCACACATGCATGTGCCCATACACACTCAGAGAAATGTCCTTAGAGAAGAAGGGAGTACTGCCACTTGTGACAACACAGACGAACTGGGACGTTCCTCCAGACACAGCAAGACAGTACTGCAGGATCTCACGTTTATGTGGAGTCTTAGAAATAAGTCAAATACAGAGAAACAGAGAGGAGAAGGGGTCCCTGGAGTGAGGAGGGAGAAACAGCGAGGCCTGTCACGGGCCACAAAACTTGCAGTTCTGTGGGATAAGGAGGTCAGGAGCTCAGGTGCAGGGTGCTGTTTTGTGTCCTGAACTTCTACGAAGAGGTTAGATTCTAACATGGAACGGAGGTGATTAAGTCCAGTGATGGATAGGCTAATTACTTGACTCTAGTCATTTACCTCTGTAGATCAAATATAATGTTATATGTCTGAACTAAATGCTATTCAAATGAAAATACAGACGTATAAGCTCTTCCCTTGGACTTGAGAGTGTCTATAAGACATTAGCTCCTTTGTCTCTGGATTGAACATCTCATTTACGGTGGGAAAGAACCAGCCTCAAGCTGGGCGTGGTGGTGCACGCCTGTAATCCTAGAGGCTTGGGAGGCTGGGGCAGAGGGTCACAAGTTCAAAGCTAGCCTCAGCAACTTAGAGAGGCCCTAAGCAACTAAGCCAGATCCTGTCTCAAACAAACAAACCAAACCCCCCAAACCAGCCCTTTTGGTATTTTGTACAAATTGGAGAAATAATTCAGGAGATGGTGGGTGGAGTCCAGCTGCTCCTGTTCGATTCTTGTTCTTGGAACTTAGTAGCTCTGAGGCCTTAATGTCGTGGATCCTTCTCCTTGCATATGAAATGGGGAAATAGGTGTTTAATTCATTGATCTTGAATCCAAATTCTCCATTCATGAATCTTGAAAGCCCTGTGAGAGATTTTGAGTCAAACCGCGGAATACCTGGTGGGCATGTTGTCGGGGTAGACGCAGTGCGGGGCCCGCTCAGGGAAGGGGCTGGGCGTGGGCAGCTTCCAGCCAGTCCTGCCCACAGCAGGACATCAGTGCCATGCTGGGCGAGCCAACCTGTGGACCCACAGCTTCCTCATGGTGTAAAGATGGTGGTGTCATCAGTAAGTCAGTGTGGAGCTAGTGGACCCCCACCGTCCACGACCTGGAGAGCACGGCCTCCGAGATTCCAGACAAAGCAGGAGGGCTGAGAGCGTCCCCTTCCCAGCGTGGCACGCCCTGCTCGCCTAGACCTTGACCGTGTGCACTGGCCGGTCTCAGCCCGGCCACAGGGCTCTCCGGATGACCATGACCAGGTACACAGAATGTCAGACAGGCCCACCTCAGGCCACCAGGACGGAGAGGCAAGCTGGACCCCACCATGCTCACAGCTGGCACATTCTGAGATCCTGCGCAGGGTCCAGCCGTTGTCCCTGACCTGGCCGATGCGAGGGACGCTGCTTTTTCCCCAGGCAGCATGTGGGCTTCACTCTGGGCGTGCCTCGGAAGAGACTGGACACGAAGACGCTGACCACACAGCCCCTGAATTTCCCAACAGTGTCCCACCCAAGACCAGATTGCTTCTCGAACTCCTGGCACATCAGTGAATGACGTCCAGGGCCTCCTTGCTGACCCCTCTCACTGAGATGTCCCAGGGTGGCTGGGACCGGAGCCTCTTTCATCACAGCCAGGGAGCAACCCAGCCTCGGGCCACTGCAGGGGCATTCCCAGTGGCCCCCCTGGAGGGCACTGGCATCTTCTGCCAAATGGACGATCGTGTTCCACTACGGAGGTTCTGCTGTCCATCCGGGGCAGCGTGGCACAGAGGAGAGAGTAAGATCTCTGGACTTGCTAGAGTTGGGTTCCAATTCTAGCTCTGCCATTTGCCCTGAGTCATTTCCCCACCTCTTACTGGAGGATTTAACAAGTTCCTTGTTCATTTTCTTGTAGTTAAAACTCAATAATTGATAGTTCTTAACAGGTAGAATTAATGATTATTACTATCACATGAAAACCAGGTTTCTTGTTTTATAATTCATCATAAGTAGGAAGAGCCGTCATGAAATTCATCCTTAGCAAGAAGAGTGAAGCAGGTGGCATCACTATACCAGACCTTAAACTATACTACAGAGCAATGGTAACAAAAGCAGCATGGTATTGGCACCAAAATAGACTGGTAGACCAATGGTACAGAATAGAGGACACAGAGACTAACCCATATAATTGCAGTTATCTTATGCTAGACAAAGGTGCCAAAAACATACATTGGAGAAAAGACAACCTCTTCAACAATGGTGCTGGGTAAACTGGAAATCCATACGAAACAAAATGAAATTAAACCTCTATCTCTCACCATGCACAAAACTCAAAGTGAATCAAGGACCTAGAAATTAAACCAGAGACACTGTGCCTATTAGAAGAGAAAGTAGGTCCAAATCTCTATCATGTCGGATTAGACCCCGACTTCCTTAATAAGACTTCTCTAGCGCAAGAATTAAAATCAAGAATCAATAAATGGGATGGATACAAACTAAAAAGTTTCTTCTCAGCAAAAGAATCAATCAGTGAGGCGAATAGAGCCTAAATTTTGGAAACAAATTTTTACCACATGCACATCAGATGAAGCACTAATCTCTAGGATACATAAAGAACTCGAAAATCTTAACACCAAAAAAAAAACAAATGACCCAATCAATAAATGGGCCAAAGAATTGACCAGACACATCTCAGAAGAAGATATACAATCAATCAACAAATATTTTTAGGTATTTAATGATTTTTAAAATAAGTTCAAGATTGTGTGAGCGGCACCCACATTTGTATGACATGTATCAGAAGCTGCCAAGTGTGTGATGAGAATTGAAAAGCCATCTGAGTGCTTATGAGACTCCAGAGCTGAGCGGGACCTCGATGACACTTGCTTTCTCCCTTCTCAAGCTCAGAGGTGCCGCTGCGGGTCCCGGGACACTAGTCCACTAGCTCAGGGACTTGGCGGTTTGTTTGTGGAAGTGAAAAAAAGTGTGGCTTTTTTTTTTTTTTTTGGTACCAGGGATTGAACTCAGGGGCACTCGACCTCTGAGCCACATCCCCAGCCCTATTTTTTTGTATTTTATTTAGAGACAGGGTCTCACTGAGTTGCTAAGTGCCTCACCATTGCTGAGGCTGGCTTTGAACTCGCGATCCTCCTGCCTCGGCCTCCCAAGTGCTGGGATGACAGGCGTGCGCCACCACGTCCGGCTGGTGTGGCTTATTTGTGAACTCCACTGAAAATCTGGCATGCGCTGGAGTCCCCTGTGATGTAAGGGAAGGGGCACAAGCATGGGGTCGGCCACGGGTGTGATCTTCCTAATTTTGAATCTAGGGTGGTGTTCTTCGCCCAGGAACGGCCTTACCTGACCCGAGCTGCTGGAGACCCCTGTGCCCATCAAGGAGGAGCACACTCTGTGCCACACTGATCACGGAGACCGAAGAGCCAAGGGGGAAGGAGAGCGCGAGATGTCGGGGGTCTGAAGCTTGGTAGGGCCGGGCACTGCCCAGCAGCAGGTGAGCCCTAAACTGCCCTTCTGGCCACGCCAGGCCTGCTGCCAGCCAGGCCTCCTTCCTGCACAAGGTGAACATGCTCAGGAGGGGTCTGACTTTCTCCTGCCCCCTTGGTCCCCTCAGAGTGTCCCTTACCTGGCTTTAAGCCCGTTATTATTTTCTTTAGCGGAGACATTGAACTTGCTGTGGCGCCCGGCTGCTCTAGAAGAGCAACGTAAGCCGGAGGGAGGCGTGAGGTGGCCCCACTTTCGGTCAGTTCACTTGGCACACGGTTCGGCACGCTCGTCCTTGGGTCCAGCAGGTGCCACACGGGTGACTGCTGCGGCCAGCTGGGCTGGGCTTCCGGGTCGCTGGGAGCAGCACCTGGAGGTTAGCTTCGGTCCTGCGCAGCCCGTGTGCGGGGACACTCAGTGGCTCAGCGGGTCCAGGAAGCGGAGGCTGGAATCAGGACGTGGTTAGCACCCAGAGCCGGGCCTGGGCCAAGCCTTAGCCTTTGCCTGTTCTGGAAGCTATGTGACAGCCAGTGGCAACAGCTTGGGTGCTCATGGTGGCTCTTGGGACCTAAATCCACAGCTGATCGGACCAACACGAACATCTTGAGTCTGTTGCTCCAGCAGGGGGGACCTGAGCCCCACCCTGGGGTAGCTTCTCGCCTACTGTGCTCATGTGTGCACCTACTGTGTGCACAGGCTCTCTGGGCACTTGCCAGGTACGCTCTGGTTCTTTGGGTATCTTCCTCTGGTGGACTCGCTCTCCCTTTGCTTCGCTGCACAAGTGGGGATTCCTGGGTCCCCACATCCATCGTCCTCTGAACCAGCACAGAAATGCTGAGCCCAGTGAATGCCGAGAGGCAGTGGGGTCTGAGGAGCACAGTGACCACATTTTTAGAGCACTGTGAGTTGTGCTGAAGACATAATTCAATGAAAACAGAGATGGGCTGTGTGGTGCCAGGCCTGTAATCCTAGCGACTCAGGAGGCTGAGGCAGGAGGATTGTGAATTCGAGGCCAGCCTCAGCAACTTAGTGAGAACCTGCCTCAAAAACAAAACAAAAACAAAAAAAGTTAATTGACCAAGATGAAATAATAGAATAGAGCCCTAGAATAAAACTGAGAGGGGCAAAGGAGGCTGTATACCTGAAGCTCTTTCTAATCACAATATGTTGAGCTTCATGAAGTGGTAGATATTAGCACTAGACTCTGAAAAAATAAAGCTCGAGGAAGGAAGAGGTTGAAGGGTGTTGCTGCCACTTTTCATGCAATATTTGATTTAAAATCGATTCCTAGAAATCTCAGATGAATGTGGTTCATGTATCAAAATGCCAAGCTTAATTTATTGTGTGGCCTTAAATATACAGCTGGCTCACAAGTGAATGGAGATATATGTATCCGAAAAAAAAACCCAGCCCCTTGAGAGCGGTGAAGCCACGCAGTACATCAGCTCTGTCGGCACGTTGGGAATATTAATGCCCCCGGTGTCAACGTCAAGTGATTGGACTGGAGTCACAGAGCTGGCGTGTCTGGCTGATTTTAAACATGGTCTCCCGTCTCTAGTCCTGAGTATCAGCAAGCTCCGGGGCTCCGGCTGTTTATTTTCCTTCGCTTTTGAAACCACCCTAAGCAAGCTTGTTTTCCTGACATGACGGGGCACCAAGAAAATGAATGATCATTAAGATAACAGCGTGTCTTTAGGACGTCCGTGGGGGAGCCCCGCGCTGCTGCCGTGCGGTTTGGTCTCGTTGGCCACCTCAGTGCGTCTGCGGCAGGGGCCCGCAGGGCCGGCCTGGCCCGGGAAGGGCCGTTTCCAGGTGCATGTGGCCGCTGCTGGGACAGGTCGTGGCGGTCCTCCTGGGAGCTGCCCGTCCCCTGCCCCGCCTCGTGAGGGGTCCACGGGTGGCAGAGCTCCTGTCTTGGGGTGCCTCGGACGCACGCCCGTGGGGCTTGGTCTTGGCCATGTGAGCAGCCCCTCAGCAGCTGGCCTCCAGGGCGTCCCCTTGTGCTCCCAGTGTCCCGGGAGCCCGGCCACTCACCCCGGCCTGTGGGTTGTCTCCTGAGCGCTGAGCCGTGGCTCCGGGCCCACGGTGCCGCCGGAGAGGTGCTCCCGCGGCGCACCTTCGTGAGCACGTCCGTCTTTGGCGGGGAGATGGGCTGTGAGGTGGGCAGGTTCCTATTCCAAGAAAGATACTTCCCTTTCTCCTGGTAACACCTGGAAGGAGGGAGAGAGGGGGAAGTCCGCAAGTCTCCATTCGCTCTCGGGAGGGATCCTCGGGTACCCCAGCTCTGGTTGCAGGAGTTCGCCGCCCCTGGGCCTGCCTGGCCTCTCCTGCAATGCCTGGTCTGGGGCCGTCACCCGAGGAGGCACTTTTGCAATAGGATTTAATGGTCAGGGATGGGTGAGTGGAACAGCGGGTTTATGGCTGGATTTGTGTCGTTGAGGGAGGAACATCAGAGAGAGCCCTTGCCGGCCTCCTCGGCTCCCTCTCCGCGCCCTCCACCCTCCTTGCCCGCCCCGGGAGGGCCACCCTGGGACTGGCTTGGTTTCCATTCTAGGGAAGATTTATTACTTTAATGTCTTTGCGATTTAGTGGCCTGTAATTTCACCCAGGACGCCAGGGAGTGCATTCTCCTTTTTCATGTGCGTTTTAATCCTCTTTGCAGCAAAAAATAAATGTTCCTGTGCGGGGGAAGGGGGTGGGGGTGGGGGTGGGGAGCGAGGCCTCATCATCTCCCTGCATCTTCTTTTTCTGAATCGAACATTTGGATCAGGGACAAAGACCCGACCGGGAGGCAGGAGACGCCCAGTGACAAGGGCACAGGTCACGTACAGCTGTGTGCCGTGCCGCACACTCCTTCCCGTGGACCCTGGCCTCCCTGTCGGGTGTCCAAAAGGAAACGCCTCCCAGAAGGCGGATTCTGACCTTTCGTGGCTTCTCGTCTTACTTGGATGTTGGGTTGAATAGTGGAGTTGCAGCCTTGAGCTTCAGTTTCTGCTCACTTGGGATTTTGAAAAGACACAGAGGAGGGAGCTGAGCTGGGGGCGGGGGTGGGGGGGGGCACTCAGTCGGCTCCAGGGAGAGGTTCCAGGTGGGTCCAGGGCCTCCACCTGGGGCAGGAGGAGCAAAGGGAACTGGCCCCAGGTCTGGCTTCTGCCAGGCTGCCCAGCCTCTGCCAAGCCACCCGTGATTCTGCACGAATCACGGGCCAGTCGGTCTGGCCATCCACGAGGCCACTTTTGGAAGTGCGTGCCGGCCTGGGTGGACGGGCTGCTCACACCTGCCTCGTGCTCACGCTGGACAGGCCAACCTCGCTTCTGCCTGGACTGGGCCCGAGGGGGCCCCACTGCCACCACCTCCCCTCTTTGCAGGTGGTGGGTCTGAGGCTCCAGCACAGCCAAGGGCTGCCCGGGCCACGGTCCAGCCGGGCCACCGACCCCTCAGAGGGCAAGGGCGCCCGCTCCTCACTGGCTGGACGTTTCGGGCTGAGGCTGCCAACGCTTGCCTCCTGATCAAAAGACTCCGGATGCAGGTGGCCTCGGTCTCTCGGGACTGTGCTCTCGGGCGTGTGTGAGTCAGAACCCTTCAGTTCCCAGAGAGCGGGCAACCCGACGCAGACAGGTCAGGCTGCACCCCACCAGGAGCCTGGAGAGGGGTCTTCAAGGATGGAGTTGATGTTAAGTGAGCTCAGAGGGGTGGGACCCCGACCCAACAGGACCAGCGCGCTTACAGAAGGAGGTGGACCCTGGGCAAGCGTGCACACGGAAGAGGCTGTGAAGCCTTGCTGGCAAGCTGGTGGAAACCCTCGCCAGAGCCCGCGGCCCTGAGCTTCCTGCTGCGCCCTCCGAGCTGCCGGCAGGTGCTGTGTGGGGAACCTACCTTCACACTCCCAACGACCATTCTCATCGCTCTAGGAAGACGTCGGCTGGCCGGCACCCTGTGTGTGAGGCTGGTTCTGGGGTCACCCCATCCGACATTGCCCCGCGGCCACCTGCGCTCCTCACAACACCCGTGGACAGCAGTGGTCTGTTAAGCGACCTGCGTCCCGCTGATGCTTGGTGGCTCTGGATATGTAGAGCTGTCAGGGCCAATGTCCTTGGATAACAAGGGTCACTCTCCTGTGACAGTGGCCCTCTCTGGCCCAGTGCACAACAGGGAGAGCCTGTCCAGTCCAGCTCCCCAGTTACCGGCTTCCAAGGAAGGCTTGTACTTTGGTTCCCTCTTTGGACCACAGGCTGAACACCTGTCACCTCTCGGCTGCTGGGGCATCCTGGGCGATGAGCGGTGCGCACACCACCAGCTGCAGCTACCTGGTCCAGAGTACGCGGGGAAACTTCAAGACTTAGTTTCTCTTCCTTTCCAGAGAATTCTCTTTGCATGCCAGGGAGTGCTAAGTCTGATTTGTGAGTAAGTGGACACATTATGGAACTCAGACCCTGTAGGGGCTGTTCATTCTACTCAGACAGTACTATAAAACTAGGTCTGGAGAAACGGGCATAGAACGGGAAATCCTTAGCCAGGCACGGTGGCACATCTGTAATCCCATCTACCCAGGAGGCTGAGGAAGGAGGATTGCAAGTTAGAGGCCAGCTTGGGCAACTTAGTGAGATCTTATCTCAAAATTTAAAAAAAAACATCTTCGTGTGGGTGGTCCTGGGTTCAATCCCCACTACTGCAAAACAGAACAACAATCAGATTGAAAAGCTCATGGATTTCTTTGATGAGTGGATGTCCTGAGACAAAGTGCCATTTTCTAGGGTGACATCAGCTCAGACTCTCTCCCAGTGAGTGGTTCTCAGTGGGGGGGGGGGGACAGCTCTCCCCGCCCCAATTTTCCTTTAATAATGATCTCAGGGTTTGCAGGTGTTAGATGTCAGGGTCTCGTCCATTTCACTGACTGTAAAACTAGACTGTGCAGAGTAAAAGGGGAGCCCTAGGGAGAGTCCGTGCAGCCAACCACGGGTTATATCACTCCCAACTTGAGGGTCGAAACGAGTTGTCCGAGGGTCCCCCATGCAGTGGCCCAGCTCTGGGTCTGTGCTGTGGTCACAGACGTACAGACATGCACGTGACGGGAGCCTGGCACAACCACACACAGAGACACAGAGTCGCAAGCCAACCTGGGACGCCTGAGCCGCGGTGGGTGGACAGGTCACGTCCACACCTTGCTGTGACACTGTACTGTGTGAAGCTGTGGAAGGTGTCACCACTGGTAGATGCTGAGCAAAAGCTATCATGTTATTTTGCACAACTGCATGTGAGTCTGTGCTTATTTCAATAAAACTTAAGTTACATTCACCTCCTAAATATCATTTCCAAACCGCTACGAGTTTGCAAAGCAATGGGGGAAACGTCGTCTGATGGAATGTGAAAGTGACAGAGTGCTCTTGATTGTTTTAACTGTGGAGAATGTTTTCCAGACGGTTCCACCCAGAGCATGAAAACCGATTAGCACGCTCTCATGAGGTTGAATGACGGAACCCCGTGGACGTCCTGAGACCGACTGGCATGTGGAGCTGTGCTGGTGATACCACTTCATTTTTTCTTGATTATAAACATAATGCTATTTATGGAAAATTGGGAAAATAAAGTACAAAGAAGGGAAGAAATCTACAATCCCAAGACTCAGTTAAGCAGGCTTAACATTTTATTATCGTTCCACTAGTCTCTTGCTCTATTCAGACGTATATTTACGGATAACAGGTAGTTCCTCGTTGCTAGGAACACTCAGACAGCACTTCCCAGGCTCCAGAAGGCTCACTCCAAGGGGGGCCGGTACTCTGGTAGCGCTGGTCCGTCCGCGCAGGCGTCAGAGGGTCAGCTGGGCAGCGAGGTGTGCTCTCCGTTAGGCCAGGCCATGCTCCGTGAGACACGGGGAACAGGTGCTTTCACTCCTCTCTGGCCCGTGCTGTGGGAGTAACCGTTGCCTTGATGTTGATTAGATGAGTTATTATCACAGCCATTCCATTATAGCCATGCTGTAATGGGGATGGGTGTGCACAGTGCTCTTTCTGAATTTTGAGTTGGGTCTTGAGGCTAGACCCTAGGAGCAGAGCTAATGGGCGACTGTTTTCACATGATGGCCAACCTGCTTTCCCCAAGGGCTGTGATCTTCAGGTACACGGCACAGAGGCTTTCCCACAGGCTGGCTGCTCTCTCTCTCTCTCTCTCTCTCTCTCTCTCTCTCTCTCTCTCCCTCGCTCTCTCTCTCTCCCCTTCCCTCCTCTGATTCGATTTTGTCAGCTCTTGCATCTCTGTCATCAAAATGCCTGACAACGATGACTTAGAGGAGGGAACGTTTACTCGGGCTCACAGTTTCAGAGGCCTCGGTCCGCAGACTCCATTGCTCTGGGCCGAGGAGCGCGTCCCGGGAAGCGCCCAGCAGAGGAAACCTGCTCCGCTCACAGTGGGTCAGACACAGACGGAGCAGGGGCGAGGCAGGGGCCGCGGGGAAGCAGCACCTTCCAGGCCCCCTGTGGCCCACCTCCCCCAGCCGCGACTCCCCCCCGCCATCGGAGCTGACCTGGTGCAGCTGTGACACTGGTCTTGGAGATCAGGAACGGGTCCTTGGTCCCCGTGTTGAAGATGGAACACCGAGAAACGCCCAGGCAAGCATAGAAAGCAAGTTTTATTTAAGAAAGAGACAGGGACGGTGGACTTCTCGGAAGAGAAGGGGCCCAGAGCTGGGCATTGAGGGGGTGCCCTGGAACCCCACCTTCTCTTTCTTCTCCCGTTCCTGCCTCAGGGCAGGGAGGGGCAGGAGCACAGGGGCTAGTCCTAGCAACCCGTGGTCTTTCCTTTGATGACCAGCCCTCGTCCTCTGGCCCCCATCATTCATGACCTACTCTGACTGCCAGACCTTTGTCCCCTGCCTCAGTGTGCTGAGGAATGGGACCTGTCCTGTCCCCTCAGGCCAGGCAGGGCTGCAGGCAGATTGCTTTCTGGCAAAGAATGCATGCAGGGGTCGGTACAGTGGGCTCGTCTGGTAGAAGCACCCACGTGTTCCCACCGCCTCGCCTGCCTGTCCCCAGGCAGCGGGGCACGCAGCCCCCAAGGTGGACCTCCCGGTGCCTCCTCAGCTCTCTCTCCGTGGAGGAGCGTGGGAGGGGGCATCAGGTGCCCGCCGCCCCCTGCAAGCTTTGGATGGCAGAGACTCCTTTGGCTGGTTCTGTGGAGGAGGGCAGCTTCCAGCCCACGCCCCGGACAGCTCGGCCCAGGCAAAAGCGCAAGTCTACTGGGCCGACGGGCCCCGCAGGGCTGTCTGGAGTGAGCGGGGTGTGGCCTTCTCACTTGGCCGCCCTGTGTGGCTGTCCCTGGTGCAGAGACCCAGGCTTAGCCGGGCAACAGCCCCCCACGTGAAGCCGGGTGTGGAGTGACAGTGGTGGCGTCCTTCTTCTGATTAAGCAGGGTTGATTTCCAAAGGTGGACTTTGACGATGGCAGTGCACATGGACAGGTGACTATTTCTGGGGAGGGGTGCTCCTTCTGGCTCCTCACCTGCTAGGTGCTTTCCCATGGTGCCCGGAAGGTCCCTTGCAGTGTGGTGACGTGCTGCGCATCAGGTCTCCCTGTGGTCAGGTGAGTCACCGCTCGGAGCCCAGGTAGCCTGTGGAATGGGAGGTGGGCCTTCCTCTTCCTCAAAGGGTCATTGTCAAAGTGATCCCCCTGCCTCTCTGGACAGTGGCCAGGGTGGTGGAGCTGCTGGGCTTTGCCGTAAAGGAGGGGCAGGGCTGCCGCTTTGATGCTGGCGGGAGTTTGCGCCTCCTTTCCTGGCCTAGAACCTGGCTCTGAGGACAGAGCGTGGCTGCACACCGCCACCGGCCTGGCAGCCTTTCCCACCTCCACCGGGCTTCGGCAGGAGTACAGGGTCACCTGGGGAGGCCACTGCCATGGACTCCTTCACAGAGGAGCCGCTGAGCCCAGGGGCCGAGGGGCCCCGCCTTGCGTCTGCCTAGGTTGGCCAGCCGAGCTGCTGGAGCTGGCCACGCTGGGCACGGCCTGCGACGTTCCCCTGTGTGCCCAGAGAGTGGGACGCTCTGGGGCAGAGGCCTCTGTTTCCCAGCTCCTGAAAACCAGGTGGAGCGCAGCGCGTGTCCTCGGGCATTGCTGCTCACCAGGGAGGGCCGCCAGCTTCCTGGCGCTCGGTGGCCACCAGGGCCTGTGTACCCGGGGCGCTCACCTGACTGAGATGTACGGGCTGAGAATAGAAGCTGCTTTCCAGCATCCTGTGGTCATCGGTTTGTTCTTTTCTTTTACATTTTCTTCCTCGATGGTCAGGTTTAGTAAAGAAAAACAGGAGCAAAGGGTGGGCAGCTGGGGGTGCCCACCCGACGGAGAGCTCTTGGTGGTCTCAGGAAGTCAGGTTGAGCTGTTGCTCTGCGAAGCAGGAAGCCGCGCCCTCGGGAACGTGGGCTCAGGATGGGAGGGGCGCGGCCCTCGCGCGGCTCTGGCAGGTCCCGCGCTGGCCCAGCCCGCCGCCCGCTCTGCGCACCTAGAGGCGTGGCTGTAGACAGGGCGCAGAGGCGGTGTAGACTCACTCCCGGAGCTGGAGACCTCACGGGGTTTGGTGTCTTCCTTCTCACCGGGTTTTCCTGGGTGGGGTGCAGAGGCTAGTCTAGGACCAAGCGACTCAGGATGTGAGGGTTCCTCCACGGAGGGCCACAGCACAGGTCCACATGGCCCCCGGCCAGCTGCCACGCAGGCAGAGCGCTCAGCCCCGTGGCCAGGGCCAGGGGCAGGACGATAGCTGCTGTGCACTGCGGCCTTTCTCCTGACAAGCAGCCTGGGAAGGAAGGAGGAGGGGAGGAGGGCTCAGCCCAGCTTCACACAGGCTGGATTTGCTTAGCTGCCACTTGCCGGGTCACCTTAGCCTTGCCCTTCCTCCTGGGCAGCCCTCAGGGCTGACCTCTGAGAGGACATTGGAGAAAGCCAGGAATGAGAGAGCCTACGGTGAGACACTAGAGGTCGTCCCTGACCTCTGACCCTCCAAAATGAACAACGCGACACTTCCCTGCTTCACTTCACTGCTCGAAAGGAACAGGACGGAGGGTCCAGCAAAATGTGATGCCCTGTGTCCTCCTGCTCATAGGGTCCCCCTGCACCCACCCAACAGCCAGAGGGTTGTTGACGGGCTGGAAAGGAGTAACAAATAAGAGGGGAGGTGTGGATTTGGGCACCAGGTCCTGGTAGGTGAGCGCAGGAGCCTCGTCCCTCTCACAAGGTGGCACATCAAGGTCAAGGGGACGGCGTCTGGCAAGAAGGGGAGGGCCTCCTTCTTCCTGGCCCCTGAGCTGCTCCTTCCCAGCTGCGGTGCAGAGGCAGCAGGTGCTCCCAGTCTTGGCCCAGCACATTGCAGAGACTTCACGGGGTTCCTCAGGCTGTGATTCTTGGGGCTCTTCCTGCCCCTCCACCCAATCCCAGCAGCTTGCTGTAGAGCTGCCTCGTCAGAGGGCTGCCCCTTCTCAGGCTGCTGGTGGTGCGAGGAGCGAGATCTCAGACACTCCAGAACTTCCATCTCCTCCCACGTCCCCTGCCCCGGCCACCCTCCCTGGATCCCAGCTCTCTCCAAGCAGATGTGCTTCTGGAACCTGAGCCAAGAGAAGCTGATGGGCTTTTGGATCTTCCCAGCTGACCCAGAGAGGAAAGTGATTGCTGTCCTGACCAGGAAGCCCAGCCTTGGGACACAGAGGACTCCTGGGGGAGAAAGAAAAACCTGGAGATTGTAACAGGGAGAAACGAGCAGAAACGAATGTCTCTGTCATTTTCTTGCCACAAGTGTGTGTTCAATGTCCAGGTGTCTGTCTCCCCGGGAGAGAGAGCGCACCTGGCAGGCAGTCCCTGAACACTCAGCGGCTGCTGCCACACTGTGTCACGGCTCTGTCCCCTATGCCACCTTCCGTTCTTCTTGCTCTGACCCCACAGCCATCTCCTGGCCCCGGGCCTGCTTCTGCAGACCTGTCTTCCATGGGGGCCAGGGCTCTCTAGATCCCGTGCCTGTGATCCCCTGCTCCTCTGGGACTACACCGGGCGCCGCCGCCTGTGACAGTGCTGCAGCCGCGCCCGCCGCGCGGCCCCTCTCCAGGAACGAGCTCTTCCTGGGCCTGCCCTTCATGGCCACGCTGAGCTCCTGCTCATCCTCACAGACCCGGGCGGGGGTCTGCTTCTCCGGGAGGCGCGCCCTGACTCCCCACAGGGCCCTCCAGGCGTCTGTCCGTGCCATGCTGGAACGCGGCCTTGTCCATGGTGTGCATCCCTCTGCTCTGTCACCATGGGCTCCCGAGGGCTTGCTGCCCTGGGGCCGGGCACCACTAGCCTCACCCTCTGTGCTGGTGGGGAGCCGTGGCCCCCAGCAGAGGGCGGTCGGGCTGGGTGGGGAGTGGTGCTCTGCCCAGACCCCAACCATAGGGGGGACGGCGGCGGGGCCCTTTCTCATCCGAAGCCTTCTTTTTACTAGAAAATGGCCCTTTGGCATCGTCAGTGGATGAAGTCACGAGGAAAGGGCAATTTTTCTGTCAGTCTGGGTTCTCGGGGAGGACTGAGTGGCAGGCAGAGGAGAAAGCTGTCTTGGGGAGGCAGGGGTGGCAGGAGCTGCCGGCTGCCAAGCATGGTCCCAGGGCCACTGCTCTGCCGTGGGGGACGCTGCCATCCGTGCTGGCTCCCTGGGAGGGGGCCACTGCTGACCGTCCTCGGGACAGTACGGGTCTGAGTTGTTGCACCAGTACAAGGCCACCAGAGTCACCTGACTTTCTAAAGACAGAATGAAGAGTCCGGCTCAAGGAAGGCCTTCCAGTGAAAAGCTCAGAGAAGAGCCTGCGCGTCCTCCGGGTGTGGAGGAGTCTGGGCGGATGCAGCGGAGGGGCGCGTGCCCGGGCTGCGTCACACGGCCACGCCAGGACGCCCGCGCGGCTCCTCTCTACCAGCCACGTTCCCCGGCCAAGAGTTCACAGCCCCGCCGGGCAGCGGGCTGGGGACAAGAGGGCAGGCTCTGAGCTGCCAGGCAGAGCGGGCCCGTGCCTGGTGAGCTGCGCTCTGAGCACGGAGGGAGGAGGCTGCGCCGCGCCACAGACACAGGCCACTGTGACCCAGCCACGGGGTGCCAGCCTCCGTTCATGAATCGGCCAGCACTGGCCTTCCTTTGCTCAGGAGCCTCGTCCAGATCACTTCCTTCCTACGCTGTTGAGGAAGGGAGGGGAAGGTGTGGTTCAGCTCCTCGGTCTCAGCTGTGCCTGCGTGCCCGGAGCCACCCTTGGGCTCTCCCTGAACTTCGCGGCCAGGCGCTGCGGCAAGCCTGGAGCCCGCGTCCTGGGAGCGAGCGCTCGCTCCTCACCCCGAGGACCCCGAGCACTGTGGCCAGCGCGGGCTCCCGAGCGGCTAGCACCCTGGAGGGTAATTGGAAAACTTCCCTTTCAAGGGAAGGTGCCTGCGCGTGCTGCGTGATGCCAACACGCGGGACCGTGAGGGCGAGCGCGGGAGCTCAGGAATGGGGCAGGCGGGGCGGCTGGCTCGTCCTCAGGGACACACCCCACTCTCCTGAGAAAGGCAGGTCCTCTGCAGCGGGCGTCGGGCATCCACGCTGAGCCTGGGACTCAGGGGCTCCCTGGGCTCTGGCATGACCCACACCCCCGGACAGAGTTGCAGCAGCTCCCAGCTTCTGCTCACACAGGATGGCCTTCAAGTTTTCTCCTAGTGATCCCCAAACTGTCAACGAACGGGAGAGGGAGCCAAGAGGACAAATGACCACTTCACAGCAGAGGAAATACAGGGGCGAGAAAACCCTGGACACCAAGCACGCTCGAGTTTTCCAGTGGGCAACAGCCGGGGTGCAAGCAGCAGGGAGTCGGCTGGGAGGGGAGCGGGAGCAGGGGTGCGGCGGGCGCGGGCGTCTACACGTCGCCAGTCAGGCGGGGGTCCTCCAAGCTTCCAGGGAAGCAAGTTGGTAATAAAACTCTAAAGCCTTTAAACACGTGCACCCCGAGACCCCAGCATTCCATTTCTAAGATGGCGTACTCAGACAACGCTGTTGTTCTGTCCTGAATAATGGAAACTCAATAAAACATCGGCTTCCATCAAGTAGAGGGTTATTTTTGTTATATGACATAAAACTTGGAAGTAAGAAACCAAGGGCTGGGACGGTGGCCCTGTGACATCACTGGGTTCCAGTTGGCTTCCCTCACATGCTCCCCTTGGCTGATGGTGTCCCTGGTCCCAGGACGGCTGCCCACTGCTGCCCACTCCATCTGTCTCTGGATACGAAGCAGGAGTGACCAAAACAAATGCATCAGACCAGAGGAGGAGGCGAGTCCTTTAAAGGACGGTTGCAGAAGTGACGCTCAGCTCTCTGTTCTGGCTGTATCGACCTGGCTGTGTCCATGAGAGATGAGAGATGTTAGTCAAGGTCATTTCCACATGGAACAAAAGGAAAGTCATATTATTAGCAAGAAAGAATAAAAAATAGATATAAGGTAGGCAAGTAAGAACATCTTAGGCAACAATTATTAAAAATGGCACACAAATCTTATGCATCCCATGTATAGTATATAAAACACGTAATAATCATGGGCGTATTTTCACACATGTATGGATGTGTGGATAAACGGAACAGCAAACCACTGACGCACTCCAAGAGGAGTTTGTTCAGAGAAAATCCATAACAGATTCCATGCCTCGGAATCAACAAGTGCCAGGCCAGAGGTGGGTGTTTGGACCTGGCACAGTGCTACGGAGTGTCGCTAGGGCAGACCAGGGCCACACAGTGTGTATGGCAAACGCTATTTAGGCAGAGAAAAACTGACACGTGCGTAGGGACACAGACCAGTCCCCAGAAAGACGTGTGCCGACCTGTGGCTCTGACGGGGAGTGCAGCCTCACGGGAGACCCTCACGGTGTCTGTCTGCTGACTGCCGGGAGCTTTCTGCCCTGAATGACACCCCTGCTGTGATCTGAAGGTCACACTGGGGGGTTCAGCACGTCCATGTGTGCAGGGAAGGGCGCGTCTCAGGGCACTGGGCCACAGGCGCCCATGTGGGCTGCTGGCTTTGGAAGGTGGCAGCTGTCCTCCCCGCCAGATGTCCCCACCACCCACGGTAGCATTCACGACAGGTGAAGGAATGGGCGCTCGTATGCGCTGGTCTGTTTCTCATTGAGTTTTATTTTCATATTTCATTGAATGCTTAACATCATCGATTTTTAAAACACTTAAGATAAAAATGCGTGGCATGCCGGTGGGCACTGAGCTTGCCGTTCACTCTTTCCTCTGAATGATGGGTTTTTTAACTTTTCGTTTCTGATCTTTTCTTCCGGTCTTGTCACTGCAACTGCGGAAGAAGCTGCGTCCCCGAGGCTAGTCACGGTGACTGGGAAGAGCGGGCTCTTTAAGGCTGGGCCAGCAGGGTGGGGCAGGGTGTCCCAGAGGGCTCTGTCCATGTGGGGGGCGCGTCTGCACTTACGGGTGCCTGTCCGGACGAGGGACCCTGCGCGCCACGGCCAGCTGGGGCCTTCTGCGTGGGGTCCTTAGAGTGCCACTGACGTCAGGTCCAGAGACACCGCTGCAGACGGCTCCGCAGTGTCCCAGCCTGCACCTGCTCTGTCACCCACGGCTCTCTTCCTGCACGGCAGCCTCCCAAGGTCCCCCCTCCCTGTGGGGGAGACACCCCCTGAAACAGAGCAGTAAACGGGAAATGCGCACCAGGGCCCCCGGGCTCTGCCTCGTGCCTCAGTGAGACGCTCCCCCAGCCCTGGGCTAGGAAGCCAGGTGGGGCCAGACGCGTTCTCCAGACCCTACCTGTGAGCCGCGGTCTCCACCTGTGGCCTGCGTCCTTCACCTCGCCTGTGGACGAAGGGCGGCGGATGACACCCTGCTGGACAGCTGTGGAGAGAGGGCCAGGTCACAGCCCTGATGTACAGGAGCTGCCTGCCCCGTGGCCGCAGTGCTAGCCACCAGGGTCCTCATCCCTGCTTTTATTGTTTTACATAGACTCTTTGGCGTGACCAGGGTCTAATCTCTCTGGCTTATGCTTTTGAGGAGCTTTGATTGTAAAAAAAAAAAAAAAAAAATAGCAGCTGTTAGAAGTTGCACTCCACAGGGCAATGCCTCACTAGGCCAGTCCCTCGGGGCCGGAGGCTGTCAGCAAGGGCAGGGGCCCCGCCCGGGCAGGAAGGCTCCTGGTTGCCAGCGCCGAGACGCCCCCCGGGCGCTCCTGCTGGCCCTCACTGAGACCCCCTCTCCTGGTTTCCTGACCCCCTCCAGCTGTGAGTCTTTGTAGGTACAAAGTGGACCCAAGGCTGTGCCTGCAAGGGTTCATGAGGTGACTTCAGGTGGCCCTTTGGACCACAAGGGGAGATGAGGTCCAGAGAGAATGTCAAAGGCCTCTGACAGGGTGGCTCAGAGCAACGGTCCAGGAAGGGACGATGGGGCTGTGCTCGCCGGTCCTCTCCTCTCCGGGAAGACCTGGTCTGGGCGTCCTTGGAAACTTGCAGATGGAGTGCCGGAGGTGTCCTACAAAGCTGCTGTCACACAGTGGTGTGTTTAGAAGCAGGGTACTAAGATGGTTCACACTTTGTGTTCATTATCTTACGGAACGAGGTCAGCTCATCGAGCGTCCCCGCATCTAGGAGTCTAAGCACTGTCACCTTGTTTTGCTGGATGGTATTTTTTAAGACCAGGGACCAGGGCTGTGGCTGAGCCCTCCAGTTAGAGATTTAAACGTGATCACTGTCACTGTGCGAGTGGCGCTGACGCTCAGTTCTCCTCCATCTTCTAGATTCGCCTCCTAACTTGGTTGTGGAGCTCAGTGAGGCCACCGGTGGGCCACCTGCTTCTGTGTAGGTTCTTCAACCCTGTGAGATCAGGGCACGGAATGAATGGAAAACAGCGCCCTGGTCCCCAGGCTGCGGGTGTCCAAGGGGCTGCAGTCCTGGTGGAGCCGTCACAGATCCACCTGCTCCGTCCCCGGGAGGCTCCGCCAGGAAGGACTGGCCATCGCTGCGTCAGGAATGGAGAGAGGGGACGCTCCTTCCACTCTGTTCAGGGCCCAAGCGTGTCAACTGCCGCCTGCTCTCCTGAACGTCACAGCAGACAGGAAACGACCCTGCCCCCAGTCACGGCGATGGGCAGGAGGCGTGGGTCTGCGTCAAGTCCAGGAGGGAGTGTGGGCCTTTGCTTGTGTCCAGCCTGCCATGGTTTGGGTGCAGGTGTCGCCCAGGTGCCTGTGTTTCTGCAGGAGGGTTCAGAGGTGAAGTGATGGGGCCCTGGGGGTGCATCTTCCCAGTGACCCCTCCTGCCTCCCTCTCTGCCCCCGCTGCCCTGAGGCGGAACGCGTCCCTGTGCCAGGCCTGTCAGCCGTGTTCGGCTCCTCCTCGGGCCAGAGCGGTGGAGTCGGCCCACTGTGGCCTAGACCTCTGCGGCCGTGAGCAGCCTGACCTTTCCTCTGCGGCCGTGAGCAGCCTGACCTTTCCTCCTCTGAGCTGTCCTGGTCAGGCGCTTCAGCCGCAGCGTTGGAGAGGGGACGGAAACAGCCCCACAGAGAGCAGTCCATGGGAAGGGAAGACCCACAGAGGACACTTGGGGACAAGGGAAAAGAAGCCCTGACCCGAGAAGGGAGGTCGTCAGGACCGAGCTCCTTCTCCTTCAGACTTCTCTGCTTTAGGCATGGAACGCTTCACCATGTGAATAAAGCCAGACTCAATCCCCGAAAAATGTGTCCCTGGGCCATTATTATGGGCTCGGATTTGTCACGGATTCTACTGAGATGGGTTCATTTTGCACCAAAAATACGAAATAAAGGGAGTGACTTCCACGGCTCTGAACGGCAGAGTCCAGCGTCTGCCTTGAGGACGAGGCGGGAGCCGCCCAAGGTCCAGCAGTGACTAAGTGCTGTGGAGGGCAGGGGTGGGCGATGTGACCACTGGTCCTTGACCTCGTCCCTGCCACCGGAGGAGAAGTGACGATCCCCTCTCCCCCTCTTCTTCCTGGGCCTCCTGGTCAGAGGCCCTGGGGGCTCCCTGTCTAGTGGGGGCAGGGTCTCTGCTTGTAGGTGGAGCTTGAGACCGGCCCTGTCCAGCCTCTGGGGTTAGCCCAGGTCTCTGGGAATTCCATTGGAGCCTGGTTCCAGGGGTGGTCCTGAGGGCCAGTGGCCGCAGGCCGTCCAGAGGCGACGCTCTTCACTGTCTGAACACGGCCCTTGCTCGCATGCTGCTCGTGACCGTCCCCTGTGTCGGAGTCCTCTCCCTGGCTCTCTGGGTGCCACCTGTACTTCGTGAGTGTCCACAGGGCACCCCGGCCTCGCCCTGTTCCTGTTTCCTGTCTTTCTGATCTAAGAAATCCGTCACACACCGCCCGGTCCAGGGCAGGTGCCTGCTCTCCGGGTCACTTCTGCCCGCCTGTTGGCTCTGGCACTGGAACACGTTGGTTCTTCTCACCAGTGTTTGCAAGCACCAGAGCTGCGGTTCCCAGTGCGGTGCAGTTATCAGAGCTCGCGAGGAGCGCTCCTCGCGGCACGTCGACAGCCATGTTGTCACCACCTCACCGAAACGCAGGGGTGACTTATTACTAAGGAGAAAACAAGCAGAAAGCACTGCCCCTCCTCAGGGCTTGGTTCCTGGACGTGGGGATGAAATGGGGACAGTCTGTTCTGAGGACACTTTCTGCTTCAAAGCAACTCAAAACAAACACAAGCTTCTGAGATCCCGGCCGCCCCCATGGCTGGCCTCCCGTGGACTCCAGCGAGGGCCTGGGGCTCAGCCAAGCGGTTGGCGTCCACGAAACCCTGTGCCCGGGGGTGGCCAGCGAGCGGGCTCCTGTTTCCTCTTACTTGACAGATTAGGCCTGGGTCCCGTTGGGCCACCCTGCGGGTCCCCAGGGCACTGGACCCCTGGCCCTCTTGCACCGGTGTCTTTCCCGGTGACTTGGTGGCCGCGCCATGAACACTCCTGTGGGACTTTCAAGCCCAGGCCTGGATTCCCCGCAGGTTGGCGAGCCCGCCTCTTCCCTCACAGACGCCTTCTCTGTGGCTCCTGGAAACGCTCCCAGGGCCGTGCCCTCCGACGGGACTGCGGGGCAGTGCTGCCTGGTGAGGGGCGCTGCCGCTGGCCGCAGACCTGAGGAGAGCAACGACCACACCCCTTAGTGCCTGTCCCTGTGGTTCTGGAGGTGGGTGACAGGCAGAGAGGAGGGACAGCAGCAGAAGGGTCAGAAGAGGGAACAAAGTGCACGTTTCAAGGCCAGAGGCGGCTGCTGGGACACCCCGAGGTGCACTGAGTGCGTGTGCAGGTCTCTCTGTCCCCCTCACTGGCAGCTCTGTGCAGGGTGTGGGGTCCTCTGGCACGCAGCCCTGCTCCAGCCGCCTCCGGGTGTGGCAGTGCAGTGGGCAGCAGCCCTGCTCCCACACGGAGAGGGCAGGACGGACTCTAAGCACTGCTGAACTCACTTTTCAAGGGGCTCCCCTCGTCTGCATGGCGAGGGCCGGGACCCCTCCCTCGCCGGCTCTCCGGCTGCTGTGGAAACCGAGGGCCGCGGACCCGACAGTGTCCTGCTTCCCACAGCCGTGCAGGTCACCTGCCGGATGTCTCCCGATGACGTGAGAGCCACAGAGCAGGCCCAGAGACGGCCAGCTCATCTTTAAAATGCCCGACTTCATCCACGGATGTAGCATCATCATGGTCTTGAGACCAAAGCCCCCACCAGCTTCCCATTCGGGGGCTCCGGGCCTCTGGCTCTGCCATCGTGCTGCCTGGTGAGGGGGGCCGTGTCTGAGGGCCTCTGGACGTCCGTCAGCCCCACGGTTCTGACAGCTTCCCTCCTTTTTTCGCTGCATTAGCGGAGTAGGTCTGTGGTGAAGGACCTATTCAAACAGGGTGACCAGGCACGTGAAGAGAGTGAGGAGCTCTGACTGGAGTGAGTGGTACAATTTCTCCATCGTTGGGACAAATCTTACCAAATTTACCAAATTTTGGCAGCAGTGGAGGCACAGCAGTGAGCAGAAGACAGTGGAGGCTGGAGACTCCATGCTGAGAGGGGCTTTGCCTCCGCGTCACATCCAGCCCCAGCTCTGAGCCACCCGCTGTTCCCGGGCCGCAGAAGCCACTCTGGTGTGGGGTGGCAGGTGAGCAGGAGGTGGAGCTCAGGCACAGGGACTTCACAGTGCGAAGGGCAGCAGGCAGCTGCTTGATCTGCGGCTCTGAAGGGGAGGCTGGTGTGCCCACCTGGGGGCTGTGAAGGTCCTGCTCATGGACGGGTGGCTGTGCTCAAGGGTGCCCAGGCCTGCTCAAGACCCCTAGGACCTACTCCCTAATGGATGGCTGGGACGGGCCACCTCATCTTTGCCACGGGTGTGGTGACTGGACAGAACCACGTGTTTAGAAGTGAAGATTGCTATCGGTTGTTTATAAAGTTGAGTCCAGGCCAGGCTGGCTGATAATGGGGTTCTATGACAGATCATTAACTGAGTGCGTAAAGAATTCTGATACAATGCCTCCTCTCAGAGCAGGGGAATGAAGTGCATCTTAAAAATTCAAACTATTACCTGGGTTTCACACAGCAAAGCAATCTGAAATTCCATCAGCAGCGAGCCCTGGACTATGGATATGCATCTAGAACCGCCGCTCAGGGGGAACACAATGTCACGGGGCAGTGCGGCCCTGATTTCTTCACTGGAACTTTCCGCCCACCACCCCCTGCGTCCTGGGCCGGCCGGTGTGTTTAGGCTTCCTGGGTGGTAGCCGCCCTTCCTGGGAGCAGGATGTCCTGGGACTTGTCACTGTGTCCCTGCCGTTCCTTTTGATTCTATGAAGTGGCATTCCTTGTTAGTTATGAGGTGGAGAGGGCAGATGCTGGAACTCAACAGAACTTGCTCATGGAAAGAAGCCCTTTCTTCATCCCAAAAGGCGTTTCAAAGAATAGCTAAGGGCCTGGGGTGTTGCCCGGAGGTAGTACCTGTGCTGGGCCCTGGGTTCCATCTCCAGCACCACACACAAAGAAATAGAAAATAAAATAATTTTAGAACACGTGAGCTAGAATAATTTAATCCTCAATTTCTTTGTTTTGTTTGTTTTTCTAATTCTCAATTTCTTAACCACATTTAATTCTGGAATTATCGGTATTATAGAAGAATGTAAATTGATGCGAAAATGTTGGTATCACCGATTTTGAAGCATCAGGGTTTATCTGTTCGTGACTCAGGATATGTACTGAAAGTGGAGCAGCCAGGCTCCACTCACCAGTCTCAGCCGGTCACACCCGACCAGAACTCTGACAGAGCCACGTGCCCTCCAGCCAGGCCCGTGGAAGGAAGGAGAAGGCGGTGAGAAATGAGCTGGGTGACCTCCCTGAATTTCCAATGTGGACACTGTGGTGAGCTCGTGAAGATCCGGAGACCGTGTTCCAGGCTCTCTCAGGATGCTCCCTGCTGTCACAGCTCTCTCGGGTAACAATCTTGTCAGATCCATGGCTTACAAAGTTGAATGACTTATTTTCATAGGAGGCCAAAATTCATGACAAAAGCAAATGTGTGGATAATTTAAATATTTAGGTTTCTGTCATTTATTTCCTCTTTTTTCTCGGTGATATCAACGTTCACAGACCAATCCCGAGGAAGCAGTCCTGAGGAACAGCAGTTGACTTCCACTTGCTCATTGATACACCGAGGTGCCTGTAAAACAAAGCTTAGCAAGGTCACCTTCAAACCCAGGTCCCACCCAGGCTCACTGCAGGGTAAGCTAACTATGTCAGGTCTCTAAACTTACTTAATTCATCTGCATATTGGACTCATTCATACTCTAAATTGTAGAGTAGTGTGAGACATTTAGAACTTGGTACTCAATACATTTGATTTGATATCATACTGGTCAAAATAGATGGACCAAACACCCTTGGAAATATTTCCCCTCACAAATGTCATTGCCATCTATTCTCCCCATTTATTTGCTGAATTCCAAACTTGCTATTACATTGTGTATTCTTCATCACAATTAAGTTCAAGAGTAAATTTTAGGAAAAGCACAAATAAAATTAGTCGTCCTCTTGTCCGAATGAGGAAAGCTGTTCGGTGGCCTTCCATTACGCCCCTAGCGTTTAACTAGCTCTCGTTTTGGATCCGACACGGGGCTCTCTCGTGTAAAGGTTTGTGATTCCATTGTCACGTGGACACAGTTTGCATGTGACCAGCCCCCGCATGTGTTAATAATGACTATTTCACCGAGTATGTGGCCTGACAGGTGAACTAGTCACCTGACTGCGAAGGCAGCTGGGAGCGGAGGCTTGCGGGCACCGTGGAGCCGAGGCACTGGATGGAGCTTATTTTGGTTTGAAGCTCACCCGACTTAGGCCTCCTCTCTGGCTGGCCGAAGACAAGTGAGACCCCAGTGTGGGGTCTCCAGGGAGCCCAGGAGGGGTGCTGAGTTTGAGCAGAGCCCCTGCTTGGCCTCCTGAGGAGGGGGGTGAGTGAAACCAGGCATGGAAGGCTGAGGACAAGGGGGACAAGTGGCAATGATTCTCAGAGGGCATCCACTGGTGGCCAGGTTGACTGTGTGTGCGACACAGTCAGATACAAGAAGAATCCATCTGCTCAAAAGTGAGGAAAGGCACGCCACACCCTTGGCCAGACCAGGACTCAGAGCTCAGGCAGGGAGACGCCCAGGGCTGCCAGTGTGGACGGCCGAGGCTTCCCATGGGACGGGGCTCACCCTGGACAGCCACAGCGACGGCCACTGGCCGGGGCGGGCAACCTGCTGTCATTCCAGGACCGGCTGGTCATTCCATCCTCCTGCACCCTCACTGTGGACATTCCAACCCTCCCCAACCAAGCCTGGTGGGTGCTTTATAATATCAACAGACAAGCTGGTGAAGCAGGCCTATTCCTGCTGTGCACAGACCTGAGCCGGCTGGTTTCTTCGGGTGGCACGGATAGCCCAGTGGGTGAACCAGAACTCTGCTTTGAGGCCCTGATGGGGGGTTTTGACCACGTGCATCCAAACCACAGGGCAGTGGCTCTTCTGCACGTGGCCCAGCCCAGGATCCATTTCCCACGGTCCTCTGTGCTCCCAGGGACAGAGGGATTCTCTTGCTAGATGCCCACAATGTTTCACCAGCTCTGCTGCTCCTGAGCCTGCCACTGCCCAGTGACTTTAAACAGTGGACCTTCTTGAGGTTACACAAATCTCCTAACATCGCACATTGCAACTGTGGATTGCAACTGAGGAAAGCTGCATAGATGCTTCTAGTCCTGAAACTTTCTGAGTACAAAGAATGATGCCGGCATAGTCTTTAACCTGGTTAGGGGACGTATATAAAGATGGCTGGGGTAACTCTTTAGACCTGCTTCTCCATCAGAGAGCAGCATTCCACCTGACCCCAGCTTTATCTTCAAAATCTGCCTGTGTGAGTCTTTATTTTCTGATTTCCCTTCACCCCTTGTGGGGACTGTGAGTTTGGCTGTACTGGCTCAGCAGTGAGGTCCCCTGCGTGTCTGGCCGTGACTTCATTCCACGTCCATGGGAGCCAGTTCCTCTTGCTCCTGGCCTAGTCCTGAGCAGCCCCTGGCCCTGCTGCACTCCTGCTCTCCCACTTAGCCCGGTGCCGAGTGGCTCTTTTCATTCTGGCCATTCAGATGACTTGCAGGGAGGCTGAGGGAGTGGCTCCTGGTGCCACTTGGCTGATGGGGTGGAGCCCTGAGGCCCAGCCTCCCTGGATCTGGTTAGATGGCTGTCCCTGCACTGTTGGCATTACCCAGTGGGTAGTGGGGTCGCAGCTGCCTTTGGCGAGCACAGATCTGTGACTGCACTCTGACAAGTGGCCCTGTACTATTCTAAGTCCAGCTGCCCACTCGTGTCCCCCACCTCAGGTCTAGTGGAGGTGAGGGCCTCTGGGGTCCTGCTTTGCCCTGCACTGGCACATGCCTGGGGCCCCTTGGAGTTGCTCTCTCCCTTTCCTCGTGAGTGAGGTGGGGATCGGTGGCCAGGTGGGAAGGCCAGGTGCGGCACAGCCACAGAGCCCCCAGAACGGCCTGACCCACGGGCACATCCTTCAGTGTCACTCCTGCGTGTGCCTAGGGTTTGTGCACCGCCTTCCTCTTAGGAAACCCCAGTTGGCTTCTGGAAACTTCTGCGGCTGTTCAGTCCCAAGGCCTCGGCCCCCAGAAGCCCCTTATCTTAAGGCCTTCCACTGGCCGGACGAGGCACCGCACGGGGAGGGGATCGCTTCCCTCAGTCTGCATCCTCCGGCGCCCGCCGTCTACACAGGGCCTTCACGGCGACAGGCAGACACCATGGAGGAACCGCTGCCCGCTAACAGTCACACCAGGACTTTGACAGGGACAGCAGGGCTCCCTCACTCTCCCACTCGTCCCCGGGACACTCCTGAGCCAGGTCCTTTCAGGAGAGAGTCCCTCTGCCTCTGTCCCATCTCAGGGTTCCAAGGACATGAGGATGCATCCCTTTATGATGACGTGAGGAGGGCCTTGGCGTGCCACGTGGACAGAAGGTGTGGCCTTGGTGGGGACAGAGGGTGTGGCCTTGGTGGAGGATGACCCGGACATGGGCAGCTCCCCAGGCGCCCAGCAGCCATAGGACAGCACGCTCGCATGCACTCGCACACGCACACAGCACCATAAAGCGATGTGTCTGCTGTGGAAACAAACGGAAAGTTCTAACTGGAAAACTTGCGCTGGTTGAGAAATGAGTGGAATTTTTGAGCTGTGCCCTCGGGCCCCACTTCCCTGTGCCAGACACATAAAGACGAGAAAGTTCGACTTTATTTTTTCCCTGATTGAGGAAACTTTGAAGAAAATAGTTCAGTTGTGTCTGCATCTTGCGGCCCGTTTGCAGAGAACGCGGGTGCCGTGTGTTGACGCGTAACTAACGAGGTATTGCGACAGAGGAGAGCACTTGGTGATCCTCACGCGCTCCTGGGGCCCGTGGCTACTCCACGGAACACCAACGCCTCCGCTCATGCCTGTTTTCACGTGCAGAGCACAGCGTCACTGTTTGGAAGCCGCTCCGTCATGTTTTATAGGAACGACATGCATGGACAGTGTTGCCTTTCAATGTCGAGCAGGTAGTGAGACTGTGCAGACTCAGGGGTCGCAGTGTGCGGGGGATGAGAGAGCCTGGGCATGACACGTCACCCGTCCCGAGGCACCTGGCCCGCTCTACTCTCAGCTGGGGAGTTAAGTCTAAGTCTCCCCCGTCCTCAGGGAGAATCCCCCAGCACATGGCCCGTCTCAAATCCTCACCCTGGTCCTCTTCAGAAGGTGCCCAGACTCAGCCACGAGTGGGGAGCATGTGAAAGGCAGGCAGCCTGCGGGGCTGTCCCTATTTCCTCGTCTTGAGCTTTAGGTTTGCACTATGTGGATGCACCTGCACTGTCACCATCCCCCAGGTGGATGCAGCTGCACTGTCACAAGCTGTCCCCCAGGTGGATGCACCTGCACTGTCGCCGTCCCCCAGGTGGATGCAGCTGCACTGTCACCATCCCCCAGGTGGATGCAGCTGCACTGTCACAAGCTGTCCCCCAGGTGGATGCACCTGCACTGTCACAAGCTGTCCCCCAGGTGGATGCACCTGCACTGTCACAAGCTGTCCCCCAGGTGGATGCACCTGCACTGTCACAAGCTGTCCCCCAGGTGGATGCACCTGCACTGTCGCCATCCCCCAGGTGGATGCACCTGCACTGTCACCATCTCCCAGGTGGATGCAGCTGCACTGTCACAAGCTGTCCCCCAGGTGGATGCACCTGCACTGTAACAAGCTGTCCCCCAGGTGGATGCAGCTGCACTGTCGCTGTCCCCCAGGTGGATGCAGCTGCACTGTCGCCGTCCCCCAGTGGATGCACGTGCACTGTCACCGTCCCCCAGGTGGATGCAGCCGCACTGTTGCCGTCCCCCAGTGGATGCACGTGCACTGTCACCGTCCCCCAGGTGGATGCAGCCTGTCGCCATCCCCCAGGTGGTACAGCCGCACGTCACAAGCGTCCCCCAGGTGGATGCACGTGCACTGTCACCGTCCCCCAGGTGGTGCAGCCGGAGCTGCAGCCGCACTGTCACAAGCCGTCCCCCAGTGGATGCACCTGCACTGTCACAAGCTGTCCCCCAGGTGGATGCACCTGCACTGTCACAAGCTGTCCCCCAGGTGGATGCAGCCGCACTGTCGCCGTCCCACTGTCACAACCTGCCTGATGCAGCTGCACTGTCACCATCCCCCAGGTGGAGCTGCACTGTCACCATCCCCAGGTGGGCACCTGCACTGTCACCATCCCCCAGGTTGGATGCAGCTGCACTGTCACCATCCCCCAGGTGGATGCAGCCGCACTGTCACGTCCCCCAGGTGGATGCACACTGTCACAAGCTGTCCCCCAGGTGGATGCAGCCGCACTGTCACAAGCTGTCCCCCAGGTGGATGCACCTGCACTGTCACAAGCTGTCCCCCAGGTGGTGCACCTGCACTGTCACAAGCTGTCCCCCCAGGTGGATGCACCTGCACTGTCACCATCTCCCAGGTGGATGCAGCTGCACAGGTGTCACAAGCTGTCACCATCCCCCAGGTGGATGCAGCCACCATCTCCCAGGTGGATGCAGCTGCACTGTCACACAGGTGGATGCAGCCACACTGTCACAAGCTGTCCCCCAGGTGGATGCAGCCGCACTGTTGCCATCCCCCAGTGGATGCACGTGCACTGTCACCGTCCCCCAGGTGGATGCACGTGCACTGTCACCGTCCCCCAGTGGATGCAGCCGCACTGTCACCGTCCCCCAGGTGGATGCAGCTGCACTGTCACCGTCCCCCAGGTGGATGCAGCTGCACTGTCACCGTCCCCCAGGTGGATGCACCTGCACTGTCACCGTCCCCCAGTGGAAGCAGCCGCACTGTCACCGTCCCCTAGTGGATGCAGCTGCACTGTCACTGTCCCCCAGTGGATGCACGTGCACTGTCACCGTCCCCCAGGTGGATGCAGTTGCACTGTCACCGTCCCCCAGGTGGATGCAGCTGCACTGTCACTGTCCCCCAGGTGGATGCACCTGAACTGTCACCTTCCCCCAGTGGATGCATGTGCACTGTCACCGTCCCCCAGTGGATGCAGCTGCACTGTCACTGTCCCCCAGTGGATGCAGCTGCACTGTCACAAGCTGTCTCCCAGGTGGATGCACGTGCACTGTCACCGTCCCCCCAGTGGATGCACGTGCACTGTCACCCGCTTGCAGTGTCCATCACAGCGCTGTTCCTCACAGGCACTGCCAGGGGACAGGCGGGCTCAGTGCCGTGCCGGGTGCTGCAGGGCAAGCACTGCAGAGAGAACCAGCGGAGCGTGTCCTGGGCGTTACTGGTTGGGTGGAGTAACCCCTGGGTGCCTCTGTGGTGGAGAGCCACCGAGGGTGCCCTCCCTGTCCCTGTGTCCTGTGGCTCCCCTGCAGGTAAGCTCCATCTCTTCGGGGCCTCACCTCCTCCCTCCGCCTGGATGTGCTCCAAATGCCACCGTCCTTCTTAGAACCCTGTCACCTTCCCTGCTTCCTAGCTGCCATGCAAATAGGGGACCTTATAGCAGATCCAAAAGCAACAGAAATGGAGTAGAGGAGCTGCTCGTCGGCCCAGGACAGGCCAACTAATGTGACCCTGACCTTCACGTCAGGTGAGAAGCCAGGCAGGCCACTGGGGGCACGCTGGGCTCTGAGCTGGAGGCCTGCGATGGGGCCTCGGCGGGCTGGGAACCCCAGGGCTCGCTGCAGATTCTCTTGTGGAACCTCCTTTCCTAGCAGCAGGCACGTGGGCTGGCTCCGCGGCTGCCCCTCCTTCAGGACAGCGTCCAGCGCTGCGCCAGCCTTGCCCGGGCCCATCCCACACGCACACAGGGGGCCCAAGTGCTCAGGACCATGCGCCATCTCCTGTCAAGGGCCACCACGCCCCTCCGTGAGGCTCCCGGTCACGCGTGCTCCTCGCGCCTCGGCCCCAGCTTCTTCCCTGCAGGGCTAGTGCTGCGCCATGGAGGCAGTCTCTCAGAAATCACAGCTCCTCCGCCGGTCGTGGCCAAGGGCTTCACACCTCAGCTATGCTGGAGCTGACCACACGTGGCAGGACAACCTAGCACAGGCCCTTCGAGTTCCTCACCGTCACACCCATCGATGGCATGCCTTATCACCCACCCGTGGCCCTCTGGGGCTCGGAGACAGGGACTCTGCCTGATGGTCAGCAGCCAAGTGTCCTAGATGTCCGCCCACCCCGCCGTAATGCGCCCTGGAGTGGTGCTGTCTGCCTTCTGACTCAGTCACCAGCAGCTGGGTTAACGCAAATGTTTGGAAACATTGCACCTGTTTTTCTTGCCAGATCTTGGTGAGTGTCCCAAACGCTCTTCTTAAAGCACATTTGGAGGAAAAAAGAATAAATATAACTAAAATTTGGGGATGCCTCGAAGAAGTGTAGGCATTTTCCAGGTTTTGCTCTAACATATCGGAGGTGAGGGTTTTCTGCAGGCATAGGCCAGGTGGCCACACTATTTCAAGGAAGGGGCCAGCGGTGACTCCTTCCACTCTTACCGTCTGCAGAAAGGGCGCAGAGGCCCTCACGTGTCCTTCCTGCTGTCGTCTCGGGATGCAGTCACTGTTTCCCACACAGCTAGCTGCATCCTGTCGTTTAGATTAGCAGGTGGCCGTTGTGACTTAGTGCACAGGCTGGAGAGGTGAGCCACCAAAAAGTCCATGTTGGAATTCCTCATCTACCATAGCTGCCCGCCGACAGGGCTGTGGGTGGAGATGCTAGGAGGCAAAGCAGACATTTGCAAGCGGAGAAGCTCTCAGCAGGCCAGGTGACAGAAGTGACATCAGGCCGTAAGGTCCTGGAAGGGCATCTGGCCCCTGCATCCCTCAGGTGGGCTTGAACATGTACCAACTAGAGGCCACAACTAGAGGCCACAACTAGAGGCCACAACTAGAGGTCACAACTAGAGGTCAACATGTGGTTTCTTTTGATGTGCAGCTAACATGCAGTGACATGCGTGCTGAGGAACGGGTCCCTGCGTCACCTAGCCTTCATCAAGATGGGCGCATTCCCACTCTCTCCCTGTCCCTCCTGCTTCTGCTCATGCACCCAGCCCCTCTGCAGCAGAGCTATTTTTCTTGTTACAAGTGGAGGAATCTGGGACAAGCGTTCCCTTCTTTGTAAGACTAGATGCCAAAAAGCATATTAAATAGATCATAAAATACCATTCACAAATTACCATATTTATTGCCTATATTTTAGGAAACAATAGACAGTCTTTGGCAAAGGGCAGGGAGATCTTCTGACTGGGAGCGACCTTCAGGGGACACGATGTTTGCACACTGTGAGTTCCACTTGGACAGGCGTCCCGGGGCTCGCCTGGTGTTCCGAGTGTGATGCAATCGACACTTGATCTTTAAAGACACTTCTTTTAAAAAGCACGCACTGCTCAGCGCTGGTTTGCCCACTCCAGCCTTCGGAATCAAGGGGTACATACTTTCTCTGAAACGCATTTTGTATTTACAGCCAAAACCACTTTCTGCCAGAACATGAGGGTCTGCGGAGGCAGGCTGTGTGGACGAAGGCGTCCACCGTCCATCACGCCTGGGAACCTCTCCAGATGCCTGAAAGCAGCGTGTTGAGCAGGCTCAGAAGTCAGGTGATAAATTTCCTCTTTATGGAATCAAAACAATCTTAGCTCAAGGGCAGGAATCCCAGGAAGTGAAAGGAAAGCAGCTCCCATCCGAGTTTGAGTGGCAGGTCAGGGAAGGGCAGAAGCAGTCCCAGGCCACTAGACGGGCACGGAAGTCCATACCAATGTGTGACTACTGCACATGCTCACACTCGTGGGGGTCACTCACACTCCACCACCTGGCCAGAAGCCTCCAGCAGAGACCACATCAGCCAGTGTCCGAAGGCCTCCGTCCGGTAAGCTCAGCTGAGGCATCCTCCAAGAGGTGGGCAGTCGGGCAGACCCTGGAGAAGGAGAACGGGTCCACCTTTGTGGGCAGTGAAGAACTGAGGGCGTTCCTAGAGGGAACGTCTGTAAACTGCCTGTCGTGGCTAGCCACAACGCCACGGGAGGAAAACTCTCGGAGGCAGAGTAAAGCTATTACTACTTTTACTTCTACTTTCTTAGAGAGAGCTTAGAGAGAGAAAGAAAGATTTTTCTTCTTCATAGAAAGAGCTTAGAGAGAAAGATTAGAGATAGCTTTTTTCTTCTTCTTCTTCTTAGAGCTTAGAGAGAAAGATAGAGCTTTTCTTCTTAGAGCTTAGAGAGAAAGAGAGAGAGCTTGAAAGAGAGAGATTTCTTCTTTAGAGAGAGAGAGAGAGAGCTTAGCTTTTAGAGCTTCTTTCTTCTTTGTTCTTTCTTCTTTCTTCCTTGGGAGCCTCGGCCTGACTCTGACCAGGAATTACTTCTTCTATCTGGTTTCTCTTCTGTAACCGCTCTGCCTACGTTCTGGCCGCTCTGATTCTTTTCTTCTTCTCCGACCCGAACTCTTCTTCCGACCGAGCGACTCCATGACTGACTGAATGAATTCATTCTTCTCCTGACTCCGACCGCTTTCACCCGGTTATATACCTTTAGCTTTGCGGGTGCCTCACGTGCATTTACAGGTGTGTCACATACATACTTATTATCAGGTGGAACTTATGGCTTCCAGCTGACCGCAATAGCCATCTCCCTAATTGGGGCTCCTTCATATTCCTCCCTTTTAGTTTAAAAGGTGCTTTTTAATTCTATTCTCTATATTTTATTTTCTCTATTTTCTTTTATTTTCTTGTCCCTACCTGGCTTTTCACCTTTTGTTTTAAAAGGGTGGATATTTGAGCCCTTTTTGAGGAGGTACTGCGGCTTTAAGGAAGCCTACTGCTGAGGAGCAGCTAACGCACTTAGTTAAGCACAATTGCATAAGCGGCTTTGACTTTTTTTTTTTTTTTCCCTTGTCTCTTCTTTATTTTTATGGCTTTTTTTTGCCAAAGCTCAATGGCTTTTTCTCTGCATGGTTTTCACCGTGCTTTTTATTTCTCTATTTTCTTTTAAGCTCATGGCTTTTTTCTTTATGGCTTTTTGCTAAAGCTCAAGGCTTTTTCTCTGCATGGCTTTTACCATGCTATTACTTTCTGGCTTCTTTATTTTTTATGGCTTTTGGCTGGCTACTCGCTTCATGGCTTCGGCTTCTCGCTGGCTCTCGCCGGCTACTCGCTTTGGCTTTTTCTTAACTGGCCTCAACAGAGTACTACTCTTTTTGATGGCCTCAACTGAGTACTACTCTTTTTGCTGGTCTCAACTGAGTACTACTCTTTTTGCTGGTCTCAACTGAGTCAGAGGCTATGCTTTCTTCTCCTCTCTCCTCACTATCTTAGCTTCTTGTTCTTATATCTTATTTTTTCTTCTCTGCCTGCCGAGCCCCGGACGGGCCACCATTTGTTGCTGCCTGAAGCGGAAACCGCTTGGAGCAACGAACGCCGCAGGAAAATTCGGAGGCAGGATGAAAATGAAAAAAGGTCTTTTATTCTTCTTCTCTCTCCGGCTCCAGCAATCACTCCAAACGCTCTAACTCCAACCACCACCTTCTTCTTCTTCCCGCACACACTAACTAAACTCACCCAGTTATATACATATCGCTTTAACAAGGACACGTGCTTACAGCTCGAGCTTACAGGTGCGTCACGCAGTGTTCACGGGCATACAAAGATTCTTTGGATAATGTATTACTATCAGGTGGAAACTAGAACATCTTTTATGGCTCTCAGCTAACCGCAATCTTTAGCTGTCTCCTTGATTATAGGCTCCTTCAAACGTCTGTCTCTTCAGGTCGACATCATCCTTCAGGAACATGTCCCACCATCTTGAAATACAGACAGAGGCAAAGTCACCTCTAGCCAGTGGCCTCTGAGGTCACTTCTGTCCTCTTTGCTGGTAACACACAGAGTTGACCATCAGTCTGGGAAATGGCCTGGTTTGTTAAAAAGCAGTTAACCACTTCCATTCTGTTTCGAAGGCAAAAGAAACACACAAGTAATTTCCTGTACATGATTTCTGGTGGGATGGTCCCAGGTGTGGGGCGTTTTCTCCAGGTCCGGTCAGGCTGCAGAACCTGCTACGTGTGCACAGTCGTGAGCACACGGGTGAGCGTGAGCCCCCTGCGTGTGGGAGCTGCTGAGGGCAGCCTTGGCCGCAGGCACTCCGGGGGTGCCTGGAGGAGGCCGGGGACAGGCATGAGCCCTTCCACAGCCCCCCCACCTGGACCCCGCAGGGCGGGCAGATCCTGGACCCACGCCTGTGTCCTCATCATCATTAGGTCCTGACCAGGTCAGCTCACCTTGCCCTGGGGCAGAGAAGCACCTCTCCGGCATGTGCCCCAAGTCCAGAGGAGAATGACCTGGAGCCTTCTGAGCCCTCTCTGGGAGCCACCACCAGACGCGGTACAGAGAGGCCCTAGCCACCTAGGTGTTCACCACGACGCTCCCTGAGTCTGCTCTTGACCTCACAGAAGGAGAACGTGGAGTTGTCCTGAAGTATTTAGGCCAAAGAATTGTCGATAATAAGGACGGAGAAAAAGCTGCCTTCCTACGAATGCTTGTGGGTAGCGCCTGTTGGCAGATGACGACGACGACGCTGGAGAAAAGCGAAGAGCAGGTGGACGGGCTCCGGTTGCTTTAGTCGATTCAACAGACATTTGTGGAATGCCATCCACATCCCAGGATGCTGTGAGTGTTGAGGAAGTGAATCCACAGGAATTGTCCCCACCCCTCGAAGGTCACACTTGTCCCAGCAAGTGAATACATAGATTTAACATTCAGGTGCTGTGGCTTCACCGAGGAGGGCACAGTTGTTTCGTCTGGGGTGCTCTGAAAAGGTGCCTCCAAGAGGTAGGCACGGTTGGGCAGACCCTGGAGAAGGAGAACGGGTCCACCTTTCCCGGGCGGTGAAGAGCTGAGGGCGTTCCTAGAGGAGGATGCCAGGGGCACCGCAGAGGGGAGGGAAGGCCCCGGGCCGCTGGCGCAGCCCTGTGGGGAGGGGAGGAGGGCGGGTCTGCCTACGTGGCCCCAAGTTGGTCCTTGGTCTGAATGCTGTCCTCGGGCTGCCGCTTAGGAAAGGCGTCCCCGGCAACTCTGGGAGGCTGGGTGGTGGACTCGAGGTGATGGGCACCGAGTGGACAGGACAGGGTCCGTGGTGCAGCATCACTGATGGACTACGGTGGCAGGGTGGGGCAGAGCAGGAGAAGGCCTCTGGAGGGTGGTGTGGCGGGGTGGGGACACCCGTCGCCCACAGGGCCAGGAACACCCCGTCCTGGGCTTCACCTGGTTCACGTGGCGATGCAGGAAGGGGAGGAGAGGGGAGAAGGAAGGCAGAGAGTGTCGGCCAGCCCCGGCCGCCCTCCACCAGGTAAAAGTGACAACTCTGAATTCTGAAGAATGTCCAAACAGAAGCAACACACACAGCGCGAAGAAGCTTGGAAAACAGAATGAAGAGAAAGGGGAAACGGCCGCGGTTCTGCCGCCCACAGAGCACACGTCGCAGGCCGTGGGGAGTCTTGTTGGAGGCTCCCTGTGTGACCCACACAAGTCCACTCACGGGGAGACACACGTGCAGACGAAGTCCTGCTCACAGAATCCCCTCACAGCGCATCTTGTCCGTGTTCCAACCCTCATACCTATTCCTCTTAACCCTCATTCTAAGAGATTAAGTAGTTATTATGAATTTGTAATGAACTGTACGTGCCTTAAGTGGTCTTTGTACTTAATAACTTTTCCTTAAGATGGCATGTCAGTCTGCTTTGGTCTTCTGTGACCAAAATACCTGACACAAACAACTTAGAGGGGGAAATATTTGTTTTAGCTCATGGTCAGCTAACACCATGGTGGAAAGGCCCTGGTGGCATCTGGGAAGCAGAGAGAGGGTTGGGATGGGAGGGAGAGGCAGAGAGAGGGAGAGAGAGAGAAAAAGAGAGGGGGGGAGAGAGAGAGAAAAAGAGAGGGAGAGAGAGAGAGGGAGAGAGAGGGAGGGAGGGAGGGAGAGAGAGAGAAAAAGAGAGGGGGAAGAGAGAGAGGGAGGGGAGAGGGAGAGAGGGAGAAAGGGAGGGAGAGAGGGAGGGAGGGGAGAGGGAGAGAGGGAGGGAGGGAGGGAGGGAGGGACAAAGGGAGGGAGGGAGAGAGGGAGGGAGGGAGGGAGGGAGAGAGGGAGGGAGAGAGGGAGGGAAGGAGGGAGATAGAAAAAGAGGGAGGGGAGGGAGGGAGAGAGAGAGGGAGAGAGGGAGAAAGGGAGGGAGAGAGAGAGAGGGAGGGAGGGAGGGAGGGAGGGAGAGGGAGGGAGGGAGGGAGGGATGGACCAGGGAAGACCCCTTGGACACGGCCTCACTTCCAGCCCCCATCACCTCCCAGCCTTTCCTTCCGCCACCCCTGGAGTGATGGCCAAGGAGGTCGGACACTCCTGACTCAGTGCTTCCCCAAGGACCACCTCTGGAGATCGCTGCACCAGGACCAGGATTTCAGCACATGAGCCTTTGGGGCTGTTCCAGAGGGTTTTCTCTCTCTCTCTCTCTCTCTCTCTCTGTGTGTGTGTGTGTGTGTGTGTGTGTGTGTGTGTGTGCGTGGTGCTGGGGTTGAGCCCAGGGCCTTGTGCGTGGACGTAGGCACCCTACCAACTGAGCTACGTCCCAGCCCCCAGGACATCAGATCTGAACCATGACAGATGGATCCCAAGAAATGTGATCGACTCATGGAATTACTTACATTTGGGAAGTTTTGGATGGCTGTGTGTGCTGACCACTGATATAAGGCCATGTCACACATCGATCGATAGTAAATGGTGATTCTTTTTAGTTACAATGTTTGTTACTTTAATGCAAGAAGATGACATCACACCACATCTCTGTGTTAATTTGCATTTCTTTGGAAATGTCTTCTCCTAGTTCCTCTGAATACTTCTGTTCATATTGTTTGAGTGAACGCTAAGGTGGATGGTTTGTTCACGCGACTGTTGAGCAGGGGTGTCCTCAGGTCCCTTAGGCCGCTGCTTGTCCTCTGCGTCTCCTGCTCTGACTCAGGCTGTCCCCAGTTTGCAGAACCTTTTAAAGATACGACCTTGAACTCTGCATTACTGGTCCTGGCTGGGGAGGAGCAGCACCTTCAGGACAAGGGGACTTCAACAAGGGGTGTGTGTGTGTGTTGGTAGGAAGGTATTGGTAGGAAGAAATGGTTTTATCCAAATCCCTCTTGCCGTCTCCCCCTTGGGCTTTTAGAGATACTCCCCTTCTAAGTCAGAGACGATAGGAGAAAGGTACATTTAATTTAAAATGATGACTTAGCAAGAGCTAGTATATAAATATTGTAGAAAAGAAAGGCTATTAATTGCCTCCTTTAGGAACTGACAGAATTAAAAATGAGCCACGGTTGTCACAGCTGGGGAGGAATGTCTCCTGGAGAGGGACAGGACTGTCACCTCACTTCTCAGCATGCTGCTTTGGGTGAGTCAATCTGCAGTCTGCCTCCTTCTCTCCCTCCCTGTCTCGTTCCTCATTTCCCACGAATGTGACTTCAGCATCTGGGTGGGGGTCCTGGGAGCCTGCAGAGGAGGGCAGGTCAGCTGGCAGGAGAGGTGGTGGGCATCCCGGCGGGGAGGGGGAGGAGGCAGGGTGCTGGCTCTCCTGATTGGTGACGATGGTGCGTGAGCTGTCCCCAGGTGGAGTCCCGTGCGGACCCTGCCGTTTCCCTAGTTGCTAACTGCAGTTCACAGCACCTCTGAGGCATCGCAGAGCCCCAGGCCCACGTGGGCGTGTCCGTAAGAGCAAATAATCATGCAAACTATTGGCTTATTTTCCCTTTGTATGAACATCCATGCTAGCCTTCATCCTTAATCAGGATCACCTTAAATGCCATCCACACATATTCAAGACATGCCAGCGGCTTTCTTGTGCTGGGAATGGAGGCGGCCAGATGCACGCTCACGGTGATTTAAGAGATCGATAGAATTATAAAGAAGCACAGAAAAATAACTGTCTGTAGCTTTTCTCAAACAGTTGGATTGACTTCGGAATCTCTCTCTGCTGGGAGATGAATTTAAGGACTTTTGTTGCTATCATTTCCTGTCTTTATTCTCAGTGCTGAGCTTTCTGCTTCTTTTCAAACAGACGCGTTGGAGAGGTCACTCCTCGCGTTGGAGAGGTCACTCCTCGAATGCTCAAATATTCTGTCAGAGCCGGACCTGTTGGCACACGCCGGTAATCCAAGTGACTCAGGAGGCTGAGACAGAAGGATCACAAATTCAAAGCCAGCCTCAGCAACTTAGTGAGGCCCTAAGCAACTTGGCAGAACCCTGTCTGTAAATAAAATATAAAAAAGGGCTGGGGCTGTGGCTCAGTGGATAAGTGTCCCTGGGTTCAATCCCTGCTACTATATATATATATATATATATATATATATTTTTTTTTTGTTTCAGGACTAACCATGAAGCTAGATTGTGTGAGTTGTGCTTTGTTGTCACATATTGGGGGCCCTGAGGATGTGTGAGGGGGTTTTACACCCTGGCAGGCCAGTCGCAGGTGACTGGGGCTGGGACTGGACCCAGCTACCGTCATCTGGAGGTGTCCCGGGTTGATGAACATGGCTGTCTTCTGTGATCCCATTACTTCTTTCCAAAACATGTGAGTAAAGTTTGAAAGGGACAGAAAAGGCAAATGCCCTGCATCAAGGAAAGCAAGGGAACCGATGCCTCCGATGGTGGAAGGGTTGTGGGAAAAGCTACCTCCATGCATGGTGGGCTCAGGGCAGAGTGCTGTTGAGACGGGCTGGGCCCCTCTGGCTCCAGCTCTCTCAGTGAAGAAGGAGGCTCCGCCACGTTCCCGTCTCAGCAGCCTCCAGGGAAGCCGTCCTGCTCTCAGTGGGTGGCCGTGGGGGCAGAGAGTGACGGCTCCTCCAGCCCAGAGGCCATCCTGCTGGAAGTCCATCAGCTGGGAGGAAGGCAGGGCGCCTGTGGCCCAGAGAAGACCCAGGGCACCGTCAGAGAGTGCAGGAGCCCTGTTTGGGGATTGGCTTGAATTGCAGTTGACTATGAGCCGTGGAGATTTGGGCATTGTCTCCTCCCGTAGTCTCACGAGACTTGTTGCGGGATCTCGAGTGACTTGGCCGAAATTGCTGATCGGGTCAGCGCCATTTTAGGTTTGTGTTTGGCGTGTGTTAGTTGTTGTTAGAAACAGAGAGAAAAGTTATCAGAATAAAAAGCTGTTTGTCTCCAGTTTGCTTCTGAAGTTCTTCCCGCGGCTCCGTTGCTCCAAGCGCTTCAGGCGACTACAGGTGGCGGCCCGTACGGGGAACTTCGGAGCGGACAGGTAAGAACTGAAAGGTCTCTAAAGATGGGTTCGAATATAACTGAATCCCAAGTGATAGAGGCTATGCAAAGACTCCTTGATATACCTGACTCTGTTCTCAGTGAGGAGTATATAGACAAAAGTGAAAGTGATCAAAAAAGTGTAGATTCCACTGGGCCAACTGAGACCAGTAAAGAGAGTATTAGAAGAGACCCAAAAATGACAAAAATCCAAGCTATTAAAGCTATTCGGGAGTTATTGGCGAAAGCTGAAGGATACTTGCTCTCACTGGAACCTGGGCCTCAGGATATTGCTGTCAGTGAAATTAGCAGTGGTGAGGAATCTAGTAAAAGTGATCCTGAGAAAATGAGGAAAAAGAAATTAAAAAAGACCGAGAAAAAGGTCCGTCAGGCAGAGGAGTCACTTGTGTCCTCTACTCCCCCATGGGTGGAATCCATTACAGAAAATATGAAGGGTATTACTAGGCATTTGCATACCCTAGAAACAGAAATAAAAAGTCTTTCTGATTGCTTATGCGCTCTCGAGGACAACTCACAGATACATTGGGAACCGCCAGCATTTGAAAAGAAAAATGGACAGAGTGTCCATCAGTCAGTAGATTTCAAAACAATAAAAAATCTCAAAGAGGCAGTAATGACTTATGGGCCCCAAGCTCCTTTCACGTTGAGTATGCTGGAGTCCCTTAACACCTTTAGCTTAACCCCCTCAGACTGGAAAAGTCTATGTAAAGCAACATTAAGCGGGGGGCAATTCTTGGTTTGGCGATCGCAATTCCAAGAACTTTGTATAGAAACGGCTAAAAGAAACGCGGCTGCAGGGTTTGAAAACTATAATATAGACATGCTCACAGGAGAAGGGCAATTTGCAGACTTACAGGCTCAAACAGATTATGACCCAGATATATATGCTCAGATAAACGCAGCTGCCTTAGAGGCATGGAAAACTGTACAAGGACCTGGGGATCTACAAGGTAGCTTATCAAAAGTGATTCAAGGACCTAATGAGCCGTATGCCGACTTTGCTGATCGACTTTTGAGAACTGCAGGTAGTGTGTTTGCAGATGTTGACCAAGCTATGCCATTAGTTGTTCAGTTAGCTTATGAAAATGCAAATAAATGGTGCCAAGCAGCCATCAGGCCATGGAGAACTAAAAAGGATCTTTCCGTATATATACAACTATGTAAAGATATAAATGACGCCTTTGTCACAGGAAATGTGATTGCAGCCTCAATGAGAGGTGCTTCCTCTCGAAATTTCACAAAGGCTAAACGTAGATATTATAATCAATCAGGATATTCCAGGCAAAATTATCATAATCAATCAGGCAATTCTAGGCAAAATCCCAAAAGAGAAATAAGACCAAGCTCATATCGTGCCCCAGGCCGCTGCCCCAGGTGTAAAAAGGGAAATCATTGGGCCAATAAATGCCATTCAAAATTTGACATCCATGGAAATCCTTTGTTCAGGAATTCAAAAAACGGGGCACGGGGCCCAATACCCCAGGGCCCACAAATGTACGGGGCATTGCAGAAGGAGTATCCTCAAGCATCCACTCAGATGCTTCCCCGACACAATCCCTACTACCCATCCACTCCCTCGCCAGAGGAACAAGAGGAAATGCAGGATTAGACCTCTGTTCCACCGCCCGAATAGTGTTAACACCTGAAATGGGGGTTCAACTGATTCCCACAGGAGTCAGGGGACCTCTTCCCTCAGGGACTGTAGGACTTATTATCGGGCGTAGTCCTAAAAGCTTATTAGGTTTGCAAGTGACCCCAGGTGTAATAAACTCAGACTACAAAGGGGAAATAAAAATAATGCTTAGCTCACCCCAAAGTATAACTTCTGTTAATCAAGGAGATAGAATTGCTCAGTTGCTTCTCCTTCCCAATTTACATAATTCATTTAAAATGGGTATGCCTCAAGAAGGGAACAATAGAGGATTTTGTTCCACTGACTCAAGTCCCATGGCTTGCTGGGTTCGAGACTGTTCAAGGAGGCCTATGTGTAAAATAAAAATCCAAGGAATAGAAATGGAGGGATTAATAGATACTGGAGCTGACTCTTCCATTATTAATTTACGCCAATGGCCCAAGCACTGGCCTCTGCAAAAAGCTTCAACCAGTTTAAGAGGCTTGGGATATAATAACCTCCCAGATAAAAGTGCAGTAATTTTAAAATGGGAGGATGATGAAGGCCATAAAGGAACATTTCAGCCTTATGTTTTACCTAATCTACCGGTTACTTTATGGGGAAGAGATATTTTGCAACAAATGGGAGTACACCTTGCAACCAAGCCTGCAGATGTTAAATGTGAAAACCTACAGGGTAATCTTAACCATAAAAGAACTCATTATCAAAAAGTACAGAGTAATCTTAACCCTAAAAGTAATCATTGTCATAAAGGAAAAAGATATTTTTTTTCGGGGCCACTGAGAAAATAATTTTGAAAATACCATGGCTTTCTGATAAGCCAGTGTGGGTCCCTCAGTGGCCCCTATCTAAAGAGAAATTACAAGCGGCCCACCAATTAGTTCAGGAACAATTAGAAGCAGGTCATATAGAACCTTCCACCTCTCCCTGGAATTCCCCCATATTTGTGATCAAGAAAAAGTCAGGAAAATGGCGATTGTTACATGATCTTAGACAAATCAATAAAAACCATGCAAGTTATGGGGCCTACTCAACCTGGACTTCCTAGTCCCGTAGCTATTCCAAAAAATTTCCATCTTATTACTCTTGATATAAAGGATTGCTTCTTTTCTATTCCCCTACATCCTCTGGATGCCCCCAGGTTTGCTTTTTCCGTTCCTTCTATGAACAATAATGGCCCTGATCAGAGATATCAATGGAAGGTTTTACCACAGGGAATGGCTAATAGCCCCACCATATACCAAATATATGTGGACAAGGCTATCCAACCCATTAAAAATAAATATCCAAACCTCATGTGTCTACATTACATGGATGATATTTTATTGGCCCACCCTAATCAAAAAATCTTATTTAATATATTCAGTGATGTGGTAGAAAATTTAAAAAAATATGGATTATATATAGCAGAAGAAAAAGTTCAAACCAGATCTCCCATATTATATTTAGGATTTAAAATCATGGATACTTTTGTTAGACCCCCCAAAATTTTAATAAATAAAGAACATTTGACCACCCTCAATGATTTCCAAAAACTAATGGGAGACATTAATTGGCTTCGCCCTACACTAACTCTCACTACTGGCCAACTAAAACCTTTATTTGACATCCTTCGTGGAGATCCTGATCCATCTTCACCACGAACATTGACTCCTGATGCTAGGAAAGCTTTAAAGTTAGTAGAAAAAGCCATCGAAGGAGCTCATTGTGATAGATTTGATTTAACTCAACCGCTGATGTTGATTATTATTTCTTCACAATATACACCCACAGGAGTATTTTGGCAACAAGGGCCTTTATTATGGATACATTTGCCCGTCTCTCCTAAAAGTATAATTGAATCTTATACCTCCATGGTGGCTAAACTTATTCTTCAAGGACTTAAGACTTCTACTAAAATATTTGGCATTCACCCTGCTACTATTATTACTCCCTATTCATCATCACAGATTGAATACTTATGCTTCAATGATAATGATTGGGCTATAGCTAAATGCTCTACTTCTGCAAATTTTGATAATCATCTTCCTAAGTCCCCTATATTATCTTTTTGTATTAATCATCCTATTATATTTCCACAGGTAATAAAAAATCAACCTATTCCTAAGGCATTTAATGTATTTACAGATGGGTCCTCAAATGGTACTGCTACAGTAGTCACTAAAAAAGAAAATATGACTTACATAACTGCACACAAATCAGCTCAACTAGTGGAACTGGAAGCTGTGGTAAGAGCTCTGGAAAATTTTAGGGACCAGCCCGTAAACATTTTTTCAGATAGCCACTATATTGTACAAGCCGTCCCAAAATTAGAGTTAGCAGGACCAATAGCACCTCATACTCCAGCCTTTAAATTGTTTTATCAAATACAAAAACTTTTGTGGGCAAGAAAAGAACCTCTATTCGTAGGCCATATTAGAGCACATACTAATTTGCCTCCATGTCCCCTCCATGAAGGTAATCAAAAGGCAGATGAACTTACAAAAACAGTATTTATACTTTCAGCGCTACAACAAGCTACTTTATTTCACTCCCAGTTTCATGTCAACAGCACCACCTTGCAACGTAGGTTTAAAATCACAAAGGAGCAAGCCAGAACAATTGTAAAAGATTGTAAATCTTGTATGACACATTTGCCCAATCCTCATTTCGGCGTTAACCCTAGAGGATTAATGCCCAATCATTTGTGGCAGATGGATGTTACTCATGAGCCAAGTTTTGGAAAATTGCGATTTATTCATGTGACCATAGATACATGTTCAGGCATGATTTTTGCTTCCTTACATTCTGGAGAAAAAGTTAAAGATGTTACATCTCATTGTTTGCAAGCTTTTGCTGCATTGGGCATCCCCAAAATGCTTAAAACAGATAATGGCCCCGCATATACGTCCTCATCTTTCAAACAGTTTTGCGCAAAATTCAATATATCCCATAAAACAGGCATCCCATACAATCCTCAGGGTCAGGGCATTATTGAAAGAGCAAACCGAACACTGAAAATTATGTTATTAAAACAAAAAGAAGGAAATTGGAGAAGTCCTAAGGACAGATTGGCAGTTGCCCTGTTTACCTTAAATTTTTTAACTTTAGACTCTAATGGTTATTCTGCTGGAGACAGACATTGGAATCCACACCAACAACATAAACCTTTGGTTTACTGGAAGGATGTTCTTTCAGGTACATGGAAGGGTCCAGATCCAGTATTAATTTGGGGAAGAGGATCTGTTTGTGTTTTTCCAAAAGACGAATCCTCTCCAATATGGATACCATCTAGATTAATAAAACAGGTACCACATCAAAATGATCAAGATGAAGTTATTGAAGAATCAAGATTAATAAAAAAGGTACAAAATCAAGAGGACCAAGATGAAGGTACAGAATGATTCCCTCAAAAGAGTCCTTCAAAATATTTCACAACTTAAGTGTCATTCCTCCCGGCCGGGACAAGGAGATCTCTCTTTAGTGTGCACACAATTGTATTTTTTTTTTCTTTTTATACATGTCTTTATGTCTGTACATTTGTCTACATTTCATGTTAATGTGACGTCACAAATATATGTTTGTATGCTTGTTCGTCTGTCCAGTGTGACGTCACAAAGAACAAAGCACTTATGAAAAAGAAAAAATATATATATATGGATCCAAATAACTTTAATTCATTTTAGGTTAAGAGTGTTCAATTTAGGTAAATAATTTTATAAATGAAGGTACTTTCAATTTTGATTTATAGGTGTCCCTGGGACTTCTCTTTAGCAAACAATATGACTAGTGCTATATAACCTGATATTTTGGTGTTTTGACATAAGATTGTTTATTTGTTATTAACTTCATTTGTTTAATAGCTCATTAATTTCAATTATCTCAACAGGTAAAAGATTGCTCTGTATACAGAGACTCAAGGGTTCCAGCTAACAAATTATTTCTCTAAAGTGCCTTACCTTTTCTTTAATCTATCTTTAATGCAGTAATTACCCTCAGTCTTTCTTTGTTTTGTTCTAAATATGATATTTTTCCAACTTATGTTTGTAGAAGCTCAACCAGTGATGTGTGTGAACAAAAATCAACTTTAATTTTCTAATCTAATTATTCTATTTTGTAGTTTGACAACTCGCCTCTTGACTCAGTGCTGCAATAGCACTGCCTTTCCTTTAATAATTGATGCTTGAGTTTCTAGGTAGCGGGCCCTGAAGATTTGCTGGTGGCATTGTCTAAACATAAAAAAGACGTCTGCTGCTACAGCTGCAGGGATCGCGGCCGCCGCAAGCATCCCTGCTGCTCAAGCATCAAACAACCTCACCAACAGTGTGGCCTCTGCTCTACATGCATGGGGCCTCCTACATCAACTTGTTACAACAAATGGACATTTTGATCTTTCATTGTTTGGGACTTTACGGGACAATGCCTTGCGGGTATTTGTCTAGAGAATTCAGTGTGTAACTTGATGGAACTTAGGGCAGCTGATTTGTTTAAACAATTTGATATGCTATGCAATTTGGCTCATCACCAAAAGGCTTGTTGCCTTAAAGCCGCAACATCTCCTCACAATTGGACGGCTGTTAGTCATCATATATAGTCGATCCTAAAGGGCTCCATTGGATGGCTGGTTAGCCAATGACGGGTAAGATCCCCAGAGGGGGACAACCTAAGACAGGCACAGTCGCACGGGACAGTCTCATGTGGCCGACATATCAACCTAAGACAGGAGTCAAGGGCACAGCCTTGATTATCCGATGACGGGTAAGAATGTTGGTTGCACATAGACGTCCTAGAGCATTACCTCTTTTAAAACAAAAAGGGGGAAATGCAGGAGCCCTGTTTGGGGATTGGCTTGAATTGCAGTTGACTATGAGCCGTGGAGATTTGGGCATTGTCACCTCCCGTAGTCTCACGGGACTTGTTGCGGGATCTCGAGTGACTTGGCCGAAATTGCTGATCGGGTCAGCGCCATTTTAGGTTTGTGTTTGGCGTGTGTTAGTTGTTGTTAGAACCAGAGAGAAAAGTTATCAGAATAAAAAGCTGTTTGTCTCCAGTTTGCTTCTGAAGTTCTTCCCGCGGCTCCGTTGCTCCAAGCGCTTCAGGCGACTACAAGAGAGCTTTGGAAGGAAGTCGGCAGCAGAAGCCGAGGCCTTCGCTGGAGACGAGGCGAGGCCACGGCGGGCACCCGGAGCAGCGGCGCACGTCTCCTGGTGGCTGGGGTCGGTGTGGAGTGTGCCCTCCCAGGGTCTCCTCACAGGTGGACCCCACGGAGGGAGGTGGCCTCTCAGAGGGTCCACTGTTCTGCCCCTTCCCACCCTGCGCTGAACCTGGGGTCCCATCTGGAGGACTGTGCTGTGCACCTTGCCAGCCCCTGGGGGCCCGGGGCACCAACGAGAAGGCTCAAGGCCCAGTGGGTCGTGGACATGTCATAGCAGGCCAGACGAAGTCAAAGACACTGAGCTGGGTCATCCTCCCTCCAGAGAGGCTGCCTCCGTCAGCTGGGACGGGGTTTCTTTCTGTCCATAAGTCGCTACGACTGGCTCTCCTGACGCGCTGCCCCGAAGCCGCGCCCCTCACCGTCCTCAGGGTTAGGGTTTGCAGGCAGACCAGGGCGCTGCCGATCTTACTGCAGAACCCGCCATCCTGCAGGGGGCTGAGAGGGCTTTCCTAGAACCACTGCACCCCTCAAGTAGGCGTGCCCAGGGGAGGCCGCCCAGGAGGCTCTCGTCTGGACTAAATGGACAGCCAGCTGGAAAAGAGGGAGAGAGGTCAACGCCAGTCACTCACGGAGGCCCTGGAGAACCAGGCTAAGGAGGTCATGCTTCCCGCAGGTGGTGGCAACCCCAGGATATTTCAGGAGTGGTGGTGTGGTCTCTGGTGAAGATGGTGTCCAGGGCAGGTGCTGGCTGGCGTTTTCTGTGTGTGGACACTGGGGAGAGACTGGGCCAACCACTCAGACCCAGGAGGAGGGACATGGGGGCCAGAGGAGGGGAGCCTGGGTGCAGGCGGAAGGGAAGGTGGGAGGAACTCAACTGGGGGTCCTTTGCAGGCCTCCGAGGTGAAGACCCGGCTTCTCTTTCCCGAGTGCTGCTGTTCTGCCATTGTGGACAAGCCTTGGTGGGCAGGTCAGGGTTGTCGTTTTTTCCTTGCCAATGTGACAGCTCCTGGGTCATGGCTCCTGTGTCACCAGGAGCAGAAAGCTCTTGCTTCCCAGGCCTTGGGGTTCGGGCCAGTCCCATGCACCCGCCTTCAAGCTTCCTCATTAGCCTTCACGTGGGGACTCCTAAACACCAGGGCACCCCTGGGGACACTGTGTCTCCAAAGGTTTCCCATTATCAAGGAGTGAAGGGAAAAGGCCTGGCAGGCTGGGGCGCCGCTCGCTGGGGGAGTGCTTGCCTAGCACGCGTGAGGCTCCGGGTTCAATGCCCAGCACCACACACACGCGCACACACACACACGCATGCACACATACCATGCAAACACACGCACACACACGTATGCACACATACCACACACGCGTACACACACACACACACAAACACACACACATGCACACACACGTGTTGGCATTGCCTGCAGCCCGGCTCACAGGAGGGCCTGCAGTGTGTTCGGTCTTCCTGCACCGAGCGACAGGTGGCCACCTCTGGGTGTTTCTGAAAGACGGTGCTGGACAGCAAGGGAGTCCCAGAGTCTCACCCCAGCAGGAAAACCGAGCATCAGAAACCAGAGAGGCTGGAAGGCGAGCTCTGGACTCAGTCTCCCGTCCATGTTCTTCCATGCTGAACTGAATTCACTCCAAATTCTGCGTATGCGGGCCGTTGTGTTTAACATGCTGAAGGCGTGCACACGGGCCACCCCATTCTTCCCTCATTTTCAAACGCAAAGTGCAGCATCGCTGTCTTAACGACTCCAGTTGCTGAGAAGGTGAGGCCACAACCCCGTCCTGCACTGACCGCCTGAGCAGAGGGGACACGGCGCACTGTGGGGCCCCAGGCTGTCCCAGCCAAGGTCTGCTGAGCGAAGAGAGGACAACGTGCCCAGGTCTGCCACTGCCACCTGGCACCAAGCGAGGACGGGCTTGGAGTCTTACTTTAACCCTGCGGAGAGCTTACTGGACAAGAAGTGAGTTTGCGCAGTGCTCTCAGCTCGTTGGGTGTGAAGAAATGTGTGCGGGTTCAACAGTGCAAAAGTCAGCGGTGAACGCAATTGAACGAACCTAAGATGCTGCCAGCGTTTCATAGGCTTCGAGGGACCGGCTTCTCACCACCCCTTTCCTCCATAGTAAAAGCACAGAGAGAATCTCCTGGACCATCAGCCCGCTGGCCGAGGGGTGGCGCCTCCCTGACCCCGGGAGGGAAAGGACAGCTAAGGCCAGCCCTCACCCTCCGCTTCAGGTCAGCCCCACTGTCCATGGCTGCGTGACCTCGGGAGCCTGTTTCTGCTCGTGTGCAGCATTAATGGGAGAAGAGTGTGAAGGAGCTGGGGGTGGGCGGGGTTGGCGTGAACCCCTCCCTGTCTCCTTGGCTGGGGCTCCAAGCGCAGGGGTAGAAGAGCCTGCAGAGGCACGGTCCCCCACACCTCCGTCCCCCACGCCTCCTGGCTCACTTCTTCTTGGCCTCACTTCCTGCCCCTCCCCAGTGCTGGAGCTGTTTGTGTTCCATTTCTGAACGTCCCCACCTTGTGCTGCCTGTTGACTCTGCACTCTGGAAAGCTGGCGGTCTGAAGAGCTTCTGGTGGAGGCCCTGGAGCGTCCCCACCGCGGGCTGCCGCAGCCTCCAGGACTGGCTCCACCCCGCGAACCCCGGCCGCAGAGGGAGGCTGGCAGGGCACGCCTCCAGGTCTCGGTAGAGGACACCGGCTCACCTGTCCCGCAGAGCCGCTGGCTGCCTCTACTGCTTCTCTTTCCTGGTGGAGTTCCCAGCAGCACCATGAGCTATTTGCTAGGGCGATGGACGGTGGACGGCTGGAAAGAGGGAGAAGCAGTTGTCAAAGCGAATTAATCATCAATGTGTGTAATTTTCCTGAAGGATTCTGAAATCGGGAGGATTTGGGAATCCTGGTGGTTCACCGTGGAGCCCAGAGGACTCCTACTGCGCTTGCGCCGTGGACGGAAGCAGCACAGCTGCACAGAGGCTGCTGTCCGAGCACAGCCTTGCAGTGACCAATGGTCACACCTCCTTCGAGAGGCAGCTGGCCTCTCCCAGGAGCCACCCAGCATGCTGGCCCAGGGAGGGAGAAAAGGCCAGAAAAGGGCTTGTTGCTCCAAAAGTAAGAGGACCCCCAGGATGGCCGCCTCCCCGGAGAGCAGGCCTGCAGTGCCCAGGACAGCTGCCCGAGCGCCTGCCTCTGCTCCCAAGTCCAGTCTTCAAGGTTGGGCGGGAGGATGTCCCGGGGTGGGACACAGTGGTTCTGAGGAGCCGGGGACTTCTCGGGGACTGGGCGGTGCTTCCAGGAACGCGGAGGCCCCTTCACACTGCGGGGAGACGCCGGACGCGGCCACTCAGGGCGTGCGGGGCGGTGTGCTGGGTCTGCCCCACGGCAGCCTGTGTCTGTGCTGCCCATGTTGCTTTGATTTTGGAAGCTGAGTAATTGCTTTATTTTAGTAGGTTTCCCCTTCATGTTCATGGACTGAAAATCAAAACAGAACAAAATCACAGAACACCCTTAGGCTCGCTCTCAAAGCCTGGAGACGATGGTGCCTTCGTCTTTCTCTCCCTCTCCTTCCTCCCTCCCTTCCTGTTCTTACCGGTCCTGTGTCTGGACACAGCCAGGTGCCAGGGAATCAAGGTATCTCCTCTTCTTCACCAAGCAGCGTGGCCTCGGGCTCCCTCCCATCCCCACCCACGTTCCACTGCGCAGGGCCTGGCGGCAGCCCACAGCCCGGGGTCAGCACCGTCTCCACTGAGGCCACCAGTGCCGACACTCAGGCCTCTTCTAATTTCACTCTCTCAAAACACCACGTTCACATGCGGCAAGCACGTATCTGAGACGAGGAGGGCTGCTGGGCTTTCGTACTCCTGCTCGGCATGTTTGAGAGCTAGTTGCCAAACCCCTCCTACATGTGGGAACGCCAGTCTGATTTTTTCAAAACACATTCTCTTTGTGAATAAGAATTTTCAGTTGATTTTCAATCAGAAAACCACTTTCCTAACCTAAATGTCTATGAAAGAAGATCATTCACATATCTGTGCTTCAGAGAAATGAGAGCAGCAGCAACAAATGCAAGTTAGAAATGAGAAATAGAGAGAAGGCGGAAAAGATGAAAAGACCAAACCCTGAATTATGAAGATAAAGTTTAGAGTTGAGGGGACTGGAGAGCCTGTGCTGCCGTGAAGACCCCACCTCCCATTGCACAGTCTCACCAGTCTTAATACCGCTCTGTTGGCCTTGGTGACATTTGGGGTGGAGTCTATAGTTAGTGGTAAACTCATCCTGAGTAGGTCACAGGTTTCTTCCATTTTCGCCTTTATTTTGTCCACTTACCTAATAGAATTCTTCTATGTGAAAAGGAGACATGCTCTGTGATCTTACTTCCGATGGTTGCTCCAGGCTAGCCCCGGTGTCGGCTGGACAGGGGTGCAGGAGTGAGCACCCCTGGGCGTTTCCAGGGGGTTGAGCTCTTGCAAACAGGCAGCGCAACCCCTGTGCACGGATCCGTCTCTGGGGAAGGAGGCGTGTCTGCGTCCCACCGTGGCTGGTCCTGCGGCGAGAGCGGGGGCACTTCAGGCCTCTCAGGGAGTTCCAGGTTGTTTGTCACCTGCCTGTGTTTGGGGATGTGCCGTCAGGCCCTTCTCTTCCTGTTTGGAGCCTGTCGAGGACATTTAAGGATGGTGGCAGGTATTTTATCTGTCCAGCTCAGTTGTGAACACACAACTACGAAGCCTGGCTCTCTCTAACGGCTGTGAACAGTTGCGGAGAATAGAAGTCCAGGTCTCGTTCCCGGGAGTTAGATGCTGGCCTCAGACACACGCGGACAAACTGGTCAAGTGTCAGAGTGTCCAAGTCCCACGTGTGGCTCTTGCGAAGACGCAGTAGGGAGGTGTGGCCCTGTCAGAGCGAGGCTGCGCCCGGACAGCGGGGCGCGATGGCCTGTCTCTCGAGTCGGGTCTGCAGTGGACACAGCCCTTGTGTCGGGAAATTGACAGAACTTAGCTTAAACGCGGTGTGGTTCCGTGGTTTCGGTGAGTTCTTCCAAACCCGGCTGCAGTTTTGACAAGCTTTGGCCCGGCCCGCGGTGCTCCCTCTGGGCGCGCACCGGCCTGCCGTTCTCCTCCGCCAGCGGGTCTCGGGCCTGGTCCCCTCACGCAGCGCTGCTCGGGGCGGAGCCCGGCCTCTCTGTTTTGCGCTGTGGGGAGCCCGGGGAGGCGCCCCTGTGGTGTCCCGGCCTTCTTTCTCGGCCTTCTTTCACGTATTTGTCTGAGTTCTCCTGTGTCCTCTTTGGGATCCCATCGTCCCCTCGTTAACGAACCTTCTGGCTTACTGAGCACCGTAAACACTTAGTGCATGTCGACCACCGCGAAAGGCCACGTGACCTTATTTCACCTTTGTAACAGCCCTGTGAGGGGGTCAGTGTCAAGAGAGGCCCTAGAAGGAGAAATTGAGACTGGAAAAATTTCAAGGGAGACTTGTGTGGGTTTCCAAGTCATAGATTCTTGTAAGACGAGGGTGGTGACAGGCCCTCCTAGACGGCTGGCGTGGCTGTCAGTGGTATGTCACTGGTAGTACCGTGGAGTCAACCTGCAGTGGTCAGAACAGCAGTAGTATCCATCTCAGACTCCGCGGAGGGCGGCAGCTGCGGGGAGCCGTGGCGGGGGAGCGCCCACCTTGCCGTGCCGCCGCCCACCCTGAGCTCGGGCAACACACTCGAGCTGCACGGTCGGCCAGCAGCCTGGGCCTCAGCCAGGCACACCGCGTCCCTGCCTGGGAAGCCTCGCAGTTCAACATTGTCCCACTCAGGAGGACGGGCTCAGGAGCGACATTCTGGATGAAGGATTAGAATCAAATCATTCCTGGTAAAAAAAATTAAAAAAAAATTGAAATCTGACTTATTTCCAGCATGACTGCCCTTTGATTAAGGATGATTTTCATTGCGAATAATCACCAGGGAGAGAGAGAGTGGCTACAACTTCCTCATAGTCTTCTAGTGTCTCAAAATAAAATATATTTTTTAAAAAAGGGCTGGGATGTGGCTCAGTGGTGAAATACCCCTGGTACCAAACAAAGAACAAACAAACAAAAACCCAGGAGAGTGTGACAGAGGCTGTAAGAGAGGAATATTTGCACACAGTGTTCAGTTGACTTTGCGTGAGAGCCTCTGCCTTTCTGAGAAATCTTTTTATTCTTAAATGATTTCAGATTGACACAGAAGAGCTGTAAATACAGTAGAGACCATTTTCCTGAAGGTCAGTATCTTAGATAACACAGGACGCTAACCAAACTAAGCAACTAACTTGAGTACAACACCATGACCACCGCGCCGGGTACACCTGACCCCAGATCCCCAGCGACCCGCAGGCCGTCTGGATCTCACTGTGTCCCACAAAGTCCAGGCTCCGGGCCACGACCCCACGCAGCATCAGCTATGCTACTCTGGTCCCTCAGTCTGTCCTTCCCTTGTGTCTTAGGACGGTGGCCCTCTTGAAGAACAGGGTCCTGTGGGCACTTTCTAATAGGCAGCGGCTACGCAGGTTTGGAGCGTGGGCGGAGGCGCCTGCGTGGTGCTGTCCTCACCGTCCCCGGGGTTCCGCCACGGGCAGCCAGGTGGGGGATCTGTGGCTTCCTCGTCCTGCCCTTCCCACCCGCACACCTTGGCTTACAGAGGAGCTGCCCAGCCCCGTTCACGTGAGAGCCGCAGGCTTAAGTTCCACTCCCTGGAGAGAGGGATGCCAGAGAACTCAGGGACACGGACGAGACCACCGGAGTCATGGACAGACGCGTTGGGAGACACTCGGAGGCTACGTGAGATGTGCCGTCTCTCCCGCTGTCCAGTCCCTAGCTTCAGCCCTCGGCAGAGTGGGATCTCCTGCACCAGCCAAGAGGAATTGCCCCGCAGGGAAGGAGCCCGCTTCCCTCTCCCCGCGTGCGCATCTGACGTCAGCAGAGAAGCCGGACTCAAGCCCACCGTCCCCTTCTCATCCTCTGCTCCCGTGTCCAGTCTTGGGCTGGGCACTCTGCCCTCCACAGCCTCAGTGGGAACCGGGGCTCCTATGAATCGTGGGCAAAGATGGGCTAGGACAGCTTAGCTTTCCGAGGGTTGGCAGGAACATCTGTTGCTCCTGACATCTGTTCTTTCTGAAGGAGTTTGGTAAGGGTTGGATGGGAGGTGTCCCCATAGAGTGAGACAACGCAGGGACATTCAGAGGAGAAATGACTGGGTCATGAGAGCTGTGACCTCATCAGTGGGCTGGCCCACTGGTGTGGATGAGCTGGGTGCACCTTTAGGCAGGCGGGGTGTGGCAGGAGGAGGCAGGCCTCTGGGGTGGGCCTTCGGTGTTCACATCTCCTCCCTGGTGAGCGGGTCCACGTCCTGAGCAGCTGTCCTCCTCCACGCCCTTCCACCACGCCCTTCTGCCTCACCTCAGGCCCACAGCAATGGGGCCAGCTGACCAGGGACTGAGACCTCTGAAGCTGTGAGTCGAAATCAACTTTCCCTCTTCTACACGGTTCTTGTCGGGCGTTTTTTTTTACATGTTGAAAACGTTGATTAAAACAAGTCCTTTCTGTGTACGATTCTCCACACATCATTTCCTGAAGGACGTTCCCGAAAGACGGTTTGGGGATTACTCACATGCTCAGAAGACACGAGACCCCATTTCCTCGTGGAGTGGTGGTGGGTTGAGCGGAGCGGCACAGTGCTGAAGTTGGAGATGGCCTCTTTCTTAAAGCTGAGCCGTCAGTGTCACAGGAAGGTGATAAAGCCAATTCACACCATGGGACAGCTAGGTGTCAGCATGGAATTAGCCTAGCCATGTCCCCACACTGAGGCCAAGAATGGGGCCCCAGGGCTAGAATGTGGCTGTATTTAGAAATAGCATCTTAGGGAGGTGATCGAGTCAGACGAGGTCACTACGGTGGGCTCTCATCCAATATGACTGGTGTCCTCACAAAAAGGGGACACGTGGACTCAGACACACACAGGGGACACCAAGCCCAGGTGCGAACAGAGGCCAGGCAATGCAGCCTCAAGCCAAGAAGCGCCTCAGATTGCAGCCCCAGCAGATCACCTTGGAGGACCCGCCCCACCCCACCTGGGCCCTGACCTCCAGCCTCCAGACCCTCCGGATGGCAGGTTCTGTTGTCCAAGGCCCAGTATTTGTCAGGCCAGCCACAGGGCACTACCATGCTGCGCAACCCCTGGGGGCTGAGTTTATGATTTATATAGCATGATTTTTAAGGACCAAAGGAGTCAAAGTCCATGATTTAGAAATGCTTCGGGCACCCTGCCCATTAGTCATGGCACTGACCGCCACGCCCAGCAGGATCCTGTTTGCTAGAATCTTAGTGCTCGGCCCAAAGCCAATGGACATGCGCTAATTTCCATGGCTGAGTTAAGGTCACCAGAACACCTGCCCTTGAGGTAGATGCAGTCGTGAAACTCGAACACTCTCACACACACAAAACCCGACTGTTGTGGAGTGAAAATCTGAAGCGCTCAGAGTTGAACAGAGTTGCTTTTATTTACAGCGTGTGGGGTGTCTCAGCTTCCGCACTCAGATCATCATCTCAGGGGTTTCCCCGTTTCTAGCTTCGGAACATCATGCTGGATTTAACCTGTTCAGCCCTCCCCAACCCCATCTCGCAGCTCCCTGGAGGTGGGAGCATGTCAGTCATTCTCCTAAAATCATCACCTATATTCTTTCCCAGGCTTCATATCTTTGGGATGTTTAATTCAATTAACTCAGAACTCACCCCTCCAGACCCAGGAAAAAGGAAAGCAAGCACCCTTCACTTCTATTGAAAAGGCTGCGGATGCGTGGAAGGGTTTGCAGACCAAGGGCGATTACCCGGGCGCCATTCCTTACCTGGCCCCGCCCACCTGCACATCACTGAGGGCTGATTGGTTGACTTGCCTGCTTGTCTGCTAACTCCAGGTGGCAGGGGCAAGCAGTCCCTGGGCGCCTTTTCCCTCTCGCCTGCTCAGGTCATCCAGTGCCCTGAAAGGGAGCCTGGTCTCCAGCCCGTGGCTATGGGGCTGACCCCATGGCTCCAGGCAGGTCCTGGAGGCTGTGAGAAGGCGACCTACAGTGACACGTAGTCATGCTGGCCTTGCCGATCCCTGCATTGTCCCTACTGCTCCAGCTGACATTCCACGCCCAGGTCTTTCCCTCTCCCTGCCAACAAAAAACAAAAACAGGGTGGGTGGTGGGCGCTGAAAAGATAGAGACCTTCAACTTCAAGAGAGGGCTGGTTGGACTTTTATTTCCCTGGACATTGGCTTTTCCTAGGAAATGAATGTCTGGATGTTGATGATGAAGTATTTTCAGATCCAAGCCTTTCCCTCTCAGGGAGCCTGAGATGTCCCTGTACTCCAAGGATAGCCGTGCTGACCTGGGCAGTGGCGCTGGGCTGTGTGCTGGCTAGGCCACCTGGGCCCAGGGGAGTCCTCTTGAGAGCAGCCCTCCTGAGCCTAGAATACCGCCATTTCTTCCCGGAGGGGAGGCGTCCAGAGCAAGAGGCTGAGGGTGGCCAGCACCGCCTGTCCACCCGTCAGCTGAAGCTGCTCGAGGCGCGGCTCGAGTCATCTGCAGCCAAACCAGCGCCTCCGGCTGGGTCCCTGCGTTGGAATCAGGAGGAGGGTCCCACTGTGAGTGGAGAGGAGACCCCTGCAGGGGCTGCTGCCTGAGGCGCAGGCCACCCTCTGGGCATTCCCAGGGCAGGGGGTGACACCTGCCTGCCCCTGCCACAGGAAGCTGCGTGTTCAGGTCACAGTCCTAAAGTGCAAGGCCCTGCGCCCTGCCGCTGTCAGCACCGTGCCCTGGGATCCCTGAGATGCGAGCGTGTGCATCAGCCGGCTCGACTGCGTGACCTCTCAACCAGGACACCCAGACAGCGCAAGGCGAGGGCAGGGCAGGGCAGCGCCCACATCTACCAAGGAGCGTCCAGGCCCAGTGTGCACGCCCACACCACTGCCCCTTGGCAGCAGGACAGGGACAGGTGGCGGGCAGGGTGAGGGTCAGCCCAGACAAGCACAGGTTCGAAGGGGCTTTTCTCACCCGAGCCCAGCAGGGGCTTCCTGTGAATAAGGGTGGGGTCCAGAGACTAGCGGGAGAGCACTCCATTCAAAGTGGAATATCGACGACTGGGAGAGGGGCGTGTGCACAGTATTTACATTTGGAAACCAAATTATGTACATTGTGTATTCATAATGCAAAAATAGAAAGCAGGGTGTAACAGGATCTTTGCTTTCCGTGGTCTATGCATTATGCAAACATGGTGCGATTCACCACGCAGGACACGCACACCAGGAGTCTCCTCCTTTGGGAAGATTATACATCTACTCAAAAGTAAAGCTCCATTTTCTCTTACTTAAAGAAAGGAGATAAAAACGTTCAGGGCACAAAATGTAATACTGAAGAAAGTTGCAGGACCGCCCTCAGAGAAGGAGGTTCTCAGCTTTGTGCTCCAGGAGTCTCTGGTTGGCCCTGAGACGGAACTGTCAATCAAGGACTTGGAGGGAAGCGGTCCGTAGCAGTGAGACATATGCAGAGCCTTTCATAGGCTGCAAGGCACACTTCCTGTGCATAATGCAGGCTTGTTCAGTTTGTAAATAGCACAAAGTTTGGAAGCTGGGGTGGATTTGCATTAGGATCCCAGAAGAGCTCAATGTGTTGAAATGTGGGACAATTCTACGACTGGATGGAATCCAACCACACTAAATGCACTTGGTTACAAAAACAACAATTGCATTTTGGCTATGGGGAAGCTACGGCTTGACCAAAGTTGAAGTGGAATAGAACTCAGGTTCAGTGCAGGGAAGACTAAGTGTGCTGGTGATAGGGCGCGGTTGCCAAAGGAGCCAGTGCAGCCGGAGCTGCGTCCACAGGGGTAGTGACTCTGGACCAGGGAGGTTCTTGTCTTTAATCTTGGTCTAAAGAGTAAAGGGGAGGGCCGGGAGAAGGTGGAGACCACTTCTGAGTCTCTTCTTCTAAGGTCAGTGTTCCCCACCATGGTTTCATTTAACATTAATCACCTCTAGAGGCTCCTTCTGCAAATATAGTGACATTGGGGGTCATGTTTCAACATGAATTTTGGGGGGCACAGTCTAATTTGCAACAGTAATCATGAACTCAAAGGAAATCCAAGCATTTAAAGTAGAATCTCACACACAGGAAGTCCCACTAAATGCGTGGTTATTATTTAGATGTTATTTGAATCTGGGTACTAATTTAATGGGAGGGTAAACAAACTGGATTAGGAGCCGTGTCATGTGAGGAAAGGGTAAAATGGCTAGATTGAAAACACAAAACCCTGCGAGGTGAGCTGCCTTCCGCTGCCTGGGGACCTGGGTGCCCTTCCAGGGGCTGCGATCTGATTGGAGGATGCCGGGAGATTGAGGGGGTGGCTGGGCACAGGAGTGCAGCCTCGGGACCAGCTCCCTGCACGTGCTGCGCACTGCGCACTTGTTCCTAGGGGACGATTTGGCGATGTGAACCACGTGTGTTGGAGATGTATGATCTGCCTTCTTCACTTTGCATTTGGAGAACTTTTCCAAATGAAATGGTCAAGCGCACGTGGACGCAGAAGTTATTTCACCATATAATTTGTGATAGCAAAATATCAGGAAAAACCTAAATGTCCCCAAATAAGGGACCGAGTAAAGATAATATGAAGGAGCCCTAATTAGGAAGGGCTGTTGTAGCTAGCTGGAAGCCATGGGTTCCACCTGATATGTGACGCACCTGTAGGCACCCGCAAACCTGAAGGTATATAACCGGGTGAAAGCGGTCCGAGTTAGGAGAACGGAGAATTCAGTCAGCCGGGCAGTCACTCGGTCGGTCAGAAGAATCAGAGCGGCCAGAACGTAGGCAGAGCGGTTACAGAAAAGAAACCAGATAGAAGAAGTAATGACTGGTCAGAGTAAGGCCGAGGCTCCCGAGGAAGACAGAAGACAGAAGACAGAAGAAGGAAGAAAGAAGAGAGAAGAAAGAAGCTCTAGTCTTTCTCTAAGCTAAGCTCTATCTTTCTTTAAGCTACTCTACTCTAAGCTAAGAAGAAAAGCTAAGCTCTATCTTTCTTTACTCTAAGCTACTCTACTCTAAGCTAAGAAGAAAAGCTAAGCTCTATCTTTCTTTACTCTAAGCTACTCTACTCTAAGCTAAGAAGAAAAATCTTTCTTTCCCTCTCTAAGCTCTAAGAAAGTAGAAGTAAAAGTAGTAAAAGCTTAACTCTGCCTCCGAGAGTTTTTCCTCCCGGTTTACGGTACCAGGCAGCTTACAATAATAAATCAAGAGAAAAAAAAAAGGGTTGCCCAGGAATTTAAAGTAATTTGTGTATTCCTAGATATATCCCTGGAACTTTGAGATGTCAGAAAAGCATCTGAAATGGTTGCGTGTTTTCAAAGGGATCTATGACATGCTGATGAATGGGAAGGCCAGGACTCAGGACAGTGTGTGGAGAGTGATCCAAGGTCCATTTTTAGAAAGAACAAGTGTGCTGGCCCTTGTGTCCATAAGTGGTGCCCACGTGGCAGCATCCAGGAGATGCCTCCAAGGAAGGACTGGCAGAGGTGGTCAGGGGGCTGTGGGAACTCGGCCCCCTCTCTCTAAACACACACACACACACACACACACACACACACACACACGGAAACCCAGCTCTCTGCTGGAGCCACAGTGGTGGGCTAAGCATAGTTTTGGCAGGCCGGAAATGCCCAAGACATTTTGCACAACCAGGACACACTGACCCTAAGAGTCCCTTGGGGCCTGGGGAGAGGGAATTCAGAAGAGCAGTGACCGTGGCCAGGAAGGTCAGTGTGTCTGCCAAGAACTCACAGAGGCTGCCTAGAGCCATCACCTTGGGAACCCTGTCTTTGACACACCCTCGCCTTTATGACGATTATGCAGGGTTAGACTATCTTGGGTCATCTGTGTCCCCTCGGCACCATCCAGTGGAGCAGGCCTGGCTGATGTGGCCACTTACAGTGCAGGCCTGCAGACTGTTCCCCTATGGCAGAGGGACCGGTCAGTGCACTGTCTTGTACTGACAGAACCGTCTGTGTCAGCAGACAGATGACTTAGAGGACTGGCCCTGCTGCCTACTGGTCACTGAGAACGGGGTCCTGCCCATCTTGCTCTTGGATCCTCCTAGAGCTCAGCATATCACAGATCCTGGGTCAGCATCGGTTTAAAAACAAGAGAAAAATGTACGGAAGGATCAGGCGCACAGTAGGTGCTCAGCCAACGTAGCCACTGCGTGGTGTGTGTATTTGAAGGAGAAGCGAGCCCCGGCGTCCTCCCTTCTGAATGCAGATTGGCAGCGGGTGGGGGCTGTCCCTGGTGTGTGCTAGTGTGCTTCTGCAGTGGAGGCCACACACTGGAGGCCGACTCCACACCAGGGCTAAATGCTTGGCCACCAGCCGTCTGCCAAGGACCCACCTATCACGGAGCAGAAGCATTCTAACAGAGCAGCCACGGTCCAGGCTCGTCCCGTCGGCAGACCCCCGACTCTGGGGCAATGTGCTCGGCTGGGACACGAGGCAGGAGGGGTGGCTCCTGGCACCACCGCAGGCGGCTCCACCACTCGTCTCCACTGCCCTCCTCGCTGGATTCCGCTGGGGCTGCGAGCTCCGTGCAGATACATCCCAGCTCGTCCCGTGCATCTGTCGCCCTTCCTGCTGCCATTTTAACTGTCCCGTTTCTGTGACGTTTTTGGCACCAGGGGTCTTCACAGCAGGGCCCAGTGAGTGTCGTGACTCTCCTGCTCGGATCCGTGAGATTTCCCTCTGGGTCTTGCGAGGTTCTTCTAAATTCCTCCTGTTTGTCACCCTCCCTGGCGGCGACTCTGCCATTACTTGCGTTACTGTGGTGTGTGTTTTTAATTACTTGCGAATGAGCATGCAGAGGCCGCTCGGAACAGCGGCGCAGCCTGCCCAGGGACGCACCCTCAGCCTGGCGAAGGCCCTGCGCCTGACGCGTCGGATCCCCTCTCCCCTCCGGGACCAGACCCACCTCCTGGATTGATTCAGAGGGACTCCGGCCTCAGTCCTCCCCCCACCAGAGTGTGCAGGTGTCCCCAGGCACGGAGGTGCCCCTGGGCTTCGTTGTCCCTGTGACCCGAGCACAAGTGCCCTCCCACCCTCAGGGGATGTGTCCTGCTCTTGGCTGTCCTCAGCGAAGCGCCCTTCTGACCAGCCCAGAGCTTCCTAACTCACCTGGGTTCCCTGCCTGGGTGCCCCATGGCCACCAGCCAGGGACCTTCTGTGGCTTCCCACGGCGTGTAGAAGAATCCTGCTCCTCCTGAGGCCCCAGGCCCGGGAGCACCTGGTGCCAGGCGTCCTGGCCTCGGTGGGCTCCTGTCTCAAGCCTGTGGCCTTGTCTCCTCAGGAGAGCCCCTCCCAGACCCTCTCCCTGCACCGGAGCTCACCAGTCCCTAGTGCTCAGCCTAAGCCCTGCCGGAGAGGCCATTGCCGCTGTGCCTGGAGGACCGCGGCCGCCCCTTTGGTGGCCGTCCGCAGGCCCAGCACCCCACAGTTCCGTCTGTGGAGAGCTTAGTGACTTGCCTATTTATGGACCCTCTCACTGGCAAAGCCCCAGGCTCCACAGGAACGGGAACCACGGCTGATTGGCTCGCTCCACGTTCTCAGGGCAAAGCGCTGCGGCGGGCCCCAGGAGGTGGTCAGGGAGCTCGCCACGGCAGGATCAGACGACTGTGACCGTCGAGTCATGCCTGTTAGCTAAGTCCTACCGTGGGGTCAAAACCGGGTTTTGTTGCCTCACTTCTCACCTGTATAGTTTCCAGAACACTGACAAAAAAGAAGAGAAATAGTCCATGTGAATATTGGTCCTACCGTCTTTAATACATGAGGCATATCTCATTATTTTCTATTTCAAGCATTCGTCTGGCCCAGACCTGCCTACTTATGCACCATCTCACGGGCAAAGCCCTAGGTTCTACAAGAACAGGGGCCACATTGGGCTTGCTCATTTCACCTTCTTTTTGTGTGCCCTGCGATCACTTCTGTCGCCTGTGACTGACGCCCTGCACGTACTGTGCACTGGTGTTCACTTACGATGCTGGTGTCTATCTACCCATGATGAGGCCCCTGAAGGCTGGCTATGGGCCTGGGTGGCCGGATGCTCGGTCCCTACTGGCCACTAGGCCGTCTGGAGCTGGAGGCAGCCTGTGTGCCAAGGCTTTGTTTGAAGGGCACTGTAAGCTACCTGGTACCGAAAACCGGGAGGAAAACTCTCGGAGGCAGAGTAAAGCTTTTACTACTTTTACTTCTACTTTCTTAGAGCTTAGAGAGGGAAAGAAAGATTTTTTAGAGAGAAAGATTAAAGAGCTTTTCTTCTTGTCTTCTTAGCTTAGAGTCTTAGAGAGAAAGAAAGATAGAGCTTAGCTTAGAGAAAGATTAGAGCTTCTTTCTTCTCTCTTCTTTCTTCTTCTTCTTTCTTCTGTCTTCTGTCTTCCTCAGGAGCCTCGGCCTAACTCTGACCAGTCATTACTTCTTCTATCTGGTTTCTCTTCTGTAACCGCTCTGCCTATGTTCTGGCCGCTCTGATTCTTCTGACCGACCGAGTGACTGCCCGACTGACTGAATTCTCCGTTCTCCTAACTCAGACCGCTTTCACCCGGTTATATACCTTCAGCTTTGCGGGTGCCTACAGGTGCGTCACATGCATATCAGGTGGAACTTATGGCTTCCAGCTAGCTGCAACAGCCCTTCCTGATTAGGGCTCCTTCAGGGCACGTTCTCCAGAGGAGAGGGAGCCTCGCGGGTCAAGGTCTGGCTTGGTTGGCACCGGGTTTCTTTTCCATCCTGAGAGCGAGCTGACACCGAGGGAGGCTGTTTCCACACGCTCTGGGGCAGCAGGCTGGCGGGTGGCCTGCTGGGAGCGAGCCCTGTGGGAGCTGGAGAAGCCAGGCACTCACATTTCCTGCCGTCACCGAGTGAAATCGCATCACAAAGACGACGGTCACAGTGGGTCACAGTGACAGAGTGAGTGCGCAAGCAGGAGAGACGCTCGCTGACGTGGCCTAGAGCTCAGGAAGGCTCCCGGGGCCTGGTGACGCGGAGCAGGTGAGAGGCAGGGGTGGGCCGCGGCTGCACGCTGGGTTTGGGCGCGGCACCACACTGCTTAGTTCTGTAGGAAGCACCTTCTGTCAGGCGGCCATCTGTCCTCTGCGGGCGGGGACAGAAAGTGGGCTCTGCACGGAAAGCCGTGGACAGGACGGGGTGTCACTCTGGGACCCAGAGCATGGGAGGTGCCTTGTTGCTATTAGTGCTCTTGTCATCAGGGTAGATGCTCCCAGATGGCGTCACTGTGACCCATGTGCCCGTGGCCAACCGTGCTTTGCACACGATGCCTTCGGATCAGGCCCAAGGCAAGATTGGTGTTACCAAAGCTGTCCCCATAGGAACTGCTACTCAGGCTCCTGAAAGACACCTGTACCTAGGTAACCCTGTCTGCGGGACAGTGGCGTCAGCTGGGCAGATTTCACATCCCACCCTTGCCCAGGACCTTGGAAGGGTCTGTGAACAGTTTTGTCGTCAGACCTTGGGTTGGCAGGTGCTACCGGCCTCTAGCGGGTTGCGCCCAGTGATGCTGCTCAGTGTCCCAGAGGCACAGGACGCCCGTGCCAGGCATACCCAGCTGACTCCATGTGCCCTGATGCTGTGGGCACCAGACGGCCAGGGGTCCGTCCTCTCTGTTCTTTTCCCTTGAAGTGGCTGAAAACATTCCTGAGTAACCTGGTATCAATTTGAAATCCGAACAACAATGATTGCATTCTGATGACACTCAGATCATACAAGCACGTCCGGCTCCACACTGTTTACTTTGGAGTTTTAAGACATATTGATTTTAAAATCATCCAGTAGGGAAAGCCATTCCTTTTAATTGTTTATTGAGAAGCACGTAAGAACTTGAGGCCCCGAACATGGTAAAGATGAACGGTGTAGTAAGAAGTTCACAGTTATTTCAGATCATCGCAATTAATTTTCTGAGCATCTAAAATGATCACAAATCAAAGGGCTGGAAAGGGGTCTCACACATTCAAGAAATCACAAAGAAAAACACGTACTTTACAGAAAGTCAAACAAAAACGCATTTTCTCATTTCCCCCACGTACACATTTTACAAACCCACATCTGCTTCCTTTGCTCTTTGTGTCCCAGACGTCTGGTGCATAGACAGGGCTGGACCTCGCTGACCTCCAAAGCTGCTTCACACTGAAGTCCTCGGTTACAGAATAGCCCCCCATCCTAAGGGCCGGGCGGAGGATTTGCATGGGCACAGTCAGACACGCTGTGCTCTTGATGCCCCCAAAACAAAACGCGCGCCCGCCCTGGGATGGTTCTCTCTCCCTTGATCTCCGCTAGACTCCGCTGTCTTTCATCTGGTCCGGGAAGCAGATGTTTTTAATGCACTTTCATTTCAAAGCGGGTGCTTTCATCTCTGATCAAGTACAGAGAGACATGCACGGGAAGCACGTCTCCGCGGCTGGCCCACATCGTTGCAGAAGGACTTTGAGACTTTATAGCTCCATGATTTGAAGTGTCAGATGTGTCAGCAGGGCGGGTGCAAAGACTTGGGGGCATGTGCTGGATGAAGTTGCAGCACAGGCCCAGCTCCTTGGGGCAAGGCAGGTGGAGGCTGTTGAGGCTGTCGGGGCTATGGAGGCTGTAGAGGCCCTGGAGGCCGTGGAGACCCTGGGCGCCGTGGCTCTTGCAGTAGGAGACTAGCCAGAGGAGCTTGGGGAGACTTTCACTGCACCGTGTGTCTGAAATTCCTCTTCTCTGGACGTAGAGGCCCAACCTCTGCATGGGTCTGCACCGTCAAGGTGTCTGCAGCACAGCGTGGCGCTCCCAGCCGTGAGATGCCCGCACACGGGGCAGCAAAGGAGCCTTTCACTCAAGAGAGATGAAATCACTAGTTGGTATTTTTAGCAGGGCATTGTTTCCTGCAGAACAGGAGTTTCTCTTTTTTTCCTCTCATTTTAAACTAATACACAGCAATTACCAATTCACACTGAGCGTCAGAAGACTTCCTTTGTTTTCACCCTAGCTCTTCTAAGGAGACTTGGGGTGTGTTCCCACGAGGGGAGGGGCCGCTGCGGGGCTTGGAGTCTGCACGGCCACCCCACAACGGCCCCTGGGGACCTGCTCTTGGTCCCACCTTCCCCTGCCTCCCAGGTGTCTCCACTCCCACCCAGGGTCAGCACTACACAGGTAAAGCTGTTCTGCGCAGGGAGGAAGCCCCGGGCGGCCCCCCGCACAGGGGACACTAGGCTTCACCTCGAGTGTGCGGACGGGCTGAGTCCACAATCACAGGGGACAGAGACTAATGGCCCACACCACAGCCCTGCTCCGTGTGGTGACAGGCCTCAGGCCAGGGAGCCCACCTGAAACTAAGGCCCTTCTAAGTGCTTTCGTCTAAATCGAAGGGTGTGTCTCTAATCTGGTACCTTAAGCTGCAGCCGGTGGTCTTTCAACACCACCTGATGGAGGGTTTTATTATCTATAGTTGAAGAGTTTTAAGAAAAAATGAGAAAATTAAAGTGGACGAGATAGTGACGTGGCGGGTGCTCTTGCTGGGCCACGTGGAGGTGGCCTCTCCGGTCCTGCGGCTTCCTGAGTAGGAGGAGACTGTGGTCGTGCGGGAAGCTTACGGCTGGCCCCAGCGTCGCCTTTGGGAAGGACCATTGGGAAGGACGCCATGGAGGGGCCACCGACTGGTGAGCGGGACCAAGGGACCAAGCACTGCAGGATAACTGCTGAGGGTCCGTGCCTGTCCCCCAGGGTTGCAGAAGCAGCAGGAGGCTGGCCTCGGGCCGACACTGGCCCTGCCGAGCTCCGCCTCCGCCTGCACCAGGGAACAGGCTCTCCCCTGGCTCCCCACCGCGCTCTGTCCACTTGTTCCGTGTTAATCGAGGGTGAAATCTGTGGGTGCCGGGAGGCAGGTCAGTGCCACGCCCAGGAGAAGGAGTGCTGTCTGTCCCTGGCCCTTGGTGGACACCTGTCCCTTGCTCCTCCAGGATGGGGTCAGCTGGAGCAGAGCAGTTGCCACTGTTTGCCCAAGTCACCCAGCAGAGAGGCCTGGCTTTCATTGCCTAGGACACACGTGGTTTGAGAGAAAGCACAGCGTGTGCAAAGCACACTGTGTGCAAAGGCTATTCTACTCACAAACCTGTTTCTTTAAGAGCGGGAGGAGAGAGCCGGGTCATCTCTGACTCCACGGGAGGCCTGCCGCGGTGCACTTCTTTCCTCCTTGGTGGCCCTGTCATGAGTCTTACTCAGGGGTCTCGGGGCTCCTCCTGGATCCTGAGCACACAGGCGTTTGTGCACCCTGCGCCCCTGCTGGGAGGGTGGAAAGCACTGTATTTTCCCTCACAAACAGCCTCTCGCCTAGTTTGAGCATTAAGTGGTCGCCACGACTTTCAAAGATCTGAGACGTGGGGTGCTTTCGGAGCCAGAGTCGAGAGCAAGGCAAGTGGCGTTGGAGGGAGACGTCCCCGACCCCGCCTACGCACCCGCTGCTCTGCAGGGTCGGCCTTGCGTTTTCTCCTGTGAAGGTCCTCCCAATGCTGATGAACTCTCTGGTCATCAAGTGCACCTGCAGAGACCGTGCTTATGTTAAGGTGCTCGGGCTGGCTGAAAGAGCGTTCCCACAGGAAGTGTGCTATTTTGAAATTGTATTCTGGAGGTAGGTGTGAGATTATTCCCCTCCGTAGGATGTGCACAAGAGAAGATTTTGAAGCATTAGAGACTCAAAAGCCACTTGGAGTAGATAAAAGAGGGTGAGTAGAGTGCATTGATGTGTGTGTGTGTGTGTGTGTGTGTGTGCGCGCGTGCGCGCGTGCGTGTGCGCAGAGTCTGCCTCTCTTGGAGGCTGAGGTTGAGCCTGGTGGTGAGGAGGCCTCGGAGGAGCCTGGTGATCAGGCTCATCATGGCACTGTTACACTCTTGCTTGATGGTGGAGTCTGGTGCTGGCCATGGGCCTAGCGGACCACCCCCCACCAGTCAGTAGCCCGCCAGCTCAGGGCTCCTCTTGTGGTGAGGGGCGTGTTCCCAGAGGGCACAGTGGAGGCTGTGAGCTGTCTTTGGCCTTGAGCTTGCACAACGTGCCTTCTGTTCCCTTCCAAGGTAGCAAGACCAGCACAGGCTCACAGAGAGGGGACTTGGATTTCACCTCTGACGGGGGAAGTGGCTGGGTCTTGTGGGTATGCACCATTTCACTGAGGACATTCTTAAAACACAGTCTGCAATACCCACCATCATATGCACCTGTCGGGAGGTCCCAATTCTAGCCTCCTTCTAAATCTCGGAGTTTCCCTACTAGTAAAGCAATGGAAATCAGAGTAGCACTGGTAACAGCTCACAGTATTTGTGTGTTTTCAGCAGGGCATCCTCTAACCAGACCCCACCCCCTGCACACCCCCTGCAGTGACTTCCTGCAATCCTGGCCAGGGACATGGGGAGGTGGGCAGCTGGGCCTCGCAGCTGGGAGACCGTCTCCCAGGTCCTGGCCCTGGCATGTGGCCCTGCCCTGGCGCTCACCATCACAGTGCCTCATGGACAGGTCTGGGCGCAGATTGGGGGAGCCAGAGCTTGAGGAGGAGGTGAGACATCTGTTTGCAGGGTGAGGAGAAACTTGGGGAGCTGGAACCTCCATACCAGGGGCTTCCAGAGCAGCCCTGCCACACAGCCCCCCTGGCCCTCTGCAGCCCCTCCTCCTTCCCAAATGCCCGTTTGTGGGGACGTTCTTCCTTGGGTGGAGGAAGCACCCGTCTTTTTTTTTTTTTAATATTTATTTATTTTGCTTTTAGTTGTACACAATGCGTTTATGTTTACGTGGTGCTGAGGGTCGGACCCTGGTTGCGCACATGCGAGGCGAGCCTCTACCGCTGAGCCACAACCCCAGCCCCAGCCAGTCTTCTCATCGCTCCCCCCGGAGCCTCCACGCCCCCGGCGCACAGCCCAGTGGAGTGCTCCCCTCTGTAAACTCCCCTGAGGCCACGGGTGGCTCCCTCAGCTGACCAGTGTATCCTCTGTCCCAGGCTCAGTAGTTCCCCACAACAGTGCCCGGTGTCATTACCCTGTCACTCTCCTTTGGGGGAATTTCAGTTGTTCTTTGATCCAATTTTAAAAAGATACATATTTCATTTTTGCGTGAGGAATGTTGGTAGCATAGTTCCCAATTTTTAGAAAAGGACCCACAGCATTCAAGGTGAAGTGTGTCCCCTGCCCACGTCCCTCCAGGTTCCCACCACACAGGTGGCCTCTCACGTCCTCCCCCTCCTTCTGAGGGAGGAGGCTTTTCTAACTGCTCCCTGGTATTTACAAGCGGCACAGCAGGCGGGCAGTGTCGGGGGCAGAGCGCGGGCATGTCTCCTTGGGGCTGTCCTCACTCCCCCAGCCACTGGACGTGAGCAGAGTGGCTCTTCCCCACACAGTGTGACAACTAAATTGTGCCTTTGCTAATCTCGTAGGTCCAGAAAACGTGGTTTCTCTGCATCGTAATGGTTTTCACTTTTCTTTTTAGTGGTGGAGGTGAGGGGACTGGAGAGCAGTTCCCTTCCCTTCCCTGCAAGCTTTCTGTGGTGTTCTCCGCCCTTCTCCTCCTGGTTTTGGGAGAACTTCTTTTCTGTGAATGAAATGCGCCCTTTGTGATACAAATAGCAAGCATTTCTTCCAAAAGTATCATTTGCCTTTGTATGACTTACACTGCTTTGGGGAGTGAATATGTGTATGTTTTCCTTACAAACTTAAAAATGTTAGATAGTTGAATACATCATCAGTTTCCTTATTGTTTGAGTCATAGTTAGGTAGGATTTTCCACTCCAAGTTTGTAGGAAAAAAATTCTTCCATTGCTTTATCCTAGTAACTCTGTGGTTCCTATTTAGCTTTTGGTTTCTGTCAGCTTGGAGTTGGCTTACAGTGCTGGCTTAGAAAGCAACTATCGACCCCTGGTGCCGCCTGCATGCTGCTCACAGCCTCAGCTGCAGGCCCGCCTTGGTCGGGGCTGTCTCTGGATTTCTCTTCTCTCCTGTTGACCTGCCAACCCGTCCTCCACCCTGTGAACTGGCACGTGGTGGGGTCTTGGAACACGGGGTGGACTGGACACCTTCCCACTCGGTGGCGATTTCCTGCTGTTCGTGTTTGTTATTACTCAAGGTGAAATCCAGAATCATCCAGTCCATTCCAGATGTCGGGATCTGTTGTCATGCTGATGCCGTGTCCCGGGTCTTGGCCACTCGGGGAGAAGCAGGGCTCTGCTGACCTTGGGCCCTCCACAGCGCAGACCCTTGTACTCCCCACATTTCTCTGTGTCATTCCACCGTGTGTGGGCACCTTTCTGATGGGCCTCTTTCACATCCTTAGGCATTGGTTTTTCTTCCTGGCTTTTAAAAAAGGGCCCTTTTCTTCTAGAATAACCTGTGGTTTTCCTTACCCAACAGCACACACAGTTATCGATCCTGTCAGCTATTAGCAGCATTGGGTCACTTAAGACTGAGCAAAACAAAATCAATGTTTTTATTCTTTACTTGAACTTCTGTTAATCCAAAGTCTTCCTATCACTTTTTCTTTTGGCCATGGGTTTCTTGAACTTCATGCATGACTTTTATATTTTTCTTGCTTAATTTTATCTTTTATTTCATTAGCAAGTTTAACCTCTCTGGATTATTGACTCAAAACATTGACATTTTTCATAATTTTTGTCCTCTGAAAACTTTATCAACCACATATGTCTGCTCCCAAGATACTCAATAAAAGCAAACATTCCTGTTGACCAGGACAGGACTCTGGTCACTTGGCTCCCCTAGACCTCCCCTCCCAGGGCTCCCTCTATCAGCTCTCTGTCTCTGTCTCTGAATGTCAGTGTCTCCCCAACATCCGCCTGTGGAAACCCAACCCCCTGCTGAGACAGTGCTAAGAGGTGGGGACTTTGGGAAGTGGTTAGGTCCTAGGGTGGACCTGCAGGGAGGGCTGAGGGGCTGTGGAAGCAGCCCAGGAGGGACACCCCTCCTACCACGGGAGGAGGCACAGAAGGTGCTGTTCCTTCCCTGAACATGAAGCGGGCCCTCGCCGGACACAGGGGGGTCTGCCACTGCTTGGTCCTGGACTCCTGGCCTTGGCGGGAGGAGGGATGCCTGCCTGCATCTCACAAGCCACCCAGGCCCCAGTACTGCCGACCCACAGGGCTTAGTTCTAGCAGCCTGGCAGGACTAAGAGCCCAGGGCTGTGCCACTGTGCTCAGCTAGCAGGCAGGGGTGGCTCCTCACTGGCCCTCGCTGCAGCACCCTGGGGGCAGAGGACCACGTGCAGTCCTCAGCAGAGGCCGTGAGGTGAGGGGGCACCTTCCATCCCGGCCTCAGGACGGAGGTTGTTCCAGGAAGCTGAGCCACGGGGTGGTGGGACGGCGAAGGGGGGTGTGTGACGTCACGGGTCCTGTGGAGCTGGGTGTGCCAGGCTCCCCTGTGTAAGGGCCCCAGTTTCTCTGAGGGGCCCTCTGGGGCCCTCTGGCTTCATGTGTTGGAGGGGGAGCCCCGTCCTCTCTGGGCTGGCGTCCGCCTGCTCCCAGCCTCGGTCACCTCTTGCCATTGTGGCCGCTGCCCTTGGGCCCCCCTTTCTCTCCTCCCCAGGTGGGGCTTCTGACCTGGGAGCTGTCCCTGTGTACAAACCTAACGGGGGTGTCACACCAGTTACCTTTAGGGTCCTTAACCTCCTCGTCACCAGCCCTGGAGACGGGAAGCCAAGTGGCTGCCACTGTGGCCCCACGGTGGCCGTGGAGGAGAGAGCTCCTTGCTCTCGGCCGGTGTCCTGCTCCTCCAGAGAAGCGGCTGTTGCTTCTGCACTGTGGCTGTGGTCCTCCTTCCAGCCCGCTGGCCCTGCACTCGGACGGACCACGGGGAGCCAGGGGAGCCGTCCTGCCCACCCACAGCCCCTCGCCCAGGACTTGGGAGAGGCCACACCAGACACCCCCATGTACTGGTGGCATTTCCTTCTCCTTCCCTCCCTCTGTCCTGTCGTGTCTTTTCTTCTGAGTTGGCACCTCGCTCTGTTGCCCAGGCTGGCCTTGAGCTCCAGGGCTCCGCTGTAGCCTCCGGGGAGCTGGGCCCACAGGAGAGCACCCTGCCCCCAGCCCACGTCCCCTTCTTCTCACATCGTCATGTTATGATTGTTTCTGCATCGAGTGCATTTCCAGAGCAGCCGTCCATCTTCAAGCCGAAGGACAGGGATTGCCTACCTTATAGGCGTCTGAATCCCCTTGTATTTCTTCTCTCCTGAAATAACCACTCAGAAGCCTAATTGTGACGTGATCAGCATCACTCTGGAGCCTTTTGTCAGAGAAAGGATACTGAAGAGGATGCTTGTGACTTTTTTTAACTTCTTGTGCTTTTCCTGCAGACGTTACTGCCTGTGTTAGTTATTTACTGCTGAGGAACACATCTCCACAGAAGTGGAGAATGGAGAGCAGGAAGAGGAGACCAGGTCCCCACGTTGGGCCCAAGGCCAGCGAATGAGAGGACAGTGTGCAAAGTCCACGCTGGGAAGCCCGAGTGAGGGTGCGGCTCCAGGGGTCCTGCAGCTGGTGCCTCGACAGGAGCGTAGTTCTTGGGGACGACACCTGCGACGTCTTTGTGTGTCTGAGGTTGGGACTGCCACCAGGAGGTCTCCCCGACACTCGGTGGCACCCAGTGTGGGGGCTGACAACGCAGCCTCAGCTCCGCCAGTCCGTCTTTCCAACCTCGTGTCAGTGTGCTTGCAGACTCTCCACCTGGCTCGGGCTGGCCACGTGACTTCCTCAGCCCATGCCGTGTCCGCAGCCCCGCTGGTGCGATGTCTGATGGACACTGGTGCCGTTAGGGCTGCCCCTCTTGGCTGCTCTGCGCTGGCCATGGGAACATGTCCAGGCTGGCCTTTGGGAGAAGTAAAGACATGCAGCAGACCCAAGTCACCGCTGTCCCAGCTGAGTCCCTCCTAGATGAGCGGCCGCCCGGCCAACCCCAGACATGCAAGCAGGCACGAGGTTGGCAGAACCAGTGAGACAATTTGGCACTGACCACGCATGGCACAGCGTGAGCTCGGCCAGATCAGCCCAGCCCAGGTCAGAGGAACTCCGTGGGACTGGGCAGAAAGGAACACTTTTGTCTTTCTATGTTCTCCTTAGTTCTTGGGCTTGTGTGTTTCTCAGCATCGTCAGAGCACCAAGAGGCGGCACACTGGGTGGGCTCTGTTAGCGTGCTGGGAGCCCACCAAAGGCAGGGCACATTGCACAGCAAAAGTGTCACATGCTGAATCTAAATGAGTAACTTGTGTGCATCTCCGAGCACAGCACACACCTGAGCTGCCCTGCCGTGCGACACTGTGTGGCTGCCCCGTGGCAGTCATGGCCAATGTGTCAGTCCTTGCTGAACAGCACGTTCGCAAATGCAGGATTTAATAAAGCGAACTTTGATACTGAATTACCCAGACCGGAACCTGGCAGTGACCTGGTTCAGGAGAGTCAAGTCTCATTATTATTTTATGAGTTCCAATTGTTTGGTGATAAATCTCAGCTCCATTAAAGGTTTATTTTCTCATGAAGCAAAGAGAACAGCGCACAGACGGAGGTCCCACTCTAAGGGCCCTCCACATGCATGTGCACTTCTGGTCATCATTACAGAGGCATTTTTGAGTCTGCCAAGTTCACCACATGCTCTGAGTTGGAAGGGCCAGAGAAAGGTGGTTTTAATACAGTTTCCTAATGAAACAGAAGAGGCAGCAATAACATCCTGTTTGAATCTCTGGGAAAAGAGTGCCTTTTTGAAATGTTTCTTCAGGAATCCTTTTCAACTAGCTAGAAGAGGAAGGGCTGGACCTGGTACCGAGCGGGCAGCATCACGGCGCTCACTGTGTCCCCGGAGTGGTGGACCGCTGGCTCCATGAGGGCGCAGCGTGCCTCGGTCATCCAGTGACGTACCTGGAAAGCTCCCGGCCGAGGGAGCCTCGACTGCAGTCAGCCAGGGACGTGTGGCCTCTGTTTCTGTCCTGGTGAGGTGGCTGAGGTGCACTTGTGAAACCCAGAGGTGCGTGCCAGACTTGTGTCCTGGCACAGGGGCTGTGAGGAGATGCGCACGGCCCGCCCGCACCTGCGTACGGAGACCTTTTAAGTCAGCAGTTACGTAACAGCCAAGAAATCCAACCCGACCGCTGCTCTCCCAAATGCAGCCCTGGCCAACCGTCAGCCACGGCCTTGGCTGTGCCTCGTAAAGCTCCAGCCCCGCTTGGCCATGTGTCACCCGAGGCATTCTCCGTGCCTGGGTCTTTACACTGTAGAGGTTGCTGCAGCTGCTGGATCTTACCTTTTATTTGCTTTATGCATTCTGCTGGTGTCCTACTTGCTAGCTGGACGTAGCTAATGGACCTGCTTGACAGACCCACTGTCCCAGGAAAATGGTTTCCGTGTGACGTGAGCTGGGAGCCTACAGGGAGCAACCTGGTGTCCTCCGCAGACTCGCCAAGAGCTGCCCTTTTAACAGGCCGAGGTGGGCAACTGCAAATGGTAATCAGGACTTGCTCAGTCCTTTGTGAACATGTGACAAAATAAGACAGGCCCCAGGGGTGCCTTTCAGTGGGAGCCCATCTTCAGAGGGGCCTGCACCACAGTCCTGAGGGTCTCCCTCCCCCATTTCACCTAGCCGTCCTCCTGCATTGTAAGAGCCCTAATAAGGAGACAGCTAAGATGGCGGCTAGCTGAGAGCCATTAGAGGTATTTAAGTATTTTCACCTGATATTCATGCATTTATCTAAGAATCTTTCTATGCCCGTGAACACTATGTGACGCACCTGTAAGTTTGAGCTGTTATCACGTGTATACTTGTTAAGACAAAAAGTATTTAACCGGGTGAGGTTGGCTAGAGAGTGGTTGGAGTTGGAGAGGTTGTTGGAGCCGGGGAGAGAAGTTAGAAGAAGGAAGAATAAAGAACCTATTCATTTCCAGTCTGCCTCCGAATTCTTCCTGCGGTATCGTTGCTGCAGGCGGCAACACTGCATGGCCGGGGTAGAAACAAGATCTGTCTCTTATTGCCTGTGACATCCGGTCCTTTGGACAACTGGTCCAGGTAATTCTCATCACTCCCATTTTAGAGGTGAGGTCACTGAGGCCGAGAGGTGGCCCCTGGCTCAGACTGCATAAGCAGGATGCACACTTCCCCGTCAGCCTGGAGCCCCGCCTGCATGGTGCTGAGCTGGTCACGGTGTCCACCTGGCCGGGCTGAGGTGCCATTTAGTGAGGCACTGCCTGGCCATTAGATGTGGCTCACATCCACAATCAGGACACTTCCAGGAAAGCAGATGACCCTCTGTAATGGGAGGAGCCTCATGCAATCAGCAGAAAGCCTGGGCCAGGCCTGAGGTGTCCTGGGGAAGTGAGAACTCTGTCTCACGACGGAGGTGCACGGGGCCTGCCTCCTCTCCCTTTCTGCTGCCATTTGGGATTTGGACCGCAGCATTCTCCTCCCAGCATCTGCAGCCTGTGGGCCTGGCCTTCCCAACCCACGGGATCCCATGAGCCAGTTTCTTAAAATCCTTCTCTCCGGTCTCTCCACCTGCATGTACGTACGTATCTCCTATTGGCTCTTTTTCTGGAAAAGCCTCACTAACACAGATGCCAATCACCCATTCGCCCAGGCTCCCCAACACAGTGACCACGGTGAGAGACCCTCGGGCACAGTCCCACTGAGGAAGTAAGCTGGATTTCAGGACAGCTCCCTGTGCGGGCTGGACGGGAGCTCTGGGCAGGGCAGCAGTGTGTCCCTCCACGCAAGACCTTGGGCTCAGCTGCCTCCAGGCCTCACGCTTCACCCCTGGAGCTCCGTGCAGGCCTGGAGCAGCACTCTGAGATCAGATGCTCTTCCAGTTGGCCCTCAGCTATTTCTCTCCAGAAGAACAGAGCCCGTGGGAGACGCAGATGCAGACACACAGACAGACGGACGTAGACAGGCAGACATAGATGCATGGATTTAGAAACAGACAGACACATAGGGAGCTGTGGACAGGGAGTTAGTGTAAGGAGTCGGACCACTCGACTCCAGGGCGGGCAAGTCCAAGGTCCGTAGGGCAGAGAGCAGGCCACAGACTCAGGCAGGACTTGGTCTCCTTCCTCTCCAAGAACCTGGTGTTGCTGTTCAGGGCTTCAGCGGCTGGGCAGGGCCCACCCGCAGTGGAGGGTGGTCTACTCACTTGAAGTGGGATGCTCGTGCGTGCCAACCACGCCTCCCAAGCTCCTCTGCAGGCACACCTAGACTACAGTTAGATGGAGGGACTGGGAACACCAGTCTGGCCATGCCGACTCAGGAGACGGGCCACGGTGTGGGCCCCATAGCTGTCCCCCTTCTGCCCACCTGACGCTCTTCCAGAGAACCAGGGTCTGCCCCGCCTGTGCCAGCACTCAGGCCTTCCCCAGGGTTGCCTGTCTCAGCTGGGCATCTCAGGGGAGACTATTTAACTTCTCACCCCCTGGAATGACCTTCTGGGGGTTGGAGGGACCCTTGGCCTTTCCACCAGGTTAGAGCAGACCATGGGCCATGCTGCCCAGTCCTCCTGAGTTCTGCCTGCGAGCCTTTTTGGTCTCCTTTTCCTGGGGTTATTTTCAAGTTTCTATTCAAAATCTTTGAAAAAGAAGAAAGAGACATTTGCATTGCCTCGCTCCTCACGTTTAATGACAATATTTATAACCACTCTGGCAGGAATGCGGGTGTTTTCTAGTATATTCGACATCATTTTAAAAATGTTTCCATGGCCTGGTAAAATGGGGTCTAGAGCTGGTGTGAATGGCAGCCTGCAGTTTGAAAGCCACCGCTCGAGACCCTCTTGCTGGGCGTGGCCACCGGCTTTGCCCAGCCTCTATCTCCGGAGGAGGTCTTTCCTCTCTTCCCTGTTGGTCAACAGGACACCCCCTGTCCCCATCCAGTGCCCTGTCTCCCACCCAGCAGACCGCTCTGCCAGGTTGTGTCTCCACCACCGCTGCACACACGGATTGTCCTTTGAATGCACGAACTTCATTTTCATAATTTAAAAAGCGTTAGAAAGTAACCCGGTAACTGTAGGAAGTGTGGAAGGGGCAAGCACAGGCTCGATTCCTGACCGTGTGTTCCACACCCCGGCCACTGCAGACCAAGGAGGGCTGGGCCAGGGCTGGGCCCTCACTGCCTAACTCTAGGCCCCGCCCTGGGCCTCTCAGCAGGTGGGACACTGGAGGCTGCAGGGAGCACAGCCCGCGGCCTTGCACCCTGCTAGGCCCATGAGAAGACACCTGTCCCGGGGGGCTGCTGGCCCTGGAGGCAGGAGCGGAGAGTGCACAGAGCTTCAGCCCAAGAGCAGCTGCTGCCGGCCCCACGCCCCCGACCGTGCGCGAGCCCTGGCAGGCCCAGAGGACCTCTCCTGACATCCCACTCGCTGACCGCCAGCAAATGAGTGCTATGGTTTTGAGCCACTGAACTTTGCAGTGGTGTCTTACCTGGCATGGCTGTGGCAAAAGACACCTGATTCAACAGGACAGAGCACACACAGAGCTGCATTTTAGACCAGCACCCAGCTAGTTCTAATCTAAGTGCTTTTTAGGCTGAAATTTGAGATCATCTATAGGATGGTGCGGTATCAGAGGACCAGCCTTTTGGCCCTGGTCCCCGCAGGGCGGTCTTTTTTTCTTTCTCCTTAACCCAGGGGTGGATACCGTCTCTGTTCCTATGCCTTTTTATGGACATCTTCTTAGCTGATGATAGGAACTTCTTTTTTGCCTCTTAATGTGATACGTTATATTAAGATACCCTTGTGCTCCTTGAATAATTTCGCTTGCTCATGAGCTATTGTCATTTTAATACTGACACGGACTGAAATTGCTAGTATTTTATTTGGAATTTTAATAGGCCTATTCATAGCCTGTGATTTTCTTTTTTGTACCACTCTTGTCAGGTTTGGGGATCAGCTGGGCTGACTGTGGAGTGAACTGGGGAGGCAGCCGTGCTCTCCAGACTCCCGCGGGGTCCTTCATCTGCTCCCTGGGTGCGGGAGAGAACTTGGCCCCCAGCTCGTGGCTGGGCCCCTGTGGGAGCCAAGCTGGGGTGAGCCTTCAGCCTTTTGGGGTTGCTGGGCCTCTAGACAGCAGACCTGGTCTGCAGGGGGCTTTGGAAACCTCCTCCGTTTCTGCAGTGCGTGCTCCCAGTCGGCCTGGTGCACCGTGGGGCCGCCGTACTGTCCGGTTGATCTTCTTTCCAGCTGTCTTCTCTTCCTGCTCTGTGTATGTGCATTTCCTCACTGTTACTGAAGAGACTGCCAGATGTTTGGCATTTAAATTAGCATTTTTTTTTTTCCTCAAAGAATGAACTCTTAGATGTGTATATCAGATCTGGTTTTATTCTATTTTTGCCATTGATTTTTCTCTCTAAAAAAATTACTTCCTTCCTTCTGCTTTGTTTTCCTTCTGTTAACTTCCTGGAGCGAATGCCTTCATTTGTTTTCATTTCTTCTCTTTAATAATAAGAAGCTTTTGTGGATATGAATCTGTCTTTGAGCACAGCTTCATTTTATTTTGCTGTGGTCAGAGCACTTGGCCTGTGCAATCTCTGCCTTTTGGGGTCCAGTGAGGTTTTACATGTGGTCTGAGCCAAACTCGATTTTTGGAAATATTCTGTGGATCCCTATTGTGAAGAATGCACGTTCTTCTACAGAGAACAAAATCAGAACAAGGTTATTTGATCACCTCCACGATCCCATCGCTGAGGTGTGCGGCATTTCTTGCATGATTCTGTTAAAGACTGAGGACGTTTCTAATAGTAGGACCGCTAACTTTGTTGAATGACACTGCACTCAGATTAAATGTATATGAAGGTATGCCTTGGAAAATTTCCTTCCATCCTTTCTTTATCCTGTTAGTCTCCTCGCTAACACTAAAATAAAATGAGATTTAATAAAGTGTCTTAGGCAGTCCTCCCATGAGTTTCTGCATGTCCTTCTAGAATCCAAGTCAGGGGAATACCAAGTCTCCCCGCCCTCACACCCTGAGTGCCCCACACTCGTGCTGAAGTCCTTGAACTCAGACACCTCACAGCGGACACTGGGAAGCACTTTGGAGTCCCTCTAAAAGGCCAGGGAGTCTCCCTTGGTGGCCCCATGGTGCAGCACGTGGAGCCCTGCGCGTCACTTGTGGCACCTCCTGGCGCTCAGCACACACGCTCCCCTGTCCCTCCGGTGTTCCCGGCTCTGTCCTTACCAGGACCCAGGCTGCACACTCTCGTGTACTCTCAACGGTTTTTAAGCATCAGTGGAATGAAAGGAGCGCCGTCAGCCATGGGCCTGGGGGACAGACGGTCTCGGCGCCCACGGCCAGCTGGGACGCGGCTGGCAGCTCCCGCCACGCTGGTTTCTCTTGGGTTCTACGTCACTGTTTTCCAGCCTGTCGGCACTGTTATTCTTGACACTCTTGGGGCTCTAAATTTGGCCAGAGATCATTCCTTCGGCCACTCACCAACCCTCTCAAAGGAAGGCTCCCTTGCTCTCTTGGGCGGCCAGCACCAACCTCCTGGCTGGCTGGCCCTGTCCAGAGGGGCCTGGCTCATGGGCCCTGGTTTCTCCATCTGGGAATTTCGTCTGGAGAACAAGGTCTGTGTGTCAGGCCCACATTGGAACTGGGGTGCCTGGGCTTCCAGGTGCCGGCAGAAGGAAGGGCTGGGAAATGCATGATTTCTACTAAAAAGTTCATAATTGCTGTTTCTGCAAAAACCTGGTGCTGTGGTTTTGCAGTTTCCTTCTATGACAGGAGAATGCACTTCTCCCCACCTAGCTGTCCCTGTATCACCCACATAGGTGCTGAGGGGAAGAGACACAGCATGCATGTTACCTCGACATTACGTTTTAAGACACAAAGCAAACCGCATGCACACACTACTGCAGAGTCAGCTTAAAAGATGATGACTGTGTGGAATAGGATCATAAACTAGTAAATACTAATGCAAATTTGGTAAACTTTACTGATTATTTTTAAGGATCATCAATTACAACTTGTTTTACCCTGAAATGTGTTTCTAAGCCTGAGAAGAATGAATCTTTCTAAAGCGTTACTTTACATATTCTTTGAGCCTCTTATGCATATTTTCAAACCTACAGGAAAGTTATGTGGATTGTATGGTGAATGCCTGTAACCAGGTACCTAGTTCTGCTGCTAAGGTTTTATTGTTCTGGTTGGATCAACATTTCTTGATCTACCCTGCAATATTTTCTCTTTCTAATTGATTTCTTTTTAAAATTTATTTGCTTATTCTAATTAGGTATGTATGACAGCAGAATGCATTTTCGAGTCATTGTACACAATTGCAGCACAACTTTTCATTTCTCTCGTTGTACACGATGTAGCGTCACACCACATGTGCAGTCATATGTGTACCTGGGGTAGTGATGTCTAGCTCATTCCACCATCTTTCTTTCCCCCAGGCCCACCCTTTGCCTAATCACAGTTCTTCTGTTTTTCCCATGTCTCCCCCCACCCAATTTTGGATCAGCATCCACTTATCAGAGAGAACATTCAGCCTTTGATTTTGGGGGGATTGGCTTACTTCGCTTAGCATGATATTCTCCAACTCCATCCATTTACCTGCAAATGCCATAATTTTTTTCTCTTTTAGTGCCAAGTAATATTCCATTGTATATATATACACCACATTTTCTTTATCCATTCTTCTATTGAAGGGCATCTAGGTTGGTTCCACAGCTTATCTATTGTGAATTGTGCTGCTATAAACGTTGATGTGGCTGCATTACTGTACTATGCTGATTTTAAGTCCTTTGGGCATAGATCAAGGTGTAGGATAGCTGGGTCAAATGGTGGTTCCATTTCAGATTTTCTAAGGAATCTCCATACTGCTTTCCAGATTGGTTGTACCAATTTGCAGTCCCACCAGCAATGTATGAGTGTTCATTTTCTCCCACATCCTCACCAACACTTATTGTTGTTTGTATTCTTGATAACTGCCATTCTGACTGGCATGAGATGAAATCTTAGTGTAGTTTTGATTTGCATTTCTCTAATTACTAGAGATGCTGAACATTTTTCTGTATGTTTGTTGATCAATTGTATATCTTCTGAGAAGTATCTGTTCAGCTCCTTAGCCCATTTATTAATTGGGTTGTTTATCTTTTTTGTGTTAAGTTTTTTGAGTTCTTTATATATCTTGAAGATTAGTGCTGTATCTGATGTGTGTGTGGAAAAATTTGCTCCTAAAATGTAGGCTCTTTCTTCGCCTCACTGATTGTTTCTTTTGCTGAGGAGCTTTTCAGTTTGAATTCATCCATTTATTGATTATTGATTTTATTTCTTTCACTTTAGGAGTCTTGTTAAGGAAGTTGGGCCTAATCTGATGTGATGAAGATTTGGGACTACTTTTTCTTCTATTAGGTGCAGGGTCTCTGGTCCAATTTCTAGGCCCTTGATCTACTTTGAGTTGAGTTTTGTGCAGGGTGAGAGATAGGGGTTTAGTTTCATTTTGCTGCATATGGATTTCCAGTTTTCCCAGCACCATTTGTTGAAGAGGCTATCTTTTCTCCAATGTATGTTTTTGGTGCCTTTGTCTAGTATGAGGTAACTGTATTTATGTGGGTTTGTCTCTGTGTCCTCTATTCTGTAGCATTGGTCTACATGCCTATTTTGGTGTCAATATCATGTTGTTTTTGTTACTATTGCTCTGTAGTATAGTTAAGGTCTGGTATTGTGATGCCACCTGCTTCACTCTTCTTGCTAAGGATTGCTTTTGCTATTCTGGGTCTCTTATTTTTCCAAATGAATTTTATGATTGCCTTTTCTATTTCTATAAGGAATGACATTGGGATTTTATCTAGTTGATTTCTTAACATAGAGTCAGGCTGTGTTTTGAATGACCTGGGAACTTCAGGCAGACTGCAAATCAGTACTCTTTGGAAAACATTTGCCTTCAGATCCTAAGGGTTCACATCTGCTTCTGATTGCCTTCCTTGAGTAACTGTTGAGGTCTTGAGCTTACCTGCTGTCAGAGAGAGCCTCTCTGATTGTACCCAGCCATTCTGTCCCTTTGCTTGGTCTCACCTTCCTTCTCAGCACTTAGCCTCATGCGATATTGTTAGTGCACTCTTTCTAGAAAACTGCAATGGAGTTTTTGTTTGCATTTATGCATAACTAGAGCTCAGAACTCAGCCAGCACGGAACATCTACCACTGTGAAATGTGGAGGTCTGATTTCCAAGCCTCTGCTCGCAGGCCATTGTAGGAGCCCTGTTTGGGGAGATTGCTTAAATTGCGGTGGACTACGGGCTTTGGACATGTTTGGGCATTGGCGCCTTCCGTAGTCTCACAGGACTTGGCCCGGGATCTCGTGGGACTTGGCCGGAGATCTCGAGGGACTTGAGCAAGATTGCGAGGAGGTCTGCGCCATTTTGGAGGTTAGAGGAGCGTGGACAGCGTGTCGGGATGTAGTTAGATCCAGGGAGAAAAGTTGTCAGAATAAAGGGCTGTTTGTTTCCAGTTCGTCTCAAAACTTCTTCCCGCGGCTTCTTTGCTCCAAGCGGCCATCGCTTCAGGTGACTACAGGCCATTCCACAAACAAGGAGTTTTATGAGTCTTTCTGCCCCTAACAGTGTTACTTGACCTGGTCAGCATCTATTACATAAAACAAACAAAAACATGCTCACCAACCTTTTCAGAAACAATATGTATATATGGTATATATGTAGTCATTCTTTCTTTCATAATGTAAAGTGTTTATTGACTTATAAAACCCAAATTCCAAATAAATCCCACACATTGTGTAATTGGTTAATATATTTATGTCTCTTTTACTGTATTGGTATGCCATTCTTATAACACAAAAGAGGGCTTGAGTTTTGTTTGCAAGATCTCCCCAAGTGACGACAGTGTCTTCAGTGAACGACCAAAGTTAGATCCCCCCTTGCTTTACATTGTATCAGTGTGTTTTGTACTGGGATTTCGCCTTGTACTTTAAATATTGTCTCATTACAAATAAACTTCCTGTTAATGTGCATGCAGATTTGTTTTCCTCCTGAACCTAGGCCTTGCTTATACAAGGCAGCCTACTCTATCTCAAAACTTGTTTTGCTTTGTGAATGAAATAGCAGGAAACTACCAATAAAAGGAACAAATGACTTCTGTGGAAATCTTGCTCAAACATTCTAAAGACTGTCATCCTTCTTGCAAGAGGTAAAATCTAGGTCTTGGGCGCCGTCTTCCTGGGGCCGGCACTGGCGGAGTGAGCCTTGTTCTGTGGCTAGGAGAGGAGACGCGGTGTCCCCAGTGTTAGCCTTCAGCGGTCCCTGGTTGTGGAAGGCACAGGCAGCCCACACAGAGTGGGTCACAAACTGGACAGAAGATCCTGAGACTCAACATGCTGTCCCTCAAGAAGAGACAGAAGCCCTCTTCTCTTCCCAAGGAATTTCTTTGGAAGAAAGCAAATATCTTCTGGCCTTGCTCTTGCAGAGAGGCCAGCTCCGAGGCTGGACGTCATTCTTAGGGGCCATGTGACGCATCATCGGGGAAGGAAGGAGCTCAGGATCCCACAAATGTTTAGTTCTTACTTGTTACCATGTGACATTCCAAAGCAGCAGCCTTAACATTCTTTTGCTAACTATGATAAAGTCTGAGAAACTGCATGGTCTACTCTTTTTTTAAGGTGATAGCTTAACATTTTACTCAAAAGATGTGCTGTTTTAAAAACATGTAACATCTAATGTACTGTGAATATAGCATTTTAAAAATAAAGGTGTTACAAAAATTTTAAAATAAACCCAGTGGAATCTAAACACCCGCAATATGGTCTCTATCACCGTCCGAGAGAGAGGACATGAACAAGTTCTTGAACGATCGCTTATACGCTTCTTCATTCTGCTCTTGATGCAGTCGTGAGTTCCCACAGAGCTTCCTGCTCCTGTGCCCACCCTGAGTGCTTTTCAAAACCTCTGTGGAACTTCACAGCACTCAGTACTCCCCGGCACATGTCCAGGTGCCACCACGCTCTACCTGCTCCTGATTATGTTCACGACAGTGATTAGCTGCGAACACCGATCCAAGCAATGTGAGTACATTATAAAACTTGTATAGTATTAGTAAACATAAAAGATAAAATGTACAGGAGATCTGCTCCTGTAGCCTGACTGTGGATGGGGTTTTTGTCTCCTCACTTTCATCTTCACAGTCTAGGTATGGAGAGGTCTTGCTCAACAAGTTAGCAGCAGGACTGGAGGCATTTTGTTATGGAATTATCGTTTGATTGTGGATTCTTCTTTCAGGTCATCTAAAAACATGACACGGTGATCTCCCATCAAGACAATTTTAATCCCCCTGGGCTTCCATCAGCACGTCCTCCAGTCTAGTTGACAGACACCTACAAGAGGCCCAGCAGCACCCTGACCCGCTCTGTGGTCCGTGCCTGATCAGAGATGGCCACAGTTTGTGAGCGTCACACTAAGATGGTTTATCAACTCTCTGTCATTGCACCTGTTACTCTCTTACCTGGAGGTGTTATGGGCCAGGCTGTATGGGCAACGACCAAACAGACCCCATGTGCCCGGAGACGCCCCATCGGGTAAGAAACGCTTCTCCCAGGGAAAGCCCCGCCTTTGTACCCATCCACAGCGGCTTAGCACAGCGTGCTGGCAGCACAGAATGGCAATTCTTAGACAATGTAAAGTGTTCTCTCTTTGGTTCCCGTTTTTCTTGGGCAATGTACCCCAGCAGAGATTGATTGTCTAGATGTTAGTGACCATTCTTCAACTTGTACTCAGCTAGGGACGTTTTGGCCCACTCCCTTTTCTGCTTATGATTTTAGATCTCGTGATGTTTGTTTATGGTTTTGAGTCATAGCAACAGCCACTCACGCTTTAATATGGTTTTGGACTATAAGGGTGTACTCAAACCCCAGGAGGGGGTCGAAGGGTGTAGACTTGCAGCGCTGCCCCTTGGCCCGCCTGCTGGTGGGTCTGGACCAGGAGCTGGTGAATCAAGGTTCCGTCTCCTGCTTCAAGTTTGACTCCATGATTTATTGTGATCTCTCATTAACAGAGCCATCTTACTTTTTTAAACTCAACACACCAGAAAATTTGGGGGAAAGAGAGATATTGTCGCTGTCAACATACCGTCACCAATGCCCTACTTTTAGATGACAAGGGACCAGCTCGCCGCTCGTTTGTCTCACTTTTGGCAGCCCGTGCTGGGGCTGGTCCTGTGCAGAGGGACGCAGGCGCGGGGCGTGTGTCCCTGCGGACTGCACTCGTGTGCTGAGATGAGGCGCGCACCCGCCTTGTCCCGGTCTTGCCCCAGGAGGGGAGGAGCAGGGTCTCCGTTCTTTCTTCCTCTCGTGCCCTCCCTGAAGTCCTCGTGGCTGTCTCCCACGGGTGAGCCATTCTCAGACAGGGCTTGGCTTGGGGTGTGGGTGCGATGGTCTGAATGCCTGTATCTCCCCTCGCCAGGAGCTAAGCCATGGCGATGGCTCTAGGAGGGGGCCTTCGGAGCTGTGGGTGATGGAGGTGGAGCCACATGGGTGACAGCTCTCCGGTGCTCTTACCACCAGGCGAGGACTCGGGAAAGTCAGAGTTCTGCACCCAGGAGAGGGGCCTCACCAGAACCCAACCACAGGCACCTTGGTCTTGGACTTTAGACCTTCAGAACTGTGAGAACTAAATGCATTGATTTTAAGTCACCCAGTCTGTGGCACGTGGTGGACTGAGAAGGCTTGGGCGGACAGCATCCCTGTCTCCCTACTCTAAACCAGGTCAAACTTCAGGACCTCACATGGACCCGAATTCCCCGTGTCGGAGGTCACGCTTCCTTCTGGACAGAAGCCAGCGCAACGGGCAGAGGGGACCCACAGCAGGGCCACCTCTGCGCTCCCCCATCTCTGAGCTTGGCAAGGCAGAGGACAGGTGTGGGCCTGGAGGGTGCCGAGGTTCCAAGACGGAGGGAAGCCTTCCCGTCTGAAGCGGACAGCGCGTGCCGAGGAGGGGCCTCTCGGAAGGAGCCGAGGGCAGGGGGTGGTGGGGTCGGCGCACCTGCAGCCCCTGAGTCCCCTCACCCTGGAGGGCGCTCCTGTGGACCTGCGTGCTGGCCTGCGGATGGTGGTTTTAGAGGACCAGAGAGCGCAGGAGGGGAGGAGTCCGCGTGCCCTGCGCAGGGACCGTGAGCCCCACACGAGTGACCTGCAGCTGTTGCCGCAGAGCTGACCACTGTGTCTCAGCAAGAGGGGAACCCAGAATCGGCCAAGCGGCAGAACTGTCTCAGAGCCATTAAAAGCACAGACCTTCTCAAAAGCTAAATGCCAATAAGAAATGGGAGGCCTCCTAGGTACCACACATGCTCCTGAGGAAGAGTGCCCTCCTGGCTCTGTCCCCCCACAAGGCAGGGGCCATGTGAGGTGGCCGCAGGAGGGAGGGAGCGGGTCCAGGGCTCTCTGCAGCTGGACCGTCCTGGTTGCCGTGGTTTTCTCTGGGTGCCGTTTTTTAAAAATATTTATTTATTTGCTTTAGTTGTGCACAATGCCTTTATTTTCACGTGGTGCTGAGGCTCGAACCCAGGCTGCGCATGTGCGAGGCGAGCGCTCTACCGCTGAGCCACAACCCCAGCCCCTCTGGGTGCTGTTTTGATGGCTAGCAATGGTTTAGAGCACCGGGTGTGACGTATTTTATGCATCGTATTTGTGCGTACACGTAACGGGAAGGAAAACCAAGCAAATGGATCTAGATGTTAGGGTTGGCTGGCATCATTTTCTGAGCCTGGCGCTCATTTGAAGATTTGAACTTCAGAACTAGCAGTCGCACTGAATGCACCACATCCCAGCAGCTCGCGATCAACACCTCTTGCATTCTGTTCATGATAGGAATTATTATTCACATCAAAGGAACACACAGGGAAAACCGTCTCAGCCTGGGCCAGGAGGGCATTGTGTAAGGTCTAGACCCCTGGAGGGGCAAACAGGAGCTCACAGTCTCCCATGGTGCCAATGCTGACTCTCTCTCCAGGACACCGTGGAGTGGTCAGGGAGGGCCGTGTGGGCAGCACATCCTAACCCGGGTGTTCTCCTCTATAGGAATGGCGGTGAGGCCCGGGCAGAGCCCCGGACATGGCCAGGGGGACCTGCTAGCAAACCCCATCTGGGCAGTGAGCTCGGCCTCTTCCAGTCCTCACTGTCACTTTCATCAGCAGGAATATTTTCGGAAATCCTTCTCAGGTGACCCAGCAGGTGGGGAAACTTTGAATGGGGGGGATGAATAGGCGCTGCAGGCCGAGAGGCTTGCTCTGCTCATCCCCGACCCCTGCAGGCTCTCACTGGACCCAGGGCTACAACTCTTTTCCTTCTGGAAGTTGGACTTGTGGGCAGTCCCAGAGGATGCCCCTGTGAGCGTCAGGGTGCACGGCTCTAGTAGATCCTCAGCCAGAGATTCTGGGGCCCAGGAAGACGGCTCAGCCTCCTTACTGGGCTTGCCTGTTAGAGGCCGTCATGGGGCTACTGGTGCCCACTTCCCACCTGACCTTGAGGGGCTCTCGTGGATGGCTCTGATGTTGCTAAATTTGGGTTAGTAAAGGTGAGTAAAAAGTAGCAGCGAGGAGGGGTGGGCTGACGCACAGCCGTGCACCTGCTTCCCACGTTTGGGTGTAACAGGACAACGGGGACCTCAGCTGAGCTCCGAGGTCAAGCAGCAAGTGCACAGCTGGCCTGCCATCTCCTGGAGGAGCTCAGAACCCCAGACCGCAGAGCGTCCTTTAGTGACCTCAATCTAATGGACCTACGATGGGTACACAGCGCATGGTCTAGCTAGCGCCTCCTAATCCTTCAAGATGATGCTCCAGGTATGGAAAGCCAGCCTTGGATTGAAATGAGGAACCTCTTCACCCATGCCCTGGTTAGACTCTGCTCGTGTTTCTGGCCCAACAGGTCCAGCTGACGAGCAGGCATCCTGGTGGCTTGACCATAGAATTTGAGTTCAAGTCCCAAGACTGTCACTTTGCCAAAAAGGTCTCCTCTCCAGTTTACCTGGGGCTTTCCCCAGAGGTGGGCCCCTTAGAGTGTCAAAGGCCATCGCTAGGCCTTTGTAAGGAAGGTACCTGTGGTGGCGGCATCTCCTTAGGTTTCAGGGGGCGCTCTCTGAAGGTGAGGTCGTGTGCTCAGGGGGGACATGTGTGGGTGGGTGGGGAGCACTGCCAGCATCCCCCAGAAAACCAGGAAGCTGAGGGGTTGGGGCTGTCTGCAGCAGGGAGGGCGTGCAGCCTGCAATGGCTCACCGAGGACCCTTGATCATGTGTTGCCACCGCCTTGCTGATCCCAGCACCCCAGAGAGAGTGCTCAACAATTGGACAGACCTAATTTCATGTCAATTAACTGTGCGCTTCGACTAAGCACGCCCTGGGCACCCTCACCACGCCAGAATCACACGAGGCTGCCACCGTCCCCTGCGCTCAATCCACCCAAGAGCAAGAAGAGAACTCAGCTCTTGCCCTCCTGGTGCACCACAGAAAGCCCCACGGAAACTCTGGCAAAGGCTGAAAACCGTGCCTGTGGGCCCACTTCACCTGCAGGAGATGCCCCAGGAGGCTGCTCGCGGGCACTCGGAGCTGGCCGCGCACCTCCCCAGTGTGCGTGCTTCCCTTAGAGCGTGCCTTTCTGCCCTCGGTGGAAGACCAGCAAGAGGGTTTTGGTCCTGCTGACCCAGGGTTGGCGTGAGAGAGGTCAGGAGGCATCGGAGCCTTTGGTGCTACCCGGGAAGGGCAGGATGTCCTGGCCCATGTGGACAGAGCCTGTGGCAGGGCCTGGGTCTACCCCTTGGCCATGGGTTCCTTCTCAAGCACAGGTCCTGTCCAACGGGCGGTCAGTGCCACAGGCTCCTGGAAACCCTCATGGGAAAGATGCTGCCGCGTCAAGGAGCCGGCCTGGGAGACGCTGCCTTAGTGCTCCTTCTGCTCCCAGCGTCTGGGGAGTTTGTGCGCGTGAAGCAACAGTCGCCTCTTGCCATCAGGAACTGGTTCTTCATAGATTGCTTTCCTTTCCTGGGCAATGCTAGCTGGCAGAGCCACCAAGCAGTGCTGCACACGTCCCGCCTCCCTTGCTCGCTTCAGGTTGTGTTCTTCACGCTGTGCACTGTGTTACCAAGCCGGCAGGCAGATGATGTCTTGCAAAACTGGCTCATATTTTTACGTTTAAACGTAAAATATGCTAAGGACCTCTGTGGAGCCTGTGGGATTTGTGTTTGCCTTTCTCTAGTTTTCTGTGTTTTGAAGTGCAAATTTAGCACAATTGGTTCTTTAACATCAAGGTAGGACCTACAAAACTCTCCTCTTATGTTCACACAAATATGATGAGAATTACAAGTCCAAGCTCCGGATGTTTGAGAGAATAACGTAGGAAGCTGATTCAAGTAACTCCCAGATGTCCTATCAGTGCATCCGGGAGCAACACTCGCCCGGCAACCCAGCCGTTCCCCGAGCACAGCCCAGCACAGGGGCTGGTCTTCACCGTGAGCCAGGCCGCAGGCAGGCCCTGCAGGCCCTGCAGGCTCGCACTGTGGAGGGCCTGTGCAAACGGCGTACTCCGACCACTCCTGGCATGGGGCTGGAGGACGGCGAGGGTCCGTGTTGGGTCAGGCACTGGGGCGTGGCCCGGGAGCTGGACCTGACCTCACCGATTCCCACGCCACCTCAGGATGCAGATTCTATTCCTTCTGGGTGTTTTAGAGATCACACTTCTAAATCACAAACCCGTCTGCACCAGCGCCTCCCGAATAATGGGGTTGGTTGAGAATCCTTTCATGGATGACTGCGACCACGAGGCGGCCATCCCGGCAAATGCCAGCAAGATGTTCGAGGAGCACCGTGACCATCACACAGGCTCCAAGGCACAGGGAGACGTGGCCTCCGATGGCTTTGGCTCATAAATATGCTAATTATGAACATCGAGTGACCACAGAATACACATCTAAAGAAGATTTACAGGCATATAAAAATAAAATTAATGGCACCCGCCACCAGCAGAATGTGTTAAAATCGCGGCGGCACACGGGTTCTGGGCAGCAGCGGAGACCGAGCACCTCTGACCTGGGACATGGGGCCCAGCAGGACCGGCGTGCTCTGGGGAAAACGCAGACTCGGTGACAGGCACGGGGAAGCCTCTGGTGCCAGCTGCAGCAGCCGAGTCAGCCGTGGTGTGACGTGTGGTGACAAGGGCTGGGATGAAGGCTGAGGCACCTCCCAGGGCAGCAGGAGAGCTCACCACTGCGTGATCTCTCCTGGCAAGCACGGCAGGTTTCTGGACACCGCCCCGTGGGGACCTCGAGTGACACAAGAGGCAGCTGACCTGTGGAACCAGGGCTCGCTGAGGAGGCTCCTGGCTGGCCGGTTATGTCATCCCCTCCCTCCTCCTGGGCCGCTGCCCTTGGGGGAAGACGCTCCTCTCCTGTGGTCTTTTGTTCCACTCACATTTCCCACAGCGGAATACACGGCCTTTCTAGAAGGGCCTCAATGGGCTTGGAATGTCCACTGAAGAGAAATGTCAACAGACCAGAGATAACTAATTCCCATTAGAAAATAAATGACATATATTGAACAGTGTGATTTTAATTATTTTGTATAGTATTTTTATGTGGTATTCACCTTAAAATATACCTAAGAAATAAAAATCAGAGAAAGAAAATGAACAAAGGTTATAAGCCCTCAGGAGAGACTCACATGTATTAAAAATCTAGTTAAAATGAAAATTACCAGATTGCCCGGTCCCGGCATAGAAATCACACAGTGAGGTATAATTCCTTAACGTTCCCTGTTCTCCCTCTTCCCCTAAGCGCTGGGCAGCTGGAGTCCACTTGCATGCCGTCTCCTTTCTGTGCTTGTCTACACCTGCTGAACAAGTAACTGAAAGGCACGTATTGATGATAGGGGAATAAAAAATTTAATAGTCCAATTATTGAGAGTTGGCTCCTCTCCTTCCATAGTATATTTCAGAATGACTTCAAATCTCGTTTAGAAAAGTCTTGTAGTTTTCTTTCTAGGCTACGAATCCTTTAAACACACACTGGGTCTTACTCATTTTGGCGTCACTAGCAGTTGGGGGTTCTACCCGGCACACAGAAGAAATGCACCCTCTATTGAGTGCAGAGTCTCATTATTGTCTGAGTGCCGGTGTCTGCAGAAACAGCAGGTGCACAATGGATGTTGTTGGATGAATGAGCTATTACAGGATTTTTACCACGGCATCCGTGGCTGCTATCAGAGCCTTCCTGAACACGGGGTTTTACGTGGACAAGGAGTTGGTGCCAGGAGAGCAGAGCGGGGGCCTCCAGCCCAGGCAGGAGGGGAGCAGTGGCTGGCAACAGAGGTGGGGGTGCCAGAACAAAAGGTGCCCCAAGACGATGAACACTGACTTTCGACCTTTCTTGGGGCCACCCCTGCATTGGGGTTTTAAATGGAAAATCTTCACGCTGTACTGTAGGTACAAGCCATCTGGTGACCCACTTGGGTGCCCCGGACTGCAGCGGGGTTGGGGGATTGCTGCTTCTTCCTGACTCAGCTGAGATGCTTGGCCCCAGGTTGTTGATGGTGCCGCAAGTTGTCTGGGTGACACTTGCAGTCTCCATGACCTCGTGCCACTACATCTACCCATTCAGGGCTGTGACGCCCGTGACTAGAGGGGCCTGCTGAGAAAGAGGATCTGACGACTTTCAGGGAAATTTTTAGGTTGAAACTTGCTCAAGAGTTTTGAGCTGAGCACATATGTGCTAATTACATACAAATTACATACAAATCATATGCAGATCTAGCTTTCATCTCTCCACCTCTCCTTATGCTTTGATGTGGCCCTGGGGGAAGCGTCTGCTGCAGACCATTAATTTAGAGAGTTGATTTAACAGCTTTCTTATTCTTTAACCTGTTGTTATCTAATTACCTTCATTAGCTGGGATCATGCATAAATGTGTTTTTCAGAGCTTTGTAAATAGGAGCCCATAATTTCCACAAAGGGATTTTTATTTGGTGAATTGTCTCCTCTCTCTCTCTCTCTCTCTCTCTCTCTCTCTCTCTCTCTCACACACACACACACACACACACACACACAGGCATGCATATACACACACACACAGAGGCATGTATTTTTATACACGTATGTATGCATAAACACATACATATATATGCAAAAGTTCTATTTTGAAAGGTTTTATTGAAATTAGAATGTAAAAAGAAAGGATGGTTGGAGGAGGGGCTGGAAGATGTGAGTCAAAACAGTTAGATAGGAGGAATAAGTTCAGGAAAACAATTGTACAGCCTGGTGAGTAGGTTAATGATGATATATTATATTCCTAAAAATCGCAAGGAGTGGGTAAGTGTTCTCCTCAAAATGGTAACTATGTATGTAAGGTAATTGTTTGTTAATTAGCTAGGTGCAATAATTCACATATAAATATATTCAAAGCCTCATGTTTACACCATGAATACATACGATTTCAAGTCAGTTTTTAAAAGAATGCAAACAGAGGATGCATTCACAGGAGTCACCCCTCTCTAGGAAGCACATTGAAGAGGGCTGTCCTAAGAACTGTTCTGAAATGTGTTGTCCTGTGCACTTGGGAAACCCAGATACCTCTTACTACAGCTGTACTGAGAGGTATAGAAGTCATTCTAAGCTCTAAGGGTCTTTCATATATATATTACTGTCTGTAAGGCAAGCTATCCGTACCCATAGCTTCTAAACCATACCAATCTAAACCAGATTTGAAGTCATTTCCTGAGTCTTCCTGAGTTCCCAAGGGGAATCTGAGACAGAAGAGGAGATCATGCCTCTCATCTCGGTGCGCCAGAGCCTAGCATACCCAAAGCCCTCAACAAACGCTCACGGAGGAAGACTGAGCCACAACACCAGCCTTTGGGACAAGGCCTACAGCTTCGGGAAGCAGTGACACAGCATCCTCACCCGTGGCTGCGACCAACACAGATTCCCACTTGGAGGAAGTCACCGAGAAGCTGAGCAGCAGCAGGAGCCGTGGAGACCCACCAGCGGGCCTCGCTGCCACGCCCCTGCCTCCTTCCTGGTTCCACAGGTCGGCAAGTGCTGAGCACCGGGTGCAGGTGCGACGTGGGGCCCTCTGCAGGGAAGCAGAGGTGGACGTGCACTCTGGTCACCTCAGCGCAAGCCAGTTTCAGTCCTCATCTGGAGGGGCTCAGGCACGGTCCACCACTCACCTGTGAGAGGGTCTCTCCCTCAACAGCAGCCAGGAGCCAGGAACTCTGGGAAAAGAGGCTCAAAGGGAGAAGCTGGGCTTTCCTGCCCGGGCCTGGCTGCTCGACCAGACTGCAGCCGGGGAGAAGACCCGGACTCCACGTGGAAAATGGGAATTGGTGTTCTGAGTGGCCGCCTCAGGGCTGTGCTGCATCTAAAGGCGGCCAAGGGAGAGCTTTGTTATGAACCCGCACTCAATTCCGGTTGATTGACACTGCTGTGCTTCCCTTGGAACATCATTCTAGCCCATGACATCACTCACAGCTTACCAAGGCTGAAGGTGCCGTTTGTGCCTGGGAGACCGGGCTCAGAGCAGCAGTGCCCTGTTGGACGCAGCTGCTGTGGCACACACCGAGTCCATCTCAGAGCTGACCAGCACGTTTGTTTTTAGGAGCATCTTTTGCTTTGGAATGCGTCTTTTATCTTCATTTATAAACACTTCTACAGTGTTTTCCAGGTACAGGATCTGCAGGAGCCCTGTTTGGGGAGATGGCTTAAATTGCGGTTGATTATGGGCCATGGAGATTTGGGCATTGCTGCCTTCTGTAGTCTCAATGGACTTGGGCTGGGATCTCGCAGGACTTGGCCCGGGATCTCGAGTGACTTGGCAGAGATTGCTGATCGGGTCAGCGCCATTTTGGTGGTGTGTGTGGAGCGTGTTAGTCGTTGTTAGAGCCAGAGAGAAAAGTTATCAAAATAAAAAGCTGTTTGTCTGCAGTTCGCCTCTAAACTTCTTCCCGCGGCTTCCTTGCTCCAAGCGGTCATCGCTTCAGGCGGCAACAGGGATCCACTCAAAGTGTTTTGCAAATATAGATTCTCCAAACAGCCTGAGGTGGCGTGGACTGTAGTTGTGCCCAGTGTCCAGTGAGGAACTGGAGCCTAAAAGTTGAAATATTTTTCTAGGTTCACACAATGCAGATTCAAACCCAGGGAAATGTAGCGCCAGAGTCCAAGCTTTTAACCAGTATATGTGGTGCCTGTTAACACCGAACACTGTAATCTGCTAGTCCAATGCACGAGTACTCTGAGGATTAGGTCCTGGAAGTGACCTAAAGCAAGCCGGTTCCTTCTGGAATGTGGAAGGAAACCTACATCCAAAAGTGCGCTAAGAAATGGAAAAACCTGAGATGCCTCTAAGCTCATTGCAGGAAGGGATCCGCCAACCTGGTGTCACCCTCCGCCCTCAGGTGGCTCCGTCTGTTCTGCTGAGAGGACTTGTTCAGGGAAGAAGCGCGGAGCTGGGGGTTCCCGAGGCCAGGCTAAGCATTCAGCCGAATCAAAACAGCAAATGCCCAAGGTTTTGAAGACCGCAGCAATGAGCAGGATACGGTGGGGAGCAGCCTAAGATCAGAGAAGCCCCAAGCAGTCCCCAGCGCTTCCGAGGGTGCCCCCCAGGGCCTGCAGCGCTGCCAGGAGCGCCGCTTGTCTCCGGGTGAGCACCTGGAGCTGTTTCCACCAGCCACGGGCTTCTTGGAGAACAGTGTTTGGGGCAATCACACAGAAAAGTATCATCAAGCCCCTCTTGATAATTTATGGTCCTGTGGAGGGGGCAGGGGCTCCTTCCCAGAGAATAACGATGAAGCCCCTTATTTCTGAATTTGGCGTTTCTCCTACCTGCTTTTGACTTTCTCTCCTTCTGACTCATCTATATGGCTTTCTCAAACATACACTTAATTTTTGTAAGTTATTTTCTAGTGAGTTCGTTCTTTTTTGTTTTGTTTTTTGTTTTTTTAGGAAAGAATCAATGTTTTTAAGACCATTTCATGTTAGCCAGTTTTGATTCTAAACAAATAGGAATCGTTACTAGGAAGAGTTACTAATAAAATGTATCAAGTTTAGCTTCTTTAGGAGAAGCTGGAACTGGTTGGCAGTCTAGAATAATTCTAGTAGAGAGCACCAGGACATGTGGGGACCTGTGTCAGTCAGCTTTCTGACTCTGTAAGTAAATACTTGAGATAGTTTACTTATAAAGACAAAAGGTATATTTTGACTTACATTTTTAGAGGTCGCAGTCCATGCTTGGTTAACCCCATTGCCTTGGTCCCCACTTCATAAAGGTTCTGCCACCTCTCTTTGGTGCCACCCTGGGAACCAAGTCTCACACATATGAGCTTTTGGAAAACATTCAATCCAAACCACAGCAGGGTCCGAAGCTTCTAGCATGTGCTCAACATGGTGATGGGCTGTGACCACACCTGTCCAGGAGAGGAATCAGACCGCAGGTGCACGGCCCCAGTTGTATCATCTGGGCCATGTCCAGGTAAGGAGCGGTCACACGTGTCCCCGAGAGGCGGCACAGGCTGAGCGCTGTCACTGCAGAACCTCGTCATCTCCAGTTCACCCAGGCACACCCACAAGGAGGACCCCCACGCAGGGGCTCCTTCCACGCGTCTGGGAGCTGTGGCACCCAGTGGGCCCAGAGACCTGGACCTGGAGGAGGAGCCCAGGGGCCTGCCTCCTCTGCCCGTGGTGGGGAGGTGGTCATGAGCTTCCAGTCTCTTCCAGCTTCTCCTCCTGCGTGGTGTTCATGAGCCCCGGGGGTTGTCCAAAAGTCCTCGGCCTTGCGGTGCCGCAGACACTTTGGCGATGAGCGAGGACCATTGTGAGGAGGAAGTTTTGAGATGCACAGCGTCGGTCACACGGCATCTTGGGTAGCCCTTGGGTGCTATAATACAGTTCTATCCTCAGGCTGCGGGGCCCCAGGTGAAACCCCAGCAGGGTCACAGTAGAACGAATAGTGAGGTCTTCTTCTAACAACCCTGGGCGGACCCATGGCCCTGTCCCTCTCAGTGGTATGCATGAGCGTGAGTGGGGGTCTCAGAGAAGACCCAGAGATCCAGGCGCAGGCATTGCAGCCCGGATACAACCTGGCATTTGGACTCCAAAGAACGTACCCTCCCTTCAGCCCAGCTGAGAGGTTGCTCAGGCTGGAGCGGGTCCTACGCTGGTGACCCGTGGAGAAGCAGTCAGGTGGCAGCGAGTACGAGGGGACGGGGGTCCCCGGCCGGCCACCTCGAGGGCTCCCTGCAGAGTAGGGCTTCCTGCCGCAGCACTAGTGTCACGTGGGTTGGCCACATCCCCCTGTGGCAGCTGCGCCGACTGCAGGACGTTTGGTGGCACCCTAGTCTGACTCAATGCCACCCGCACCAACATGCATTGTGACAACTGGAAATGCCCCTGGGGTTGCCAAAGTCTGCCTGTCCAGAGGCTCTGCTGGGGGGCGTGGTGGGGGTGTCAGGCCCCACTGCGGAGCTGACTGTGTTTGGAACTCAAGTGTCTCGATGACATGTTCCTCGTGACCTATCAAATCTCCTAATTAGGGGCTGGGGATGTGGCTCAGTTGGTAGAGTGCTTGCCTTGCATGCTCAAGGCCCTGGGTTCAATCCCAGCACACACACACACACACACACACACACACACACGCACACACACACGCACACACATACACACACGCACCACACACACACACAAAAAAAACAACTCTCCTAATTAAAGGACGCGGGATCCTGACATGGCCTGAAAATAGGGCAAGACGCTGAGAACTGGACCCTGCTGGAACAGCTCAGACTCGTGGCTGATGTGACCCAGCAGCAAGGCTTGCTGAGGGACGGGACCCTTCCACCACCAGTGTCCAGGGCCAGTGTCCAGCCACAGCTGAGCTGCACACTTGATTGGAGGCTCAAGGCTCTTTCAGGTGAGAGCAGCCAGCCCCTGGGCCACCCACGTCCCTAGCAGAAGTGTTCCTGTGCAGGACATGCCTTCAGTGTCCGTTTTCAGAGTTCTCCCTTTAATAGTTCATTCTCAAGTTGTTTCACTTTTCCTGGAAAAGCCATCACATTTACCTGCTCAGATCAAGGCCTTCTGCCTTTGAACGCGATGGCAGGGCTGTGAACATGAGGTTTCGTGTGGGAAGGTGTGCACGGTGCTGGGTGCACACCCGCCTCACACACTGACGCATGCTAAGTCACGTGAGGTTACTGGACCAGCACATGGCGAAGCCCTAGGGTGCACTTTACCTGGTCCTTGCCCCCGTGCAGCAAGCTCTCCCATGATCCTCAGACAACCGAGAGCAGTGAGAACTACCTAGCAGCAGAGTTAGATGGCTTTGATTCTTTGGATGACAGTCCCCAGAGTGTGGTTAGGGAACCTGGCGCTCGCCAGGAGGCCTCTCACTGAGGACAGCAGGGCTTTGTGTGGCGCTCCATCCCCAGCTGTTCTTGCAGCCAGGGCTCACAACAACGCAAACAGCGGATACGGATACGTGTGGACGACCCAGACGTGCTCGAGTTGCTTTAGCTCCTTAGATAAAAGTAACAGTGCCTCAAAATAGGGGAACTTTGGTATCTAGACACAATGGAACATGACTCAGCAGTAAGAGAATAAAATCATGGCATTTGCAGGTAAATGGATGGAGTTGGAGAAAATAATGCTAAGTGAAGTCAGCCAATCCCAGAAAACCAAAGGTTGATCGATTCCTTTGCTATGATGATACTGAATTATAGTGGCAAGGGAGGGGGGATGAGAGGAATGAAGGAACGTTAAATAGAAAAAAGGGGGAGGGGAGGGAAAGGGGCAAGGGGATAGAAACAATGGCAGAAGGAGTCGGACATCAATATACTAAGTGCATGTGTAAAAACTCAAATGGTATGAAAATACTTCATGTAAAACCAATGACTTGGAAAACTGTGCTTTTTATATGTAATATGAAAGGAATTGCACTAAAAGCATGTATAACAAATTAAACAAAAAAAATTTTAAAAAAAAGTAACAGTGCATTAAAATTTTTTTGATGAACATGCATTTTGGGCTAAAGTGGCCAAAATCAGTAATATACAATGACTTTGCAGACCACGTCTGATTTTTCAGGAGCATATCCATTTGTTCTGGCTGTTACACCAAACGCCACAAAGCCACACTCGGTGGCTTAGAAAACAGAGATGCACCTGCTCACAGGTGGGACCTGGGGGCCTGAGAGGCCAGGTGTGGGCAGGATCAGCTCCTACCGGGGCTGTGAGAGAGGGTCTGCCTTGGCCTCCCCTCCAGCCTCCAGTGGTCTGCTGGGGTCCTTGACCTCTCCCTATCTCTGCCCCCGTCTTTCCACGGCCTCTTCCTGTGTTTGCTTTGTGTCTGGGTCCAAATCCTCCCCCTTTCAAACTGAAGTCCACATATTATTCAGATATACTTTTTTCAATTAAATTCTTTTTTTTTTTTTTTTTTTTTTTGTGGTACCGGGGATTGATCTCAGGAGCACTTGACCACTGGGCCACATCCCCAGCCCTTTTTTGTATTTTATTTAGCAACTCACTGAGTTGCTAAGTGCCTCGCCACTGGTGAGGCTGGCTTTGAACTCACAATCCTCCTGCCTCAGCCTCCCAAAGTGCTGGGATTACAGGCGTGCACCACCGCGCTGGGCTACATTCATTTTTTGACTTACACCTAAAAACAGGAAAACCGTCTATGTTAATGGAGTACCACGTGATGTTGTGATACATGCGTCCACTGTGCAGTGTGTGAATCAGGGCAATAAACATGGCTGTCTCCTCTAACAGGTATTTCTTTGTGGTGAAAACTTCCAAGATCCTTCCTTACAGTTTATTTAAACGTGTGGCACATTGTTGCTGCCTGCAGCCACCCTGCTGTGCCATGCACAACTGGTCCTGACTGTGACTCAGCACCCCTCCATCAGCCTCTGCCTGTCCCTCCATGCCTCCTTTCTGCAAGGACACCAGTGACAGTGGATTGGGAACCCACTCTGCTCCAGGGCTACTCATCTTAACCAGCTATGTCTGCAGTGACCCCTTTCCAAATAAAGTCCTGTTCTGAGGTGCTGGGGTTAGGATTCCAACCTAAGAATCCTGACAGCACAAAATTCAACCTAGAGCACTTCTTGTTACAGCAAAACTTAGCAATTCAATGACACAGTTGACTCTGCTCACAAATCGAGACAGGGCTGGGTGGGAATGGCTTGTCTCGTGAACCCTGGGCCTTCAGCTGGGAGGACTCGGGTGACTCTGTGGCTGGAAACCACCAGAAGGCTCACCCCCATGCCTTTTCCCAGGCTGGATTCTTCCATGGCTGGGCCTCCTCACAGCTCGGCTCCCCGAGGAGCTCAGACTCCCTAGAGACTTTGCTGCAGGCCCCAGGGCGAGGGTGTTCCAGAGCCTCGCTCCACACACTGTATAGTGGGAGAAGCAGCTACGATTCCCAGGTTGGGGGACAAGAGAGTTAGACGTTCCCTGGATTTTGGGGAAAGAAACATTGCTGTGGTCATTTTTGGATTAAAGGGACTCCCCAGGGTGGGCCCTCTGTGCAGACGTGTGAGGTAACTTTTAGAGCTGTCGCAGAAACTTTTTGTCGTCGTTGTTTCTCTCTTAGTGCCAGGGATGTAGCCATGGCCTAGCGCATACTGAGAGTACACTGTACCACGGAGCCACTGCGCGATTTTAGACTCACAGAATCTCAAAGTTGTCCTCCAGAGGTCTGACACCATGACTAATGCTTCCAGCTCCCCTCCAACAGCCCTGTGCAAAATGTGTGGACGCTGTGTCTGTGTGTGCGCAGGAAGTCAGACTACTCTTCATGTTTATATGAAAATACACCCACGGCTTTCTTTGGGCTCTTTTCTCCATCTTCTTTAATTGAGTGCTGAGTTTATTTGTATTTCTTTCATGCTTAATAATGAAATCATTTAAGGATAAGAGTTTTGCCTCGAGGAACGGCTTTGGCTACAATTCCTGAATTTTACTACTTTGTAGTGTCAACATTTGATTTTCTAAATAATCTGTAAATTGCCTCGCCCCTCTCTCTTTATTCAGTTTTTATTTTTAATAGAGGAAACGTTAAAATTTTGTCCTATAGGATACAAGGCTACTAATTCAAAGATGAGCTTGCACAGAACCCTGAATAAATAAATCATGCCAGGTCCTAGTGAGATTTACAAGAAAGATTTTTTTTTTATTTTTAAATATGAGAGGGCCAAAGCCAAGACCCCAAATGCATGTGACAATCCAGTGTTCACACTGAAAGAAAAACACTGCATGTTGCTTTTGGTTTCAAAGCAAACTACACGATTCTTCGTGTAAAACTCAGTACAAATGTTTTCCTCCCAGGGAGAGAAGATACAGGGCCCAGCTCTCCTAGAATAGACCTGAAGGCAAGCCCTGTCCTTTCTTTCTTTTTTTCCTAACCACTGGACCACCTGGGCAGGGCAGGCCCTCTGTCCTGTCCTGTGATTATGGGCCTGGAGATCACCAAGATTTAAATTCTTCCCAGGCTGAGAGAGCTCCCTTCCCAGCTGACAGGCAGGAGAATCAGGCATGGCCCTGGCCACCCGTGGGCAGGCTCTGGCTGGCCCTTCTGCTCATGACAGCTTTCCACTCCTTCCTTCTTCTCTTGCTTCATAAAGATTAAGAATCGCTGTTCAAATGCACCTGCAGATTTTCCAAGTGGCTGCTAGAAACTTCCTTCCAGAGTTTGGCTCAATTCAAGAAAATCGGCCTCTGTGGTGGCTCAGTAAGATCCGCCCCAGCCCTGCCCCGCCTGGGTCCCCAGAGCTCAGCTCAGGACTGTCTTTGTCCCCGAATGACTTAATATCTTAATATCCTAAGACTCCCCCAGAAGCCCCGTGTGAGATCTATGGGCGCTGTGTCTGTGTGTGTGTGCAGGAAGTCAGAATTAGTCATCATGTTTATATGAAAATACACCCACTGCTTTCTTTGGGCTCGCTTCTCTGTCTTCTTGAATTGAATGCTAAGTTTATTTGTATTTCTTTCATGATTAATAATGAAATCATTTAAGGACAAGAGTTTTGCCTCAAGGAACAGCTTTGGCTACAGTTCCTGAATTTTACTACTTTGTATTCTCAATGTTTTATTTTTGAAATAATCTGTAACTCTAATTTTTGTTTAAATTTCATTTTGACCTGAGAGTTAGAATTTTTATTCTCAAGTTACATGTTTTAATAAAATGAGAAAAAGGAAACATAAAATATAACATCTTCCCATCATTCCAACTGAAAAGTCGTCAGCATTTTTTAACATTTCTTCCTGCATTTTAAAACAACACCTATAATAGGTGTAAACATTCTTCATAAAAGAAAGAAAAAGGAAGAAACGTCATCACCGCCGCTCGGTTCCCGCTCACACCCCCTGAGTGCTGTCTGTTTCCTGGGCTCCTCGGCCTGCGCTGGGAGCACACCAGTCTAGCTCACTTCCAGTTTAAATCCCTTTGTGGGAGCCCATCCGGGCTGCGTTATATTCTCCCTCCCCCATGGTGGCCGTCCCTGGCGGTGGCTGTTTCCCCTGGACACCAGCTGTGGGTGTCCTCAGCAAGCTCTCCTGCTGCCCAGGGCTGTGGGGGGACTCCCAGGACCTCACTCAGGCTACAGGCAGCAGGGCCGGATGCGGAGTCCCCAGCTCCCATCTCCTGCAGGTGCTCCTGGAGTCTCCGCAGAGGTTCACGCACAGCAGGTTCTCAGTGCTCCTTAGTGACCACCTCTAGCTGGCCAGTGACTGAGTGCGTGGCTTGTGCCCTACAGTCCTGCGGCGACTACGCACAGAACCGTGTCTGTGCCCCTCACGTTCCTAATAGGTCGTGCCTGAGGTTCTGATCCTCATTTCAGGCTCATTAAATACACGTCCCTGTTTTTGATTGGGATTGTCCCCTTTACCAACGCTGTTCCATTTGCTTTTCCTATGCATCCCAAACTTGTGGCCATCATACCAGTGCTCTCCTTTTTTCCCATTGTGTTTGCTGAAATCCCTGCCCCTTGCCTGACACCTCCCACCTTCAAGATCATATAGCTTAGTGCACACCTTGTGTTGCTCTAGTGTATCACTTGGCAGGGGAGAACCCTCAGGGCGACTTGATATTTGTTCCTTTTAAGATAATTTAGTTATGGTTTGAATGCTTGTGGCAATTTTCTTTTGCTTGCAATAAAAATTCCATTTATGCAGGTTTTTTCCTTTGATTTTTTTCTTTGATTGCATATTCCAGCCTGCACCCCCAAGCCTTGTTCTTTAGCCACACTTCCCTTCTCTGCTCTGCAGAACAACCATGGCTGGTGAGCTCACTGCTCTGCCCAGACCTTGCTTTCTGCAGGGCGCTGCACACCCACCAGGTGGCTGATGTAGCATCAGGCGTGACTCTAACTGTTCCCCATGTTGGTGTGCCTGCTTTTATTGTGTGGTGAGCTTAGCTCTTCCTTCTTCTTCTCCTCCTCCTCCTCCTCCTCCTCCTCCTCCTCCTCCTCCTCCTCCTCCTCCTCCTCTTCTTCTTCTTCTTCTTCTTCTTCCTCTTCTTCTTCTTGCAGATGAATGGATAGGGAAACTTTGGTATATACACACAATGGAACACTACTCAGCACTAAAAGAGAATAAAATCATGGCATTTGCAGGTAAATGGATGGAGTTGGAGAAAATAATGCTAAGTGAAGTTAGCCAATCCCAGAAAACCAAAGGTCGAATGATCTCTTTGATAGGAAGATAGTAACTTATAAAGGCAAGAGAGAGGGGAGGGGGGGAAGGAAAGAGAACAAGGGGGAGAGAGAGGAAGGCGCAAGGGGATAGGAATAATGGCAGACTGAGTTATCCATGATTACCCTAAGTACATGTATGAAGACACAATTGTTGTAAAAATACTTTATCTTAAACCAGCAACTTGAAAAATTGTGCTCTTTATATGGAATATGAAATGAAATGTACTCTGCAATCATGTATAACAAATTAGAATAATAAAAAATTCTTTAAAATATATTTTTTTTCTTTGTAGCTGGACACAATACCTTTATTTTATGTATGTATTTTATGTGGTGCTGAGGATGGAGCCTAGGGCCTCACATGCACGAGGCAAGCATCTACCGCGGAGCTCCAGCCCAGCCCTCTCTCCGCCTGCTGTTCATGTCAGAGCTGTGGTTGTCTCCCTGGGGGAGACCTTTCTGGTGTCCCATTGAGGACACCGAGTTTAGAAAGCAGGTGGACTTCCTGACGGTGCTGGCAGATGACCGGTCCCTCCCCTGTCACTCACGCTCTGTTGGTGGACGAGACTCAGACCCAGGGTGGAAACCCTAGCAGGCGTCCAGGAGGAGGCTGCTGCTCATGGAGCTGGAGAGGCAGCAGGAGGAGGGCAGCATGGCTCGGTGTCCACCAGGGGTCCTCTGCGGTGGTCTGTGGCGATGGTCTTCCCCACCCCTTGCCACCCTCAGCCAGCAGAGGTTGGTTCCCCAGCCCCAGGGCCTCTTCTCCAAGAGCACGCTCCCTGCTGGGACCCCAGTGCTGGGACTCCCCACATGCCAGCCTCTGGGCTCCTCCTCACTGCCCTGTTCCCTCCCGTTCTTACTTTTATACAGCATGATGAGGTCATGAGAAAAGCCGGCCTGGTACTGTGGGCGCGTGGACAGGGACCTGCAGGGCCTCCGAGCTCTGCGTGGGCAGGGTGGGGGCGGGGGGCACAGGCTTCCTCCCTGGCACAGGCTCCTGGCGTCTTGGGTCAGCACCCAGAGCCCATGTTTCTGAGGCTGTGGTGGGCACTGTGACACTTGCTATGTTTGCTGTGTCTTGCCAACTGTTTGGGAGATTGATGGCTAGAATCTTGCTTAATGATACGCATCCTGGGGGATTTCTGAAAACCCCATTTCCCTATCGTAAGTGCTTTTCATTAGATGCCCACTTAAACGTTGCTAAATGTCAGAGAGTTATCGAATGGCATCAGCTGCATGAGGCAGTTACTTGAAAATCATCATGAAATAATTCTGTGTGTCATAAACGCCCGGTGTCAGGGAATCGCTGATGAGTGGTTGGTGCCCAATGAATGTGAGTGAGTTCACTGAGTTCACAGAGGGGGTGGAGAAGGGAAGTGGGAGGAGGGAGGGAAGGAGGAAGGGAGCAGGGTGGGAGCACTGAGGGGGAGGAGGGAGAGAAAAAGGAGGGAGGAGGGAGGAAGGAAAAGAGGAAAGGAGGAGGGACAGAAGGAAGAAGGGACGTTGCCGACCAGTGAGGGGAGGAGAGAAGGAGGGAGGGAGGAAGAGGGAAGGAGGATGAGAGAGGGAGGAAAGAGAAAGGGAGGGAGGAGTGAGTTGGGAAGAGGGAGGGAGAAGGGAGGGAGGAAGAGAAGGAAGGGAGAGGAAGAAAAAGGAGGGGAAGGGAGGAGGGAGATGGGAGTCCCTTATTCCAAAGTCTTCAGGATAATTAGAAACATGGGAACAGTGGAGCATTTTCCACCTGTAGATCAATGTAAATAACAGTGCTGATCAATGAGAAAGTGAAACATTAAAATAAGCCAGGAACATTCTGTCCTATGTGCGTATATGCTAATATTTTATAGTTCAGAGCCTCAGCTGGTATGCAGAGCCTACTTGGACAGTTTTATTGATTTTGTTATAAATTTAGAAGCAGAGGGCACACTATGCTTTTTTATAAACCTCACAGCTTATAAAGTCACTGGAAACCTGGCGAGAGCCCCCGGCGGGTCGCGTCTGGGTGGTGATTCCTGCACGCCGCCCTGGGCTCTGCCTCTCTGCCAGGCCCTGTTCCCGCAGACTCGGTCTCCACGTGCACTCCAGCGGGGCTGCAGCTCCCTGCCCGGGCCTTGCATGCACGCGGCAGGCTTGCCAAGCCGTGCACCTCCTTGCCTTCACGTGTGGCTCACGAGCCTGCCCACGGCTGTCAGCTCCCGACTTGCAAGTGACCCCACGGGCTCCTCCGAGGATGTCTCCGCAGAGTGTTCCTCTGCGAGGTCACGTCACGCTCTTCTCATGTTGGCGTCGCTTGTGGTTTTCCCTGAGGACACTCGTCTGCCAGGTAGACCTGGACTTTGTGCTAATGAGTCACAGCCTGGCGTCTCCCTATGGGTGGCTCTGGTGGCCTGCGTGTAGCTTTGATTTCTATGCAAGAGGCTCAGCCTGGCTGAAAGCCTGCTGTGCCCTCAGATGTCACTGAGGGTCTTGTCTGCCCCGGAAACCCCATGACTTTCCACAAGAAGCATGCTAAAAATTGCAGTATTTTCTGCCTGCCAAAAAAATAACTAATTTCGAAAGTAAAATTTAGTGTAAAATTTTGTTAGAAATTCCACTCACAGAGGAATGTGAGCCCACAGCTTTTTGTGCCAACCTGAGGATCTGTGAGCAAGTCATGACCCAAGAGCATTTGGAAGACATCAGTCTAAATGCCACCTAATTAACACAGCCAGACAATGGGCAATTAGCTTGCCACAGTGTGCGGGGCACCTGGAACAGGTTGTTCATTGCAGAGGGGGCACATTCCTCTGGGCTCAGATGAAATGCTAATTTGGGGTTTATAAGAACCAACAGAGCTTAAACAAGCTAATAACATTTTAACGAAGATTTTAATACCATGTTGACGACTAAGGCCAGGGGAAAGGCATTTTCAGTTACCCACGACAGGCTCCTGTCCCTTGTCCTATGATCGCCTGCTTGGGGGCCCACTGGGGCTGTTTTACGGTGGAGGGAGGCGGGGCTTGGCTAGAGGGAGGCGGGGCTTGGCTGGACCACAGGTTAACCACAGAGTGCTGCTTTCCTGCGGAAGGAATGAGCCGCTGAGTTAGGTCAGCTGCTAATTCAGCTTTGCTGTCCTCTGTTCTCAGCGATGACAGCACAAGGGCCGGAGCAGGTGCTGCTATTCCCTCACCTCGGGTCTCTAGGGCGAGGAGAGGACTCCATGTTGCTAACCAGAAATATGTGATGACGAGAAGCCTCAGAAAGGAGCCCAGGCGGGAGGCCTAGAGGCCCCCGGAGAGGCAAAGGAAGGACACCGCGAAGGACAAGCCTTAGGGGACTCTGGCTCCTGCAGTGGATAAGAGTCCCTGTCATGTGCAGAGCAGGGCCGAGGCGCCAGCTCCGCCCGGGAGAGCCAGGAAACCTGAATGAATGTGGACCCGTCCGCGCTGGAACCCCCCTCTCTATCCATGCCCACTCAGGTGTGCCTGGAGGCCTTTAGGACGGAGCGGGGTCTACTGGCATGGCCTCCCTCTTGGCCTCCTTGTTCTGATTTGTTCCAAGGCAGCAGCTGCTCCCAGGGATGGGAACCTGGGGGTGCCGCAGCTCCGCCCGCTCACCTTGCCCTTCAACCTGCTGCCTTCGCACAGGGTCCTCTCACTGCAAGCGCTACACCTTGCAGAGATCCGGGCACAGACACGTCCAGGACAGGCGCAGCTATTTAAATCACTGCACGGCTTAAAAGGAATTTTTTTTTTATAAAGTTAACAAAAATGATCATGTCGAAAGCTGAAAGAGACCACCCTGCACACGTGTGTGCACACACTCTATAAACCACACACTGACCTGATCCACGCATGTCAACATAAAACCTGCTGAGAGACACAGCAAATAGCAGGGAGGCACGTTTAAAATACAATTGTCCGTGCTTACGTGTGAATGTGTCAGGGCGGTGGAGGAGGCTGGAGTTGGACACACACGCACCTCAGACCTGCAGGAACAGAGACGAGTTCTCCGAGGTGGGCACATTCCCCAGTGAGACGGTATCTAAATACCTGGCAAGGAGCCTGCACGACGGAACTAATGGTGTGAGTTTGGCCCTTCATGCCCATCTTTAAAAGAAATACTTTGCATATTTATTTATATTGTATAAAAACATACAACACAATGTTTGCACCTCAAAACCAAGAAGGCAAACAGGCCCCCAAAATATTAGAAGATGAGCACACGAAGATGCTGTGTGTCATTAGTCACCAGGGAAAAGCACACTAAAACCACAGGACACTCAAGGACACATGCACAGTGTATCTACACCCTGCCCCCTTGACACCCACCAGCGTGTCTACACCCCACCTCCTCAACACGCACCAGCGTGTCTACACTGAACCCTGGGGTGCTTCACCACTCAGCCACATCCCAGACCTTTTTAATTTTTATTTTGAGACAAGGTCTCACTAAGTTACTCAGGGCCTCACTAAGTTGCTGAAGCTGGGCTTCACCTGTGATCCTCCTGCCTCAGTGTCCTCAGCTACTGGGATCACAGGCATGTGCCACCACATGTGGCTCAGAAACTGCATTTTCCAGACAAAAAAATATCATCGTAAGTTGAATCAATAAAATCACTTAGCCGGGAGCGGTGGCGCACGCCTGTAATCCCAGCACTTTGGGAGGCTGAGGCAGGAGGATCGTGAGTTCAAAGCCAGCCTCAGCAAATGCGAGGCACTTAGCAACTCAGTGAGACCCTGTCTCTAATAAAATCCCAAATGGTCAAGTGCCCCTGAGTTCAATCCCTGGTACCAAAAAAAAATAATAATAATAAAATCACTTAGCTACCAGGATCCAATCATCGATATTTAATATATTTGTTGCACATTTGTCCACCTAAATTACGTGTGTGCACGCATATGCAAGGAAGCTGTCGTTATTTCTAAATTCTAACAATAATTGTAAAGTTGCAGGGAAACTGACAAACATTAGAAAATCAGCTCTACAGTGTTTGTGGTAGAAAATCTATCTCTACACACCCTACACACCGTAACACGAACCCACAGCCACACTCTGTGAAGATGGGAGGAAATGTCACGTTTAATGTTCTGTCCGACAAGAAGCAGAGCCCAGGAGGCAGCAGTGGGGTGGGGTCTGGCCCTAGAAGTGTGCCCCCTCGTGGAGCCCAGGCTCAGACCTTGGGCATCCCGGGCTCACCCTGACCCCTGGCCCTTGGTGGCAGCGGAGCGCATAGGCGGTTTGGAGCCAACTGAGCTAGAACACTGGTGTGAGTCGCAATCCATAAATAGCGCCTCTATTCTAGCTCTCGACCACGTCCTCTCTGTGACATCTAAAGCCATCCAAGAGACAGGTGTTGGCCTTGGCCACCTTGGAAAAGTCCTTTTCAGCATGCAGGCACCTAAGGGTGCGTCTAAGGTGGTGGAGCGGTGGCCACGCCCCTCTGCCACGCCCCTGCCACGCCCCCTCTGCCGCACCTCTGAGCAGCTCAGGGAACGTGTCTTCCCTCTGCAGAACACCAGCCTCAGCCCTGGGTCTGCAGTGCACTCGATGGTGGCCTCCGAGCCCCTTTGAAACCACATTGAACTTAGGATAGTAGAGCTGGCTGCCTCCAAGCCCCCTGAGGCCAGGCCAGGAGCCGGTCTTGTTTAACCTCTGAGCTCAGCACGTGGCGCTTGCTACGTGGCCCATATGCCATCTGCGTGTTGGCAACACATGGCACAAATCCTCTTGCACCAGATTTTCACGGCTGGTCCATGGACCTGGTCTTCCCCTCGCCCAGAAATTTGTCAGAGACGCAGCACCCGCGGCCCTGCGCAGACCTCGGGAACCAGAGCCCGCCTTCTCAGCAGACCCAGGGGATGCGTGTACTCCCCAGAGTCCCAAAGTGACGCAGGGTCAACTAGATCTTACCAGGTCAACCCCTGCTCCTGGCAGTCCAGGCTTCCTGAGTGGAGCTTAGATACGGAGCTCTGAGGGAGAGGTGGATGGTGACACATGACGGCTGCGTGCTCCTGAGGCCACCCCACCGTGCGCCAGTGGATGGGACTCTGGGGAGAGGAGCTGCCGTTCCGCAACATCACTGCAGGTTGGCCCCACGTCCAGTGGCATCCCGCACCTGGATAGCTAAATGCCAGACAGGCACCCCGTCACTGCCGCTCCTGCTGACACCACTTGGCCACAGCCACCACGCCAGTCCTATCCGAGACCGAGCGGGGCATCCGACCCACAACCTGTAGATCTGCATATTTGTTTGCAACTTGTGTCATTCCAAAGTGCATTTTGGTTTTTACACGCACGCACACACACACACCACACACACAGGTTCAAATTTAGAATGAAATCTGAGTAGCTTCTAGTTTCTTCAGTTGAGCTTTACCATGGTGACCCCTGTGTGGTAGTGATCTGGAATTATTCAATTCTTTTGCTAGTCTATTTTGCAGTTTTGAGGCTGCAGGTAAAGCTAAACTCGTAGGGTCCCTGAGCCACGTGTCTGCACCCTGTTTTCCTTAGAGTGACGCAAGTTCTATGGCCACACAGCTCTCGTCTGGCATTGTGGTGTGGAATTCTCCACGTCCTAAATGCCGGCCCCGGAAAATGGTTAGCAGACATTCACAGAGACGGTTGCTCCCCATCCTACACCCAGAGCGGGAAGGTGCCGTCAGGTGGAAAGATGGACCCAAATACTGAGATTCCCAGACCTGGCCCATGTAAAGTACATGCTGCCTCCAGCATTGGGGACCCTCTGGGAACAGGAATCTGCTGCCCACACATGCCCACGCCCAGCCCCCTGAGCCCTCCCAGCGGGGGGACTCGAAAGAGCTCATCCAGGGTGAGAAGCAAGTCAGGAAGAGACCCCAGGACCCGAACGGCGTCTGCAGGGAATTCCTAGACACATCTCTGTTTGGTCACCTTGGTCTGTGACATGGCCTCTTGTCTTGCACAGTAGCTTGACCGTAAGAGGTGTTTAGTGCATGTTTGGATAGGTTAAAAATCTCTGGAATATTTTATTTGGATTGGCATTTACCTCTTCTGCTTGGTGTCGCTGGCCAATTGCTTCATTAATATCAAACAACAGTAATAAAAAAAAATCATGCAATATTTTGTGCCTTGACTTCAGAGGTGAGTGCAGGTAATGAAGGAGTCCTGTATTTACCAAGGATGAGACCAGAGAACAGATTTTTAAACAGTGAAAATACTGAAGCAAATCTTACTTATTGTTTTAGAACCAGCATTTTAAAACGGAAGGATGACCCAAATTTTCTGTCCACTGAATTCATCTGAACAGACCTAAAATCCTGGGCTTGGTGAGCGTGGCGGCTGTGCTGTGCTGCAGGGGGGGGGGGGGGGGGGCTCTGGAAGTCTCTGTGCTTAGTCCTCCTGCTGCTTTGTCCCGGGGGAGAAGAGTGAGTCCCAACTGATGATCTAACGTCACATGAAACCCAGGGCACAGTCGCGCTCCTGCCCTACAGGGTCTTCTTAGAAGACATTGTCTCCTCTGCAGACACCCGTCACAGGCCTTGCTCCACGGTCACCTTCTCTGAATTTCCTCGAGGCTGCATCTCTTCTCCTCAGTGGCTCTGAGCTACGGGTGAAGTTCTTTTCCATCTCACAGGGTGTGCACTCCGAGGCAGAGCTGAAGCCACAAGGGACCTCTGCCCTTCCCCTGTGAGGGTGAAGCTTTCGTCCCACCCTCCCCCAGCCTGGCACATCGGGGAGGGGCTGGAGTGGGGCCCTCTGGGGTGATGGGCACCGGCTTCCAAGCCAGCCCTGAGTCTCCAGCCCTCCCCTGCTTCCTGAGCCCCAGCTGTGGAAGGGCCTGGCTGCTGGTCCGCAGGGAGACCAAGTCCAGGCCCAGCCCGCACAGTGGCTCCCATGCTGGCCAGCCCCAGGACAGGGGCCGAGCTCACAGACACTCGCCTGACACTTGAAAACATTTGTCAGTGTGGAAGACTGTCCCTGCGTGTCCTCGACACGCCAGTTCTATCAACACGTGGTCACTGCTCACCTCACCCACGGCGGTGTCTCGGGCCGTGAGACGTCACCAACGGGAGGGCCGCAGGTCTGACTCCAGGCAGGCGCTGCAGGCATGAAGCCCGTCGCAGCCTCTACTCTGCAGAAGAGACCCAGCCTGAGCTCCGGGAATGGAGAACAGGAAGGACCTCAGGGTGAACGGAGTGGACCCTCCTCCCATAGACGAAGCTCCTTTGCAGGCCTTGGGCTCTGGGCTCTTTGGAAGAGCCCAACTTCAATCAAAACCATGTTGTTCTTTGCCCGAAGGTGACTGGCATGAAGCAAATACTGGATCTCAAACATGGCCCAGCCCAAGTCAGGGCAAGGCGTGGTGAAGTGTGCCAGAGGGGGCCCATCTGGCTACAGGGTTTATCCTGCAGCTCAGTTTTCCGTGTGGATTTTGAGCAAATCTCTTCATGCTTCTAACACACAGCTGCCTCCCTAGACAAGAGTCTAAATGGCGATTCCTGGCCACGGCAGTCCCTGGGGCATCCGGGCAGGACTCCTGTCTGTGGAAAAGGCCGGGCTGTGCTGGTGGCTCCCTGCTGCCTGCTCAGGACGTGCAGGGACTGCAGGGTAGGTTGCAATGTCCCCCTGGACCCTGACATCTTGAGTTTCTTGTGCTTTGTTTGCATGCCTGTAAAGTCAGGTCAACAGACTGGTCACAGGCAATTTCTAACAGCACAATTAAGTTGATTTTGAGTGAGTCTGATGGGAGGGAGTCCCAGGTCTGGACAGTCTGGGAATCAGTGGAGCTGGGGACACAAGTACTTCTTAGATCTATGAAGCCACATCTTTTTTTTTTTTTTTTCCCTAAGTGAAATTGAACTCTGAAAATTAAATGTGACTTAGGTTTACAGGCAGAGTGTCTCTATCTCTCCTTCAACAGTTGACCTCCTTCATCAGTCTCTGAGTGTCTGATCCGAATACTCCTGACACTAGTGGCAGCAACAGAGCTTCCTCTGCCAGCCCTCCATCAGCCTTGCCCCCGTGAGGTCAGCCTGTCCAGCTGCCACATGGGCGCCACTCTGACTCGTCCCCCACCACAGACGTGTGAAATCTTACTATGCCCATGTGTTCTTGAAGATTTGCATTTGGCCATTTCAGCATATCGATGCTTAGCCTGAAGATAAAATGCAAGGTGACGGTTGCTTCATCTTTGAAACATCTTTTTTTAAAAATGTCCTAGCTGAGTACCCTGTCCCAGCAGAGCCCCTCATCCTGGAGGAGGCGTAGATTGGGCACGGAGGGGCACCTGCCGGCTCCATACTTGGGTGCCAGTGTCTACGCGGCGCAGCATCACACGGCCCCAGACTACATTTCTCGGAGGGTCAGCCCCACTCAGAAACAGAAGTGGGCCTTCCTGAGGTCGGGGCAGTTCATCTGGGACTCGGAAGAGGATTCTTTTGGGTCATAAAACAGAAAAGCTGGTCAGCCTGGTTTGGGTCCCTTAAACCTCACAGAACATTTCTTTCACAAAGCAGATCAAAGTAACAGTGATAGCAGGATAAGCATCATCAAATAGCAAGAGGTCTCGATATCCTGCCAGACCTCGCGCTGGAGAGGTGGGATGCAGGTGGGGACTCCGGGAGAGGCCCACCAGGCCCCCGCCCACCTGGCCAGGCCTGCTCTGCTGGACCAGCGCTGAGGAAGCCCACAGTGGCTCTGGAAGGAGAGAGTGCAAGGCCCCATCGCCAGCTTTAAGATACGAGCACTGTGCTCAGGAACCTGTCCTTCATTCTCAGGGGCAGAGCGTGGGGCACGGCCAACTGGAAACAGTGCAGAGGGTGTGGGAGGACTCTCCTGGCGGCCACAGCCTGTGGCCCGCCCTCTCTTCCCCTCTCTCTCTCCTGCTTCACTTTCTTTCCTTTCCTCTTTTTTTTTTTTTTGTTTTAATTCTATTTTTCGTCTAAGTGCCCAGCGCCTCTGTTAGGCGCGGCAGAGAGCTGGGATGTCAAACCCTGCCCCATCTCCTGGTGCTCCCACAGGGCAGCTGCCCCGTCAGAAAGTGGGGAGGCCCCACGTGGACAGCAGTCTTCAGGTCACCAGTGAAGGCACCTTTTCACACCTCTCACAACCTGGCCAGAAGCCAGCGGCCATCAGGCCTGGGTGGCTTTACTTTATCCATGGATCAATATCAAAAATAAGGGTAGGCAAGGCCCTTAAGTGTCTTGGATTTTTTGAATGCTTCTCATACCAGTTAAAAGATGATTTTTATCAGTGACCTTTGTGGACTAACTCTGCAGTAAACAGGAAAATATTCAGCCACCATGAATTATGTAATATTTGAAGTTGTCTAGACAGTGTTCGGAGGGCAGCAGATGGTGCGTATTCTTAGAGAAGCAGTTTAGCAATCAGATTCTGAGCAGGGTGTCTCCACATCCCCCTGCCACGACCCCTCTGTCCCCTCCCTTCCCCCTTTGGCTCCCAAACCCCGTGACCCCGAGACACAGAAGGGTTTATGTGGAGTCCAGACGCTCTCCCCTTTTTACTGATTTAGCAATGCGTTCAGAGTTGGCTCGTGTGTGGTAGTTCTCTGTCTTCCTGCGCTGGGTTAAGGTTTTAATAGAAGAGCGGACGACACAGCAGGCAGAAATAGTGGCTGCGAGGTTTCTGCCCCAGTGCCCCTACCTGCAGCGCGAGGAGGGAAGGGGCAGGGGGCCCCTGGGCTGGCATCACTGCCCGAACTCAGCCGTCAGAGGGGCTTTGGTCCTTCCAGGGTGGAAAACAGGACGTGTCCTGAGAACATCTCTGAGCATGTGGCTGGTAGGACGTGTGAAAGTGAGGCAGGAGAAGGCAGACCCGATGGCGCAGTCTGATAAACCAGCCTAATTCCATCTTAAGACTGGGAGCCATCCTGTCAAAAAGTTATGAAAAGCCCACTTCAGTTTTCTATGAAATGCTGGGATTCTTATTTGGCTTGAGCTTCTTGTCTGGCATTCATGCCCAGGCCTTGAGCTCACTCAGGCCTGGCTTTCCTTGACCAGATAACAACTCTCTCTCTCTAAAACTAACGGTGCCTCATAAACTTTTGATGTGGGGTTTGACTATTACTCCCCTTTTCCTTGGAATGCAATGCCACGTAGGTGATTAGTTTGCTACTTGCTTTGAATTACACATGTCTGACCTTATTAGCTGTAAGTTCCCAAGATTTTTTTGTAACTCTTTGAACTATAAAAACCTTGTCTTCCCTGAGAGCGGGGCTGACCCCAAGCCCAGTGTTTGGGAGGGGCTGCCCTGGTCAGCTCTCTTTGTGTGTATACAATATAAGCTTGCTTTAATCTAAAATTGGAGTTGGTGGTCTTTTCTTTGCGTCTTGGATCAACAAGTCCTCACTTGCAGAGACCCCTGGCCAGAGCAGAGGAGGGAAGAGACCCAGAGACCACCAAAGCGAAATGAAAGTGAGGTCTGGGGAGGCCAAAAGAAAACACGCAACGCGGACTGGAAGCTTCCGCAGTAGGAGGAACACACGGCCTCTATGGTGTGCGGTCGGAGGCCCTCGGAGGGCCAGGGAGGCCAGGACCCTTGGTGCTGGGCGATCGGGGTCACCGTGTGGGAGGGGAATTTGAGCTGATCCTCGAGGGCAGGTCTAGACGACAGAGGGGAAGAGTGCCACAGGCAGAGGAAAGTCCCTCAGACTGGGCAGGCAGGAAATCCTGTCGGGAGGCCGCAGGGTGGTGGGGGACCACAGAAGGCTGGGCTGGGGGGAGGCTGGCGCTGCTGGGAGTCAGGCTTGGGGCGTGGGTGTCGACACGTGCCTCATGGGCTTGGCACTCGCGCCACCTGCACGCCGTCCTGGCCCGTGCACACGCCTGGGCGGGGCACCCGAGTTTCCGGCTCTCCCCGGGCGTCTCAGCTGGGCTCCCCTAGAAGTGGGTCCGAGATGGCGTCTGTCCTTCTGGAAGGTCAGAAAACAAGAAGCACAGGGTGGAGCAGCCACTGAAGCAGGGAGGATCCCGGCAGAAGGGGCCCGCGGGGACCGGCCATGTCAGGGCCATGCCAGTGACGAGCTGAGCGGCACAGGAGCCCTCCGCCCAGGCCGGCCCGGCAGGGCCACGGCACACCCAGGCCACGTTGAGGCCCCTCTGGTGTCTGAAGGGCTCTCCCCAAGGCCTCCCAGAGCTGGTGGTCAGGCTGCAGCTGCTCCGAGGGGGGCCTGGAGAACCTGAGGAGTTCCGATGGCCGAATAAGGACCGTGGTCTGCAGAGCAGGTGTCCTCCCATTGTCTTTCCAATAGAAGGTTTTCCTGCTGTCTTTTCTTTCCGACTGGATCTCCAAGGACCCCCATCTAGAGAGAAGGACCACCTGGCACCAGAGGTCAGGCTGCTTGGGACACTCCTGTCTGGGATCTCCTACCAGCCTAGGCACACCTTGCACCCCGTCTGGAAGAGGCTGATCCCAGGCCGGCAGGAGGAGGAGAGCAGGCTCCCTTCCTGGGATCCACCCTCCCTACAGAGGCAGTGAAGGAAACGGACAGGAAAAGATACCACAAGAAGCCCAGCGAGGAAGGCATGTGGGGACATTATTGGAAAACCGAGCCTTTGAGTAGCTATTTCTTGGAAAGTCTTTGGAAGAAGAGTGACGATTTATCAATTCCAGTTATCTTTGGTCCACCACCTGCTCTTTCTCCACTGGAAAGAAACTCGGTGTTTTATGGAAAAAAGAATGGAATTGATGCTGACATGGTTTGAGAAATGAAGAAGGCACTAAACAAGGCTTGTTTCTCTCATTTCTATGTCCCCTTTAAAAGGATGTGTGCGATTCAATTAGTAAATTCAATTAAAATTGATTGAGAGCCCCCAGACATTGTGGGATTGGGTTTCTTCTCCAGCCTTCTCACCTTTCATTGCTTGGAAATCACCCACTGCAGGGCGGCGGCACCAGAAACATTAGCAGGTCTTTATGTGATTATCTGAGAGAGCAAGCACACGCAGCTTTCCTCTGGAGCCTTAATGAGACACCCTCACCTCTCCGACCAACAGGGCACACCTCCCCAACTCGATTTCTTCTTTTGTTGTACCTTGGACTCAGACAGGAAGGGTGACCCGCCAGTCCAAGGGCCAGATCCTCATTTGCGTCTCAGACGACCGTATGTACTTATTGAGACTCCAACTCAGCAAAGATGTTTCTGGGGGATAGAATGAGGAGGGAGAGAAGGGAAGGGAGGTGAGAGGGTGAGCTATCATCCCCTGGTTAGGGTTCCGACAGACCACCCCCCTTGGCACGTTCTCCAGCACAGCCAAGTTACCTATGCATCTCAGAAATGAATTTATGTGGCTGACTCAGAATAGAAATTGAAAGAGAATATGAAAAAATATATATGCATATATGTGTATATGTGTGTGTGTGTGTGTGTGTGTGATGCCTTATATTTTACTAGTTTGGAATATAACTTGTCTTAAAAATGGATATCACCTAAAGGACTTTATACTTTGTAGTACTAGCCAGCAAAAACACCTGGTAAGTTGCTTTATTTTCCCCCTATATTGAGGGGCTGTAAAAGAAAGAACACAGATTTGAGTCTTCTCCTGGTGTCCGAGGCAGAGGCTCCACGGGTCGCTGAGTACAATGATCAGTGGTCTGTATTTCTTGACAAAAAAATAACACGGGCTCAAATTCCTTTGGATCTGAGCTACATTTTGTCATGGCCTCTCCCTCTGCACTGTGCAAACACCTCCCCTGCTGTTGAGCGAAGCATCTCTTCAAGCAGCCTTTACTGAGTGCTCACCAGGGGCTGAGGTTCTAGGCCCACCCACCAGCCCTGCTCTAGAGGCTCTATGGGAAGAGGCAGCACCGCTTACCAGGCCTTCTCCCTGGGGGTCACTGCTCGTCCACCTGGTTCCGTCCTGCTCCCCTCCAGTCTGGGCATCTGCTAGGGCAATCACAGCTCTGGACAGGAGATGACCCTCTCCACCAAGGCGGCCGCCTCCTCACTTGCCTGGGACTTCATGCTTGCTGCTTAGTGACTTCCAAGAGGAGTGCTTCTCAGAGCCCTCTGACTCCCCGCTGGCATTTGGGCCATGGTCCTCTTCCCTTGATGGTCACACGGCCCACCCTGCCTGTCCTTTGGTGCCCCTCTACCACTACCCTGTGTGCCTCCCGGGACGCATGCCGTCCTCTCCCAGGCTTCCCCGCCTGGCCTCAGAGCGGACCATGCACAGGGGCTCTAGGAAGGGGGAGTGCGGCAGCAGCTGCTGGGCGTGGTCAAAGTCCTTTCACAGGTGTTCGTGCAACGGGGCTCCGGGGCCCAGAGCTTCCCAGAGAGGCCTGGCAGGTCAGTGAGCGTGTGTCGAACAGGCAGAGCCCTCCAGGAGAGAAGCAGCACACCCAGAGGTGCCCAGCTCTGGAGGACTTGCGAGCCAGCCCCCACCCCCCATCCCGGGGGCGAGAGCAAGGTGAGTGCAGAGGGGTGCCTGCAGGAGACCCCCTGGTTCTCTGGGGGCACGAATGAGAGGGGTCTTCAGGCGTAGGAGCCCTAATTAAGGAGATAGCTAAGATTGCGGTTAGCTGTGAGCCATAAAGATGTTCAGCATTACCACCTTCCATGGTCTCGCGAGACTTGTCCCGGGACATTACGGATCGGGTCGGCGCCATTTGCATGATCTCGGAGACCATGGAAGGTGGTAATGCTTATGGCTCATTAATTAGGGCTCCTACATTTAGGCAAGTGCTCCATCCAGGGGCTGCCGAGGGAGTTCTGTGGATCAGCTCTGCGTCTCCGGGAGGAGCTTTGTGTTTCCGGTGCTGGCAAAGGAACCCAGGTTCCCTCGGGTGCCCACCAGAGCGTGATCCACCACCGAGCCACACCCCCTGCTCCCTGGAGGAGCTTTCTAGCAACGAGCCCTCCCAGGTCCCTGCTTCTGATCCAGAGGTTTGGTGCAGGACTCCCTCTGTCACCGTCAGACAGCACTTGGGTGGCACAGAGGCCCACTGGCTTTCACAAGTCATGGAGGTGGAGAGTGGTGGGTTAGGGAGAGTGGTGGGCTAGGGGTGCCAGCCAGGGCCCTTTGCCCGTGCGGGGAGAGCGCACTAGCCATCCGCTCCTCCCCCTCACTTCCCTGGCACCCTCTTTGGCAGCCACTGTGAGTGATGCAGATGAGCCGAGACGCCGGGCACCAGCTTCACGCCAGACTGCCAACGTCACTTGGCCATTACTGTCAGTGACTGCAGTCACGGGATGGCTAACAGGTCCGTCGGAGGGGCTGCTCTCGGGCACAGCTCCACCGCGCTTCGAGATTCTGGTCAGGTTCCTTCCAGGTCCCCAGGCGGACGCCAGGCTGGCTCCGGCTCGGTGGGTCTTCTGGGTCTCTGATGCATTCATCCCCGATGAGCAGACGCCTTCCCGCCCGGGCAGGGCCTTCCCGGCACCAGGGGGAGAAGGGGCTTCCCCTGAGCGGCTGCGCGGGCCCTGGACAGGCCCCAGCCCTGAGCTGGCCGCCTCTGTGCCCCGGCGGGCGGCCCCTCGCCTTTGTCTGCACCCGGGCTTCCCCGACTGCCTGGCGACGCCCTGTGCCTCCGGCTTGGGCAGCCTCTCTGCTGCTCTCCGGGTCATGTGTGTGCTCGCCCAGAAAGGGGGCAGAGTGGCCGCCTCTGTGGTCTGCCCCTCCACTCGCAGCAAGCGCTTGACTGTGTTCCAATGACCGTTCCGTGTGTTCCCGGGAACGTGGCCTCTCTCTCCCTCTGAAAGGAGACCTCGGGGCCTGCCCCTGTGGATGCACGGAGGGAGGGGTGGGAGGTGGACGGCGTGGCCGCAGCCGTTGGTAACACTGGCCACTGGGCCAGGTGGCTGCACTGCTTCCTGCCACCAGCCGCAGCGGCTGTGGGAGCCTGTCCTCCGCTCGGCTCCTCGAGGCTGGGACTCCCTCAGAACTTGTGCTGCAGCTGGGTCGCATCCCGTGCACCCCAGGCACGCGATCACTGGCCCCTTAACCCACCTGGCCCCCCGCAGGCAGCTTGCAGCCACCCTAGACCCGTCCCGGCTCCTCAGGGTCTTCTTCCTTTCTGCCCGATTGTCTCAGATGTTTCAAGGCCATCGCAGAGGCCTTTGCAGTCTGGTGACCTAAGGCCAGGGTCCTTCTCAGAGGTTTATGAGCACTCTGATCTTGTGGAGGTCACAACAATAAGCATTAGCACAACCACTAGGCCGGCATGTCAGGCGCTGACTTTGTGCCCCCACCTCAGTGCCCAGCACTCACCCCATCAGCTCAGCTAGCCGACGGGAGGCGGGTGTGGGTTTCACCGCATCTGTGGGATACCGTCCCATACAGGGATGGTGACAGTTGCCTTACTGAGTCCAAAGGATGGCCCAAGGATAAAACCAGGGGCATAAGGTGAGAATACTTTGCTCTCTCCAAAGGACCATCAAATGGGTGAGGCCTTGCCTGGACCCCCTCTGAGCACCTTCCTGACTCAGGGCTCCCGGGACAGGCACAGAGAGGTTCATCCTGGATCAGGCAAGTGTGCTCTCCTGTGTGGCAACAGGCAAGAAGGGCAGGTGCCGTCTGAGGCTAGCACAAGGGGCCGGTGCCCCGCAGGAACCCAGTTCCTAAACCCCACAGTCCTGCGCACGAACGACCATCAGGCACCGACCATGTTGCTGTTGCCCAGGCCTCTGCCACAGCGCTGTGTTTAACAATGTTTCCTTCATTTAAAACAAACCCAGCACCTCACTATAACTAAATCCGAAACAGCATTTGGATCTCTTTGTAATCTCTACCAATGACAATTTCCTCATGCAGGGATTCTTCAGGAAGGCCCAGTGATGACTGCTAACATGTCACGTTGGACCACTGTCAACGTTTTAGTCATACAGCTAGAGCTACACTATTAGAGCTACATTTTTTATTGTCCCAGGTTTCGTGTTAAATAAAAACTATATATGTACTTTGAACTGAACTATTAAAAATTTGCCTGTGGGTATTGGAATGAAATTGTATTTTCCAAGAGCTAACTTTGATCAAAGGCAGGATTTTATTTAAGGACTGCAAATATTTTTACAACCTTGTGGGTGTGTGTGTGTGTGTGTGTGTGTGTGCGCAAGGATTGATAACATTATGGGTGAGTTATGTTCCCTCAAAATTAGATGCTGAAGTCATAACTCCAGAATCTCACAATCTGAACTTTGTCAGAAACGGGGTCTTTGTAGATAGTCAAGGTAATATGAGGTCATGCGTGTGGGCTCCACTAAAAGGGGGGACTGTGGTCACATGCCTATAGGGAGAACATCATGTATTGATGCAGGCAGGGCTTGGGGTGATGTAGCAGAGGCGAGGAGCCCCAAGGTGGCCAGCAAATTCCCACAGGCTGAGAGAGGCCTGGATGGACTCTGCACAGGTTCAGAATAAACCTCCACCTCTCACCTCTGGGTTCCAGGACTCAGAGTCGAGGTATCTCTGATGTCAGAACCATACAGTTTGTGGCACTCCCTGATGATGACCCTTGGGAAGAGATGTCATAGATGATGAACAGGCAGCCATAAGAGATGGAGGAGACTCAGCAGCCCACTTCGTACCCGCAATCCTTTTCTCGCCTGCTTTAATTTGTATGTGTGTGAAACATACATTTAGAAAAATGCACTTATAGCAGATTGGTGACATGCTTGTTCAACCTCCATCCAAATTAAGAAATAGAACATGACCCAAACCCCAAGGGGCCACTCCATGACCCATCTGACCACTGTCCCCACTGCCTCCCCAAAAGCTACCCTCCCCTTTTCCTGTCAGCTTAGATTAATTACCGACGGCTGTGACTATAAATCTGGGACTACTATAAGCAGTGCTGTTATAAAGATCTTATGGAGTCTCTGGTGCACATTTACGTGAGTTTCAGGTGCATCAGGGAGTGGGAAAGCTCCTCTGCAGAGCACGCACAGTGTGAGCCTTGGAGAATCCCACCATTCTGCACCAGAGTTCAACAGCTGCTGCCTTTTCTTCCTTCCATCTTCCTGCCTTCCTCCTCCCTCTCTCCCTCTCCTCTCTCTGTCTCTCTCTCTCTCTCTCTGTTTGTTCCTTTTCTTTTCCCTGTGATTTATGAACATGGCCCTCAGGTGAACATATGGTGGTGGGGGGGTCTCATCTGTTTCCCGCCGACTGCCTCCTGTGCCCACTGGCTGTGGGGGCACTCTCCTGGGAAGCACCTTTTACATCCTGGCTTGTCTCCATTCTCTTCGGTTTTCTACCTCTTTTTCTCACAGGTGTGTAGACAGTCTCCATCTGTTCTGATGAAAGTCTCTTGTCAGAAACGGAGAGTGAGGATCGACATGCTGGAGAATCATCACCTACTCTGCAGGCTGGGTTTTCCCTTTCTTAATGGTGAATTTCGCGAACAACGTTCTTGATTTTAGTGGAGGAGAGTTGCTGGGGCTTTGTCCTTTCTGAACAGCACAGTTTGCACTGTGCTGAAGAAGTCTTCGCCTACCCCAAGGGCATGAAGCTTCCTTACGTTCCGTGATGAGGTCTTCTGCCCATCTGGAATTTGCTCTGGTGAGTGGCACGAGCTAGGAGTCAAATGCATGTGTGCAACGTGGAGGCGCCATTGTTTCTGTGGCACGCGGGGGCACCAGAGGGACACCAAGGCTTCTCACCAAGCCACAGTGGAGGGCACGTTCCTCAGTTTGGTTGTTCTCTTCAAGGTCATCGTGGCTATGTTCTGTAGCCTTTGCTATTTCACGTCCTCAAAGCGCCTGGTGGTATTTTGTTTGAGATTGTGCTGAACACATAAATGAAGTCACAGATGACACTCAACCCCTCAGTTCATGAACAAAGAATATCCCTTTACTTAGATAGTCTAAATTTGTTTCTGCAAGATTTCCAACTTGTCTACTTCGTCAGGTTCATTCCTAGCTGATGTTTCTTTAATGCTATCCTACTTTATATCATCGTAAATATCGTCTTCTATCTGTTGCTGGCTCATAGAAACGCAGCACACTGAATGTCGACTCTGTGACCCAAGACTTGTGGCCCGCAAGCTAATTTTTGTAGCTTGCCTGTGGCCTCTTTTAGATTTTCCACACACAGAATCATGTTGTCTGTGAAGAAATACAGGTTTGCCTCTTCTCTGATCCTTAATGCATTTTCCTTCCTTTAGTGTTTGATGAGGAGCTCAAGAAGAAGGACTCAGTACCAGTGGTGTTTAGCTTTTTCACTGCTGCGACTAAAAGACCGACCAGAACAACTGCGGAGGAGGAAAAGCTTATTTGGGGGCTCACGGTTTCAGAGGTCTCAGTCCATACGCAGCAGGCTCCATTCCTCAGGACTCGAGGTGAGGCAGAAGAGAGTGGTGGAGGGGAGCAGCTCACATGATGATCAAGAAGCAGAGAGACTCCACTCGCCATATACAAAATCTACATCCCAAAGGCACACCCCCAATGCTCACCTCCCCCAGCCACAGCCGACCTGCCTTGAGTCACCACTCAGTTAACCCCTTTAATGGATTCATTTACTGATTGAATTAAGGCTCTTACAACCCAGTCATTTCTCCTCTAAACCTTCTTGCGTTGTCTCACACATGATCTTTGGGGGGACACCTCACATCCACACCGTACCAAGCGGTGAGGGTGGACCTGCTTTCTGACCAGTGACGGCTGAGCTGGGAGAATGCTGGAGCACTGACCAGGCAGAAGCGGACTCAGCAGCCCGCGACAAGCTGTGTCCAGCAGGTGAAGGGGCCTTTCTTTTATTCCTAGTGAATGTCTTTAAAAGGCATGCCTATCTGTTAAATTTTATAAGACAATTTAGTCATACATATTATGAACATTTGACTTTTTATGTAGCAAATTACAAAGACTCATTTTTGAATGTTAAATGAACCTTACTTTCCAAAAACAAATACCAATTTAGTCTGACGGGTTATATATTTCATATATTGACTTGCTTCTATTTTCTAAGATTTCATTTAGGAATTTTACATACATAACAGAGATGTGCTATAATTTTCCTTTTTATCTCATCTAATCAGATTTTGGTGTTATAATATTGCTGACTTCTCAAGAAGTTCTGAAGTACTCTATGTTTTTGATATCTAAACTAGTTTGTGTAAGATTAGCAAATATCTTTTCTTTCTTAAACATTTAAAAAACATTCTCAGTGAAACAACACACCTAGATTGGTGTATGTGTGTGCGTATTTGTGTGTGTATGTAACAATGATTTAAATTAGGTCATAAAGTTATTTATGAAATGTAGGTCTCCTCAAATTTTCTATTTATTTTTGTCTTCTTTTTGGTACACTGTGATCTTCTAGGAATTTATCCTTTCATATAAATTTTTAAATTTGCTGGTGTAAGAATTACAGTAATATCTCTTGCAGTCTTTTCAAGAGCCCCTGAAGGTCTCTAATGATGCTCCTTTTCATTTCCTAACTTTGGCAATTTTTTCCTTAGTAATATTTTAGTGCCTAAACCATCTCAGGGAAACTGCAGTCTTTATAATCCTGTGACAATGCCAGATTTTTGACTTATCCACTATCTCTAGTGTGCCTATGCTTTTCTGTTTTATTAATCTCTCTGCCTTTATCAATTTTATTTCATTTCTTCTATCTCTTTTGGGTTTCACAGATTTTGTCTTTCAAACTCGTTGGGACAGTTGAAGAGACTCTGTGTGTGTGTGTGTGTGTGTGTGTGTGTGTGTGTGTGTGTGTGTGTAACATATAAATTTACAGTTATAAGCTTCCTTCTGCTGGACTTGCTGGCACACACCTCTAATTCCAGTAACCTGAGAGGCTGAGGTCAGAGGATTGCAAGTTTGAGGCCAGCCTCGGCAACTTAGCAAGACCCTGTCTTTAAAGAAAAAATAAGAAGGACTAGGGATGTAGCTCAGTGGTAAAGCACCCCTGGGTTCAATACCCCAACTTTATTTTGTTGTATTTTCATTATCATTTCAAAAATATTTTCTAATTCTCCTCAAGCTCATTTCTGTGATCAGTTTTCTGTAAGCACGTCACTTGGTTTCCAACACCTGGGAGTTCCTGGTTATTTCATTCTATTTATTTTTTATTTCTCGAATGGCACCACGCCTGGTCAGAGCTGCAGATATGAAAATGGCAATTCCTGCAGCCCAGTGGGTCCACTTCGCCTGACCTGCCCTAGGCTTTCTCACGCCTCTCCTGTTCTGAAGAAGTGCCAGCTCTGCTGCTGGGGAGGACTCCCCGCCGCCCAGCACTCACCACCGCGGCTGTTCTGCTGGGGACTCCCCTCTCCCCATGTCAGCTCTTCACAGACAAGCGCTTTCCTGAGGTCATGTCCCTCTTCCCAGGAACGGCCTGATCTTGACTCACTTATTAACTCATTCTCAGCAAAGATCTGCGGCGCCGTGCGTGGTCTCCTATCCTCAGCTGCATCACGCAGCCTTGACTGAATGTGAATGTGAACTACTTTGAAAATGTTTTGCTGTCCTTTTATTTCAGCAAACACTGATTAAGTTCCTAGGGTATATGTGCAAAGACTAAACAGAAGGCCCTCAGGGCGCTCGCGGTCCTGCGGAGGGGTCACCTGCCCTCTGACAAGGGCTTTAGCGTCCCAGCATCAGACCTGACAATGACTCACGTCCTGGGAGTGCTCCCCTCCTCCCTCGTGGAGAATGCTCTGTATCCTGTCTCTGTCTGTGTTTTATGCAAGTGCCATACTTCCGGCTTTTATTTTATTTTGTTTTTAACACTTTTTTAGTTGTCAGTGGACTTTGTTTTGTTTATTCGTATGCAGTGCTGAGAGTCGAACCCACATGCTCGGCAAGCGCTCTACCACTGAGCCACAGTCCTGGCCCCAGGCTTTTACTTTTAATACATAAATGCATGAGCTAGATAGATGGGCAGACAGTTGAAAACAAGGGAACAAGCCAGCCCTGGAGATTCCCAGTGAGTGTGCTGGGTTTTCCCGGGGTCTTCCCGCAACCTTGCCTGTGAGAAAGCACCCACAGCTTTACGCCCTGTAGTTTTCACTATGCAAAAAGAGATCCTGTTCAGAGGGGCCTGGGCAGCAGCACTGACTCTCAGCCCTGCATTGAGATTCGTGGCCACTGGTATGTCAGGGCCTCTAGGCGTGCCTGCAGTAAGGAGATGACAAGCATTAAGTCCACATTGTCTATGCAAAGCACATTTCAGCTCAGAGCACACCCTTGAACTCCAGGCCTGGGATCTTATTAGCAACTGGGTCTGCGCAGCCTCAGCCCTGTGGGGCGTGGGATCGGAAGGCGGCACTGTCACAGGGGTCCCCTGCTGTCTGCTTTTGGTGGCCATGTCCTCATGCTCCACCACCCTCACAGGCAGCTCCAGTCCCTCACACGAGGCCCCGCAGTTAGCAGCCAGACCTGCTGGCTCTCCTCGCACAGAGCTCATCCCGAGCTCCCGCAGCCCCGGGTACCCTCTCCTGGGCCGGCGCCGCACCTCCAGCGCATCTCCCCTGGGATTCTGCCACCCAGCATCATCGGTCACACCTCCTGGCCTCTCGGACCGTGGGACTCTGCTGTACATGCTCACCTTCGCTTCGACACTCATTGCCACGCACCATCCTGAAAACAGGTGTAACCTGCAGTTGCCCCGATAAAAGCTGTGGTTACCTGAAATCAAGGTCCCAACTCCTAATGAAGACATCGACCCATCTTCTCAGCCTCACCCTCTGACTGTGTTCCACACTGGGAATTCCCAGCACCGAAGGTCCACGAGGATCATGTGCAGATACTGAAAAACCAAAGCACCATTGCCCAGCACCTGACCTGGGTGAGGAACTCTGGGAGGAAGGCCTGCTATTGGTCCTGTGTAAGTGAGGACAGGCACCAATTTCTCGGGTTCCCATGCCCCAGAGTGGGCACTATCTGTTCTTATGTCCCCACCCTGTAGCCTAAAACCACCTCTACTCAGTTGGAGGAGAGAAAGCAAGGAGAGAGAGAGAGAGAGAGAGAGAGAGAGAGAGAGAGAGAGAGAGGAGAGAGGGAGAGAGGAGAGAAATCGCTTTTCCCTTTGCCCTTCTTGTAATATCCATAATGGAATCTCTTCCATTCCAATTTGGTAAAGATGAGAGCAAAAGTAAGAAGTCCAGTAAAAGGCGATCTTCCAGGAATTTAGACATGCCAGAGGATGCATTAACTTAATTGGCCTTTATTAATAGAATGAGGGAGAGGAACGCAGTGGTCTTCAGGATGCATTATGAAAGCATGTTTGCTGTTTGGCCGTGAGAGAAGATGAAGAAGCAGCGTGTGGGGTGGGGCACGCGGCTGCGGACCTCTGGTTTCTTCTTTAAATTTTCTCTGCTGAAGACTGACTTCACTGATGTTCCAACTTGGCAAAATCCTTACTGTGAATAAGGCTCAACTGAGAGTCTGAATGGTGATGAAGATCATTTTTAAAATTCCAAGCGAGGCAAAAGAAAAAAGAGATTCAGTCCCATATTTAGCCTCATCTTTAATTTGCCAAGACGCGTATTGAATTTTCCATCATACTCTCTACATAGTTTTCTGATTTGATTCTTCTAAACAGGAAAGCATATTATGTTTAGTATTATCATTTTGACAGACCAGCATCCTCCTGACAACCAGCAGCTAGCTAAAGTCTAAGAAGGCCTTTCTTAGACTTTAATTCTAAGGCACAGCAGCATCCATACGTAAGTATTTCAGAACTTTTTTTAAAACGAGAGTGCTGGGGTCTACTCTCCCTGAAGAAGCCAGCCTACTTCCGGGAAGAAGTCCCACGAGGAGGAAGAGCTGCTGGCCATGGGCCAGGGAGCAGGACGGGGACCGTGAGTGCGGGCAGGAGACAGTCTGGCAGCAAGAGAGGACCAGCCACTCCCCCGGAGAGCAACCAGAGAGGGTGCTGGAGAGCCAGGCACTGGCCAGCTCTGGGAAGCCATCTCTCCCTCCGGCAGATCCAGAGAAACTAAGGGCAGGTAAAAATGGGCCACAGGAAAGTTTTCACAGTGTGATTCCACACCAAGTCACTCCAAAAGAAAGAAGGAAGGAAAGGCTGTTCCTACTGATGACGGGACTACATCTGAAAGAAACACCTCCCAAACTGGAAAAATGAAACCATCTCAGTGAGCACTTCAAAGTGAACTAAAAGATACTTAGAAAATAACGGAAGATGATAAAAGATCAACATAACTCAGAATTAGTGAAACTCGAGAATGTGGGGGTGGCATTCAGCAAAGAATCAGAATTTTCAAAAAGGTCATTTTACGAATGAGAATGATCTAAATGAGAAGAAACACACAATGCCTTAATAGGTTAAAAGGAGGAAGCTTTTAAAAATCAAAAGGAAAAGGATTCAAAAGAAAGTGGCAAAATTTAGACTATAGGGAAAAAATTCCATAGTGTATACAGTAAAATTTCCCAAGGAAACAATGAAATAAAGACTAAACTTAAAGCCTGGTCAGTATTTCCTGAGGTTGGAAGGTTTAAATACCTATTAAGATGGAACCTTTGGGCTGGGGTTGTGGCTTAGCGGTAGAACGCTTGCCTAGCACGTGCGCAGCCCAGGTTCAATCCTCAGCCCCACCTAAAAATAAAGTCATTGGGTACAACTAAACAAGTAAATAAATAAATAAAAAAGATGGAACCTTGCTTCCTGAGCATACAGACCAGCGGACCGAGCTATGTTCCCACGATATTATTGGATTTGACAAAAAGATTTTTTTAAAAGCCCTTTTTAATCTAGAGCAAGAAAATGGTCAATCCATGTCTTAGCTTTTTGTCGCTGTGACCAAAGATCCCACAAGAACAACACAGAAGGAATACAGGCTTATTTTGGCTCAGGGTTTCAGAGGTTCAGTCCATGGTTGGCTGACCCCATAGCTCTGGGCCTGAGTGAGGCAGAACATCATGGTGGAAGGGCATGGTGGGGGAAAGCAGCTCAGGACACGGCAGCAGGAAGAAGGGAGAGCTCCACTCACCAAGGACAAAATACAAACCCCAAAGGCGCACCCCCAGAGGCCCACCTCCTCCAGCCTCACCTGATCTGCCTGCAATTACCACCAAGTGAATCTAGATCAGTGGATTAACCCCGTGATTAGGTGACACCTCTCCTAATGGAATCATCTCACCTCTCAACATTCTTGTGTGATCTCACACGTGAGGTTTTTGGGGACACCTAATATCTAAACCATAACAATTTACAAAGGAGAGAAAATCAGGTTGCCTTCAGAATTTTCAGTGGCAATATTGAAGGATAATTTTGGACCTTGAGGGAAAAAATATGTGAACCAAATATTTTGTATTATGGCACACGAGGGTTAAACATGAGATCGCCAACAGTTACAAACCTGTGCACTCTCCGGCAACACCGTTCCCATCAGCCCTCTCCGAGGAATGCTCTGGAAAAGCCCAAGACAACCAAAGGCCACTCAGCCTGGGCGAGGGGAACTCCGGGAAGTCCCAAGTGGTGGGAGGCCACATCCTCACGGCCCACCAGCCAGTTAGAGCCGCAGAAGGTCCCCCGCCCAGCAAAGGCCAAGATGCCTCTAGAAGCAGCACCTGGCTGCCCCCCTGCACACCAGCTGGACTGCGGAGACACTGTCTTCTCGAGCAACCAAGACGCCCGGCCTTTCCTTGATGGATACTGACGTCATCGTTGGGAAGCTACATCTTGGGAAAAAAACACGATGTTCTGCAGGTATGCTACCATTCGGACTAGTCCTCTCTTCTGTGTAGTCAAAAATAGTGAGCAAGTGAAAATCGCTCTCTTCTTAGACGTATCATTCATTACTTTCCAAAATTTCCCACGCTGAACACTGACTAGTGTTCTTTAACCCCAGATTTTAGCGATAAAGCGCTAAGTATTTAAAGCTAGTATGTAGTCGCTTTAAATAAGGAGCCAATGGGTTTGAGTTTTTAATTCAGACGTGAAATAGCTGGTTAAGGAGAGATGCAAGCTTGGGCAGGTCCAGTCTGGCCAGCCCACAGCTTCAGAAACAGGACGCAGACTCTGTAAGGAGCGCTCGGTGGCAGTCCCTCCCCTTGCTAGACCCCGCCTCCCCTGGCTAGACCCTGCCTTCCTTTGCTAGACCCCGCCTCCCTTTGCTAGACTCCGCCTCCCCTTGCTAGACCCCGCCTCCCTTTACTAGACCCCGCCTCCCCTTGCTAGACCCAGCCTCCCCTGGCTAGACCCTGCCTCCCCTGGCTAGACCCTGCCTCCCCTGGCTAGACCCTGCCTCCCTTTGCTAGGCCCCGCCTCCCCTGGCTAGACCCCACCCCCCCTGGCTAGGCCCCACCTCCCCTGGCTAGACCCTGCCTCCCCTGGCTAGACCCCGCCTCCCCTGGCTAGACCCCGCCTCCCCTTGCTAGGCCCCTCTTCCCTTGGTACCTTCTCTGCAGCCTCCTCTCCTTCCCTCTCCCCAGGCACGAGGGAGGGAGAGCCCATCAGGGGGACTTAGGTCTGGGGGAGGTCTTTCAGAAGTAGGACTTCAATGCAGCTAACTGCTTCAGCCTCTAAACAACCGTCTTAGATCAGGAATCTGCTCTGTGCTGGGCAGGGACAGCAGCCCCCTGCTATTTCAAAACTCTTCTCCCACGGACCTTCCCTCCATCTCCGGATTTATTCGAAGTTGCTAATGACGGCTTCCTTCCCCACTGTGCTCCCAAGGCTGGCCGTCCTCTGCAGGTCGTGTGCCTCCCCAGAGGCCACTGGTTGACCTGGGGATCATCTTGGATCAAGCAGCCGCCACCTGGTTCCAGTCCCAGGACTCCTCAGGGAGTCCCCGATGGTTCTGGTCCTTATGCCTGCATAGCCCACGTCTCTTCCCACCTCCTCTTCCCTCTTCTCCTCCTCGTCCTGCCTCTGACCCAGTTCTTACTGCTTTACAACTGAAACTAATGAAACACAACAAGGCATCCCTCAACCAATGAGCAGCCCCTCGCATGCTTTCCTCCTGCTACCTTCTCAGAGCCCAGTCTGTGCCTTTGCCTCTCGCTCCTGCCTCCTCCTCAGCCTCCCTCCCCTAATCCTCACTGCTGCGGATGGAGGAGGCTGCTCTCCCAGAGGCTGAGACAGCCTCCAGATGTCCAGGGTCCCACCGCATCGCATGTCCTCCGGCTTCCCAGACTCCCCTTCCTGTCTCCCAGCGCCCCTCACTAGGCAGCTGCTCCCCCCACCACCATCTGACCTTCCTGCGTGGACTCTCCAGGCCCTTCCGCTGCCTTCCAGAGCGCCTTGTGGGCGTGGTCACCCATATGTTCTATATTCCTTTAGCCTAAAATGTGCTGAAACGGCGTTGTCCGTCAGGCTGACTCGAGTGCTCTCTGGCGGCCCCGCGTGATCAGCCAGAAGACAAATTCAGAACACGGAGGTTCAGGCGCGTGTGCTCTGACTGCACGTGCTTCCTGAGAACCTGAAGCTCACCCGCAAAGACACGGCACTGCTCCACACCCCCACGCGTCTGAGTGCTGTTCCGTCATATCCACATCAGCAGGACACGTTTCCCCAACTGGGATCTTTGCCCAGTGACAAAAGGATCCCCTGCGGTTTCCATTCTCATTTCTTAGCCGAGTGGTTGAACAACTTTCCGGTGCGTTTGGACATCTCCACTGTCCTCTAGAGTGGACTGCCCACTCACATCCTCCAGTCTCTCTGCTGTGGCAGCAGGTTCTTCTGTTATGAATTTATGAAATATGTTTTTTACATATCAAGAAAGTCAAAATTCCAGATGTCCAATATGTCACAACTATCTCAGGTTTTGCTTTTCTTCCAAGTTGTTATTTTTAGCAAGAAACAAAAAATGTCATCAACTTTATCAGTCTTTTTTGTGGCCTCTGGGTTTTGTGTCCTGCCTGTGTTAGGAGAATGCTCCCACACTGAATGGCCTGTGGGTCATCTCCAAGGGGTGTCCAGTTGCCACCTCCAGTTCCCATGTGGAATTGAGTGTATCCTGGCTCCAGACCTTGCTGCAGACCTGCTGCCCCACAGGTCCGCTCCCAGCCAGGTCTCCGTCGTTCTGTTCCCGCAGGGGTAAAGCCTTCATCTCTCCAAATGTAGTCGCTCCTCCCGTCTCGGACCAGCCGGCTCTGAGCTGTGTTGAGTCTCCATGGAAATCTCCTTCTGCTTTTCAAGTCCCTCTGATTGCCATGGTCACCACAGCAGCCCAACACCCACCACCATCCTGATGTAGATCGCAGAACCTGCCCCGTCTCCTTGATGTCCCTGGATCCGGTGCCCCTGCCCAGGCAAGTTGAAGGCGAGGGTTGAATCTCACAAAATTTTACTGAATTCTATGTTGGCTCCAGCGCAGCCCCTAGCGTGCTTACATACTGGTTTCTAAAGTCTTCCCTGCGTTTAAGGATTACAACTGGCAGGTTGAGCGGGTTGGGGGCGACAGGTGTTTTCCTGCTGTGTCGGTACTGAGGTACTCCACGGCCCAGCCACAAGCCATGACGAGGTGGTCACCTGAGTGTTCTCAGTGCCACCCAGTGACTGAGGTGAGGAGCAGCTAGAGATGTGATAGAGCCAAAAGAACGTACTCCTGAATGTTCTTCGGTGATGGAAAAAAGTTTCGTCCCCTGCACCTCTCCTCAAGGACAGAAGCCAGGAGAAACCGAGTCATCAAACCCCTGCCGGCGTCCACTTTTTGAGAGGTTTCAGACACAGCAGGTGGGCAGGTGGGAGCCAGCGTCAGGTACCTGCGTGGGTCGTGTCTGCAAGAGTGACCCCAAAGTCTGAAGACATCGGCACAGGAGGACCACCAAGGACAATCAGCCTCCAAGCCGCGTGGGAGTAAGCAGAGGCTGCTGTGTCCCATGTCCCATGCGGAGGAAAACTTGCTCTTACTCAGACACACCCCCAGACCCTTCACCAGAGGAGGGGCTGCTGCAGTCAGCAGAGGTGGCCCTCCTGGCATATTCTCATTCCTGAAGCCTTGGCAGTTGGCGCGTGAGGTGAAGGGACAGATCGGAGCAGAGGAGCTGCGCCCACAAGGTACATTGGAAGCTCCTCTCGGCCCTGGCCAAGTGGTAGCATGACCCACCCCTATTAAAAGGAAACAAGATCATGTGGGCAGAATGTCCACTCCTGCCCCTGGCAGGTGTTCCCTGTTGGAATGGCCTGGGCTGGGCCACCCTCACGTGTGCACACGCCCCTTGTCCTGTGCCTGCTGTTCTGATATTCCAGGAGTGGACAGCACCATTTCCTGGTCACTGCCATGGCTACTATGGCTCTTGGGAATGCTCTTCTGCCTTTTCAGATAAGAAAGTGCTAGAATTGTGTGATCAAAAGGGTCGCGGTGGCCCATGGTGGGTTTTCTCCAGCTGTGAAGAAAGGGGGGTGTTTTGAAACTTCACGCTGGTGTCTCTGAGAACAGCACACAGAAGCTGGTCAACGAGAAAGCCGCATTCCAGGTGCGACAAAACGTGGAAATTTCTGGCATGGGTAGTTTGATGGGCTCTCTTAAAAGCCATCAATATTGATTGGAAAAAAAGAAAAGTTTTCCAGTGATTAGACCAGAAGATAGAGAAGGTTTAGCCAGGGAATTATTCCCCATGAAAGGGAGTTATCAAAATAAATAAAAGCCTTCCTAAACTAAAAATAAAATTAGGACTAAATAATCGAGAGTTACTTATTATCTAACTAGTGAGTAAACTTTAAAGTCTTACAGGTGAATTTCCATAAGGGTATTATAAGTAGGAGTACTAGCGGAGAGGAAATCATAGCTAAACTAAATGAAGAAATATTGATAAGTGTCCATAAAATACCCCACGCCTTAGAATTCCACAGAACACAATGACTTTTAACAAATAAAAAAGTAATGTGTCCTAATTGTCGTTACCTTTTAAATATTGAAATTTTACTTTTGAGCTTTGTTGGTGGTTCCCAAAGCACAACAACACAACAACTCCCTTGCCTTTTTTTGGAAGTCGAAAACAATCAGAAAACTCATAGATGACTTCACGGACGCCACAGTAAGGAAAAGGCCTCCGCACTGATCCTTCCTGTGTAACCTCCCCACCGCCCACCAGGGTCCGCACCTCCCCAGGACTCTCTGCACTCACACGAGGCTGGCCTCCCTGCAGCTGCCTCCAAAGCACCACCTCTCCACCATCCTGACTGTCAGCAGGTGGGTACTTTCCACAGGCACCTGAGGACAGAGGGGCCACTCGCCATCCCGCCGCGGCTCCTCGAGAACAGCGTCTGACCACCAGGAATGCCCTGACCCCACGTCCGCCTCATTAAACAGAAAATAACCCCAAATAGTCCTTCGTTTTCATCTTTATTCGTCCGCGTGCTTTCTAAACGTCTGTGAAGTGTATGTGCTCATGGCTGCACCACTGCAGGGCAGCAGCTCCGGCCTTCGTGGCCTGCGGGGTCTCTGCGGCACCTCGGGTGCCTCCAGGCTCCGCCCGCATCGCGGCTGCGCCTCTTCCCAGTGGGCCTGGGTCTTTGCTCACGATCTGCAGGAGCTGGGCATCAGGCTTGCGTCCACCACGGTGCGTCAGAACACTGTGGCCTTTTTCTGAAGACTGCCATGGCCTTTGTCCTGGAGGTGACATCCAGGTCCATCCTTCAAGAGAAGAGAATAACATTTCCATGAAAACTGGCAATTTTTACTAAAGAATGAGAAGTCCTGTCTTTGTGCCTGGAGTAAGTCAGAACCGGCTGCTCCCTGAGCCCAGACCACCCCGAAGCCCGGCATGTCCCGCCACCACAGGCAGTGCCACGGCTCTGCCCTCCCTCCACCCCCCACGGTCCTCCCTCACCTCCTTAGCAGTGTGACCGTGGCCTACTGAGGTTTTGATTCAACCCCAAACAAAAGCCCTGGCTTAAGTCAGGGACCGTCCAGCCCCACCTCAGGTGCACTAAGGTGCAGGGTCTCACCTGTGGGCACCACCGGCCAGGACACTGTCCCCAGCCCCCTCCCCCTCGAGTGATCAGATCACAGAGAATTCTTGGCGTTTGGGGACTCGTTTGTGCAGTTTGGGGTCTCGCTTGGCTTTTCTCTGCCGTCCTCTACGTTCCTCTGCATCTTTACTAGACACTCGGAACAACCAGGGAAGAAGTTAGAGTTCCAGCCTACGGTTTTCAAAGGGTTTGCTGTGAGTTAGACCCACCCACTACGGGCCTTTTTTGTCAGTGTGGGTGATGGAAAGAGGATGGATTGGAGGCTGATGAGCCTGGTTTGAGCCACCCCCTTGCATTCATTAGCTGTGCAAATTAAGTAGACTGACTGACTTCTCTGGGCTGTGGTCTCATTCTCTAAAATTGGGGATTTCAGTCACCCACCAGCACAAGAGGAAGAGCAGCCAGCAGCCTCCAGGGGGCGCTGTCCTGGCTCTGCTGTCTTTCATGAGCCTCCTGCCTCATCCCCACTGGCCAACTCTCCCATCAGATACCATCGGACTCAACACCTTCCTGCTCAGGGCGTGCGGCTGCACCCCGTGGGCCCCTGCATTTTCACGTCCTGTGTGGTGCGGAGGATGGGTGCTAGGGGCAGGGTGGCCTTGGTGGCCTCTGCCTGGTGAGCATGCGGCTGACTGAGGGCAGCAGTGTGTGGCCATTCCCTGCCTCTCCCTGCTCTGCCCTGCTGGGCATGTGCCTTGGCCACTGTAGCTCTGCACCACTGCCTGGGCTTCCCTGTTCCTGTCTGCAGCCAGGGCTCCCGCGGGGCCCCACGCATTACCCACGTCCTCCCCCAACACAGCAAAGGCTGAATGCCTTCCGGAGCACCCGTGCCCGGTCCTCTGTGCCACGGCCTCACACGTGTTGTGAGACCCACATGGTCTTCCCTGAGCGAGCTGAGTGACGCTTGCTAAATGAATGTCATTCAACCAGGTTTTGCAAAAGGACCTCACATCTTTCACCGTGAGATGAAGTACTGAATATTTTAAAATGGAAACCTAACATGAGCTACAGGTGGAGAGGCCCCAGCTTGTCCGTCATCAAGGCTTGGTGGCATTCAGCAAGGACCGGAGGAACTTACCTTCTTCAGGGCGGACGACTGGAGACCTCAGTGAGGGAGATTCCTTGCAGGACTAAGTTTCTATCTGCCCAACATTAAGTGTGGTGTCAGTGGTACTTGGCAGATGGGCTGGTGAATAAAATGACTTTAATGATTCATATCCCAGAGCACTTGTGCAGATGAAACGCAGCAATTAGACAGAGTGTTCCACACTGTCCCTGAGAGGGAACACGAGGGCCCCGCCTCCCACACAGTTTTAATAAATGAGGTCACAGGCTACTTACGTGTGCCCCCAAGCACGCGTCCAGCTGAAGCAGTGGCCAACACACATGCTCTCACAAGACCCCAGCCCTCATGAATGCCTGTCTCAGCACATTTAGAGCATTTTGTTATTTCAGAGCAAAGCGGTTCAGAAGAAAAGCAAAAGAGAGAAAATTAATGGATGAAGAAAGCATTTTCCTTTTCATCTCTCGTAATTTTCTTCATTAGAAAAGTGAAGACATATAAATAGACTGTGGCACATCAGACAATGGAATATTATTCAGCAATAAAAAGCAATGAGCTTGGGGCCACGGAAAGACGGGAGGAAGCTACGTCGCACATCTCTAAGGGGAAGGCCAGTCTTGGAAAGGCTGCATGCAGACGGCCCGGCCACACCACAGGGAGGGGTCAAGAGACCTGCCACTGCACACCTGTCTACACTGGGAGCTCAGCACCCAGAGTGACCTGGGTAAGCCTGGCCTTCAGTTAACAATGATGCATCAACGCTGCTCACCCAAGTGACCCATGTCCCTCATTCATCCAAGATGTGATAGTAAGAAACTTCCTGGTGGGTTAGGGTTAGGACATGTGGGAATCTGTGTACTTTCCAGTTTCCTTCCTTCCTTCCTTCCTTTGCCTTCCTTCCTTCCTTCCTTCCTTCCTTCCTTCCCTCCTTCCCTCCCTTCCCTCCTTCCCTCCCTCCCTCCCTCCTCAGCTGCAGAAGACCTGGTCTCACCCCTCAGCTGCAGGGGACCTGGCCTCACCCCACAGCTGCAGGGACCCGGCCTCACCCCACAGCTGCAGGGACCCGGCCTCACCCCACGGCTGCAGGGACCCGGCCTCACCCCACAGCTGCAGGGACCCGGCCTCACCCCACGGCTGCAGGGACCCAGCCTCACCCCACGGCTGCAGGGACCCGGCCTCACCCCCCTCAGCTGCAGGGACCCAGCCTCACCCCACGGCTGCAGGGACCCAGCCTCACCCCTCAGCTGCAGGGACCCGGCCTCACCCCTCAGCTGCAGGGACCCAGCCTCACCCCACGGCTGCAGGGACCCAGCCTCACCCCACGGCTGCAGGGACCCAGCCTCACCCCACGGCTGCAGGGACCCGGCCTCACCCCACGGCTGCAGGGACCCGGCCTGCGCAGTTCTCAGGTCCCGGCTGTCAGGTGGCTAGAGCAGCAGTGTCAGCACCCACGTCAGCAAGAACTCGCACCAGGATAAGGAGGCAGGTGAAACACAGTGACAGGCAACTGTCCCTAGGGGTTGCCCAGCAGAGAGAACATTCTAGAACAGATCTGCCCAAGGACGTGACAGCAGCCAGCTGACTCCTGTTCCCAGGCTCTGTGAGTCCTTTCCCAATGCAGACTGGACGCTGCAGGAGGAAGCCGGCCAGGGACGGCTAAGCCATGGGGAATGTGACATGGTGATCCCCAGGCGAGGACCTACCTCCTGTCTCTTCCGTCCTCTGCCACTCTGAGGAGGGCGAGGGCGCACACATGTGCTGTCACTCAGATTGGACTTTCCAGAAACGTGTTCTTCTGCTGGCTCGGCTGGGGCGGTCCTCAGTCTCTGAGAGCTCTCAGATCGTACCTCTATGAAAAGGTCCGCCGGGTGCACACCTGCCCCTCAAAGCCACACACAGAATGGCCCACGTCAGCGGGTGCTGCGACTGTGTGTCACCTGCCTGCCCCTGTGCAGGGAAGTCCTGGAGGGTCTAGGTGGAGTCTTCCGCTCCCTGAGGCGGGGCCAGAGCCTCGCTCTCTCAGGAGGCTGGAGGTGGGAAGTCGGGGGTGGGCACTCTGCAGGACGCAGATGCTGTAGCCAGCATCAGCGCCCTCGCCCGTCGCCTCCCTGGGAAAGTGGGCCCCGGAGCGTGGTGGCTTTGCTTCCCACTGTTGGTCTAATCTTCCCAAAACATGCTTCCTGTTTTCTCTTAAATACCTCTTTCCCTCCATATATTTGTATTTTTAAAGTGCTTCCTGTGCCTTTGTGCTATTGATATGGGTTCTCTTAATCCTAGGAAGGAGCTGGCTGTCTTAGATTAACTTGCCTATTAGCCAAGTGTCCACCAGTTGTGGGGCAAGCACTGTGTGCGACCTAACAGTGCTGCCTAGTTTTCCTGCCACACCGTTCAGTATCTCATGCTACCCCCGAGGGCGGTAGCTCAGGTTAATTTAGTCACTCTAGAGCTAATCCAACGCGAGCACTAAGTTTTACTGTGGTCTCTCGTGATTTCAGTAAAATGTTTTGTTGGTTATTAACAGATTCCCTGACAAAATGGATGTGTTATGCCACAGCCACCAAGAAAAGACATCTTAGAACCCCTAATGGCAGGAGAAAAAGCTGGCCACACGTCACCTGTAGGCAGGAGAGTGTGTTAGAATCGCTTTACGTTAAGATCCCAAATGTGGGGGGGAAAAACAACTTGTGGTTAGCTCTGCTTGGTGGGCCTATGAATGATTTTAATTTTCTTTTTTGTTTTTCAGGTTAGGGAGTTTTCCTGGATGAACAGAAATGTCTTTGTATCAATGGGAAACCATTTAGAAAAGCCTCTCACATCTGCAAGCGTCACCCACGGGACCTTCTCCTTGTCCGGGACTCTCCAGAGAGCGGGAGGTCTTCATGCACAGAGACCAGGAGGCGCGTGTGCCTCCTCGGGGCATCCGAAACCTCGCCACCACGGTGGCTGTGGAGCAGGAAGAGGACAGGGACAGCTAAGCCGCAGGACATGTGGCTTGGTAATCCTAGGACGAGGACAGACAGGTGCCAGCCTGGGAGCATCGTGAGCCCTGATCAGGGCAGAGCAGGGGCTCCTGGAGGTAGGGGAGAGGGTGATGGGAGGGTTGCCAGGGACTGCGTCCCCCAGGGCAAGTCCCACCCAGGCGAGCCTGAGACCCGGCCCTCCAGGAGGACCACCGGGTCCTGCCATGGAGACCCTTGCTCCCATGGCTGCACAGAGCTGCTCCCACGTGCTGTGTCCCCCTTCTCTCCCAAGGAAGGAGCACACCCAGGGGTGAGGTGCTGACCCAGGACTGAAGCCAGGCTGTCGGTGACACCCACCAGCTGAGGACATGCTTAAAAAGAGGCCAGAGCAGCCCAAGTCCCTGCTCTGTAGAGCGGCACCTCCCACACGGCTTTGCGTCCAGTGCCTGTGAAATCGAGGGCACCGTCACCATAGAGTCAGGGACACTGAGGCGGAGCCAGGAGGAGCCGGAGCTGCCGCCCACCGGCCCTCACCAGTCAGCGTCTGCGCTTTGCCTCTGCCTGCGACAGGAGGCCACCGAGCTCATGGGCCTCTGGTGCTCCTCCTCCCGCAGGCCGAGGGTCAGCTTCACCTACTTCTAATGAAACACTGCATTCTTTCTGCCACTAACGTCACGCAGTCCCCCGAGGGAAACAAAGAGGGGTTCCATGGTCAGCTGAGAGAAGATTCTAGAAAGGACACAACCAGCACTGTGTCTCCAGTGGCCGTGACCTTCCCCAACAGCACTATAAGGTTGGGGAAACTGAGTGTGGCCCCAGGGCCGGAAAACGAGGCCCGTCCTCCTCGCCATGTCCTCATTGGGTTGCGGGTTGACGTTGACGGGGCTGCATCTGTCCCCTCTGGCTGGCAGATGGCGCGTGCGATTCGAGGCGTGCAGGCTAGCGCTTCATCTCCTTGGCATCCTAAGTTCCTCAGAGCCTTTGAAACAAGACTACAAACGGCCGGTGGAAGCACGTCCCCCTCACTTCCGCACTGGACTGTGTTCCGAGTGAGCGTGTGGCTCCCGCGGCCCCGAGGTCGCGGGTGTTCTCCCCATGTCCGAAGGAAGGGGGTTTGTGAGACGCCCACAGACCAAGCAGGTCGCCAGCACCATCAGCCAGGTGAGGCCTGTGCGCGTCTGTCCTGCAAGTCACCCACCTTTTTGAACTAAAGTCCTTCTGTTTACGGTCGCCGCTAATGACTGGAAGAGTAAATGCTCTCGAATGTCAGAATTTCACATTTGTTTTTATCCTAGGGTCTAAATGGAAAATTCAGTCCCTCATTTTATGTGACTCTGTGTTCCCAGAGGCGCGAGAATGATGTGAGCTAACGGCTGAGAATAGCCGAGGAACCGCCCGAGAGGGACGGAGGCCCGTGACAAAGCTGTTCTCTACGATTTGGGAGGAAAGGATAAATATAACTCTCTATCCCCTAATTAGCCTCAAGGCAGATCAGAGTGTAAGACCCGTCATCCGTAGAGCCGTTTTATCCCCGACTTGGAAAGTGGATGGAAAGAATTTTGGTGAAAGAAGTCTCACAATGCTCATGAAAGTGGGTAAGTTTGTGACATTCTTTCAGAGGTTGATTAATCAGCCATAAAGTGAACACCAAGAGAGTTGGGAAAACTAATCATTTAGAGCGTGCAAAGATGTCACTCCTCACATGTGGCTCACCAAGGGCCAGTGACCGCACAGATGGACAATTAGTTTTTCTGACTGGTCACCCTAACCTTCAGTTTCAGTGACTGATCTCATCAGAACCAAAGGCTTAGACAGTAAAAGCAAAGCTGCCCCATCACAGCTCTCCCCCAGGGTGGGTTCCTTTGTTGGTTTTCTCCCAGAGGGTAGAGTTTCCCCATTGATCTAGTCCAGGCTGAGGGCTGAGAGTCTGAAATATTGCAGAAGGACCTTCCTAAGAAACACGGTTGTCTTCTGACCCTTTGTCCAGACTGTGTGGCAGGTTTTCAGTCTCATTACAATAACATCAGGGATGTGATTTCTAGTATTGCACCTGTCCGGGGTTCTGCTAGAAACACAACCTCAGGAACAGTCTGGAATGCGCTGTGGTGGGCTCTTCTGTCCTTGGGCAGGGGCTGCATGTTTGATGACCTTGGGGAAAGTTTGGGTTTGGACTAAATCACCCAGAGAACCTGGTTGAACTACTCTCTAAATGGCTGAGTGGGCATTTGTTTCCCTTCCACCAACAAATAAGAAGACCACCCTGCAAGAGGAGGCTGCGATTGCCTCACCTGAGACTTTAAAAGGAAAAGAAAGAAACGTGATGATGTGGCTGGGCCGGAGGAGTCCAGAGGTGTGGGCGGTGACAGAGCCCCATTCTGTCCTGGGGATGAGAGGATCATTTGAAAGAACAAGACGCCAACCCCACATCTGTTCACTAATTTTGCAGAAAGACATGTGCGTTCCCTTCTCCCGATCCATGGCGAAATTTCCTCGCCCTCGTGTGTTGAGAAGGCGATTTCAGAAAATTCAGGCCCTGTCACTTTCTGCCTGTCCTACCTGAGTTGTTCATTTTCTGTCTGCACAGCCTGGAGACACATGTGGTCAGTGGGCCTCCCCCGGTCCATGAGGGAGAGCCACCCTGCCCCCCCAGGGCGTTGTCCTAGTGAAGGCTGCGGTCAGGGTGCAGGGCTGGACCAGCCACCACCGTCCCTAGCTGAATTCCCGTCCCCCCAGAAATCAAGGGAATGCACGGGGCGATGGAGAACGAGGAGAAGCTGGGGTGTCTCCTGGAGAATCTTTAAACTCCTAGACGACATCAACGGTCTGGCTGAACCCGACCTTCTGGCCACCTCGACACCCCACGATCCTGGTTCTTTCTTTTCAAATTATTTCTCATCGACGGATCCTGTTCTCAAACACAATCCCAGGCCGGTCTCTAGCCTCAGAAGACAGCTCGGGTGCGGGGAGAACTGCTCTGGTGAGAGCAGGCGTGGCTGGGGGCCCAGATGGATCATTCTAAGGTGTTCCAGAGCCAGGTAGCAACCCGAGACAGGAAGGAGGTTGCCAAAGTGTGTGCAGTGATCCAACTCATTGAGCAGAAGTACCACGAGAACCCAGCCCTGTTCTTTCTAGGGTACTGTGGCATCGTGGCAAGAAGAAGCTCTCCGCCAGGGGTGGGCGCTCTGCTGACCATGCAGAGGAGTGCAGTTAGATTCTGAAAACCTCCCACTACACGGTCAAGTCAAAACACCGGGCGTCAAAGAGCCGCCTTTATTCTTCTAGAGGAGTTGGTCTCATCGGGGGAAAACTTCACTCAAGAGCCCTGGGAACAGGGCGTTGGGTACGTCTCTTGACAGCAGTACAAACCTGCCCTTGGTTTTTATACTACACACGTCTTTCAGGGCCTGGGAACCCTAAACTCACCCCTCGCCCACTTGCCTCCTTCCCGCCTCACCTGCGTCTGCCTCTTCCTGGAGGTACCTGGGAATCTTCCCAGGGCTGGGGACAGCTCAGGGCCAGCACGGCTCCCACGAGAGTCTCTTAGGGCAACACCGCCCGAGCCGGTCGACGCAAAGGCTTCCTCTCTCCAGCTCCGCAGGGCCCGCGTTAGGGCGCTGGGGCAGAGGAGGCGGGCAGAGTGGGCTCTCCTCTTCCCTCCTCACACGGCTCCTTCCTGTCTCAGCCACCAGTGACTGTGGAGGGGGTGACCAGGGGCCGTCTTTCAGATGACACGTAGGCTGGGCCCAAGCTACACCAAAGCCGAAAGGCCCCGATCTGAACACGCGCTGCAGTGGCTTGAATGTCCCGTTGTTGATGTTGTGATGCGGTTTTGCAGCATGTGACCACGAGGGAAACTAGGCAGTGGACCAAACACCTATGGTATCATGTTTGCAACTTTCTGTTGGTCTCCAATTAGGTCGAAATAAAATAAAAAAGAAGCTGGGCGCGGTGGCGCACACCTGTAATCCCAGCACTTGGGAGGCTGAGGCAGGAGGATCGCGGGTTCAAAGCCAGCCTCAGCAAGGGCGTGGCACTTAGCAACTCAGTGAGACCCTGTCTCTAATAAAATACAAAAAAGGGCTGGGGACGTGGCCCAGTGGTCCAGTGCCCCTGAGTTCAACCCCTGGTACCAATATATATATATATATAAATGAAAAAGAGCCCCGTGGTTGCTCTTCCATGGGACTTGGTCCTTGTCTCTGCCTTCCTCCTGGCCACCTCATCTCTGCAGCCTGGGGGCTGGCAGCCGAGCTGCAGCAGACCTCAACCTGGAAGGGACACTGGAGCCCGAGGGGCTGCAGGACCCCTGCCCCGGCCCCCCCATCTCTTCCTGCCCGTGCACAGGGTGCTCCTAACTTGCTGTGCTGCTTCTGGGGTTGCATTCAGTCTCCACAGACAAGCCGGACCTCTCAGGGTGGACATTTAAACCAGACCACCCTGGAGAAGTTCACAGAGATTTCAGGTTCTGGAGCACGTGCGTCCCAGGGTCTGCCTCGTGCAGCCACCAGAGGTGAGCAGCTGCACTCCTTTGAGGCTGCCCTGCGGCGTGATGGGCGGCAGCTCTGGGGTCTTCCTCCACCAGTTTGTTTGGAGGTGTGGGAGACCTAGGCACCTCCCCCCCAGCAGGAAAGGTCTGTGTGGAAGGAGTGACATCACAGGACAACGGAAAGACCCAACAGGAATTCTTCAAGCATGTTCCCAAATACTACTCCCCTGAAACTCATTTGTTCACAGTGGCCACATTTTGTCTAAGGTTTATGCCTGTGGCACAAATCGTGTGGATCCAGCTTTTCCCTCTGGGATATGCAGATTATAATCTGAAACGGCAAAGCTGAGTTGAAACATCTTCAATGGCCCCACTGAAGGTGCTGCACTGTTGACATGGTAGCAAAGCCCTTGTGGCCTCTGGTAGTGTCCACGTTACAACAATCATCAGATCTGCTCTTTAAAAAGGTCCAGTTGTTCAAAAAAAAATCACAAAACAATATTTTATAATTACCCAACACTGACTACAAATCGTGTTTAAGTGTTTCCCAGGAATTTCAGAAACTTATTATTAAGGAATTTAAAGCAAGAGGAAATAGCTAATCCTGGTCTTTGAAGTCGTTTGAAATTTAATTGACCGTTAGGTCACCGACCATCTTGGCACATGACCATTTAATAATGAGGAACTCAACCTTACATTAAGACCAGGAGCCGCGCAATTCATCAAAAGCTACACACCACTTACACTGCTTTCCATGGAGATTTCTTAGGGAAAGTGCAGAACATACAGTTTTAAGTAATTTATGAGCTTTTTAGTAGTGTTCCAGCTATTGAGTTCTGGCAATAATGAAGATGTTTGTTGACAAGAATGCTTAATTTTTCTGACTTGAGCCATGAGTATACCTGGTCTCTTACTACAAAAATTTAGATTGCAGTTAATGAAGTCATTGGGGCAAATTTCTTAAAAAATTTGGTGATTCTGATAAACAAATATCTTAAAGTGTTTAAACCAGGTTAAACAACCCTGCCTAATAACCAAACAATATCAATTTGTAAAATTGTACAACTATTCTGAAAAATCTCATTCGATCCATATGGATTCAATTATTAAAATACCAGTTTAACAACTCATTTTCAGACTCAAAAGCACCCCTGTCAGATTAACCCTTTGATAGGCTTAGGACACAGAAAGGTGGCCACTTTGTTTTCAGATTTTGATTGGAAAACGGACCTCGCCCTGGTCACATGTGGGCTTGGCAAGGAAGGACACTGAGCTGGGCGCCCCTCCTTCCTGCACGTGAGGCAGGAGGGCTCCCACCAGCCGCGCTGAGTTGTCCCCCAGCCAACTCGGTGGCCTTGAGATCGTCACTTCACCCTCTGGACTTGGGGTTCCAGCCTTGCCCGTCTACAATGCCATGAGGACTGGGGTTCCCAAGCTTCAAACCTGTCTTCTGGTCCAATTCTCTCCCTCCGATCACCACAAGGTCGGATGGAGACACCATGCCCGCTTCTAGTCATCCACCAGCATTCATCTACTCGGTTACGTGTACAGCTGGATTCTGGGAGTGGGCTAACCTAAGGAAGGACCGGTCGGGCTGGGCAGGTCCTCGGCATGGCTCTGCTTTGGTTGGTAGGACTGCGGAGTGCTCTGTGTTGGCAACGGGGAAGCGTGTATTTCTGGAGAAGTCCACCTCAGATCATTAAAACAATATCATGACTTTGAGCCTTTCTCTCTGGCCCCTACTGTATTATTTATTGTTGTCGCCTGAAGCGATGGCCGCTTGGAGCAACGAAGCCGTGGGAAGAAGTTCAGAGGCGAACTGGAGACAAACAGCTTTTTATTCTGATAACTTTTCTCTCTGGCTCTAACAACGACTAACACGCGCCACACACACCACCAAAATGGCGCTGACCCGATCAGCAATCTCGGCCAAGTTACTCGAGATCCCGGGCCAAGTCCCGTGAGACTATGGAAGGCGGCAATGCCCAAATCTCCATGGCCCGTAGTCAACCGCAATTTAAGCCATCTCCCCAAACAGGGCTCCTGCAATTTATCAAAGGGTATCACGTGCCTAGGCTTGAGGAGCTCCCGAGATAACGAATGGCAGGCCTCTCACGAGCGCTCTCGCCTTCCTGCTTGGAGTTTTTGGCATGGCCACATTGCCCAGGGCCAGCATTTCTGGGGAAATCCTGTCACACAATTTAGCACCTTGATGGGGTGTTTAACATCTCTGCCGAGAGGGCCGTAGCTTCCGTGGTCTACGCTGGACAAACACAGGGCCACCAGTAAACTTGAACCAAACAGGCACCAGTTCCGTTCTGGCAGAGGTCGTGTTGTGGCTACATCGCCACCTCTTCCGTTCCAGCCACCTCCCCAGGCTCGCACCACACGGATCCCGCCTGCAGCCGGGAAGCCTGGCTCTGCCCGCCTTCGTGCTGGGCCAGGGACCCAGCAACGGCAGACCTAACTGAGCAAATGCACGTGTTGGCTCCCACTGTTATTTTGGGTCACATTTTGCCTAACAGAACGAGGTCTTTCCCAGTCGCATGCTGTGATCTGTGCCTTCTGCGCGACTCTGATTGTCTCGGATATAAACTCCAGCCGTGCCCACCCGATCGCTCTGACTGATGTTGAGTCATTCGAAGTTGCCGTGTTTCAATGCATTTATGTAAACCCTGTTATTAAAGTACTCGCACATAAAATGTTGTTTAGAATAAATGATCACTCCTAATTATGTTTTAACCACATCCTTTATTTATTCACTTGAATACATTGACTTTAAATGGTCCAAAGAGACAAGGTCCCTACAGGAACCCACTTTACTCCGGCAATACTTTAATGTGATATAATTTTGCAGATGCTAACTGTTCTTCTTTTCCCAAGTTTTATTTCCTATTTGAAATGTGACCAAAGAGTATTCCCCGATACTGTGCATGAGGTGCTGCAGGGATTTTCTTCACAATGTCTTAATGGCAGGAATAATGGCTCCAAATTGAAAAGTAAATGAATGCTTCAAGAAAGCGTCTTGGGATGCATGACCATTTGACATAGCTTTCGTAAGGACCAAGAGAATACATGCTACACGGATTTCAATCATTAAAATTGCAAAAGCAAACAATAACACTAAAACCCAGAAGTCATCCCTGTGTGTGGCATCTAGTCACAAACAAGAGTATTGCGTACGTTTGAAACCTTTTCAATAGCCTCACATTTCTCCTATAATTTTTTTTTAATATTTATTTATTTTGCACATTTATGTTTACGTGGTGCTGAGGATCGAACCCGGGCCGCACACGTGCTAGGCGAGTGCTCTACCGCTGAGCCACAACCCCAGCCCCTCTCCTATAATTTTTATTAACAAATTCTACCAAGTCTTTTGCTCTTGACCAAAATAAAATATTCCAGCTTGACCTCTCCACATTTGTTTTGTATTATTTTTGCTGCAAAAATGTTCACTTGCTACACCTAATTTATGGCTTGTGACGTCATTCTGAACACAAAGAAAGATGAGTAATTTCTTTAAGGGAACATGTCTTCTAAAATATTGGATTCTGAAAACAAGTTTGGAAGGAGCTGTTACAGCTATCAATCAGTTAAACGGTCACTGAAGAGCGACCATGCTCCAGATAGTTGGTGTGTGGGGACACAGCAGACGCGGCTGGAGTTTGAACCGTGGGAAACGTATGCAGAGAGCAGATCAGAGGGCAAGTTGGAGAGCAAACCAGGCGGTGAGGAGCGAAGTAGGAGGGTAAAGGAATGGACCGAGGAACACGCGACCCCAGCCTGCCGAGCCTGGAGGCAGGGGGTGCTGTAGGAGAGCCCGGGCACCGCGTGGCCTGAGCCACCGGGGGTGAAGAAGGCACAGAACTGAGGAAGAGGTTGAATTATGTTCCCCCCAACAGCGCTCAACCCTAATCCCCAGGACACGCAGTGTGACCTGACTTGGAAATGGGGCCTTTGCAGATGTCATCAGGTTGAGAGGAGCTCACTAGGGCGGGCGGATCCTATGTGACTAGGGTCCTTATAGGAAGAGGCAAAGACTTGCAGGGACCTCCAGGAGAAGCTGAGGCCAGAGGGCAGCTCCCGCTGTCCAAGACGGGAGCCCCACGAAGCTGGAAGCCAAGGCTGGCCCCGCGGACTGCTCGATTTCAGACTTCCCCCCTCCAGATGGCCAGAGAATACGTTTCTTTCATTGTGGGCCACCCAGTGTGTGGCATGCCACCTGAGCAGCCTGGGAAGGGACCTCAAGACATAGAGTGAGGAGCAGTGGTGAGTGGCGGGTGGGGGGGGGGGGAGTGCGTGAGTGGCAGGATCGGGAAGCCCTGCCCGGTTCCAGTGTCCTGAGCACCGGAGGCAGTGTCCACAGACACCCAGGACAGACCATGCGGCCCACCACAGGGGCTCTCGGCTCTATAGGTGCGGCCCGAATGCTGGAGGACTGCACTTGGGTAGAGCCTGGGGAGGGGCGGGGCGGGGTGGGGCATGTGCAGAGAGGTCGCCGTGAGTTGACTGCAGAATTGAATTTGGGAACGAGGAAGCCAGGGCTTGAGGGAGGAGTGAGGAGCCACCCAAGGATGGGAGAAGCCAGGAGCTGTGTGTCCAGCAAAGCCGGCCCCTCTCCCAGCCCCCGCCCAGAGCTCGCAGGCTCTCTGTCCAGCGGATCTCGTGATTTCAAGCAACCCGCACACTCCGCTGCTTGGACAGTGGGGCTCGGAGCTCCGAGCTGCAGAAGAATGTGCATTTTAGAGCAGGAAGGAGCGGTAGCAAGCCTCTAGCCAGAACCCACCTGCCTGTTGATGAGGAAATACTTGGGGTAAGTCCCTCTGCATATCACTCAGCTATCGAATCGCAGGTGTCTTGCGACACCATCGCATCATCCTCTCTTTGTCTGAATGGAGATTGGTTATCGCCTCGGGTGTCGATAGTGACACATTCTACAAATGTGGGGCCAGCAACCCAGCCTCAGTGGGCTGTGAGAGGGAGGAGAGGGAGCAGGAGGGGAGGGGGAGACGCACGCCTCAGGCTCAGCGGTTGGGTTCTTGTCAGATTCCACACTTAACCGTGGCTGGGGAGACGCGGCAAGAATTTCAGCCCGCGCACGCACGCTTGCCTGTCTCTCCTGCTCTCTTCTTCACCCTCTGTCCGTGTGTGCTCACGAATGTGACTGTGGCTTTCTGACACCAAGCAGCAAGCATGCGGGAATCCAGGGAGGGACCCGGCCCCTGCACACGCCCCGTGCCCACCGCCACCACTGCCACCAAGCGCACAGGGGAGCAGGGCCAGGTGTGGCCTCCTCTGCTCACCGTGTAGGGGTAGACACAGACCCTTCCCACCGGAAGCTGTCCCCAGTCGTCTATAACCTGGGTGACGTAAACATGGGTCCACACAAACCTGATGGAAGCAGCTCCCCTCAAGGTGTCCAGCGGCGTGTCTATTAGGGATTATTTAGGACAGTTTGCTTATAGAGCGCATATCAGGAATCGTAACATTAGAGTAAGATGAACCATGCCATTATGTCTATGTTCTGATTAAACCCCTTCTCCTGTCACACTGCCCCGCGTCATGGAAGGAACCAAACTGCACATTCTTCTCAGGTTTTTGAAGGATGTGGCCAAGGCGGAGGTGCCAGGGGAGGCCGGGAGAGGGAGGCTGAGGGTGACCCTCCCTGAGGGTGGCGACTGGCAGGAAGGCTGCAGGCCAGAGGCTTGGCGATCATTACGGACAACACATTTCCCTGGCTGTCATGCGCTGAAAGGAAACAACTGGTTATAAATGGGAAAATCTGCACTATCGGACACATCCAATGTGCCGTTTTATGTTCCAGTAAGCTATTTTGGAGTGATTTAGACATTTCCAGCACGGCTGGGCTTGTTATTGGCCTTCCATACATTCATCCTTTGGGCAATCTATCAGCCTTCAGGATGCTAACAGAACTTTAATACCTTCATTTTCCTGTGCTCAGGTACTCAGAGCCATAGACACCATGAAACAGAGATCAAGGAGGAGGTGCCCCCACCAGGGACAGCAAGACCCCTGCTAAACCCTGAGACTACCTTGGCCTTGGCCTTGCTGTGCAACATCTCCTCATTGGCTCCTGCTGCCTCCTGCAGCTGCTGCACCTCCCCTGGTCCAGGCCACTCACCGGCCCGCGACTGTGGACAGACAGACAGCATGGCGCTGACCCTTCTCCTCCCAGTGAGAGCATCATCCCGCATGACGCTGGCTAGCTGGTACCTCTGGGACCCACCTGACCTAGCCACAGAGGGATCACGCGTCTGGCTCCCCAGTGTCCCCCTGCCCTCCCCAGGAACAGCGGCTCAAGGTGGAGACGTGTCCCCAGCAGGATGGTGGGAGTCCTCCCATCAGAACTGGCCTGCCAATGCAGACAGAAAGGGGATCCTGGGGCCCTGGATTGCCAGCTGCAGAGACGTGGGGGCTTGTCAACCGCCATTTCCCTCCCACGGCAGGCGACGGTGAGACCCACAGAGAATGAAACAGAAGCAGGGCAGTGGTCAGGACGGAGGCGGGGGGTGGGAAGGAGAGGCGGAGCAGTGGCACTTCAAGGCGCCCAGGAGGTCCACCCCCGGCTGGGCTTGGTGCGACGGTCAGCAAGTCTTCCCTCGGCGGCACTCGCGGCCCGGACACCAGAGGTTCCACGCCCTTGGAGACAAAGCTCCACCTTTCTCCCTTTTGGCACCTGTCTTCCTCCCAGGTCAGGAAGCCCTGCAGCTCCCGGTGCCAGCAGCGAGGCTGGGGCCTGGCCTGTCTCTTGGCTCCCGGTGTGCCCGAGGGTCCCATAGCCACCGGGCCTCCAGAGAAGGAGAAAGGGGCTTTGGGACACGCTCCAACAGCTCAGCTGTTTGTTCCTTCTGTTTGGCAAATGCCTGGGCGCTCTGGGTGTCCCTGGGCAGGTCCCTCGGGGCCTGGAGTCAGCTGGGACCGCTCTTCATCTACACTTCGCTCTCCCACAGCTCTCAGAGGGAGACTGTGCAGGCTCCAGGCCCCTGTCTCCATGACCAGATGGTCAGCGGGAACGCTTGAGGTCCTTCCTTGTCCCCTGCCCCAGTCCACAAAGGTCCAGTTCCTCCCGCTGCTGCCCTTCCTTGCGCTGGGGCTGGGGGCTGCTCCAGGCATTGTGCTCGCCTGCTTCTCCCAGTCAGCCAAGGCACGGACGTGCCTCTGTTCAAACATGGACACCAAGACCCCGCCCCGGGAGCTTTAGCTGCATGATTGAACCCAGGGGCACTGAGCCACATCCCCAGCCCTTTTTATTTTTTATTTTGAGACAGGGTCTTGCTAAGTTTCCAAGGCTGGCCTTGAAATCCTCCTGCCTCAGCCTCCGGAGCCACTGGGATAACTGACATGCACTGTGTTGCCGCCTGAAGCGATGGCCGCTTGGAGCAACAAAGCCGCGGGAATAAGTTCAGAGGCAGACTGGAAACAAACAGGCTCTTTATTTTGCCAGCTTCTCTCTCAGGCTCCAACAACACCCCGACACACCGTCCACGCTCCTCCAACAACCACAAAATGTCACCGACAACGACCCACAATCTCCCGGGCCAAGTCTCACGAGACCATGGAAGGTGGTAATGCTTATGGCTCACAGCTAACTGCAATCTTAGCTATCTCCTTTATTAGGGCTCCTGCATTTCCCCCCTTTTTGTTTTTAAAAGAGGGGATGCTCTAGGACGTCCATGTGCAACCAACATTCTTACCCGTCATCAGATAATCAAGGCTGTGCCCTTGACTCCTGTCTTAGGTTGATATGTCGGTCACATGAGACTGTCCTGTGCGACTGTGCCTGTCTTAGGTTGTCCTGCTCTGGGGATCTTACCCATCATTGGCTACCAGCCATCCAATGGAGCCCTTCAGGATCGACTGTGTATGGTGACTAACAGTTGTCCAATTGTGAGGAGATGCTGCGGCTTTAAGGCGATGAGCCTTTTGCTGACGAGCCAAGTTGCATAGCATATCAAATTCTTTAAACAAATCAGCTGACCTGAGTTCTATCAAGTAACACACTGAGTTCTCTAGACAAATACCCGATCCGCAATGTCCCGGGCCAAGTCTCACGAGACCATGGGAGGTGGTGATGCTTATGGTCACAGCTAACCGCAATCTCAGCTCTCTCCTTTGTTAGGGCTCCTGCAGCACTGCACTCGGCTGAAGTCTCTGTTCTTGTAAGTACAGTTGATTCTCCATGTTGGTGAGTTCCACACTCGTGGACCCCAACTCAGGTTTTAAGATTTCAGAAAAAAGTTACATCCGTAGTGAACATAAACAGATCTTTTCCATCATTCCCTAAACAATAAAGACTTGACTCAGCACTTACATTGTATCGGGTATTGCAAGTACAACCTGGGGGCGATTTAGAGGATGCGGGGGTTGCGTAGGTAACCGGCAAGCACGGAGCAGTTCAACCGGGAGCTCACGCACGCCTGGACTTTGGCATCCGCAGTGTTGGGGGCCGGTTCCCAGAGCTCGCGTCCCGTGGACTCCCAGCCTGTGCTGCTCCGTGCTCCTCACAGGCATCCACTGACCGGGGAGAACAAAGTCCATGTGCTCCAAAGAGACCGGCAACTCCCTTCCACGAAAGCCACCTTGAATTCTCCTCTTGGGTCAGCCGCTGGTAGGCAACGGGCCAAGCGTCCTGGAGGTGTCTTGGCCCCTTTGGGGCGAGTCCTGTGGGTTTTACCTCTAGTGCGGAGGACATTGCTGCTCCTGTCCTCAGTTTGAAGCTCCAGCTGAGTCTCCAAGGCACGGGGGAGTTGCGGTGGCTTCAGCTCAGGCCCTGTGGGCTGCAGCAGTGGGGCCGGGGCACGCACACCCTGGTTGCTCGCGCAGCCCCAAGGCCGTAGGGTCTATTTTTCACGGGTGTTTGCTGCTGCCCCGTGAACGCCAGGGTTATTACTATGGCGTTTTAATTCCCCACCCATTTGTCATCTCCTAGGAGCTTCCTCTGCCTACACAGAGGCCCCGTGTCTGCTTCACCTGCTCCCGGCAACACGTGGCCAAGAGCACATTGTGAGCGGGTCCACGTGGGACCCCCCCCCCCACCCCGCCGTGAGCGCAGGCCGAGACTTTCCATGTGAAGGTTCGTGCCCAGACCACCTCCCACCACCCAGGAAGCTGTGCCTCTGTCTCCACGAAGACAGAGTATGAGAGCGAGGCCTGCCCAGTGACCGGGACATCGAGAGCCCTCCACGTTTGTAAGAGCTACCAGACCAGCGAGGTGCGCTAAGACAGCCACGGTCTCCTCTCCCCAGAGAAACCACCCCCCTGACTCTTGCATTAATTGCTTCCTGTGTTTTAGAAACGTTTGCACTTCAGCTCGATGTGGTTTTAAGTCTCACGTCACCCCACGGCCCTCCTTGTCTTACGGCCCGTCTGTTGAGGAACGTGGAATTTGTCCTATTAGATTTCCCAAAGCAAAATCTTGCCGCGCCCTGCTGCACACGGCAGTCCTCCCGTCTCCTCTCTGCTGCAGGATGGAGCGGTTCGATCAGGTTTGGATCCCGTTCCTCTAGCAAGACGACAGGTGGCCTCATGCTCTGTCATCAGGAGCCACACAGAGTCTGAGTTTTGCTGCATTTTGACAGAAACACTCATTGGTGCTCCAGCCTAGATCCATGAGATCATCTGGGGTTAGAAAACACTGTGCTCTGTTTTGTTTTCACTGGTACTGGGTGGGGATTGAACCCAGGGCCTCGTGCACACTAGGCGAGGGCTACACTGTGAGGCTACATCCCCTTCCCTAGAAAACATTTACATTCAAATTCTACCATTGTCCTGGGTCAGATCTGGAATGCCCCAACATTGCGGCAATGTTCAGAGGTAAAATGATTGGCTCATGAAAGCTCTGACCCCCTCGGTGGATCAATCCATTGGAAGGACTAATAATCTGAATGGACTGTGGAGTGGGAACCACAGGCAGGTGGGGCATAGGTAGAGGCAGTAAGTCATGGGAGCATGACCTTGGGGACTAAATCTGTCCATGGCCCCCTGCTGGCACCCCCCCCCCCATATCCCAGCTGCTGTGAGCTAGCAGCTGTCCTCTACTGCTCCTTCTGCTGTGGCATGTCTACCTTGGAGCCCAGCAACCACGCACTGAACCTCTGAAGCCAGGAGCCAAAATAAACCTTTCTTCTTCAGTGTTGTTCTTACAAGGTACTTTGGTTACAGCAATGGAAAACTGACTAACACAACCATTTTGTTTCCATTTATTAGTTGGGATAAATTTGTAAGGGGACTTGCCCTCTTGTCACATGTTTTGGACTCCATGGTACAGCTGCTGTAGGATAAGCAGTGCTTGATTTTCTTTCCCTTTATTTACTAGTATTTCAAGATAGTAGACTTGTTACTTAGTATCCTTAGAAACTGATTAGGTTTTTTAAAATTATCATTATGAACCCAAGTACTTAAGCCCATGTGAGGGGCATAGATCTCTGCTATTCCCACACCTACTGAGGGGAATCTTTCCCATGAGAGCCTGTATCTGTGCATGGGAATTAGTGACTGGCCAGGACAGCAGGACGAGTCTTTTCACCCTGATGGATGGCCCTGAATCCGGGACCCATGACCTCTGCGGCAGACGAGGAGGACAGAGCACTTGGGATGGACCAGAGGGCTTAGAGTCGTGGAAACATCAGCAAGACGCTAGTGCTGAGTCAGGAAGGAGGGAGGAGAGCTCAGAATTCTGACTATGGGCCAAGGTTCTGATGCTGGTGGAATGCCCTCTCTTTGTTCTGTGGTGTGATGGCTGGATCTGGAGTGTCCCCGAGGCTCACATGGGGACCCTCGTTCTGATGCAGCAGGGTCGAGGCCTTTGGGAAGTGATTGGATCGTGAGAGCTCTGACCTCTTCAGATTAATCCACCAATCGATTAATAATTGGATGACATCACTGGGAGGTGAGCCTGGTTGGAGAAAGCATGTCACGGGGCCGTGCACTGGAAGGGTGTATCTAGTCCTGGCCCCCCACCTCTCTCCCTCTCTCTCTCCTTTTCCCTCTCTCCCCCCCACCACTCCCTTGCCACGGTGATGCTCTGCTTCACCTGAGGTCCGTGGCAAATGGACTCAGCCAACCACGGACTGGAACCGTGAGCCAGAATGAATCTTTCCTCCTCCAAGTCATTTTTTGTCCCTCTTTGGGAATGTTGTCACGGTCATCATTGTGGTTCCAGGGCAAAGGGCAGGAGGGAATGCTTTCTTTCTGACACTCAGCTCAGCCGTCCCTCCGTCTACACACTGCCCCTCACAGGCCACAGCTCCCTGTGGGCTGTGGGAAGAAATCGCTCCACCAGAATGCCTGCGGCGCGACACACAGCGCCCTGCCCTGCCGGGTCACAAAGCGCGGAGGCTTGAGAACGCGTGTGCCTGGGCCAGTTTCTCAGGGAAATCTGACGCCGGCTCTTCCAGGAGGCCTCTTAGCCCAGCCGTGCTGGAGAGCCTCACCCAGAGCCGGGGCTAGCAGGGGGACACAGTGAGGGTCCGTCGATGGCCATCTGTGGTCAGACAGAAGATACCAGACGGGATTTCCACCAGGAGGGTGTCTCGCCGGGCGACGTGGAGGGTCCACACCATCACCGACCCCCTGCAGGGCCAGCAGCTGCTCTCTGGGGATCCCTGTGGCTTCTGGCTCCTGGTCTGCAGCAGCTAGAGCACTGGCCGTTCTCCGACAGTCACTAGAACCAACCCCAGGCTGCCCAGCTACTGCTCCTTCCAGCCCTCCCTTATGGTGACCTTATGGGTCTTGGGACACAGTGAAATCATAATACATGTAGCCAAGCAGGGCGTCTTTTCCCGTCCTGTTTTATTGAAAGGTGCCCGAGGGCGGGAACCCTGGGCGTGCTTCCCTGCCCCCTCCAGCGCACGGTGCTTCACGCACAGAAGCCCTTACTCTTTGCTTAACAAATCACAGGTGTTTTGAAAAGCAAGGCATTGGCGATATTGCCTAACTAGCTGGCTGCGTGGCTCCTGAGCCCACCCTGTTGCTGCCTGTGGCCTGTGGCTTCAAGAGGATGTCCAGAATGTGGCCTGCCAGGCTGAGCACCGGGCTGCGAAGCCTGGCTCTGCTGTTCATCAGCGGCGAGCTTCTAGCCTTTGGGTGAATGCTTCTCTGTGTCTGCCTCGTGATCTAGAAAGCAGTAGTGCGGACACACTGAGCCCAGTTCCTCACCTACCTTCTGTTTTATTTACTCAATTTTATGTCTGTAAGGGGAGAGGACGTGTCTTGTCTCCATTGGTCCCCAGGAGCCGGGGTTCCTACACGCGGTGCAGGCTAAGGATGCGTGTTGAACCGGCACAACTGCACGCCCCAGCGGGGAGTGCGCGTGTGCTGGGTGTGCTGCGCGTGTGGAGACCTGAGCGCTAGGCTCTGGGGACACACGCACACTCACTGCCGGGTCTTCCCGCCACACGGAAGGCTGCACTGCCCCACACGTGGAGCATTGTGGGCCTGTGCCAGTCCAGCCAACAGGCCGTGAGTGGACGTGATGCTCACTGCCCTCTGCTCTGCTGACCGCTAGGCGAAAGCACAGTAGAGTTCAATGTCCACGATGAAAGCTCTTATGTGACCAAATGCTAATGTGGGTCACCCAGACTCAAGAGACTGCGTTAGGAGGAAGGGGGGCCTGGGACCACTCTGGGAATGGTGATGTGGAGCTCAGCGCCACCAACCCGAAAACAGGAACATTACATTAGTCAGCTTTTCGTTACCATAAACAGAACACCCAAGGCAAGCTAACTTACAAAGAAAGAAGTCTATTTAGCTCACGGCTTTGGAGGATGGAACTAAACAGCGCGTTTGAGGCTCTGCTGGGCCCCTGAGCTGCATCACACCTTGGCAGGAGCACCTGCGCATCTCTCTGCTGCGTGGTCTCTCTCCCTCTCCCCGCAAAGCCACGGGGGTCCACCCTGAGGACCCCATCTAATGTCCTCACTTCTCCAAGGTGCCACGTCTAAACCCCAGAGTGGGTTTCCACCCTCGTGATACCTTCAAGGCGAGACTCAGGGATCCCACGCCTGGACGAGCCCAGGGGGACAAACCCCACCCCCACCAGAGCACGGACTGTGGGATAAAGCTGCTGCAGCCCTTATGACCTGGCGGCCATGGGTCACTAGAGCCCAGCGGGGCTGCTCTGACACACCTCTGAAAGACATGCACGTGCACCCAGACGAGAGCACAGGACCCACAATCTGGAGGCGAGGAAGCAGAAGGCCCCGCCTCCTGACTTGCTCAGGCGAGCGCCTGGTCTAGTGGCAGGGATCCAGGCTCAGTGTCGAGCCCGTGCCCCGGGGCCTCTGCTCACCCGACCCCCCCAGCATCCGGCCTTGCACGGCTGTTCCTCCACCCAGATGGGTCCTGAAGGGAACTCCAGGTGCTCACGAGGCTGTCCTCGGGCTTCCTGGGGTTGTGTTCTCATCCGCGAAGTCCTGGTGCAGGGCTCTGTGCTCCCACAGCTACCCAAAGCCCCTCCCAAGTAGCTGCGTGACCACTCGTCCCCTCCTCTGCCGTCTCCACAGACGAAGCTGTGAGGTCGGGCGTGCCCGGCCGTCAGGGCCTGTTCCGCCTGTACACAGAGCGCCCCTGCGAGAAGACACCCCACGCCGCGCTGAAGGAGGAGGAATGCAGAGCCCAGAGAGCCACAGCCTCGCCCAGAGAGAGGACCGGTGCAGCTGGGATCTGGACCTCGGTCCTCTGAAACACTGCCTGTGCTGCCCCACCTGCGGTGCCCAGGGCCTTAGGGCCTTGGGCGCGCTGCCTTGTGGGAGCCAGGCTCAGAGGCCTGCTTCCAGGGCTGACGTCCCCAAAGCAGCAGACGTGAGCTTCGAGCCGGCCCCGTCCCTGGCCACGAAGGCTTCCTGCCTGCCACCGCTCCTCCTCCTCTGAACACTCGTGGCTTGTTCTTTGCTCTACCTGATTTTGCAACTGCTCAGACGCCGTCTTAACTCCCTGCATGCTCTCTTCTGAGCCACACAGCATGGGTCCCCCCAGAGTCTCTAAGTGGGGGTGCTGTGTGCTTCCGTCCCGTCTCCAGTGGGGCGCGGAGCTGCTAGGCCGGCGCTGGGCCCCGACTCTGTCTGAGCAGCAGTTAGGGTGCCTCGCGCCACAATCCTGACCTGCATCTAGGCACTTCTCTCCGGAGAACACGCCAGTCCTCTTCACGGTCCTCAGACCAGGAAATACACTTTGGGGTCCAAGAGGAGCCCAGCTCCAGGAAGGCCCACAGGTGCCCCGGCCGGAACTCCCCTAAGGCGGTGCTGGAGGCCACGTGACGTCCTCCAGAGGCAGAGAGTGCCGGCCACCCTGCCCTGAGGTCTCCCGTGGGCTGCACTGGGCCCCGAGAGCCGTCCTGCCCCCCAGCACAGCCCTGCCTCAGCAGCACGTCGCCATCGGAGGCAGGTCAGGCGCTTGCCCACAGGGGCCTCCCGAGCCCTGCAGGAACAAGGGCCCAGCTCTCCGCGGCGTGGACAGTGTCCTGGGGACTCGTCCCGCACTGTGTGCCAGCCACCTTGCAGGCACATCATCAGGGCTCTACCTGGTGGCAGGCTGCGTGTGTAAAGGGCCAGGCCGTGGCTGCCCGGGGCTTGTGGACCACACGGTGTTTGCCCATCACTCGGTAGATGGGCTGCGACCAACACTCCTGACTCCTCATCCTCCCCCCGTGCCCCAGGCAGCCCAGTGAGGCAGTATCTGACACCCTTCTAGGTCTACCTACGCCAGGCACCGAGGGCATCCTTCCAAAAATCGACTTACAGGATTCTCACCTACTCAGAACTTTGCTGACCCGATCCTGCCTTTTGGGTAGGGATTATGTTCATCTCCTTTTTGGGAATAAGAACAAGGAGGCACAGAAAGTTTGAGCAACTTCCCTGAGGGCACACAGCTCACCTGCTGGTGGTGGGGCCAGGATTTGAACCTAGGCAGAGGGTCTCAGGAGTCTGGGCTCCTGACTGCTAAAGCTACAGCACAGAAGAGTTTAACGTCCACCATGAAAGCTCTTACGTAACCGGACGCTACAGTGGGTGACCCAGACTCCAGGGACGGCGTTGGGAGGAAAGGCCGCGTGGCTCAGAGCCATCAAAGCAGGCTCTGACCGGCCGAGCAGTTGCCAGAGCAGAGGCTCTCCTGACGGGAGGGAGGGGAGGACAGCTCTGCGGAGGATGCTCCTGTCCGGCACCTCTGTCCCACCCATAACCCAAGTTTATGGAGCCCGTAGAGTGTGCCTTACTCCATTAAGCACTTCCATTTCCCTAAAAGACAAATTAATCCATTTTACTACAGAGACAATCAGAGAAGATGAGTGAGAACCGTGGCCTCCAAGCTGCGCCCCTTCAGGAAGGTGGCCAGTGGCTCCTGCGACCTGGCTTTGCATGCTGCGCTGCTGTTGGCTGGGAGGCTGGCCAGCGGGACTCTGTCTTGCCCACATGTCAGACAAGCCAGTGCAAACTGACCTGAACCCAAAAAGGAGTCTGCGGTCACGTTCGAGGTGCCCGGCGGTCTAAGCAGGGCTGGAGGTGGGCCTACGGGAGACTGGACCACCTGGTTCCGAGTCTCACCACGTCTCTGGCTCCACGTGCCCCCTCCAGCCCCCCAGCCGGGTACTGTACACCTGAAGCACCTTCACAGCGGCTGACCAGGAGCCGCAGGGAGAGCTGCGCACGGCGCCTCCGCCACAAGTCCAGAACCCTCTCTCTCCGACCAGCTCACATAGTAATCGTGTGTCCATCTCCAGCTGGCCCAGGAGCGGACGTGGGCACGTCCAGGTTAAAGACGGTCCCTGAGCTTGGGTGGAGTCAACTCCTCCAAGACAACACAGATGCGAATAGGCCATTTTGAGTCCTCTCGCCCAATATAGCAATAAACTATCAATACCATTTTACTGAGGTCTGCAGAGCTGTTCCCCCGAGGCAGAAGTCAAGCACGCCCACGAAAAGGAAAAGGGGCTGGCGTCCTGGAAGCAGTGCTCACAGGCTCTCTGCAGTACTCTTGGGCCAGCACTTAGCCTCGATTTGTCTTGATTTCCTTAAAACATATATGTCAGTACCTCTGAGGATCGACGCGCTGCGTGTTAACTCTCTCAAAGTGAGTTGTCATTTTGTCCTCACCTTGAACAGTGAGCAGTCCCTGCCATGCTCCCCACTCCGTCCCCCCAGTCCAGTCCTTCCTGACTTGGCTCCAGAACTGTGGGGGACCCTCCCTATGGGTGTAGGAGTCCCTGAGGCTGATGATGTTCCCAGGGGACCCCGTGCCTCCTCCTTTGAGAACATCTCCAAAGCCCTGCACTTCCCTGCTGGAGGCGGGGCTCAGGGATGGTGCTGTGCTGTGTGTGCCTGGAACGCATTCACGCCCCCTCCCAGAGCAGGGCAGAGCCCGGCCGGAGGAGGCAGCTGGGCTGCAGGCTGGGCATCTGGGCCCACACTCCCACGCCAGGAGAGCTGAGGTCCACCCGGGATCTAGAGTCAACCTGGGCAGCTGTGGTCCTCACGAAGCTACAGTGGTCAGCAGAGGAGGGAACAGCGACGGTCTCTACCGCACAGTGGCCTGACCTATCCAGCCAGGTCTGGAGCTGCATTTGTGCCTTGCACTGATGCAACCAAACACTCTTTCTTGCAAAACCCAGAGAAAGACCAGGAAGTGCAGAAAGAACAGGTTTAAATTGGAAAGGTCCAGACTTAATTTTTGAGAGGTAAAAGGGAATGACAGGAAGGAAGAAAGAGGGAAAAGGAGGAGAGATGTGTCCGTGTGGTTAAGGGCTGGGACGGCCAGAGCGGGGAGCCCAGGTGGGGAAGACAAGTTTATGGGGCGGAGAGGGAGAGGTTTGGGGAAAGTGGGCACTAAACACTACTGCTCAGGATCAGCAAGTGGGTTGCTTTTAATGTTCTTGGATAGACGCAGGGAAATGTAACAATTATTTTCATATCTTTGGTTAACAGACTGTTTTCTTGGACTGCTATCCCTGTGATCTTCAAGTTTGTATGATTCCTTATGAATATGTGTTGAAATAGAGTAAGTATTGCTTTAAATAAATAAGATAGAGAGGAAAAGAGTATCCCAGAGCACACAGAAAAGTGCTGCTTCCGGAGACTTGTTCCTGCTAAGTGCCCCCTGGTTTTCTCAGAGACCTTGGTCACAAGCTTTGAACGTCTCTCCATTGTGCCGGGTGGCACTGCCATGCACCTGTGTGGTGCACGAACATCGAGATAACGCGTACAGAATCCCAGTGCGATGCCCGGCGTATGCTGGCCCTCAACTCAGCTTGATGCCATCCTATGCCATGTAGAAATGGCACAGCAGAGGTCGTTAATGGTTCAGGTATAAGGTGCCCCCCCCCCACAGTTCATGGGAGAGGCAACACAAGAATGTTCAGAGGTGAAATGGTTAGATTCTGAGGGGCATAACTTAATCAGTGGATTAATCCACTGAGATGGATGAACTGGTTGGTAATGGTAGGCAGGTGGGTTGTGGCTGGAGGAATTAGGTCCCTGAGGGTGTGCTGTTGGGGTGTATATTCTGCCTTGGGTTAGGAGAGCTCTCTGCTTCCTGGTTTCCATGTCCTGAGCAGATCTCTTCCACGGCCTTCCACCATGATGTCCTGCTGGCCTCAGGTCCAGAGGACTGGGTCGGCCCTCTAGGAACTGACACCTCTGACCCTGTGAGCCAAAGTGAACTTTTCCTCCTCTATGGTATTCCCATCAGGTCTTTTGGTCACAGCAATAAAAAAAAGCTGACTAGAGCAGGGGTTCACAGCTCTAGGACAAAGAGATAGCTGCAAAGATGAGTCTCAAGTCTAGGTCTCTACTGTCAGTCCTGGGTCTCTTCCAGAATCACATGCAACTTTTTCGTGGACGCTGATGAAGATCAACCAACAGGCCCTCTCAAAGCTCCCACAGTGCGGGTAGAGCTTCACTTTGATGCATGACACTGGGAAAAAAAATACTTCTAACAGTGATTCCATATGAGAAACATTCCACTTTTCAACTGAGGTATAAAATACAACGTTTTTAAGTGTGTAGCTTGAAAAATGTACCTTTTTATGCACCTCTGTGAATACTTTTATACATGCACTAGGACCAATCACACGCTCCCACAGGATCCCTGATGACCCTTCTCAGTTAGGACACGTTTTACTAGACTCAGGCCTTGCCTCCTTGCTGCTGCGCATACGTGGAATCGTGGTGTGGGGTCCTTCACTTGGCATTCTTGTAGACTCATTCTCACTTTGCCTGTGTAGTAAGTTCTTCTTTTTCATGGCTAATGTTCATATCTGCACATCTCCTAACTTAGTACCCACGGTGCTTGGATGAATGTTTAGCTTGCTTCCAGTCTCTGCTACTGGAAAGACAGCTGCCAGTAACGTGTCTTCTAAATGGGTAAAAATAAGTACCCACCTACACTGGGCACTTGAACTATGCCTGCAGAAGATGACACTCTTATGTGTAAAAACTTCATCCAAGTGTTATTTACAATTGAAGCCTGGAGAAATGATATTCGTCAATAGGGAAAAGAAAGATCATTAAATACCTGGTGTTGAAAATTAATATGTATATGTGGAGAAAGGGCAGTTTTGATTTTCATTCATATTATTTACTAAAACAGAATAATTAAATAAACACATATGTACATAAATAACTAACCATAACAAAGTATAAGAAAACAAGCAATTCTTCTATCCAGCCAAGGAAGGAATTCCTGAGCATGAAATGTATTAAATGAACTATGATGTTTTTACTTCATAGCAATTTTAAATTTCTGCAGGCCAAGATACATAATTAACAAAATTATAATGCACCCAATAATTCATAAATATTTATGACAGATATACCACAGAAGGGTAAAATCTCATAATAACCAAAGTTCACATAAGTCTGTGAGAAGAACATTTTCAGGCCAAGAAAAGAGTCAGCAACCTGTAGGAACAGATTTCTAAAAGAGAAAACTACATGTGGCTAGTAAACGTGAAATATTTCAACCCTGTTAGTAATCAAACAGGAGCAGATGAAGACAGGAGGCCCTCGTTTTTCACACATCACAAAGTGCAAACATTGAGCAATACTCCTACTAAGACGGAGAAGGTGGGGATAGCGTCTCTGGGGAGCAACTCTGTGACGTGCTCACCGACTTAAAGACATCCAGCACCTTCGGGCCAGGATTTCTCTGCAAGAATCCGTCCCTCAGGAGCAACGTGTAAACAGAGGCACATTTAACACACTCATCAAAACAGCGTTTATCATTGCCAGAAAAATGAGAAAAAAAGGGTGCTAACAATAAGAAAATAGGGGAAATGACTGCGGCCGCCTGGTGGCATGAGGCACGGCCCCTAGGTGATGGGGCATGCCAAGCAAGGGCAAGCGGCCCAGCCGCGCATCGTCACACTCCCTGCGGCAGCTTGAGTGGCACCCACGGGGCAGAACAGATCTCGCTGTCCGTCACACTCGGGGCAGAGGCAGCTGTCTGGGCGATGCAGATGTTGAGGCAGATGGTCACGCCTGGAGAGAGTCTGCCCCTTGGACTGCGAACCTCAAACTCCGAGACTGGGGAAACACCACTGGGGTGTGTTCAGGACCTTGGAGAATTCCAGGGAGGGGGTAAGATTGACAATGGCACCAGAGGATGGTGGTCCAGCTGCACTGACATAAGGAGACCTCCTGCTTCCCAGGGAGGGACAGCTGCTGTGAGCTCATCAAGTTCAGGCAGGGAGGCAGGGGTGGGGGGCACACAGGCAGGGGAGGGGAGACAGGACAGACGCCAGCCTACGGAAGCAAGCCCTCGGAGGCTCTCCATGTGTGCAGATCACACACACACACACACACACACACACACACACACACACACGACCAAGCACAGCAAGAGGGTGGACAGTCTTCTTTGGCACGGGAGAGAACATGAAGTGAAATGGAGGAGAGTGGTTAGTTGCCTGTGATCCTATCTTTAACTTCCTGTTGTGCTGAGCTAGGGTAATGCTATAGGTACCCAGAAAAGAAAGAGGAAATGAAAAGAATAATGTTACCTAACTCGCTGTGAGATTAAAGGGAAAGGAAGAGTGGGAAACTAGGACGGGTGAGCTCTTTGCTGCTGCCCTTGGCTTTGACCAGGGTGTTTTCACGACTGTGTTATGTAACCTGAAGGCTTCAAGGCAACACGCAAGCAGGATCTGTGGCAACTTCACAGGTTCTCAAGGATGGGCACAGTGGTGACCCCATTTGTGACAATTCCATGCATGTCATCCTGGTTATGCATTGGGTGGACCCTTGTTGTGACACGGATGACACAGGGGGTCACTAAGTGTTGGTGGATGTGGTTTGCCCCATCACAAAGACAGCTGTGCAGAGACGCTCAGGTGCACTCCTGGCGCACTGTCTGGGGTGCCCCATGCACGGCGTGGCTTCCTGTGGCCGTCCTGGCCAGCCAGAAGTGGTGAAGGTGCTCCCAACACAGTTCTTTGCCATCTCATTCCAGGGCCTCACGTGGCTAAAATCTGTACCTGAGGGAAGGCAGGTTTCTCCTGAGTTTTACCTTGCTATTTTGTAAAATATAATTTATATTTCAAATAATATTCCTGTGAAACAAAACTGAGGAAGCAAGTCATCCTTTGAGAACCTAATTTCTTTTCTAAAATTAGGCAAATTTGTGAAATATATTTCATTTAATATTTCTATCTGTTGGTATGACACAGTACTAACATCGAATGCCATTTAAAGAATATATATATGCATAGATGTATAGTTATATTTTCTTTGTATAAAAACAAAGAAATAAACCATGAAAAAGTTTTCTGGATTGAATTCACATATTCGAGAGCTTCTGGTTTTTCCATTTTAGAAAACTTACGGACTGCATATTCTGTGAAATGTCTGCTATAAAATACATATAAGGTCTAAGATAAAAAATTTTAAGTTCATAATGAGCATGCAAGAAAGTAAGAAAAACCAGGACAAAACCAAAAGCAGGCGGCAGCTCCTGGCAAGTGGGTGCAGTGAAGAGGCCCACTGGTGGCACCCCAGGGCACCCCCGGAGCTCAGGGAGACCCCGGAGCTCAGATTGGGATTGGCTACGACACCCACAAAGGCAGAAGGTGATGGCGAGGGCTCTGGGAAGCAGAGAGTCTGCCTGGACCTTCTCCTTGGTTAGAGGGAGAGAAGGCACTTAGACACCCAGGGACAATGACCGACAGTCAGCAAACCAGGGAAGACCCAGGTGCACAGATGCTGGACTGGCAGATGCTGAGTCCTGGCACCAGGCTGCACAGAGGAGCCCTGGGCTACAGAGTGGCTGGGTCAGCGATCTCCTAGGGTACCGTTCTTCTCAGACTTGAGAGTCAGTAAAGGAAGTTCACCACACTTCTACATGAAACTAGAAAAGCCCAAGATCATCTCAGCAGAGGCTGAAAGATGCTTGATAGAGTTTTTGCAGCCATTCCGCTTAAAGCCAGTAGCTTATGGGGATGGAAGAGAGCTTTTATCTTTTCTATGCTTTTTTGAAATGGGTGTGTGTGGGGGTCTGTGTTGCCCAGGCTGGCCTTGGACTCTTGATCCTCCTGCCTCACCACCAGGCCCAGCTTGGAGCAAAACATCTTAAGCTGGAAAAAAAAAAAAAAAAAAAAAAAAAAAAAAAAAAAAATATATATATATATATATATATATATATATATATATATATATTGATATATATATATATCAAACCCGCCAAAATCTCAAGGCAAACTTCTACCAAATGGCAGATTTTAAAGCATTTGCTTTCAAAAGGCCTGAAGACAAGGTGCCATTGCACCACCAATCTGTGGTGCCCAGAAGCTGCCTGTGGATTCCAGGAGACTTATGACGTCAGCTCAGACCAGTGAGCAGAGCCAGAAATTCAGCACGCACTTCAGAAGTGGGGGAAGAGTGACTCCAGCCACTGTCCCACGCCACGTAAGATGGGTGACAAAAGGCAAATCCCAAAAAAGGAAATATGGGGTCAAACCCTTGAGAATGTGGAGGTAGAAAAAATATTTGAACACAATGAAGAAAGCTTAACATCCCAAAGGTGAGTGGACACGTGTGACTTGAGTAGAATTCGGAATGGCTGTTCACCATAGCATCAGGAGCACAAAGAGGCAAGAAATCAGGAAACATTTATATAAAGCTTTAGTACTTGGTATATTTGTAAACAATGCCTATAAGTCAATGGAAAAATTTAGGAGTCAATGCTTTTGGTGGAATTTTCAACTTGTTCACTTAAGAAAGGGATTTTTAATTATGCACTAAAATTGAAGGTGGGCAGAATTAACAGTGGCAACTTCACTCCTCTGTCCAGAACAGTATGCATGAGAATACATTGTGTGCACAAGGAGCAATTGTTAAAGGGAATTTTAAACGTTAAAATGCGTATAATTGTTAAATGTACTTAAAAAAAAACTGTTAGCATTAAAATTTAAAAATAAACAACCACGTGTAACAAATACTTCCACCAGCAGATATGAGAAATTATTGTGCATTTATTAGAACTGAATGAACTACAGCTACATACATTAATGTAGAAGCTGCTCAAAACACAATGTGGACTAGAGATGGGACAGAGTGATTGGCAGGGGCTAGAGGTGGGAATCAGGCTGAGTAGTCCTGGGCACAGGGATTTGGGAGGGTTTTTTGGAGTGATGAAAACAATCAATTCATGATATATGCATATATGAACGTACCACATTAAATTGTATGTAAAAAAGAAAAAGAAAAAAACGGTTCCAGATTTAGACAGTGGTGGTGATAATTTCATAACATCATGAATACATTAAAAAATACTGAATTGCACATTTTTAGGTTGTGTGGGGTATATCCCAGTTAAAACTACCAAGCATGTTGAGTAAAAGAAGCAAGTTGCAGATCACAATAGTTATGGCGATGTTTCTATTATGCTTAAATAACAGTACAACGCATCCATATTTGGTAAGAAACCACAAAGCAGCCAATGAAAAATAAACAGAATTTAAGATAGTGACAAAGCTGTTCACAGGACTTAAAATACTGGTAATGTTCTCTTTATTAAGCTTTTCAGTTGAAAATAGTTTCCACTTTACCAGGACAGATATTGTTTTATATGTTCAAAGGAAATCTCTGCTTGCAATATAAATGCTGTAAACTGACAATCCCTTCACAGTTGAACATGAGTTTGGGAATCCATTGTTAGGGTATTGGGAGAGAACTAATTTCTGCTATATGGAAAATGACTTCAAAATAAGGAAAAGGATGTTTCCATTGCAAAAAGCTCTCACTCATTCCCCAGACAAAAGGCTGTGGAGAATCGGTGTACTTTACTCAAGCGACTAAGGGTGGCTGGAACCCACCCCAGCCTCCTTCTCCAAATAACCCCACAGATACAGACTTCTCTCTAGCTCCAAAGATCATACACTTCATCCTTGTAGTATTGTGAAACCAGGAATTAGTAGAAATAAATTCTAGACTACTAGAACAGCATATCAGAAACAGACTTAAGATTTGATAGGGTTAATTCTCGTCCCTGCAAGAGTATACTTTTTCCTCTAAAAAAGCCTTTGGCCATCTCTGACTTTTCTTATTTCCCCCCACCAGCAATGGTTTGGGAAAAATCACTGCTTCTCTAAAGCTAAGCATAGAGATATTTACGGAACCCCCACCCGCCCGTCCTGTGCGTTGACACATGCTTCTCCAGAGCACACAGCACAGCTCGAGAAGGCTCCAGGAGGGACTCGCAGAAGCAGGAGGCCACTCCCATGGCCTGGGGCTCAGGCACCTCTTTTCCCTGTCAGGCTCCCTGCTGCCCTTCTTTCCAGACCATTCCATGGCACCCGCTGGGATTCCCACATCACCATTAGGGAACAAGCCTCCCTGGATCCTGGGACGTCGGCGCTTCCCTCCTTGAGTGGACAGGCTCCGTCAGGTCCTTGACCTGTGACTCCCCGGCAATGAGACAGGACACAAAGTGAAACAGCAAACACTCACTGGCTGTGTGTGACAAGGCAGGCAGGAGAGCCCAAGGACCTTCATGCATACATTTCTGTGCACTTTTCAATAGCCGTAACCTCCTCCCCCGACCAAGAAACAAAACAAAACACCCCACACTTGAGGAGAAACTACTAAACGCCTAACAATCCTGACCAGAGTGCACAGAGCATCTACTACGTGGCATGTCCTCTAAAGAGAGAATCGCAAACCTTTGCCATTCCAGACTGCTCCATGACTGCATCTGCACCTCCGCATTCCCAGCAACGTGCCATGGGTACCCTGGCAAAGAAACCCTGCCACGATGCACAGTGATTCCTAGAAGTCAGTCGAGGGTCCAGGCACTCGGGCTCTGGCTGTTTTGATGGGTGCAGTCCAACTGCCCTGCCCAGGTGTGGCTTCCTTCTGCACCCCTGCAGCCTTGGGTGGGGACCTTCTTCCCAACAGTCTGCAACCCCCCTGTGGAGTCCACCTTCTTGGTGTGTGCCAGTCTGACAGGTGAACGAGTGCACCTGCTGTAGCGGCTGTCTGCATTTGTCTTATTACCAGAGAGCACGAGCCAGCTTCCCATGTGCATGGTCTTTCTACACTCACTTTTTTTTTTTTTTTTTTTTTTTTGGTACTAAGGATTGAACTCAGGGACACTCGACCACTGGGCCACATCCCCAGCCCTTTTTGTATTTTATTTAGAGACAGGGTCTCACTGAGTTGCTAAGTGCCTCGCCATTGCTGAGGCTGGCTTTGAACTCACAATCCTCCTGGCTCAGCCTCTCAAGTGCTGGGATTACAAGTGTGCGCCACCACACCCGGCTCTACACTCACTTTTGCAACTGGGAACTTTGTGTTCAGATTGCCCATTTTTGTAATGCAGTTTTGGTCTCTTTATTATCTTGCAGATCTTAAGACATGAAACAAACACTTAATTAGTACTTCAACCATGATATTGGCAGTGACATCTTTTCCCCTGGGCAGTTCATATTTTAATTTTTCTTTTACTGTTTTTTCCTTACAAGATTAAATTCTATTCTAGAAAGTCAGATTTATAATTTTCTTCTTCTTTTCCTAAGTTTTATGGTTTCATAGTCTAATATTTAGTTCTTTGGTTCACCTGGGACTTTAGTAACAAAAGACAGGGATCCCACTTGTATGTGTCTTTGGATATGTTTTCTGGTTATGCCAACTTCATCTGTCTCTGCCCTCAATGCAATGAAATGTCAACTTCATAGCACACTACCTTGTCCTGTATTGTTGTATTTATTTTTGTGCTTAAATTGGCCTTCGGATGTGGCTATCTGCAAACAGGTTTTCCCCCTCCCATTCGTCTGTGTGCTTTCTAAGAACACTGTTGGGGTCTGAGATTTCACTCCATTTTCCTCAGAAGAGAATGAACCTTGTAGCCATAACCAAATGCTGGCACAGGACGCCAGGTGCTTGGGTCAGAGAATCATGGCTAGAAAGCAGCAAGGCTCAAGCTCCTGCAGCAGTGTGGGGAAGCCAGGCCCACGGGGTGTGAGGGGCACGTGCCTCAGCTGGCAGCCTGGCTTTGGGAACCCACCTCTTTTATAGCAGGGAATAAGCTGCTTTGCCCCAGGGAGATCACACCCCAGGTGGGTTTCTGCAAGCACAACCCCTTGAACTGGCTCTGTTAGGGGAGGCCAGGATTGTGCATAGTTGACTTAACCCTAAGAGGAGGGGGGACCCACGGGCAGGGAGGACCAGGCCTCCTGCAGACACAGCTACGGGTTTGCACTTGATGCCCTTGGGACCAGACAGTGTCCAGCACAGAGTAGAAGCTTGAGGCACACGGAATGAATTTGACAGAATCCAATATGCCATTAGGTTGGTGTGACGTCACCTGACAATGTAACCAGGAAGAAGTCTTGAGTACCACTGTGCACTGGTGGATACCTCCCGCGCTGGGACCTCGGTGATGCCCGCAGTGGAAAGCATCACCTTGGAAAACACAGACTTAAAGTGAACTAAATAGAATCACCAACACTCGGCTGGACTCACGCCGTGGCTTGCCAGTGACGGGCTTTATTTACTGTCCTCCTCTCCTGTGAAATGTTCGGCTGATAACTTGGAAAGCGAGGACAGGGTTTAAGCACCACAAATTGCTTCTAAATGGACAACCCTTATCTGTGAAATGGGCACCGGGCTGTTACACTCAAATGTGTTCCTTGTGCATTGGACGCACCGCACAAGGAAAGGGTTTTCCCCTCCTAAGAAATCAACGGGAGAAAGAAAAAAGAAAAAAAACCAGAGACAAGCAGCAAGCCGTGTAATCCCACGTGAGAAACACGTGGAAATGAAGGACGCAGGCATGCAAACCCACTCACACCACAAAGCCAACACCCAAGAGCTCAGCCACCCGGAGGCTTCTGTGGAAGTCTCTGGAAGGCATCTCTCAGCACAGGTGGAAACCTGAGGCCCCTTTGAAGCTGGAGCACTGGCAACAGCTCGGGGCCACTGTCACATCCACAAGGCTCACCTTCAATCAGCAGGTTAAAATAAAAGGCATGTAAAGCAAGATTCACTTTAAAGTTGCCTCCATTTACCTTCTCCTTGTTCTTCTATATTTATCCCTTGTCTTTCTTCCTAGTGCAAACATAATTTTCATGGATGATAAATCTGTTTAACCAAGGTGGAGTGCAAATTATATTTTCTTCTTTATCTTTACGTCACCTTTTCCTGGAATTTTCGCAAATATAAAATCTGATGTGGTATTTGATACTCTGTGAAACTGTCCCGGCTCAAAGATGAAAGTCATTCTCCCTATCTCCTACCATTAGTAAGAAGAGGCAAAAACAGCAAGATTAGGAATTAAAACAAAGCATTAGACAGTTAAGAAAAGTGCCAGCCAATAGTTATGACCACTGTTTATTTTCAAATTACGTGATAATATTGTAACAAATGGTACAATTAAAAAAGAAATTTCTCAAACACGAAAGGAAAATAGTATGTTATTTAGACAAAAAGCTAAAGGAGCAAAGACCTACGTTCTTGATAATTCCCAAAGTTAAAACTTGACAAATACTGAACACATCTTAGGAATTCAATCTTTGCTGATTTTTATATTTCAAGTTGTGGATGGCATAGATAATTATCCGTATGTAATTTCTTTTGACATTCACAATTTGAGGGATTAGAGAAATGATTGGAAATCACATTGGAGATTTTGTGTGAAGAGATTTTAAAATTAGGTACAAATTTACCCAAATAAAATCAGAAAAATATCCAGTGTCAGAAAATCAATGTATCTCACCTTCTGTGTATTTTTTTTTTTTTTTTTTGTTGTTGTTGTTAACTGTGGGTAATAGGAATTTTAAAATCTCACTTTTACTATCTAAAATGGTGTTCTTGGCATATGAGATATAACTTTCAGATTTTTAAAATATATGATTCTTTTCTCTTTTAGCAGGATGATGTTAGGCTGGCATCTTAAAATTTAATAAAGAAGTAGCAAACATTAGAATGCAGGCCAACATTTACCTTCCAGTCATAATTCTTAGAATGTGTTTATCTGAACCGAAATCTGCATGCGGCAGAGTCAGCAGAAATGGCAATCAGAGGTATCTGCCTGAATTTCACAAGGCGCTGCTTTATTTACTTCCTGGTGAACCTCGCTAATGCATATCCCCTGAAGTTACTTTAGTTAATATCATTTGTTCTAAATGTTCCAAACAAGGCAAAAGCTGTAATGTGTATGTGAATAGCTAATTCGCTTTTTATCATCGTGGAGATGTGTGATCTCACAGGCACCTTGGTAAACTACCCATGCGGGAATCAAGAGACTGCAGCTCAATTCCCCAGTGTTTTATGATCATATTTCATAATATCTGCATTATGGAAAAATGATTTTTTTTTCTCCTAAACAGCTAAGATTCAGCTGTCCCCGCTTGAGCACACCAATAAACTACTTGAACTAATTATTACTATTACTGATGTTTTGTATATCAGGGTTTGGTTGTTGTTGTTCTTCTTCTTTTTTTCCCCCCATTGATAGATAAAGGTACCACAGGACTGGCAACAAATAAACCAGGTCTTTGGATCCCCTCACTATCTGAACAACAGCTCTGGCTAAACATATTCATTATGGTAAAATCTCCATCATTTGCATTGCCCAAACTGAGACCAAAGCAATTTAAGGAAGAAATGTAGTTGGTACATTTGGAATTAACAATTAGTCACGAGTATGTGAGTTCAAATAATTATACTCAAAACAACAGTCACACTGGACACTTATTAATTGCCATTTGTAATTTATAGTTTTGAAAATATGCTTTTGTTAGTTATCATTTTTAAGATACATTTTCTTTCCCATTCATACTTTTTCAAATTTTGTTTTTCAATATCTTTCAGGATCACTTGGGCTTATTCTAAAAAGAATCTGAGATTAAAGGTGAATGTAGGGGCAACAAAATAACAATTTAGCTTTCAAAACAAGCAAATAAATCTTGATTGTCTCTTTGATCTAGAAAACATACCCAAAACAAAAACAAACAAACAAAAACCCCACATTGCATTTAGGTTCTTGTTTTTTAGTTTATTGGCTAGTTTTCTAAAACTTTGAATTGACATTTATATACATTTTCTATTCAACTATTCTTGATCAGTGGATATGAAAATTAGAATATAAAATGTGATAGTTATGTCTTCATTAAAAAAAAGGATACCACATTCATAATGCACCCATTCCTCACCTGTCATCTGATAACTGCTCTTAGTCACCCATTATCAATATTTGTTTTATCTCAAATTGTTTCTCTCAACTTCCTCCCCACATCCACATTAGCAGCCTTTTAGAAGAGTAACCACCACTGGAGCTGGGACAACTCACTTGAATCTGCCTGGGAAGAGATATTGCCAGTGGGTGGCAGCATGCACAAGAGCGGGTCACATTTCCTGTTATCTTTAGGTTGAATTTCAAAACAACTCTAGAATCCAGACTCCTAAGCAAACCTAGAAGCAGCCTGCAAACAACTGCAGGAAAGCTGAATATTTCTGAGGAGGAGACAGGGCGCAGAGCACCAGGGCTCCTGGTAGCAAGCAGGCGGCTCTGCCCTGCAGTTACCTCCCTGCTCCAGCAGTTTAAAACCAGGGTGAGAGCCTGCTCCTGGAATCAACAGCGGGATCAATGCATACAGGCTGATCGTCGCCCTCCTGCAACATTTGTACTCTGCACAAGGTCACTCCCAGCTATCTCCACTGCGCATCCCCCCGCCTTCTCCCGGAAAATATAGCTGTGTCATTTCAGAGACATTTTTAATGTCATCTGCTCATGATGTGCAGACCAAGAAGCAGACAATTTTGTTCTGCTCTGGCAGAAAAACAAAAGAAAACAAAAACGTTTTAACCCGGCAGCTAGAACAGCAATAATACACAGAGCATCAATTTAGTCATGCAGAATTTGAGTGTACATTACAGGAGTCAAGGATTGCATGGAAAGTGCAGTGTCTAAGAAGAAACGGTTGCATCATTTTCCCTATGCTTAGTAATGTTATACAGCTATTCTTATGTAATTTTTTGGCAGTTCTGGAGCTCGAACCCAGGCCCCCCTTGTGCTAGGCAAGCACTTTATCACTGAGCCACGCCCCCAGCCCCAATGTGTCATGTTTTACTTCAGTCATAGAAAATCTTATTAGAAAAGTTGTTGTTCTTTTTAATATAGAAGTACATTCTCCAATTCAAACATAACAAAATCCAGAGGTGTTGATAAGAATTTTAAGTTCCTAACTGCATCCGCTTTTTTAAAAAAAAATTTTTAGCTATAGATGGACATAGTATCTTTATTTTTCTTTATTTAGTTTTATGTGGTGCTGAGGATAGAACCCAGTGCCTCATGCATGGAGGCAAGCGCTCTACCACTGAGCTACAGCCCAGCCCAAACTGCATCCGCTTTTTAATTGAGCGCTTCTCTTTGACATAATTATATTTAAAATGAAATGCTGTGAATATTGAATTAGCTGACAGATGTTTTTCTAAATAGTATCAATTCAATTCATACACTTTTCACAACAATTCTTGTTTTAAGTTATGGTAGTTTGCTCTACCATATATGTGCATTAAATGTGCATTTTAGAAAATCCCTTCCAAAGTAATTATTTAGGAAAGAAATCATTTAGTCGGCATTTCAAATGAGAGAATAAATACTACAGTAGAAAGCCTTTACAATTTCCAAGGAACTGATAAAATCTATTGACAAATTCTGATTCTTTAAATGTTTGCAATACCATTCACAGATACTAAATAATCCAAACAGCAGTTACATTCTTGCATGTAAATCACTCTATTGCAGCTCACAGAGTTAGCATGTTACAAAATTCTTGTGCAATTTCAGTTGAAACATATTAGCAAAGAGGTTTGCACAGAAAAACTAGCTGGGAAAGTGCAATAAGGAATCTTAGATGAGCAAAAGTCTGTGCAAGGTTCATTCACTAGAGAAACAGAAATTTACTAAATGAGCTCCTGAACCACATTATTTACTATATCAAAAAAGGAAGAAATGTTGCCATTCTTTCTAAAGATTAAATATATCCTCTGACATAAACCTGTGAAATTAAAATGGGTACTTCCAAAGATACATTTTTAATTACAACTAGTCTCAATGATTATGTAGCATTCCATTTAACAATCTGCTTAGTCAATTTTTAGAGTGAGTACACCTAGACACACAATAGTGTCAAACATCTACAGGGTAAAGAACTAAAGAGAAACAAAACCTCAGAAGCAGTGAATTATGATCTACTCTTCTCCTTCTATGCATGCCTCTCTTACATGAAACTGAAAATTAATGATGCTCATTATTACTATCAGTATGCTATTTGTATTATGGATTTGTAACACATTTTACATTTTTATAAAATTGATTTCTTGACAAATTATTCCATGAAGGGTCTTTACTTTTAATAATAAAAATATCATTATTGCATAAGAGCCTATGTCCAAAACAAAAAACAAAAACCTCCTTGCTTAAAGATGTGGCCATTTTGTTAGCCGTGGAAAGAAAGCAAGCTTCCAGCAAAAGGTCCTGAACTATGAGAAAGCCTGCATCCGGGCTGTTGGCTGGCATCAGTCCAGGCAAGCAGCATCCAGGCCTGCGTGCAGAGCTCTGAGGCAGGTGCTATTAGCTGACTGCTGCTGAAGGGTATGGGAGAACTGTTGGAAAAATCACAAGGTGCAGAACAAGGTTCCGATACATAAACAGCTTATTTAGCAATGCAGAGGGGGAAAGAAAAATAGCTCCTTGAGTGGAGAAGACTGGGGCATTTCCAATGACAATTTTTTACTGATGCTTCCATGGGCAGACTGGTAATGAGAACTGAAATTGGACCTCCTACACTTGAACTTGGAGGCTCTAGGACTTCTGGATTACAAATGGTTTGCAGTCTGCTGTAGACTTGTCCTCTTCATGATATGACAAAGTCACTGACATGGCTGGAATTCTACACCCTTCCCTCTTTTGCACCAGCGTGGCAAGAGGCAGCACAGGGGGAAAGTGTTACTGACCAACTTAAAGAGTTTCTGACACATTAACCCAAATATTGGCACTGAATGCTAGCACAGCCCTAAGGAAACCAAACAAGCACAGGTGCCACATGCCGCATCTGATGGGTACCGCAAGTAGATGCTCAACACGTAGCTGACAACCTACTTTTGTATTGAGTCAAAATCAAAAATAAAATAAGTGCATAAGACATTTTCTCAGAAGCAGCTATCACATGATGTTGACAAGGGGAAAGCCATCATCATCATCTGCTAGGGAGGTCGTGGAACATACAGGCGGGCCTATTTACATCTCTCATAAAGCGAGATGTAAATCATCACAAAGCCCATAAATTGGGCCACATTTTCTTCAAGCTCCAAGATAAGAATCCCTTTGTGTTTCTTCTCTGAGTAGACATACTGCTAGGCAATATACGTCAACATAAAAACAGACAAAATTTAAAAACAGAAACCCAAGCATAATGTTCATAAAGACTAAGCACGTGCACACTCATACACAGGTACACAGATGCACACACCTAAAAATGTCATTCCTTTAAATACTGTTAAAAAACGGAAGATTGACTTTACAGGTAACTCTTTGAGGCAAATTTTATGATATCTGCCCTACTGATTATTCTTCCCAAATGTATGCTACTGGTCAGTAATCCTAACTATATGCACGTTAGAAACAGAATGTTCTGACTTCTCTCAGGGTCTCTCAGCACATAAAGTTAGACAGTCTTTATGTCACCTCTTAAACAAATATAAAATATATATCACCCTTTCAAAAATCACAATCTTAAATTATTTTCCTTAGATTTTAAAATATTACATTTAAAACAAAGACTTTGATAAATTACAGGGGACATTTCAAAGGCAAAATTCTGGGATATAATATTTAAACAAACAAGAGTATGCGATAAAATATTGTCACTAATCATTTCATGAAGACAAAATTTTCTGTCTTTCTGGAGTCTTCCCTGCTCTGAACTCAAGGAACCCCCGCCCTCCAGAGTGGCCCTATCACATGCAATGGTCTGGGTGCTTTTTGTCACCGACTTTCAAAGTCACTAAGCCACGTAGATACAAACATTTGAAGCAGTTCAAGGGCATCTTCCGCGAGGCAGCAGCTGCCTGCGCCACGCTCGCAGGTACGGCGACGCCCACTCCAGGCGGTGCGTTAGGGGGGCGCCGCCGCAGGGACCCGGCTCCAGGAGCTGCGCCGTCCTCGAGGCCCGCCCTCTTCCCGGCACTATGGAAACCGCATTTTCCTACGCTTGCTCGGCCTCCTCCTTTCTCCTATTACATCCCCAACAGCCGACTTCCACTTCCCGAGAACCTGACAAGTGAATGGCGCTGATGACGCCCCGGAAAGAGCCCACGACCGCGGGGTGCGGGGGCAGGGCGCCCCCGGAGCTACGCGCGGCGGGGTTCCGGGGCGCCACGCCCGCGCCCCCTATCCACCGCCCCCCCCCCCCCCGGGAAGGGCGCGGAGCTGCGATCGATCGGGAGCTCGCCGGAGACTACTGTGATGCTCGTAAACAAGTCGGGCCGCGCGCCCGCCAACCCCGCGGGCCGGGCACTGGGCACCGCCCAGCGCGCAGCGGCGCGGGCGGGTTCGCGCGCACCCCGAGCCTGGCGCGGGATCGCTCACCGAAACGGGGGAGAGGGCTACGAAGGGCGGCCAAGTTCATCGCCCTTTATGGCCCGGAGAGGCCGCGAGAGGCACAAGCGGGGCCACGAGGTGCAGGAAAGGGGCGCTGCCGCCAGCCCCGGCCCCTGCCCCAGCTCTGCCCATGCCCCGCCCCTGCCGTCCGTCTCAGCTCCCGACCTCCGCGGCCCCCGCCTCTGCCGTTCCCCTCCCCCCGCACCCCTCCCCGGCGGAAGCTCCGAGCCCAATTAATTGAGTCAAAGGCGCGAGGGAAGGGCCCTCCCCGCCGCGGCCCGCCCCCGCCCCTCCTCCGCGCCCCTTTTCCCGCCCTGGGTGGCATCTCCTCCGCGGCATCCACAACGAGCCTCTGATTAATGAGGCCCGGCCCGGCCCCGTCCTCCGCGGGAGGGGGAGGGGACGGCGGGAAACGCGGCCCCGGGAGAAAGGGGGGCGGGGCGGGGCGGGGGCGCTCGGCCCGCCCCCCTGAGTCCCACGCCCATTGGTCGTGCGCGCCATCCGTCTGGGGGCGCGGCACCAATGCGGGGCGGCTGGGCGGGGCGGGCGCGCCGTGTGTGCCTGCGTAACGCCGAGTCACATGTTGTTTTGCTCTTCTTAGTTCAGTCACTCGGTGCGCGATGTGTTACTCACTGTGCGGCGGGGACCGCGACGAGCTCGGGTCGCCGTTGGCAGCAGCAGTAGCAGCCCCGGCGGCGGCGCAGACCCCGAGTGCCCGGGCGCACCCCGGTTTCCTGGAGCGAGGCGCGGCGACTGCAAAGGTGCGGCCGCGCGCGCCTTAGGCTCGGCCCCGCGGCTCCGGGACCCCGACTCTCGGCCCAGCCAGCGAGTCCCCAGGCGCCGCCCGAGAGCCCAGGAGGCAGCAGCCGCGGGCAGCGGGGCCGGGGGGCGGCCACCGCCCGCACCAGGCATCCTCCGGAGCCTCGGAGGGCGCTGCGCCGCCGAAACGTGCGGGCCTCCACGGACCTTCCCCTCTCCTGGGCGGGAGGGACGCGTGCTCCGGCGGGCGGCGGGGCGAACGGGTGGCAGGGAGCCGCCCCCGCCCGCGCCCCTCCGCCCTCATCCAGACCCTCCACGCCGGGCTGGGCTGCGCGGCCTGAAGCGCAGGCGATGGCGAGTCCGCCGCTGCTTGGATCCCCCGGGCCGGCGGGCGGCGACGGCCCCAACCTCAACAACAACAACAACAACAACAACCACAGCGTGCGCAAGTGCGGCTACCTGCGCAAGCAGAAGCACGGCCACAAGCGTTTCTTCGTGCTGCGCGGGCCCGGCGCGGCTGGCGACGAGGCGACAGCGACTGCGGGCGGGGGGTCGGCGCCGCAGCCGCCGCGGCTCGAGTACTACGAGAGCGAGAAGAAGTGGCGGAGCAAGGCGGGCGCCCCGAAGCGGGTGATCTCGCTCGACTGCTGCCTGAACATCAACAAGCGCGCGGACGCCAAGCACAAGTACCTGATCGCCCTCTACACCAAGGACGAGTATTTTGCCGTGGCGGCCGAGAACGAGCAGGAGCAGGAGGGCTGGTACCGCGCGCTCACGGACCTGGTCAGCGAGGGCCGCGCGAGCGCCGGCGACCCGGCCCCCGCCGCCTCGGCCCCCGCCGCGTCCTGCAGCGCCTCCCTGCCGGGCGCCCTGGGCGGCTCGGCCGGCGCCGCCGCGGCCGATGACAGCTACGGGCTCGTGGCGCCCGCCACGACCGCCTACCGCGAGGTGTGGCAGGTGAACCTGAAGCCCAAGGGCCTGGGCCAGAGCAAGAACCTGACGGGCGTGTACCGCCTGTGCCTGTCGGCGCGCACCATCGGCTTCGTGAAGCTCAACTGCGAGCAGCCGTCGGTGACGCTGCAGCTCATGAACATCCGCCGCTGCGGCCATTCGGACAGCTTCTTCTTCATCGAGGTGGGCCGCTCGGCCGTCACGGGCCCCGGAGAGCTGTGGATGCAGGCCGACGACTCGGTGGTGGCGCAGAACATCCACGAGACCATCCTGGAGGCCATGAAGGCGCTCAAGGAGCTCTTCGAGTTCCGGCCGCGCAGCAAGAGCCAGTCGTCGGGGTCTTCCGCCACGCACCCCATCAGCGTCCCCGGCGCGCGCCGCCACCACCACCTGGTCAACTTGCCCCCTAGTCAGACAGGCCTGGTGCGCCGCTCGCGCACCGACAGCCTGGCCGCCACCCCGCCGGCCACCAAGTGTAGCTCGTGCCGGGTTCGCACGGCCAGCGAGGGCGACGGCGGCGCTGCGGCCGGGACTGTGGCGGCGGCCGGCAGGCCTGTGTCTGTAGCCGGGAGCCCCCTGAGCCCTGGGCCAATGCGCGCGCCCCTGAGCCGCTCGCACACCCTGAGTGGCGGCTGCGGTGGCCGCGCTAGCAAAGTGACGCTGGCGCCGGCAGGGGGCGCCCTGCAACACAGCCGCTCCATGTCCATGCCGGTGGCGCACTCGCCCCCGGCTGCCACCAGTCCTGGCAGCCTGTCGTCCAGCAGTGGGCACGGCTCAGGCTCCTACCCGCTGCCTCCGGGCCCGCACCCGCACCTGCCTCACCCCTTGCACCACCCCCCAGGTCAGCGGCCCTCCAGCGGCAGCGCCTCTGCCTCAGGCTCTCCCAGTGACCCTGGCTTCATGTCCCTGGACGAATACGGCTCTAGCCCTGGTGACCTGAGAGCCTTCTGCAGCCACAGAAGCAACACACCGGAGTCCATCGCCGAGACACCCCCGGCCAGGGAGGGCAGCGGGGGCGAGTTGTATGGGTACATGACCATGGACAGGCCTCTGAGCCACTGTGGCCGCCCCTATCGCAGGGTCTCAGGGGACGGGCCCCAGGACCTGGACCGAGGGCTGAGGAAGAGGACTTACTCCTTGACCACCCCTGCTCGGCAGCGGCCAGTGCCCCAGCCCTCCTCGGCCTCCCTGGATGAGTACACCCTGATGCGGGCCACCTTCTCGGGAAGCTCAGGCCGCCTGTGCCCGTCTTTCCCTACATCCTCTCCCAAAGTGGCCTACCACCCCTATCCGGAGGACTATGGGGACATAGAGATTGGGTCCCACAGGAGTTCCAGCAGCAATCTGGGGGCTGACGATGGCTACATGCCCATGACCCCTGGGGCGGCTCTCGTGGGCAGCGGCAGCGGCAGCTGCAAGAGTGATGACTACATGCCCATGAGCCCCACCAGCGTGTCTGCCCCAAAGCAAATCCTGCAGCCAAGAGCTGCGCCTGCAGCAGACCTGCCCCCCACCGGGGCAGCGGCGCCACAGCCCCCCTCTGTGGCCAACAGGGCCTTCTCAGTGAGCGGGAGCAGCTACAAGGCCAGCTCCCCAGCAGAAAGCTCACCTGAGGACAGCGGGTACATGCGCATGTGGTGTGGCTCCAAGCTGTCAACGGAGCATGCCGACACGAGGCTGCTGCCCAGCGGGGACTACCTCAACATGTCCCCCAGCGAGGCGGGCACCGCGGGCACGCCACCCGATCTCTTCTCAGCAGCCTTGCACGGCGGCGGGGAGGTGCTCAAAGGCATCCCCGGCTACTGCTACAGTTCCTTGCCCCGCTCCTACAAGGCCCCTTATGCCTGCGGTGGGGACAGTGACCAGTACGTGCTCATGAGCTCCCCCGTGGGACGGATCCTGGAAGAGGAGAGGCTGGAGCCCCAGGCTACCCCAGTGGCCCCCCAGTCAGCCAGCACCTTTGGGGCTGGTGGGAGTGGCCACCCCCAGCCTCATCACCCAGCAGTGCCTTCACCAGTGAGGCCCAGTGGCAGCAGTGGTGGCCGCCCAGAGGGCTTCCTGAGCCAGCGCTGCCGGGCAGTGCGGCCCACACGCCTGTCTCTGGAGGGGCTGCAGACCCTGCCCAGCATGCATGAGTACCCCCTGCCACCAGAGCCCAAGAGCCCTGGAGAATACATCAACATTGACTTTGGCGAAGCGGGTGCCCGCCTCTCGCCACCTGCGCCTCCGCTGCTGGCGTCAGCGGCCTCATCCTCCTCGCTGCTGTCCGCCAGCAGCCCAGCTTCGTCCCTGGGCTCGGGCACCCCGGGCACCAGCAGTGACAGCCGGCAGCGCTCCCCACTGTCCGACTACATGAACCTGGACTTTAGCTCTCCCAAGTCCCCCAAGCCGGGCGCCCGTGGCGCGGACCCTGTGGGCTCCCTGGGTGCCCTGCTGTCCCCTGAGGCTGCTTCTCCATACCCACCACTGCCTCCGCGTCCGTCCGCCTCTCCGACCTCCCTGCAGCAGCAGCCCCCGTCACAGCCTCCGCCAGGGGAGCCCTACCGTCTGCCTCCTGCACTGGGCGCTGCCACCTCCCAGGGCCCCAGTGCTGCCTCCTCCACGACCTCCGAGGCCGGGGACAATGGTGACTACACCGAGATGGCCTTTGGTGTGGCTGCCACCCCGCCTCAACCCATCGCGGCCCACCCAAAACCCGAAGGTGCCCGAGTGACCAGCCCCACGTCGGGCCTGAAGAGGCTGAGCCTCATGGATCAACTGTCAGGGGTGGAAGCCTTCCTGCAGGCCAGCCAGCCCCCCGACCCCCACCGGGGGGCCAAGGTCATCCGCGCAGACCCACAGGGGGGCCGCCGCCGCCACAGCTCGGAGACCTTCTCCTCCACCACCACAGTCACCCCGGTGTCCCCGTCCTTCGCCCATAACCCCAAGCGCCACAGCTCGGCCTCCGTGGAAAACGTCTCTCTCAGGAAAAGTGGCGAGGGCAGTGGTGGGGGCGCCCTCGGCGGGGGCCTTGGAGCAGGCGAGGAGCCACCCACGTCCCCAGGACAGTCGCAGCCATCACTCCCCGTGCCTCCATCCCCGCAGGTGCGGCCGTGGGCCCCCGGCCAGCCTGGGGGCTTGGTGGGCTGTCCTGGGGGCAGCGGATCTCCTATGCGAAGAGAGACCTCCGCGGGTTTCCAGAACGGCCTCAACTACATCGCCATCGACGTGAGGGATGAGCCAGGGCTGTCCCCCCAGGTGCAGATGCAGCATCCACAGCCGGGAGACAAGAGCTGGGGCCGGACCCGTAGCCTTGGGGGCCTCCTCAGCGCCGTGGGGGGGGCAGCGGCACCGGTGGGGTGTGTGGGGGCCCGGGCCCTGGCACCCTGCCCTCAGCCAACACCTACGCCAGCATCGACTTCTTGTCCCGTCACTTGAAGGAGGCCACCATTGTGAAAGGTGAGGCCCTTTAACCTTGACCAGGGGGTGGAGGGCGGGGCTGCGGGTGCGTCTCTGGTTTTGCTCTTCTTCCCTGTGGGCCCCTTGATCTGAGTGCAGCTCCTGGCTCAGACTCCTGCTCTTGGCTGCCTGGCGCCTCCTTCTCCAACCTTTGGGATGAGGGTGACGCCTTCCTATGGGAGGGAGACTTCAGCCTCAGGCCCGTCCCATTTCCTGTGCTCCCAGCCCTTCCCTTGCCCTCTCTTGGCATGGGGAAGTACTCCTTGCAGCAGCTTCGCAGTCCGCCAGTGCCCACCTCTAAATCTAGTGGGGCCTGCTGGGCGGGGCCTGAAGGCACTGCCCTCCGCCCACCCTGTGTGCCTGCAGCAGGGCTGGGCTGAGTCTCCCTGAGCAGCAGGGATCACCAGGCCGCGCGCCCTTACAAAGTGGGCATCGGGTGTGGTGGCTGCCAGAGGGAACGGTTGCACCATTTCAAGCTCACACCTGGGAGCTCGAGGTGTGTTTCTCCTGAGGGGTGAAATGGCAGCGTGGTTCTCACCTGAGCTCACCTGGCCTCACCAGGAGAGTTTGCTGAACCACGCTGCCTGCTGCTCGGCAGGGAGGCCTGAGTTTCTGATCAGCCCTCTGCAGCCAGCCCAGGGGGGCATCTCTAATGAGTCCCACACTCTGCACTGCTGCTGCACCGTGCTCCCCAGGGAGGGAGAGCAGGGCCGGGTGGAGTCCAGGGACCAGCGTTTCCCTGATGACTCCAGGGTGCAGCCAGGATTCACAGGCAGTGCCGTGGAGAAAACAAGGGAAGACAGGAGCAGGTCTTTTCAAGAACAATTGAACAAGAGGGTGCGCCCGTTCCCTTCCCCCCCAGGGTCCCATCCCACGGAATACCCCAGGACAGAGTTGCAACTGACCTTCCTAGAGGGTGGATGGTGTGGGAGGAGGAGTCCAGGGGCTTGGATGTTCCATTCATGTTTCAAATTTGTAGCTGGTTTTTTTTTGTGTGTGTGTGTTTGTTTGTTTGTTTTTTAGTGGGGTTGCTGCAGGGTAGTCTCTAGGAATACCCGACATATACTTTGTAGCCTCTTGTGTGACTGGGAGGCTGGTAGATGCTGACCTGAGGTACACAGTCTGCAAGGGGCTCTGAAGGGCTGGCGGAGGTGGCCTTCGATTCCATATGCCTTTTGTTCTTAAGTAAACAGACCAGTTTAATGCTGTCTGAATCCAGTCTATGGCTTATGGTATTCTTGGGACTGTTGGTTCATGCAATTTAAAGTTATAGCTGTAGGGTGAATACCCTGTTATTGTAGTGTAATAGAGGAAAGGCTATTTCCTTTTTTATTAAAACTGTGTGATAGAAGATGAAAAGTCATGGCGAATTGTCAGGAGTGTGGTGCTTCAGCATCTAATTAAATCACTTGGAAGCTGTCAGAATGCATCTCATAAATGGAGACTCTCAGCTGAAGGTCACTTTGCTGGAGTCACGTTAAACACTACAAAATTGCCGGTGTGACGGGGGTTGAGGCTTAGTTGCCTTCTAAGACACAGACCATGTAAACACAGCAGCGTGAGTGTAACCGAGTGGGGGAAACGTGTGTGCGCGCAGGTCTGCTCCGTATGCCCACTTGGCTGTGTGCCAACAGGAGCATGAAAGAGCTACCTTGCGCCCAAGTCTGATCCTATCAGACAAGAGCCTGAGAAGTGAGTGGCTTGCCTTCTCTGGTGGAGGATGGGATTGAGGGGCCCTGGAACAGGAGGCCTGGGCTGTGGGCAGGGCCTGCAGGCCTGAGAGAACTCAAGGCCTTTCTGATAGAGTCGTTACATTCAGACGCAGGGTTCACGGGAGATAGTGCCCCTTGCAGACTACAAAGCTGTGAGTTTATTTAAGTAGAGTCCTCATGTGGCTGGTCTTAAGATTTCCCACCAGTATAAAATTCCTTTCAGCTTATAGGATTCACGATCTGAAATCCAAACAGCAGTTTGTGTGTTCCATGGTTACTGAGCCGAGAGAAGAGGTCGGTTTGGTTTCTGTTTTTCCGAAGTCTGTGGGTATCATGGTATTATGGCCAACCACCTTCTGAAAAGGTTAAAAGGGCTCTTTTAAAGAAAAAAAAAAAAAAAAAAAAATAGGTAACTGTAGTTTGTCCATTGTGCCAAAACCACATGTTGAAAAAAAGACTTGGGTGCCAAATCAGGCTTCTAGTAAATCAACGTGAAGGGAGCTCGCTGGCAGAGCTGGGGCTGGGGGCCAGTGAGCCATCTTGATCAGATGGTTCCTTCCCTAATTCTGAGCCAGAAAGTCAGCTGCAGACCTCAGCAAGGACATCCACTTTCATACCCTTCACCCGGGCGTGGTGGGGAGTTGTGGTGGTGCTCCTAGATTAGAAGTTCAGGGAAGACCGTGCCCTTTGAGAGCATGGTGTGCAGAAGGCAGGCTTGCAGACAGTTTCTCTGAAGAGGAATAGGAAAGGCACTTCCTGCCTGCAGGCTGCTCTGCCCTGGCTCTTGGAGACAGCTGTGGGACACGCATGCCCAGCATTCAGGTGAAGACCTCAGGAGTTATTAGAGGCCTTATGGGCGTGGGGGGGGGGGGGTTGGACGGTCTGCAGTATGTGAATAAGTGGCAACACACTTCAAGTTTTAGCAGTGTTTGATAGCTGTTTACAGCAGAATTGGAAATGGGGGCGGGGATTCAACATGAGCCAATTCAAAAGCTAATACATCTTAAGTGTAGATATAGTCATAGTCCAGTACAAATGCTGAGTTAGGCTTCTTATTTGGGGGCCAGGGAAAGTTGCTGCTGTGTTTTGTGTGTGAGTATGTATAGAAAAATCCAACCAATCTGTTAGAGTTTTGTTGTTTGGGAACTGGAAACATACCGTAATTTACTGTTGTTTAGAAATGCTTTTAAAAATTAACTTCATATATTTTTGCATTAGGATGATAGATTGGAATATTCTCTAAAATATGTTATTTTAGTGTTCCTCCCTAGTGGGATTTTTATTCTAAAATTGGCTTCTGTGTATGTATAAAACGGATAAGAGTTACCATAGGAAGCATCTGTATTTAAATGGTTTGATGAAAGGACTATCCATTCATATCTTAGAATGAAAAGATCATGAGATAAGTGTTTCCAAAGGAACAGAAAAAATCACGATTTCTGTCTAAAAGTAATTGCCTTTGGAAGTCTTGAAGTCAACAATCAGCCTGTTTTTGGAAGTTGGTGGGACTCCTTGCCACCCCAGGCCCGAGTCCCAGCTGGGCCAGGGCTGGTAAGGTGCGGTGCCGGCTGGGCTCCACTAGGAGCAAGGAGTAAGGTGCTAATGAAAACACACACAGGCTTTCGTGAATGAAAGTCACGTGACCCGTTCCATTTCCTTTATTGAAAGAGAAACCTTTATAAAAATAGTGCTTCACAGAAGGAAGCACCGTGCGTGGAATCAGGAAGCCGGGTTTCTGGTTGCTGCTCTTGGTGAGTCACTGTGACTCTGGGCAGCCACCTAATCCCTGTTTCTCACTTTCTCTCTGTGAAATGGGGTGATTCCTACCCTTTCCCTGCAGGGTCCCAGAAAAGAGACCCAAAACAGCAAGTGTGTTTTCAGCTCTGTGGAAGGAAAGTGGTAATAGATCCAGGAATTCTGAAGGTAGTTGGTATTTTGAAACCAGGGTGTATATGGGAAAGACACTTTGGTAAATGGGTACCCTAAGTTCACACGACAAAACCACGCACCCAGGGGCCTGCAGGTGCAGGCAGGACTGCTTGCCTTCTGCTTGATTGGTTTACCCCTCTTCATTTAGGATGCTTCAAGGGCTGGGGTGATGCTCAGTGGTGTAGGGAGTGCTTTGCAGGCAGGGCTGGGGCTCAATCCCAAGCAGCAAACAAACAGGCAGAAAGAGCTGCTCTATAGAAAAGTACCCACAGTTAAAAAGCAATGTTTTAAATGACAGGGTACAATCATGGTTAAGGAAGTGGCATCTGATTGCTGGCCTATGTGAAACAGACCTTTGAATTCCCCTTTTGGGATTTGTTCATGTGTTAAGAAATATTGACAAAACGAGAAGCATGATATACATTTTTTTTTTTTTTTTTTTAAATTAGCTCTTCATACAGGCAACACAAGGACACAAGAACTCCTGGGCTTTCAGCTGTTAGCTCATTGTTGGGTCTGGGAGTTCACTCGGTCGATTTAATTGGGGTGGTCACTCCTGCAGCTATACTTTGTAGATGTTTGGTTGTCTGTGAGAGTATTAGAGTAGGAAAATGTTTGAATCTTTTGTGTCCCTCCCCTCTGTCCCCCAAGAGGAGTTTTACTAGCTTATTTTCTTTAGCAGTGTCCATATGGAAATGAAGGCCTTTTTCTGAGAGAACTTGCAGAAGTTCTAGTGACAGTGTGGGCATAATGGACTTTCTGTTAAAGTTCCCACTAATGCACTTTCTTTAGAAGTACAGTTCCAGGAGCTTGGTAACTTTTGGTATCAGATTTGGCAAGTGGAGAGGTTTTCTGTTTTGTTTTGTTTTGGGGGTAGCACAGAATCGAGTGTTCCCGTTTCACCCTAGAAACTTAAGGGAAAATGTAACTCTACCCTTTTATCTACGTTACCAAGTGGAGTGGTGAAAACAGGCCAGGGAAGCAGGGCCCAGGCCCAGCCCGAGCCTTTCCTCCCTTCGGGGACTGTGGTGGTGGACTCCGCCGTCGCTCTGCGCGGGCAGGAGCAGAACCCGTGTTTCCATACGGGGTGGGCCGCACATTCTAATGCCAGCATGGCAGTAGACAAAACAAAATTCTCTGACTCTCCAAAATCGTCTGTTAGAACATGATGTTGTTTATCAGGTCATGGGTTTTGAGGAAACAATGGTAAGCACATCTAAACAGGATACTCTGTTAATTTCATTTCATTTGAATGTGATCTTCGAGACTGTGGTTACTTGGAACCAGTTAGAGAAGATAAATTGTTGGCAGGGCTCCATGACAGTGTTGTGTTGTTTTGTTTTGTTTTTTGAGAGGACTGCCAAAGCCTTCGTTCAAGACGGAGGAAGTGCGGGGGGCTGTGATTGCTACTGAGTAGCCAGTGTCTTTCAAGATGCCCACCCTGAAATAGTATGCACAGGAGAAAGTTTGACTAGAGAGAGCTGGGGAATATCTACTTTGCTCCCTCGGTGCAAATCATGCTGACATAGAATTGGGTTAAAACTCACAGACTGCATGCTTGCAAATGATAAAACGGTCAATTTAGCATCTCTGATTTCTTTTTGGTTAGACTAGGAAAATATTAAGTTTGCATGAAATCATGTTTACTTGTCCAAAATGAGTGGGTAAATGGGTCTTTAAGCTTTCTTCTGTTTTCTTATGCCATATGTATGTTCTGTTTATTCACACAAACAATATTTATACAATATTCTTACTTATTGTGCTTTTACTAATATTTGGGATATTTGGCCAAATTCTCAGATCCACAGCATACTTTAACATTAATGATCAAATGCATTGTGCCATATAAATACTGGGCTTTTTAATATTTAAAAAGTATCAGTATTAATAAACATTCGGGGCAGTCTGTGAGAGAGTTTGTGCACACATGCAGTCATAATATCCCATCTAATCATGGTGGGAGAAGCATGATTTTTTTTCCTTTGTAATTGAAACTCAGATACTGATGATCTGTTTTTGGATCATGTTAAACTTTACACAGGAATTGTAAGCGTGATCATGGACCTACCTACTAGTACTTTAATTTTCATATGGAATCCATACAAACACTTGAGTGAATTATTATGGTGTAGTATCAAGTTTTTTTTTTTCTTTCAAGGCATAAAAGTAGATACAATGATCAAGTGTGACCTATGACTTTGTTGCCTTAAAATCATGTGCTTGGGTGAAGAAAGACCATACACTTCCCAAGTGTTAATGCACAGCTTTAGTGTTCACGAATGTGACGTGGTCCTTTCTCTGCATCCTGTCGACTTAAATCAAGCCCTCTTTTGCCAGCAAAGTGTAAATATGGGTAACAGTCTCAAAACATGGCAGACAGTTAATGGTTTTCAAGGAATGCCACTGAAGTTGAATGTGATGGTCAGTATTGGAAGAAGAATTGTGTGGAATTGGAAAGGTATTCTTTCTCGTGTCCGCGTTGAAACATTCCCATAATACACCTTCATGCAGTGCTCCCAAGACCTGATGGCTAGCGGCCGCAGCTTGTCTGCTTTGGGAGGAATGAAGACCCTGCGGCTCAGAGAGGCCAAGTGAGCTGCCCAGGGTCACTGCAGGGAGGAGTGGCTGGGGTCAGCCTCCTGCTGCCCTCCCTTCCCAGGCTCTGTGCTCCGAGTGGGCTTCCCCCGGGGAGGGCAGCTGTGAGGTCAGCCTGTCCCTTGGTGGTGGTTGCTTACTTTTCTCCCACAGCGAGGACCCTGGAGGAAGAAGACTGGTAGGAAACCCTCTATTTTCTTTAAACCAGTTTTACACCTGCCATTGGAAGAGCTTAGAGTTTTTTTTTGTCAGTGAGGCTGAGAGTTCACAGTCCACCGGTTGGTGGGTCCCAGTTCTGGGGTCCAGCCTACCTTCCTGGACCTTGCTTGGAGTGCTAGAGGGAGACTCCTGCTGCTTTTAGGGAAGTTTTAGTGAAGCAAGTTGGCTCTGCTATTTGGAAAGACACCGTCCTCTCAGAATACCAACCCTTTCTACTCAGTGTGCGGGCATCGGGGAGGAGTCCAAGGGCGGCGTGAGGGTGACCAGTCTGGAGCCACTGACATAATGTCACTTATTTTAAGGTTGTGAAAACAGGGGCCGTGTGAGGTGCCTCTGGTGGCTGCGTCAAGGTTGTGGATTTGATTAGCGTGAGTTGTTTGTAAACAGCGGGGAGAAGGAGTAGGCAGGGGAGGAGAGGATGGCTGGCTCCCGTGGTCCCCTAGGCGCTGAGTGACTTGCCTGATCCCCTTGGACCAGCTTAGGATGTGCAGAAGCGTCACCAGGCAGCCAAGTGCTCCACGCAGAGACAGCAAAGGTGGTCAGGCCCCGGGCGAGGGAGCAGGGGCGGGACGGGTGAGCTGGGGATACTCGAGATCGCGGGCTTGCTAAGACGGAGGAGGAAACCCACCATGGTGCAGCCCCGAAGGCCTGGCGCCCTGGAGAAGCAGAAGTCCTGCTCTTTGCGTGCTCCCCCTAGGCGCTGACCCCTCAGGAAGGGGAGGGCTTGGCGTCTGTCCTAAGGACACACTGCTCCTGGGGGTGCAATGTCACATGCTGCTCATCCTAAACCAGTCCACTCAGAGTTCCCCAAGGAACGAGTCATTAACCCATGGAATGGTGAGTTTATTTGAAAACTCACCAGTTTAGGATTTGCCGAAGGACCAGTAAGCAACTGACCGCTGTCGTTGGGTGTTTGTCCTCCGGGGGTTGAGTTTCCCAGAGCCTGTATTGTTTTGAAGTGGTTTTTTTTTTTTTTTTTTTTTTTTTTTTTTTTTAATTCTAAGGAAAGAAACCATCTAATAGGACTTTCAAATGAAGAGAAATGGTTTTCCTACAAATTCAATTTGATAGAAGCTACTGTCTTTCTAGTGATGTGACTGTAACACTCTTTCAAAAGAGTACTTAAGCAAAGGCACACCAATTCCTAAGATACACGGCCTGGTGCTCTAGGGCTCAGCGCTTTGTCCCCAGTTGCTGTCAGTCCCTTTAGCATCCCGGCAGGGAATGCTGGCTTCCTCGCAGATGGCAGCCCAGGGCCGTGCCCCCTCCACACACACCGTGAGCCCCCCAGCACGACCGCCCAGAGAGAGCCCCTCACCGTGGGAGGCCGCCCCAGTGCAAACAAAACCAGGATGACCGGGCGAGGGAGCTGCTCCCCAGGTTAGCAAGGACAAGCTCAGGGTCCCCTGTCTTGTGGAAATAGGTTTATTGACACTTGCCAAGTTGCTTTTGAAAAGTAAGGGGAATGGAGGTTCTGATGTCCTGTGGAGGGAGTCGTCTTCCTCCAGGAGCTCTGAGGTCTTTCCTGAGCCAGGCGCAGACTCCCCCGTGAGCCTCTGCGTTCCTGGAGGACTGGGAACTGAGCACTCCTTGTGTTGCCCAGTGCCGTGAAGCCACTGAAGGCACGCACTGGCTGGCCCCTGAGCTCCCAGGTATGTGGGAGCCACCACTGGACCCCACCTGCTGGGTTAAACCCCCTGCCACAGCCCCCCGCCCAGCTCTCTGCCCTCTCTGTTCAGGGCTTCACAAGCCCCTAAGCATGGGTGAATGGGGGAAGTTGTGAAGCAGGGAGACAGGTCTTGGAAATAGGCCAAGATGTCCTTACTAAATTTAAAAACTATGCAAATAGTCCTTGGAAACTCTGAGCAATAAGCAGGATTAACCACGGCATGGATTAGAGGGCTGAGCAGCTTGCATTTGTGTGAAGAGGTCAGAAATGGAGGTACTAGGACCCTGGTGTCCTGTGGACGCTGCCAAGCTCTGGAGCCTTCCAAACAGTACACAGAAATGCTGGAAGAGGAGAGTCCTGAGCAGGTTCTTGAGTTGCTTCCATTCTTTCCTGGTATGATGGGAGGCATTCAGCTTTTACTGTCCTTCTTCATCAAAGTGACCTAAACTAATGCGTGGTACATGCAGCTGGAGATGCCCAAGGAGCCTGGCGAGACATCTGGGAAGAACTCAGTCCCGCTGTCTGGCAGACGCCCGCTCGCGTCCAAGTGAGTGCTGCAGCAAGTGCCTTCTTTGCAAAACTACGAAATCTTTCTCTTTTAGAGTATTGTGAGACTGGGAGTTTAAACTCCCAGTTTTAACAACAGTCAGTTCCAGAAAACCAACTTTAATTTAGCTGGTTAAAAAAAAAAGGTTGGAATTTTAATAATGAACCGTGATGACAGACCAGATACAGCAAACCACATGAGGCGTCGTGAACACAAATGTCAATGCATTTGCGAACGCTCCTCAGATCTTATTTTTGACAGGCTTTTCAAATTGAGAACTTCCTTTGCAGGGCTGGGCGGCTTCTGCACGTACTGGCATCCTGGCATTTAGGGTCGTGTTAGAACTTTCGGAAGCCGCAGAGCCCCCACTGCTCAGTCTTCCTCCGTGCAGTCGTTGTCAGGGTAGTTATCTTCCCTGCTGGAGCACCACGTGGCCTTAGTTCCTAATGACATAGCCACTGCATTAAATCTCGTTTTCCCAGCACGGGGCACCGAAAGGGGTTTAGAGAGTGAGGTCAGCTGTCAGCTCGTGTCTCTCTCGAATCCTGAGCGTGTCTCTCTCGAATCCTGAGTTCGTCGGGTTCAGCTGATGGGGTCAGGTTTGTGGGGTCCTGGGCTGCTCGCTAAGGTGGCATGACCGTCTGCTTGCTGGGAGTCTGGTGTGCTAGCACAAATCTGCCTGCTCCGGAGACAGAGGAGAAGAACAGGGTCTCTGCCCTCTGGGCCCCGGGGTCCACTAGGACAGCAGCCACCGGAGCTGCTTTGGGGGCCGCGGCTCTGATCCGTGCGCAGGTGCCCACCCTGCGTGGCCCTGATGGAACTGCTCCATCACCCCTCCGTCCCCAGCCCCGCAGAGGAGACGGCGTTTCTCAGCACGGTTCTGCTCTGTGAAGCCGCGGGTTGGACTGTGCGGGTCCTGGGTGCTGGCTCGCCCCGCTCCTGCAGCCTGGCCCCTCCCCCGCTCTTCCCCAAGTTCCCGGTGTCCCGGAGGCCGGTGTTGGCCTCTCCGCTGCTCCTTCTGCTTCGCAGGGCCTCCGGGGCCCTTGCCGCTGCTCGCCTCCCTCTGCTGGCATCGCAGCCGTGCACACGGCTCCTGTGTCCAGCTGTGCCCTGGGATCGACGCGCAGGTGTTGTCATGACGCACCCATAAACAGCTCATGTGATCGCAGGTGCTGTCCTTCAAGGTCGCTCCCTCGTAGGCGCTTCCCTGGCGATTTCCCAGGAGAGCTGTCTCCTCTAGACGCACCCCAGCAACGCCGAGGGGACCTGGAGCCTCTGTAAGAACCGTCCCGTCCCTTCACAGCCCCGGCTCCGCGGGCCACCCCCAGCCCCCAGCCCCAGCCACGCTGGGCTGCTTCCTGCTCTGAAAGTGGCCCCGTTCCTCCCACGGCTGGGAACACCGCACGAGGGGAGCCCTGGTGGCTGTGCCCAGTCCTCAGGCCAGTGTGGGCGTGGGCTCCGTGAGTTACCCGCCACACTTACCTTTCGCCATCTTCCACGATCTTCCCATAACAAAACCCAAACCCCAGAGACCGGCAGGAGCTTCCCTCTGAGGCTGCGTGGGAAGGAAGAAAGCTCGGGGGCTGGATGGTGGCAGGACAGGTGAGGAGTCCCTTCAGTTTTTTAACTTTAACCAGAGGGTTGAACTTTCGCATTGTCTCGATTTCAGAGGTGACGGTTGTTCCACGTGGGCTGCTTTAAACATACTTCATCCACTTGAATCATATGAAAAGAGGCCGACAAGAAATGGTTGTTTTTCAAGCTAAAAGTCCTCAGCAGGCTGTCTTCCTCCAAAACCTAGCAGCAGAGGTGCTGGGGCGTGTTCAGGACAGGATGTGTCATAGGTGGTACGTGCTTTGGAATATACAGTGGGAAAGGAGCATGGTGGGAAGGTGGCGTCCGAGCCCAGTGACCCAGCGGTGGCAAAGAGCAAGTCTGATGATTCCAAGGAGAAGGCACACAGGTGAAGAGGGGCAGCAGTGCAAAGGCCCTGGGGCAGGAGATTGCCGGGTGTGTTCCAGCATCAGAGCTGCTGGCAAAACTCAGAGGAGAGAGGAGTAGGTGAGAGTGAGGGTGTCAAGGAGGAGCCCTGTGCTGGCGGCCACCCTCCTTCGACCTGCCTTCTGGTGGCCTTGGGTGGCCTTTGCACTTGGTGAGCTGTATGTGCATTCCTGAGTTCCTTTATCAGAAACTGTGTGAGGTTTGGAAAGACCTAAAAGTCTTCTAGTGGGACGGAGACCCTGAAATGTCATTGAGGTTAGGGACACCAGTGGGAGACGTGTAACCTAAACAACAGGACGAAGGCACGGTGTTCAGTCGGAATGCATGCCCGTCATGGAAGCCTGCGTTCGTACCGCGCCTCGCGGTCTGCGGAGCATCCCGAAGCCCCCGCAGGGTGGTTCCTGTCACCCTCGTTCTTAGCAGTGTGCCCTTCTTGCCGTGCTGCCACAGCCGGGGCTCTGGGCGTTGCAGAACCCTCCCTGGCTGCGGAGTCTGTGTCTCTGAGAGGCCCTCGCTGCCTGCTTGTGTGTCTTCTAGAGCAAGGGCGTGTTGTTAGAGTAAAGAGTCCCCTCCCTGTGCCAGTGCACAGCCCACCTGCCTGCTCCCCGCTCCTTCCACGCACCTGCTGCTGTACCCAGAGGCTCCTCCGCGCAGGCTCATGCAGCAGGTCACTGAGTTCTTCACCTGACCCAGAAGCTAGCGATGGAGAGCAGGACACTGATGCATGACTTAGGATTCCACGTGTGTCACCGAGACTGGGACTCGACAGGAAAGTGCTGTGGAGTAAGTTCAGGGTCAAGGTGTGAGTGGCGCAGGAGGGCAGCGTTGTGCCCTTCGTCGGTGGTGTGTGGGACGCACACTGAACAAGTGGCCCCGGCCAGCGGAGGGAGGTGACTGTCACCGCTTGCACAGTTTGAGACGCTCATGGCCTTTAGCTGTGTCTTTAGAATTCAGGCTCAATGTGACAGTTGTTTTGAAGTATATTTTTTAAAAACAGGTCGTATACATACATAAGATATCTTAGAAAGACACCCATTTTGATGACACAGGAACGAGGACCTCACCTCTCACGTATTTGAGCTCTGTTGGTAGTTTTTCCTTCCAAGTAGAAATTGTGAAATGGCCTCTTACTCTCCCAGGAGAGCGGAGGCAGGCGCAGTGGCTTGTGGTGGTCCTGGAGACGGTAGCACTGAGGCCTCCTGCCAGGTGGAACGCACTCCCAGGAGGGGGGGGGGAGGGGACTTCCCAGGAAGGGTGGGGTGCCTCAGAGCACACCCCCGGGAGAATGACCGAGTTCCTAAGGCGAGGCTTTGCGTAATCACGGTGAGCTGAGTGTGCTGGCCCGAGTTTTGTCACTCTGGTCACCAGAGAGGTGTTGGCGAGGTCCCTCTCCTTAGGTCTGTTCTCATCCGTCTTAAAGGACTCCAGCGCGGCCAGCTGTGAGGAGCCAGGGTGCGACTGTGGAGCCCATCACTCGCAGTTCAGCCATTTCTAGTAAAAGACGTTTCTCTGTCCTTACCCGAGAAGTCCCTCCTCTCCGAGCCTAAGCCTCAGGAATCGCCCCCTGGGGTTGGTCTTGTTCTCTTGCGATGCTTCCTTCCTGCTGAAGAGGGCTGGGCGGGAGACAGGGCTGCCACCAGTCAGGGCTGCCTGTGTCCCCTGTTGTCCCAGCGTGCTGTCAGAGCAGGAGCCAGGCTGCACAGTCTCCCGCCGCCTCTCCGGCTTGCCAGTGCATTCAGTGTCCCCAGGAGTTCCTGGAAAACACCACGGCCAGCTGTCTGACCCAGGCATCCTGGGCTGGGTCCCCTGGTGTTGAGGGTGCTCCCAGCCCACCAGCATCGGAGAATGTCATGAGGTCCTTGCTTTCCAGGGTTTTGCCCAGACTGAAGAAGTCACCCTTTATGAGGTGCACTCTTCCTAGACTTGAGGTTTTGGGGGGTCTTGGAGACAGAGGCATTTGGCTCCGAGGGTGTGTGCAGTGGCCTGGTTGGGGCTTGGGCACACGCTGCTGAAGGCCACCCGCTGGGTGAAGTTGCAGGTGGAGCCAGCCTGCAACACCTGTGGAGTGGGGCATCCACAGATGGGGCTGGGGAGGCGGGAAGAGGAGTGACAGGCGCTGGTGTCCCCTGTGTCCCCTGCCCCAGGGAGGCCTGGCCATCGACTGCTGCCGTCTTATCTTTTTTTTTTTCAGTGAATGGATCTGTATTGCGGGTCAGCACTTTCTTTTCTCATTACTGAAATTTCGATAACCAGTGCTTCATGGGGACGCGACTGCTACCTGTGGCGGGGATCTGAGCATTTTCTTGTTTTTGTGCACTTTCATGTAGGCCGGAGGGAGGGGGAGAGCCGCCCTGCAGAGCCCAGCCTGCTGGTGGTGCCCGAGTTCATTCAGCGCGTGTTACGGAGGGTGGGCGTGGTCTCCTGGGACAGCTGCCCTCGCGGGGGACACGTGCAGCCCCTTCCTGGGTGTGTGGTCCTGTCCTGATGTGCAGGCAGCCTGAGCAAGGGCGCTTCTGGCCGCCGCCCGGCACCGCGCCCTCCTCCGTTCCGCTTGTCCGGCTGAGGCAAGGTGGTTTGTTCGCCCTGTGGCCTGTTTGCTAATCGCTGCAGGAAGTCGTGGTGTGAGTGATGCTGTCCGCGGATGTCCGTCCTGGATGCCGTTTGAAGGAGGACAGGGCCGTGAGAGCAGGTGTGGGAGGCCCGCGGCCCCGAGGCGCACACCAGCCAGCATGCGCCTGCGGGAGTCGCTCTCCCCTGGCCTTGGGAGCCCCCTGGCCTTGGGAGTCTCTGTAGCTCAGAAGGCAACGTGCACCACACGCGTGCTCTGTCCGTTGAAGGTGCACGGGGAAGGCGCGATCTGGCCACAGGCGCTTCTCCACGTGTGAGACCTGCGTGGCCATGCTTTGTCCACAGCCGTGAGAGACTGCACGTGTCAGATCTCACGCTGTGGGCTTCTGGGACCCCGCGGGGGTGTTAGAGGACAGAACGTCCCCCTTTTCACGGGAGGCAGAGATCAGAGGCCACGGAGGCCTGACGTGGCTGGGAGGTGGTCTGGGCTGGCCTCAGGCCGGCCTCGGCGTGCCCGCTGTGCTTGCCATGCTGTGGGTGGCGTGTGGCTCCCAGGCACAGGGAAGAAAGGTTCAGCTGAAGTGACATATAAAAACAGTCCATTTGGATCTGGGTATATTTTGAAGAGGTTATACCCATTTCCTTAATTTAACGGGGAAAAATATAAAATAAATATTTATAACGTTAGATGTAAATATTTTTACGGTATGCATGAAATCCATATTTTTTACATTAGTATCAGTCGTATGTACAAAAATGTGTTAAGTCTGAGAAAAGAATTGCATTGTTACAGTGTGTTTGCAGTTCTCATGCAAATTATATCACGTGTCCAGATGTCCATATTAGGGCAGAAGCTCAGGACTTACATTCACCTTTTCAAATGACCTGAGAAAGGATTCGGTCCATTTTTTTTTTTGAACAGTTTTTGTTTAGAATGGACACGATGTATTTATTTTATTGATTTTTATGTGGTGCTGAGGATGGAACCCAGTGCCTCATAGGTTCGAGACAAGCGCTCTGCCACTGAGCTACAAACCCAGCCCCAATGCGGCCCATTTTTGAATTGCAGACCTGGTGGGCGTGAAGGTCCTTTCCTTTCCTGAAGCTGAGCGTCCTGGGTAGGCTGTGTAGTGACCATCAGAGGTAGGAGGTGTTTGGGGTCTCGTAGCCCTACAGCCTCTGTCACAGCTGCTTAACCAGGTGGAAGTGGGCATAGGACAGGTAATGGGCAGATTTGGCTGCACTTTGCTGGCCTCTGCCTTAGAATGTCATTCTCTCTCTCTCTCTCTCTCTCTCTCTTTTTTTTTTTTTTTTTTTTTTTTTTTTTTTGTGGTGCTGGGGATCGAACCCAGGGCCTTGTGCGTGCAAGGCCAGCACTCTACCACCTGAGCTATACCCCAGCCCCCAGAATGTCATTCTCCTGTGAGGTGGACAAGTTTTCCTTTTATTCTGGGTCTCAGCCAGTCCAAAAGTTTTGTTTTCCTTTAGCAAACTGTATTTTTCGGGCTGGGGTTGTGGCTCAGCAGTAGAGCGCTCACCTAGCATGTGCGCAGCCTGGGTTCGATCCTCAGCACCACGTAAACATAAATGCATTGCATTGTGTACAACTAAAGCAAATAAGTAAATATTAAAAAAAAGAAAGAAAACTGTATTTTTCTTTTCTGCCTATGAAAAATGGCATACACCGTATGGGGTTTTAATTTCAGTTGAGTTCAACTTAGGGTGATTAAGGACCCCATATCCTGTGCAGGCCACTGGGGACACCAAGGTGAGAAAGGCGTGGTCAGAACTTGGCCCAGCGGGGAACACATCCCTAGAACACACACATCATCGGGGTCACTTATTAAACAGTGTCAGGTGTAGCATAGTCGTTGACGTCCCTGAGCTAATGGAAGAACAGGGTTGTTGATCTCTCTTGTACCACACGTTGGTCTTAAAGTACTAATAAAAGGTCGATGTACAGAGGTCAAGAATGAGACGTCAGTGCCATGGGGGGGCGGGGAGGAGGGGTGGCTGAGGCCGAGAGGGGATGCAGGAGCCCAGGGAGCTGTCCGAGGCTGCGGGTCCGCCCCACAGCATGCGGCTGCGGTGAGAAGATGGTGTCACGTTAGGGAATCTTGTTAAACACATAGATTTTAGCTGCTCTCATCACAAAAATGGAACTGTGAGATGAGAGGGTGTTAATGAACTTCGTCACGGCAGCCCCTGTACTGCCTGGGTGTGGCCCGTCGCATCATGCTGTGATCTCAGACATTCACACGACGTTTATTTAAAGAAGAAAAAAGTTAATGGTACCATCAGAGGTTGAAGCTCTGGGCCCCCGAGGGGTGGTCATGTCCAGCAACCCAGCCCTGCCCGGCCCGGCCGCTCTCCCTGCTGCTGAGGTGGGCAGCCGTGGGGCGGAGGCTTCCTGTTCCAGGAACCCGCCGGGGCCTCGGCAGGTCCTTGAGGCTCCCCTGTGCGGTGTTGACCTGGGGCTGCCAGCCTCTCGTGATTCCAGAGGAGCGTCCCTCAGCAGCTCAAGCGTCCCTTGGTCTCAAGGTGTTGCAGCCAGAGCTGTGAAGACCGTGTCCCGCGCGGTGCGAGCGCTGTTGCTCGGGTGGCGTGGGGCATTCTTGCCGTGGGAGAGCAGCTCACATGATGCACGTCAGCAGAGCCCAAAAAAGAAACGTCCAAGGCCTGTGCTGTGACATCGGCCGGGCCAGGCCTGGGCAGGTGCCTGGGCCTGGGCCTCTGTGTGAGGGGGACTGAGGGACATAGGGGACAGTTGAGAGGCCCTGAGGCTCGCTGGGTGGCTGAGAGGCCTGTTGCAGAGGACGGAGCAGGGCCAGGCTCCCGTGCTGCAGGAGCTGGGCTGGCTCTCCTGCTGCCCGGGGCCAGGAGCAGCTCCCACCACGGCTGGGCTTTCTCCCAAAACCGGCTCAGAACCAGGAGGTCGCCGCAGGTGGCGAGCTGTGTGGACAGTCCTGCTTGTCCCAGGCAGGTTGGTGGACATCGTTCCCCACAGCACAGGAGCTTCTTCATCCGCATTTTCCTTCTAAGTGATCCCCCACCACCACCAATTTAAAAGAAAGTTAAAGTGACCGTTTTTCTCAGAATCTCTGACTTGTTATCACACGCAGCCTTACTCTTTTTTTTTTTTTTTTTCCACGTTCTTAGCATGTTCTGCTTTTAGTAAAATAGGGAGATACTGAATTATCAGGCCTATTTTTTCTAGGAATTTCTCCTACGACGAAAACTTTATTTTCCCTCGTAATTCTGTATTTAACAGAGAAAGATCTAAACTGGGGGCTGAATTGAACCTAAAGATAGATTTGGACTCGCCCGAGGGTTCCTCCCTCGCCGTGTGGGCTCGGGATGTGAAGTGTGGCTCTGCGAGGTGCTTGGCTTGGTTCTGTCACGCCAGTCAGGAGGGGAGCAGGGCCCTGGTGGACAGGGGTCTCCATGACCCAGCCGCATGGACTGGACTCTGAACACTGACGTGTGACCTTGAACTCAGCCGGTCCTAACCCAAGTTCTCACGAGAAGTCCCAGTGAAAGGCCTAGTGAGTCGGGATGCCTAGAACACCACCTGATCTTAGTCGCTGTTCCCAGCTGACACCTGCATCCAGTGCTCCCTGGCCTTTCTCCTGTGGTTGTGACGGTGGCCCTGGGCTCCCTGGCACTGACCTGTTCCTGTGTGTGGCAAGGACACTTTCTACTTGTTTTACTGACAGTGCTGGTGCTGGGCGCTCCCTCGCTCCCCACCCCGTTCCCTCCCTCCCTCGGGGCGGGCCGGAGCGGACTGGAGACTGGGCCTTCACCATTGGCGTGCTGACTGCTTTCCTAAGGGGAAGAGAAAGCGTGAAATCATAGCTGGCCCATGTGACTGTCCCACATAGGAATGTCATTTGTCACAAAGGACAGCAGAGAAAAGACAGGAACAATAGCTGGGATGCCTGGCGTGTCCTGTGGGGCCACTTTCTTTGCCATAGGTACTGGTCATTGCTGTGTTTGATTTCACCCAGTGACTCCCGAGTGTGCTTCTGTGAGGGACGCAGAGCCGTGCCCGAGGCATGCGGTGGCTTGGTGTGGCAGATTCAAGCCCTGTGACTATGAGTAAGTGTCCCTTCTTAGTAGGCACTTCCTCTGGGAGCAGGATGCTGGTGGCACTCTGTGACCACATGGGCAGCCCGTGATTTTGACTCTGCTGGTTTTTGTCTTGCTCTTGGGCCTGAGGAGTTCAAAGAACGTGTCCCTTCTGAGGGTGTGTGCACAGCAGTGTGGCCGGGGCTCAGGACCCGTGGGGCTAGCAGACATAAATAAATAAACGTGCTGGGATCTCATCCTTAGGAAGCCTAAATATTTAAAGACCGAATATGTCATATGAGTAGTATTAGGGAATATTTTCTTCTCTCCTATTTTGAATGAACCAGACTAATAACTGACTTGAAAAACAAACAAGAAGGGGCGAATAGGGGGCGCTGGGCTGTGGCTCAGAGGGAGAGCACTCATCTAGCAGGTGGGAGGCACTGGGTTTGATTCTCAGCACCACCTAAAATTAAGGATATCGTGTCCACCTATAACTAAAAAAAGGGGCTGGGGAATGCACTTGTGTTGCTAGGTTCGGACGCACAGATTTCCAGCCTCCCCTACCCTCCTCCCTGCCGCAGGGGAGTGGACCAAGGAGTGAGCGGTGGTCAGAAGGGACAGGCACTCGGCTTCCCTGGGCTGGGCTCTGGCTGGAGTCTGGCGCTGCAGGGACCTCCTGCACCTGCCGCTCACCTGGGCTCAGTCCCCCCCCCCCCCCGGGCCTGGGCCCTCCTGGTCACACTGGGTCGGGTCCTTGCTAGCTAGCACAGGGGACAGACACGTGTTTCAATCGTGGAATGGCAAGGGGTGTCTCGGGTGAGAGTGGAGGTGGCCAGCGTCTGCCTCGGACCTTCTTCTCGTGACCCCGGAGGACTGGCAGTCAGGTTTCCCACACGACTCCTTGCTCCCCGTGCTCTTCCGAGTCTCTCTGGCAGCTCCGTCCTTCTGCCGTGGCTGGGCAGGCGAGCGTGGTGCAGCCAGCCGCGCGGCCGGTCCTCTGTGTGTGCGGGGCTCCTGGGCATCGCGACCTCGGGGCCAGCAGCCGCCCCCCACGGGGGGCCGAGGAATAGGGGCGCGCCAGCTGCTGTGAGTGGCGAGGTGCTGAGGTGCGTGAGCCTGAGGGTCCCCCGGGGGACCCAGCGGTCTCAGCCCCTCCCCCATAGGAGGTGGCGGTAGGAGGAGACAAGTCACATCCCCACCGTGTTCGCCCTGGTGCCTGGTGCCCTGCGTGACCGTGGGTGGGTTTCAGGGACTGCACGTCCTGGGCTCGCAGCTGTGTCCAAGCCGAGGGCCAGCCTCTGTCTGGCCTCCCTGGCCTGGCTTTCCTGGGTCCTTCCCCAAGGCACCCATGGACCCGGCACCAGGGTACAGTGCCAGGAGGAGCTTGTCGGAGGTCGCTGCATGAGCAACGGAGGAAGGGGCGCTCGGAGGAAGGGACGCTCGCCGCTCGTCAGCGCCCACTCACGGATGCGCATGCTCAGAGTGCAGAGCTTTGATGACCGTGTCGTGTTTCAAAGCATAGATGACCTTGATGCTCATCGAGGTCTCGTGACCAGAGCTGGGCTTTCAGGAACACAGCACCCCTAAAAACAGGGAGAAACACAGTGGCCCCATGAATCCACCCATGAGAGGGGAAATGCTTTCTCCAGTGGTAATTAACCCGCCATTTACACGACTGGTATGTTAAGTTTGCACAAGTGAAGAGTTGTCCTTAGCTGTTCTCAAGATGACGGGCTTAGGGTTAACGGGAGACATTCAGCTTCGTTTAGCGTGATTGTCAAGGTGAAGGTAAAACACACGTTGATTCACGATCTTCCTGTAGTGATTCACAGGGTCTTGACTGCCTGGCCTGGCCACAGGATTCATCCCAGTCAGGGCCTGAGTGACAAAGTGCAAACTCGCTTTAGGGTGAAACTCCGGTGCAGTTGGAGTCCGGTGTGCACTGCAGGCTCTTGGGATGGAGAATCCCCGTGTGGCTGAGATAGCTGGCACACAGTCTTCCCTGGGAGGAAATTTGGGGCCTGGTTGTCTGTTCAGCTTCGTCTGCGGAACATTGTTTACCTTCTAATTTTGAAGGACATAAACTTCATTTAAAAAATAAGGAAAAGCCACACAGCCTCAAAATGCCACCTCCCCGGGAGGTGTGGGGACGCCGTGTGAGCCTCCTCTGTAGGGCCCTGCTTCCTGGCGGGAGGGGGTGAGGCCTGGGCTGGCGCGGGCAGTCTCCAGGGTGCACTGAGCACTCTCTTGCTTGGGTCAGTCCTCCGAACGCCAGCTGGGGAAGGAGGGATCAGAGTCACAGGAAGGGGAGCCCAGGCGTGAGGGCGACAGGGCCAGCTCTCCTCAGCCGTGGAGGCAGGTGCAGCTCGCAGGCAGGGCAGGCACGGCCACAAGGGACAGGTCTGCCTGCCCGAGACCCAGCAGCCAGAGCTCGCCTTCTGCAGCCCGGAGCGCCTGTGCTCACGCGTTCTGCAGGATGAGCAGTTACGGAGCTCTTTGGGGTGATCTCATCAACTTTTCACTGCTGACGAGACTGATTAGAGGAGGAACAGACCATTTGGTTCACGGACTCCGAGGTTCAGTCCATAGATGGCTGACTCCACTGCTCTGGGGCTGAGGTGAGGCAGAACCTCGCAGCCAAAGGGGATGGGGGAGGAGGGCGGCTCAGGACTTGGCAGCAGTCTCTGCTGACCAGGTACAAAACAAAAGCTTGAGCTGGGGACATAGCTCAGTTGGTAGAGTGCCTACCTCACATGCACGAGGCCCTGGGTACAATCCCAGCAACACAAAAAAAATAAAAAATAAGCAAACTTAAGGCACGCAGCCCAGAACCCTCCCCCACCTGCTGTGGTCCCCACCCGTTTACTCCATGGGCGGGTTCATTCACGTATTAGGCGACACCTCGCATAATGTACTCATTCTGCCTCAGCACCTCCCTGCACTGTCCCACACGGGAGCTTCTGGGGACACCTCGCATCTCAGCCACGACCATCACCTTCTCAGCAGCCTGTGAGGAGGGCAGTGCCTTGACTCCCCCTGACCTGGGCTGGTTCCCAGTGCACACGGGTCTTTTCTTAGATTGAAAATGCACCCCTCGCCCCACGGACGGACAGCACAGGGTGAGCCCCGGGCAGCTCCCAGGACGGCAGGGCCAGCGCTCTGCTGATCTGGACATGAACGAGGTCATGTTGGCTTCTCCACACGCCTCCTTCTGTGGAACCCACGCAGACCCTAAGTGCAGGTGGGGGGTCTTTTCTGGAGCCCAGAGACCACCCTGCCCTGGAGTCGCTCCTGACCTCTCTGCTCTCTCTTTCAGAGTGAGGCGCCGCCCGCCCGCCCGGCTGCACCGCCCCCGGGGTCCGCCGCGGAGATGCTCAGCATGTTTCCCGCCGGAAGCCGCGTGCGACCTTCTGTGGGATCTGGACAATTCCACGTTGGGACATCTGTGAACTGGACAGGAACCAACCAGGCCGAGTGCCTGCCTCTCTCACTGTCCTGGCTGGGGCATGCGTCATTGTGCAGTGTGTGTTGCGTTGCGTTTTATTTTATAACTAAATTAGCCGGAGAAGTAATTCTGGAAGAACTTGGATGCTTCCGTTGGCCTTCTTAAATCGTGGCCGGTGTCTCCATTTCTTCTTACTTTCATTTTGGCAGAGCAGATTTATCCCTCAGCATGCTAGGAGATCCTACGATACCCACCGAAATGGTAAAATCTGGTATTTACTGGCTTACACTCAACTCTACCACAGTCCTACCTCAGTCCAAGGTAACGCGGATCACGTGGTTGGGGTGCAGAGGCCTCCTGCTCATCCGCCCAGGGCTTGAGCATGGCCCTGGCCTCGCTGACCTGCTCGAGTGGACACAGATTCCAGTCCAGGTACCTGCGATGTTTACTGATGCATGAGCCCAGCGTGGGACGGACAGTTCTCCCTGGAAGTGAAATCTGGGATGGGACTTCGGAGATGGATTCATAAATAATTATCATTAAGTGTAACTGAAGCAACCTACTTTTGAAACTTATCAGTTGTATTGGGTGGTGGGGTGGGAGGGAGGGGTCCTGGGAGGGGTGACTCTCTCTTTTTACCTTTAACAGGCTTGTCTATCCTTCTCTACGTAGGTGTTCGTGTAGGTACTTCAAGTTGCAAAAGCCTTTTCTCCCTTCACGAGCTCAGATGCCTCTGCTGCCTGGATCTTGAGCTTGCATTTCCTTAACCAAAACTCGTGTAGGCATGCTGGTGGCTCAGGCCGCCCTGGGCCTGGCAGATTCGATTGTTAAAAGGTATTATCTCTAACATACTGCTCTCATGTTGGCCAACGAGGCTGCCCTGCAGAGAGAGAGAGAGAGAGAGAGAAACTGACAGAGAGAGGCATCGTAGCTAGCCCCTGTGCTAGAATGGAAAGAGAGAAAGAAGAAACAGTCTCTCACAGTGCACGTCACTTGTCTAAGACGTCCTTGACAAGACCACCCTGGTTTCACGTTGTCAGTGTTCTGAGAATTTCAGTGTTGTGGCAATTATCAATGATCACAGATGTCACCCAGCTCTGCTGAGCCTACCAGCAGACGGTGGGTCCCCGCGCTGCTCCCCGACACGCTCTGGAGGCGCCGCCTCCCCCAGTGCCTGTGCCCCCGGTGGTCCTGTCGAGGCTACACTCATTCTTGGAGATGTGAGTTGTTGGTTTGTTTGGGGTTTTTTTTGTTGTTGTTGTTTTGTTTCTGTTTTGGAGGAAAAAAAAAAATATATATATATATATATATATAAATATATAGAACTATATCACTATAGAATAATGCATTAATCAAATGAGGCTTTTTAGAGGAAGACCAAAAAATTCAATGTCTTAAAAATATATTTAATGGCAATGCAAACGTCTTCCTGCTTCCGTGCTGAACTCAGAACAGAGGATTGTATTGCAAGACAAAGTTGAATGTAAAGTGATCCCCTGAGCATTCTCAAGGTCTTTCTTTTCTGAAATCACACATCGCCATCATGCATAGGCCCTGCGATGCTAGTCTGGAAGTCAGTCTCAGTGTGCTTTAGTAAGATGTGTAAAATGCCCTCAAGTTCTATCTGGTTTGGGGACTAGGGGCTGGCGGTGATGTGCTGTGACTCCCCAGCACTGTAGGATGACAGGGACCTGCTGGGCGCACTGCGGGTGCCTGGTTAGCCAGCCCTGCTAGAGGAGTCACGGCACCGGACGGGGGGTCCGTGTCCCGGCTGCCCCTTAAAATGAGCAAAATACAAAGTTGATGATGTACTAAATTTTCCTCTATCCTGTACATTTCAAAAAAAAGAAAAAAAAAAGGCATATGCAATATTTACATTTTTAATTTAGTTTACAGAATGGAACCAAAATGTATAAATGTTATGTTTGCTAAAACTTCATGATGTACATTGGGTCTTTGTACATTTTGCCTGACTCACCTTAAATTTAAAATATTTTTTTGCTATATAAACTTTAACAGTTATTAAACAGTGTTTTCTTTGGGTATGTATTGTTTCTGGCTATCAAGATGTTAAATATTTCTCGTGTTGTGTTAGGACGAGAGACTTCACCTCCCCTGCTCCGTCTTCCCGGCACGCGCTGTGCTGGGGTGGACGGGCCGCTGCTGGACACAGAGGAACTGGACTAGAGTAGCGCCCTGTATGTAGTCTGTATTGGTCATGGATGCCCCCCTGAATAGCCATATGCAATAAAATAAAATACGTTATTTATGAAACGAGTGACGCTCGGAGGGTATTTTTCCTGCATGGGTTCTGAATGTCACAGAAAGCTCATCTGCTCCTGGGGTTTTCGAGTCAATGAATAAATATCAGCCTCCCAAACAGACTCACTTGGATACTTTCTCATTTTAAAACCTTTATTCTAGACACCAGAAAATGTTCCTTAAATCACAAAACTTAATGAAAAATCAATGCGCTAAGAGAAAAGCCTTTTTTATCTACAAGACCTCGTTCAGCGGGCCGTGTGCTCTTCTAAACGCTTTCTGGATGATCGAGTCCTTCAGAGCCATAACAGCCTCAGAGGTTGGAATTGCCACTCCAGGTTTATGGATGAGGAGACTGCAACACAGAGAGGTTAAGTGACTTTTCTTAGGACACACAGCTCACGAGTGGCAGGAATCAGTCCCCCCCACTCTCCACTGTGCTCTGCCCCTGACGTGTAGACAGAAGAAGATGCACCAACACATTCACCGGAGCACCAGGCAGTGTAACCTTCAGGCCCTGCAGCTGCAGTTCAGCAGGCAGAAAACACATATGATGGCAGATGACTCTGACCAACACAGTCCAGCCTCCTTGTTAGAAATCGCTCTTCTCTAACTCACTTTGCCCTAAAATCGCGGTCACAACAAGGTATGCGTCTCTTGAAAACAGAATCAGGGCATTTGGAAGGTGGTGTTTAAATGGCAGCTTCCCAGTGGGCAAGATGGCTGCACACTGGTGTGTGGGAACTTGGGGATGGTCTCCCTCCCGCCCTGTGTGCCTGGCCCCACCCCAGTGGGTTGTTCTGAGGAGCCTGTCGGTCACTGGGGCAGGAGGCATGCCCTGCAGGGCGGCCACACGTGGATCACGCCCTGTCCTGATGAGGAGGGAGAGTGCAGCCAGGCCTCCAGGGCAGGCGCGAGGGCCGGGGGGCAGCCTCCTCCAGGAGCCCAGCACAGGTGTGGCAGGTGGGTGGCAGCCTCCTCCAGGAGCCCAGCACAGTGTGGCAGGTGGGTGGCAGTCTCCTCCAGGAGCCCAGCACAGGTGTGGCAGGTGGGTGGCAGCCTCCTCCAGGTCCCAGAATAGGTGTGACAGGTGGGTGGCAGTCTCCTCCAGGAGCCCAGCACAGGTGTGACAGGTGGGTGGCAGCCTCCTCCAGGTCCCAGCACAGGTGTGACAGGTGGGTGGGCAGTCTCCTCCAGGAGCCCAGCACAGGTGTGACAGGTGGGTGGCAGTCTCCTCCAGGTCCCAGAATAGGTGTGACAGGTGGGTGGCAGCCTCCTCCAGGTCCCAGCACGGGTGTGACAGGTGGGTGGGCAGTCTCCTCCAGGAGCCCAGCACAGGTGTGACAGGTGGGTGGCAGTCTCCTCCAGGTCCCAGAATAGGTGTGACAGGTGGGTGGGCAGTCTCCTCCAGGAGCCCAGCACAGGTGTGACAGGTGGGTGGCAGTCTCCTCCAGGTCCCAGAATAGGTGTGACAGGTGGGTGGCAGCCTCCTCCAGGAGCCCAGCACAGGTGTGACAGGTGGGTGGCAGCCTCCTCCAGGAGCCCAGCATAGGTGTGACAGGTGGGTGGCAGCCTCCTCCAGGAGCCCAGCATAGGTGTGACAGGTGGGTGGCAGTCTCCTCCAGGTCCCAGAATAGGTGTGACAGGTGGGTGGCAGTCTCCTCCAGGAGCCCAGCACAGGTGTGACAGGTGGGTGGCAGCCTCCTCCAGGAGCCCAGCACAGGTGTGACAGGTGGGTGGCAGTCTCCTCCAGGAGCCCAGCACAGGTGTGGCAGGTGGGTGGCAGCCTCCTCCAGGAGCCCAGCACAGGTGTGGCAGGTGGGTGGCAGCCTCCTCCAGGTCCCAGAATAGGTGTGACAGGTGGGTGGGCAGTCTCCTCCAGGAGCCCAGCACAGGTGTGGCAGGTGGGTGGCAGCCTCCTCCAGGAGCCCAGCACAGGTGTGGCAGGTGGGTGGCAGCCTCCTCCAGGTCCCAGCACAGGTGTGACAGGTGGGTGGCAGCCTCCTCCAGGAGCCCAGCACAGGTGTGGCAGGTGGGTGGCAGTCTCCTCCAGGAGCCCAGCACAGGTGTGGCAGGTGGGTGGCAGCCTCCTCCAGGTCCCAGCACAGGTGTGACAGGTGGGTGGCAGCCTCCTCCAGGTCCCAGCACAGGTGTGGCAGGTGGGTGGCAGCCTCCTCCAGGAGCCCAGCACAGGTGTGGCAGGTGGGTGGCAGCCTCCTCCAGGTCCCAGCACAGGTGTGACAAGGTGGGTGGGCAGTCTCCTCCAGGTCCCAGCATAGGTGCGACAGGTGCAGCTCCTTCCAGGGCCCAGAGACCTTGGAGGACTCGGGGTCACCTGGAGAGCTGCACAGGAAGCTGAGGAGGTGCAGGACAGCCCCCCTGTGCTGATTTGGAGGAGCTGGACCCTGACCTCTGCGGGGAGATGCGCAGCTGGTGCTGTCAGCTTGCAGGAGTCCCTGCCTGACCTGCACCAGGACAGCAGCCGCTCCCGAGCCAGGCCACCGGCCGCTGTCAGGGACATGTGGAGCACCCACTGCGGTGCGTCCGTGCTGGGGGGAGGCTCTGCTTCTCGTCCGTCGTGGCAGCCTTCGGGTGCCGCGGGGGAGTGCAGAGGGTGCCGCGATGCCCTTCGAACTGCGGCGGCCCTTCCCCAACGTCACCCCCCACTGCGGCTCTGCCCCTTTCCTAGAGTGGCACCACTGAGAGGGACAGGCAGGGACCTCGACGTGAGGAACTGCTGAAGCCAGTCACAGCTGCAGACCCCGGCATGCCTCCAGAGCCCTGCCGCGGTCCTCTCCTGCTGCTCCCTGTCCGCTCAGCTGGCCCCTCCATAGCAGTTTGGGGGCTTCCCTCTGTGAACCGCGAGGCTGCCTTCAGTTCAGGACTGTCCTGCCGTCCTGGTGTCCAGGCGTTCTCAGACGGCTTGCGGCCTTTCCACCGCTCACAGACATCACTGGGTTCCTCTGAACCAGGCTCTGCCCTGGTCCGTGAGCCTGAAGTTCTCTTCTCCTCCCTTTTGAAATGCCCTCCTTTCACCTAGGAACCCCCAAAGCTCCAACTTCTTACCAAGCTTACCTGCCCCCTAAGAAAGCTGCCCACCCCTCTCGAGCCTGCCCGGGGCGGGGGCTTCTCCGGGGCAGGTGCCGCACGGCAAGATCTCCTCAGCCTTGTCCGTCACACTGTTTGGGTCAATGCTGACAGAAAACAAAAGCATCGCACTAACTGATGGGCTCTGTTCCTGGACAGATGCATAAAACACGATGACATTGCTCCGTCACCCTGCATTCTGCTGCAACCCTGAATCAATGGCTCTTAGCTGTTTCAGGCTGTTATAATAAAGCCATAGAACGGGCAGCTCGTGAACAACACGCAAGTCCAAACACAAGGCTCCACGGGTCTGGGGTCTGGGGTCTGCATCCTGGTTGGTGAGCGCCTTTACCGGGCTCTGATGACCCTGCAGCTCTCTGGGGTTCCACTGGCTCTGCCCCGTGACCCAGCCACCTCGCAGAGGCCCACCTCCTCTATCATCACCTGGGCAGGACTTCCGGTCTGTGGCCTGGGGACACCAGCATTCAGACGGTAGCAAGCTCACCCCAGCAGCTGGGAAGCTTGGCGGCTGCGGAGAGCCATGCTGGGCTCGGGCTCTGGGCTTCTCCGCTGGGTCAGGGGCTGGGCCCGAGTGGGGCCTCTAAGAGTCTCCAGATGCTGGCGCGGCTGGCCTGCGACCACACTCTGCCACCACGGGAGAGTGAGGGGATCTCCCATCTCACCAAGCAGTGTCGGCCGGCTGTCCAAGAGCACGTCCTGCCCTGTCCTGCCCTGTCCTACCCAGTTAGCGCAGGATGCCTTGGGGACCTTTGGGTAGAGACGTGAAGAACCCCAGGACCACAGCGGCACTCTGTGGCCAGCACCGGGCCGGGCGGAGTGGAGCACGAGGAAGGGTCGGCACCGGGCTGGTCGTGGGCTCTGGGGTGGGGCAGAGTCAGCTTCCCTGAAGAGAAGGAGTGACAGGTGGTGTTGGAAAGGACCAAGAGGCAGCGCAGGGCCGCCCAGCACCCCTGAAGAGGGAACAAGACCTGCTCATGGAGCCGCACCACCCACGCATCACCCCCGGGCGGGGCAGGCAGGCCCCGAAGCCGCGGTGGCTTTGCCCAGAGGGATTTATAACAGCGCCGGGCAGCGGGAGGCCGGAGTAGCGTCCTCGACGGCGCCCAGACACCGGCCTGCGTGCAGGGTTGCTCCCTGGGGGCCCGACGCAAGCCCACCCAGACCTTCGGGTTTTGCTCTGGCGGTTGACCCCTGGGTCACCTGGAGCTGTCCTGTGAAGGCCGAGGGTGGAGGCTGAGCTCGGGCCTGGGAGGTGCAGGGGAGAGAGGAAGCCGGAGGGACTGAGGGGCCTCCGTCACCTCGGGGACTGTGAGGAGATCCCTCAGCTGACCTCAAAACAGGACTCGGCCAGAAAAAGGGCCCAGCACAGAGAGAAGGAGCGCAGCTTCCAGGAGGGATCATTTGTAACAGGGGGTCGACCAAAACCCGGCTTGGACAGGTGTCGGTTGGCCTGTAGGACGTGGTACCGGCTCTCCCTGCGGGTGGGGAGAGTGTCACCCCTCCACAGCCTCCCCACGGCCAGGAGGAGGCAGGCCGGGGCCCTCGGCTCCTGTGGACAGCTCTGTGGACTCGCAGGGCACAGCCTACAGCTGACAGAGCCCCGGCCTGGCCCTGCTTGGGTTCTCTGGGGACGAGGGGACCACGGAGCTTTGAAGTTAAGAGGCAGAGGAGTCGTGGCCGTGTCACCCCTGTGCCCCCCCGCGGCACCGGGCGCACGGAGGGGACACGACCAAGACCAAAAGCATGGCCAGACCTGAACGGTGTTCGTTGCCCACGACGTCAGCCTCAGTGTCCCTCGAGAAGAGTCCGTGCAGGCTCTCAGCAGTTGGCCGCGCTCGGGTCACGCAGGTCCCAACGCTGCGCAGCACCCGCGTGTCTTCTGTGAAAGCAGGGGCCGCCTCGCTTCCTCTCCCCTCGCCTGCCCCACTCAGGCTTGCTGGCCACTGTGTCCTGTCTGCCGTGTCACAGCGAACAGAGAGCCCTGTCCTCTGCAGCAGGACTCCTCCATTCACATCGATTCCGGTCCTGCCACCAGTCCTGCAGCGTGCTGACCCGCAGTCCAGCTCCTTGTCACTGTTTCCTTGCTGGAAACAAAGCCCTGGCGCTGTCCGGGTCTCCCCTGGACGCGCTGGTCCCCTCGCAGGCGGAGGGCAGCAGGCTCCTCAGGCCAGCACCTTCCTCTGGGATCTGGTGGACACGTCCCCTGCCTTCTCACCTGGGCCTCGCCCCTAGCAATCCCTGACCGCAGAGGCCTCCTCCTCAGCCAGACACCGGGCGAGTCCCACCGTCACGACGCGTCTCTGTGGCCCCCTGCCGCCCTCCGGCGCCCTGAGCTCTGCCTGCAGGTTGGGTCTCCGGGGCCAGGAAGTGCTGTGCCGGGTGGACACCGACCTGCCGAGCTCTGCTTGCGGAGTGGGGCCCGCCTTCCCGATGGCTGTGTCTTGACCATCTCATCCCATCCCTCGGCCTCCCGTCTCCCGGGGCCACCTGGAGGTTCCTGGGGTCTGATCCGGGCTCCGGCGTGCCATGCTCTCACTGGCTCGGTGTGGTCGGCGAGGCCTCCCACGGCTGGTTTTGGTTGCGCTGCCGCGAGGCGAGGCACCTCCCCTGAGCTGTGTTCCCTGACCCACCTCCGAGCCCGCAGTTCACGGCATCCGGAGGTTTTGATGGACGGGTCCTGCGTTCAGATCCCGCTGCCGAGCCCGTCTCGCCCGCAGGTGCCCTCTGCCCTCTGTCCCTTACCAGCCCTCTCAGACTCAGCTCCCGCCTTTCACCCGTGGGGCCTGGTGGTAGAAAGTGTCTCACTGAACTGTCACCAAATTCGAGTCTCTCTGTGATCGTGCTTTGCATGAAAGTCCTTCCACGACTCTGCTCCGCCCCCGAGTGCACCGCCCTGCCTCTCCACGGAGACCCAGCTCTTCCTCAGGAGAGCCCGCGTCGCCTGGGTCCGCCAGGACGGGACCCCAGCGGCTGCAGTGACAAGCCAGCCGGCTGGGCCGCTTCACTCCTAACAGGCTGTGGGTCAGGGCTGGCTTGCGGGGCCAGGCGGGGGAGGCCCTGCCGTGTGTTCTGTGGTCCCTCAGTAGCGGGAGGTGGCAGACATCTCCCTCCTCTTGAAACGCACACATGGCCTCCCAGTGGCCTCTGGCCAAGGCCGGTCCAGGCAGACATCCTCCAGGGAGGTGGGACGGTCCCGCCACGTCGGGAGGAGGCAACAGGAAATGCTGGCCGGTGGCTGCGGCGTGGCGCCTCTTCTGCTCAGCCCGCGGGGCTGGCCTCGGCCTGTCTGACCGCCCAGGCTCTCCTTCCCAGCTCCGCGGTTCGTCTGTCCCCTGCCCTCACTGCGGAGGTCCCCTGGCAAGGTGACAGGTGACCTGCACCACCGCAGCTCCAGGGAGCTGTGCAGACTCCCCCGCCCTCGTGCCAGACCACAGGCCTCTGGGCTGAGCAGGAGCCCACGGCAGGGCCAGGGCGGCCACGCTCGCACCCGGAGCCCAGGCCTTTCCCTCTGTGGGCTGGGAGGACTGACGCCGCACGTGGCACACAGTGGGCCCTCAGCAAATGTCTGTGGCTAGCCTGGGTAAGTGCGTGGGCCTTGTGTGTGACCGGAGCCCCCGAGTCTGAGGCCCGCAGTTGCTTTGAACCATGGCGGCCACACCTGGCACTTGGTGTGTTGAGGGGCTTTGTTGTAAAGGTTCCCATCACACAGGGGCCCGAGGGGCAGTCTCTGAATTGTAATAAGTGGCCAGTGTTGAATCCTGATGGTCCACCAATACTGACAGAAATGGGAATTGCATTTAACTACGTATATCTGAAAAGTCAAAAAAAATACTGAATTAAACATGGTGGTTTATCTCTACAGAATGTGGGCATCCTAAGCCCTATGGAGTTTCTATCAGGTTTCTGGGCCCCCAGCCCCCACTGTTACTCAAGTTTGCCATCTTGAGTGCACATCTTTATGTCCTCAAGGTCCAAAATGGCTCTTGCTGCTCCAGCCATCACATTGACTTTATCCAGAAGATAAATAGGGAAAGCATCAAAACTGAACAAAACAGGTGCTGAGTCATATTTCATAAATGAGCCTTCTGAGTCCCCGTAGGCTGGACTGTAACTGTAAAAGCTACAAGAGGAGCTGGGAGCCAGCTTTGGACTTGAAGCACTGTGCCCCAAAATGCAATCAGACCTAAATCTGAGAAGGAGGGGAAGAGGCTCTGGTGTGATGTTTCCAGATCCGACTTCAGAAACAGCTGCTTCCTCGGCACTGACTTGACCATAGATCTGATTTCTGAAAATACGTGTCCTTTGTTAAAAAGCCTTTCTTTCGGGGTGTCTAGAACAGCGTGACTCTGGCCTGAACGGGGCTTAGACCCGGTGCCCGGCACCAGCGTTGGGTGCTCTGAGCAGAGCAGAGCAAGGGTCGGACCCGAGGCTCCCTGAGGCCCCGCGGTGCTGACGGGAGGCAGGCCTGGAGGCTGCTCCCTTAAAGTCCTGTGCTCTCGGGCCGTGCCGTGAGACACCTCGCCCGGCGAAGAGGGCCCGCTCCACACCCCAAGGTCACACCTGAGCCTCACTGCTGGTGCGGCAGGCTCAGCGCCGGCCGCACTCAGCTGCCAGGGGACAGGAAGCCTGAGGCCTTGCAGAGACCTCCCTCGGCCAGGAAAGAAAGGGCGGTGGTGGGCCAGGAAAGAAAGGGGGCGGTGGTGGGCCCACCCGGCTGGGAAGGTGGCCCTGGGTCGTGGGAAGGCAAGGGAGGTGCACCTGGTCTAGGAGGCTTCAAAGTGTGGACAGCGGGCTTCCCCCCCCCTCCAGGCGCTGGGGAGGCAGTGGGCGGAGCCCAGGGCCTGCACCCACGTAACTCCCGTTCAGTGACAAATATAAGATGAAGACAGACGAAGACAAAGTAAGCAGAGGGGGCATGTTTTATACAGGCAGGGCAGTCAGTGAAGGCTTCTCTGAGAGAGAAAGCTGGGTCAGGACGCTGAGGGGCCACTGTGTGCGTGTGCAGAGGAAGGTCTTCATTGAAGGCCTATGGACCAGAGGGTGCAAAGGCCCTGGGGCAGGAGCATCTTTGAGAAATGGAAAGCAACAGGAAGAGGCCCATGACCCAGTTTCTTCTCTGCCGTTCTACTTTTTACAGTTCTCTATTTAGAACTTCCATGTTTAAATGAGAATCAATTATAGCATAATCTATCGCAGTTTTGCCGTTTAGGTGTGATCCTGGAGAAACCTCAACTTCCTGGTGCAGAGGAGGGGCTGGGGAAGAGGCAGGACGTTCTCCCGGGGCGTGGTCTGTGCTGACCACACAGGACTCGGGTGGACTGGACATCGGGTGGGCAGCGTGCCTCCTAGCAGGGGCCCGTGGGGCGCCCACTGTGCTGGACAGCCGCAGGTGGAGGCTCCCCCGAGGCTGCGCCAGCCTTCTGCAGGCAGCTGCTGGCTCTGCTGGCCCAGCGCAGGGCTCGCTCCCCGGCTGCGCAGCAGGGACAGCAGGAGCCGTGTCTGTGCAGAGGTCCGTGGCCTAGGAGGGCAGTGGCCGGCCCGTTGTTCTCAGGCCGGGCGCGCACCCCGTGTGGCCAGGTGGCCTCTGAGCTGCAGGGTGGCCTGCGCGCTGCAGCCCTCTGCAGGCTCGGACAGCGTGGGGTTGCGATGAGCCAGGCCACGCTAACGCGCCCTGGAGGCCGACGGCCCACGGCGTGGGTTCTGCCCTGAGTGCACTGGGGACTTGACCGTCATCTGCCACCTCGCCAAGAAGATCCCTGCTGTCCAAAACAGAGTGAAAACCCCCGAGGAACGTCCCCGGCCCCCGCGTGTCACAGGATGGACATTCACCCGCAGGCGAGGAGAGGGTCTCACCTTGTTCGCCAGAGAGGGGGCTTCGGTTAGAGCCCAGCCTCTCAGCCCGTCTGCAGGAACAGGGGGTGCAGGGAGCCTTCCTGCCCCAGGGACTCCCAAGCTGAAGACCCGGCTCGGAGGGTGCCACGGGGCGGGGGAGCCGCTGCCTGCAGGCAGCGTGGACAGGCGGCTGGAGGCCTCAGCGCACTGAGCTGCCTGCCCCTGCTCACGCCTCACACAGGAGCAGCACCCAGCGTCCTCCCCCAGAAGCCTGAAGCCTTGACCTCAGGGCCAGGAACTGCCTGCCCAGAGCTCCAGCTGTCCGCCAGCCGTCGCTGGTGGAGACAGGGCCAGCCCTTGAGCGGCCTGCCCAGCAGGGCGTAGCCCACAGCAGCAGCGCAGGGCTCCTCGGCCTGCCGCCCCCCCACCCCAGGCCCGGCACTGCTGCTGCCCCTCAGGGCCCCAGCCCCGCGGCTCCCTCCTATGTCCCTCGGAGGCCGCCTCACCTCTCCTGGCGGGAGAGGCTGCGAGCTCTGGCGGAGACCGTGTCCAGTTTACTCCTCCCTCCACCCGTCTGCTTCCAAAGACACTCGCTCCGGCCCACAGGCCTGCTCCTGCCCCGTCTGTCTGCCTGAAACACAGACCAGTGGTCAAGTGGCCGCTCTCCAGCTTCACAAAGCCTCCATGGGCAGCGGCCCCCGCCCCGCCAGCCCTCTCGCGGCAAGTCTGAGGCATGGGGTGGGGGCTGTGTCCCCGTCCTGTCCCCTTCCTCTGTGGGTCGTTAGAAGTGGGCTCCCCTTTCACAGCGCCACATGGGCAGTACCCAGAATTCAGGCCGTGCTGTGTGGCGCTGAAGCGGGCTCTCCCGAGCCGTCCAGCAGGCGGCCCCTGGGCCTCCAGGCCTCCTGCACCCTGGCTGTGCTCCTGACTGGAGCCTCCTCCTGGCGACCCCGGGAAGGCCCACTGAAGACGGCAGGAAGCAGCGGCAGAGTGCTCCTCCGTCCCTACCTCCTGGCAGGAGCGCCTGGGCAGGCCCAGGTGGAGAGGCTGGCCCAGGAGAGCGCGCTCCCTCCTCCTCACCCTCCCCTGCACACGCATCCCACGACGCCGAGGTGTGTTGCTACCTGGCCTCTAGAAGTTTCCCTCAACCACCTGGAGGCACCCAGGTGTGGCTGAAATGCGCTGAGCCCAGGACTGGATACCTGCCCCTGAGGGCAGGGCGGTGGGCAGCCCTGCAGGGCAGCCCGTGGGGTGGGCATGCTCCCGGCAACCTGTGGCTGTTTATCTGGTGACTCAGACAGGATGCAGAGGCCAGATGGTTAGCATATTGCAAAGGCTGCCGGGTGCTTCCATTTGATTATTTAAAAATAGGTTCACACCGGAAAGGGGTTTTCACACGTCCTCTTGCATTCTGTAGCTCCAGCATTTCATTAAGCAGCTTATAAACTATTATCTCAGGAAAGGAAAAAAAAAATTTAATTAGGTTTCCTTTGCATTTGAAGTCAAGTACGTAGGTGAGAATTTTAATTATTGATCTGCACCAAAGTGCACATGTAAACAGATTTTGAATAGGTATTGAAATAGTTTCCTGTGTCATTTTCTAGAACAGAAAACTTCTAATTTTTATTTGCAAAATACTCTCTTGTGGGCTGGGGTTGTGGCTCAGCGGTAGAGCGCTCGCCTAGCACGTGCGCGGCCCAGGTTCGATCCTCAGCACCACATACAAATAAACACATCGTGTACAACTAAAGCAAATAAATAAATATTAAAAAAAAAAAAAACTCTCTTGTGTCTGGTCAATGCAAGTAGCTGACTGAAGCCATCTATATAAAAATCAACTGGGGACAGCAAAGGAGGGCAGCGTGTCCCTCTCATCTCAGGAGTGTGGAGAAGGCTGGGAGTACTGAGAGGGCCTGGTGGTTGAGCCTGGAGCCCTGGTCCGCTGCTGGGCTTGGGGCTGCTTGGGGCGATGCTCAGGTGGCAGCTTCCTCCCTGCAGACCTCGGGTGGCTTCTGTAAAATGCACACTCCAGCCGTCGCCTCCGCACTCCCTGGACTTCTTTCTGATTTTGTTTGTTTGATATTTTCCACTTTTTAAAGTGCCGCATGTTTGACTTGTTGGTCTTATCTGTTGGCTCTTTACTACCAGAGTGTGACCTGAAAGGGAAGTGTAACTGGTTGCTCTGTTTATGCATACAGTAGACATGCAGTAACTACTCAATCCCGGAGTTACAAGAGGCCTCAGATGCGCCTGAGTCCCGGGTGTGCAGGGCAGCACAGGAGGCCTGGGGTGACGTGCTGAGGGTCACCCCATCTTTTCCCTCCCCTTGAGTCCTCTGGTGATGGGGCTCCACAACCTCCGAGAGCGGCCCCGCTGCTCGGAACTCGGCTAGCTCAGTTCAGAGGACAGTGACCACACCCAGACCCTCAACCTGCGTGTAGGCAGGCCGACCATGGACCCCACGTGTATCGGGGCCCTTTCTGCTGTCCCGCGGGCCGCGTGGTGGCCACCTGCGGGGTGTGCAGGGCTCCGGGGCAGGGCGGCCCAGGCTCATTGGGCAGTCTTGTGGAAGGGGCTCACTCTGTGGTTCTGAGGGAGTCCTCAGCAACCCGAGTCCCGGGACCAGCCTGGGGCGGCTGACCCTGGGGAGGGACGCACAGGAAGAGGCGCTGCCACTGGGGAGCCCCAGGGCCCCCCAGCGGTGGGCAGGCCCTGCCTCTGGACGTGCGTCACTGGGCCCGGCAAGTCTCCTCATTCGTTAAACTAGTGCAGCTGAGGTTTCCGGGCATCCGAGGACCTCAGGACGCCAGGCAGGAGGACGGTCTCAGACGTACTCCCAAGCAGCACCCCAAGAACAGCGGCGCAACGCGACGCGGACGGAGGGCACAGAGGTCGCCTTTCCCAGACGGCCGCTACAGCCAGTCCCGGCAGTTGTCAACTTTGGGGATGTGTAGGTAGATGCTGAGGAAGAAGATGGAGGGGGTCGTCTCGTTTCACTTTCAACACACCAACTGAACTGACCCATACTGGTGCCCGCCCACGTGTGGATGGAAGATTTAGAATTAGCGGCTCTTTGATACCTCAAGTCAATCTGCCTCTCCTACAGAACCCAGCGCCTTACCTTCTCCGTTTTACAGTTCAAGGCACTTTACACTAAGTTTTTATAGGGAAAAAAGTGTTCCCTATAATCACAGAGGAACGTGTTGATTTAAAATAATCCAAGGCGCTCATGGATACGGCCCGAGTTACAGTTCAAAACTGAAAAGAGGGTCTTGGCCTCAAGTGCCCCGCATCTGAGAAAGCATCTGTGACTTCTCATTGTCTTGGGCCGCAGGTTCATTAACTCTCATGTCCCTAACTGGAAAGTTATTCCTGGGATATCTGTCCCGTCTTCAGCACCACTGCGAATCTTCAGCTCTTAAAACGAGAGGCTCCGTTTAAATTGGGACGTGCAATCAGACCGTGGAATGGCCGCTGAGCAAGCCCTCGCTGCCAGCTCTCACAGCTTCCGCGGTCTTCAAATTGCCGCGGTTCCCCAGGAGCGTGTGCCACAAAGCAGGTCAACAGATCCCGGCCATTTGAGTTGTCTGCACTTTCCCCAAGCACTGTTGGGAGAAGGGGAAAGCGAGGAGTGGGCTGGTGGGTGGGCAGGCAGGAGCTGCTGCAGAGTCTGGGTACGGAGTGCTGGGGGCTGCTCGGAGGACGGCGGCGGGGGGAGAGGCGTCTGGGGCAGGCCTGGCGTTCTAACCCGTGAACCGTGCACCCGGCTGGCTGCGGGCGGGCGGGCGGGAAGCAGCAGAAAGCAAGATGCCTTTGCAGAGCTGAGCCAGCCTGCAGGCATTCCTGATCTGAGGAAAACACTTTAATTAATATGTAAAACAGCAGTGGGAAGAAAAGCAAGGTTAATTTCCAAACCACATCAGTGCGGGCGCATTCAGGTTGGGGAGCCTTGGGAACGCACAGAGGTCTGTCTGGAGGCACAGTCTGCTTTCGTGTGCGAGCAGCTTCCGAGGGCTCAAAGGCCCTTTCATCCGCCCCCCACGGTGGCATTCCTCTTTCTGTGCCTCACAACACTGCCCTGACTGGCAGGCAGTCTTCCCCGCGCCGTGCGCCCTCCATGTTTGTTTGGGGCCTGCCTGCAAGCCTGTCCGGAGAGGGAGAGAGCAGCCTTCCCTCCCTTCTCCTCTCTGGCTGCTTTCTGTGCCTGCGGCCGGCACACTTTGGGGCTGGTGGCCTGGGTCCTCTTTTGCTCCTCAGGAGACCGTCCTGCACTTGACTGTTGTAAGACTATAGCTCATGTTCTGGGTGGAGGTCAGGACCCTGGCCTGAGCCTGTGACCGGCCAGCTGCCCGGGACCCTGTGTGGGCTCCTTTGTTCAAACTGCAGGAAGTTCATTGTTCCATCTTTTGCCTATTGCACATGCGGGCGGCGGGCGGGCGGGCGGGCGGCTGACCCCAGCCCCTGGGATGCAGGCGGGGCCCTGGGGCTGGGCTCCAGGGACAACAGAGTGCACGGAATCAGCCCTGGTGAGGGAGGGTCTCCAAGGCCAGATGTGAGAGAATCAAGGCCCACAGGTCTCCCTGGACTGACGTGAACCGCTTCCCGCCGTGCTGGAACAATCTCTGTGCACACTCTGTGCACACCTGCAGCTTCCTGCGTTGCCCAGGCTGCACACGCACAGACGTGCTTATCACCCTCCTCAGGAGCGGCTCCAGAGCAGCAGGTCCCAAGGGAAAGCTCCTTGCGGGTGGCCTTGCTCAGCAGCCAGCAACTTGGGGACCTCACTGGCTTCCTCCACCTCTTGCTGTCCTGGGAAATACCAAGTCCCAAGAGAGCACCCGCCCTGAGACACTCCAGGGGTTCCCAGGGCGAGGCTGTTTTCCTGGGTCACAGACTCCTTGGAGGACTAGCTCTCTCCCCTGGGGAGCTGCAGGTGTAGCTCAGGAGGAGAGCGTTTGCCTAGTGTGTGTGGGGGGCCTGGGTTTGCTCCCCAACACTGCACAAAGCATAGGAAAAACAAACAAAATCCCAGAAACTTCTTCCCAGGAAGAAGAGAATGTTACGAATATATGCAAAGCCCTCCACACACCTGCAGAGTGTTTCTCTCCACTTCAGATCTGTCCCTCTGCTGCATTTCCTCTGCCACAGCCTCTGCAGGAGCCCCACTCCCACTGTCCCCAGTCTTGGAAAGTTGCTGTAAGAGCCCAGTCTCTGGCTCCTGTCCCTCTGCCCCCAACTCCCCACTGGTCAGCGGTCTCTCTATACACCCAAGGTAACCAGTGGTCTTTAGAAGAAAGTATAGCTTCTAGAGAGACCTTGGAGGGGGCACTCCTAGGTTCTGCCCTGGCTTGGGTGTTGGGGTGGGAACCTCTGCTGCTTCTCCTCCCTGGCCGGCCTTCCCCTCCTTCCTGTGCATCCTGCTGGCTCTCCTGGGATGGCCTTGAATGCCCAGGCTGTCCTCCAGAGAAAGCCTTGCCTCACCAGTGCAGGTGTGCACCCTGCCTGCACCTCCCCTGGCCTTCTCCAGTGTTGTTGCCGGAAAAGAATTGCAGCCTGGAACGGCAGCGCCGCGGGAAGGAGTCCGGAGACAGGATGGAGACGAAAATATTCTTTAATCTTACAAGAAACTACAATATATCTACACACTAGCGATAACCCTGTCTTTTCTCCCTCTGGTCTCTTCCCATGCGCCCGAGCAGCAATGGCGCTCGCTCGATCTGCTGAGTCACCGTTCAAATCTCTCGAGAGCCTCCACCAAGTCCCGCGAGATCCCGTGAGACTACGGAAAGCAGAAATGCCCAAAAATGTCTATGGCCCAATAGTCAACCGCAATCTTAGCTATCTCCGCAAACAGGGCTCCTGCATTTCCCCCTTTTGTTTTAAAAGAGGGGATGCTCTAGGACGTCTATGTGCAACCAACATTCTTACCCGTCATCGGATAATCAAGGCTGTGCCCTTGACTCCTGTCTTAGGTTGATATGTCAGCCACATGAGACTATCCCGTGCGACTGTGCCTGTCTTAGGTTGTCCCCCTCTGGGGATCTTACCCGTCATTGGCTAACCAGCCATCCAATGGAGCCCTTTAGGATCGACTGTGTAAGTTGACTAACAGCCGTCCAATTGTGGGGAGATGCTGCGGCTTTAAGGCGACAAGCCTTTTGGTGACGAGCCAAATTGCATAGCATATCAAATTCTTTAAACAAATCAGCTGCCTTAAGTTCTATCAAGTAACACACTGAGTTCTCTAAACAAATACCCCCAAGGTACTGTCCCATGAAGTCCCAAACAATGAAAGATCAAAATGTCCACTTGTTATAACACGTAGATCTAGGAGGCCCCATGCATGCAGAGCAGAGGCCACACCGCTGGTGAGGTTGTTTGACATTTGAGCACCAGGGATGCTTGCAGCGACCGCGATCCCTGCATCTATAGCAGCAGCCGTCTTTTTTATGTCTAGACAATGCCACCGGCAAATCTTCAGGGCCCGCTCCCTAGAGACTCAAGCATCAATTATTAAAGGAAAGGCAGTGCTATTCCAGCACTGAGTCAAGAGGCGAGTTGTCAAACTAAAAAATAGAATTATTAGCTTAGAAAATTAAAGTTGATTTCTGCTCACACACATTGCAGCCTGAGCTCCCACAAACATAAGCTGGCAAAACATCATGTTTAGAACAAAACAAAGAAAGACTGAGGGTATTTACTGTATTAAAGATAGATTAAAGAAAAACTAAAAGCACTTTGGAGAAATAATTTGTTAGCTGGAACTCTCGTGTTTCTGCATATACAGCAGTCCTTTACCTGTTGAAATAATTGAAATTAATCATTTATTAAACAAATGAAGTTAATAACAAATAAGCAACCTTATGTCAAAACACCAAAATATCAGGTTATACAGCCCTAGTCATATTTTTCGCTAAAGAGAAATCCCTGGGACACCTATAAAACAAAATTGAAGGTACCTTCACTTATTAAATTATTTACCCAATTTGAATACTCTTAAACTTAAATGAATTAGAGTTATTTGGATCCATATATATATATATATATATATATATATATATATTCACAAGCGCTTTGTTATTTTTGATGTCACACTGGACAGACAGACGCACATACAAACATATATTTGTGACGTCACATTAACATGAAATTTAGACAAATACACAGACATAAACACATATATATAAAAAAAAAAAAATACAATTGTGTGCACACTAAAGAGAGATCTCTTCGTCCCAGCTGGGAGGAATGACACTTAAGTTGTGATGTATTTTGAAGGACTCTTTTAAGGGAATCATTCCATATCTTCATCATGGTCCTCTTGATTTTGTACCTTTTTTATTAATCTCGATTCCTCAACAACTTCATCTTGATCCTTTTGATTTGGTACTTGCTTTATTAATCTAGATGGTATCCATATTGGAGAGGATTCATGCTTTGGAAAAACACAAACAGATCCTCTCCCCCAAATTAACACTGGATCTGGACCCTTCCATGTACCTGAAAGAACATCCTTCCAGTAAACCAAAGGTTTATGTTGTTGATGTGGGTTCCAATGTCTGTCTCCAGCAGAATAACCATCAGAGTCTAAAGTTAAAAAATTTAAGGTAAACAGGGCAACTGCCAATCTGTCCTTAGGATTTTTCCAGTTTCCTTCTTTCTGTTTTAACAACATAACTTTTAGTGTGCGGTTTGCTCTTTCAATAATGCCCTGACCCTGAGGATTGTATGGGATGCCTGTTTTATGGGATATGTTGAATTTTGCGCAAAACTCTTTGAAAGATGAGGACGTATATGCGGGGCCATTATCTGTTTTAAGCATTTTGGGGATGCCCAATGCAGCAAAAGCTTGTAAACAATGAGATGTGACATCTTTAACTTTTTCTCCAGAATGTAAGGAAGCAAAAATCATGCCTGAGCATGTATCTATGGTTACATGAATAAATCGCAATTTTCCAAAACTTGGCTCATGAGTAACATCCATCTGCCACAAATGATTGGGCATTAATCCTCTAGGGTTAACACCAAAATGAGGATTGGGCAAATGTGTCATACAAGATTTACAATCTTTTACAATTGTTCTGGCTTGCTCCTTTGTGATTTTAAACCTATGTTGCAAGGTGGTGCTGTTGACGTGAAACTGGGAATGAAATAAAGTAGCTTGTTGTAGCGCTGAAAGTATAAATATAGTTTTTGTAAGTTCATCAGCCTTTTGATTACTTTCATGGAGGGGCCAGGCAAATTAGTATGTGCTCTAATATGGCCTATGAATAGAGGTTCTTTTCTTGCCCACAAAAGTTTTTGTATTTGATAAAACAATTTAAAGGCTGGAGTATGAGGTGCTATTGGTCCTGCTAACTCTAATTTTGGGATGGCTTGTACAATATAGTGGCTATCTGAAAAAATGTTTATGGGCTGGTCTCTAAAATGTTCCAGAGCTCTTACCACAGCTTCCAATTCCACAAGTTGAGCTGATTTGTGTGCAGTTATGTAAGTCATACTTTCCTTTGTAGTGACTACTGCAGCAGTACCATTTGAGGACCCATCTGTAAATACATTAAATGCCTTAGGAATAGGTTGATTTTTTATTACCTGTGGAAATATAATAGGATGATTAATACAAAAAGATAATATAGGAGACTTAGGAAGGTGATTATCAAAATTTGCAGAGGTAGAGCATCTAGCTATAGCCCAGTCATTATCGTTGAAGCATAAATATTCAATCTGTGACGATGAATAGGGAGTAATAATAGTAGCAGGGTGAATGCCAAATATTTTAGTAGAAGTTTTAAGTCCTTGAAGAATAAGTTTAGCCACCATGGAGGTATAAGACTCAATTATGCTTTTAGGAGAGACAGGCAAATGTATCCATAATAAAGGCCCTTGTTGCCAAAATACTCCTGTGGGTGTATATTGTGAAGAAATAATAATCAATATCAGCGGTTGAGTTAAATCAAATCTGTCACAATGAGCTCCTTCGATGGCTTTTTCTACTACCTTTAAAGCTTTCCTAGCATCAGGAGTCAATGTTCGCGGTGAGGATGGATCAGGGTCCCCTCGAAGGATATCAAATAAAGGTTTTAATTGGCCAGTAGTGAGGTTTAGTGTAGGGCGAAGCCAATTAATGTCTCCCAGTAGTTTTTGGAAATCATTGAGGGTGGTTAAATGTTCTTTATTTATTAAAAATTTTTGGGGGTCTAACAAAAGTATCCATGATTTTAAATCCTAAATATAATATGGGAGATCTGGTTTGAACTTTTTCTTCTGCTATATATAATCCGTATTTTTTAAAATTTTCTACCACATCACTGAATATATTAAATAAGATTTTTTGATTAGGGTGGGCCAGTAAAATATCATCCATGTAATGTAGACACATGAGGTTTGGATATTTATTTTTAATGGATTGGATGGCCTTGTCCACATATATTTGGCATATGGTGGGGCTATTAGCCATTCCCTGTGGCAAAACCTTCCATTGATATCTCTGATCAGGGCCATTATTGTTAATAGAAGGAACTGAAAAGGCAAACCTGGGGGCATCCAGAGGATGTAGGGGAATAGAAAAGAAGCAATCCTTTATATCAAGACTAATAACATGGAAATTTTTTGGAATAGCTATAGGATTCGGAAGTCCAGGTTGAGTAGGGCCCATGACTTGCATGGTTTTATTAATTTGTCTAAGATCATGTAATAATCGCCATTTTCCTGATTTTTTCTTGATCACAAATATGGGGGAATTCCAGGGAGAGGTGGAAGGTTCTATATGTCCTGCTTCTAATTGTTCCTGAACTAGTAGGTGGGGCCGCTTGTAATTTCTCTTTAGATAGGGGCCACTGAGGGACCCACACTGGCTTATCAGAAAGCCATGGTATTTTCAAAATTATTTTCTCAGTGGCCCCGAAGAAAAATGTCTTTTTCCTATATGATAATGATTTCTTTTAGGGTTAAGCTTACCCTGTACTTTTTGATGATTTCTTATAGGGTTAAGATTACTCTGTAGATTTTTACATTTAACACCTGCAGGTTTGGTTGCAAGGTGTACTCCCATTTGTTGTAAAATATCTCTTCCCCATAAAGTAACCGGTAGATTAGGTAAAACATAAGGCTGAAACGTGCCTTTATGTCCTTCATCATCCTCCCATTTTAAAATTACCGCACTTTTTTCTGGGAGGTTATTATATCCCAAGCCTCTTAAACTGGTTGAAGCTTTTTGCAGAGGCCAGTGTTTGGGCCATTGACGTAAATTAATGATGGAAGAATCAGCTCCAGTATCTATAAGACCCTCCATTTCTATTCCTTGGATTCTTATTTTACACATAGGCCTCCTTGTACAGTCCCGAACCCAGCAAACCATGGGTTTCAAATCAGTGGAACAAAATCCTCTATTGTTCCTATTTAGAGGCATATTCATTTTAAATGACTTATGTAAATTTGGAAGGAGGAGCAACTGAGCAATTCTATCTCCCTGATTAATAGAACTTATACTTTGGGGTGAGCTAAGCATTATTTTTATTTCCCCTTTATAGTCTGAGTTTATTACGCCTGGGGTCACTTGCAAACCTAATAAGCTCTCAGGACTTCGCCCGATAATAAGTCCTACAGTCCCTGAGGGAAGAGGTCCCCTGACTCCTGTGGGAATCAGTTGAACCCCCATTTCAGGTGTTAACACTATTCGGGCGGTGGAACAGAGGTCTAATCCTGCATTTCCTCCTGTTCCTCTGGCGAGGGAGTGGATGGGTAATAGGGATTGTGTCGGGGAAGCATCTGAGTGGATGCTTGAGGATACTCCTCCTCCAATGCCTCGTACATTTGTGGGCCCCGGGGCATTGGGCCCCTTGCCCCGTTTTTTGAATTCCTGAATAAAGGATTTCCATGGATGTCAAATTTTGAATAGCATTTATTGGCCCAATGATTTCCTTTCTTACACCTGGGGCAGCAACCTGGAGCACGGTATGAATTTGGTCTTATTTCTCTTTTAGGATTTTGCCTAGAATAGCCTGATTGATTATGATGTCTATGTTGAGCTCTTGTAAAATTTTGAGGGGCAGCATCTCTCACAGCTGCTGCAATCATATTCCCTGTGACAAAGGCATCATTTATATCTTTACATAATTGTATATATATGGAAAGATCCTTTTTATTTTTCCATGGCCTGATGGCTTCCTGGCAATACTTATTAGCATTTTCGTACGCTAATTGGACAACTAATGGCATAACTTGATCAATGTCTCCAAAAACTCTACCTGCAGTTCTCAAAAGTCGATCAGCAAATTCAGCATATGGTTCATTAGGTCCTTGAATTACTTTGGACAAGCTACCTTGTAGATCCCCAGGTCCTTGTACAGTTTTCCATGCCTTTAAGGCAGCTGCGTTTATCTGAGCATATACTCCTGGGGTATAATATTTTTGATCCTGTACGTCTGCAAATTGCCCTTCTCCTGTGAGCATTTCTATATTATGGTCTCCAAACCCCGCATCTGCATTTCTTTTAGCTGTTTCTATACAAAGTTCTTGAAATTGCGATCGCCAAACCAAGTATTGTCCCCCACTTAATGTTGCTTTACATAGACGTTTCCAGTCTGCGGGGGTTAAGCTAAAGGTGTTAAGGGACTCCAGTATACTCAACGTGAAAGGAGCTTGGGGTCCATAAGTCATTACTGCCTCTTTGAGATTTTTTATTGTTTTGAAATCTACTGGCTGGTGGTCCCTCCGTCCATTTCCATATTCAAATATTGGCAGTTCCCAACGTATCTGTGAGTTACCCTCGAGAGCACATAAGCGCTCAGAAAGACTTTTTATTTCTGTTTCTAGGGTATGCAAACGCCTAGTGATACCCTTCATATTTTCTGTAATCGATTTCACCCATGGGGGAGTAGAGGACACAAGTTCCTCCACTTGATGATCCCTTATCTTGGTCTTCCTTAATTTCCTTTTGTTCATTTTCTCAAAATCACCTTTAGTTAATTCCTCCTCACTACTACTACTCTCATTGGTCCTAATTGACTCAGTAACATCCTGAGTCCCAGGTTCAATTGAGACCATGTATCCTTGAAGTATCTCTAATAAATCTTGAATAGCTTTAGCAGCTCGGATCTTTGTCATTTTGGGGACGCTTCTAATACTCTCCTTACTGGTCTTAGTTGACTCAGCGGAATCTACGCTTTCATGATCGCCTTCACTGTTTTCTAAATCCTCCTCGCTAACGACAGACTCATCTATATCAAAGAATTCATCAAGAGCCTCGTACACTTGGGTCTTAGATATTTTCGAACCCATTTTAACCGCTCTGACTAGAGACTCCTGCGAGGTTTCTCAGTTCTTACCTGCCGTGCTGAATTCCCCGTACAGGCCACCAACTGTTGTTGCCGGAAAAGGATTGCAGCCTGGAACGGCAGCGCCGCGGGAAGGAGTCCGGAGACAGGATGGAGACGAAAATATTCTTTAATCTTACAAGAAACTACAATATATCTACACAATAGCGATAACCCTGTCTTTTCTCCCTCTGGTCTCTTCCCATGCGCCCGAGCAGCAATGGCGCTCGCTCGATCTGCTGAGTCACCGTTCAAATCTCTCGAGAGCCTCCACCAAGTCCCGCGAGATCCCGTGAGACTACGGAAAGCGGAAATGCCCAAAAATGTCTATGGCCCAATAGTCAACCGCAATCTTAGCTATCTCCGCAAACAGGGCTCCTGCACTCCAGGGCCCAGCGCTGTGGCCGCTGTCCCAGAGTGTCCCCTGCACTCCCCTTAGAGCTCCTCAGTCAGAGTCCCTGTCCTCGCCTCTAAGCTTCCCAGAGCAGCAGCAGCTCTTGCTCCACCTGAGACCCCCTGACCCAGGCCCTGGGCCCCATGTCATCGATGGCATGACCAGGCGCCCGTCAGTTCCTCTCCTGGCCTTCCCTTGCTTTCCCTGGGGGACGTGGTCTCATGGTAGGTAACCTCCTGGCAGCCCTCCAGCCGCACCCTTCCAGAGGTGAGTTAGTAATTTCAGAAAGAGATTTTTCCAGCATCCATACACATTTTCCAAAATACAACTGGTTCTACGCAGGCCCCACACTCACCCTAGTCACTCTCATGCCTTTGGATAACCTGACTCCAGACTGGGCCACACGAGGTCCTTCACAATGAGCAGGTGACACTTTCTGACTGACAGCTCTCCTGCCCACCCCCATCCAGAACTTTACCTGCAAGAAGGAAGGTGGGACAACTAAGATGCTGTACCCATCCTCTGCATGATTACACGGATGTCGCTAGGTCTGTATGCAGAATGAGCTGGACCAAGTACTTAACCGCTGTGAAACTCACTTTATTTATACAGATAATTCGTTCAAAAATCCCTACATTTCAGGATCATTGTCAGGATTAGAAATGTCAGCCACAGCAGCCGGCACCTCACGTGCCACATAAAATGCGTGCAAGAAAGGAGAGCTAGATATTAGGGGAAATAGCTTCATCCCTGCTCCTCGCTCTCCAAGTAAAAGTGGTTCAGGAGTTCTCCAGCCCCAGACGGGACCGAGCCTGACCGAGCACACCCACTCTGCCACCTGTCCCTGTCCAACTCTTGTCCTTGTCTAGCGGCCACGCCCCCGGCCTCCAGTCACATGAACACTGAGATTCCCCCTGGAAAACGAGGCTGAGTTTTAAGAAGTTCCCATCAGTTAGTACAATTCTGAAGGGGGAAAAAAAAAAAAAAAAAAAGGACTCATCAAATGCTGTCAGATGCCGGCCCCAGGCCTGCCCCTTTCTGCTGCAACAGCTCTCGTGCATGGCTCTCACGCTGTTCCTTGGGTAGTCACAGGCCTCCAAGGGCACTGGGGATCCAAATCTCTTTCCTCTCTTAGCTGATACACTCCGCTCCAAAGTCCCACCTTGCAGGTCTCTCCTGAGCCAGGGAGGGGACTCCCGCGCAGCAGTGTGGACAAGGCTGCTGGGGACCTGGTGGAGCTGCGGAGCACACCTGGACGACTGTCCTTTGCAGCTTTGTTCTGAGGTCCTGGACTGCATGGCGACCTGGAGGGTGACAGCAATGACAAGCGTGGTCCGCGGGGCCCTCGTGGGCTGGGGGGGGGGGGGTTCTTTTTACAGGGATCCCCACAGGCCCTCGGGCTAGTGGAGACTGTGCGGTGAGGCTCTGTGTGGTCAACGCCTCCTCTAAGACCGCAGGGCAGCACGTGTGTGGCGGGGCAGAGCTGGAGGAACCGGGTCCTGCGGACGTCCCCCCTGTGCCCGTCACCTTAGGTCCTGGGACCTGCTTGGGCTTCTCGGTGAAGGGCTGGGGGGGGGGGGGGTGTGGGCGTGGCAGCTGCCCTTGTCCCTGCTGCATCACACGTGAACTCTCTCTCCCTCCCCCGTGCAGCGAGGTTTTGGCAGTCAATGAGGACGCCTCGCCTGACCGTTGCCACGGGTGATTTTCTCAAATCACTACTCTGGGCGCACGGCCATGGCACCAAGTCACCACGGCAGAGGTGCCTTTGTGAGTGCAAAGGCGACCTCAGGCAGTCCACGCCTCCGCCCAAGCCTGAGTTTAGATGCCGCGTTGACGGTGGAGTTTGCACGAGAAGTGGGCCTTGCTCTTTTCCTTGGGAGTGCAACCAGCAGCTCGGCTGAGGACAGGGCTGCTGTCCCTCCCTGTCCTCCCTGCCCTGCCTGCACCCCACGGGAGCTGTGCTGGGGTAGGCAGGAACCTCCCGGCCACGGGAGTCCTACATGCGGGCAAGCAGCAACATCCCTGCACACAAAATGCTGGGCTTCGCGCCCCAAGGAGTCCTTCCACTGCTGCCTCCTGCTGTGGCAGATACATTTAGGGGTGTGATCTACATGTCAGTGGTTTATAAAAGTTTAAAATAACCACGATTTTGGAGGCCCTCCTGATTTTACACCTTGCCTGCTGGTCTGCTGACGTCTTCTTGTTGCTCTCAACCCAGTGAATAAACCCAGTGAATGGATGGGCTTGGACGCTCTGGACCTAAGTAAGCCAAACACTTGAGAATAAGGATGATGGTGAGTATGTTGTCTAATTTTTACTGGGAGCCAAATAGAGCATGCTCAAAGTTTGGGACTAACTGGAAAGCATTTCCAGCCTATGGGAAAAATGAATCCCTCGTGTTCAGATAGGTGAAGCCACCGTGGAAACCTGTTTCCTCCCTGAGAAGATGCTCTCCTGTGACCTGGGAGGGATGAGGGGTCAGCACCTCGAGGCCTGTTAGACTCCTGGGGAAAGAACCTGGCGTTATACAGGGGCACGGGCTATTGGGGGTACCCCCTGTCTAGCTTGCTTGTTTTTCCTTTTTGCCTTTTCCTTCCATGTTTTCCAGGAGGGTGTTTCCTGGAGAGGGGGATCCCGTCACCATGTGCCTGGGCATTAACTGGAGGAAGCCTGGGGGGACAGAGGACACCCGACCACCTGGCTGTACCTATTAATGAAAGTTCCTGTAAATTACTGCTCACTCAGCTCTTGTATGAATAAAATATTATCCCTGCAGGCAGGAAGGTGTGAAGTATTTTAGTATCTTCATTAATCTGCGAGCTTGCTGCTCAAGGCTGTGGCCACAGATCTTTGCTGAGAGGAGACAGCCCCGCTGTATTTCTGTTTGCTCAGATCAAGAAAATGTTCTTTTTTTAGTATGACAAATTTCTCTGATAACTATCTGACTTCACTTTTGTAGGTTTTACAAAGTGACTTGGGCATATTCAGGCTCAGGTTTGTCCAAAGCTTGACCTGTGTCTTCGGGGGACCGGTATTCAGCATTCTGTGTTTTATAATTAACTGGGGTCAAATAATTCCCAGCGATGATGACCCGGCTGGACCCACGTGCCCTGTCCCACTTCACCGTGCTCACAGCTCCGGCCTCTGAAATGCAGGATATGGTATGAAAAGGCGTAGCGAGAGCCCAGGCTTTGGTGAGTCGGGCTCTAGAAGAGTCCCTCCATTAAATACAGAGGTCCAACAAAGCAGCCGTCGGGACCCAGCCTGACAGGTATTCAGGACGTGCTGGAAGGTGATTTTTCTTTTAAACTCTCTTATCAGGTGAGCAGTTTCTTCCTTGTGGCCATGAGCTAGTTTTGCGGCTCTCAGCTGTTCATGGAGCTGAAAAAAAAAAAAAAAAAAAAAAAAAAAAGTCCACAGGGGGAAATCGATGCCCTTCTCTCCCAGAGACTCAGATCAGCCTGTCACAGAAGAGATGCTGCGGTCACACCTGGATCGAGGGCGTCTCCCTCTGAGAGATCTTCAGTTAAATAAAACGCAGCTGAATTCACAGTCAAATCATTTGGGTGTTGCTCTAATAACGATCCAGTGCTTTCACAAGTAGAGAAGAGACCCACGGCTTTTCTTTAGGAGAAGGCTCCAGACGTCTTCTAGGCGATGTCTTGCTGAGACTCTTGTCCTGGTGTTTTGTGACTGTGGCTCTGTTTGTAGTTCCAGAAATAAAAGCTTTCAATTTGCTCCGCTTGAGGCTCAGCGAATGAGTGCGGTTTGTTCTGGTTTTTATTTGAGGTTGTTTGGTCCGCGTCCCGGGCCTCGATGCCGTGTTTGTGAACGGGGCCCACTTTCATCCGAGCACGTAAATAGCAGGAAAAGCTGGACTGGCGGGGGGCCCGCGTGACTCCCCAGCACGATTGCATGCAGGGCCACCAGTCCACAGGGAGACCTGCAGGTGAGAGCCCGTGGCTCCCGTCTGGACTTTCAGGGTGATTCTGATAAAAGGCAGGGAGGTGGCAGTGAGCTGGACGGGCAGACACCAGTGGCAGGCTCTGCCTCCCCCCTCGCACACCTGCCAGAGAGGGCTGAGACCTGCTGCCGTCCTGTCCATCAAGAGTCTCCACCAAAGACGGCTGGGTCAGCAGGGGCCCAGGCCTCTCCAGGGCCCCCAAGGTGCAGCAGGTAGCGTTGCCCCCCCCCACCCCCTGTGGGATGGGGGAACGTCACACTCAGGAAGGATGCACTTGGAAGTCCTCTGGCGAGAGAGCTGGAGGAGTTCCTGTGCTCCTTGGCTTCCCAGCCATCCTGTGTTCTATCCTGTGGCCTCCATAACTACAGGTAACCAGGAGCATGTAAACTGTAAAGTTCAGCATTTTTATAGCCCAAACATCTGTGAAAACCACAGCAGTATAATTATAAAAATCCCTTGTAAGTATAAATATTTTAATACGGCGAAGCCAGACAGCAACTCCTTTTATCTGCATATAGCTGTATTATAGGCCAAGGGATGTTTTCGTCAAACATGATCATTACATCTCCTAAACCTGTTATTTTTTGGAAGCAGTTTCCCTTATCCTTGCTGGGAAAATGGCTTTCTCTGGATCAAAAACAAGACTAGAGCCGCGATCTTGTTCTTCTGTTCGGCAGAGGTGGACTGGCTCGGGAGCAGAGAGGTGGCCCTTCATCCCTGGCCCACGGATGTGGCTCAGCCAACAGGCTAATCCGAGTTGGATCAGTGACTCCCTTACCAACTATGCAAAAAATGGAATTTATATAAATCTCTATTTTTTCCTTTGCTCTGGATCAGGTCAATTAAGCAGGCAACTGGAACATGCCGGCAATGCAGGATCTGAATGCAACGCAGAAACCAAGTGTTGACGTGGAGGGAGCTGTGAGCGTCCCACTGTGACGAGACCCCTAGAGTGCAGTTGCTACAGGTTTTGTTTCGTTGGGGTGGGGGTAGAGGGCTTGTTTGCTTTTTGACTGAGGGATACCGTTCTCCTCCTTTTAAAAAAAAAAATGTGTGTGTGTGTGTGTGTGTGTGTGTGTGTGGTTTCTACTCCAAAGTTTTCTTATGGGTCTCACTCCACTGCAGAACTTCTAACCCATGCTCCTCAGCTGTGTCTTAAGACGTCACCGCAGTGACCCTCTAAGTGAACCAAACGATCCTTTGAACCGTGGAGTAGGTGAAGAACCTTCTGACATACACACAGACTGGTGCAAGGCAGCCAGGAAGAACAAAAGGGGGGACAGCCACGTAAAAAGCCATCGGTTCAACCGAGGTTCACCTGCCAAAACAAGGCTGCCAGCCGGACGTTCTTACGCATTTTCATAAGTGACTCTTACATAAAATGCCGAGGCTGTGTGCCTCTGGAAGTCACCATTGCTCTGATATTTAAAGAGCCTTGTGCTTTTATTTTTCCTTCCTGGAATGGAGAACCAAGAGACCAAGGTTTACGTATTGAAAAAGAGAAACCAGATCAAACAGTGGCTTATTCTTTAAAGTAAACAGAGCAAAGGCTATCGGTGGCAGATGTAACCAAGAGCTGGCTCTGGCAGACAAAGAGGAGATTATGGAGACGAAAATCCCTTCCACTAAAATAATTATCTTTAATTACTGATCCAGGAACTGCATTTGTGTTTTTCATCTGCACAGTGTGAGGGGTAGATGCCACTGACGAGCACGAGTCAGAAACAGAGTGGGTTGTTTGTGTATCTGGCAGGGCACGCAGCTGCCCGGGGTGGGCCCTGCCTCTCCCCGAGGTCCTGCGGGGACCCCTTCTCTTCAGGAAGCCCCGCCCACCACAGTCCTTCCCCGCCTCCTCCCCGTGGTCCTCTGAAAACACAGAATGGCCTTATCCCTCCCGAGACCTGGCTTGGTGCCTTCTCTGTAGCTGACCCAGGGGGGCACGAAGGTGGGCTCCACCCAGGGTTCAAGTTTGAAAAACTAAATGACAAAACATAGAGGAAAGCTTTCTCCCACAGGCTCAGGGTGCCTTCTGTCTGTCTCCTCTTCTTCTCCAGGCCCCTGTGATCTGAGTCAGAGCGTGGACAGGGTCCACGTGATTGCCTTTGGCCTCGGGAGCTTACCTGGGTATTTACAGTAAGGTCTTAGACGGTCTCCAACAGAGTCTAGTCAGAGCCTCCAGCCAACTAGGCAGGGCGCCCAGGGCTTTGGTCAGGCTGCCTCAGGCCCAGGCCTGGCGCCATTGGCTTCTACCCTCCTCCAGGGTCAGCACTGTAGACCCCACGCTGACGTCCCAGGACGAAGTGGCCCTGCCTTCAGTGCTACTGATGGAACCCAGCTCTGTCTCTCGAGGGTGGGGCTCTTTGAGAGAGGAGCGGCTGCTGTGAACACGGTGGACCATGGCTGCACGGCTGCAGGCGTCCCCGTGAAATCACTGGGCCCCTGCACATCCCGAGACTGGCTGCTCCTCAGCGGGCCTCACACTGAACCCAGCAAGCAGCTGAGGACCGTGCGTTTATACAGGTAGTGCCAACGCTCCCTTCTGCCCTAAAACAAATTCTTGCTTTGTATGCCCTCAGGAGTTCTTGTAAATATTACACAAAGTACAATTTTTCTTCTTCTACAAAGGCAGTAGTGTCTCTCTCTCTCTCTCCCCTCTCTCTCCCTCTCTCTCTCTCTCTCTCTCTCTCTCTCTATATATATATATATATATATATATATATATTTCTATCTTTCTCTCTCTCTCTCTTTTTTTTTTTTTCATAAAGTTCTATGGAGAACTGTTAAGTATTCAGTCCCTGCTGTGTGTGAAAGACCAGCTATGAATTCCAAGTATAAATCTGAGCCTGAACCTAGCTCTCAGCATTGTGTCCAGCCCCGGAGATTGACACCCTGCTCATCCATCTCCGTTCCAGCGGCGATGATGTGAGGACAGGATCAATCACAGCGGTTGGGACCAGTGATGGTTATTAATGTGTGGGGTCCTGGGTGCCCATGGCACGTATATGATGAGCACGTGCCATGCAGCGTGTATCCAGCTACACGTGCGCCCACGCACACCTATTCTGGTCCTTTTGGATATGCTGTCTAATTTATTCACACAATAAGTGGTTTTCTCTTCCTAAGGAAACAATTGTCTGGCAAAAGTGTACTTGAAGTGTTTAGGTTGTTGATTCAAAAGAATTCTCTCTGTGAAGCATGAGGTCAGGCTCGGGGTGTGGTGGGTATCCTTCCCGAGCCTGGGGAGCTGTAGGTAAAGGATTCTGCCCTCTGTTCCACAGCTTGCTGTCGCCTGGAGTCTGGTCTCAGGAACGTGGAGGCTGCTCTGGGGGTCTGCAGGAGAACTGCCCTGCTGCATTGTCCCCAGGGCTTCCTCACTGTCTTGTTTCCAAAGTTCTGCTTTCTTAGGATCCTTTTCCCATTAATTAGCCAGAGTTCCTTATCTGTTCACTGAAGTTGTCCTGTCTCTGAAGAATTCCAAGAATTCCTTTCAAAAGAGAGCAGCAGATTTCACAGTAGAGCACAGAGGTAGCACCCAGGCCACGTGCTAGAGACTACCCACAGTGTGAGAGCAGGCATCGGAGTTAGGGTGCCTGTGTGTCCCACCGGCCTCACAGAAGGACATGCATTTCTCTGTTTGTAGCTGTAATTGAACCATTTTGTCTAGTAGGTGCTGTCTTTAGATTTTGGGGTGTTAAAGTTGAACCCAAGGGTACTCTTCCCCTGAGCTTCGTCATCCCCAGCCCTTTTTATTTGTTATTTTGAAGCAGGGTATCACTGAGTTATGTAGGCTGGCCTCCAACTGTGCTCCTCCCACCTCAGCCTCCTGGGATTACAGGTGTGACCACTGTGACCAGGAATAGAGGTATTTTTTTTCCCCTTTGGTACTGGGAATTGAACCCAAGGGTGCTTAACCACTGAGCATCATCCCCAGCCCTTTTTATGTTTTTTTTTTTTTTTTTTCAATTTAGAGACAGAGTCACACTAGGTTGCTTACAACCTCCTTGCTAAATTGCTGAGGCTGGCTTCAAACCTGTGATCCTCCTGCCTCAATCTCCCGAGCAGCTGGGATTACAGGCATGTGCCACCATGCCTGGCTAGGTATATTTTAAGTTATATGATGTTATGACTTTGTAGGAAAATAGATTTGGCCTCTAAGATAAAATAGATTCTCTTGCATGGTAAAAGCAAGCAAAGCTAAAACAAAATCTCAAAGTATTACCAAATATCCATTGTGTCCCTCCGTCCCCAGAAGTGTCCATTTCTCCAGACCGGCTCTCCATTTAGCTACTATGTGACCTGATTAGAAGTAGGACTGTTTCCTCTGGTCACTTCCAGAGGAAGTGGCTTCCTCCAGGAGGTTCCCAGAGATAAGGAGGACGGCTTGCGTCCTCCTTGACCCTCGGGTCTGCACAGGCCAGTCAGCCCGTTGCTGGCCGCCAGGAGGGCCTGTCTCTGGGACTTGTGGCCTGGTCCGCATGCTGGCTGCGGCTATCCTGGAGGCCCGTGGTGCCGGTGCTCCTTGCAGCTGCAGGAGGAGCCCGGCTTTGCTGTGAGCTGCTATGTGAGCCTGCAGGCTGGTCTTTTATGCACATTCTCTCAGGAGCCTGCATTCACCTGGCACCTCCCACTTTGGCAGTCTTAGGTTTCCACGGGTGCGATAATTGCCCGGTCACAGATGGTGGGTGGGGGGAGGTGGGCGTGGACTGGGTCAGATGGAACCTGCCTCGCGGGACTGTCTTCTGACCTTAGTGCTGTGACACAGTCCCTGCGATGTCCCCTTGTTCCCATGATGGCAGAACTGACGGGGCTGCTGACACATCTGCTGTGCATTCCCCAGATCTTGGGGCTCGGGTAGTCACGTACCCCTGCCTGTTTAACGCCAGTCCTGAAAGAGGCCCAGCCCTGCCCACCGTTCACCCTCACTTGTGAGGTCACTCACCCCTGCAGGTCATTCAGGACCTCGAAGGCACCAGTGTCACAGACACCCTGGAGTGAGCCGCCTCTGCTCCAGAAGCCACAGTTGGTTTGATTATTATTGGCGGCAGCGACGTTACGGATTGAACTGCGTCCCCTCCAGAGTCTGGAGTTGAAGCGACTGACCTCCGGTAGCTCAGAGGGCCACTGTTTTTGGAGATGGGAGATTCACAAAACGGGGCCACTGGGGTGGGCCCTAAGCCAACATGACTGGTGATCTTAGAGAAAGGGGTGACTTGGACAAAGACATGCGCACGGAGGCAGCTGAGGTGGAGGCGCAGGGAGAAGACCCCCATGCGTAGGCAAGGAGCGAGGCCTGGGGCAGACCCGCCTCCACCTCTGACGGAGCCAGTGCTGCCTGGACTTCCGGAGCCCAGGACCTTGAGGTGACAGCTAAACTGGCCCAGTCTGCGGTGCTCTTTACGGTGGCCCTGGCAGCAAGACAAAAACAGCAATGACTTTGAGATCTGCGCCCCAGGCTGCACGCTCAGCCTCAGTGTCACCACGGAGACCAGAGACGGAGCAGCCTGAGGGCTGCACAGCTGGTGGGGAGACTCCAGCTCAGTGTCACCACGGAGACCAGAGACGGAGCAGCCTGAGGGCTGCACAGCTGGTGGGGAGACTCCAGGAGCCACCGCCCTTCCACTCCGGCAGGTTTCCTGAAGTCCCCCAGCTCTGGACGGGAGCCCTGCACATCCCTGCTGTGAACTGTCCCCACGTCTCCCATGCCAACAGCATTGCCAGGACAATGAGGATCGCCTCAAGTCAGCATGATGTCCGGCGGACAGTGAGCTAAGCGGGGGCTCTCGTGTTCCCGGTCACTGGTCACCGCATAGCGGAGAGACCTATTGGGAGGGAGAAGGTGATCTCTTTAGTACGCTGTTACCTGGGGACGGAAGCGCCACCGCCACCCTGCTCCTGGTAGAGGAGGGCACTGACCCTGGCCTCGCCAGCCTGTGGAGGCTGTCCGTGGACAGGTCGCCGTCCCAGCCCACAGCTGAGTGCCGCCCCAGCCAGCCCTGCTCCTCCTCTCTGGGTCAGGGGTGTTGGCAGGTCCCTGGGGGTGTCTGTGGAGAGGGGCATGGGCTCCTCTCTGTGCCAGCCCCTCCCTGAGGCAGCTGAGGATCTGCTCCTCTCTGCCTTGGACGCGTTGATGGAGGCTTTGGAATGCAGTCATCGTGGATGGCCAGTACTAGGTTTAACGGACCCACGTCAGCCATCTGCCTGTCCAGTAGATCCACCTGGAGTGGCCTTTCTACTTTTTCTTATTGTTCAACATTTACTGCCCTTACTGACACTTGCTGACCTTCCTTTCATACAAAGATTTCAGGGCAATCAGGGTAGGTGTTCGTGTTTCTGCTGCGGACGAATAGAACTTTCCCAGAGTAAAACACTGACTAGCAGGGCATCTTAGTTTTTAATACCTTAATCGAATTGGACTAATTGAACAACTATTCCTGTTGACCGTGTGTGATTTTGCTAGTAATGAAGGAAACTAGCCTGGAGGTTGCATCTGCCTTTGGTATGTATTTTTGTCTTTGACTTGATGGTTTGGATGTTTTCCATAGTGAGAACCTGAGCACACACACACGCGCACACGCATATACACACACTTTTTTTCTTCTTCTGAAAGCATACCTGGTTTGACTGTTGGGCTGGACATTGGAACAGTTACACTTTCTCAACAGTTATGATGTGCAGCCGCGAGTGGCGTCGTGCCTCAGCAGAGGGAAGACATCGTGGAAGAACGGGCAGCGGCAGAGCCCTGGGCTTCAACCACCCATGGGATCCAGGTGACGAGCGTGGGTGGTGAAGGGACCTCACCTGCTGGACGAAGTCCCCATGCTGCACCTATCTGTGCTCATTTCCTGCCTGGCTGGACTTCACTCTTCCCAGGGAATTATAGGATTCTGGAATAGAAGAGAATCATCGTCTTGTAGAATCATCCCATTTTATGGGAAAGAAACCCAGAGCTGAGGAGACACGGTGACCTGTCCAGCAAGCAAATGGCCACCCTTGGGTCAGTGATTTTTCGACAGAAGCCAGGGCTCCCAGCTAATTCTCAGCTGGAACTGGGCTGTGTGTCTTGAATGGCTGTGGCTGCTTTGTCCCTACCTTACCACTCGACCCCAGAGCCCAGGACTGCACCTGGGGCACACGTGTGTTTGTCAAATGAAAGCACCCAAGAAAAAACACGTTCTCTCTCAACGATCACTTTCAGAGTAGAGCTAATATTCATTAAGGATCCTAATTGCCTCGCTCCTCTAATGCTCATGAATATGACAGTTGCTGAGACTTGGAACGAGGAGGAAGAACTAAATCCACCTATTTGTCTACCTGTGTCAGTGACGGTGAAGGGTCTTATGGCAAAAGATGGTTAAAGCAGATGGGGAAATGGAGTTGGGGGACTGGCCTGGCACCCTCCACCTGTCTGTCCACTGTCCACAGGTTCACAACACAGCAGCGGAGGCTGACACGAACACCCCCCGCTCAGCGCCTGCTGGAGATTCTGAGACACCAGGTCTACCAGCCCCGTCGCAGAGCCAGTGCAGACACCAGGTCTACCAGCCCCGTCGCAGAGCCAGTGCAGGCACCAGGTCTACCAGCCCCGTCGCAGAGCCAGTGCAGGCACCAGGTCTACCAGCCCCGTCGCAGAGCCAGTGCAGGCACCAGGTCTACCAGCCCCGTCGCAGAGCCAGTGCAGGCACCAGGTCTACCAGCCCCGTCGCAGAGCCAGAGTGCAGGCACCGTGGAGAGCATGCTCTACTTCATCCTCCTGGAGCAAAAGGCTCAACCAACAACACACACACTCACCCCAAGAAACAAAAAAACAAAAGCAAAACACCCTCAGCAAACCCCTCTGCCCTCTGATTTGTGAGTTCTGCATCTGCAGATTTGACCAACTGTGGACAGAAAATACTTTAAAATGTATTAAAGATCAAACATGAAAACATAACAATAAAAATGATACAAATAGATGCTCGGTAACAACGATCTGCGTTGCATTTACGTTGCATTAGGTGCTGTGAGTCATCTGGAGGTGAGTTAAGGAAAAGGAGGGGCCGTTCCCCAGTTCTGTGCCAATGTGCTGCCATTTCACACTGGACCGGGCAGGGCAGGGCGTCCTGGAATCACCCTGGATGCCAAGGGCCCTGTATGCGATGTGGTTCCCAGGAAGCGCCCTGACAGACTCCCGCCCTGTTATCATCCTAGACACTGAGGTCAAGAGCAAAGCCTTTAAGAGAGGAAGGCACTGCGGAGCGCTCGGAGGCCACGGAGAGGGCGTGCCTGGCCCAGAAGAGGACCCCGTGTCCACGTGCCGTCAGCACCAGGGGCTCTCGCAGGGCTTCTTGTTGCGACGTGGGGAGAGTCTGGGGAGGTTCAGTGTCCAGCTGCACCCAGACGGGCCCTCTGCCCACTGTGCTCTTTTTCCCCAAACGCACGGACAGGTCTCAAAGTCAGGCCTCCTAGACACAGACGCCCCTCAGACATGGCCTGAGATCGTGCTGGGTGAAAGCTGAGTAATGCTCAATCACACAGAGGCCAGTGCTTGGCCCAGGGGGTTGGTCCTTTGAGCTGCCTCAGCAACACTGTGGGAATCAGTGCCCATAGGTCTGACCCAGAAAGCCCCGAAGTTCCAGTTACAGAATCCAGGGGTTGGGAGTCTCCGTTGTGGACCCACTGGCTCTGGATCAGGTGAAATCTGTCTGTCTGTCAAGGACCAGCAGATGTGCTGCCCGTCAGCCGACCTCCCCTGCAGGGCCTCCCCTCCCCTCCGCCCCCAGGCATTCTGCCTAAATCCCGCTTCTTTCTCCCCCCAGGCTTTCTGCTAATCTCACTGAAAGTGTTAGCTGATAACTTAAGGTGGGACCACTCCCAGGAGTATTGCATTTCAAAAGAGGCCTGGGAGATAAAAAAGGCTTGAGTTGAAGGAGGCAGGAGCGGGAGGTTGGGGTGTTTTAACCCACTTGTGAACTGGTTCCAGACCATTTAACCCTTTCTTCATTTAGGGCCCCCACAGGGCACCCCAGCACCTCATTCCCTGGACTCCAAGAGCCAGTGCCATTTCCTGCCCGGGGAAGCAGCTCACCATAACAATCTCAGCCCAGAATTCAGTTTATTCACCTGTGTTTGAGCTACAGATTGGAGCTCTACAGCCATGGTTGATTTCATCCACAACAGAAACATGAAAACTCTTCAACTCCTGCTGGACATCTTCACAGTGTGTGAAGGACAGAGCTTGGATTTCCAGGTCCCTGCACCTGCTGCGACTCAGCTGGACCACAATTTTGATTCTTTGGACTTAAAACACTATTAAAATTATGGTTCCCTATTTCCTCAGGTATTTGGACACACTCAAATATGAGTCAAGCAGAGTTTCAGGGTTGCTCACTAAAGTTTGGTTCTGCTGAAATTCAGAACACGATACATGTATATGACTTAGATGTAAATATGTACACACGTTATGCCAGTATTTTCAATTTATTCTCATAGGACAAGAGTTACCACCACAGTGATTTTATTAGTTGTTGGCGGACCTTTATTTATTTTTATGCAGTGCTGAGAATTGAACCCAGTGCCTCACACATGCTAGGCAAGTGCTCAACCACTGAACTACAGCCCCAAGCCCTATAGCAGTGATTTCTATGTTCAAAAGAGAACCTTCTTGACTTCTTTCTATGATCAGCTGGCCCAAGGCCCTGGATACGCTCCTCTGAATGCAATATACAGCACTTTAAGGTACCAGGGGTATTCCTTCTCCTATCTTACCCCATTTCAGTCTTTCTGAAGATATGAGGAGACTCCGCTGGGCTCACGGTGTAGAGAAGTCGCTTCTCCCTTGTTTTTTTAGCACTTATGGCTCAGCTGTCTACTTTTTGTTTGGGGTGGCCAAGGACTGCAGCCCACTACACGAGGAAGTTCTCCTGACAGTGGCTTCATCTATCTTTTTAGCTAAGGAAGCTGCACTTTACACTCACGCCTAGGACATGGACATCCAGAGGAAGGAGGTGCCATGGGTGGCACCAAAGTGAGGGGTTCACAGTGCCATGTTCCTCCAGCCTGCACCTTCCGGCTGCCTGCTGCCATTGGAAGCCATGGTTTGGGACAAAGCAGAAATAAAACCAGCAGCCTTGAATGTATAAAGTCTGGTGAATGATTGCTGGCCATTTAGGTTTCAGATACTGATACTTTTAGAAATTCTTCTAATCTTTTGTGAACAATGATACTGATTTTTTTTTTTTTTTTTAATACTTGGGATTAAAAAGGGGTTGGGGCTTTCTCCCTGAAACAATAAGGCAGCTGTCCTTCAGCACAAAGCAATGCCAGAGACAGAAGGTGCAGCGGAGACCTTCCCTTTGGGGCCAGCCTCCGGCGCACGTAGAGCAGGTCCCCACCTCTGCTGTCCTGGACACCTGCAGCTACCGGCAAGAGATGACTTGGAAGAACCTGCCTCTCTCCTTCCTGAGCAGCTATCTTATAATGTTACTCCATAAGCTGATTTTGAAGGACACATTCATTTGTGAATGCATATTAAATTTTAGCTTTCAGTTTAAGAACTTTCTGATGGGCAATTAAAGATATGCAAAGTAGAGAACATGACATGATGGTTCGCCCACACCTCCCCCAGCTTCAGCCAGTCTCCGTCCACATGTCACCCTGCGCAGGGCTGGAGAGACAGGGGACAGGGACATGTGGCTAGATGGCGCCTGCCTGCACTTATTCTTCTCGCACTTGCTTCCTGAGCACATATGGGGCGTGAGTGTCTGCTGGGGCTGTGAAGAACACGGGCACGGTGGTCCCCCTTCCTCCACACCAAGGCTCCCGTCAGCAGGGGTGGGAGTAGAGGGGTGTCTTCTCTAAGGCCGCGTTTTTAATTAGTTATCTGACCTTTCTTTTCCTAAGCATTGGCACTGGCCTGCAACCCGCAGCAGGAGGCCTTCCACCTAGCCCTGTATCCTGAGCTCCACCCCCTGCCCAGCTGCTCCCTCCTCCCTGCCCTGCTCCCCACCTGCAAAGGTCTGTCCCCAGGAAGTGAGCTGTGGGAGAGAAGCTGGCCTCATATGCCTTGCAAACCGGTGGCTAATGCGAAGCCTGGCCCTGTGCGGATGGCCAGGTACTATGCATGGGCAGCAGCTCTGCAGTCCCCTTTTCTGTGGGATGTGCCTGGCCAGAGTGGGAAAGGGCACCAAGCGTGAGGGCACAGGTGAGCCGAGCTAGGACCTGGGCCACTTTCAACATGTGAAGCCCATCTGCTGGCCTTTCTCAAGAACCACTGAGTTTTTTTTTTTTTTTTTTAATTTATTTTTTATTCTAAGTTGTTATAAATGACAGCAGAATGCATTACATTTCATATTACACATATAGAGCACATTTTTACATATCTCTGGTTGTATGCAAAGTATATTCACACCATTCGTGACTCCATACATGCACTTAAGAACCACTGAGTTTTAAAAATCACTTGATCAGCTGGACGCAGTGATGCATGACTGTAATCCCAGCACTTGGAAGGCTGAGGCAGGAGGATCGTGAATTCAAAGCCAGCCTCAGCAATGGCGAGGCACTTAGCAACTTAGTGAGACCCTGTCTCTAATAAAATACAAGATAGGGCTAGGGATGTGGCCCAGTGGTTGAGTGCCCCTGAGTTCAATCCCCAGTACAAAAAAAAAAAAAAAAAAAAAAAAAAAAAAAAATCACTTGATCAGATGCTAAAGGTCTTACAAATCATAGAAGTGTATTTTCATGATAATTATTAATTACATACAAGTGTTCAGATATTTGGAAATACCTGGATATCCTTAGCATATATTTACAATTTATTTTATGAAGCTTTTACAATTTCATTTGAAAGTTCTCAAAAATAAAAATCTAAATTATTTTCTCTTAGTAACTCCTTTGCTTGAACCAAATTAAAATCTTTGTTTATTTTTTATTTTTGTTGTTTTTGTTTGATAGTATTATAACTGGGATTCTATTCTATTCTCCTCCTGTTCCTCCTCCTTTTCTTTCTTTGGTTTTAAACGTCTTCTTTAGAACCTCAGCTGATGGAACCCTGTTTTCGGCTGTGGAAGGCCCCGGAGGTGATGTTTTCCCTGGACTTATGGTCAGCAGCCAGCTGCAGGCTTCCAGCCTGTGTGCTCTGTCCCATGCACTGATGAGGAAATCAGCTTGAACAGCATCCTCCTGGTGCTGTCTGAGCAAGCCAACATCCGGGGTCTTCCTTGAGCTCCTGGCCATGCAACCTAAGGTCCTGAGCCATCTAGGGGGCCCAGGTGCTTGGGACAAGACAGGTGGAAGCAAGAAAGACACCCAAGAGAGACAGGGGTTCCAAACCCACCCTGGCTGCCCGCAGCCAGAGCAGCGCATGGAGGACCACCGTGGAGCCTCAGGCACCCCGCCCAGCTCTGGCTCCGGGTTCTTCCCCTGTGGGGTGGGAAGGGCAGGAGGCTCTGGTGGGCACACGTGGCCAGCGTGGTGTTTGCTGACTAGTTGTTACCAACAGACAGCGACCCAGCAAGTCTCTCCTGTCTGCGTTCCCTCATCAGACCAAAGTCAAGCAAGCACTGCGACACCCTCCTTCTCCGGGGGTCCGTGGGTGCTCACTGAGCACCTGCCTCAAAAGGGCAGGTGCTAAGTGAAGGGCAAAAAACCCACACCAGAAACTGCCGTGTAGCAAAGGGGTTTATTATCCAGCCCAGTCGGGACCAAAGGGGTACATGGAGGATAAGGGAGGAGGGGAAGGAGAAGGAGGGAAGGGAAACCGGCGGGCAGAAAAAGGGCATAGAAGGGGCGAAGAAGAAAAGGGGTGAGTTCCAGCCCTGCAAGGGTTTAAGCAGCGACTTGGTGGTCTGAAGGACCCCCGACTCCATAGGCTGCAGGGTTGGAAGGGGGACCCATGTGACACGATTGGCTCAGTAAGGCACCTGAGGTGTGGCTAGTTTAAGGGGTGTGGCCTGTTTAAGGAGGTGTGGCCTGTTTAAGGTACCCGGGAGGTGTGGCCTGTTTGAGGTACCCGGGAGGTGTGGCCTGTTTGAGGTACCCGGGAGGTGTGGCCTGTTTGAGGTACCCGGGAGGTGTGGCCTGTTCGAGGTACCCTGGAGGTGTGGCCCGTTTGAGGTACCCGGGAGGTGTGGCCCGTTCGAGGTACCCGGGAGGTGTGGCCTGTTCGAGGTACCCGGGAGGTGTGGCCTGTTCGAGGTACCCTGGAAGTGTGGCCCGTTTGAGGTACCCAGGAGGTGTGGCCTGTTTGAGGTACCCGGGAGGTGTGGCCTGTTCGAGGTACCTGGGAGGTGTGGCCTGTTCCAGGTACCCGGGAGGTGTGGCCTGTTTGAGGTACCCTGGAAGTGTGGCCTGTTCGAGGTACCCTGGAGGTGTGGCCTGTTTGAGGTACCCGGGAGGTGTGGCCCGTTCGAGGTACCCTGGAAGTGTGGCCTGTTCGAGGTACCCTGGAGGTGTGGCCCGTTTGAGGTACCCGGGAGGTGTGGCCTGTTCGAGGTACCCTGGAAGTGTGGCCCGTTTGAGGTACCCGGGAGGTGTGGCCTGTTTGAGGTACCCGGGAGGTGTGGCCTGTTTGAGGTACCCGGGAGGTGTGGCCTGTTTGAGGTACCCGGGAGGTGTGGCCTGTTTGAGGTACCCGGGAGGTGTGGCCTGTTCCAGGTACCCGGGAGGTGTGGCCTGTTTGAGGTACCCTGGAAGTGTGGCCCGTTTGAGGTACCCGGGAGGTGTGGCCTGTTTGAGGTACCCGGGAGGTGTGGCCTGTTCGAGGTACCCTGGAGGTGTGGCCCGTTTGAGGTACCCGGGAGGTGTGGCCTGTTTGAGGTACCCGGGAGGTGTGGCCTGTTCGAGGTACCCTGGAAGTGTGGCCCGTTTGAGGTACCCAGGAGGTGTGGCCTGTTTGAGGTACCCTGGAGGTGTGGCCTGTTCGAGGTACCCGGGAGGTGTGGCCTGTTCGAGGTACCCTGGAAGTGTGGCCCGTTTGAGGTACCCTGGAAGTGTGGCCCGTTTGAGGTACCCGGGAGGTGTGGCCCGTTTGAGGTACCCGGGAGGTGTGGCCTGTTTGAGGTACCCGGGAGGTGTGGCCTGTTCGAGGTACCCTGGAAGTGTGGCCCGTTTGAGGTACCCAGGAGGTGTGGCCCGTTTGAGGTACCCAGGAGGTGTGGCCTGTTTGAGGTACCCGGGAGGTGTGGCCTGTCGGCCCAAATTCATCTAAGTGGTAGGTGCTCCGCGCTCTGGTACCGTCCGGCGAGCTGCCTCCCCACCTGGGCTCTGCAGGCGGCAGGAGGCTCTGGCACTTCATTCCCTTCTAGCCTTCCCCCAGGGGCCTGTAGAGGAAGGCCTGCGCCCTGTCCAGCTCCTGGGGATGAGGAGGGGCTCACTTGGGGCTCACTTCAGGGGGTGGCCTCAGCCCAGCTAGAGGCCCGAAGCCCCTGGTGTCGCTCAGGCGGCCGCTCCTCACCCGCCATCCACCTGGCTCCCCCGCACACACGCAGCCGTTGTTTTGCACCCCGCGGTGGTCTCCAGCCTGCAGCAGTCCCGCTCTTGGCTGTCATCCCTGGAGCCCGAGTTTCCTTCGGAACCACTGTGTTTCCGTGAACATCCTGGGAGGTTCCGGCTTCCCTCTGCGTCACCCCGCGCTCCCTGCCCAGGCTCCTCCTGAGACCGCCCAGCTGCAGTTGCTCCTCTTCCCGAAAAGGTCTCCTGTGACAGATGCCTATCGCCTTGCATCCCGTTGCATCATATGCCGTTGAGGCTGGAAGAAAACAAAGTGCCTTCCCTGGGGAGCTGGGCCTGGGCAACACAGGAGAGCTGCGGAGGCCCGGCTCGGGTTTCCAGGAGAGCCAGCCGCTGCCTGGGCTTCTCCAGGGCTCTGGGCGACCTGCCGTCCCCACGTGGAAGGTGGCGTTCCTTTGATTCATGGACGTTCAAAGTCCTTTCTAGCTCTTGCCTGTTTCCAGGGCTTCATGGTTCATTCACTAGTGGGGTGACCTTCAGCGTCCAGTACTGCTGGAGCTTGTTCCGGTTGTGACCCAAGGATAGAGATTCAAACACCGTCCACAGTCCCTGTGGAAAACTCCCCTGGGGGGGAAGTCCCACTGACCGCTGTCCTGATTTGTGAAAAACTTGTGAGTCGTGAACGACTTTCCTGGGCTCAAATGTTTTGAGATAAAAATGTATATGTAAAATTAAATGTTGGACTTCTACTTTTTGTGGTACTAAGGTCATTCATTTTTTATAGTGACCTTTCATTAAATTTCATAGAAAGGCTTCTAATACATATTGACTTTTTCCCGTGGACTTTCCTCCAAATACTGTGGTAAGACCATTGAGGCCCAGGCCTCCAGGGAGCTGGCCAAAGCCTTTCTCAGAGGACAAGGCACAGCTGGAAGGGCTCTGGAGACCTGGAGCCTGGCCTGCCACAGGGCACCGTCCACAGCAGGTGGCTAGTGGTGTGCTGATGGGCCGGAGGTCAGAATCAGGTACACCCACACCGTGAGCCCACTCTAACTCACATTTCTAGTGTTACGAATAAACAAGACAATGACTTTTCTACTGCATGGAAACCATCGCGAGATCTAAGGAGAGGTCGAAGGAGATGAGCCGTCTTCCCGCTTTTCCAGGCCCGTCTCCCTTGAGAGGATCCTCGGAGACAGAGACAGGCGGGAAGGGGTGGGGCTGCGGTTCTCCTACTTGTTCTCCCAAATAGTCCAGCGCTTCCCACTGTCCTTGACCCAGGGACACTCGCTGGGAGAGCGGCAGAGGCAGCAGCGAGGCTTGGAGAATAGCCCTCGCCCTCGTTGTGCTCACTTTGGTCCTGAGCGTGTCTGGGACAGCTCACACCCCTCCGTGAGTGGCTCCTTGCCGAGGACGGGGACACAGAGCTGGTGGCAGGCAGGTCTCCATATGGGTCCTTCAGTCTGAGGATGAGTGGGAGAAAATTCGTGGGAAAAAACCTGACCAGCACCAGGTGGTGTCCATGGGGCCTTGGTAGGGTGGCCTTAAAGGTGCCAGGGCTGCAGGGCCCTCCCACCTTGCCCCTCTGTTCCATGGGTCCCCTCTGAGAGTTAAGCCTGGCTCCTGCCCTGCCCGAAGCCCACCTGCCGGCCTGGACCCCGCCCCACTCTCACTCTCTCCTTGTTTGCCGTGGTCTCTCCTTCCTCTGGCCTCCTGGGGTCTGCAGGTGTTTTTCCCTTTGCCCCAAACACTTCTACTTCCTGTTGACCAAGTAATTTCCTGTGGTCCTTCAAAACTCACCAAACACCTCCCTGAGGAAGCCGCCTTCAGGTGCCCCCTCTATTAGCCCCATGCTTTCACAGTGACAGGTGCCTGTCCTTGGTCAATTGTCATGCAGGAGGGAAAACCTTTTGCTTTGCATTTCCTGATATAAGGTTGCCTCCTGGGTGGTGCTGCTGGTGGTGGTGGGGTGCGTGCATGTGTGTGTGTGTGTGTGTGTGTGTGTGTGTGTGTGAGATCAAGCTAAAACATCAGGACAGGTCTACTCCTGTGTGGGGGCGGCAGCTCCTGGCATGCTAATTTGGATACTTGAGTTTCCAAGCCCAAGCCTGAGCTTTGTGGAGAAAGGAAATGATTTCCAAGTTGGGCAGCTCCGGTGCCCTGGCAGCTCATCTCAGAAGGACAGGGCCAGGCCGGGCATTCAGTGCATCACGGTGTCCCCACAGCTGCGTGGAGGGACAGAGGGACGCTGAGAAACCAGGGTTCATCTCTGTGTCAAAGATTTACTGACCTGGAACCCAGTGGGAGTTGCTGGCAACTTCAGGGGATCCGAGGGCCAGAAAGTGAAGGCAGTGGCTGGTGTTTCCTGGGGAAAATGGCCAGAGGCCAAAGAGGTCAGTTGTTCACTAGCTATGAACTTCTGACCTGCAGGGAGACGTTAGAATGGGCCCTGTGGGACGGGACAGCTGGGACAGAGGTTCCCCAGCTCAGAGCATGGCACGAGGCTCGCAGCCCGTCGCCAGAGAGGGCGTGTGTTTGTGGCTAGTGTGTTCCTCAGAGTCGACTGTGGTTCAGGCTCGGTCTATATTTACTCCTGCGCCCTTCTCAAAATAGATAACAGTGAGCATGCTATTTAAACCCCGATTCAGCTGCTCACTTGTATAAACGTATTTTGTTGTTGAAAAAATTCGGTAAGTTAAAGCGAGTAAAGCCGCGAGGGCAGTGCTCTCCGGGCAGAGAGTGCGGGTGTGTTGGCACTGCTTTACCAAGGCAGCCGGGAGGGCAACCCCACTGGCTCTCACCGGAGCATTTTTGTGGCCGCTGCAATGCGGTGCACATGTTGGGGGTCAGCGTGTCTGTCTTAAAACAAGAACCTTTACAAAGGGCTGGAGATGTAGCTTCGTGGTAGAGCTCCCTTGGGTTTAACTCTAATACTGCCAAATAGATAGATAAATAAAATAAATAAAACTGCTACGTACACAAGTAAGCTGAAACACAATGACACAAAGAATATGCAAATAGACTGGAGAAGAAATTAAAAATAACAAATAAAAAGACCCAATGAGCAAATGTCATCGGATAAAGAAGAATTCAAGGAAAAATAAGCAATAAGGATAAAGCGAACTACTTGACATCGATTTCTTAAAGCACGATTCATAAGGAGAGTAATGGGCAAGATGTTCAAGAGCCCAGTGACAGAGCACCAGGTGACATTGTCACGGTTTGGATGTGGATTGTCCCACAAAGTTGCCTGTGTTGAAAACTTGATTCTCAGAGGTGGGGCTTTGGGATCATGAGGGTTCTGACCTTATCAGTGGATTGATCCATTCGACGGATTTACAGCTGAATGGACTATTTGGAGGTGACAGAAACTGTAGGAGGTGAGGCCTAGATGAAGAGAGCAGGTCCTTGTGCCGTCGGGGACTACATCTTGTCCTTGCTCTCCTGCGTTTGACTGCCATAAGGTGAGCAGCTTTGCTCCACCAGGCCCCCCATCACGATGTCCTGCCTCACTCAGGACCCAAGCAATGGATTTATACCACCATAAACCGAAACCACTGAAATCACGAGCCTACTTAAGTCTTTCCTTCTCTAGGTTGATTTTCTCAGGCATTTTGTCACAGCAATGAAGAGCTGACTAACATAGATATCAAATAAAAGACATTAGAAATGCAATAAGAAATTGGTACAGTCTTAAAAGAATACTTTAATAATGTCTCTGTTCTTCATATATGTTGAAAAGATAAATTTCAAAGGGAAGAATTGAATAATTTAATGTTTTATTTACTCAGTGTTTGCTAAAAACAAAAACAAACAAACAAAAAAACCAACAACCCTGTGTTCTTCAAATGTCCGTGATGCAGTTATGTTGCTTGTAGCCTAAGCCTCAGAAAGAGCCCAATACCATCAACCCCAGGACATGTTCTCTGACAACGATCAAAACACTAACGTATAACACAGAAACTGAAACCCTGTGAAAGTTAAAGTGCTCCTTAAATACTCCTTGAGGTATGGAGAAAGTGAAACAGAATGAAAAGATCATAACCAGATAAGGATGTCAGAACACCCACATGTGGTGGGTGTGCCAGGAGGAGGCTTTGTGAGTCTCAGAGGTTTTCATTGCTAGATTGAAGGGGACACAGCTAGCCATTGCACCCCAGAAGCAAAACGTTGGGAGCACTGACAAAAGTGTACGGAATGAATGAAGTCACAGTAGAAATTAGTGAGTTGGACCTTGGAAACTAGGGTAAGCATGGAAGTTGAAAATCTGACTGTTTGAAATGCAATACCAAAACGTGGCCAGGCCAAGAGGACACCGGAGCAGGCGTAGGTGCTGGGCGCTTGATGAGCACTTGGGCGTAGCCAGAGCTGCGGGCAACCCAGCAGGTCTCTGTCCTGCAACCTGGGTTCTGGTCCCCTGCCTGCTGCTGCCTGGCCTGTGGCTGGCCCCACTCTTCCCAGAGCGCAGGTAACCCTGCTGGGAAAGCACAGATGGATGGCTTGAATGTCCTTAGGACAGACTCTCAAAAATGGAATCATGTGTTTGTGAAGTTGATTTTTTTTTAAAAAAAAATTTATTTATTTACTTTAGTTGTACACAATGCAATGCATTTATGTTTACGTGGTGCTGAGGGTCGAACCCGGGCCACGCACGTGCGAGGCGAGCGCTCTGCCGCTGAGCCACAACCCCAGCCCCTGTGAAGTTAAATTTTGAATGGAGGCCTCAAAAGTAAAACAATATAATTTGTAGCCATGTCATAACACTTCTCCATATCTTGTGGAATGGATACATGTTTAAGAAAGCATATTTACCACATAAGACCCAAGAAGAGACAGGCAACTTGAATTTATTAAAACTATGGAACACACTAAAATAAATTGTTGGATAGAGCTAAACTTCTGCTTACAGAAAGACATATATATTTATATTTTACATCCGTTTAATCATTTAACACATGTTGCTTAGTTACCACTGTGTATGGGGCTCTTGCAGCTGTCATTCATGTGAAGGTGATTTTTCTCCATTTCTTTTTTTTTTTTTTTTTTTTTTTTTTTATTTTGAAAGTGATCTATACTTCTCGTTAGGAAACAGTGAGAGTGTCGAGGGGCAAACACCTCCTCCGTCTCCCCGAGCCTGTCTGCCGTGTGTCCTTTTAGGTGGTCTAAGTTTCTGCTTGCCTCGGTGGTCCCCTGTCTGGGCACACCTGGGTGCATCTTTAGCTCAGCTCGGTAAGCTCACCCATCTGTTTGCGACTTGTTGTTTCACGCTGTGAATGTGCACCTTGTCCGCACACAGTAGTATAAACACGCGTGTGTTCTGCTCTTTAAACAGGGTGAGTGAGCAAACCCACAGCACAGAGCATGCCATCCCATGTCACCCAGCCTGCTGCCACTTAGACCAGAGGGCCCAAGGCCAGGGTCTGCGGGACGCCGGTCAGGACCCCTGGGTTTTCTTAGCTCTGCTGGCTGCGGGTTCCTGCAACCCGTGGTCCCCTCTGCGGGTGCGTGCGGAGAGCTGGTGCACTTCTCCTGTCATTCTCCTCTTCCCTGACTGTGGGCAGGGAGGTCTGGGAGCGGGTGTGTCCCTCAGAGCAGTCCTTAGCAAATGCAGCTCAGCTTCTATCATTTCTCTTGTTATTTTCTGCTTTCTAGCATTCCTGTTCTCTATTTAAAAAAAGGAAAAAAAAATCTCTGTTGGACAGCGTGGTCCTCCTGGGCATATCTTGCAAGGCTTTTAAGTTCTCATTTATTCATTTGCCTGTTTATTTTTGCTTTTAAATCTGGCCGATTCCTCTGCCTCCACCCTCTGGCTTCTGGTCTCTGCAGTGTGGTGCAGGAGGCTCCCGCAGCCAGCTCCCTGGGTCAATGGTAATGGCCAGCGTCTCTTCCCTTCTGTGACAGTCCTTTTCTCTTCCTCCCTTCTCCTTCCTTCCCCCCACCCCCCACCCCACTCCTTCCAATTGTGGCCACTTCTAATTTTATGGGTGCAATTTCCTCACTAATCTCTCTGGAGCAAATTGGATTTTATTATTATGATTGTTTCCTCTCAGGTGAGCTGTTCTGTTTGTTCACCATTATCGGGATCTTCCGTGCTGATATTCTGCTCTCTTGAGTGGACCTCAGTTTGGCTGGTTTTTATGAATGGAGGTGGGTGGATTGCTGGGCGGGAGGCGGGTGGCTGTGGGTTCCCTCTGTAGTACGCACATCTGTTTCCTGCACAGGCCTCTTCCGCGAATGGCCAACTGCAGGCCCGTGTGCGTGGTGAGGCCAGCAGCAGGAAGACGGTCAGGAAGACTGGCACCCCCTGCACCCTCCTGGGCCAGTGCCAGCCTCACAGGCTTTTCCCAGGAGAGTTGGTAACTCTAGAATGGAGGCTTACAGGTTTTCTGACTCAGGGCTGTCTCATTGTCTCAGAAATATTTTCAGAGCACTCATAGGCCAAGAGAACTTTTCCATAGTGCTGTTCATGAGTAGTTAGATTCAGACAACTAAATAGCCACGTGCACTTAACAACGTGTAGCTGTTTGAAAACTAGTTCATGTACATTGAAGGAAAACCAATCTTTCATTTTCATTTTATATATGTATACATATATTTTTTTGGTATTGGGGATAAAACCCCACTTTACCAACGAGTTACACCCCAGCACATTTTATCTTTCATTTTGAGATAGGGTCTTGCTAAGTCACCCAGGTTGGCCTTGAACTTACCATCTTCCTGCCTTGGCCTCCTGAGTCACTAGGATTAATGGGAATGTGTCGCTGCACCTGGTTTCTCTTTCAATTTTAAATCACCACTGCTTGCTGAGGGGTTGTTGGAGCTAGGCTGCTTCTCCCGTCTTGGACACCTCTGTCTGTATTTCCTGTCTGCACTGGTTTTCTGTGGAACCTGCTTTTATCACAGTGATTGCATGAAAAAGGCTTTGCAGAGACTCTGTAGTGGAACGGAGTGGAACGCAGTGGCCCCGAATGCTGGCACTGGCTCTGTCTGGCGCTGACCTCCTCTGTGCCACCTGATGGGTGTGCACGACGGCTGTGTTTCCCTGGACCACGTGCACGCCACACCAGGCCCCTGAGAATGTGCTGGGAGTGGGCGCTGAGTCAGGTTGAGGCCGCCGGCCTGTGCCCACATCTTCCTCTCTTGGACTAACGTGCAGGGCTGGTCTGCTTTGGCTGGGCTCCCGAACCTCCCCTGGAAATCTGTGTTCTAGCCTTCGTCTCTGGGAGAAGCACCCCATAAACTCTATCTGGGGCTGGGCAGGGGGTCTGGGCCGGCAGTTCCACATCCTACCCTGACCTGTCCTCACAGTGCACCCTTTGCTGTCTGGACTTCAGCTCAAGGCTTGGCGGGGAAGCCGAGAGTCTCCAACATCTCTATTTCACTGCTGCTGTTCCATTTTTACCTTTTCCAGTACTTGTAAGTTTTCATTTGTGTACCTATCCTTTTTTAAAAAATGGAACGTTGGAAAATAGAAGAAACAGAGTCCTCTTCCCAGCAGACAGGCTGAATTCTCCCGAGAGTCTCGCCGGCTGGGCATCAGCTTCATTCTTAACATTTTATCTGAATTAGAACAGTGGGTTTGGAATCCTACTGACTTTTTTTCTGTATTTCACATTTTATTCTCTTACTTGTTGTTTAGCTCCACTTGAATCTTAATGCATAAAAAGATCGTCAGACTGTCATAGTTTCTGCATTTTTAATGTGAAAGTGTGATGTTCAAAGTGAGCCGACTATTCACTAGATCCAGAAGTCAGAGAGAAGCAATGTGGGAAAGCTTCTTCCCTGGGATGAGGCTGGCTGAGTCAGACCCACAGAGCACAGGGTTCCTCGAGGACGGATTCAGCTTCCAAGTGAAAATGGAGCCTCCACAAAGTTCGTGGGATTGCCCGTCCTGCTGGGAGCCAGGACCTGTGTGGAGACAGAGCGTGGCCCGTTACCAGGCTGGGCCCGGGTAGATGACCTGGAAGAGTAGAAGTCCCCCCCCCCCCCCCCCCGACGCTAATCAGGAGGCACGAGTGACATGAGGAAGCAGCCACAGGAGTCTCTTAAGAATTAGTACAAGGAGACTCGAGGAGGAGAGAGGCCACACGTGGGCCCGCTAGCTGGAGCCACTTGGTGGGGTGTGTGCACGCTGCTGACCAGTCACACTTCACCACGTCCAAGCCTTTCCAGACAGGGGTTCCCAGCGTGGATGGAATCTCTGCCACACTTCCTCGTCCTAATGAGTCAGGGAGACAAGTCCTCTGAGGGCCTCTGTTGCCGGTGTGTAGACTTTGGAATGCAATAACCGTGGTGGGAAGTACGATCACCAATGAAACCATGTCTAGGGATTGTAATTAGTGGTCAGAAAGTCCTGTCCCCCGTCCCCCACCCTCCACACGGCTGCTTGGTGGTCTGGGGCTCTGCCTCACTGTCTGACCTTTAGGCAGGCGCTGCAGGCCAGCCTCCTGTACCCGGGTCCCCGCAGCCTGCGTCCTGCTGATCTCCAGAGGCTCCGACATGGCGGCATCATTCCATTAGCAGTGAAGGATGAATTTCCAAAGGCCTCCTGAGCCTCGGCGCAGATACCTGAGGCTCACCATGTCCCACCTGAGGCTCACCATGTCCCACCTGAGGCCTCCTTCCCACTGCCTCCGCTCCCCTCTTGGAGGAGCTGCAGCCTGACACTGCAGTTCCCAGGTGGGCGTCCGTCAGCTGGGAGACCTCCCCACCACCCTGCATCTCCCTGTGACAGTCGGAGTCTGTCCTTCTCCTCTCGTCCTTCTGTCCTACCTGGGGCCCACGCAGTGTCACCTGAAGCTTTTTGTGCTGGCTTCTCAGAGGGTGTCTCCCTCTCTGAAGCCACAGCTGCTGGAACCAGTCTCCAGAAACTCAGGGAGAGCCCCTCCCTCCCCTGGGGCTCAAAAGCGCCCTGCCCAGTTAGAGGAAGGACCACACCGCTGGCCACACAACCCGTCCAGCACCGTGTGCCGTTTCCTGCACTCACGAGCATCACCACGAGCTTTCCCTCCAGCACCGTCATTGTCACGGTGCATTTGTCCCTCGCCTGGAACAGAGCTGTGCCTCTAACACCTGCTCCACCCATTGAGCGACCCGCGGAAAGATCACGTCCTCCACTGTTGCTGCCTGAAGCGATGGCCGCTTGGAGCAACGACGCTGCGGGAGAAAATTCGGAGGCAGGATGGAAATGAAAAAGTTCTTTTATTCTTCTCTCTCTGGCTCCAGCAACCTCCAACACCATACACACTCCTCCAAACACCACCACACCACACACAAATGGCGTTGACCCCGTCTGCAATGTCCCGGGCCAAGTCTCGTGAGATCATGCAAATGGCGCCAACCCGATCCACAATGTCCCGGGCCATGCCTCGCGAGACCATGGAAGGTGGTAATGCTTATGGCTCACAGCTAACCGCAATCTTAGCTATCTCCTTAATTAGGGCTCCTGCACTCCAGGACCCCTTCTCGACCCCGCGGGGCGTGCTTCTCCCGGGCTAGCCTTGATGGTCTGCCTGGTGCCCACCTGACCCAGGGGGATCTCACGGCTCTGTTCTCACTATGGCTCTACAGCTTTGGTTCTAGGCTGCTATATTTTTGGAGGCAATTTTTTTTTTTTTTTTTTTTTTTTTGGGTACTGGGGATTGAACTCAGGGGCACTCAACCACTGGATCACATCCCCAGCCCTTTTTTTTGTATTTTATTAGAGACAGGGTCTCACTGAGTTACTAAGTGCCTCGCCATTGCTGAGGCTGGCTTTGAACTCGCGATTGGAGGCAAATTTTTGTCCATGTTTATAAAGCAGAACAAAACTCTTAAGGACGTCCCTAAATCAGGGAATGGTGTTGCACGATTGTGCATTAATGTATTTCTTCATTTACTAACATTTACCCAGAAAGGACCGAATGAGCAGAAAACTTGGCCTATAGCACATAAAAATCAACCTTTCTGGAAGGAATGATCTCATCATGTAAAGGATTGATCATAGATTTTTAAAATGTGCATGGGATTTCAAAAGGTCACGTGCTCTAGTTTGCAAGCCATGAAGAAGCCTGAGTAAGTCAGGCCATTTGTAGGAAAGCCCAAGTGCTTCCCTCATGCCTCCTGGTCCCTCCGCATCTTGTGAGTAGCAAGGGGCGAGTATTCAAAATAAAATCCCTATCTGAGACACCTCTCTGGGGACCAATTACAGGGTTTACACACACACACACACACACACACAGAGTTGTAGTTGGACACAATCCCTTTATTTTATTTACTCATTCTTACGTGGTGCTGAGGATCCGACCCAGAGCCTCTCACGGGCTGGGCCAGCGCTCTACAGCTGAGCCACCACCCCAGCGCCCACTGCAGGGTTCCATGGCTGTGCTCGCAGGCTGTGTTTGCAAGCCATCTAGGTTGATAGGTGCCAACTGGATGAGAGAAAAGTGCAGGGGTCCCGTCATCTCGTCTGACTCACCTGCGTGGGGACAGAGGCCATGCCTGATGTCAGGTCACCAGACTGGAAAGTGCGCCAGAGACAACACTGATGGAAGACCCCCGGGCGCCCGCTGCTCTTCCCAGCAGCTCGGCGTTTGGGTCACAGTCCCCATCTTCCCATGAGCAGCTGCCGTCTCAACCAGCCTCAGCTTCCTCGGCGGTGGAGTGAGGGTCTGGAGGGGTGGCCACAGAGATCTCTTCTGATGGGCGGGCCATGCTGCCTGGTGGCTCACTCCAGGCCATCGGGTGACATCGCAGAGCGCGAGTGCGAGGGGCGGCACGACAGGTTGGGTGGCTGCCCTCACGCTCGCCGCCTCTGGTTCTTGGAAAGCTGCTTCCTCCAGGGTCGAGTCCTGATCTCTTGGGCTGCACGTTCTCAGCTTCCTCTTTATCTCTGTTCTTTTCAGATGCTGCAATTCCCAGTCATCCCAATCCCAAACTGCCTTTTTCTTCCCTGACCCTATACACAATTTATCAAAGGCAAGTTCAATTATCAAATTGTTATTATTAGCACAGACCTCTTTCCGGAGTTTCAGACGCATATATTCAAGCCCCGTTGACATCCTTGCTTCCGTGCCCGGGGAGCACCTCTGACTCAGGACGTGAGGAGCTGAATTCATTACCCCTTACCCCTAATTGATCTCCCTTGCAATAGGATACTAATTGATTTCCTTCCCACCACCGAAACCCTCTCCAATCTATCTTCCATCTGTCAACAGAAGGATCCTACTAAAACCCAAATCTAATCAGGCTTCTCCCATGATTAAAGCGCTCCTCCCCAGCGTGCTGGGGGTTCATCTGAACGCTCCCGCAGCCCTTCTCAGCCTGTCACTTGCTTCTCACATCTTGGTCCCAGCTCACAAGACCTTCCGCTACACGGAAAGGAAAGGCTTGCTTCCCACCCTCCTCCTTTGGCCAATCAGTTCTGACAGTCTGGAGGCCTGGACAGACGTGGGCACGCTCTACCACAATCCGGAGGCCGTCCTACTCCCCAGCCTCCTCCTGCCAACCCCCTTACCCTCCCACCCTTGCCAGGCGGCTGCTATTCTGTCCTTCTGCCTCATTGTAGGTTTGTCTTCTCAGTAATGTCGTCAGATTTGGCCACACAGGACAGAACCGTGGGGAGGGCCTCATTCTCTCACCAGCATGCCTTGCAGAGTCCAAGCTGCTTGGTGTGGCATTGGCCTTTTCCCGACTGAGCCTGTGCCCTTGGACGGAGGCCCACACTTTGCTCACCTGTTGAGGGCTCTTTGGTGGCATCACAGCCTGGGGCAGCTCTCCCTGTGGGCTCAGAGCTGTTTCTCCAGGGCGAGCAGGTGTGGGGCTGCTCCAGGGTCAATCCCAGGCTGCTGAGGGTGTGGCGGACTGCTCACGAGCCTGCGAGATGCCACCCAGGGGACGCCTGGCTCTTCGTGGAAATGGGCGAGTTGATCCTGGTGCACAGCCAGGTTGGCAAACCCGGCAGCCGGCAGTCATGAACTTGCCACCCTCCCCCATAGACTACACCAGGCTCTAGGGAAGGGACAGTAGGTTCATTCTGCTGACACCACGCCCCAGAGCCTAGCTCTGTAGGGGCACAGATGAGCAGCTGGGGGGCGGGTCGAAACTGGTCTGCCTGTCCCCAACATCAGAGCATCAGAAAACACGGCAGACAGGACAGACCATGCCTACCACTTTCTTCCTCCCCACAACAACAAGATTGCATCGGAGATGATCAAGTCATGGCCACAAGTCTAGCGACTTTCTTGATTTGTTCTTTAGTTTTTAAACAAATAAAAAGAAGTTAAAACCGTACATTTCTATTTCAAATATTCTTCAAGTCTAGTAAGACTAAAACTCACATCTGGCAAGCAACGACACTGGGTCTTGCAGTTCACGCTCCGGCTCACCATTTCAGTGTCCAAGCACAAATATAGGTGCCACGCGTGCCCTGGAGCACCACTTCTTATTTGGAATCTAAGGTTTCCGTGCAAGGACATCTGCTGTCACGGGGGCTGGAGAAGTTCCCAGAACAAGCATGAGGCCCCCGCAAGTAGGAGGCGATTCCCTCCCGTGTGCAGGTGGGACTAAGTCCCTGTGTGCTGGGGACAGCCGTGTAACTCAGGGTTTTCCAGAATAACTAGGATACGACAATCATTGAAGGACAGAGCACACGCATGGATTGACTGGAACTTGACCATCTGTGTTGGTTTCCTCGGGCTGCTGCGACAAGTGCCGCCGCAGGCGGCTCAGGGCAGGGGACCTGTGTGCTTTCCCTCTGGGGGCAGCAGGCCCAGTGCGCTGGCCCCGTGGGGCTGCGGGGAGTCTGTTCGGTTCACCTGCCTGGCTCTGGTGGTGGCCACCACCCTTGGTGCTCCTGGCTTGCAGACACTTCACCCCATCTCTGCCTCTGTCCTCACGTGCCCCTTCCCTGTGTGGGTCTCTCTTTTCTGCTCTTACAAGGACACCATCAATTTGGAGCAAGGCCCCTGTTCCTCAGTACGGTGCCATCCGCACTTGGTTAGTTGTGCAAAGACCCTGTGTCCAAGTAAGGGTGTGTCGACAAGCACCCACGTTAGGGCTTCCACACGGGTGTTTTGGGGGGACACAGTGCAGCCGTCAACGCACATACCCACGTATATCCTTAAAATCCAGCGGCAGCTGCAGTGACTCCCTACAGCTCCCATCAAGGTGCCGCTCTTGTCATCCAAGTGTGAGAGTATTTTTTATTAGCCCTGTTTGGAAGGGGTCACTGTGGTAAAAACAAACGAAGGCCAGTCTCGGCTTGCTGACTGCGTTTGAAGTCCCTGTGGACGGAACTCGCAGCCTGTTTGCCAGACGGACTCCCAGCTGCCCGGGAGCCATGACGCAAGCCCTCAGGTTCCTGGTGGCGATCCTCCCCCACAGCCTTGCCTTCAGACAGGAGGCTCTCCTGGGTGACAGGCCTCGGTGCTCCGGGAGAAGGGATCTGCGGGGAGCTTCCTGGGCCGTGAGCTGTGCTGGCCGGGGAGCCATGGAGAACAGTGCAGTGTGAACGCAGTGACAGCATGAAGCTGCATGCAAACTGTACCGGTGACTTTAGAATTAAATATGTGACAGGAAAAGGACCGTGATTACAGAGCCCTGAAGTTGTATTCCTCTGTTATTATGTTAAACAAACAAAAACAAACAGAACAAACCACAACTTAGAGGGTCAGGGTCCTTCTCCAGAGGCGAGGTCCAGTGTCACTGAGTAGGCTGTGTCACCTGCCGGCTCCAGTGCAGAGGAGGCCGTGCGCAGGCACCTTAACAGGGGATGAGCTCGTGGGTCCCCAGGAGCCGCGGAGGTGACTTGGTGCAGTGGGCAAGCGTCTTCTGTGGCAGCCAGTGACTGCCGTGGACCTGTGGGTCCGACCTGGACCAAGGTGCTCCCCTTTGCCACTGGGGCCTGAGGACAGCCCAGGGCGGGGGACACAGGCAGGTGAACCCCACTGTGTCCCAACACAACCTACAGGGACGGGCACAGGCCAGCCCCAGCCACAGCCTTGGCAGCCCCTGGCTCAGAGGAGGAGGCAGCATTCGGAAGAGCACCGGGCCCCGGGCAGGGTGGGGAGAAGGTGACGTGTTGTGCACCTTCACTTCCTTCCTTGAGGGTTTTGATACTCCTGCAAGACACAACGGGCCCCGAGGTAGGTCACAGTGTCCGTGACTGTGATGTCAGCAGCTGATACTTTGAGCATTTGCCATCTCCGTCCTCTGAGGGTGGGGCATGCCTTAAAGCGGGGGTGGACAGCAGGGTGGGGGGGGGGCAAGGACCCTCCCCACGGCTTCCTCTGTGGTCTAACAGGAGAGCTGTCAGGGAAGGGCTTCTCAAGCTGGGGTTCCGACTGGTTGCAGATCATTAAACCAACTTAATGGGTCATGACCCGCATTTGGAATAAGAGGTCCGCTCTCAGCTATATTAGGCCTGAGCGGCACGTCACCAGGGCCGTCATCAGACACGCAGCGTTGGCGAATGTTTGGTGCTTGCTTGTACGGATAGGTGGCCTAGGGTGCTGTACCTCGTGATAAAGGGCCGCGAATGGGAAAGAAAGCTGCTCCTATAAGGTGGAAGCCTCAGGAAGCACATTAGTCAGTCACTAATTTCTTTTAGGTCATTATGTAGGTGTGACGTTGTGGGAAAGGAGAGGCCAAAAAGTCCAGAAAGATTTTGTATCCAGTTGATTCCCAAAAGCTCCTTACGTTATTTACAGGAATCCCAACTAGAATTTCAGGTTGGTGTTTTATGGGTGTTATTTAAGAAGAAGGACGTGTGCCGGCCTCTGACCAGGGGTCCTCCTTTAGAAAGCCTCATTCCTGCGGCAAGGTCCCAGACGCCCAGCTTCCACGATCCCTGCCTGCACCCTGCTTTGCTTTGAAGGGTCCTAGTGTCCTGTTCGGTCCTGCCTGTGTCTGCTAAGCCCTGTCCCTGGCGGCAGATGCTGCTCCTCCCTGCCTTTAGCACAGGTGGCAGTGCCATTTCCAGCTCTTCCTCACCATCGGGAAAGGTGGGTCTACCCCGTCTCGCCCCTGTCCCCTTGCTCCCTGCTGAGAGACACTGCTCCGCGCCAGGCTACCGGGTGTCCGGGAAGTGGAGGGATGGGGACAGAGCATGGCTGTCCCTATGTGGCAGGCAAGCTGGGGGACCTCTGACCTTCTCCTTCCTTGCAGAGCATGTGCTCTGAAGTCACCCCAGGGACGGGAGCCACTCTGGCCCTGTCCTAACAGCAGTGCCTCCACTCTCCTGAGACGGGTGGCCGGAGAGCTCTGTGCTCCTCGGGGAGGGGCCTGTGCAGGGTGGAGGCATTTTCCTCTGTCGCGGGCAGGAGCTGGGGGCCGTGAGCAGCAGGACCACCCCATGGCACTAACGGGGCCGTGGGCAGTGGCCATGGTTGGTCAGTGCGAAAGGCAGAAAAAGCCGGTCCCATGCTGGGCTGGCTGGAGGCCAGCGGAACCCCCTGCTTTGGTTGGGTCTGGGGTGTCCTCTTTAGGAAGGTCCCCTGGGGCCTCTGGGGACTGAAGGGAGAAGCAGAAAGTCCTGGGCAGGCCTTCAGCACCTGCCCAGCCCCAGCCCAGCCGGGCTCAGCTGTCTGCCAGAGCTGAGGGCCTTCCCTGGGGACGTGGCTGCCGCCTGCTCCTGGGACTCGATGGCACTGACTTCTCAGCCTGCGGAGCCCCCCACGGCAGGAGGTGTCTTGTTAGGAGCAGGGCAACTGTGAGCCACGTGTGCTGGGGTTGAATCATGTCTCCTACACAACCATCACTAGCAAGTAGAGGCTGCAATGGGAAGTGAGCCTTCCCTCTGGGACCTCGGGCAGGAGGGAGGCGTCCAAGTAGGACCTGCCAAGGCTGCACAGGAAAGACCACGGCACATTTAGCTCTCTTGGTGAGTGAAGTCGCAGCACTGGGGACGTCTTGTTGGGGTGAATTACTGATAGGCACCCATTTTATTGCCTGTTGGCTGTTCAACAGGCGCAGTGTGGAACACTGCAATGAACACGCGCGTCCCACTGCCGGCTGTGCTGCACCCGTGCCGTGCTTGCTGTGGACATTAAAAAAAATCTTTTTCACTTGTAGATGGACACAATACCTTTATTTTACTTATGTATCTTATGTGGTGCTGAAGATCGAGCCCAGTGTCTCACACATGCGAGGCAAGCGCTCTACCACCGAGCCCCAGCCCCGGCCCTGCCCTGGATGTTTTTGAAGAATTACAACATTAGATTCTGTGGAAGCCCACCACACTTCTTGCCACCCCTTCTCAAATATTTTAAACAATTATTTATTTTTTTCTGATAAAACACCTAGAGACGCACCTGCCTGGTGGTCCTCGCTCCCACGGGGGAGTGCAGAAGTGGCGTTGTCAGTGGACCCGAGATGCAAGGCGGTCTCGGGGGACAGCTAGGTTTTAAACTGCATCTTTTCTGCGTCCAGCCTGTGTTTGGCTTTTTTTGACAGGAAAGACAGATTGGCTACTGCTCCGATGCAGTCTCTGCCCTGACCTCATGTGCCCTGGCACCAGGGGCGCGGGGAGGCACAATCGTGACATAGAAACAGCGTTCCCAGACTTGCCTGCCTGAATTCCAAGGTCGGAGTCGCCATGCTCCTGGTGTCTGATCCTGTTCTCCATGTTCCTGTGGGGAAGGAACACCGGCTAGTTCTGTGTGGGAACTAAAGTCCCCACTTTGAGATGGGTGTGCGTGTCCCGATCTTAGCCCAGCCACGTTCTAGGCCTCCCTCCTGCTGCTGTATTTGCAGGCGAAAAAAGCTGGACATGGGTCCTAGGGAGGGGAGGAGGGACTTTCCTGTTTCATTGGTGGTGAGGGATGAGAACCATCCCGAGAAAGTGCTCTAAAAAGTGACAGTGCAGGACAACATCAAGGGCACCCAGACCTCTGGAATAGGCTGCTACAGCACTTGGGTTTCTCCCCTATGGGTGTCGCAGTGTGTCTGTGTGAGCTTGGACGTGGCCCTGGCACCTAGGCCTTCTCCAGAGGAGGATGTGCCCGCATGCCCATCACGCTGCGGTTCCCACGCATGGTGCAGGGGCGGGGAGGCCGCTTCTGCTGGTGTGCTGGTTTTTCCTGGCTGTTGGTTTCGTGGAAATTCAGGTCAAATGAGGAGACTCTTCAGCAGCTTTCAGGACAACCTGGGAACACCTCTGCAGGAGGGAGGCGCCTTGTCAGAGCCCACCTGCTGCAGTCACGGTGGGCTTTCCACATGGCGGGCTCCCCTTCCCCCTTCCCCCTGGTGCAGGGCAAGCAAACAAGAATCCAATTAGTGGCAACCATTAAAAGAATGCTTTGAACCTTGCGTCGGGTCATGATACTGGAATTCCGAAAAGACAGAAAAGTCCAGCCCAGAGGACTTTGACATTACGCTCTGCCATAAAAGAAGCTATTTGCAGGCTATTTAAATGTATAAAGCTACAAAGGACTTGTGGACAAATCGATTCCAGGAGGGTTAAGGAGCAAGTCCCGCCCACAGCCGGACGCCTGCTGGCCTCTTCCTGGAAGGCCCTTGTCTGAAAGAGCCTTGCTCTGGATTTCTCCTTCAGTTCCCTGTTTAAATGTCACTCAGCCTGCAGGGCTGACCCTCCCTCTCTGTCCCCTTTGCCCTGCTGGTGCCCCTGACATACCATGTTCCTCCTGGACACCCGAGAGTGTCTCCTGTTCCCCTCCAGAATGCCCACGCAGGGAGGCAGGTGCCAGGCTGGGCCTTTGCACGGCTGATGTGCCACCAGACCTGCACGGGCGTCCGGCCCCCAACAGGCCCGTTCATCAAGGGCTGAAGGGGCGAGTGAACGACTAAACGGGGCTTTAAGACTTTAAGTTCCTGGACTCCAAAGCTTGTTTCCAGGCGGCTCTGTGTTTGTTTTTGTTATATTTAAGTAACTTATTTATGACTGTTCCAAAAGGGCACAGGACCTCTTACAAAATGCACACGAAATAATATAAAAGCAGACACTGAAATCAGAGCAAAGAGAAAAGCCAGGTTGGCTTCATTCTTAGAGGCAGGAAACATGCATTTTTAAAAATAGCTTTTCACTGTATTCCAAGAGAGAACACAGGAAGCAGCAGGCGTCTGAGACAGTGGTGGTCAGGCCGTGTTCCTAGGGAGGACCAGTTCCCCCCAGCTGAACAGAGGATTTACCATTAACCTAGAAAAATGAACTTTCCCAGGCACGCATGCAAGGCTGAGAAAATGGATAGGCTTTTCTCGATTTAAAAAGTTCCCAGTAACTTTTTCTTAAGCCTTTGGCACATTCTATTGCTTATCTGCCAGAAAGCACTTAAGCTGATAAGAAAAAGCGGGAACAGGCATTTGGCCCTTCGCAGAACGCCCTGGGAACGGGAGCTGAGGACGCCGGACAGCCCCGGTTTCACCGACAGCCGTGCTCAGAGCTGGGACAGTGTGCTGGCAACATCGCCACGCCCCCAGCACTGAAGAAAATCCAGTTTTGAAAATAAGGGTAGACATTGACATCTTAGGGTGTTTCGTAACTTCCTGGGTTTTATTCCTTAAATAACCAAGAACCCCTGCTGGGACACAGTGTCTTCATTGGACCTTCAAGAACACGCATGCAGGCGTCGGTCCAGGCAGCTAATGCACAGAAACGTGCTGGGGAGAGCACGCAGGCGCCGCTCTGGTCTTTGCTCTTTCCTGTGCTGAAGATGAGCTCATTTCATTGATCAAACTGCCTGGAGTAATTTCCAATGTAGCGCGTATTTGGGGGTATCTGGTCGCACCCACCAAAGTCAGCCACAGCATCACACCTCAAGTACAATAAATCCGGATTTGCTCCTGCACCTTTGGTTGAACATCTTTATATTTGGTCTCAAAAGGCTTAAATGGCCCCAAAAGATTTGTAATAAGAGCCCCAAAGAAGCCGGGTATGGTGACGCACGCCTGTAATCCCAGCACTTGGGAGGCTGAGGCAGGAGGATTGGGAGTTCAAAGCCAGCCTCAGCAATGGCGAGGCACTTAGCAACTCAGTGAGACCCTGTCTCTAATAAAATACAAAAAAAGGACTGGGGGGGCTGGGGTTGTGGCTCAGTGGTAGAGCGCTCGCCTAGCACGTGCGCGGCCCGGGTTCGATCCTCAGCACCACATAAACATAAATGCATTGCATTGTGTACAACTAAAGCAAATAAATAAATATTTTTTTTAAAAAAAAGGACTGGGGATGTGGCCCAGCGGTTGAGTGCCCCTGAGTTCAATACCAAGTACAAAAACAAAAACAAAAACAAACCACAAGAAAACAAAACAAAAGAGCCCCAAAGAAATCTGGTTGGAGTTAATAAGCAAATGGGCAAATTTCAGGAGCTCAAATGAATGTAGAAGCACATTGACACCCTAGCTAAATAGCATGTGGACTTATGCAAATCCAGGTAGCCTCTTCCTTTCCTTCATCCCTCTCTCCGAGGTCCAGACACTGCTCAAATATTCACTCTGACTGGATTCTACCACACTGCACCCAGGCAGGCCAAGCTGGCCCTGGCTGGGCTCCCCTTCAGGCCCACCTTGCCCAGTTCATCTTGGCCCAGGCTCTGTGGGCTCTGGAGTTTTCTCCCTGGTCTTTGTCGGGCGGTTGCCTAGATCTCCCCTTTAGCCTAGACGTGCTGGAGCCGTCTCTGGGATGCAGGGAATTCGAGTTTCCAGTTTGGAGTAAACATTACCCTTCCCCTAGCTGACCTGCCTGCTCCAAGAACACGCCCACCCCTTCCTGCTCCCATGACAAACTTAGACTTGACCGAGTGCCCAGCTGCTGTTCACACCGGAGCAGCTGCCCCGCCTCACCCATCTGGGGGCAGCAACCCTGGCCTTTTCTCTTCTAGACTACAGAGAGCCACAGGATACTTCCTTTAAGTGAATTTTAATATGGAGAAAGCAACTGGAGGGTCATTCCTCATGTGTCCCATTAACAAAAACTTGTTGGGCCGGGCGCGGTGGCGCATGCCTGTAATCCCAGCACTTGGGAGTCTGAGGCAGGAGGATCACGAGTTCAAAGCCAGCCTCAGCAATGGCGAGGCACTTAGTATACTCTCAGTGAGACCCTGTCTCTAATAAAATACAAAAAAAGGGCTGGGGATGTGGCTCAGTGGTGAGTGCCTCTGAGTTCAATCCCTGGTACCAAAAAAAAAAAAAAAAACTTTTTGGTTCTCTCTCCAACCACACCCTTCTTTCCAGTAATGCAGTCTTGAGAGCGGATGCAAATCTGCAGTCCTCAGCTTGCTCCTGGGTGCTGCACACCCCGTGTGGGTTCAACCTCTGGGCAGTGGAATGGTCCTGGAGTGGCCTAGTGTGGAGATTGGTGGTCCTGTTCCTGAGATGCGGAAGAGGTGGGATGGTGGGTCAGCTCTGCCCACAGCACTGCAGGAAGTCCTGCTGGCATGTCATAGAGGCCTGCAGGAGCCCTGTTTGGGGAGATGGCTTAAATTGCGGTTGACTATGGGCCATGGAGATTTGGGCATTGCCGCCTTCCGTAGTCTCACGGGACTTGGCCCGGGATCTCGAGTGACTTGGCCGAGATTGCTGATCGGGTCAGCGCCGTTTTGGTGGTGTGTGTGGCGCGTGTTAGTCGTTGTTAGAGCCAGAGAGAAAAGTTATCAGAATAAAAAGCTGTTTGTTTCGAGTTTGCCTCTGAACTTCTTCCCGCGGCTTCGTTGCTCCAAGCGGCCATCGCTTCAGGCGGCAACAGAGGCCCACCAGAGCTGACTGCCTGTAGTGTTCAGCTGCCTCATGCACTCACCTGACGTCATGCAGTCTCAACGAGTGGACCCTCTTTGCAGTTACGAAGCATGCCTCCCAACTGCATCGCTTACTGGTGGCCTCCGGGCACGGGGTGCAGGCCCTCCTCCGAGGCCATGGGGCCTGGTGTCTGCTCTTTCGTGAACTCAAGGCCCGACGCAGGAGCTGCAGCACCTCCTGGGCAGTGGCATTCCCTCGGCACCTCCCTCTCCCCCCCCACTGCACTGAAGCTGGCAGAGCTCCTCCCAGAAAATGGCACCGTCCCTGAGGGGCCTTGCTGCGTCTGAGCACTCCAGAGAGCAGGCCGGCGCTGCTGGCTCTGGGGCAGCACCTCCCCCTCTCCCTCCAACGCCCCACCCCCACCCCTCCCAGTCCCCACACTGAGCACCCAGCCCCACCTGGGCCGCCCACGGAGGCGGGGTCCTGCGGGCCCTCTGCTCCCCACCGGGCAACTCTTCAGCACAAGCCGCCTCACATCCAGGAAGTCACTCCTCCCGATCCCCAAAAAGCTTGGACCCTGCTTCCCCTCCCCCGCTGGCCTCCCCCTCCTCCACACTCTCTTCCACACCCCCTTCTGCAGCTCATCCTGCACTTTTATTTATTTATTTTTTTGGTACTGGGGATTGAACTCAGGGGCACTCATCCACCGGGCCACATCCCCAGCCCTTTTTTGAATTTTATTGGAGACAGGGTCTCACTGAGTTACTAAGTGCCTCGGCATTGCTGAGGCTGGCTTTGAACTCGTGATCCTCCTGCCTCAGCCTCCCAAGTGCTGGGATTACAGGCGTGCACCACCGCGCCCGGCTGTTCATCCTGCATTTTTTGTACTCAACATCTTGTGACCACTGTGGCACCAATGCTTAACATTTTATCCTGTCAGCACATTTATTGAATTTTTTTTTTTTTTTTTAAATTAAAAACTGGGTTGGGGGGCTGGGGTTGTGGCTCAGCAGTATAGCGCTCGCCTAGTATTTGCATGGCCCGGGTTTGATTCTCAGCACCACGTAAAAATAAATAAATTAAAGGCATTGTGTACAACTAAAAATAAATAAATAAACATTAAAAACAAAACAAAACTGGATCGGGCCGTGCTCGGTGGTGCACACCCGTAACCCAGTGGCTTGGGAGGCTGAGACAGGAGAGTCTAGAGTTCAAAGCCAGCCTCAGCAACTGCGAGGTGCTAAGTGACTCAGTGAGACCCTGTCTCTAAATGAAATACAAAATAGGGCTGGGGATGGGGCTCAGTGATCAAGTGCCCCTGAGCTCAATCCCCAGTACAAAACAAAACAAAACAAAACAAAACCTGGGTTGGATCTTGAAGATAGAAAAGTAGAGAGCATCATCGTTTCCAGAAGTCACCTCCTCATTTGTGCAGCTCATTTGTGACCATCAAGATTCAGAAGGCTTATGTGCATTATGAATTGTAATACATTCTACTATCATAAATAAAAAAAGAAAGAAAAAGAAAAGATTCAGAAGGCTTGCCTTCACTACTGTGCACCTAGGGAGCGCCTGCTGTGTACAGGCTCCATCCTCAGATTGGGCTCCCAGGACCTCAGCTCTCTCTAGGACCTGAGACACACTCTGCGGTGTGTGTCTGAATCGCCCTGACTTGGCCTCAAGGGGTAGGGAGGTTTTCCCTGCGCCGTATCACCCCAGAGGATGAAAAGAAGTGAGTCAAGTGATGGGGGCTAGAGAGACAGAAGGTTCTAGACACAGAGGGGCAGCAGGAAGCTCGGTGGTGAGGGGCTAAGCATGAGCTCTGCTAGGGTCTGACTTCTTACTGGGATGGAGTTCGGGAAGGTTAAGAGGTACCAGGTGTGCCCTGCGGGGCGGAGGGAGCGCGCAGGGCACGAGGCGAGGATGCTCAGGCAGGCCCAAGGAGCCAGGCGAGGGAAAGCGCAGGCTGGTGGAGGGGAGGTGGAGGACAGGTAGGCTCAAGCAGCCCTGGTCAGATCCCACTGACCTGGAGAGCTGCGAAGCTGAGGGCTGTGGGTGGGCGGCGTCAGGGGAGGCCCAGGCTTCTGTTCCCTGGCTCTTTAGCGGGCACTGGTGTCTTACTGTGTACCTCTCTGGGTTTTTAAAACACAAAACACAAGCAGACCGGCCGCTGTGCTGCAGGGCAGCTGAGCGCGCGGGCGGGCGGAGGGCGCAGGCCTGCCGGGCGCCCGCGTGGGCTCCAGCCTCGCCCGCCGCCTGGGCTTCTCAACAGGGTCCCTTTGTCCTCGTGCGCGGGCGCTGGCGCGGCTCCCGGGCGCTGGCAGGGGGTTGATTGGCAGCCCGGCTTTCCGAGCTGTTGTTTTTATCCTTTCCTGTGTTTTCACAGGGGTTCTAGGGGGAAGCGGAAGCGTGGAGCCTCAGTCCCACTGGGAGCCTCAGCCCCCGGCACCCTCTGTGAGTCTGTTTTGGGGAGAAAAAGCAACTTTGTGGTGGAAAAGGAGGAGGGGCTCAGTGAAGGGCTTGGTGCCCAGGACTTGGCGGACTGGCTGCGTGCGGAGAAACAAACGTGAGGCTCTGGACGCAGTGAGCTTTGTCACCTGTGTGACCAGAGGCGTTCTTTGACCACTCTGAACTTGGAAAATCAGTAAACACCATCCGCCTGGATTCCTGTGAGGACACAGTGAAATACGTAATGTGCCTCGTTCAGGAGATGCTAATGATACGACTTGATTATGAAAAATCACAAGTCCCTTCCATCCCCCAATGAAAACTCAAAACAAAGAATTATTGGGCTATCAATGTGTTTTCCATCTTATACCTAGATTTATTATAAAAAAAGCAATTTTGACATTCTTTCCAAATTAAAGTGGCATCTCAAATTTTTAAAATTCCTAAGCTTTAGATATGTGCATGGTAATCAGCTGTGATTATTTATAAAAGGAAAGGTATACATTTAAAGAAATTAGAGTTTCTTTAAAGTTGAAAAAAAGGCATAATAAGTAGATACTCTGGAATACAAACTGACTATATGTTTTTTATTTGTTGCATGTCACATATGAAAGCAAAAATTCTTATATCTTACAGAAAAAAAAATCTTATATGCTTTTGCATCTTGCAGTTAAAAAGAGGACTGTGGTGATGTGGTCAAGGTCATTGCTCAGTTCCTGTAACTGGAGACTGATATCTCCTGCAAACTCCTGCTCAGTGCTCAGGAATGTGCCCTGGCCCAGAGGGGACTCTCATGAGAGCGTGCCATGGCTCAGGACGAGGGGCAGGTGGCTGGAGGGAAGGCAGACACGCCCCTCGCCATGGCGGGAAGTGCACGTGAAGCCATGTGCTGCGCTGGGATCAGCAGGAGAGGCGCGTACTCTGGGCATTATTCATGCATTACAGTTAATACCCTGGTCTTTGTCCGAGGTTCTAGTGGACTGCGCCCGGCCCTTGCTCTTCATTACGTGCGACTCTTGCTTGGCCTCCTCACGTCTTCACCTGGATCCAGTATCACCTCCCCACCTTTGCTTCCCAGCTTGGCCTCCTACACCAACTGTGGCTGCTCACATGGGCCCTGCGACCTGGGCTCCTCCCTGAGAGTGCTCCATCTCCAGGAGCTGCTCCGTCGTCAGGTTCCCTGCCGCCACGATGCCCTCCACTTGCAGCTCAGTGCACGCTGTCTCTCTGCAGTGCTAGGGAGCTAACCCCGGGCCCCGTGCCCCAGCTGAGAGCCCTACCATGAGCGACACCCCGCCCATCAGCTGTCTTGTTTGCACAGTTACATAGCACTCGCTTGTCCCTCTTTTCTGGCAGTGGCAGTTTTCTAGCTGGGGGCGGGGGTTGTCATTATTTGTGGATATCTTCGTGTTCCTTCTCAACTTGTAAAGTCCCAGTGACATGCAACGTCTCGGCCATGGTTTAATACTTTCCGCACTCATTGCAATGGTCTGCCCACGGTGGGTGCACTGGCACAGCGTTTCAGGGGTGGCGAGGTTCACTCCAGGGCTCCTGCCTTGCTTCGGGCTCAGGCCATCGCTGTGCTGCAGCAACAGCGGCAAGGGCAAAACTGTGAAGCCACCCCACCTGTCCCTCCTTCTCCCCTTCAGTCTTTTCCCAGAAAGTTTGATGTGAACATGAGACCGTACCCTCTTAAAATCCATTCATTCAGTAAACGTGCATTTATTAGGCACCAACTATGTTCCAGCTACATCAGCTTATGCCTCCCCCCACCCCAAATCCCTGCCTTATGTAGTGTATTTGCTGGAAGAGGAAGACAGGTAATAAATTACAGACATAACGAACACATCATGAAGGTGTAGAAACAAGAAAATAACGCCAGGTGAGGAGCGCAGGAGTGCGGAGGGCCACGCCAGCTTGGCAGCCAGGGTGAGCCCTGTTGAGACCGACCAAGAGTCCAGAGAGACAGAGGTCAGCAGAGTTCACATTGAGTGTACAATTGCTCAGGGGCACAAGGGAAAAAACTATTTGGGATGTAATTTATAAATAATGCCTGTGTGTGTTTTGAACATAATTCAGCTGTATTTTTTTCTTTAGCCTTACATTATAACTCTCCTAAAGATAATGAAGAAATTAATTGAATAATGCAGTAGAGTTTTTATTATAAAGGGGAGATTTATAAACCCACAGTAGATGGCTTTGAATCCATCTTAATTTTCAACCAAGGAGCAGAGGACCTAATATTTATCTAATGAACGCATCTGGATGAGTCTCTTCATTTCAGTCGTCCCTCTCGCCCCATCTACTCCATCTAGATGTTGTTTTTCTAGTCTAGTTTCATTAATCTCCTCTTTGACGTATCCTTTTAACTTTGCTTTTTGTCTTCATGGTGACTAATCGATGCATTAAGAAGCAGCATTTATAATACTTGTGTTGCATGTCACCACAGCTCTGTAGTTCAAAGCATACCAAAATTGTTTTCAAAACAAATAAATTTGAAAACATGTAAAGCCATAATTCATTTAGGTAATTGTAGATTCACAGCAGTTGTAAGAAATATTAAAGACAGAGACCACATGCCCTTCACCAAGCTCCTCCCGATGGTGACATTTTGCAAAATTGTAATATATATATTTATACATATACATTACATGAATAGTGTCTGTGGCCATACATAGGCATCAACACTGTCCACCGAACTTATTCAGATTTTCCAGCTGAATTTCTGTTTGAGTATGTGTGTGTGTGTGGGGGGGGTATGGACACACATGTGCACGTGCGTGTGTGGGTGAATGATGTCCTGTCTGGTTCTCCCCTCATTTGGGTTCACGCGTCACCACTGGAGTCAAGACACTGACTATCCTACACTGTTCCCTCCCACCCAGCTTCCTCCTCCCTTAACCCCTGGCAATCCCAGTGAGCCTGCCATTTCTGAAATTGTCACTTAAAAGATGCTATAAAAATGGCATCCCATTGTAGGTAACCTTTGGAATCATTGTTTCGCTCAAATTTTCTGGTGACTTATCCATGTCATTGTCTCCATACTTTGTCATCCTCCTCTTCCGACCGGTGCACCCTGGCGGGAAGCACCAGACTTGGTCTAACCACCCAGGTCTGGCCGCACATCCTGGTGAAAGTCCTGGGTGGTTGTGAATAGAGCTGCTGGGTGTGTTTTCATAAGTGTTTTGTGCGACATACTTTTTCATGATTCTGAATTTGAACATTGACCTCAGATCTTATCTCAATATCTGTGTCCTTACTTTCCCTTCAATAAAATTGGCTGCTAATTTGTGCTTAAATACATAAGGATAAAGAAGCTTTTTAAAGCAAATATATAAAAGGTTTGACATGAATAATGTATAAAGTGCAAAAATCACAGTTTTAATTTTCATAGGGAACTCCAATGAATGAAATTGTTTTGGTATAGCAATAGGTTAGGAAATGTGTGATGTTGGAATTTGTTTTTAAATAGAAACATTGTCATAATAATTTTTCTTAAATGTTTGGGCTTGAATTGCATCCCCTAGAAGATGTCGAAGTCCTCTCTTTTGATGCGTATGACGGTTTCCTTATTTCCAGGGGGGTCTTTTCAGATGGTCAGGTGAAGATGTGGTTATTAGAGTGAGTGGCCTCAACCAAGTGTGACTAGTGTCCTTACGTAGGGGAGATCTGGATGCAGAGACCCCCACTGAGGGGAGATGACGGGAAGACAGCCACCTCCCTGCCAGGGAAGGCTGAGGCCTGGCACCCACGCTCTCAGTCCTGAGGAGGAAGCAGCACCTCGACCTCAGGCTTTACCCTCCGAGCTGGGAGGCCATACACTTCAGCTGTTGAAGCCTCTCCTTGCGGTACTGCATCATGGCAGCCCATGAAACCGACATCATCTGGCCCTTATGAAAAGACTTTCAATTTCTCGGAAGTCCGTCAAAGCAACACTTTCCGTCATGTAATCTGAAGACACAAGTAAGTTCTTCTATACAGGATTGCGATCTTGGAAACTCCTTTCCTATCTCTTTCAGAATCTACTCAATTGGATTTCTACTGTATTCTTTTACGTCTTGCCTGTAGTTTTCAGATATATCCCAACATAAGAAAATATAAAACAATAAGAAGCAAAAAGGAAACAAAAGAGACTGGAATGACCCATCCTCCAACGTTACCACCGATCCCTTCCTGCCAGATTTCTTAATAAATGTCCAAAAATGTGGCAGAGAAAGCTGGGGTCTACCAGGTGTCCAGGACCGCCCCCCCCCGCCCCCCCCCCCCCCCCCCGCCCTCAAACCATGCCCGGACGAGGCTGGGTCTCCCAGCCTTCCTCGCGCGCCTTTCTGAGAGCGCACTGCCTGGTGTGTGCTGAGCTCAAGTGTGCTTGGGCTGCCTGTGAGCGTCCAGCTGGGCGGTGGCCATAACGGGTAGTGTTCCACAGCGCCTGGACCACGGGAGGGTTTGAGAGTGAAAACCTGCACAGGAGAACAAGGGAAGGGCCCCCAGGCTCTGGGCGACCACAGTGCTTTCCCAGGCCTGGCCGCCTTCTGGGGGCTTCTGAGAGCTTGTGGCCTTTCTCCGGGTCAGCTACGACTGTGTCCTGGGGTCTTCATCCTAGAGGCCAAATGCAATTCCTTGGTGAAGTGTCCTCATGTCACCTTCTCCATACAAGAGGGCTGCCAGAGCTGGGAGCTGCCACAGTCGCGTGTCTCAAGGTCATGTGTACGCTCTCCCCAGCACAGCCGAGGCCGGGGTCAGGCCACATCCAGGCAGGTGTGCAAGGAAAGGAAGGGGGAGAGGGTGGGAGTCCAAGGGGGAGAAGGACCAGAGCAGCCAGTGTCTTCACAGATGATCGTGGGGAGTGGGGCTGGGCAGTGCCTGTAGTCCCTGTGGGCCTGGGAACTGTGTGTCCCTTTACCTGGCACCCCAGCGTGCGTGGAGGGCAGGCCCTTGGCAAGGCCTGGCCCTGTGGCTTGCTCACGCTCTTACTTCCTCCAGGTCACTTCATGTGGCTCGAGGGCCGCCATGCCAGTCCCCCATGTCTGCCCTTGGTTTCTAAGCAATTAGGAAATACACGCTTTTCTCAACAGTCACAGAGGCCGACACTTGGGAATCTGAGCCAGGGGCTCTGCCGTCATCGGGCCACAGGCAACGTGCACACTGGAACAGGAAGTTAGTGTGCGTACCCAGGTTGGGAAATCGGCTGGCCTCAAGGCCCAGCTCCTGCTGGCAAGGACACCCGCCGTGGAGACAGCACAGCGAAGGTCCCCTGAGACTGGTTAAGTGAAAGCACACTTCATTGAGTTGGGGCTTTGTTACGAAATAGATAAACTCGCGTGGCTTCCAGGCCAGCGTTGTTCAAACCTCTGGTCTTGACCAAGCTGGCGGTTCCTTCTAGCTGTCTCTGAGCTCCCTGGAACCAGCCGGTTCATTAAAACTAAACCTCGAGGAGGAACCTGTGCTTTAGCCAGAAGACTGAGTCTGTGGGTGCCCAGAACATTTTGCTATAACACTGGGCGCTTGTTCAAATTCCGGGGGATTTTGCCCTCAGAGACTGTTGCCTAGGAATGGGGCAAGGAAGGCCCAGGAGAAGGTGCAAGGGGCAGGCGCCACCCCTGGTCCGTCTGCCACACCTCACGTGCTTCACTTGTCCTGTGAAGACGTGATCACAGATCACAGTACCTGCGTCTAAAGTGCACCGCTCAGTACTTTCCAGAACACCCACGCAGTGGTGCAATCTCCACGGCAATCTGATTTCAGAATGCTGTCATCACCCCCAAAGAAGCCCCGTGTCCCTTCACCTCCGCCCTCTCTGCTGCTGTTTGTGTGGGCCTTCTGGCTATTTCACGTCCACGGGACCATGCAGTCCCATGGTGCTTTGTGTCTGGCTTCTTTCCCTTGATGCTTCAAGGCTCCTCTGTGTCGCAGTCTGTGTCAGACCTTCATTCTTTTTTATGATTGAGTGATATTCCATTCCCCCAATTAGCCACATTTTATCCCTTCACTTTTTAATACCAGATTTAAAAAAGAAAAAAACACCTGGGGTGACGTGCTAGCTTTACACAGTCTCGTCTGGAAGGTTGATCGCTCACCAGTTCCTCTGGAGTCTTTTGGGCGATTTGTTTCCCGGATGATGTCACACTGTGGTGGTCTTACCCTCTCTGGGCTTCAGGGCCTCTGTCAGCTTGAGGGGGGCTGTGCCTGAGCTCAGGACGGGTGGCTGGCCCGGCTGGGGCGTGCTCCAGCGTTATCTGGCTGGGGTGGAGCTCTGGGCGGGAACGAGGGTCTTCTGATCTCACAGGTGAGCGGAAGCGTGTGTCAGCTGGGGGCTCGGCAGCTTCACGCCCCCCAGTTGCTGGGGGGGTGTGGGCTGTGGCCAGGGCTCCGAGCGGAGAGCATCACTGAGTTTCTGTCCCTTCCTTCCGGTCTCTGGACCTGCGAGTCAGGGTCGTGTGCTGTCCTGGGTTGACACCTGGCGGGGTCCATGCCCTTAATAACTCATGTGTGGGACAAGGACGCCCACCTGGGCTCCACAGGGACTCGGCAACACCAACCAGCCAACCTTTGACCTCTGAAGGCCCCTGGTGAGCCAAGTCTGGGCAGGGCAAGCCCAAGTCAGAGGGGCCAGCTGCTCCATCACCAGCGCTTGGCGGGGCTCCACCCGGCCAGGCGAGGACCCTCCCGCGGGTTCAGAGGAGCAGGCGCAGCCGCGTCCACTGGGGAGCGTGCAGCCCGGGCAGAGCGAGCAGGTCCTCAGCACAGGCGCGTGTCCCTGACGCAGGGACGGACGGGAGACCGGCAAGAGCCCCGGGCTTCTGACGTCTGCGGGGAAGCTTCTGGCTCTAGCACGGCGCTCCGTCCTCTGCCTGGAGAGAGGGTCCAGGAGGTGGGTCCTGGGGTGCCCACCACTGTCTTGTGCGAGGCAGAGAGCAGGAGCTGAGCCCAGTGCCACGCAGACGCCCAGGGTGGCGCTGGGAGTGGGGGCCTGGCGCACGGGTGTCCTGCTGAGCCACAGGAGCGGTGGCCTGGCGTGGCCGTGCTAGGCTCTCCTGGGTGACGGCAGCCGTGAGCTTCCCCTTCCGCTCCTGGGTTTATGTGGGTGACGGGTTTTGGAAAGGTCACACAAGGTTGAGTCTGGCCTGTCCCTGGGACTCCAGCCAATACCAGAGACACCATGGGTGTTTGTGCCCCTGGCATCCCCCCTCCTCGGGCCTGGGAAGGAGGATCCAGGCCCCCACGCTTCCACTGTCCTGTCCCACAGGTGACGCAGAGACACTGCGGAACTCCCCCACCCCCACCCTGGGGTAGGACGCTGGCCCACCATTGCTCTGTGCCCTTCACCTGGGCGTGGGGAGGGAGAGTGCCAAGCACACCTGCCAGTGTGTCAAGACCTGTGTGTGAGGAGTCGCCTCAGGACTTCAAGGCAGCACAGCTTGGATGGGTGGACGCAGCGGAGAGGGGTCCCTCCGTGGAGCCCCAGGAGCACAGCCCCACGTGGCTGAAGCAGCAACTGGAGCCGGAGCCTCGTCCTGGGCTGCTGTCCTCGAGGGTCCCAGGCACAGGGGCGGGGAGGGCGGCTGGTCTGCCCTTTCTGTGCCAACAGCATCCGGAGCTGGTGCCGGTGAGCACAGCCCTTCTCCGGGGAGCTCTGCAGCCAGGGGAGAGCAGGTCCGGGTCAGGATCTCTCCCGAGCGCGGGCAGACAGCCGAGGCCCTCTGCACCTTAGCCCCAGCCTGCCTGCTCCCCGGCACAGCTGGAGGAGCCGGGCCCGCGAGGGCTGGGGGCGAGCTGGGGCTCAGGGGAAGTCGGAGCAGGATCTCCTGTGACTCACTGCAGATCTCGGGTATCATTAAAGTTTGAATTACAGCCTTTCATGCCGGCGCGGTGGAGAGCCGGATCCAAACACTTCATCTCCTACCAGCGGGGCCTCCTTTCCCGGGACTTGACTTTAAACCATTTGGAAAATTACCAAAAGAAGAAAAGGAGTTAAAGTTTCTAACACGGTAAACAGGCTCAGGGGCCCGGCTCTCTCCTGACTCTGGTGGAATGCGCACTGGGCTTCCTGGGGTCGATGCCCACCCTGCAGCCACCCTTAGTTGAAGGTGCTGCACAGGGGGGTTCACCTGACTTCAGACACCAGGCGTCCCCGATCTCACGAACCCAGGTATCCGTGGAGACGGTTCTCATGTTACTGTGCCCGTGGCTGGAAACAGTTATGTCTTGACTCAATGGCCCTTTTTCTCCCTCAGAAGCTGCTCCTTTATTCCCAAATGTGAAAAATCTAGCTTCAAAGTAAATACCTAGCCAACCAGCACCAAATAAGGCAAGGAACCTCACAAAGCCTCAGATTGTCAGGGCCTCTAATCAGGTTTCAGCAGCTCGGGTCCAAACAGCATTCCTGACATCCTGCAGGCACTTAGCAACACACAGGCTTTTGACTTTGCTTAAAACTATTAAGGAGTAATTAAGCAGTTTAAGGGTCTTTTTTTTTTTTTTTTTTTTTTTTCATTCGCAGGGGCTCAGGCTGAGGCTGGGAGGTGGCTGAATTAAAGAAAAGGAGCGCAGTGCGCAGCCCTGTCTTCCTTTTAGCTGACCCTGCGCGCTAATAAATTCATCCTGTATTTTTCTGCTACTGCCAATTTATGGCCTACAGGAAACTAATCTTGCACAATGACTACCTTCCTGTACTTAGTTCCTAAATGGAGCCAAATGGATTTGGTGGCGGAAGAGCTCCCCAGCAGTTCCTGTGCCACAGTGCTGAGCCCAGCAAGATCTGATCGGGGCTGATGCTCTTATTGACTCTGACGATATAATTATGTCCTTGTTTTGGCTGCCCTGCACTTAAGCACAGAAAATAAAAAGCAATCCTCTGCACAATGCCTACCACAATGATGTCAACGCCAAGCTGGAGAGGAAGAGATGAAACATGTCAGAGCCACAGGCCACTGTGAATTCAGGCAGGGAGACTCACGCGGGCAGCCAATATGTCACTGAAGTCTTTGATAAGAAGGAAATACAAACCTGTTCCATGGCTTAAAAAAAAATCCACCCAGGAGTAAATTTTTTAATGGGTTATGAGGGATTGTTCTCATTTCAAAGTCTTGCTTAGGTGGAAAGAGAGAGGAGAAAGTGTGTGAGGGAGACACACACAGAGACTTTATTCAGTGACAGTTTGCAGCCAGGCCAGGACGGACGTGGTGGAAACCCGGGCCGCGGAGGGAGGGCAGGACAACCTTGTGACAGCACTGACCGTACTGCAGGCCACTGGGCTAAAAAAACAGAGTCTGTGCCTTAAAGAGACCGAAAGCACTTCCTCACTGACAAGCGCCTGCTCCCCTCGGGGTTGCTGCTCCCACCCTCACGGGATGACTTCATGGTGACATCGATGAGGTCCACAGCCTTCACTTCCTGTGTGGCTGTGGCGTGTCCTTCTAGAGCTATGGCAAAGCTGCTAGGGCAAAGGGACGTAGTGCCTTCTGTGAAAAGGAGGAACATCACTCTGACCAAGAGCCGGGGCACAGATGAGCAGAATGCACGAGCAGCTGCAGCCGGACTACAGGGGTTCACCCGCCGGCTTTGAGCCAGACGGGCGGGGACCCTGCTGGGCCTGCTGGGTCAGAACCCGGGGCTGCAGCCCAGGCCTTGGGATTTCCCAGAAGTTTTGTGGGAGCTGATTGGGCTTAGCAGCTGGGGTGGGACAGGCTACACTGCGCCATTAAATGGCTAAAGGCTTCTGCCACCTGCGGCCTCTGAGGACCACGCAGACGTCCCATCTGCTGTGTGACACAGAGCAATGTTCCCGGGTCAGGAATAGACTCGGCTTCCCCCTGGCTGTGGGCGGGCCTCTGCGTCTCGGGTTCACGCTCTCCCCAGCCCTAGGAACGGCGAGGCCGCCTCTGCAGCGGCACTCTGGAAAGAGGGGACCAGGAACGCGGCAGTCAAGACACCCGCCCTAGGTCACCGGCACCGTAAATTGACTTCGAAAAACTCTTTAAAATGGGCATTAATGCACATTGTTATTACCATTACTATGAGACGGACAGGATGCTTGTCTGATTCCAACGGCGCCTTTGAACTGTGGTGATTCCAGGAGGGCCTAGAGTGGGTTGGGGGGCAAGGCAAGGATTGTTGGAAGTGGCCACAGAGATCAAAGACCTCTGCCTCGTTCCTTCGTAGATGGCCGTCTACCTGCCCTCCTGGTGCCTGCGGCCTGAGTCTCAGGCAGTGCATAGTTACTGACCCCTCTCCACCTCGCCTGCGTCAGGCCTTCCAGCCTAAATGTGGGATACGAAAGAAGCGAATGTGGAAGGGCCCATCAGGTGGGCCACAGTGACTCCGGCTGTCTACCAGGGAAGGGAAGGGCATCGGCCCTCCAGCACCACATGGAGAGCTGGCCACCCAAGGGACAGACACTCCTGGAGAAAGCAGGCCTCAAGAGTGGACTCTGACCCACGGCTGCTCACTGGCTGGGCGTACCATCCAGACCCTCCGACCGAGCGTCAGCCTTCCACTTCCTGTGCCGAGCCTCGCTTTGAGCCTGTGTCTTTGAGCACAGGGAAGGTGCAGTGTGGCGGCTCCTCGCAGCTCCCCTCGGTGGCTCCTGACACTGGCACCCGTGGGAGGAGTGTGTGGCTGGTGGGCGAGTGAGGTGGGCTAGAGGGCCCACGCCTCCCTCCTGTCCCGTCTCGGCCACCGCTCAGCTACATGACGGTGACCACCCTCGGCACTGGGAGCCGAGAGGCCACAGAACATTCGCACCAAGTGAAAACCAGCGGACTCTATGCAGCAGCAGCAGCCTGGGCCTGGGCTCCTCCCTCGGCCAGCACCACGCCTGCCTCCTCCGTCTCCGCGGCAATGCTCCTCAGGAGCTGCTGCGAGGCACAGTCACGGAAATGGTCCTGATGAATCTAATGGCTTTGTGGGTGTCCCTGGACACTGCCATTACCCAAATATTTGAAAGAAAGCCCCCTTCAAAACAGGGTGCCTGCAGGGGAGCCCCTCACCACAGGCATGCTGGAGGCGAGGCTTGTTTGGGACGCAGGCTGCCTTCGCCTGCTCCAAGGGGCCGATTCTAGATGTCAGTTCCCATCGTTGGAGAGGTTGCTGCAGGGGAGAGATGCCGTCTATTTCCAGAAAGAGTGAAGAGGTTGTCCAGGAAACCACAGGTGCTGGAGGCTGGGCAGGAACCCTCTCCTACTGCCTCAGGCTGCTTCAAACACGTTACATTGAATGAGTTCACTTCACTCTTGCTACCAGGTTCTGCCACCATCCGATGGTGCTGGCGAAGGCAAGCCCTCGAGGATAAATGTCAAGCTAAGTAAGCAGGACACAGGAAGAGAAGATGGAGCAGTGGTTCTGGGAGGAGGGGAAGGAGCATGGAGAGGGGCGGGGGAGTTAGGAGGAGCAAGCACCAGTGCCCCCTAGCACAGTCACCGCGACCACAGTGGCAATCATCTGCTGTGCATTTTAAAATGGCTAGAAGAAAGAGTATTGCATGATACCAATGCAAAGAAAAGGTGAATGTTTGGGATTGTGGAAGTTCTAATCACCCTGTTTTGATCATTACACAGGAGGCAGCAGAATGCAGGCGTGGGGAGCAGGTTGAGAATGAAAACTGGGTGCAGTGGCCTCTACGAGCCACGTCACCGTAGGCCAGCCCAGGGACGCTTCTTTGTCTCAGGTTCCTCCTCTGTGAGCGATTATATCCCGATGATCACAGGCAGCCGAGTGACCTTGCTCAAGTTACGGGAGCTTCCTGGGCTGTAAGTTCCTCCTCTCCCACGTGGGAAGCTGATTGAACTCATGTTTCAGGGTTGTTGCGTTGATGGCACGGGATGCGAGCCCCGAGGACACAGTGCGCATTGGGCGGTTGCTGTGGCTATTTTTAGTGTCACCATGGTCCCTGGCCTAAGAGTCTCTGACCCTTCCTCCTTGGCTGGTGGTGGACAGAAGCCTCTTGCCCCTCTCTGGTGGAGCCAGCATGCCTCTCCAGTCCCCCTGGGCTGGCAGCTGGTGGGGATCATCTGTTGCTCTCCTCGTCCTTTATTTAGGACGCTGGCACACCACAGGGCTTTTCGTCACCTGGCAATGCCCTGGCCTTGTAGGGCTGCCTGGCTCATGGCAGCTGGGGCTCATGTGTTCTGGAACACTCCAGGCCAGAGCCACTGGCAGGCGGGAGAAGCCACCGAGGCGTCCGGAGTGTCCCTTCCTCTGCTCGCATGGAGGCACCTGCTGTAGAACGTCTGAGTTTTCTTTCTTTTTTCCTTTTTCTTTTTCTTTTCTTTTTCTTTTTTTTTTTAACAACTGTGAATTACTTGCAGACCAGTCGCAGTCCTGGACCCCCTGAGGGCACTGAGGGTGACTCACCCACCTCCCTCGGGCCTGCAGGCTCCTGCGCCTCCTCCAGGAACCTGAGCCGCCAGCCAGCACAGTCAGAGTCACCCCGGGGCGTGGCTTATGCCGCCTCCTCGACCGACTCCCCCCCAAGCCCTTTAAAACCAAAGGCCCACTCGCGGGGGCGAAGGGCATTTAGCTGCCCCGTGGCACCCGTGGCCGCCAACCCGGGGAAGCCCGCCCCGTCTTTCTCGAGGCTCTGGGGTCCCTGGCGCGGTGGGATTCGCTGAGTCTGGGTCTGGCAGGGGAGCCCAGGGCGACCCGGGACCCCCTTGCCTCAGGTGGCAGCGCTGCGACCTGCCCCAGCGGACTGTGTGCCCCACCCCGTGACCTGGTGGCGTGGGTCTGCGGCTTCTTCCCTCCTTCTTCCCCCCCGTGGTGACCGCGAGTGCCCTGCGGGCCCTGCTCTCCGCCCACCTGTCCTGCTTCCCGGGTGTTGTGACCTGCCACCTTCTGCGTGTCGTGCTGGGGCTCCTGCGCGCGGCCACCTGAGCGCCCGCGCTCTTCTCTGCCTGGGCGTGGTCAGGCTTGGCCCTCACCGCGGACCGCCTGGACGCAAGTCAGCGGAGGACGGTCTGTGGGGTTTGGAGATCCACCTGGGCAGGGGGCCACAGTGCAGCCCCTCCAGCGAGGTCAGGGCCCAGGGCCGATGCAAGCCAGGTTTCTCGGTGACCTTCAGGCTGGACCCTCAGCGCTTGCGCTCAGCCAGATTTGGGGTTTGCCACACCGTTTAGCAGGCAGTCACCTGCTTAGGACATGCAGTTAGGTCGTGGGTCCACAGGAAATGCCAGTGAACCAGCAGAAGGCACCGTGAGCTGTGGCAGTGACGCGGAGTGGCCGGAGAGCAGGGTCCGCGCAGGAAAGGCCCGGACAGACGGGTTCAGGCGGCAGGCACTCTTTGCTTCTCAGGACCTCTACTTGGAGACACTGGCGATGACAGGAGGCGGTGCCATCAGAGGGAGCTGCCTGTGGGTGAAGAATTCATATGACCAGGTTGGCATTTTGAAGTCAAATGGAAAAAAAGTGACTTTAGTTTAATAAATCATTCTCAGACATCATATATTTGTAAAACCAAAACCTAAAGCAAAACCAAAAATACTTAGATTTTCATTTCAAACCGAATTTAAGAAAACAAATATCAAAGAGGAAAAAAAATCAAATGTCAAAAGGAAAAAAAAAAAAAAAAAAAAAGAGAAGAAGATCTAAGTTAAAACCTATCTAACCTGGGGAGGATGATTTCTAAACCCACAACCAAGTGAAGAAACTATAGAAAGAATAGTTGTCTATCCAATAAAAAAAAAAATAAAATTTAGAATTTAAAAGAACAAAAACCAAAAGCAGGAATAAAGTTAAAAACCAAAAGCAGGAATAAAGTTACAAGACAAACACAAAAAGGTAAATATTTGTAATATTTTTGGCCAATGTTAGTGGCTTTCAGTGTGTTAGTCTTTTACCTGTCATGAACGTAGGGCAGCTGCTGCAGAAGTGAGAACTTCCAAGCAGAACAACAAAACTGCAGCTCAGCTGTGAATGGCCTAGATGAACTGTGCTTAGCCAGAACTGAGGACAGCGTGCCAGGCCTTGGCATGGAGGCCCTAAGGTTTCTGTGGAGGGCGGGGGCATACTTTTGTATTCCTGACACTCAGGGGTCAGAAAGAGTTATTAAAACTGAAAGGCCAGAACATTCTCGTGTTCCATCTTGTGTCACCAAGCTCCAGTGGGGAGGGGTGGGTGGCACAAGAACCCCACTACAGAGACTGACTTACATTTCATCTCATGACTGTATGTAACTTGTTTTTGTGTAAAAGTGTCTTAGATTTTTCCTACTGGTTTTCCACCATGGGAGTGCTCTCATTAAGTAATTAACCTACTAAAAATACAAAGATCATAAAAATGATACTAGCTAACAGATATCAAGTGCATTCCAGACACAGTGTAATGTACCTGAGATTCACTTAGGTACCACAAAAGCCTCTGAGTTAGGCATCATCATCATCGTCATCACCATCATAACCACCAACATCATCACCACCACCAACAACAATATCACCACCACCACCATCATCACCAGCATCACCACCACCACCACCACCATCATCGTCATCATCACCACCACCACATCACCATCATCATTATCACCACCATCATTTATTTTATGAAGGAGGAACTGAGGCTTAGAGACTTGGCCCAGGTTTCACTCTCAGCGAGCATCAAAGGCAGAGTTCAAACCCACCTTCCTGAGATCAGTGTGATGCCCCCCCCCCCCGACACCTCATTTTGACGTCAGAACTCATGGATGCAGCAGCCTTCCTGCCTGTCTGATTGGATCTGGTGACCTGGCATCTTCCTGGAACATCACCTTGGAAGGATGAAGCCACCCACATAATAATCATATTTTAAAAGAAAAAGGGGTGCTTTCTGAATGGAGCACTGTTCTCCAACTAAGCAAACAAAAACCAAAACAACCAATTAAGGAACAAATAAAAACAAAAACAAGAAATTATGGAGCTTCCAAAATGTACCCCTCCCCTGCTATTTTTTCCTGATTTAGAGTGCAGACTCAAGATAGGCTCTTCTGAAAGCCAGTGGTCTAGGGGAGGCTGACCTGAGCCTGGGTTGTCCCTTTCTGACATCCCTGTCCTGCTCTGACGATCTGATAGTCAACTTAGGTTCTATCAGACTCAAGCCACCTGTGGACAAGGCCAAGTCTGCTCAGGGTCTCACAAGTAGTGATTGTGAAAAAAAGAATAAATTGATGGCTCTGCACCGTGTACTCTAAGCTGTGAGAATAAGTGCATTTGTCTTAAAAAGAGAGAAAACTTGAAATAAACTGGTAGTGTCTAAAAATTAGTTATTTTCAGAGGTGTTCATAGTAGGATTTAATAATTTTTCCTGTTCAGCAAGCTCCTCCTGTGCATCTTTGGTAAATCCCTGACCCTCATATTTGAGATGATATATGGTATGTGTGTATGCATGTGTATGTATCTACATGTAATTTTTATAAATTTATTTTCATTGAAGTTGACATAGGCTTGGAGGCCCAAAACAACAACATGCTACACATTATGGTTTGTAAAAGCCATGGAATGCACACACCATTTGCATATGTCTCTTATATTTGTATCAAATAGCTTGGTTGCTTAACTGAATTGTGTTAGTTCTGGGGTAATAAGGTTCATCTGCTCCAAAGATGTGCTGTGTGTGGATGATAGTCATGATTGGCAGGCTCAAGGTCACAGTGCTCACTGTGAGACTAGCAGAGTTGCTATTTGAAACCTAAAACTGACTGATCACTTGGGAAAATAAGAGCTATGGATGTTTGTTAGATTCCCCTCCAGTTTCTCTGGAATTTTACTCTTTTTAATATGCCCTTGGTAAACAGGTTAAACACTAAGTGCGTTTCATAGACTGAGCTCCTGAGAAAAGTACTTATTTCTGAGCCATGGCTGTCATTATTTTAAGCAGTTATGAGAAATTACATGAGCCAGTTGCAAAAGTGGTTGTGTTTACTGCACTAACATTCACCAGGGACAAACACCTGACCTACAGGTAATGTTTTTTCCCCACTGTTTACAAGTCTACCAAAATTAGAACCGAGCTGGTGTGAGTTAGTTTGGAGGTGGGTTTGAGGTTGATCACACATACACACACACACCCACACCCCCCCACACACACCCCTTTTCATTTTAAAATGATATTCCCAAATCCTAGCTGAAGGCTGGGCTCTGGTCCCAAAGCCCCACGTGTTCCTCCATGAGGACACTGCTGTGTTTGCTCTGCTAAGCTTTGCTTTTAGGATTTCCAAATTTGCAGCTTACAAGTGCCCATCCATAAAGATGAACAGTTTTTAATCCAGTTTATCCCAGGAAGCAAACACATACCACTATGTGCAGAGCATAGCCACGCTGCCAACTTGGATGCACATAAATATAAAAAGAAGCACTTTAGTCCTTGGATACACCGTTGAAGGTCAGAGAGAAAGAACAAGACACACCAGGTGTGTCTTGGAATCTCCTGAGACTCTTTCTCTCGAATTAAGTAAGATCACCTTCGTACGACGCTTTCATGGGACTTGAGTCTTTTAAAATGTCACCTAAAGCTGCGTGTTGCAAGTCTTGGTGTCGGGAAACGGCCAAAGCTCGGTGTTGGGATCCTGACCTGTGGGCCTGGAGCTCAGGCCATGGTCCCAAGGCCCAGCGAGTGGCTGGCTGGGGACTCTGCGGACCCTGGCTCCTGGTATTCAGCTGACACCAGCAGGAGTGGCGGCCACGCTCTCCTACGTGCGTGCCGTAAGGCGGAGAGTGGGAAGGACAGAAGTGGAGGCAGGGAAGGTCTAGCAGGAGCCGCGCAGGATCCCTGGCGGCAAGGAGGCACCATCCTGGGCAGGGCTGTGCCGGGCGACAGGCAGCTCACCCTGCAGGGAGCGTGTCCCCCATCGTGAGGTCCCTCTGAACAGTAGCACACCCAGGGGACGGGACCCACCGGCAAGCAAGTTTTGCGTTCTCCACGTCACCAGCGGGCCAACCTCACGACACTCGCTCCTGTCTCCTGGATCAGCAGCAGAAGTCTCCCCCGACAGACTTTCACCTCCACGGTTTAAAAAAGAAAAAAAAAATGGGGAAGAGGAATTTTGAGGAAGTGGGAGGCAGCTGGCGTGTGCATTTCTCCTTTCAGGGATTTGGAGACGTTGAGGGCACTCTGCCTTCCCAGGCTCCTCCGTCCCCTCCTTCCTCGCTCTCTGAGTTTTGCTCCTCCTGTCCCCCCCCCCCCCCCACAAAAAAGCTGTCACCTAGCTTCTGGTTGGCACCTCCTTCCTGGCCAATGCAGCCTGGGGCCACTGATTCCTGGGGAGAAGAGCAGGTGGGAGCCAGGCCTGCCCCGGCCTTGTCCTCCAGTCTCTTGACTTTTCCTTTCAAAAGTAGCTCTGTCTATCCCACCACGTGCCAAGAGGTCAGAGTCCCTCTGGCGCTTTGGTTGGGGAGCCAAGATTCGAACCCGAGACCCTGAACAGCAGAGCACCGCCGCAGCGCACAGCAACGCACTTCCTGCCGCGGGCGCTGACGCAGCCCCTCGAGGAGCTGGGTGGGCATCCACGCTGGCCGGCCGGGGCAGACCAGGCCGCTCCTAGACATTCCTGCACTTCCCCGACCCTCCAGCGAGACCTGCCTGGCTCCAGGCGCCACCAGAGCAGCCAGGAAGGAGCCTGGAGAGCGGCCTGAGAGAGGCTCGCAGGAGGCCTGTGGAGGAGTCTGCTGCCTCACCCAGAGCGGGGTTGGTTCCTGCATGGCCACTCTGAGACTCGCGCCTACCCCTCTGCCCGCAGTATGTGGGTGCCCTGGGAGAAGGCGTTGAGAAACTTCTTGCTCGTCCGTCGACTGGACTGTTATTTCTAAATTCAAGAGGAAGGGGAGGAATGAAGGGAAATGAAGACATCCCCGGGCTTGAGCTTGGCTCTCCCCCGGAAACTGGAAAAGAGCGTGTCCTTGATGTCGCAACTGCAGCCTGGCGCAGCTCACCAGCTCCATCCATCAAGTTCCTCGCTCACAGGATCACCCCGCCAGACCCAGTGACGGAGCTAATTCCGCCCTAACTGGACGCAGAGGGTTTGGCTTGGTTCCTCTCCCAAACCTCTGGGGTGCCTTTGATGTCATTCCAGTGCGTCCAAGTTCAAGCCAGTTCCGTTGCAATCAATGGGCACTTTCTGGTTCATCTTCTGTGAGTGTGGGAACACATACTTGCTCACACGCGCTTACACACACACACACACACACACACACACACACACACAAGTCCCAGGGTCCCCTCCAACACTGGAAGGGCACTTCCTTAAGAAGTCAGAGTCTTCAACACTGGCAAGCCACACGTGTTTACGTCTTTGCATTTTGTTTTTTTCTCACAAGTTGCTTTCTTAGATTGCTGCCTCTCTTCCTCATTGCAAAAGTCACATTTAGATTAACAGGAACTGACAAGAACAGAACACTGTGTCCCAAGTGAACCCTATCACAGAACTCTATTACAACATTGCTATCATTGCCATCTCTGCCTTCGCCCAGAAGGACTCCTGCCAGTTCCCATACACGGTTCCAGTGTGGCTCCAACTCCTCTTGCAGGAATACAGTGGGCACGCTAGCGTCAAGTGTATTACCACATATCCATCCGGGTGAATGGAGGAAAATACGCTTATGTAAATTTATGAAATGTAACTATAATGCGCTTATTGTTCATTAGTTTTAAGATAATGTTTGCAATTTTTGCTCATCCATATGTAGTAGGTGAGCCTGTGGGTAATTACCATTTTTTGTCATTAAAAGTGGTTGAGTATTATGAACTAGTCTTTTTGTTAGATACAAGTTTACAGCATTGGAAATTTATAAGAAGTGTCTGACTCTTTTTGTTTTAAGTTGATAAGTTTATAGCTTATTTCTGAAGATAACATAAACCAAATTAAAATATAAGTGACAAGCTAATATTTAACAAAAGATTAGATGCAAGTATATTTCTGTACCCACATGTCAGTAAGAAATATAAAAAAACCTGGCAGTGATTTTAAACAAAACAAATGCCCAATGAACTTTGGACAATTGTGTGTGTGTGTGTGTGTGTGTGTGTGTGTGTGTGTGGTACTGGGGGGATTCAACCCAGGGCTCTCCACCTCTGAGCTACATCCCAGCTCTGTTTTTTATTTTTGTTTTGAGATAGGGTTTCACTAAACTGCTGAGGAGGCTGGCCTCCAACTTGTAGTCCTCCTGTTACAGTCTCCTGGGATTCAGTCTTTGGGATTATAGACCTGCATGCCCAGCTACTTTTGACATTTTAAAAAAGACAACTGACAACTAGCTCAAGACAAAGGAGAAAATGTTTACATATTTTAAGTTACTGAATTAAAATATGATAATTTTAAAATACAAGAATATGTAAGCATTTGAACTTTCTGAGCAAGACTTACGTTTAACAACAAGCCAGTGCCTACAGCACAGATAAACATGGGCTTTAGGAGAAAAAGACAAAACTATGGGGTTTAATTTGAGGAGACCTTCGAATTTGGTGAATTGACAGGAGAGTGGCCCTGTGTATCCCAGGACGCAGTCCCTTGGAGGTGGAGGGCTGGCTTGCTGGATTCCAGTGGCCTCGGGTTGGCATCGTTGGGCGTCCTGGAACCCAGCGGCCGGGGAGGACCAGGTGGGAGGCCTTTTATTAAATCGTGCTAAATTCTTAAGACATTGGCAGAGAAGTTGCAAAATGGTCATAGCAGGCCATTCTACTCCTGAACAAGGGAAGCACCTCTGTACATTTGATGCAGAATTGCCAGCAGAGACCAGAAGGATAGACAACTAGGCCCACGGAAAGAGCAGGTGTATAAAACTGTAGTTTAAAGGGAAAAAAGTCTGGTTTTGTCTTTCTTATGTGAGATAAGCAATTTTTATTTTAAGCGTAGCTCCTGTGACCAAATCTCACGTGAGTTTTTCTTTCAGTGGAGAAGTTATACAGCAATTATTTAACCCTAGTTTTCACACAGGTACTCATGAGGTCAAATCACAAGAGAGACCCCCAGTTCTGACGGTGGGTGTTCGGAGATGAGTCCGTGGGCTGCACACTTCAGGGATCCTGCAGGACAGGAACCCGGGCCTCAGCCTTCTAGGGCTGCTGTGCGTAAACCCGAGGTTCAACTTAGTCCTAATCTCGCTTCTGGAAGGAAGGTGAAATTGCCACTCTGCGGGGCCGGTCCCTTTCGTGACAGCAGTTCTGGACATTCAAATCCCACGTTTGGGCTCCAGGCCTGTGGGTAGTTGCTGGCATCAACTCTCCTGCTGCACCACTTGCATTCAGGGTCCTTCTTAGAGAGTCACTTCACCCAAGGGACGCTTTCCTCTTGTCTGAATCTGGGGTGGCCCTCTCTCTTCCTCACAGAGTGATCCCCCGTGCCTGTGGTCACAGGTTGAGCACTGGGCTGTATTTCCCAGGGGAATTGTGCATGCCCCTGGGTGACTTTCCACTCCGGGACATTTAACCTTTTATCTCAGGTCTCTGACAATAAGGAAACAATTCATTTCCTGCTTGGGAGAGGAAACCATGGCTGCAAGATTATGACAGGAAGCGCAATTCAAACTGTCACATCCCCTGGACTCGGGCTTCCTCTCGAGTGCGTCCAGAGCCTTGGCTGGACCTTGGCTGGCTTAAAATGTAAACAAGAGCAGCTGCCCCAAGATCTGAGGGGTCTGAGCTTCCTGCTCTCTTTCTCTCCATCAGCTCTCCTACAGGGAGGGGATTCTACTGGGGTCAAAGGGAGTGGTGGGATTCCAAAAGGCACTGGCCTCACCCCTAGCATCAGATCTAAGTTTCAAGTGGACACTCCTTATTAATACTCTAATCCCACTTGCAGGAGGTGACCCTGAGACAGAGAAAGGAGAAGGTGGCTGTGTGTGGTCCTCTGCCCGGACCCCAGCAGAGTTAAGTCCTAGAGTCTTGGAGGAACAGAGCGAGGCGACAGCCCGTCCTTACCAGCTGCTCCCCACAGCTGTCCCCTCCCACGACCTACCTAACCTGCCCAGACCAAGTGTGTGGACGCTCACCAGGCAGGGAAAGCTGGGGATCTCCTGACTCGCTGCAGCTTACAGGGAACAAAACCCCGGGGCCGTGCAGACTCAGCCCTTCGGCGCCGGATGCTGGGAGGGCTGGAGGGAGCCCCGCTGTCCCCTCTTCCTCGCGTGTGTCCTCCTGCCTTCTCCCTGGGCCTTTTGGAGCGCCTGGCTTCCTGTCACCCTGAACCCAAACACGGTAGCACCCCTCTCTCTGAGGGCCGGAACTGCTTCTCTGAGCTGCCGTCCACAGCGACTCGTGCTGGACGGGCCCCTGAGCCTCGGTCACTTGGGTTCGCACTGGGTCAAGGCCTCTCTGGGGCTCAGATCTGGCAGCAAGAAAGAGCAGATGCTAGAAGACGCCGTCGCCCCCTCCCCACGGACCAGGAGGGGAGGCCACAGACCAGAGCCCTGCACTCGCCTCGGCCTCTGAGTGGGTCACCCAAGCTCCCCTTCCTGTCTGCAAGGTCGTTGGCAGCTTCTGTTCCTCTCACTTTCTTTTTATGTCATTATCTGTATCAGCAATATTTTTATAGTTGCTAACATTCAGCTAAGATAAGACTGCTCAAATTAGGGATGTAACAGGATGTTTACCATTATTTTGGTAAAAGAAGGTTTGTGTGTGTGTGTGTGTGTGTGTGTGTGTGTGTGGTTGTTTCAAGTTTTTAAACACTTGTTGAGTGAATTAATGAGTGACTCTGCAGTCACGTCATGGCTGCACGGGAACAGACTCATTCACAGTTTTGTTTTTGTTTTTTTTTTTTTTTTTTTTGCCCCTCCCTCCCTCCCTTCTTTCTTTCTTTCATTTCTTTTTGAGATAAAGTCTTCCTATGTTGCCTAAGTGGCCCTCAGACTCCCTGACTTCAAATCCGCAATCCTCCTGCCTCAGCAGGTGCACACCAGTGGCCCAGCTTCTAGTTCACGTTTTGCATGCTCCTTTCAAATGTTAGTTTTCTGAGAACGCCTTCAAATACATTTTCGAAAACTTTTGGAATGATTTTAGATTTATAGAAAAGCTGCAGGCAGTAGGGAGGTCCTCTGATGCCACCATTGTGAATAGCCACGGTGTGTTTGTCAAAACGCAGACATTGACATTGCTGGGTTACTTCGGGCTACAGGCTCCGTTCAGGCTTCACCAGGCTGGTGACCGATGCTTTCTTTCTCGTACAGGACACAGTTCTGGATGCCACATCGCATTAGGACAAATTGAGATTTTTGCCCCATAAAATTAAAAGAGCAAATAATCCTTTTTAGAAAATAACCGTTGGTGGACTTTATGAGCACTTGGCAGAATTTCTCTCTTGAGGATGGAATAGTAAGTGCTTCAGGCCTGTGGTCCACAGACTCTGTCACAACACTTCACCTCCCCATTGTGGTGCAAACCATGGCATTACGTAAGTTAACTGCCGTGCGTGCGTGCTTGTGTTCCAATAAAATTTTATTTATAAAGACCTGTGCTGGGCTGTCCTTGAGCAATAGACAAGTTTGCTGACCTCTGACTTCATTGATCTGTGATTCAACAGCAAGCCTGATGTTCCAGTCACAAAACCTCCCTTCTCTTGTTGCTGCCAAAGCGTTTGGGTCCTTCTCTGTGCCCTTCGGTCCGGGCGTGCTCTGTGCTGAAGGCCTGAGCCCACACCTGCCCTGTGCTGTGGACTGAGGAGGCTGGGTTCCTCTGACCGAAGAGCTCACTCACTGCCTTCAGCTGTGCCCAGGAATCCTCGTGGAAGACACGGAACAGTCCCTGGAGAAACTTGCTTGCTTAGGAGGAGCATCAGGAGGTGGGGGTGGCTGACTCCTGCTCGCCACTGCCACCCCCGGACGCTGACTTCTGTAGGACTCGCTCCTCCTGCACGTAGGTGTGTTTGTAGGTGACTTCTTTGAGAGATGTAGTGTTCAATCCAGTTGAGCTTTTAAAAAAAAAAAAAAAAAATACAGACTTTACAAGTTCTATTTTTTTAAAGCAGTTCACATTCACAGAGAAGTTGGGGAGGAGGTCCGGAGAGCACCCGACACCCCTGTCTGCCTTGCATGGACCAGCTGGGCCCCGGGGCCTGCACACGTTTGGTCAGAGGCGATTCTGGGTGTGTCTGTGAGGTGACTGTGTCAATCAGCAGACTGGGCGGAGCAGACTGCCCCCCACCCCCCCCCGAGGCAGGTGGGCCCTGGATCCGGGGAAGGACAGAAGCTGAGTCCCCTGGAAGGAGCTTCCTGGCTCACTTCTCTGAGCAGTGACTTGGCCTCCCCTGCCCTCCTGCTGGGTCAAAATGTCTGCTCTTTCTGGGTCTTGGGCCTGCTGGCCTTTGGGCTGCCAGTCACACTGTCCGCCTTCCTGGGTCTGCGCGTGCTGGTGCACCTTCAGCCCACGGCCTGTCGGGCTCCCAAACCACAGGACCTGATTCCTCAAAGCCAGTGTCTCTCTCTCTGTATACTAATGGTTCTGCTTTTCTAGAGAACCCTAAGAACCCACCGTCAGCAGCCTGCACCAGAAAGGTCCATTTGTTACAAGTGCTAAACACGGGTTTTATAGGTCGATGTCACCCAAAGTCTGTTTTCATTTTTTTTTTTTAAATTTTCAATTCCCTATGAGATATGACACCAAGCCTCTTTTCATAGACTCATTTGCCATCTGTCTATCTTCTTTGTTGTATTTCTTGAGCTCCTTTGCCCATTTCTTAAAGTTGGGTTTTTTGTTTTGTTGTTTTCTTATTGTTGGATTTTAAGGGTTCTTTGTATATTTGCATTGCAGTCCTTTATCAGACACGTCATTTGTGAATATTTTCCAACAGTTGTGGTTTTTTGTCATCCGGTTGGCTCTTCTTTCCCAGAGCTGAAGTTTGGATTTGGATGAATTGCATCTCACCGGTCCCGTCTTTCCTGGACAGGCCTTTGGTGGTGTGTCCAAGGTGTCAGCACCAAGCCCTAAGTCACCTGGACATTCTCCTTTACTGGCCGGGAGTGCTGTGGTTTTGCAATTCACATCCAGCTAGGCCTGTGATCAGCGTGGGGTCGGTTTTCACGAGCGGGGTCTAGGATCACGCTTGGAATGTGCTGTCCAGTGTTCCAGCAGGGTCCAGCCCCTTGGCTGACTTCCTCCTCTGCGTGGACCTGCTCTGCCTCCTGAGGATCAGCTGGCTCTGCTCGGGTGAATCTCCTTCTGGGCTGGCTGTCTGTTCCACCGACCCATTTCTCTGTTCTTTTGCCAACAGTCTGCTGTCGTGATCAAAGTAGCGTGATAGGATAGATAGGAGTTTGGAAAATTTCAACCCTCCGACTTGGTTCTCCAATATTGTGTTGGTTATTTTGGCTTTGTTAATCTCTTAAAAGTTTTATACTATTTGGAAATATAACTTTTCCACTCTCTCTTTTATGTCAAATAAAAACGCACGTTGCTTTTAATTGAAAATTCTGTGTCTGCATGCGAATGCAAAGATTTTCCTTTGAAAATGTTTACTTCTCCTGAAGGCCCTGATGTTTCTCTCCATCTCTGAGTCTCCTTGGTACTCACGCGGCGCTCTGTTTTGTTTTGTTTGTCCCACTGGGGTGACCAGGTGGACAATGCTAATGGCCCAGTGATTCTACAGTCCAGTTTGGAGTATAGAGACTTTTGCACAGAGCTGGGAAAAATGAATTTCCCAGAGTTACAAGGTGTGGTTTTTTGGCATGTTCGCTTAAAAGCAAAACAATAGTAAAAAGGAATTTCTAAGAACATTCCCTTGCTTATGAATAATCTTGTTTTATTTCCTGCTTGGCCAGTGCAGGAGGAACAGGTCCTCCTGGGAGAACCCTGGCCTCCCGGGCCGGGGGTCTGGTTGACAGGGAGCTGGAAGGAGGAGAGGACTGCGGGGCTGCGTGGAGGCCTGTCCTCATCCACGCTGCCCTTCTCGGCTTCCCGTGGAGGTTTTGGGACCCAGGATGTGAAGGGGAGCACCCAGTGGTCTAGAAAGTGACAGTACAGTGTGTGTGGGGGGGTAATTAACACGCACATCTAGACTTTATAGTGACTGGTGCAGTTGTTGTGGTAGAGAATGCGAAATGGCCCATTTGGGGACAGATATTTACTTTAAAACGAGTGGTTTTTAATACTTACATATGTTTTTATTCTTCCGGAGTAAAATGTATGTAAGTATTGTAAATATGTACTCACGTATACTCACGTACTTGCATATACATAGAGATATACTTTAAAATTACACATATTTTTGCCCTCCTGGCAATTATGGATCAAGTCCCTAGAAAAACATGGTTACACAGAATTTCGCTGGTGCCACTGAAGGATTCAAGGACATGCTGCTCCTCGGGGCGCAAACCTGTGCTTTGGACCCCTCCTCCAGACCCTGTCTTGAAAGGCACGTGCAGACACACGTGTGGGAGCCGCTCAAGTGTGCCAGGACGGGCGCCCTGCACAGGGCGTTCTTGTGCCAGTGCTGGGAACGAGAGTCGGCTCGCTGGGGTCCCGCTGCGCCGGCCACCGCCTCTGCACACGGGCTTTCGTACACAGCCACACGTTTGCTCACGCGGGGAAGCTGCAGAAGCCAGGGTGAGTGGCGCCGGCAGGACCCTGTGGCCTGGGGAGCTGAGTCCCGCCCCACGCTGCAGAGCCGTGCAGGCGCGGAGCAGCGGAGGGAGGAGAGGACGCACCCGCAGGGCCCCACTGCCTGTGGTCAGGCCCCTGGGGGGCCGGAACGTCCTCGTGGCTCCAAGGGTCAGGGGAGGACCCCATCGAGTGGGAGCAGAGAGGAACGGGGACAGCGTGCGGAGTGTGGCCCACGTGCCCGCGCTCATTGACTGCCGCGATCACCGGAATTCCTCCAGTGTTCTCCTTTGCTCCAAGTTCTGCTGCCCAAGAACCCGAGGAGCATCACCACCTGTCACTCTGCTCCTTTTCACTCACCTGTAGCTGTTGTCTGTCCTGACAGTGCCATGCCCTGGTGCAGGTCCATCCTGCCAAGACCTTCCTCACCATCTCCCCATGTGCCAGCTGATAGATCGGCTTGGGCGGACGGGACACCTCCCCCATGGAAATTTCCATGAGGAGCAACCTGCTTTCATTTTCCCCAGGCAGGAGCCAATCAGCTTAAAGGTCACTCTGTTCCCCAGGCAGGAGCAAATAGGCTTAAAGATCGCCCTGTGCCCTGGGCAAAGAGCCAATAGTGTTAAAGGTCTCTCAGGCACACCCCACCAAATCCCTACTTAAGTCCCTGCCTGTCTGGAGCTCAGACACAACAGCTGTCCCTGCTGAGAGGAGGCAGCTGCTGCAACAGCTCCAGACTCACCGTCTCCAGCCCGACAGCAGCTGCCCCAGCCGACAGCTCCAGAGACCACAGCCAGCATGACCAGGCACCCACCCTCTGTTCAGAGCTTGCACACTCCTCTCTCCCCACACCTCTTCTACTTCTGACCAGCCGTAAAGGCTGGTGAATAAATCTCTTGGCTGCATGGTTGTCTCCGGTATGATTTTTGCCCATCACTGGCCTTTGGTACTGCAGCCCGGCTCGGGCCTCCTCAGCCCCAGAGTGGTCCTCCCGAGGTGCCCAGTGGTGCTCCGAACCCACGACATGACCGTGCCACGCTTCCTCCCGCTTCCTTGGCAGAGAGATCACACATCAGGAGATGGAAAGCAGGGTCCTACAGGCCCCAGCTTCCCGCCCCGCAGCCTCATCCTGTGACTCTCAGGCCCGTGGCCGTGCCACTTACCCCGGAGTCCCGCCTCTGTGGGCTCTCCCAGTATTCCTGCTGCTGCAGCCCAGCCTGGCTTTGATGTCCGGCGTGCAGCTGCCGAGCACAAGAGGGAAGCCGTCTGTCTCCTGTCGATGTGGAGCCGCGTGCCCCTGCCTCGCACAGCTCCAGGGGGACGGCACTGGCGAGGCAGGTCCCGACCCCTGGTCAGCTTCTGGTTTTGTACGCAGTAGAACCTGCAGGGCGTGGGCGCTCTAGGGACGCACAGGGAGAGCTTTACCCCTCCATTTATCCAGCAAGGGTTCAGCGGGCAGCCTGTGCCTGCCCAGCTCTGTGCCCAGTGCTGGAAACAGACACGGTCGAAGGTCACGGGCCAGCGAGGGTCTGCCCTCTGCTCTGGCCTGGGAGGGAGGTCAGCCCAGGACTCTGTCTTCTTCCTCCTGAGCAAGCACTGGGCCGGGCTCCCTGGGGCCCGGGTTTGCCGCAGTCAGAGCAGGAGAGCCGAGCTCAGGGCTCCTGCTGGGAGTGGCGAGCCTTGCCAGCGTCCACGCGCAGCGGTCGAGGTGCCCGTGGAATGAGCAGGGCCAGGAGAGGAAGGGGTCTGCCACTGCGGCCCCTCTGTTTTCACTGCCTGAGGGTTCAAAAACGCAAGACCTGTGGTGGTGAGAGGGAGTGAAGGGCGTGCCCAGCTACCTGGGATTGGGCACAGCCTGTGGGAGTCCCTGGGTGCCCAAAAAGAGCACCTCCACAGGAGGACTAGGCCAGGGGGCACCGCAGTGGCCAGGAAGGGGCAGGCAGCCATGCCCACCCCGAGCAGAGGCGTCTGCTGGGAAGTGTGGTCCCAGGGTGCTCGGCCTGTCTGAGCCACAGAGCTGCAGCTGGGAGGGGCCCCAAGCTGGGAGGGGCTCCGTCTGGTCCCTGGAGCCGGGCCAGCATGGGCACAGGTCAAGATGGCGCATCCGTCACCCTCGCGTGAGGATGGGCTGTGGAAGCCACGACTGATCCGCAGGAGGCCGGTGATTCTGATTAATGATTGCGTGCAGTGCACGTACCTGCTACTGGACATGTGCTTGTCGCTGTGGCCATCTGTTGGCTTGGCGTCTGTCCACGTATGCACTGGTGCCAAGCCCAGAGCAGAGCATCAGCTGAGGAGAGGTGGTTCTGTGACAGGGAGGACACTGTTCCGGCCAGGCTGACTTCTTCATGCAGACAACTGAGCCTCCTGGTGTAAAAAGCCCAGGAGGGTTCCCATCTGAGGGTGTGGGGACACTGTGGGTGTCTGTGTTAAAAATTAGTGTGTATTTTACTTACTAACTGGCAACATCCAAGGTCCCTAATTATTCTTTAATCAACACGTTTCATGGTGAATTCTTTCCCAACACTCTGTATAAGGGACACCTGTCACGGGCATGGCTCAGCCTTGCTGCCTGTCCTCTGCTTCCTGTTCAGTCCCAGACAGAGTCACAACAGCACCGTGGTCAGGCAGCCAGCATTTGGAGCCCTCCGTCCCTGCGGGGAAGAGACACTGGACCCTGGAGGGCACGCAGGGGTCTCACAGATCAGAAGGGTCCTGGCCAGGCCTCCTCCCTGGAAAGAGGGAAGTGAGTTCCCGAGACGCGGTCGGCCCGCTCGCCCTTTGTCAAGCACAGAATGGGGAGGTGGCTCCCTGTGTTCAGCTTACCCAGAAGTCCCGAGGCTGGCGGTTCTTGGCGGGTGGCGACGCCCTTGGATTGGACCACAGCTTGTTGTCCGTTGCATGACCACGGTGTACGCAGGAGCGCGCACGCGCGCGCGCGCGCGCGCGCACACACACACACACACTGTATCTGTGGGGTGGAGTTCCTTGGGTGGTGGGAGAGGTCTGAACAGGCTCCCAAGAGGCCCTGGGTGCAGAGAGAGCACCCAGGCCGCACGGAAGCGTGGGCACGTCCCTGTGCCAAGCGAGGTCGCCCTGCATGGTGAAGCCTGCTCCTTCTCTGCCAGGCCAACCAGGGTGCAGGGGAATCTGGAAGTGTGTGGACCACAGACTGACCCCCAAACCCACTGAAGGAGCCCGCACCTGTGGGCCGCACCCCGCAACACAGAGCCCCACAGACAGTGTCTGCCTCCATGGAGACGACTCTCCAGGCGGGAAAGGAGAGGACCTAACAGGAAGCCCTCAACGGACAAGGCAGGGGACCTGTGCAGACCTCTGGAGCTGGACAGCGAGGGGCGAGGAGGTGGCCAGGACAGCAGCCTGCAGGGAACCAAGGAGTGGAGAAGGCAGGGGCATCCCCGGGGCCCAGTGTGGCCAGAGGACTGCAGGGCACTCTGCAAGAGGCACACTGGGCACAGACACAGGGGCGGGGAGAAGAGGGGCCGAGGCTGGAACGGTGCGTCCAGAAGCCAAGGGGTGCAGGACCAGGAGCCAGGCCCGCAGCTGGGAGGGACGGGGCAGCACGGGCGCGAGGCGGGCTGCCCGCGGCTGGACGGCACAGCTCTGCATCTAGAGGCTGCCGGGTTCATGGCACATCGCGTCTCCAGGACACTGAAAAAGGAGTTGGGGCTCCCTAGCCAGGCCCTGAGAGCTCTGGAGGGGAGTGTGGGCTTTCCTGCAGGCGCCCAGGGACCCAGGAGATGAGGGGAGCAGGTGACCGGGATGCAGGCAGAGTGCTACGCGCAGGGTGCACAGCAGTGCGGGGCCAGCGCTGGGTCTGGTGTGCCAAGGGCCGTGGGGCGAGGGCTGGGGCCCGGTGTGCAGAGGACCGTGGGGCCGGGGCTGGGGCCCGGTGTGCAGAGGACCGAGGGGCCGGGGCTGGGGCCCGGTGTGCTGAGGGCCGTGGGGCCGGGGCTGGGGCCCGGTGTGCAGAGGACCGAGGGGCCGGGGCTGGGGCCCGGTGTGCCGAGGGCCGTGGGGCCGGGGCTGGGGCCCGGTGTGTAGAGGACCGAGGGGCCGGGGCTGGGGCCCGGTGTGCTGAGGGCCGAGGGGCCGGGGCTGGGGCCTGGTGTGCTAAGGGCCGTGGGGCCGGGGCTAGGGCCTGGTGTGCAGAGGACCGAGGGGCTGGGGCTGGGGCCTGGTGTGCCGAGGGCCGTGGGGCGAGGGCTGGGGCCTGGTGTGCAGAGGACTGAGAGGCGAGGGCTGGGGCCTGGTGTGCAGAGGGCCGTGGGGCGAGGGCTGGGGCCTGGTGTGCAGAGGGCCGTGGGGCGAGGGCTGGGGCCTGGTGTGCAGAGGGCCGTGGGGCCAGGGCTGGGGCCTGGTGTGCAGAGGACTGAGGGGCGAGGGCTGGGGCCTGGTGTGCCGAGGGCCGTGGGGCGAGGGCTGGGGCCTGGTGTGCAGAGGACTGAGGGGCGAGGGCTGGGGCCTGGTGTGCAGAGGGCCGTGGGGCCGGGGCTGGGGCCTGGTGTGCAGAGGACCCAGGGGCCGGGGCTGGGGCCTGGTGTGCAGAGGAACTAGGGGCCGGGGCTGGGGCCTGGTGTGCAGAGGAACTAGGGGCCGGGGCTGGGGCCTGGTGTGCAGAGGACCGTGGGGCCGGGGCTGGGGCCTGGTGTGCTGAGGGCCGTGGTCCAGGGCTGGGGCCCGGTGTGCCGAGGGCCGTGGGGCGAGGGCTGGGGCCTGGTGTGCAGAGGGCTGTGGGGCTGGGGCTGGGGCCTGGTGTGCTGAGGCTGAGGGGCCAGGGCTGGGGCCTGGTGTGCTGGGGACTGTGGGGCCAGGGCTGGGGCCTGGTGTGCTGAGGACTGTGGGGTCAGGGCTGGGGCCTGGTGTGCTGAGGGCTGAGGGGCCAGGGCTGCAGGGCCTGGTGTGCTGAGGGGGCTGAGGGGCCAGGGAGCCGTGGGGGGGGCCTGGTGTGGTGAGGACCGTGGGGCCGGGGCTGGGGCCTGGTGGGCTGAGGTCCGAGGGCCAGGGCCGAGGCCTGGTGTGCAGGGAGCCGTGGGGCCCGGCCCGGGGCCTGGTGTGCTGAGGGCCGTGGGGCGGGGCTGGGGCCCGGTGTGCAGAGGACCGAGGGGGTCCGGGGCTGGGGCCCGGTGTGCTGAGGGCCGTGGGGCCGGGGCTAGGGCCTGGTGTGCAGAGGACCGAGGGGCCGGGGCTGGGGCCTGGTGTGCTGAGGGCGTGGGCCGGGGGCTGGGGCCTGGTGTACTGAGGGCCGTGGTCCAGGACTGGGGCCCGGTGTGCCGAGGGCCGTGGGGCGAGGGCTGGGGCCTGGTGTGCTGAGGGCCGTGGGGCCGGGGCTGGGGCCTGATGTGCAGAGGACCGAGGGGCCGGGGCTGGGGCCTGGTGTGCTGAGGGCGTGGGGCCAGGGCTGGGGCCTGGTGTGCTGAGGGCCGTGGGGGCCGGGGCTGGGGCCTGGTGTGCAGAGGACCGAGGGGCCGGGGCTGGGGCCTGGTGTGCAGAGGACCGAGGGGCCGGGGCTGGGGCCTGGTGTGGGGCCGTGGGGCGGGGTGGGGCCTGGTGTGCTGAGGGCCGTGGGGCGAGGGCTGGGGCCTGGTGTGCTGAGGACCGAGGGGCCGGGGCTGGGGCCTGGTGTGCTGAGGGACCGTGGGGCCAGGGCTGGGGCCTGGTGTGCTGAGGGCCGTGGGGCCGGGGCTGGGGCCTGGTGTGGTGAGGCGTGGGGCCGGGGCTGGGGGCCTGGGGCCTGGTGGGGCTGGGAGGACCGAGGGGCCCGGGGCTGGGGCCCTGGTGTGCTGAGGGCCGTGGGGCCAGGGCTGGGGCCTGGTGTGCTGAGGGCCGTGGGGCGAGGGCTGGGGCCTGGTGTGCTGAGGGCTGTGGGGCCAGGGCTGGGGCCTGTGTGTGAGGGACCGTGGGGCAAGGGCTGGGGCCTGGTGTGCTGAGGGCCGTGGGGCCAGGGCTGGGGCCTGGTGTGCTGAGGACCGTGGGGCCAGGGCTGGGGCCTGGTGTGCTGAGGGCCGTGGGGCCAGGGCTGGGGCCTGGTGTGCTGAGGGCCGTGGGGCCAGGGCTGGGGCCTGGTGTGCTGAGGACTGTGGGGCCAGGGCTGGGGCCTGGTGTGCTGAGGGCCGTGGGGCAGGGCTGGGGCCTGGGTGTGAGGGCTGAGGGGCCAGGGCTGGGGCCTGGGTGCGCTGAGGGACTGTGGGGCCAGGGCTGGGGCCTGGTGTGCTGAGGCCGTGGGGCCAGGGCTGGGCCTGGTGTGCTGAGGACTGAGGGGCTGGGGCTGGGGCCTGGTGTGCAGAGGGCCGTGGGGCCGAGGGCTGGGGCCTGGTGTGCAGAGGGCCGTGTGGGGCGTGGGGGGCTGGGGCCTGGTGTGCAGAGGGCCGTGGGGCGGGGCTGGGGCCTGGTGTGGGGAGAGGGCTGGGGCCTGGTGTGCAGAGGACTGAGGCCGAGGGCTGGGGCCTGGTGTGCCGAGGGCCGTGGGGCGAGGGCTGGGGCCTGGTGTGCAGAGGACTGAGGGGCGGGGCTGGGGCCTGGTGTGCAGAGGGCCGTGGGGCGGGGCTGGGGCCTGGTGTGCAGAGGACCTGAGGGGCGAGGGCTGGGGCCTGGTGTGCTGAGGGCCGTGGGGGCGAGGGCTGGGGCCTGGTGTGCAGAGGGCCGAGGGGCTAGGGGGGCTGGGGCCTGGTGTGCTGAGGGCCGTGGGCCGGGGCTGGGGCCTGGTGTGCTGAGGGCCGTGGTCCAGGACTGGGGCCCGGTGTGCCGAGGGCCGTGGGCGAGGGCTGGGGCCTGGTGTGCAGAGGGCTGTACGGCTGGGGCTGGGGCATGATGTGCAGAGGACCGAGGGGCCGGGGCTGGGGCCTGGTGTGCTGAGGACCTAGGGGCCAGGGCTGGGGCCTGGTGGGCTGAGGTCCGAGGGGCCAGGGCTGGGGCCTGGTGTGCCGAGGGCCGTGGGGCGAGGGCTGGGGCTGGTGGAGGACTGAGGGGCCTGGGGCCTGGTGTGCAGAGGACTGAGGGGCGAGGGGCCGGGGCTGGGGCCTGGTGTGCTGAGGGCCGTGGGGCCGGGGCTGGGGCCTGGTGTGCAGAGGACCGAGGGGCCGGGGCTGGGGCCTGGTGTGCTGAGGACCTAGGGGCCGGGGCTGGGGCCTGGTGTGCTGAGGGCCGTGGGGCCTGGGGCTGGGGCCTGGTGTGCAGAGGACCGAGGGGCCGGGGCTGGGGCCTGGTGTGCTGAGGACCTAGGGGCCGGGGCTGGGGCCTGGTGTGCTGAGGACCGAGGGGCCAGGGCTGGGGCCTGGTGTGCTGAGGGACCTAGGGGCCAGGGCTGGGGCCTGGTGTGGTGAGGGACCGTGGGGCGAGGGGGGCTGGGGCCTGGTGGGCTGAGGTCCGAGGGGCCGAGGGCTGGGGCCTGGTGTGCTGAGGGACCGTGGGGCCAGGGCTGGGGCCTGGTGTGCTGAGGACCGTGGGGCCAGGGCTGGGGCCTGGTGTGCTGAGGGCCGTGGGGCCAGGGCTGGGGCCTGGTGTGCTGAGGGCCGTGGGGGCAGGGCTGGGGCCTGGTGTGCTGTGCTGGGCCGTGGGGCCGGGCCTGGTGTGCTGAGGGCCTGGGGCCTGGTGTGCTGAGGGCCGTGGGGCCAGGGCTGGGGTCTGGTGTGCTGAGGACTGTGGGGCCAGGGCTGGGGCCTGGTGTGCTGAGGGCCGTGGGGCCAGGGCTGGGGCCTGGTGTGCTGAGGACTGTGGGGCCAGGGCTGGGGCCTGGTGTGGTGAGGACCGTCGGGCCGGGGCTGGGGCCAGGGCTGGGGCCTGATGGGCTGAGGTCCGAGGGGCCAGGGCCGAGGCTTGGTGTGCAGGGAGCCGTGGGGTCCGGCCTGGGGCCTGGTGTGCTGAGGGCCGTGGGGCCAGTGCTGGGGCCTGGTGTGCTGAGGACTGTGGGGCGAGGGCTGGGGCCTGGTGTGGTGAGGACCGTCGGGCCGGGGCTGGGGCCAGGGCTGGGGCCTGATGGGCTGAGGTCCGAGGGGCCAGGGCCGAGGCCTGGTGTGCAGGAGCCGTGGGGCCCGGCCTGGGGCTGGTGTGCTGGGACCCACTGCAGGCGCGGCTTGCCCGGCTCAGGCAGGCTTCTGCAGGCACAGGGATCGTGGCAGCCGGTGTGAGTCAGGGTGCAGGTCAGGGGCCCCCAGGCTCAGCGAGGGTCGCTGGGTTTCCAGGCTGTGGACGATTTCTCTCTTACCCTTAGCTGAGAGGGACACACAAGCGACAGCCCAGAGAGTGACAAAGTGTGCGTGCTGTACCTCCCTCAAGGGACGTCTGGCAGCAGCCCGCCCACTGTTCCCAGAGGTGGGCAGGGTCCACTCAGTAGGTGGCCCTGCTGAAGACAGCGGGGCTCCCTCCAGTCAGGGACAAACTCACCCAGGGGCTTCAGGGCCCTGGCAACCGCTGCCCTGTCTCTGCAGGGCCCAGCCCAGCTTGCTGCCACCTCTGTGTCACTGGGTCCCTGTAGTCGCCTGAAGCGATGGCCGCTTGGAGCAAAGAAGCCGCGGGAAGAAGTTTAGAGACGAACTGGAAACAAACAGCTCTTTATTCTGATAACTTTTCTCTCTGGCTCTAACTACACCCCGACACGCCGTCCACGCTCTTCTAACCTCCAAAATGGTGCAGACCTCATCCGCAATCTCGCTCAAGTCCCTGAGGGAAGAGGTCCCCTGACTCCTGTGGGAATCAGTTGAACCCCCATTTCAGGCGTTAACACTATTCGGGCGGTGGAACAGAGGTCTAATCCTGCATTTCTTCCTGTTCCTCTGGAGAGGGAGTGGATGGGTAATAGGGGTTGTGTCGGGGAAGCATCTGAATGGATGCTTGAGGATACTCCTCTTCCAATGCCTCGTACATTTGTGGGCCCCGGGGCATTGGGCCCCGTGCCCCGTTTTTTGAATTCCTGAACAAAGGATTTCCATGGATGTCAAATTTTGAATAGCATTTATTGGCCCAATGATTTCCCTTTTTACACCTGGGGCAGCAACCTGGAGCACGGTATGAATTTGGTCTTATTTCTCTTTTGGGATTTTGCCTAGAATAGCCTGATTGATTATGATAATTTTTCCTGGAATATCCTGATTGATTATAGTGTCTAGGTTGAGTCCTTGTGAAATTCTGAGGGGCAGCATCTCTAACAGCTGCTGCAATCATATTCCCTGTGACAAAGGCATCATTTATATCTTTACATATTTGTATATATATGGAAAGATCCTTTTTATTTCTCCATGGCCTGATGGCTTCCTGGCAATATTTATTAGCGTTTTCATATGATAATTGAACAACTAATGGCATAACTTGATCAACGTCTCCAAAAACTCTACCTGCAGTTCTCAAAAGTTGATCAGCAAATTCAGCATATGGTTCATTAGGTCCTTGAATTACTTTGGACAAGCTACCTTGTAGATCCCCAGGTCCTTGTACAGTTTTCCATGCCTTTAAGGCAGCTGCGTTTATCTGAGCATATACTCCTGGGGTATAATATTTTTGAGCCTGTAAGTCTGTGAATGGCCCTTCTCCTGTGAGCATTTCTATATTATGGTCTCCAAACCCTGCATCTGCATTTATTTTAGCTGTTTCTATACAAAGTTTTTGAAATTGCGATCGCCAAACCAAGTATTGTCCCCCACTTAATGTTGCTTTACATAGACGTTTGAAGGAGCCCCAATTAGGGAGATGGCTATTGCGGTCAGCTGGAAGCCATAAGTTCCACCTGATAATAAGTATGTATGTGACGCACCTGTAAATGCACGTGAGGCACCTGCAAAGCTAAAGGTATATAACCGGGTGAAAGCGGTCGGAGTCAGGAGGAGAAGAATGAATTCATTCAGTCAGTCGTGCAGTCGCTCGGTTGGTCAGAAGAAGAGTTCGGGTCGGAGAAGAAGAAAAGAATCAGAGTGGCCAGAACGTAGGCAGAGCGGTTACAGAAGAGAAATCAGACAGAAGATGTAATTCCTGGTCAGAGTCAGGCTGAGGCTCCCGAGGAAGAAAGAAGAAAGAACAAAGAAGAAAGAAGCTCTAAAAGCTAAGTTCTCTCTCTCTCTAAAGAAGAAATCTCTCTCTTTCAAGCTCTCTCTCTTTCTCTCTAAGCTCTAAGAAGATGAAGAAGAAAAAGCTCTATCTTTCTCTCTAAGCTCTAAGAAGAAGAAGAAGAAGAAAAAGCTATCTCTAATCTTTCTCTCTAAGCTCTTTCTAAGAAGAAGAAAAATCTTTCTTTTTCTTTCTGAGCTTTCTCTAAGAAAGTAGAAGTAAAAGTAGTAATAGCTTTACTCTGCCTCCGAGAGTTTTCCTCCCGCGGCGCCGTGGCTGGCCACGACAGGCAGCTTACAAATGGTGGCCCGTCCGGGGCTCGGCAGGCAGAGAAGAAAAAATAAGATATAAGAACAAGAAGCTAAGATAGTGAGGAGAGAGGAGAAGAAAGCATAGCCTCTGACTCAGTTGAGACCAGCAAAAAGAGTAGTACTCAGTTGAGGCCAGCAAAAAGAGTAGTACTCAGTTGAGGCCAGTTAAGAATTAGCGAAAAGCCAAAGCGAGTAGCCGGCGAGAGCCTGCCAGAAGCCGAAGCCATGAAGCAAGTAGCCGGCCAAAAGCCATAAAAAATAAAGAAGCCAGAAAGTAATAGCATGGTAAAAGCCATGCAGAGAAAAAGCCTTGAGCTTTGGCAAAAAAGCCATAAAAATAAAGAAGAGACAAGAAAATAGAAAAAAAAAAAAAAAGTCAAAGCCGCTTATGCAATTGTGCTTAACTAAGTGCGTTAGCTGCTCCTCAGCAGTAGGCTTCCTTAAAGCCGCAGTACCTCCTCAAAAAGGGCTCAAATATCCACCCTTTTAAAACAAAAGGTGAAAAGCCAGGTAGGGACTAAAAATAAAAGAAAATAGAGAAAATAGAGAAAATAAAATATAGAAAATAGAATTAAAAAGCACCTTATAAACTAAAAGGGAGGAATATGAAGGAGCCCCAATTAGGGAGATGGCTATTGCGGTCAGCTGGAAGCCATAAGTTCCACCTGATAATAAGTATGTATGTGACGCACCTGTAAATGCACGTGAGGCACCTGCAAAGCTAAAGGTATATAACCGGGTGAAAGCAGTCGGAGTCAGGAGGAGAAAAATGAATTCATTCAGTCAGTCATGCAGTCGCTCGGTCGGAAGAAGAGTTCAGGTTGGAGAAGAAGAAAAGAATCAGAGCGGCCAGAACGTAGGCAGAGCGGTTACAGAAGAGAAACCAGATAGAAGAAGTAATTGCTGGTCAGAGTCAGGCTGAGGCTCCCGAGGAAGAAAGAAGAAAGAAGCTCTAAAAGCTAAGCTCTCTCTCTCTCTCTAAAGAAGAAATCTCTCTCTTTCAAGCTCTCTCTCTTTCTCTCTAAGCTCTAAGAAGATGAAGAAGAAAAAGCTCTATCTTTCTCTCTAAGCTCTAAGAAGAAGAAGAAAAAGCTATCTCTAATCTTTCTCTCTAAGCTCTTTCTAAGAAGAAGAAAAATCTTTCTTTCTCTCTCTAAGCTCTCTCTCTAAGAAAGTAGAAGTAAAAGTAGTAATAGCTTTACTCTGCCTCCGAGAGTTTTCCTCCTGCGGCGTTTGTGGCTGGCCACGACAGGCAGCTTACAGACGTTTCCAGTCTGAGGGGGTTAAGCTAAAGGTGTTAAGGGACTCCAGTATACTCAACGTGAAAGGAGCTTGGGGTCCATATGTCATTACTGCCTCTTTGAGAATTTTTATTGTTTTGAAATCTACTGACTGGTGGCCCCTCTCTCCATTTTCATATTCAAATACTGGCAGTTCCCAACGTATCTGTGAGTTACCCTCGAGAGCGCATAAGCGCTCAGAAAGACTTTTTATTTTTATTTCTAGGGTATGTAAACGCCTAGTGATACCCTTCATATTTTCTGTAATAGATTCCACCCATGGGGGAGTGGAGGACATAGGTTCTTCCACTTGATGGTCCCTTATCTTGGTCTTCTTTAATTTCCTTTTGTTCATTTTTTCAGAATCACTTTTACTTAATTCCTCCTCACTACTACTACTCTCATTGGTCCTAACTGACTCAGTAACATCCTGAGTCCCGGATTCAATTGAGAACATGTATCCTTGAACTATCTCTAATAAATCTTGAATAGCTTTAGCAGCTCGGATCTTTGTCATTTTTGAGCCCGCACTGATACTATCCTTATTGGCCCTAACTGACTCAGCCGAGGCCAAGCTTTCATGATCACTTTCACTTTTTTCCAAATTCTCCTCACTAATAACTGACTCAGCTATATCAAAGAATCCATCAAGAGTCTTGTACACTTGGGTCTTAGTTATTTTCGAACCCATTTTAACCGCTCTGACTAGAGACTCCTGCGAGGTTCCTCAGTTCTTACCTGCCGTGTCGATTCCCCGTCCGGGCCACCACCTGTTGTCGCCTGAAGCAATGGCCGCTTGGAGCAAAGAAGCCGCGGGAAGAAGTTTAGAGACGAACTGGAAACAAACAGCCCTTTATTCTGATAACTTTTCTCCCTGGCTCTAACTACACCCCGACACGCCGTCCACGCTCCTCTAACCTCCAAAATGGCGCAGACCTCCTCCGCAATCTCGCTCAAGTCCCTCGAGATCTCCGGCCAAGTCTCGCAAGATCCCGGGCCAAGTACGGAAGGCGCCAATGCCCAAACATGTCCAAAGCCAAAGCCCGTAGTCCACTGCAATTTAAGCCATCTCCCCAAACAGGGCTCCTGCAGGTCCCCGAGGCTGCTCTGTGTGTGGAAGGCTGCCCCTCCCCCGCCTGCTCATGCACAAAGGACGAAATTGATTTAATTTCTCATTCTCTTAGAATTTCCTGTCTTGGAGAAAATCTGCCTGAGGTGTATTTTGGGGTACTGGCGGGGTTTTGCTTCCCTTGGCCCTGTGGCAGGGGAGGCCTCTGGAGGTTAAACTGGGGTCTTCTGCTTCCGAACCTCAGCTTCTGTCTGCAGTGTGACCTAGCACACGGGCCCGCTGGCCGATTCCGGCTCCACGGACCTCTGCCTTGGGGCCACCTCCCACTGGTGGCCGTCCTTGTGGCAGGGCTTTATCAGAGGGCCCAGACTTTTTCCAGGGCCCTCCTAGGGCCCACAGAGACGCTGGACTCACTCGTCATGGTCCAGATCCCTCCCTGTGCAATCCATAGGGGGCAATCACCGTTACCAACGAGTTGATTTTTTTCCAGAAATGTACTGACCACAGACAATCACAGCCACGCCAGGCACGCGACATTCTCGGTTATTTTAGTGTGAACGGATCTTCCTTCTCATAAACAGAGCACATCGGAGGGGAGGCTTTCGGGAGCCGCCAGACACCACTTTGCATTCTGTAGGTGCGGCGGTGTGCGGGCCGGGGTCGCCTCTCCACAGCCGTCTTTCAGGGACAGAGAAGGGCCCGTGGGTGTCAGGCCACGAGGGTCCTCTCATTCACTGGCGCGGCGTGGCTGGCGGGGATGCTGGTGGACTTGACCTGGAGGAGCCGACACACGGAGGACGTGTTCTGAGGTGCTGAGTCACGTGATCAAAACAAGCGGATCAGGAAAAATGGAAATATTGTTTTGATGTTTGCGGGAGAAGGCGGATCATTTGCATTCTTGGCACTGACCATACGGGCAGTTGGGAAGGTCTAAAGAAGAGTGGAGTTTGCTCTGTGTCTCCTACTCTGCTCCACGGGCCTCTGTGTCTTTCTTCATGCGAACGCCACATGGATTTAGTTGCTATGGCTCTGAACTACGACTTGAGGTTGGGTATGGTGGTGATCCAGCACTGCTCTTTATGCTCGGAATAGAAGACACAGAGACACACTCACGGTACAGTCATTGATCCTTGACAGAGGGGCCCGCAACATACATCGGAGAAAAGACAGCCTTTTTAACAAGTGGTGCTGGGAAAAACTAGATATCCATATGCAGAAGAATGACACTAGAGCCCTATTACTCACCCTGCACAAAGGTAGATTCAAAATGGATCAAAGACCTAAGCATAAGACCAGAAACTTGGAACTGTTAGTAGGAAGAAAAAGGGAACACTTCAACATAAAGGTCCAGGCAACAGCTTCCTAAATAAGAACCCTATAGCTTGACGAATGAGAAAATGAATATAAATAAATGGGACGACATCAAATTAGAAAGCTTTTGCACAGCAAAGCGTAGAGTTAACAGACCAAAGAGACAACCAGCAGAACAAGAGAAAATCTTTGCCAGCTACTTCTCTGAAGGAGCATGAATATCCAGAATGTAGAAAGAACTCAAAACACTCAACATTAGAAAGAGAAAACACCCAATCAACAAATGGTCAGAAGAGCCCAACACATGCTTCTCAAAAGAAGAAACACCCATTGTCAAAAACTACATGAAAAATGTTCAGGGAGATACAAATCCAAACTGTGTTGAGATCCCATCTCCCTCCAGTTAGAATGGGAGCAACCAAGAACACAAATATCAACCAGTGTTGGTGGGGATGTGGGGAAAGAGGCTCAGAAGGGGGACAAAGGGAAACAACCGCTCTGTGTGTCTTCCCCACCTGGTCACACGCCTCTCGGCTTCGGCCAAGACATCCGCGTCTGCGCTCCTCACCAAGGACGCCGTGTCACCGGGCGAGTCTGCTACTGCTGCAGACGCTGGCCAGAAGGAGGCCGGAGACCAGGCACAGGCTGGACGCGTGCCTCACAGGGGCCTGGAGGAAAGGCAGCCTCCCGGGCCTGGGACTGGCAGAGGCGGAGGGAGGGACGGTGAAACCAGAATGGCACGCTGAGCCGTGCCAGTGACAGCGCGCACCGCCCCCCCCTTACCGATTCCTCGAGGCCCCCCAGTGGGTCCGCAGAGGCCCGATCTCGCCGGCAGTTACAGATGAGCTCCCGGCCACGGCAGACAATCATCTTCCTGCAGTACCTCCACGACTGACTGAGGAATGAATCATCCAGACGATGGCTGCTGCGGGAGTCCAGAGGAAGGAGGTGTCACGGGCAGGATGTGCAGAGGGAGGCCGTGCGGACGTGGGCTTCTCGTGGGAGGTGGCGTGGAACAGTGTCGCTGCCTGAAGCGATGGCCGCTCGGAGCAACAACGCCACCGGGAATAAGTTCGGAGGCGGACTGGAAACGAACAGGCTCTTTATTCTGCTAGCTTCTCTCTCCGGCTCCAACAACAACTCCAACACCATCCACACTCCTACAGCCACCACCACACCACAAAAAATGGCCCCGACCCAATCCACAATCCCCCGGGCCAAGTATCACGAGACCATGCAAATGGCGCCGACCCGATCCACAACGTCCCGGGCCAAGTCTCAGGAGACCATGGAAGGTGGTGATGCGCATGGCTCACAGCTAACCGCAGTCTTAGCTATCTCCTTAATTAGGCTCCTGCAGACCAGGCCGGAGGGGCACGGGTGTGGCAACGTGGAGTGTGTGCTCGGAGGCCCAGGGCTGGCTGAAGGGCACGTGGAGGAGACGCCCCCTGTGGGCCTGCGGGTTCTGTCCAGGTGTCCCTTTGGCAGCGCTGAGGCATCTGCGTGCTCCCCAGAGGCCAGCAGCAGCGGAGGCCCCAGGTGGGGTGTACCCTGTGCATTCGGAAAGGCGGAAACTGACCGCCGGTGGCTTGGGGCACACGCTGCTGCGGGTGGGCTGTGGGCGGGACCGAAGCCCACTGCAGACGCCCCGTGCAGGTGCAGTTGTGACCTCAGTGTGCACCTTAACCGCGAAGGAGAATCGTTAAGGAGAAAGTGCTGAGCGCGGACTGTTTGACTTTTCCAAGGGAACGAGGCAGTGGGGTGTCCACAGGTCGAGTTAGGGACGTGCCACAAGCAGCCCCCTGAATAGCTACCAGGGCCTGTGTGTGGAGACTCACGTGCCCGCTCACACCTCCGGGGGCCCCCTCCTGTCCTCACTGCTCCGGGGCAGCAAGAAGCGTCCCCTTCACCTCTGACCCCAGCCCTCCTCACTGACCTCAGGAACGCCCTGTCTCTGCCTCCTCAAGGGTCCCGCCCACAGAGGACACTAGATGCTTGGAAGTGAAGAATTCAGGCGTGTCTTCAGGCCTGTTTCCTCCAGATAAACAGGAACCAGTGGACCCGTGGTGTCCCTGCCTCCCCTTCACATTGCAGACTGGTCCCAAGCTGACCCGTGGCCTGTGTCCCCTACCTCTGCAGCAGGTCACCTCCTTAGCTGAGGAACAGGGTTCTTCGGAAGACCTAATCCTTGGCGTTGTGAGTGCCGAGTAGCGGCTTTGCTTTCCTCTTTTCCGAACTGATTAATTCCTGATAACTCAACCATCCTGCTTTGGTGATTAGACCACCTGTGCGTTACATCACGGGGCTAAAGACATGGACCTTGGAAGGACCAGAGGGCGTGCGTGGCGGTGTTGTCACTAGCAGTCTCCTGGAGACACTTCCTGTGGTGTCGGATATTAAAACCACAGGCCTGTGAACCGCTGGGTTCTGTGGGCACCAGGCCTCTGGCTTGGGCCTACAAGCACACTGACTCCCGGAGCCTCCCCTGCATCCTGCTTTCACCACGAGGGTGTCATCCAGCTGACACTGCTGCCGTCAACGCTTCCAGAATGAAACTGGCATGTCCACAAGACCCCTGGGACTGCTGGTGGCCAAGCGGTCACATTTGCAGAGGAAAATGCCCAGCGAGCTGCCCTCGTACCTAGGCGTGCCCCTGTCCTCTTCTCCTTCCCTCACCCGAATTCTCATGACAGAGCAGACGGTTTCCCAAATGAAGACCAGCCCAGGAGGCCGTTCTACAAAGAGGTCTTGGGCGTCGCCGCATGGTCATGGACGTTGGCTCCTGGGTAGAGCTGGCCCACACGCGGCTCCTTCTCTTTCAGTTCCTTCCACTGCATGCCACTCCCTGCCAGGTCCCTGGAGACGGCACAGAGGGAACCAGACAAGGAGCCCAAGAGCTTAGAGCGCAGCCCAGGAGCTGGATCAAACCAGCAGCAGAAAAGGCGATAAGTGTCACTGAGGGCAGCCGACTGCAGGGACAAGAGCAGCCGAGTTTTGGGCATGGGCCAGGTGCGGTGGCGCATGCCTGTAACCCCAGTGGCTCGGGAGGCTGAGGCAGGAGGATCGCGAGTTCAAAGCCAGCCTCAGCAAAAGTGAGGTGCTAAGCAACTCAGTGAGACCCTGTCTCTAAATAAAATACAAAACAGGGCTGGGGGTGTGGCTCAGTGGTCCAGTGTCCCTGAGTTCAATCCCCAGTACCCCCCCCCCAAAAAAAATTGTGGACGTGGAAAGGTGTGTGCCAGGAGGGAGGGGAGGTAGGGGGATGACAGGGAGGGCAGCAGGGGGGTTGCACTGGAAGGACCTCAGCTGTGGGTGGGTGATTTCAGGTGGCAGTAAGCAGGAACGGACACGACGGTCCGGAGTAGTCAAAGACAAGTGTCCAGACACCACAGGCCCAGGATCCCCATGATGGGCGCTGGGAGGGCTCTGGTTCAGTGAGCCGGCACTTCTTCCCCAAGCGAGAGGAATCGGCCAGGAAACACAGGGGACGGTCCTCCCAGCTGGGTGCTGCCACGGTTGCCAGGACCCGAGCACTCTTCTGGGTCCAAGGCCCCGTGCGTCCCCCGAATGCAGCCCTCTCTTTGGGGGATGGACAGGTTCAACATGCAGTCAATAAGTGGAAGGGCAGCCAGCGCTCAGACAAGCAGAGAGCTTACGCCTGCGGCTGAGAGGCTGCCCTAGCTGAGGCCCAGGTGGCTTCCTGTGGCCTGACGCAGCACCGGCTCTCCGGCATTCCTGTGGGCCTCCATGCAGCCTCCCTGCCTCCTCCAGCTGCAGGAGCCGGGCATGGGACACAGTTCTGTCCAGCCTGAGGACTCCCAGCAAGGGCTGCCCCTCGGGGGCCAGAAGATCCCTAATGCCAGGCTGGGCCTCACTTTTGAGAGGAAGAAAAAGGTTAGTGGCCATTCCTGTCTGTGCAAACCTTCCTCTGCAAAAATGGGGTACGGAAATAGGCTGGCAATAAAACCAGCTAGTGCAGCCCCACTTGTAAGTAGACGGGCCACTTACAGATATTTTAAAGGAAACTCGATGGAAGTTAACTTAAAGTGAAATGCAGACTTTGCTTATCTTTGAAAGTATATCGTTCTAAAGAATTAATGCAAATGTGCTGTATCTTTTTGATTACAGGACCAAGTCCCAGCCTCGTGCTGGGCATTTAGAAACTTCTAGGCTGGTTTCACTAATCTTTCCAACCGCTTCTTACCATGCATTGCAAACCTCAGGAAGAGCAAGTGCTTAGTGTCCCACAAATAGCCACAGTTGAGAAATCTGTCCCTGTGCTGGAACGCCTGCTGCCTCCCGGTCTAGGGACTGCGGTGCCCCTGGTGCCCAGTCAGATGCCTCTCAGAGCTTGGGCAGCTAGGGGCACTGCTCCGGCCTTCTCAGCAAGCTTCACTCTGTAGGAGGCTTTCTGTTATGCCTTTGGGCAGGACCATTCTTAGAGTGAGCTCTGTGAAAATCACTCTTCTGCAGACAAGCCACGTATCAGCAATTTCCTGGGGTTCCATCGAAGAGTTGTGTCCCCTTGTCTATTTTTTTTTTTTTTGTCTCTAATAGAAATAGAATCCTTCATTTTATCTTGGTCAGTGGCTGTCCATCAGAAAGGTTACATTTTGCAAATGTGGTCATAAGATTTGTTTTGGTCGCAGAGATACAATCAGACGGATCCACTAACGGCTTTCACGAACGTTATTTAAAAGATAGCTTGTGAATGCCCTTCATGTTTTTTCGCAGTCTTTCCTTCATCTGCTATGATCACTGGAGCTTTCGCAACTCTTTTGGAACGTGAGGATAAGGGATCCACATAACAGATTATGGGGTGAACTAGAAGAAGCATGACTGGCAAAGGTCTTGGGCGGCAGATCCACTGTCCAGCCCTGACTGCTGAATGATTTCTGCTTTATTAAGCCACATTTACTGACAGTGGAAGCTACCCTTGACTCACCACATAGGAGTCTAGATCACTTCCTTAGGTGTTACTTTCTGACTCAACTCTGAGCTCCTGAAGGACAGAGGGCTTGCTTTCAGTCTCTGTGCCCTCACCAACACCCAGAAGCCAGCGCAGAAGCTTCACGCTTAATAAGGTGCGTGAAGTAAAGTACTCCGTTGTTCTGAGCAGAGTAGTGATTCAAGACAGCTCATGCAAGCGAAAGGCATTTTGAAATCGTGTCCACGTTAAAAGTGGTCAGTCTTGAAGATCCAGGGAAGGAGTAGGCGCAGAGGCATCATCGCAGGAGCCGATGAAGCCTGAGGACAAGTAACTCACTTCCCTCGGTGCCTGGAAACTTGCTCTGAGACGTCACTGAGGTCAGCGAATCGTGCGCGAAGCATGTGGTCAGCAGACCTCCTGGAGCAGGACGGAGGAGGGAAAGACACTCCTCAGTGGTGCGTGCCACCTGTTCTTGTCATCGCATCCAATGGGCTTACGCCTAAATGACAACCACAGACACGTCCTCAGTGGTGACCTGGGTGTCTGAGGCCAGTAACACCAGCAACCGTCCTGTCCTGTCCCACACTGGGAGGTTAGAAATGTTAAACCCTCCTGCTGTAAATCACGGCTTTGTGTTTAATACCAGGAACATTACAAACTCTGCAAATAACAGATTATAAAATTATTATAAATCAGAAATCAAGCACACAGCTTCTCAATGACCATGTATTATTGGCTACTGCCCGCTGCACACGACTCAATGTGGTCCATTAGGCACGGGCTTGCTAATGAAATTACAGTGACCCTGCTTTCACTCCACGAGAAAAGTTCATTAGCACGACTAAAACTATCAAAACAATCAATTTATAAATCCAAACAAACCATCGAGGTGAAGAAGCCTGATAGATATTAGGGTCAACGTCTAAATCCATGATATTGGACGTGACCAGCGACGGTCAGCTGTGCAGCAGAGGATCGGTTCTGCTGCTGCAGATGAAATCACGGGCAATCAAATATAATTTGGGACCACAAAAGACATGTGGCAGGCGTAATAGACCTAATTCCCCTCCTCTGATTGAGGAGGAAGCAGGAGCTGAATCACTGTTCCGGCTTTGAGATCCGGATTTGGTCCAATCGTCCTCCTTCCAGCTGGCCTGGGCCACGCTGCCCCACCCCCGGGCGCCCGGCAGCCTCCCGGGTGAGATGGGGAGGGTGGTGTGGGAGGAGCTGAGTGGGGGGCGGAGCCTCACCCGGCCCGAGGCCTGGGGCAGACTTTGGAGGACAGACCCAGGGAAGGGACAGCTCCAGGCAGGACTCAAAACTCACTCCAAGTCTGGGCAGTGGCGGTGGGCATCCGGCTGTGCAGGCCAGGGGGTGAGGACACTGGCAGAGAGGCAGGCAGAAGGGACAGTGCAGTAGCCACCACTCAAGCGGAGGACGAGCCAGTGCCTGGCCCCTCTGGGGATCCAGGGAGATTCCCGCCTTTCCTCCTCCTCCTCCTGCCGCCTGCCCTGCTGCCAGCAGGCTCTGAAGTCCTCGTGTGTTCCTTCCCAGGTGTGCTGTGACTAATGACCACACACCGGAGCCTGGAACAGCAGAAATTTGTTTTCTCACGATTCCGGAGGCCCCGAAGCTGGAAATCAAGGTGTCGGCAGGGCCAGTCTAAGGCTCCGGGGAGCACGCCATCCCCTGTGCCTGCTACTGACTCCTGGTGTTTCCCAGCGACCTGGGGTGGCCAGGCTTGCAGCCTTCTGTGCTGGGGCTCTTGTTCAGGAAGCGCCAACTGGCTGTGCTAGTGTGGGCAATGGAGAAACTGGTATTAAAATGAGAGGTGGGGTCTAGGCTGTGGCTCAGGGGTAGAGCACCCACCTACCATGTGTGAGGTGCTGGGTTTGATCCTCAGCACCACATAAATAAATAAACAAACAAATAAATAAATGAAGGTATTATGTTCAACTACAACTAAAATATATATTAATTTTTTTTAAATTAGAGAACTTGATTTGATAGACATCATTGTTAGAAATACTGAGGTACCCCCAAAAACCAAACACATGCTCAGAAGTGGGTTGGCATTCTGCAGAAGGGTGTGCCCCTGGGGGGCACCCGGCCAACAAGCACAGCTGGGCTCGCAGTCTACCTGCTTTTATCCCCAGTGAAGTAGTGCCCCTTCTTCTGATAAGAAGAGAGTCCTGGGTTCCCGTCTGTGCAATTAGCCACCTTAAAATTGGGAAGGGCAGGGGAAAGGGCTGCAGTGTGACTGGATACCTGTTAGGGAACTGAAGAATGGCTACAGTCTGACTGCATGGCTTCTTAACCTAACATGGCTCCATCATTCATCATGAAATTTGAGTTGCAGTAGACATGTTTGTGTATTACAAGTTCAACTTTCAGAGAGAAGAAAACATTAATCTTACATCCCGAAGGATCAAAATAAGGAAGTTGGTGAAAAAATTTGAGAAAGATCATGAAGCTAGAGCGTGACAATTCTTGTCCTTAGTGTCCTTTGGTGACACTGCTAGAGGGGACCAGATGGCAAAGGGGGGCAGAAGGAGGCTCCCCATACCAGAGTGCCATGTTAGATTTTCCTGGTTAATGACAGAGTGAAACTTTAATGTCACATCATTGTTTTCTGATATTAATAGCAATACCTATTTTATTGCAGAAAACTTGGAAAACACATGAAAGTACAATGGAAAAAGCAGAAATATTTTGTAATCTCTCCACCATGAGGGAAAGAGAATAACCAGGATGTTTGCTTGTCCTGACTTTTTTGAATATAAATATGCATTGCTTTTGCATTAAAATGGAATTATTTTCCATAGACAGTGACAATCTTTATTTTAAAATTAATATTACCCTACAATTATTTTCAAGTCATTATTCTTCAAAATGTGTTGAAAGGCATTAATACAATCCCTAATATTAAACTATTCTTGCATTCTTGGAATCAATTTTACTTGATGATGTTGTATTATTCATCGACTATGCTACTGGATTAAATTTGCTAATTAAATAGAATCTCCATTGATAAGGAAAATTGGCCAGTAGTTTCCTCTTTAGCATGAGTACAATTAAGAAAATTTATCAGGCATATATAAATGTTACTGAGCTAATTGGGAAATGTTTCACATTGCTGAGGTCTGGGGAAATCTGACTGCTGGGTGGAGAGCCTCACCAGCCCCGGGACTGCTGGCTTCAGCATCACGTTGGCACAGCCAGCAGGAAGCCTCCTGCCACAGACGTCTGGATACACGGAGAAGAAGAGATACGCACAGAAACCCACCACGTGGCCAGTGGGCAGGGGCTCCGAGGACCCCGAGGGCAGCCTGTGCTGTGAGCGCGCGCAGCGGCAGGTGCTCAGGTGTGCCGGGTGCACCTTCGAGCTGGACCTGGCGTCAGCGCCCACACCATCAGGGGAGTCCAGAGTCGGGCTGGAAAAGCACTGGCCTTACACAAACCTGGAGCCTGTGAGTGCCAGTGCCCTCTTGGAAAGAGCAGCACAACACCACACCGTCTGCAGGCCAGCCTCCAATTCTATGTCCAGAGGAATGACGGGACCATTTCTGGTTTGGCATTCACAGTGTCAGGAGTAGATGATGGAATAGTCGCAGTGTTCTGGGGAAAAACACTGTCAGCCTAGAATTCTGACCCAGAAAATTCTCTTAAAATAATAGAGAAAAAAATAAATGTATTTTTAGAATAAATGCTGAGAGCATTTGATGCAAGGAGACCCTAATAAGGGGAAATTCCAAAAGATATACTTTATACCGAAAGAAAGGTATTTCCAATGGAATAGCTGAGATAAAGGAAAAGAAAAGAGCATGATATAGAAAGGCAGGTTGGTTTAAATGAATAACAGGCATCCAAGACAATAACACTGTCTTCCCGTGGAAGGAAAAGCACAGAAATGAGCTGCCTCAGCAATGCTCAGGCTCAGTCCACGTGTGACCCAGGGTAGGGATCACCTGATGCTCAGATAAGTACACAGTGCTGTGATTTCCAGAGCATAAGTAAAAGAATAAAAAGAGTGCATAATTCCAAATGAATGGAAATAAAAGAAATGAAAAATAGTCAATTAATTAAATGGGTAACCTTAAGTATATTAAAAATAAATGCTGGAAATCAATCAGATCTAACTTCATTTGAAAAACCAGGTGATCCAATGTGCAAATGGACAAAAACCTGAAGAGGTGCTTCACAAGCCCAATCCACATGCTGGAGCTCCAGTTCTCAATATGATTATATCTGGAGTCAGAGTCTTCCAACAGGTTATTACGGCTAAGTGACATCATAAGGCTGGGGCCCTTGTCCAACATGACAGAGTCCTTCCAAGACGGGATTAGGACACGGGCATGCATGCACTCAGAGGAAAGACTGTGTGAAGACAGAGGGAGAAGGTGGTCACCTGCAAGCCAGGAAGAGAGGCCTCAGGGGAAGCCAGCTCAGCTGGCACCTTGACCTTGGGCTTCCAGCCTCTGGCATTGCGAGAGTCCATGTTCCAACCATAGGCCCTGAGTCTGTGGCACTTTGCTATGGTAGCCCAGGCACATTCATGAAGAATACATGCTTCAAGGGATTGCAGTTCTATACATTTCCAGAGCAAGTAAAATTAAATTACCTGTTTAAGAAGGCACAAGAAAGGGGCTGGGGATATAGCTCAGTTGGTAGGTTGCTTGCCTCATATGCACAAGGCCCTGACTTTAATACCCAGCACCACACACACACACACACACACACACACACACAAACACACAAGACAACACAGGAAGATGATAAGACAAAAACATGGTTTTCACAGAAAGTAGTGTTCTGTAGGGGAGGGAGCAGAGTCTGGTTGAGGGAGAGCCCTGTTCTTCTGGAGGCGGCAGGGAGTGGGTACTGGACCTGGGTGGCAGCTACAGGGGCTTCTCTGTCTCCTTTCTTACGCTGTGCAGTTTTTGGCAATATCACATACAGATGGCAAGTTGAACACTTGAAGGGTACTCAGTGAGATGATGTGTGGTTTGTGGGAGGAGCCGGGAGCGAGCCTGGGGCAGCCGGTCTGCTCAGGGCTCTCTTCCCTAGGCCTGTAGGCAGCGGGCACGCGGGTGTTCATGTCACCATTAGTTTCCGTAATCTGTATATATTTCCTGTTCATCTTGTAGCTACTCAACACTTTGGAAAAGTCATTCTGAAAAGAATGTAGAAACAATAGTGGTTCTGGTAGCCTCAGAAATCCAACTGCTATTTGGTTTATCGAGGTGCTTGACTTATTAATAAGACTGTCAGGAGAGTACTAGCTACCCAGTCAAATTTGAAATTCAGATAAAGAATGAAAAAAATTTAGTGTGGTTTGTCCCAAAGATTGCATGGCCTGTCCTTATCTAAAATATTGTTCAAGGTTTACAGAAATCTGCATTAAACTGGATGTCCTCTGTTTATTGAACCTTGCTACACATGGGAACCTGACCAACCCCAGAAATGCCCCACTCCGAGCCCTCAGATTCAATTCCCTCTTCACATCATCAATTCTTCTCTATCTTAGCAAAGGGATGTTGTGGAAATTTACTCATTCTTTGGCATCTCCACCTACATGCGTCCAAGAACAAGCTAGTTATCTTGTCTCCGGGACAAGATAACAGTTCCCCCTGAACCTCCCTGTTCACATCAAGGGTGCCGCCTTCGCTCTTGGTGGCAAGTGGCAGAAACTCAATTGACCAAGTATCGTCGAGTGAGTGCTCGTGGCCTGACGTTGCACTGGGCCTCCACCCCGGCCTCCACACCTGTCCTCCTGCAGGGGACCTGCTCTCACCTGCTTCAGCAGATGACTGGTGTGGCTCCCACGTAGACAGTGTGTCTTCTTTATTGAAAGCTTTGGTTCTAACTGACCAGTACTAACAACTGTATACATGTTTGGGGTACGGTGAGATGTTTCCCCCAGGTGTGCATTGTGCAGTGATCGCACCAGGCCAATTAGCACGTCACTGCAAAGATTTCGTGTCTTTGTTGTGAGAACATTTAAATCATCTCTTTCAGCTATTTGAAACATACAATGTATTATTGTTAACAAACCTGACATTTGGATCAATGTTCACAACGACCAACGTCTGCCCATTCTGTGTCCACACCCTGTCCCCAGCCTCAGGAACCACCTACCCTTCTTCCCTGGCTTCTAGGTTTCTGCTTTTAGATCCCCCAGGTGGATGAGGGCACGTGGCATGTGTCTCAGTGCCTCCTTCTCACATAACTGATGTCATACTTGCTATTGAGAATGATTTTTCCATTTATCTTTCTTTCTTTCTTTTCTTCTTTTTTAAAGTCCAGCAGCTCCTTCGTGTACGTGGACCATGTTTCCTTCACGCGTTAGTTCATGCCACGCCAGGTCCAGCTCGCAGGTGCACCCGGCGCACCTGAGCACCTGCCGCTGCGTGCGCTCACGGCCAGGCTGCCCTCTGGGGCCTCGGAGCCCCTGCCCACTGGAGCTGGGCCACGTGGTGGACTTCTGTGCCCTTCTCTTCTTCTCCGTGTATGCAGACGTCTGTGGCGAGAGGCTTCCTGCTGGCTTTGCCAACGTGATGCTGAAGCCAGAAGTCCCGGGGCTGGTCTCCCAGGCTGATTCCACGCCTGCGAATCCACGGAGCAACTCTGCAATTCTCTCCAGCACAAGGGCTTCATTCCCCTGGGGACCAGAAAGTGGGTCCCACATCCTATGGCTGGGTTCCCAGGAGCCGTGGCTCCTGCGCTGTCCAGGGCAGGCATGGGCAGGGAAACATCTGAGCCAGCTCTTGCAGCAGGGACACCCAGCAATGTGGTGGAGGTGGGGCATGCTCAGCCTGGCCAGGGCGAGGCTTCCCGGGGGGCGGGGCCTACTCGGGCCAGGGCGGGGCTTCCCCTGGGGGGCGGGGCCTACTCGGGCCAGGGCGAGGCTTCTGGGGGGGCGGGGCCTACTCTGTCTGCGGTGAGGATGGGAGGAAGGAGGGAAGGAACCTACAGGAGGTGCCCAGGGTCGTCTGAAGTGGGTCGAGTACCCGCAGAGAGTCAGGTACCATCACAGGGTTTTCACTAGGCACTCACGAGTTAGTATTTCTGGAAAAAAAAATATGTAGAAAGAAACAGACACCCTTGTTTCTCAGGAGGCAAAGCTTGGCGCTATCGTGGGCCCCACCTTGCCCAGAACCAGCCGCCCCACGGTGGGATTCGGCCTTCAGACGGGCCGTGCGGGGCACCCGACAGGCTCTCCTGTCACGCCGTCCCCGCCCTGGGTCTGTCGCTGGCTCGCTCTCCATCTGTGTCTCCTTCTCCGTCCATCTCCGTCTGTCTCTGCTGGGTGAGGCAGGCCATGCTTGTTTCAGACATTTGCTTGTTTTAAATATTTACTTAAACACGTGCATGTTTAAGTAGCATCGCAGGGATGTGAAGGTGACAGAAGCCAGCCGCAGGGACGCCCACTCCACGGAGCCCGGCGGCCTCACCCGTGGACACTGCCTTGCTCTGGCCACCTGCTGCACGTCTCCAGTCCTGATTAGTCCTCTCTCGCCCTAAGGCAGGACCCATTCTCTTCCTGCTATGATTGGTGGTTTCCATGACAGCCGCTCACCTCCTCTCAGCCTCCCCTGCACTTCCAGTCACCAGGTGTGGGTAGGTCAGGAGTACCCCTCCATCTGCACACTCAGCAGGGCCAGCGGCCACACTGTGACCACGTTTCCTTTTTTATAAAACCCTTTTAACTAAAGCTAAGTGATTTGCTTTCCCCCTAGTTCCATAGACTTCCATGCCCCAGCTCTCACGACACTTAAAATGTCATTATTCCCCCCTTGCACCTGACCACATGTGGAGTTCTAGATCGGAGGCTATTTTGCTCAGAATTTTCAGTGCACAGCTGTATTCTATAGGTGCCACCATTGCAGCCAGCTGGGTGATTCCTGTTTCTCAGCACGTGCTCTCTTTGCGTTTGTGCCTGGGGCTTGCTGTGGGAGCTTGCTGTGAGGAGGGTGCATACAGAGGGTCCACCCTGATGTCACCTCCCCACATACAGCCTTGCTGCTACTAGGAACCATGTGTCACTGGCGGAGACTGAGGTTTCTGCATCCCCAGGCAGGTCTGTGACTTCAGCTTGTGAACTTGGCGTCCTTGGCCTGCACCACACTCGACTGTCAGCCACGTTTTCAGGAGTGCCTCCCACCATCCCAACAGCACTTACCCTGCCCTTGACATCACTGCAGCCTTGTGCATCTCTTAGCTTTTGCTTAAGAAATGGGTAGATCCAGAGTCCCAAAGATTTTTTTTGCAGTTTCTGAAATTTCAAATATTCAACAGGGTTGACTGTTTTGTTACCTCTGACTGCCGAATTTTAGCAGAGTTCTAAACTCCTAATAAAAGGTCATTATTGCTGTGAGCTGGGTTTAGACCCGAGGGCACAGCCATCTGCTCCTGCTCATTCCTTGCTCTGTCTCTGGCTCTCTGTTCCCATGACACTCCTAATGTACACAAACATATTTTGCAAGTGGGGTTTTGCACAACACTGTATCAAATGTATTGCAACCATCATCCTAGACGTCTCTTTCATCTGTAAATCTTGCAGTTCCATCAAAAAAGCAATCAAGTTGTCCATGGAATGATTTGTTCCTCACAAACACCCGCTGATGATGGCTTCTTTTGCAATTATCCTATGGGTGCCTTCAGATTGCCACCTCTCCTTCCTCCATTATTTACTGGGGATTCCAGTTGTGCACAGATAATTCAAATTCACCACGTTTCAATGATCATTTTATAATGTCATTAAGTAGGAAGATGGTATCGTATCTCACAAGTGAAGAAGTTCAGACAAAGAAATGCAAGAACTGAGACGTGAGATCTGACCTGAGTTCTCCCCTTAAACCTCCTCAGGCTTCCTTGGAACTGAGAACTGGGTTTTGGCAGAGCTGACGTTGCCCCTGACTTTCCTTGAGGTCTCCCAGGCCTTTCCAGCGCAGTGAGGTGGTAAATGACCACCACTCCCTGCCTGCTTACATGAAGCCAGGCCCGCAAATACCATTTGCCTTTCCGTACATAGTTTGCTGGCACAGTTTTCCACACTTTCTCCATTTTGCAGAATTTGAGAACACATCGAAACGTAGTAATGTACAGAATTATATCATCAGCAAGGAAAAGGTGTGGTCCTCAGCCCACACTGTAAAGGGAATGAAGCTGTGGTATGCCGAGGAGAGTTCCAGGTGACAGTCGTGCTGTCCCCAGTTGGGGACAGAGCAGAGTGGTTCCAAGGCTCATACAGTCACGTTTCCTGGACATGATTGGGCACTTGTTCAGGGCCAAACAAAATATAACAAGAGGAGAGAAATAAGAGGAAAATCTGCCAGAATCTTTTCTAGCTTTTGTGCAAGTTGATAAATAGAAAGTGCATGTGGAAATTGCTGTCTTCATGCTGGGAACTCTGAGTAACTTTCATGTAAGACAGCTTTTTCCTGCCTGAGGGCAACAGAAATTGGTGTGGACAGTTAGGAATAGAGGGCTGAACTGTATTAGCAAGTGAAGTTTTGCAACATCAAGTTCAGAGGCTAAAGCTCAAGTTTCAGTTAGAGCAATTCTAGAAAGCCATTGACACAATAGCTTTATGACATTGTGTTTCATTGAGAGATAAAGAGTGGGTGGCCGGTGGGAGATTGTGCAGAAATGCCTGTTTCTGGGGGATTCTGCCTCTGTCTGTTGTCAGGACAATGGGCCAGGATCCAGGGAGGCACAGGGCTTGCCCCCGGGGTGAGATCTAAGGAGCAAAATAGGCTTGTCTGTCACTGCACAGAGGGCAGAGTGTATTTGGAGCTGGTGTCCCCTGGCAAACAGAGATGGTAAGGGTGCTTAGTCACAGTGTTTTGTAAGAACCATGTTTACACTTGAACGACTAGCTGGCCGACCCAAGGAAATCCCAGAGCGGCTTTACTGTGAGAACTGACAAGCAGGCGCTGGCTGCCATTGGAGTTTTCCCTGCAGAATAATGTCATTTAATTTGTCTCACTTATACCTTGAGCACCGAACATACATGCAGTTCATGAAACAGAAGACTGAGGAGGATCTCCCTGCGGGCTGGACTGACGAGACCCTACGCATGCGAGTTCCGGTGTGGACATCTTTAGGCGGTATCAAAACCTCTGCCATGGGTTGGATTTCAGTGGTGCCACGGTGACAGTCAATGGGTTACACACATGAGCACATCATATATTTGTCCTAGAAGTGCTCTTTTTTTTATTGTTTTAAATATTTATTTATTTACTTTAGTTGTACACAATGCAACGCATTTATGTTTATGTGGTGCTGAGGATCGAACCCGGGCCGCGCCTGTGCAAGGCGAGCGCTCTGCCGCTGAGCCACAACCCCAGCCCCCTAGAAGTGCTCTTAACTGAGAATGCAAACGTTGCTGTGGGGGAGAACCTTTCCAGCTGTATGTTCTCGTCCTCTGCACGTCAGCGAAGCCTCGTGCTCCTTGGAGTGTGTGTGAAGTGTAACATTCTGGCAAACAAGAAAGGCTTGTCTCCATTTACTGCACATCAGCCAAGTTGAAGCAGGTGTAACTGGGCACTCCTGAGTCACCCTTCACTGCCTGGGAGCCACAGCCTGTGGCGGGGAGCCCACTTCCAGGGAGAGGAGGGCTGGGGGCGGTGCAGAGGCCCCTCAGGCCTGGGCTGGGCAAGGCTAGCCCTACCTAAGGGCATCCCAGGCAGGCCTGCAGTTAGGAAGACAACAGTTTGCTAGTCTTCAGGGTGGGTATCATAGTTGTGTGGGACGGTGGGGTCTTGTTGTGGCCATGTGGGCAATGCTACATGCTTGTTTTTCTTCAGTGTGTGGGAGCTACACCCCTCTTCTTCACGAATGGCCGGCAAGTGAAAGAACACAGCTCTGAAGTTGAGCAGAGGCGTTGTAACCCCAGCTTTGTGGCTTGGGTCTGCATGTTAAATCTGTGTGCCTCCTCGGTTTCCTCTTGTAAACGAAGCTTGTGATAACAAGCTCACAAGACGTTGAGTGCATCAGCGATCCTACCTGAAGCAGTCGGCAGAGTGGTCCTTCTATAAATTGTAGCAATGATTAACTTCTGGATCACAGCAGGTAAATAAATAGGGAGACATGTTAGTTTTTTTTTTTTTTTTTTTTTTGGATCTTTTCTGATTTGCTTTAATCTTTCATACGAGGCACAAATTATCCTGAAGAGCAAAGAAATGAAAGTAGCTTTGCAAAGCCAAATAAGTTTGTGTTTCTTGGAAAACTGTCTAATCAAAAGACTGTCGATTAGCTCTGATGTGAGGTGACCTTTGGCTCTGAATTGGTGTGCTGTGTCACAGGGAGGTCAATTTGTTCTCAAGAGTTCTGTTTTGGGCTGTAGTAAAGAATAAAAGGGAGGAGATTTTAGTTTTTAGTGGGCAAATATAGGGAAACATTGAAATCAGTCCCCTTCTAATCCTTCCCTTAAAAAGAAAGAAAGAAAGAAAAGCAGTAGTTCTCTCAAGGAAATACACGGTTGTTGCCGCCTGAAGCGATGGCCGCTTGGAGCAGCAAAGCCACGGGAAGAAGTTTAGAGGCAGACTGGAAACAAACAGGATCTTTATTCTGTCAGTTTCTCTCTCTGGCTCTAACAACTCTAACACGTACCCACACACCAGCAAACAATCAACAACCAAAATGCCCCTGACCCGCTCCGCGCTCGGCCCAAGTCTCTTGAGATCCTGGGCCAAGTCTCGTGAGACTACGGAAGGCGGCAATGTCCAAAACTCCATGGCCCAAAGTCAACTGCAATCATAGCCATCTCCCCAAACAGGGCTCCTACACACGGTAACTAGAAATTCCAGTGCATAGAAACACAGGTTATTACATTGTGGATCAGGATCTAAAACCTTATCTGCTACATTTCTCTTGCATTTTACCAGGGCCAAGGATGAGGATGACTGTTATGGTCTAAGAGCTGTTTATATTTCATGCATGACTCAGTTTGTGGATCATCTTATGAGGAGTTTACTGGTAACTTTGGGGTAGTTTTAGTCAACAGAACCTGTATGCAGGGAACAGAGAAGTATCCGTGCTTGCGTGAGTCCTGGTGCACAGTGGTTGGTTGAGTGCGGAGAATTTGCAGGGACCAGCCAGGATGCATGGCCAGGCTGCAGGGGGCGGACCATGATGAGGAAGTTCTCCTCCAGACGTCTCATCTCCACCTTCCTGCTGCTCTCTGAAGGTCAAGTTCTGCACTTCTACCTGCCTTCACCAGTTTATAGCTGATTCTCGTTATTCACAGTTGCAACGTTTTATTAACTTGCTTCAAACACTGAATCAGCAAATTCTAAACTGTTGCTTCCTGGGGAAAGAGAGACTTGCCTCCTGTGTGCCTCTGGCCACATTTTCATCAAATGATCAACAGATTTGTTTTATGCCTGTTTCTGCTGTAAGACACCGTATGTCCCATGAGCTGTGGATCCATAGACACTGACCTCATGGACAACAGCGCCTTGACGTAGGTCTGAACGAAGCTTCTCCAACACACACTGTTTTACCTGGCTTGGGAAAGGACAGTGGAGGCTTATTCTCTTGGGAAAACGGGGTAGTATGTTAGCATGGTGCTTGGGCCATTTTAAAGAGTGAAATCATCAATGAAAATACAAGGGCACAAAACGTGGGAGCCGGAAGGTGCAGGAGGCTCTGGTGTTCAGTGTGAGGGCTGAGCAAGGCAGGGGGCGCCTCGGTGGGCCCGCTGGGAGCAGCTGCATCTAAGCAACTTGGTTTGTTGCTCTGCACACGTCCTTGAGGGCAGAAGAAAGTGCCGCGTTAAATTAAATACAGCTTGTGCCTGGCGAGGCCTGCTGCTTAATTCTCTATGTGGTCAGCGGTGACCTGGCTTGGTACGGGGGCCAGCTGTGCGCCCCCTAGGGGTGTGCTCTTGAACTGGCCTCCCTCACAGGGCAGCCTCAGCCAGCCCTTGTGGCCGGCTGACTCAGTCAAACCCTGGGCCGTAACCCACGGAGGCGTCGCTCGCTGCCACTGACGGTCTCTGTCCATCAGTGCTGTCTGCCAACTTCGCAGGCCCGAAGTGCCGTGGACACCTTCTTATTCTGAGGGCTGCTCAACTCCAGAGTCATGAACGAAAGCCAGTCGAGGTCTTTCAATTGGCTGTGACTTTGACTTGTGATTCAGTGAGAAGGCATGTTTGCAGACACGTGATCTGGAGAGACGAGGCTTGACTCTCTGTGTCTCTGTGGCTCTCGTGGCCTTGGGTTCTGTGTTGAACACCAGTCCTGGGAAGACTCTGGTCTGCTCTGCATGATCAGGGTCCAGGTGGCTGGGGCTGGCACTTGGCGCTGGGGCTTGATGAGGAGGCTCTCCTCTGGCACTTGGGTTGGTGGTGATATTGGCACCTTGGTCTCCTTTGCATTACTTGGAAAGATGTACTTGGCAACCCAAATATTGGTGGGTATCAGAGGCCGGAAGTGAAAGGATTGCGTTTTATTTTTATTTTTCATCTTTTTGTACTGGGGATTAAACTCAGGGGTGCCAAATCACTGAGCCACATCCCCAGTCTTTTTTGTACTTGATTTAGAGACAGGGTCTCACTGAGTTACTCAGTGCCTTGCGAAGTTGCTGAGGTTGGCTTTGAACTCGCGACCCTCCTGCGTCAGCCTCCGGAGCCGCTGGGAAAGGACTGCTTTTCATATTCGGCTGTAGCCTCTGTTTTTTTCTTGGCCCTGTAAGTTGTCTGGGACCCAAGAGAAAGGCAGCGTGCCCACTGCCCTGTTGCAGGCCATTTCCTCAGCCTCTGGGGGCGAGGTTCACACCATTACCTTGTGGGGGTCAGGGCAGCAGTGAGCCAGAGCAGGACACCTTCCCAACACATGCAAACACAGGACCTGGGCAGTGGTCTGGAGGGCCGCGGGGCTGGACCCTTGTTTGCCTGCAGCTGTGGCACCAGCACATAGGGCCCTGAAGCCACTTCCACCCTGAGACTGCCGGAGTGTGTTCGTGGACGAGAGAGTGGGCGCAGCTGGGCGGCAGCTGGTCCTGTGTTCTCTGAGCGGGTGAGCTTGGCACGCCACCTAAGGCTCGCGCTGAACTCGGAGGGGGCTGAAGGAGCCAGCTCTGAGCTGCAGGACGAGGAGGGGGTGGAGCCCCGGCAGCCCCTCTCTCGCCTGGGTCTTCCTCTTCCCCGGAACAACAAAGGGGCTTTGGAATTTTCAAGGTCTTGTTCTTTCTGGGCTGTGGAGGCAGGGGATGGAATGAAAGGCCTCCCCAGGGGCCCTCGGGTCCTGGAGTCGATGATTTAGACTCACACAGACGTAAACACACGTGGCCGACGCCAGCACGTGGCACGCAGCCCCGCAGCGCTGGGTGGTGCAGGCTGAGCGGCACTGGGAGAGCCCACCTGCCCGCTGAGGTCCAGGCATGGCAGGCAGCGGCCAGGCTCACAACGGGGTTTATCCAGTGCTGACCCCTCCCCCTGACCCGAGGTCTAGGCGGGGTCCAGCAGAAGCCAAGTCCTGGTTGAGTCTGCCATAGCGTCCCCCGAATTCACGTTGTCATTGCCTCATTGTGGTGGGATGACGAGGTTTGGGGGAGTGATCAGGTCACAGGGCTGGCAGGAGCTAGCCAGGCCTCTTTCCACCCTTCCGTTCCTCCTGCCACAGGTGGCACAGCACCCAGGGCTCTGTCTTGCAGGCAGAGACCAGGCCTCATCCACACCGAGCCTGTGGCACCCTGCTAGTGGGCCCCACCCTCCAGAAGTGGGGGAAACGCATCTCCACCACCGACAGAGTGCCCAGCCTCGAGTATTTTCATAGCAGCCCAAACGGACTAGGAGTCACGGATCATCTCGCCAAAACCACGGGAGGCCGCACGGGGCCTGGGTCCCTGTCCAGAGTCTCTAAGGTGGCACAGACTGTAGGAAGGACTCTGGAACGGGAGGGAGAGATTGACTGTGGGGGCCCTCTTCAGCAGCTCGGTCCACGTCAGGGACAGCCCTCTAATTCCTGTGAGGTGTAAGCGCCCCCAAGCTGGACTTGTCGGCCTCCACGTCCTCTGCCGCAGGTTGGCCCATCTGCAGGAGGGCCACTGCCATCAGGGCTCTGCTCCTGAGCCTGGGCGGCCCCGCCCCGACTTCTGGGGCCCAGGTTCCCTGCCACAGCGGTCGGCCGTCAGGTGAGTCACTCCTGAGGGGCCAGCGTGGCAGCTGCATTCCCAGGGACTCCTGCCTCCTGGCCCCCCACTGGTCTTGAAGCCAGGTGGCTCAGCCCCTGAACAGTACCTGTCCCCTGCAGATTGCCATGGCCCTAGAGTGACAGGGGAAATGTGGTTTTGTTTGTTTTGTTCTCAAAAAGCAGAGTTCCTATTTGGGTTCTGATAACCCAGGCTCATCTCCCAGTTGCCAGCCCACAGCCCGGCCCACCGGAGAGAGGGAGGGCGCTGGGCACTAGGCACGCAGGGGTCTGTGGATGGACAGGTGCTGCCCGCCTTGTTCAGGAGGCCCATGAGAAGCTAGTGCCAGGCCCTGGGGTGGAGGGAGGGAGCGCAGTGACCAGTGTCTGTGGGGCCTATTCCTGAGCGAGGTCACATTTTATAGAGAGGCTCAGGGATGCGCAGGACGTGCTTGGGAAGTTTCCTGGGGAAGAGGGGTTCAGGAGTGAAGGGCTTAAGAGGGATTCAGGGGAGACCCGGCTCCCTTCTCCCTGCTCTGATTCTGCACCACACCAGGCGACCGTTGAGAGTGTGGCCCTTGTCTGTGACGCAGTGCTCCCTCGAGGGAAGATGCATCGATGGTCAACGCACACTGCTAGACAGGACCCCTGCAGCTCAGGAAGATCAAGCGGAAATAAGGAGACGGCACTAGGACACCCATGGCGTCCAGAGCTTGGCGGCTGCCTTAACAGATGCCGTCTCTGCTGGTCCAGAGTCTTCTTACAGGGCTGCCCCTGGATGATGACCACCTCGCGGGGACGGCGTGGCAAGAAGCATGGCACAGGGAGCAGGGGTGCTCTGTAGATCCTTCCGGGAGGAGGAGCACCTTGCTGGCACCCCGCGTCCCCCAGCTTTGCCCTGCGACATCCTTACGGCCTCCTCGAGTTCATCCCTCACACTTTTAGAACAGGAAGAAGAGATTAATTGTGTGGGGGCCTCTTCAGCAATTTGCTGAACCTCTGCATTCCTGACATTAATCTTTCCCCAAGTGCCCTATCATTAACTTGAAAAATCAACCGGGCAAAACCTTCGAGCAGGCCCATGCAAATGAGAATACACGCACAGCGTGCGGAGAGGAGCTGGGAAGGCCCTCGCGCTGCCTCCCACCCGTGGCGGGGTGTCGCGGAGCCCCCTCTCGCAAGCCTTCCTCTGTGGAACGTGTCGTCCACAGCTTGTTAGAGTTGTTTCTTTTTGCCTTGGGCCTGGAAAAGGCATGAAACCATTTCCATTTTCAAATAATGCAAATAAACAGTCCCTCGCCTCCCTTGCTCTTCCGAGGAAACACCCCATGCTGTTGGAACTCAGTGACCAGGGCTTCCCCTGGGTTCCCTTCAATCCAGAGAGAACATCACAGGAGACGCTTGCTTCGAGGCTCTGCCTCTTAGCAGCAGTTCTTACTGTGCCAGACACGGTTCGTCTTACTGAATGGGAAGTTGGATAAAGCACTGCACTGAGGCAATAACTTTGGAAGTTTTGAGTCTCTTTTTCTGAAAAGACTCTTTCCATGCATAGATTGGTTCTTAGGTAAGTAAAGGACTTGATTCGTGCCCACTAGATCATGGTGACCTGAAGGAGCCCTAATAGGAGATGGTTAATTGCGGTTAGCTGACGGCCATAAGAGACGTTCTGGTTTCCACCTGAAAGAATCTTTGTATGCCTGTGAACTATGTGACGCACCTGTGGTCCTTGTTAAAGCTAAAGATATATAACCGGGTGAGGAGTCAGACTAAGGGAGAAGAAGTAGTTGCTGGTCGGAGTCAGGCCGAGGCTGCCGAAGAAGAAAGAAGAAAGAAGAAGCTCTCTTTCTCTCTCTAAGCTTTTTTTTTTTTCTCTCTCTCTAAGCTGAAGAAGAGAGAAGAAAGAAGAATCTCTCTCTCTCTCTCTCTCTCTCTCTCTCTCTCTCTCTAAGCTCTGAGAAAGCAAAAGTAAAAGAAAGTAAAGAAGTAAAGAGTAAAGTAAAGAAGTAAAGTAAAGTAAAGAAGTAAAGAGTCAGTAGTCAGAAGAAGTAAAGAGTCAGAGAGGTTGTTGAAAGAGCCAGTGTTAGAGTTTTGAGAGATTGCTAAAGCCGAAGAACAAAAAACCTTCTTTCATCTTCATTCTGCCTCCAAGTTTTTCTCCCGCGGCGTTGTGGCTGAACGTCAGGCAGCTACAGTGACCAGCTGTGTGGACAAACAGATGACCTACTAGGACAACGTGGCCCTTGAGCTGGGGCTGCTGGGCATGGTCTGAGTGGAGGCCCCTGGCTGGCCCATGCAGGCTGGCTTTGCTCCACCCCCTCCTTTGTGCAGTGTCCTCAGGGTGGCAAACAGACCGAAGGCAAACTGCCCACGTCAAGCAGTGTGGGAAGAGCAGGTCGCGCCCACGGGCCCGCTGACTGCTCGTGAACGAGGTGTTCTTAAAAATCTGCGCTCAGCTGAATCTTCCTGGGCACTGCCATGGACATACTCCCCGCTTCTGAGTTAGGTAGACCACAGAAGACAACCAGGTTAAACGGACACATGAAATCAGAGATCTGAGAAAAGGGGAAATTAGAGAGATGTTGGAATTTGGAGGTTTTTCTAGTTTTCATTCAAAGGTAAAAATATAAATCATCTGAAACCTGTAAAATTTGCGATTGGAACAAACTTTAAAGTGGAATTTAAAATGAAAAAAATAATTCACGCCGGGCGCGGTGGCGCACGCCTGTAATCCCAGCACTTTGGGAGGCTGAGGCAGGAGGATCGCGAGTTCAAAGCCAGCCTCAGCAATGGCGAGGCACTTAGCAACTCAGTGAGACCCTGTCTCTAAATAAAATACAAAAAAGGGCTGGGGATGTGACCCAGTGGTCGAGTGCCCCTGAGTTCAATCCCCGGTACCACAAAAAAAAAAAAAAAAAAAAAAAAAAAAAAATTCACCAGAGATTATCTTTTCTTGTTACTAAATTCTACATGATAGCATAATCAAGTTAAAACTTTGCAAAGGCTTGGGTTTTTTTAAAAAAAAGGCATGCAGTTTTTTTTTTTTTTTTTCCTAATTATTGGTTCACTTAGTATTTATGAAGAGGCTCCGGAAGGTACATCCCTGTGTGGAGCTGGAAAACGGTGGAGAGACACGTGACTCAGCCCAGGACGGACTCTCCGTTGGTGGATCGTGTAATCACACGGAAGCCGGCGCAGGCACAGCCTGAGAACGCAGCCTCTGGTCCACGGCTGACGTCTAGCCAGGAGGGACAGAGCACAACTAGCCACTTCACGACCACACGTTTGTTTGAACTTTGATTACCAACTCAATTAATGATTTATTGTAATAAAGCTAGATGTTCAGCTTGCGTTGATGTCATATGCGTTTATGTGCAAGGTAAATATGTTTGAATTTTTAATATTCTTTTGCATATCTGGCAGCCCCATTTGACTAAAACTTGGTGGAAACATCTTTATTCCACAAAGATCATTTCTTTAAACTAAAAGTAGCCCGAGTAAGTAAGTACACAGCACCTGTTAAGTGCCAGGCAGAGTGCACGTGCACACAGAGGGTAAGCCGAATTCTTTTTTATTTTTGTTTTTATTTTTTTAAGTATGTAGAGGTTGACAGTCATCAGTAGTTGCACGCTTATCAAAGACTTGTCTTTGGTAGGCACTAGGGACACCAAGGTGATCGAGACCCGGGCTTGCCCCGCTGCTTACCTTCTAGAGAAAGCACATCTTCACAAAGCTGCTGTCACGTGACATTCCCAGTTTCCTTTCTTCTAGAAGGTGGCCTGGGCAAGTTGAGGTCACAAGGTAAGCTTTCCCAACTTCTAACAGTGAACTTGAGGCAACAAGGGGTTCTTGTGATCGTTCACCAGACTCAGCCATGGTCTCCAGTGCCCTCGGCGAGAGGGAGGTTCTCAGTGGGGCTCATGTCCAATGTGAAGACCTCAGCCAGCACCAGGGGACAGAGAGTCACAGACAGAAGACACCAGAGATGGACTGAAACCTCCTTCCTGTTCCGTTCACGAGGAAGAGCCATCAGCTGGTCCAGCGCAATCCAAGTATAAAAGGTGTTGACAACGAGAAACAAATCCGCGGAGTGTTGTGTGATCTAGTGATTTCAGCAGGCACTGTGGACTATCTAGCAAACATTTTTGAGGGGTAAAAATGAGTCAGGACCTGCAAAGCTTCCTGGATCTAGCTCCTGAATTATAGGAGGTAGAATATATGGATCATGTGTGCATGCTTGTGTGAGCATGTGTGTGTGCAATTTAACAGCCACTGAAAACAACATGTGTTCAGCTCCCTGAGGTAATCTGCCTAGGACCCTCCAGCAATCTCCTAAGACCTGGCCTGCATTCAACTCATGCCTTCTGTCTACACACACTCTGCCCACTTGTGCTGGCTCTGCAGGGGTAAAGCTGAGCTCTCCACAATGTAAATCTTTTTTTTTTTTTTTTTTTTGGCATCGGGAATTGAACTCAGGGGCACTGGACCACTGGGCCACATCCCCATCCCTTTTTTGTATTTTATTTAGAGACAGGGTCTCACTGAGTTACTAAGTGCCTCGCCATTGCTGAGGCTGGCTTTGAACTCGCGATCCTCCTGCCTCAGCCTCCCAAAGTGCTGGGATTACAGGCGTGTGTGTACCATCGCGCCCAGCCACAATGTAAATAAATCTTCATGGTTCAAAATTTGGAGAGAATTTAAGATATTTTGGTATCACAAGCAATATCTCCTGACTTTAAAAGGGGGCAGACATTGAATGTGACATTCAGATAAAGAATTATTGGGATTCTTGGCTGGGATCGTGGTTCAGTGGTAGAGCACTTGCCTAGTAAATGTGAGGCAGTGGGTTCGATTCTCAGCACCACATACAAATAACTAACTAAATAATTAAAAAAAAAAAAAAACTTCTTGGGCCTCATTGAGTTTGTTGTTCTTGGTGATCCTTTGGGAGCAAGCTGTGACTCTAAATTTTTTTTATATGTTTTCACCAAGAATTAAACCCACGGGCACTTAACCACTGAGCAACGTCTTCAGCCTTTTTTGTTTTTGATATTGAGACAGGTCTTACTAAGTTGCTCAGGGCCTTATTGAGTTGCTAAGGCTAGCCTTGAATTTGTAATCCTCCTGCCTCAGTCTCCTGAGTCACTGGGATTACAGGCATACATCACCACCTAGCATCATCTTAATTTTTTCTATGAAGTGTGCCTAAAGAAACTATTTGTTCATTAGCAGTAAAAAGAACTCTTATCGGATGCCTGCATACAGACCTCCCAGAAGGTACACAGCAGTCCTAAGCAAAGTCAAAATTCTATTTAGACTATCCCATTAGATCATGAGATGGGGTGTGTTGTAAGCTCTTCTCCAATCCAGCCCTGAGGACATGTATCCCATGATTTCTCAAGGCTTGAAACCATATTCCTTGCCTGTGTCAGGGATGTCATCAAAGGCCCCAAATGATGCTTCTTTGGGTTCCAGGAGAGGTTTGAGAGTTCCCATGATGTGTTGAGAGTACAGCAGCTGCAGGTTCCTGGTGCACAGATGGGGCAGTGATAGAGAAGCTACTGGGATAAAAAGAGGTTCTGGCCGGGTGCAGTGGCGCACGCCTGTAATCCCAGCACTTTGGGAGGCTGAGGCAGGAGGATCGCGAGTTCAAAGCCAGCCTCAGCAATGGCGAGGCACTTAGCAACTCAGGGAGACCCTGTCTCTAATAAAAACACAAAAAAGGGCTGGGGATGTGGCCCAGTGGTCAAGTGCCCCTGAGTTCAATCCCCGATACCACAAAAAAAAAAAAAAAAAAAAAAAAAAAAGAGGTTCTGTTCCTTCCTTCCTCCAGGAGACCGGCAGGGTGTGTTCTCATCATGTCCTTTTGAAGTGAATTCTTAGAAATCAAGACACTTTTCACATGCAGGTAGAGAAATCTTTCTGAAGCAACTGTATGTGTGGATGTGTGGACATTGGAACCTCGTCTCTTGTGGGTGGGACTGTGAAATGGTGCAACCACTTTGGAAAAGAGTTTGATAAGTCCCCAAAATGTCAGGCACAGAGTTACTGTGTGACCAGTAATTCTACAGCTAGATTTGTGCTCAAGAGAACTGAAAATGGTATCTACACCAAAATCTGCACACCAATGTTCTTACAATTGGGAGTAACTCAAATTTTCATCAGCAGATGGGTGGATAAACAAAACACAGCGTGTTTGTGCAATAGAATGCTTATTGGATATTTTGTAAAAGGATGCAATTCTGTTTCATGTTCTAGTGGGAACGAACCTTGCCACTATTATGCTATGTGAAAGAAGCAACAACAAGAGGCCACAAATTGTGCTTCCGTTTATACCAAAATGCCCAGAATACACAAATCTACAGGCAGAAAGTCAATTAGTGGTTGCTAAGAGAACGAGGGGCGTGGAGGGAAACGAGGGTGACTGTGGATGTGTTTTATTTTGGGATGATGACAGAGTGGCGATGGCTTTACAAGTCTGTGAATAAGCTAAAATGACTGAATTGCACACTTTAAAGCAATGAATTTTATGGTACGTGAATTATATTCAATGAAGTTTTTATCGAGCTCTTAGGTAGTTCAAACCTCTGTCCCATAAATGACCCAGATTGAACTCGTTGAGATGTTTTTAGCCTTTAGATAAAAATAAAGCGAAATTTTAAGATAAACAAAAAACAACAAAGCAATCGGAAGTTATTTTTTCACATGTGTTAGACTCTAATGTTTTCAAACATCTGAAGAGAATCATCCATAAAATGAATCAGAACGATAAGAAATGTTTTGCAATACTTCTGCAGATGGTCTTATTTAAACAGATTTTGGGTGGTGATAAATGCCAATGCTTATAGAGTTACATGGCATAAGGCTTGGTTTGCATGAGCAAGACTTCATGGGGAACAGTTCTAATTTGTATTCACTGGGCTCAGTGCTTATGTTAGTTGAGGGGAGGATTAAATGCATTATTGTTTTACAGCTGTCCCTTTTTGAGGGGACCCCTTCCACCAGAAACAAAATAAGCAGCCCTTCATCTCTGAGATAATACAATTTCAATAGGCCGTCCTGGGACGCAGGGGGTGCGTGTTACAGGTCTCACGAGGGGTATATGAGGTAATAAGAATGTGACCTGCTGAACATAATGTACGTAAAAGTGCAATTTGAGCTGAGAACCCCCGACTTCTAAAGCCAGCCTTTTCCTTCCCTTGCAACATGAGCATGGGAATTTCAAAGCATTTTTAGTAAAGGAAATAGCAAGACTTTTTTTTTAATATTTATTTATTTATTTGCTTTAGTTGTACACTGCAATGCATTTTACGTTTACGTGGTGCTGAGGATTGAACCCGGGCCGCGCACATGCTAGGCGAGCGCTCTCCGCTGAGCCACAACCCCAGCCCGATAGCAGGACTTTTAACCAATAACACACAGCATGAAGCCAAAAACGAGAACAGAGTTTCCTGAACAGTAACTGTTGGGGAGTGAAACCTGGTTCCCAGTGGCACGATGCAGTCGTAAATATTTTCACAGGAGTGAGGGATTGCTGAGGCGGCTCGGGCTTTACATCAGCCCTGGTTGGTTTTCATCCCAAGCCCAGTTAAACCAATATTCCGGAGAAATGGATAATGCGTGTGTGTGTGTGTGTGTGTGTGTGTGTGTGTGTGTGTGTGTTTCAGTTTTGCCCCTTGGATAACACGTGAGAAACACACATTGTTTGCAGAGGGTGGGGGAACCCGGTGGAATGATGTTCCTGAACAGTCTTGCTCGGCATTGATGGACATTTAAAAATTTTTTTTTTAGTAAAAATGCAAAAATCAGATTTCTGCCCTCTCCTCCTATTGCCTTGGGGTACAGCTATTTGGGTCTGATGATCTGTTGCTGTAAGGGGCCAATAGGTCGTCACTGGATGGCCTCGGGATGGCCAGGGGTGGTCACAGTCACCACCATCCCCATTAGCACCTCTTGGCCAAGTCAGAGCTCAGAAGCCAAAGGCCAGACCAAAGAAATTTTAGAGTTTTCGAGCCTTCTTGACTGACTTATTTACAAGGATTTCGCACACTCTGAGATCAGGCAAGAAGCGAGACGGTGAGGTTTCTCATAGGGAAATTCAGACGTTCAAATGTGAAACTGTTACAGTGTCGGTCAGTATCACATTGTGGTGGTGCACGCCTATACTCCCAGTGACCCCGGAGGCTGGGGCAGGAGGATCTCAAGCTCAAGACCAGCCTCAGCAACTCAGCGAGGCCCTAAGAAATTTAGCAAGACTCTGTCTCTAATAAAAAAATGTGGGCATGTGGCTCAATGTTAAAGAATCCCTGGATTCAATCTCTAGTACCAAAAAAAAAAAAAAAAAAAAAGAGAGAGAGAGAGTCTTCCTGCCTCTGTCCTCCCTGGCATTCCCGTCCCTGCAGGCTCTTCCTGCCCGTTCCTTCCTGCCACCCTGCTGGTCCTGTGAGGAGGCCCTGAGCTCTGTGGGCACAGAGCCTGGCTGAACTCTCAGGGTGGCCGCCTGCGTCAGTTGTGTGGCTGCACACGGACAACTTAGTTTTGGAGTTAGACGCGGGCGTGTTTGTGCCCAGGGCAGCTTATGCATTCCTGGAGGTCACGGGTCACGCCAGGTACCTCACACACAGCACCCCTGGGTTGCACCTTTACTGGCGGAAGGAGCGAAGGAGGAGAGATGGACGTGGAGACAGCCGCTCCTCTGAGGGGTGTCTGCGGGTGAATGGTTACCCGACGTGCAGGGACTCACTGTTCCTCCTTTGAACCTGGTTGTTGTTTGGAAGCTGAGGTCCCCAGGTCACCGGGTCTTCAGGTGTGGGGACATACTCCCCTGCACGGTGCTGGGAAGGACTTTGTCACGCACAGAGCAGAGGCGCGCAATCTGATGCCAGCCTGATAATTTTCTATTTTGCGTACCATTCACGTCACCCTTTTGGTCACGATGGCCATCCATTTTAAAAACATCCGTCACCTTGGCTTTCGGAATGCTACGTCTGGCCCAGCACTACTCTGTTCCTCTCGGGGTGACAGGGCACCTACTGAACTGTCGCTTTGACTCTTCCCTCTGACGGAGCAGGCCGGGGCAGGGACAGGGCCCTGAGATTTCAGTCCCTACCCAAGCAGCTTGTTTTCAGAAGGTTCCAGCACAGACCACTTGGGTACAAAGGGTCAAACGCAGTCCAAACAAACGCTTGACAATAATAGGTACAAAGGACTCGTGTCCTCGGTGAATGATTAACCACAAGTCGTCATAAACAAAAGTGTTCCATACGTTCGACAAACAGGCTTGTCAAAGAGCACAGGAAACACAGAGGTCACATCTTGTGAAATGAAGTGTCCCTCATCAGACAGCAGGGCGACAGCGAGGGCCCATGTTTGAGGGGTTTTCCTGTAATAGGAGAGAAGCGGGGGGCATGCGGCACGTCTGCCCCCCCAGCTGGCGAGGCGTGCCCCAGGACTGCAGTGCGCGCTGGGCACCCCACTAGCTTTCAGCCTTTGCTGTTCAGCAGATTGCTCTGGCCCCCTCATCCCAGAAGGCGCTGTGTTGGGGTAACCGTCTCCTCCCACAGTTTCTCTTCTCCTAAGGACTAGAGAGGGGTGGGCTGCGCCCGTCTCCAGAACAGAAAGACCGTCAAGCCATTCTGAAAAAATCCAAGCAAAACACTGCTGGATCTTCAGAGGAGCCTAAGAATGAAAGTGTGACTATATTAAAAAAACAAACAAACAGACAAACTCCCTTTCACAGATGTGCTGGAACATGTAAGCCAAGTGCACGGTTGGTCCCGAGTGGCTGGCTGGGAAGATTGCTCCGATATTTTCCAGTACTTTTTGCTGCACCAAAAACACTTGTGGAGCTTAGCTGTAGGAATCGTGTTGAGAAGCACGTCACAAGTCACATAAGGAAAAGATTTCCTTCCTCAGGCGGAGGCAACCTGGTGGGGGCTGAGCTGTTTGCACTCTTTTGGTACAAAAGGGGAGAATTAGGCCCTTCGTGCCTGCAAAGAATCCACTGAAGTCAGGAAGCCTGGGGCGCAACCGGCAGCTGGGGAGGTTCCAGTGACGTATGCAAATCGTGAAAGAGGAAAAGGAGTGGGCCCAGGTGACAGAGCTTAGTCCTGTCACCAGACGAACTTGAGAAGAAAACCCTGGCTGTCACTGCTCAGAAGAGCTGAGGACCCCGTCTTGCTTGTCCCCAAGATCCCGCCTCCTCCCATGGCTAGGCCAGCACAGCACCACCGGAGAACACGGGGAGCTCCCGGCACAGCACCCCGAGCACCGTGGTCTTGGAGGATAGGTGACGTGGTTGAGGAATGGGAAGGAGAGGAACCGAGGCCGCGGAGGGCAGGAGACGCCGCGCGTCGCCCAGAGTGGGTTCTGACCGTGCGTCTAGGGCAGCTCTTCCCTTCGCTCTTCAGCTCCCAGAAGCTGCGTTCTCCTCCTGCTCCTGGAAGCACAGTCTGGAGGGCCACCGGTGGGTCCCACAGGAAGCACTTTCCTCTGCTTCTGTGACGGCCCTGCCGCAGGAAGGAGCCCTGGGGTGGGCGCTCCCCCAGACAGGCCCCGGAGGTCCTGGGGAAGCCAGCAGCGTCAGCCCGGCTCGGGACTCCCTCTGTCTGCCGCGGGGTGAGCCGACGGGCGCAGAAGGCTGACGTCCCCAGCCCTGGCTCTCCCTCCGCCACACTGGGATCACAGCACCACACTTGGCCGTTCCCGTCGTCAGCCAGCGAGTCCTGACGTGCTTTCCCATGTCAGCACCACCTGGGTCTTTTCCTGGGTCCTGCCGAACCCCCACCTCCCAGCTTCCTGGTTCTGACTTCTCCACGGGGTCTGTTGTAGGGAAGGACCCCATGCTGGGTTCTGCAGGCCAGAATCCCACATCAAGGCGACACAGGCCACGTGTCTTGAGCCTCCGGGCAGAGAACTCCCTGGCCTCTCCTTCCCGTTCCTGCCCGTCACCACGAGACGCTCCCCCGGTCACTTCCTTCTGTGTACAAGGACACACGACACGTTCTACTAGGGCCTGTTGCAGTGACCTCGTCTTAACCTAATGACATTTGCGAAGACCCTATTTCCAAATGAAGTTGCATTCACAGGTACTGGGAGTTTTAAGATTTCAGCACGTCTCCTTGGGGGACACAATCCAACCCATACCCGTTGGTGAACATACTTCTTAATAATCTATGCCCATCTGTTGCCATATTCTCCTCGTACATCCACCAGGTCAAAACTCACTGTGATTCGTAAGGTTGGCTTCACCGCCCTCAATCACTACCTCAAATCCACACCACACATTTTGCACTGGGCATTGGCCAAGACAACGCGGGCCCTCCCGTCTGTCCTGTCTTGTTTCCCTTACCTCTGCCCCAGTGTGTCGAGGGGTCCCCGTTGCCTGCACCCCTCTGCATCCCACAGAGCACCGGTCGTGTGATGTGACCCTCGAGATGCTGGGGACTGACGCACAAGAACCCAGGCAGCGCTGTTGGCATGGCACACGGGGAACCAGCAAGGGCAGGGCAGGGACGGGGCGATGGCCTTGGGAAGTGGCCCTCCTGCCTCCAGGCCTGGACCATGCACACCACCTGGCCTCTGCACCTCTGTGAGCAGCATGTCCCGCGGCGGAGCCACCATGTCCCAGGGCAGGGCCAGCAGGTCCCAGGGTGGGGCCAGCATGTCCCAGGGCAGGGCCAGCAGGTCCCAGGGTGGATGGGGATTGACAAATCAACACCTGTGAAATTCCCAGAGCAGGTCCAGACACCCCGGGAGAGGCCCCCGAGAGCGTCTCACCACTACACTGGACAGGTCTCGCCTCCCCTGGTGGCAGGAAGCCCTCCGTGCAGACGCGCAGGAGGGCCACGACCTGGAGTCAGGCGCACTCAGAGGAGGGGTGGAGGAGGGGAAGGGACCCACTGGCGAGCTGACCCGGGGCTCCGTCATGCTCTGCAGGATTTCCTGAGCCCTGTGCTTGGTCCTGTCCTGTCTTCAGCCCTGGGGACAAGCGGGTCTTCAGACACACGCTTGCTTCTGTGCAACTCCAGTAAGAAAACCACTGTCGCTCATCCACGTTTACCCTCCGAGGCCTCTCGGGCAGCTGATGGATCTGCCTTGGACCACCCTGGGAGGGACACTTCTGTTCTCCCTGTGGGTTTGCACAGGTCATTCTGGTCTTCAACTCCCCACACAAACTTTGACCCACAGTCTGAAATCTTTCTCTAAGTTCCAGATAGTAAATCTTCTGGCCTGTGGGCATGTGGTCTCAGTTACAGGACTGCAGTGGAGAGGCAGCCAGAGGCAGCCTGTGGGTGAGTGGGTGAGCTCTGCTCCAACAGGACTTTATTTAAGGCCTGCCCGGGGGTCATAGTTTATCTCCCCCTACCTTAGACTATAAAATTTCCTTTGGAAATTTGGTATGTGACTGTAAACGGCTTTGGGCAAGTTATTGTTCAAAGTGGCGAAGCTGTGGAAAGAACTCAAAGACAAAATAGAAAAGAAAAGATTAATTTAATTCTCCCGGGCAAGATCCCACTATCACGCAGTCCAGCGGGAGAATGGCACCTGCTGGTTGTTTCCTCTGGTAAAAAGTTTTTTCTATCTTGCATCAAGTCCCGTGAGATTTTAAGGCGAGCGAGGTCCGGAAGGCATTTCCGATGTAAACAAACGGTCTCCGCCGACTCTTTAATCAGGGCTTCTGCATGTGACCATTATGAATTTGTGCTAAATCCAAACTCCTTTTCCCACTAAAATTAGCCCCCCTCCCCAGATTCCCTATTTCTGGCAATAAAGGAGACATTTTACCATTCCCACACACCTAAAAACAGGAGCTGAGGACTCCGTTCCTCCTCCCTGCCGACTGCATACACCTCATATCTGTGAGATTCTACTTTCATAGCTGTTGTGATCTTACCCCTGCACATCTGTATCTATTTTCTTGGCTTTTGGGTTTGCTGATTTACCATCAGTTTTTCTCACCAACTCATTCTTAGCACGGCTTTTATTTCAACCATTCCTAGACATTGCTTTCTTCAATCCCTTACTCCCCGATCTTCAAGATCCCCCAAGCTCTGGCCTCTCCTCGGCCGCTTCCTTCGACAAGGAGGCTGCGCCACTCCCTGGTCCACCCTTGCTCTTGGGCTCACACGATTCCCTCTGCTCACAAGAGCATTTTATCCACAAAACTCTCACCCCCGTTGTGTGGTCCCATCCATTCCCAAAGGCAAAGCCGGTGGTCTCCGAGAAGGCATTCCGTCTGTGCCATCGCACACCCAGCCTCCCAGCGGGCATGCTGTGGTGCAGCTGTCCCTCCTGCCCTGCCCACGCCCCTCCCCATGCTCAGAAGCTCTGAGGTCCCGTCCCCAGGGAGAGCAGCATTGCCACCCCAGCAGCGTGTCCGACACGCCAGACAGGACAGTTGCAGGGTCCGTCAGCTGTTTATTGTGGCACACCAGATTGACTGACGGAACCGTGACGAGTTTTCTGTCATCTTCCTCCTTGCCTCCTGCCAGCCCTCCAACTCCAAGGGATGTAGCTTGTTTTTAAAACAGGAAATTATTTATCTTTCTAGGAAATCCTGTTTTCCAGTGATGTTTACTTGTAAGTTGAATCCTAAAATGCAAGCCGTTCTTGCCACAGAGACACTGTTAACCCTGGAGGGTGACGGTGAGGTCACAGATTGCCTCTGAGGCTGTTGTACTAACAGTGGTTTGAGAGTCAAGGCAACACACGGGCACGTGAATGGCAGGAGTTATCCAAGATTAGAAAAGAATGAATCAGAGTGTTTTCTTCCCTATCTTTGGGGGTGAAATACTCATGCTTGAGACACACAACAGATTTCACAATGGGGAAGTAAAATGATCAGCAATTTTGTGGATTTTCTAAAGAGCATTTTAAGATCTTTAAACATATTAGATGTTGATTAAGAAAAAAAAAAAAAAGTTTTTATCCCTAAACATCAATTCTTCCCCTCAACATTGATGATTTTCACTTTATTTTCAACATAGGATTATCATTGCCGCTGTTTTTGCATGCTTCCATTTTAATTGAAATCTTTTTTTCTGCATTAGAAAGGAAACAAAATATCCACAGAGAATGAAATGCATATATGATTCGTGGTGCATTCATACAACCAAAGATTACGTGGCCTGAGTCTGCAAACTCCATCCTGCAGGCCAAATCCACAAAATTAGAAATATCACTACAATTTTAACGTAAAGAAATTTAAAACATCATATTTCATACCATGTGAAAATTATATAAAATCCAAACTTCAGTTGCATAATAAAGTTTTATTAGAACCTAGTGGTAAACATTGGATTCCGTATCATCTGTGGCTGCTTCTTGAGCTCCACCGTCAGTGCTGAGACTCACTGCGTGGTGAAAAGCCTCACTGTCTGGCCCTCTGCAGAACCCCACTCTTCAGTGATCGAATCCGCAGACAGGGGCCTTCCCTGACCCAGCACCGAGTGAAGGGCACTGAGCTCTCAAGGGGGTATCCCTCACAATGCAGGCAAGGCCGACCCACTCGAGACCCCACAGAACAGAGGCGAGCTCCGGCCGGGGTGCAGGGGTGTCCGGTGCTGCTCGTGGCTCCCTGCTCCTCCACCTGAGCCCTGGTGGCATCCACATGTCCCCACAACTCTCGGGGACCTCATGACTTGTGTTCTTCTCGGCACTGACACTCTACTCTTAAAAGCTTACTTAGAAAAAAAAAAAAAAAAGAGGCTAGGAGGAAATAGAAAGAATCGCTCAGCAGAGAAGTAAAAATAGAAGAAAGGAAATGTGTGCAGAATAGCAGCCTAGACAGCGGAGCTCCTGGACGGGCCTGGAGTCCCGGGAAAAAGCGAGAGGGGAGCTGGAGGAGGGGCCAGGGTGCAGCTTCCTGGCTTGCTAGGTACGTGGTGCAGGAGACGGAGCCTGAGGAGGTTTCAGCGTGCTGCCCAGGTCTCACTGTTTGTATGTAGGGGATACATTTTATCCCTAGAGGAAAAGATGGAGTGCATGTAGTGTGTGTGTGTGCATGTGTGTGTGCATGTGTGTGCATGCGTGTGACTCTTAGATAAGGAGGAAAGAGGTGTGGATAAAATGCCGATTTCCACACTGGCTGCTGGGATGGCCCACATCCCAGACCAGCTTTGCTCCCCCTGGAAGGGGGAGTGACATGAGCCTTGGGAGACAGAAAGGACGAGAGAGACTCCATCTGTTTCTGGTGCTTGTCCCAGGACTGTGGCTTCTTGGCTCAAGAAGCACTTACCCGGCCACAAGCTTTTCACAACTATGTATGAGGCGGACCCCGGTTGGTCTTGAGGGCAAACTCTTCATCCGTGTGGAAAATGCACAAGTAGGCTGTAACGTGAAGGTCAGTTTCCAGGAAACAGAATATGCTGCTGAGAACCAGCATCTTGCAAATGTGTTGAAGCTGCTCTTGACCGTGAGAGAAGGTAAGGCAGCGTTCACTCTCTTTGTGCTTTGTCTGATTCCTTTCCAGAATTCACACGAGCGTGGCGTGCTGCGGTCAGCAAGCAAGGGAGAGGCGAGAAGCCGTTCTGAGGGATGTGGCTTCTGACTTAGCGTACGGGGAATTCAGAAAGTCTGGGTGTGATGCAAACAGCACGTGATGCGAACAGCTCCCTCCACCAGAGCCGGGGTCACGGGCGACTCCGCCGCCGATTCACGGCTCCTCTCTTGCTCTTCACCCTGTGTGGTCTGCTCCTGGGTAGGTTTGGAATTACTTTTGATACAAGTCCCTGAGCAGATCCTGTGCCTTAAGGGAGTCAGTGGAAAAGTCAGAGCAGCATTCGGAGGCCGGAGCTCTTCATCGGTGACATGTGACTCTTGCCTGGGCAGCCTGCGAGGTCCGCCAGCCACTCTGCAGACTGCAGGGCCACCTCGCACGCTGGCTCTCAGTCCTTAGCGTGTTTACAAAGACACTTTAAAAAGCCAACAAATACTCCTCATGTTTCAAAAATTATCTCTTTCTTCCTCTTTCCTCTTTTTATTCTCTTCTATGCAATTGACTGTGGCAGATTCTCACCACATGTGGCCCTTGGGGTGTTTGTCCCAATTTCAATCTACTTTAACTGGTGTTATGGTTTAGATACGAGGTGTCCCCAGAAGGCTCCTGAGTGAGACCATGCAGGAAAGCTTAGCGGGGAAAGGACTGGGTTATGAGAGCCTCAACGTGAGCAGGCTCTAACCCCCAGTGTGGGTTAGCTGGGTGGTACCTGTGGGCAGGTAGGGTGGGGAGGACGAGGTTGGTCACTGGGGCCGTGCCTCTGGGGCATGTTGCTTTGTCCCTGGTGAGGAGAGTCCCTCTCTCTGCTCCCTGGTGCCTTGTTCGCAGCCGCTTTCCTCCACCACATACTTCCACCATGATGGTCTGCTTCACCCAGTGGAGTCGGCCATCGATGGACTGAGACCTCTGAAACTGTGAGCTCCAAATAAACTTTTCCTCCTTAAAATTGTTCTTGTTGGGTGTTTTGGTCACAGCTGTGACAAAGGTGACTAAAAGACCCTGCGACTGCTGAGTGGGGAGTGTGGGGTGTGTGTTCCCTTCAGTGCCACGCGGTGGCTTCCCGTCCCATTCTCCATGGGCCGTATGACACAACACCCGCGTTGTGGGAGGGTACTCTTTCAGGCTGCTCCCTCCCAAGGCAGGAGATGGTCTCAGGTGGACCCGCGCCAGCGTACCTGGAGATGGAAGCTTGTCCGTGCTCTGTCCTGGAAGTCACTTCCTTTGCTGCTAGCCGGTTGGGATGGAGTAGTACAGGGCGTCCGTGTTTGCTGAAGGGCATTCAGGCATTGACTAGAACCGGAAGGACCTCTCCTTTGATCCCAGGCAGTCATTACGGCCATGCCAACTGCAGAGACCTGTGAATGGCAAATCACTGTTCCAGACGTGACCACTCAGGAAATGACCTCCGAAGGAGCTGGAACCATCCAAGATCAATAAACCCATGCCAGAAACACCCCACGTTTTATTTATATTTCATGTCTCAGTGATGAAAGGACGGTTCTGGTCAAGGGAGACCTGTAGGTGTCACAGAGTCAGGCTTGCTCCCGACTAACCAGGGCATGGAAATGACACTTGGACACGGAATAATGAATGGGCGCAGGTGTGCCGTGCTGCCAGGCGAGGTCCGCGCAGTCCTTATGTCATGCAGGTGCGTGACGGACGTCCTTTGGGCACGCTCAGGGTCGTATTTGCAGATCCTGGATTTTCACTATGACTCTGACTCTCATATCATCGGCAGCAAATTGAGTTTTTTCCCAGTAGACTGGGTTATGGAGCAAGGAGCAGCATATTAATGAGTGATGGTCACATCGGGAGACTCGCTTGAAAGCAGTGAAATCCAAATTGGCCGTTAAGATGTAGGCGGGGAAGACTTCAGGAGGAGAGAAGCCAGAGGCCCACGGAGCGTCCCGGCCCTCCTGCTGCCCTGGCCAATACCATTCACACTCTGCCCTGGCGACCCTCACTCCCCCGTGGCTTCCTCTTCTCTGGCTTCGTGGCCTGTCGAGTTGTTCTGTCCCTCCTTGTTTTTTCCACCTGCTTTGCTCATAGATGCCTTTGCACTGGCCCTGAGTACGATGTGCTTTTACAACAGACAGCTTGCCCCGGGCGGAGAAGCTGTGTTTACCAAGGAGGGCTCGGCTTTCCTTTGTGTTTGCAAGGACCTTGCCGGACTGCCTGACCCAGGACTATCAGAAAAGATGGACAAAGAACAGGGGACCTGCAGGACGGGGCGCCTCCCCAGACCTGGGAAGTGTTGAGGGCCCACCCGTGCAGACTTAACGGGGAACTGCCCGTTTCCAAACAGCTTGGAAAAACTGGAGAAAAATGATTCCACCTTAGGCTGGTGTGCAGATAGGTGTGTGTGACGGTCCTCGTGTGTGTGATGGTCCTGGTGTGTGTGGCGGTCCTGGTGTGTGTGATGGTCCTGGTGTGTGTGGCGGTCCTGGTGTGTGTGACGGTCCTCGTGTGTGTGATGGTCCTGGTGTGTGTGACGGTCCTCGTGTGTGTGATGGTCCTGGTGTGTGTGTGGCGGTCCTGGTGTGTGTGGCGGTCCTCGTGTGTGTGATGGTCCTGGTGTGTGTGGCGGTCCTGGTGTGTGTGACGGTCCTGGTGTGTGTGATGGTCCTGGTGTGTGTGACGGTCCTGGTGTGTGATGTCCTGGTGTGTGTGACGGTCCTGGTGTGTGCGATGGTCCTGGTGTGTGTGACGGTCCTGGTGTGTGCGACGGTCCTGGTGTGTGCGACGGTCTTGGTGTGTGCGACGGTCCTGGTGTGTGCGACGGTCCTGGTGTGTGCGACGGTCCTGATGTGTGAGACGGTCCTGGTGTGTGCGATGGTCCTGGTGTGTGATGTCCTGGTGAGTGCGATGGTCCTGGTGTGTGATGGTCCTGGTGTGTGTGACGTTCCTGGTGTGTGATGGTCCTGGTGTGTGTGGTGGTCCTGGTGTGTGTGGTGGTCCTGGTGTGTATGGTGGTCCTGGTGTGTGTGATGGTCCTGGTGTGTGTGATGGTCCTGGTGTGTGTGACGGTCCTGGTGTGAGATGGTCCTGGTGTGTGTGACGGTCTTGGTGTGTGCGACGGTCCTGGTGTGTGCGACGGTCCTGGTGTGTGCGACGGTCCTGATGTGTGAGACGGTCCTGGTGTGTGCGATGGTCCTGGTGTGTGATGGTCCTGGTGAGTGCGATGGTCCTGGTGTGTGATGGTCCTGGTGTGTGTGACGGTCTTGGTGTGTGCGACGGTCCTGGTGTGTGCGACGGTCCTGGTGTGTGCGACGGTCCTGATGTGTGAGACGGTCCTGGTGTGTGCGATGGTCCTGGTGTGTGATGGTCCTGGTGAGTGCGATGGTCCTGGTGTGTGATGGTCCTGGTGTGTGTGACGTTCCTGGTGTGTGTGTGACGGTCCTGGTGTGTGTGGTGGTCCTGGTGTGTGTGGTGGTCCTGGTGTGTATGGTGGTCCTGTGTGTGTGACGGTCCTGTGTGTGTGATGGTCCTGGTGTGTGTGACGGTCCTGGTGTGAGATGGTCCTGGTGTGTGTGACGGTCCTGGTGTGTGATGGTCCTGGTGTGTGCGATGGTCCTGGTGTGTGTGACGGTCTTGGTGTGTGCGACGGTCCTGTGTGTGCGACGGTCCTGGTGTGTGCGACGGTCCTGATGTGTGAGACGGTCCTGGTGTGTGCGATGGTCCTGGTGTGTGATGGTCCTGGTGAGTGCGATGGTCCTGGTGTGTGATGGTCCTGGTGTGTGTGACGTTCCTGTGTGTGTGACGGTCCTGGTGTGTGTGGTGGTCCTGGTGTGTGTGGTGGTCCTGGTGTGTATGGTGGTCCTGGTGTGTGTGATGGTCCTGGTGTGTGTGATGGTCCTGGTGTGTGTGTGACGGTCCTGGTGTGAGATGGTCCTGGTGTGTGTGACGGTCCTGGTGTGTGATGGTCCTGGTGTGTGTGACGGTCCTGGTGTGTGCGATGGTCCTGGTGTGTGACGGTCTTGGTGTGTGCGACGGTCCTGGTGTGTGCGACGGTCCTGGTGTGTGCGACGGTCCTGGTGTGTGAGACGGTCCTGGGTGTGTGCGATGGTCCTGGTGTGTGATGTCCTGGTGAGTGCGATGGTCCTGGTGTGTGATGGTCCTGGTGTGTGTGGTCCTGGTGTGTGTGACGGTCCTGGTGTGTGTGGTGGTCCTGTGTGTGTGTGTGGTCCTGGTGTGTGTGGTGGTCCTGGTGTGTATGGTGGTCCTGGTGTGTGAGTGGTCCTGGTGTGTGCGTGGTCCTGGTGTGTGATGGTCCTGGTGAGTGTGATGGTCCTGGTGTGTGATGGTCCTGGTGTGTGTGACGTTCCTGGTGTGTGTGGCGGTCCTGGTGTGTGTGACGGTCCTCGTGTGTGTGATGGTCCTGGTGTGTGTGACGGGTCCTCGTGTGTGTGATGGTCCTGGTGTGTGTGGCGGTCCTGGTGTGTGTGGCGGTCCTCGTGTGTGTGATGGTCCTGGTGTGTGTGGCGGTCCCTGTGTGTGTGACGGTCCTGGTGTGTGTGATGGTCCTGGTGTGTGTGACGGTCCTGGTGTGAGATGGTCCTGGTGTGTGTGACGGTCCTGGTGTGTGATGGTCCTGGTGTGTGTGACGGTCCTGGTGTGTGCGACGGTCCTGGTGTGTGTGACGGTCTTGGTGTGTGCGACGGTCCTGGTGTGTGCGACGGTCCTGGTGTGTGCGACGGTCCTGATGTGTGAGACGGTCCTGGTGTGTGCGATGGTCCTGGTGTGTGTGACGGTCCTGGTGTGAGATGGTCCTGGTGTGTGTGACGGTCCTGGTGTGTGATGGTCCTGGTGTGTGTGACGGTCCTGGTGTGTGCGACGGTCCTGGTGTGTGTGACGGTCTTGGTGTGTGCGACGGTCCTGGTGTGTGCGACGGTCCTGGTGTGTGCGACGGTCCTGATGTGTGAGACGGTCCTGGTGTGTGCGATGGTCCTGGTGTGTGATGGTCCTGGTGAGTGCGATGGTCCTGGTGTGTGATGGTCCTGGTGTGTGTGACGTTCCTGGTGTGTGTGACGGTCCTGGTGTGTGTGGTGGTCCTGGTGTGTGTGGTGGTCCTGTGTGTATGGTGGTCCTGGTGTGTGATGGTCCTGGTGTGTGTGATGGTCCTGTGTGACGGTCCTGTGTGAGATGGTCCTGGTGTGTGTGACGGTCCTGGTGTGTGATGGTCCTGGTGTGTGTGACGGTCCTGGTGTGTGCGATGGTCCTGGTGTGTGTGACGGTCTTGGTGTGTGCGACGGTCCTGGTGTGTGCGACGGTCCTGGTGTGTGCGACGGTCCTGATGTGTGAGACGGTCCTGGTGTGTGCGATGGTCCTGGTGTGTGATGGTCCTGGTGAGTGCGATGGTCCTGGTGTGTGATGGTCCTGGTGTGTGTGACGTTCCTGGTGTGTGTGACGGTCCTGTGTGTGTGTGGTGGTCCTGGTGTGTGTGGTGGTCCTGGTGTGTATGGTGGTCCTGGTGTGTGATGGTCCTGGTGTGTGTGATGGTCCTGGTGTGTGTGTGACGGTCCTGATGTGTGAGACGGTCCTGGTGTGTGACGGTCCTGGTGTGTGTGACGGTCCTGTGTGTGTGTGGTGGTCCTGGTGTGTGTGGTGGTCCTGGTGTGTGTGGTGGTCCTGATGTGTGTGATGGTCCTGGTGGTCCTGGTGTGTGATGGACCTGGTGTGTGTGTGGTCCTGGTGTGTGATGGTCCTGGTGTGTGTGATGGTCCTGGTGTGTGTGACGGTCCTGTGTGTGTGACGGTCCTGGTGTGTGTGGTGGTCCTGGTTTGTGTGGTGGTCCTGGTGTGTGATGGTCCTGGTGTGTGACGGTCCTGGTGTGTGATGGTCCTGGTATGTGTGACGGTCCTGTGTGTGACGGACCTGGTATATGTGACGGTCCTGGTGTGAGACAGTCCTGGTGTTGAGACGGTCCTGGTATGTGTGATGGTCCTGGTGTGTGTGAAGGTCCTGGTGTGTGATGGACCTGGTTTGTGTGGTGGTCCTGGTGTGTGATGGTCCTGGTGTGTGTGACGGTCCTGATGTGTGAGACGGTCCTGGTGTGTGACGGTCCTGGTGTGTGTGATGGTCCTGGTGTGTGTGGTGGTCCTGGTGTGTGTGGTACTGGTGTATGTGATGGTCCTGGTGTGTGTGGTCCTGGTGTGTGATGGACCTGGTGTGTGTGGTGGTCCTGTGTGTGGACCTGTGTGTGTGTGATCCTGGTGTGTGACGGTCCTGTGTGTGTGACAGTCCTGGTGTGTGTGACGGTCCTGGTGTGTGTGACGGTCCTGGTGTGTGTGATGGTCCTGGTTTGTGTGGTGGTCCTGGTGTGTGTGACGGTCCTGGTGTGTGTGATGGTCCTGGTTTGTGTGGTGGTCCTGGTGTGTGATGGTCCTGGTGTGTGACGGTCCTGGTGTGTGATGGACCTGGTGTATGTGATGGTCCTGGTTTGTGACAGTCCTGGTGTTGAGACGGTCCTGGTATGTGTGACGGTCCTGGTGTGTGTGAAGGTCCTGGTGTGTGATGGACCTGGTTTGTGTGGTGGTCCTGGTGTGTGACGGTCCTGTGTGTGTGACGGTCCTGGTTTGTGTGTGATCCTGTGATGGTCCTGGTTGGTGTGTGGTGGTCCTGTGTGTGAGTCCTGGTGTGTGTGGTCCTGGTGTGTGTGGTGGTCCTGGTGTGTGATGGTCCTGGTGTGTGTGTGTGATGACCTGGTTTGTGTGGTGGTCCTGGTGTGTGATGGTCCTGTGTGTGTGGTGGTCCTGGTGGTGTATGTGTGTCCTGGTGGTGACGGTCCTGGTGGTGATGGACCTGGTGTATGTGATGGTCCTGGTTTGTGAGACAGTCCTGGTGTTGAGACGGTCCTGGTATGTGTGACGGTCCTGGTGTGTGTGAAGGTCCTGGTGTGTGATGGACCTGGTTTGTGTGGTGGTCCTGGTGTGTGACGGTGTGTGACGGTCCTGGTGTGTGTGACGGTCCTGGTGTGTGTGGTGGTCCTGGTGTGTGTCCTGGTGTGTGACGGTCCTGGTGTGTGTGGTGGTCCTGGTGTGTGTGATGGTCCTGGTGTGTGTGGTGGTCCTGGTGTGTGTGGACCTGGTGTGATGTCCTGGTGTGTGTGGTGGTCCTGGTGTGTGGTCCTGGTGTGTGTGGTGGTCCTGGTTTGTGTGGTGTGTGTGATGGTCCCTGGTGTGTGTGGTGGTCCTGGTGTGTGATGGTCCCTGGTGTGTGGTGGTCCTGACGGTCCTGGTGTGTGTGGTGGTCCTGGTGTGTGATGGTCCTGTGTGTGTGGTCCTGTGTGTGTGATGGTCCTGGTGTGTGTGACGGTCCTGGTGGTTGTGTGGTGGTCCTGGTGTGTGATGGTCCAGTCCTGGTGTGTGTGGTGGTCCTGGTGTGTGTGATGGTCCTGGTGTGTGTGACGGTCCTGGTGTGTGTGACGGTCCTGGTGTGGTGTGTGTGTCCTGGTGTGTGAGGTGGTCCTGGTGTGTGTGATGGTCCTGGTCCTGGTGTTGGTCCTGGTGTGTGGTGGTCCTGGTGTGTGATGGTCCTGGTGTGTGATGGTCCTGGTGTGTGTGACGCTCCTCCTGGTGTGTGTGGTGGTCCTGGGTGTGTGATGGTCCTGGTGTGTGTGTGTGACGGTCCTGGTGTGTGTGTGTGTCCGGTCCTGGTGTGTGTGTGGTCCTGGTGTGTGATGGTCCTGGTGTGTGTGGTCCTGGTGTGTGTGGTGGTCCTGGTGTGTGTGGTCCTGTGTGTGTGACGGTCCTGGTGTGTGTGGTGGTCCTGGTGTGTGATGGTCCTGGTGTGTGATGGTCCTGGTGTGTGACGCTCCTGGTGTGTGTGGTGGTCCTGGTGTGTGATGGTCCTGGTGTGTGTGACGGTCCTGGTGTGTGTGTGTCCTGGTGTGTGTGGTCCTGGTGTGTGATGGTCCTGGTGTGTGTGACGTCCTGGTGTGTGTGGTCCTGGTGTGATGGTCCTGGTGTGTGTGGTGGTCCTGGTGTGTGGTGGTCCTGGTGTGTGTGACGGTCCTGGTGTGTGTGATGGTCCTGGTGTGTGTGGTGGTCCTGGGTGTGTGTGGTCCTGGTGTGTGTGACGCTCCTGGTGTGTGTGGGTCCTGGTGTGTGATGGTCCTGGGTGTGTGTCCTGGTCCTGGTGTGTGGTGGTGTGTGTGACGGTCCTGGTGTGTGGTGGTCCTGTGTGTGTGACGGTCCTGGTGTGTGGTGGTCCTGGTGTGTGATGGTCCTGTTGGTGTGTGGTCCTGGTGACGGTCCCTGTCCTGTGTGTGTGGTCCTGGTGTGTGATGGTCCTGGTCCTGTGTGTGACGGTCCTGGGTGTGTGTGGTGGTCCTGGTGTGTGATGGTCCTGGTGTGTGTGACGTGTCCTGGTTGTGTGATGGTCCTGGTGTGTGACAGTCCTGGTGTGTGTGTGTGGTCCTGGTCCTGGTGTGTGATGGTCCTGGTGTGTGACGGTCCTGGTGTGTGTGGTGGTCCTGGTGTGTGATGGTCCTGTGTGTGTGACGGTCCTGGTGTGTGATGGTCCTGGTGTGTGTGTGATGGTCCTGGTGTGTGTGGTGGTCCTGGTGTGTGACGGTGTGTGTGTGATGGTCCTGGTGTGTGATGGTCCTGGTGTGTGTGAAGGTCCTGGTGTGTGTGGTGGTTTGTGTGGGTCCTGGTGTGTGATGGTCCTGGTGTGTGTGACAGTCCTGGTGTGTGTGGTGGTCCTGGTGTGTGACGGTCCTGGTGTGTGTGGTGTGTGACGGTCCTGGTCCTGGTGTGTGTGGTGGTCCTGGTGTGTGATGGTCCTGGTGTGTGTGACGGTCCTGGTTTGTGTGTGGTCCTGGTGTATGGTCCTGGTGTGGTGTGGTCCTGGTGTGTGACGGTCCTGGTGCGTGGCTCTGACTCACCACTGAGAAGGGAGACATTCAGGATCGGGATGCGACACTGTTCTTTGGCATGTATCATTCCTTCCCATGCCCTTCTATTCTGGCTCCTGCTCTTCCTCACCTCCCAGCGCTGCTGTTCCTTTGGTAACTGTTAGGTCAGCACCAGGGACAGAAAGACGGAAAGCTAGTGGTGATGGGCAGGTGGTGGTGGGAAAAGGTGGAAGTGGTGGAACCCTAATGCTGGGTATTCCCATACCTGATGCTGTGTGGCCAACCAGCAAGCAGCACCTACCATGTAGGCACCAAAATAACTCCATGGTTCAGCATTCCCATTGTATAGGTAAGGAAATGGAGACAAAACAGGCGAAATAACCAGGCAAGGTGTATCTCCTACCCTCACCTCTTGGGTTGGTCAGGATTCCCCAGAGAGGCAGAGCCAACAGGACACGCCCCAAGCCCCCCACAGACTCACTCTGAGGAATTGGCTCATGTGCTGTGGAGGCTGAGAGCTTCCAGTTTCTGCAGAGGCCAGCGGGAGTCCCAGGAGAGCCTGCATGGTCCAGCTCGAGGCTGCAGGCCTGAGCACCAGCAGACAGAGAGTCTGTTCCAGGGTAAGGCTGCAGGGGGGAGGACTGGGGACACTAGGAGACTGGAACCACTGGTGTCCCAGCTCTCTCGCCAGGCCAGAGGCTGCCTCTCTCCCTCCGCCTTTTGTTCCTTTTAGGCATCAGCTGATTGCACAAGGCCCACCCACATGTGGAGAGTCATGGTCTCTGCTCAGTCCACCCGTGCAAATGCTCACTCATCCTGACACACCAGGGAATCGGTTGGCTGGATTTCTGGGCATCCCCATGGCCCAGTCAGCTTGGCACACTGAACTCACTGTTATTCCTACCCCAGACCACTGGCCACTGGAAAGATGCTGGAATAGCTGAAAAAGAGCCACATCTTCCCTTCTGCGTCTCGTGGGCCTTGTGGGAAATGGGTGGCAGGCCTCTACCAGTGCGGAACGGACCCCAGGCAACAGTGTGTGTGAGGGCCAACCAACCGTGCAATAGAGTCGGCAGGTGTACAGTGGCCTTGGCTGTGTGTTGCACACCAAGCAGCCTTAGGCATGTCCCCAACTCCCAGCCAGCCACGGGGGAGCTACTCTTCATGCTCTTTTCCTGGGTGTGACTATCGGGGGAGACAGCTGGCCTTCAGCGGACGTGGCTGCCACTTCTCATGAGACAAGCCTTCCATGGTCCACGAGCGTCGGGCCTGGCGTTGGACGGCGCGGGCCTGCTCTCCTGGTGCAGGTCAGAGGAGCTGCGTCTGAGGGAAGGCACACGTGGACCCACACACGCACGTGTGCACGCGTGTGCACGCACACGGACACGCAGCCACCGAAAATGAACGGAGGAGGCCGAGAGAGACCTGGGAGGGACCCAGCGCCCCTGGGGTCTCTTCCACTTTCTCAGGCAATTCTCACGTCGATGGGAAAATAGAAAACGTGAATAAGAGCTTGTTTTTCAAATCCGAGGGAAGAGTCTATCTTTACCCCTAATTCCAGTGTGTTCTGTGAGAGCTGTCAGTTTAGGTAGGCTTTTAAAATGAGACTCTGAGCTCACCTTTCTTTTAGGCGAGCGTGCCGTACTGTCACCTGCGGAGCAGAGCTCCCCTCCTCCACTCATGTCTTAGGGTGACCTGAACCCAGGGCTGCCCTGGCTCGAGGCGGCGCTGTTCCCCAGAACTCAAGCCTTCTTCAGGGGAAACAACTCCCAGCCCCATTTTGACAGTTTCCTCCTGCGTCTGGTCACAGAGAGCTGATCGCAGTGATGCGATTCTTTCATACAGAGGCAGTCGGGCCGGGTTCTCTCTTCCCATCACGTCCGTTGCTTCTTCCTGAGGTGTTGATCTCATCTGTGAAGTTAGATGACAGACCTTGACTATTTTTTGAATAATGGCTATCAGGACTCCTCCAAGATGTCAAATAAACACTGTCAATTAACAAAACGGGATTCTAAACGAAATATCAATTTGGCAGGCACCAACCAGACTTAGAAACAAATACTGTACTACAATACTCAACCGTGAAGTTGCCTGTTACTTGAATCAATGGCCATCATGGTCCATGGTCAAAATTCTCCTCCGTATCAGCAGTGGCTGCAATGACACGCTGGCCTTCACGTTGCTTCCCAAGGGCCATGCCAGACGTGTCTCCTCAGTCGTTCCCAGGGAGCACCCTGTCCTCCCGGGGCCACTCGAAGGAGGCGGGGTACTCCGAGGAAAGTCTCTGCTGGGCTGCAGCCATTCTTCACCAAGTTCTCAGCAGTCACAGCCCCTCTCCCCTAGGTCTGTGTATTAGCCAGCGTCTTCTGGAGGGTGAACCTAAGGGGTGACAGGTGGACAGATGGATGGATGGACGGCTAGCTCTGATAGGGTATTTGTTGGGGAACTGACTCATTTGGCTACGAGGGTTGAGGAGTCCCGCAACAGAGTGCCGCAGCCTGGAGGACCGGGGAGGCTGGGAGTGTGGTCCAGTGCCGGCCTGAAACCCTGAGCCTGGGGAAGTGGGTGGCACAGTCCTCAGTCCCTCTGAAGTCCCAGGGCAGGGGAGGAAGAGCACGCCAGCTCCAGGGGAGAGAGGAAATCCTTTTCTCTGCCTCTTTGTCCTCGCTGGGCCCCCGCTGGGGGGATGGAGCTGCCCACTGTGAGGCTGGCCTCCCCCACTAGGGCCGATGGCCCTCCTGCCAACCTCCTCTGAACTGCCATCACAGACCCGTGCAGAAGACTGTTCCCTCTGCTCCCTAGGTGTCCCTTACCTCCGTCCAGCTGGCACCTAAAGTCACCATCACCTCTGCGTCAGAGACTGCTCCCCTTGGGGAGGAATTCTTTTCTTTGCAACCCCATCCTGAGGCTGTGTGTGCTGTGAGCTGGGTGGTGGGGTTCAGATGCTGTCTCACTGCTACACGCTGTCAAAAAGACCAATGCTGTCATTAAATAGCGAGTTGCAGAGGAACGGGGCTCAGCTGTGGACCCTTAGGAGAGTGACTTTGGGAATGCCACCGTCAGTGAAACCTGCCTCCACTCAGTCCTCTCCAGAGCCGAGTCCCAGGGCTCCCTTCACAGTGCGACTGTGTTCCCTTCAGGGTCAAGGCCCGCCATGCAGCCTCGGAACTGACCACAGGACTAAACTCGCGCTCAGGTGTTTAATCACCTCCAAACCCCAAACCTGCCTGAACCTTTGGGCTTTCGTTCATTCTGGGAACTAAAAACAGTGCTACACCCTCCCAAGAGGATTCTTTAAAGACGGGTTCCAGGGACACTGAGGAGAGAGGAAGGAGTGTCACTGAGAACCGAGGCCTAGCGGTGGTCTCCCTGCCGTGGTGGGTTAGCTGGTGGGTTAGCGTGGAAGCACGCCTGGCCCCGAGTTGGCATTTGTAAAGGACATTCAGCCCTGTCCTGCAGAGGCCCTGGTGTGTGAGGGAAAAGGAGGGGAAGCCAGCTGCAGGAGTGCCCTGCCACTGGACCCCTGGGAGCTGCCCTGCTGGCCAGGCCAGCTCATTCTTAAAGACACAGGAGAGACAGATGTCTGTCTGGGCCTGGGCCCTTCCCACCTTCTGTGAGTGCAGTGCAACCAAGGTTCCGGTCCTCCGGTTCCCAAGAAGAGCACTCTGCTGCCCTCTGTGTCTCCTGCCCTAGCTCCCGCCTGCCGTCCTGGGGCGTGGAGGGTGTCGTCTGACTGCAGCACCAGTAAACACGGTGAGAGCCCACAGCCTCTTCCTCCTCCGCGGTCCCTTGGGCAGCCTCTCCTGGGGACCTTCGCATATTTGCGAGCAGCTGTTTGCGTTGGTAGAACTAACTCCGCTGAGCAGGGAGCGAGGGGGGGAGACGGGCAGCTGCCCATGGACAGCCGCAGGTGGGTCTAAGACAATTTGTGGGGCTCACTGCTCTTTTATCTGTGGACTTAAACTTTCAAAATAAGTCTTGATCTCATCAGGTTTTAGAAAATCTAATGGTGGAGTGACTGTGATGGCCTCAGTTAACAAGGACCTGCAGCGTTGGGATGGTCATCCTGTCACCTTGAAGAGCAGGCTGCTGACTGACAGCTCCACATGTGCTTCCTTGGACTTTCAGAGTTTTGCATTCAGGAAATGAAATCTCACTTTAGACACAGAACGATTCCACAAGGTAGGTGCACGGTCTGTTAGTATTCCTCGACTGCGGTGAGGTCGATGCTCAGGACAGTTCAAGGACTTGCCCGAGATCTCAAGGTCCAGTGGTGAGATCGGGCAGCGAGCCGGGCCTCTGACCCGAGCCTCCTACCCCTGCCCTCTCGAGATAGGCCTATGGGGCGGGCACGCTTCGCCAAGTGGAAATTTCTAAGTGACCCTGGGCTCCCACAGATGGACCGTGTCACGTCAGTGACGTGCCTTCCTTGGAGAACAAAACAACATCCCTCGCGGTTGTCCCCTTGTGCGTAGACGGTGGCAGATGCTTGTTTGCCAAGCCTCCCGTCTCCTCCCTTTCTGGGTCCCATTGAGATCATGGAAAGGCAGAGCAAACAGCGCAGGAGCCAGCGCCTCCCGGGTGTTTGCTTAAGAGTAGTGTTCCAGGATGCACCAAGATAAAGACGGCCGATGAATGAGCGGCTCCCAGGCCCAGCGCCAGGGCTCCTGTGCCGTGCCCAGTGGTGTCCTGGCCAGCGCGAGGTCACGTGTTCCCACAGGCTGTGCCCTCAGCAAAGGTCACCTTGCCAGACTCCCAGCTAGTCCTCCTCATCACAGGCAGGCGGGAGCCCAGGGGAAGGTCGGGGGGAAGCTCTGGGCCACTGTCAGCACGTCCAAGTGTCGAGGCGGACTGAGAAGGTGACATCTGGTCAAGGAGGAGGGGCAGGGGAGGTGGCCGCCAAGGTGTGGGGTCCTACAGCAGAGGGGACCGTGGGAAGGACTGTCCAGGGAGGGCCTGCAGGACTGCACAGAGGGAGGGAGCCCCGGGCTGGCGGGGGGAGAAGTGGGGGACCCCTGCCGAGGAGCTGGCCCTGCCTCAGGCCGCTCCAGGCCCGAGAGGAGCAGCTGCCTTGGGTCGCGATGTCGCAGCACCGACTGCTGCGTGAAGGACAGGAGAGGCACCGTGGTTCTGGGGTGGTCTCCAGACACAGCACACAAGCCAGCGCCAGACAGAGCGCAGTGAGGCCGGCGCACGCGCTCCTCGGCACGTTCGATGGCCATTGACTTTGTAAACTGGTTTTACAATACAACGGCTTCGGGATGAATGCAGACTTGCGAGGGTGGCTGGAGGGTGACGGGTCCCCACTCCTCCTTCAGTCATCCCCCCTTTTGCACCTCACGTTCCACCTTCCCCCCGATTTCCCATGAACATATATCTTCAGTGCAAACTGCTTTACAACTGGAAGTGCTGTAGACACCATCGCGGGGCACCGTGAGCAGAGTGTTCGTGACCGAGGGGACGGCGAGGCGCTGCCACGCAATCAGACAGGAAGCTCCTTCTGCAGGGAGCCTGGCCCGCTGCTTCACATAATAAGAACATAAAGAGTCACGTTTTATTGATATGTGAACAGGTTATTGCTTTCTGTGATTTAACATCTTTACCAAATGTGGTGGATCAGACTCTCCATTCCATTAAAGCGGGATTGCTGGCCCTGTTTCATTATCGCTGTTCTGATTCTCAAGGAGAAAAAAAACCTTGCACACAGCTTTCAGCTACTTAATTATCATGGTGGGCAGCGAGCGCGAGATCGACGCGGAACTCTCCGCAGAGATACGCAGAGAGCGTGGTTTTCCTGCCCGAGAGCGGAGCGGGCAGAGCGTCTCTCCCTCTGCCGCTGAACGGCCGGCCGCAGCGGGAAGAGGCTCACGGCTCGCCTGTGGTTTTGGAGGCCTTGTTTACACTGGCGTGCGCTGACCCACAAATCAACTGCAAACCCAAACAAACAGAACCCCCTAAGTCGTGGATGGACGGTGGAGACCATCAGTGCCACAGCTCTCCCAGGAGAAGAGACAGCCCAGAGGGAGACCTGAGGACACTCATGACCTCCTACCTGGCCATTCGTCTCCACCCGGGAGCTTTGGAAGACATGGCCAGCAGCCTCAGGGCCTCCTCAGGACACCAAAGAGCCTCTCTGCGTTTCCTCTCTCCTCAGGTTCCCCAGAGAAGCCTTTGCTGTGCCCTCCTGCATATGCCTTTCCTCCCCGGCCTGGTGAGGCCTCAGCCCTGCCCCTGTGGCAGCCGCGCACCTGGCAGCAAGCTGGCCGCCTCCAGTCCAGGGGCCACTGCTGCCGGGCACTGAGGCCCTCTCCGACGCGCCTTGTCTCTCTGTGCCCACTGGGCCGTGGACGACTCACCAGCCACAGGGAGCCACGGAGGGGCTTCCCGAAGGTCAGAACCCACCTTGCAGGGTGTGCGGTTCTGTGCAGAGCCAGGATGCCCTCCCTCCTGGACAGCAGCCCGGCACGCCAGCCACCCTCGCTGGGATCAGACGCCGAAGACTAGGGGGCTCTTCTGGTCACGCGTAGTCCTCCGAGGTTCCCAGTGTCCTGTGGAGCTCTGCAGACACACTGATGCAGGGCCTGCTGCCCGGGAGCACCTTCAGTCGGGGTGGCTATCGTGGCTGAGAGCCTCCCCAGTGGCGTTAATGTGAAGCCACGTCAAAGCCCACTGCCGCAATCCTTGAGGTGGAAATGCGTCAACTCTAATTGAGAAACAAGAGTGCAGAAGCCCAGAGAGGTTTCCTCTTGTGTGAAGGTCACACAGCTCTTTGCCCGCACAGTGATTGCAGTCCTGACTTTTCTGAGCCCAAAGTTGGCATCCTTCAGCTACAGCTCTGAGCCCCGCTGAGTGTTAGCCTCACTAGAAGACTTTAATCAGGCCTGGAGCCTGGATCTCAATCAACATCAGGCCCTCTTCTTTCTAAATCTCCTCCTGTGAGTGGAATGTAAAAACTGGGTTTGAAGTCAATTTCACTCCCCTGAAAATCAACTGTCTGGAGTTCCCTGGGGTGCGTGGTGACAGTGTTGACTCCAGGGTCCTACCTCGGCTCACCAGAGCACAGCGTGTGACGCGGGGTCCGGGATCTGGGTTTAAAATCCAGAGCAAGCCCCTGGCAGACCTTCCCTGGGGTCGTGATGAGCGTCTTCCATTAAGCACCCAAGCATTTAAGGCTGGGTGGCCTCTGGGGCCTCTCCCAGTCCCCTCCCTCCCTCTGTCTCCTGTCCTTCTTCCGCCACGTCTTTTTGTGTGTGTGTGTCTGTGTATTGAAAAACAACTCTGCTGTCTCAGGATAGACTTGCTTTTGGACTGAGGGCCTTTGGCAGAAAACCACCCATTATTTTGTTCTCTTTGTAGGTTATGTAAGAAGTGCAGCCCTACCCTTCCCTCCCTAGGAAGTAAGGCGATGGCTATGTTTTAGATTCTAATTCAGGTTAATTGGATTCAGTCCTTCTAAAATATTATTTTATTTACTTTTCTTGAATTTACTCATGCAGAGAACTGAGAACGGGGAGCAGAGATAGGGATGAGGGAAATGCAGAGCAGAGGAATGGAGAGAGACTCCACCGGTGCTGGAGGGGACAGCCCAGAGCCCAGAGCCCAGTACCAGGAGGGCCGGGCCCCGAGACCCAGGAGGAGCGATGGGAGGGAGCGAGGGAGGGACACCCAGGTCTCTCTCATTTGATCCTCAAGTGACCAGAGAGGAAGCCCAGGTGTCGCTGAGTCCTGTGGCGCCAGGTGGAGCTCAGGCCTGGCCCGCGGCGACTCTACAGGAAGCCGGGGCAGGGAACCACCTGAGCCAGGTTCCCAGTCCTTTCTGTTTTGCTTCCTGATCAGCCGGTTCCGTGGTCAGCACTCGGGACGGGCGTTTTGTCCTGCAGGTGAAGGACGTTGGAGGAAGTACTGGGGGGCGAGGGCCGGCAGGGCAGGGCCCTGGCTTTGCCGTGTCGCCGGGGAGGGCCCGCCTCTGCCTGGCCTGCCGCACAGCGAAGCCCTTACTCAGCCCGGGACAGACGCGGCTCCAGGACAGCTTGGGCCCCAGTGTGCGCCCAAGCTCAGGCTCAACCTGAGGCCCGCGTCAGGGGCAGACTGGCACGGTGGCAGGGCACCCACCGGGGCCACAGGAGGCCACAGCACCAGGGACGTGAGCACGGGGACCTCACCACCTGCCAGCAGCCACTGTGCCCCAACGGTGCCCCTGAAGGGGAAGGAGCCCCAGCTGCCCTCCCCTGACCCTGGGAGGCCAGCCCCACGCAGCGTCGGGGACGTGTCGGAGCGTCTCTTTCTTTCCGTATTTGGAGAGGGAGGGGAAGTTCTTCTGCAGTTGGACTTGGTTTGCTGTGTAGGGCCCGCGCAGGAAGACAGGACCAGCTAGGTGCAGTGCTCTGGGAGACCAGGGGACGCTGATTCTAGCCAGAGGAGAAGGCAGGGCCTCGGGCAGAGGAGGAAGCAGCGGGCAGCCAGAGTCAGAGGCCAGGAACCAGCAAGGGTAGGAGAGTAGGGAGGAAGGAGAGGAGCGGGGTCTGGGCAAGCGAGAGGCCTCCAGGAGCACCTGGCCCTCTCTAGGCTGGGTGGGTGCAGACGGCCCTGGCCCTGCGCACTGTGCACAGCGGTGCTCTCCCCAGAAGCCACAGGTGTCTCTGGAAAAGAGTCCCGGGACCACGGTGTGCCCTCCACTTACACGGGAGGCGTGTTTCATGAGCCAAACGGCGTGTCATCTGCAGACCTGGGAGAGAAAACAGGCACAGATCCTGCGGTGTGTGCACGCACGTCTCAGAGGTCTGTTTTCCTGAACAAACAACCCAGTGGAAAGAACAAAGTCTGAAAGTGAATCATGAACTCTTGTCTTGTTAGAGCAGAAACTGTTTTTGAAAACAGGAATGTGGGATCCGGGGCACAGATGGTCCCCAGAGGGCCAGGAATTAACCATGAACTTCCAGGAAGGAGCAAGACTAGCTGACAGGTCTGTTTTTTTAATGTTTCTTCTTTTCTTGTCAATAATTCAAAGGAAAGATAACAAGAATTATTCAACATGCTGAAAACATCATACACTGATTAAGGCTTCGAGTAAACAGCTTTTGTTAACTGTCACAGAAATGAACGTAATAAATGGAAAAATCACCCTTAATATAAAAGAAGAGCCCTGAGTGAATTTTGAATCTGGTGGAGCTAGAGGTCATGGTTTGTAGTGCCTCAGGCCTCAGGCCTCAGGCCTGTACTGCTTCCTGTAGTGAAGGAAGGTATTCCCTCCTCTTTCTAAGAGTGTGAACTCGGGGCGGGACAGAGCAGGCCACCTGCTTCACTCTGAGGCCACCGTTGAAGTACTTCCACCTGTGGACGTCTCCTGTCTAGGAAGAGCCCCTCCTCTTGGGAGGAGGCCCAGAGAGGCAGGCTCTGCCTGCAAGTCCTGCGCAGGGGACATCTATCTGTCCACTTGTAAAAACTGGCTGACTTAAGCGTCCAGGAGGGCCTAGTCGAGCAAAATGAAAACATTGGCTCAATCTTTAGACAAAATTATTTCAAAAGCAAAACCAGGACGTTTTCCCAAGTTTTAAAATGAGTCGACTGATAAACATCTCCCAATTTTGGGTAATGCTAAAAACACGTGATGACTTTCAGAAAACACCTGAGCCCCGATTTGAGTTTTTTGCATTTGCATCTCACAGAGGGTCCGACAAGCATCTGCCTAGACTGGCATGGTAGAAACCTAAAAAGGAATGAATTGTCTCCTTGACCACCTGAATTTTTCAATTGATTAGAAAACACATGCTCCATTTTGCCTCGTTTGTGTGCACGGCATAATTAAGGTCAAGGATGTGAAATGACAACCATGGTCTGTAGGCACCTAGTTTTCACACAGAGCTGTTTCACCGTCTCTCAGGGTGCTGGGGTCTGTCGGTGTGGGGGCTGGCAGATCCCTGCCTTGTGATATGGAGTGACTGCAAGGTCCTGAGAGGAAGTGGCTGAGACCAGCATCCGCGAGCCTCTGTGGGCGGGTCCCCGGGGTGATAGCTGCTGCAGCTCTGGGGCACGGGTGACTTTGGACGTGCCCATTAGGTGTGGCAGGGAAGACTTTGTTTACGGGGCAACAGTCCTCCTGGTTACACTCTGCCGGGAATGCAGGCTTCTTTCCCAGAAACAAGGCTCTCCCAGAGTAGGAAGATCAATATCCCCTCCTCCTGAGCCAGCACACGCCCAAGGGCCATGTGGCCTGTGAGGCTGCAGCTGAGCCTCTCACAGGGCACTGGGGACCACGGCAGGTGACCAGGTGGCACCTCCAGGTCTGGGCCCCAGCCAGGGTGGGCAGCTGCAGCAGCAGCCAGAGCAGGGGTGAGCTGCATGGGAACAGGGTCTCGGGCGGCCAGCGTAAGAGAGGGGCGACTGAGACAGGTGGGCTTGGTGGCAGGTAGGGGGAGTGTCCTCACTTCAGTGCACATGTTGAGCACGGTGACAGAGACGGGGAGGAGAGCGGTTCCTAAAACAGCACCTGTGTCTCCGCGTGCAGGCTGGCAGGACGGCCCCTCCTGCAGCTGGGGAGTGCCCCTGGGTGAGCAGGGTGGGTCCTGTTCTAGAGCAGGAGGAGCATTTTCTAGGTTCAACAGTAAAGCCGAGTGTATTCCTGATGTGAATCAATTAAAGGAGAAGGGAAGCCTCCCGGGATCGAGAATTCAAAACGACAGGAGCAGAGCGTTCTGGGGACCAGGCTGGGAAGTGGGTGGACAGGGCTCCAGGAGAGGGACGAGACAGGACCGCACTGATCAAGTGGCTTCCCATGGGACTGGACGCACCTCAGAGGACCCGTGGGTGTGCTGTGCGTGCCTGTGCGTGCACGCGATCGTGTCGATGCTTGTTCACTGAGCGTGAGAATGGAGGGGCAGTTCTGAGAGGGAGAATGGCTTCACTGGGGATCCTTCCATCTGCAGAGCCGTGGACCTCCGTGCAGAGAGGCGGCATGCCGGTGGCGCTGGGCTGCGGGGGGTCTTTAGCAGAACACACCCAGGAGGGAGGGGCCGTGGAGCCGGGCTGGCCGCACCGCCCCTAGGCCGGTACGGACTCACCACTCCTCACTCCCACCAGGGAACGTCACGGTTCCAGGTCACTCTGTGGCACAGCCGGAGTCTGACTCTTCAGACAGACCCTCCCAGGTGAAGTGAGGACCCGCCAGAGACGACCCCAGGGCCAGTCAGCTTCACAAGCACCGGCGGACAGCGCATCTCTCCATTCTGAGACACGCACAGAAGGCCACACTCTGACATCTGTGCAGGGCGTGTGTGCCTCCCAGGCTTGATGGTGGCTGCACTAGTGACATGGCTGGTCCTGACCTGGCTACATATCAGGGTCACCCTCAGCATTTCAGTAAGAAAATGCCTATGGTGTTAAAGAAGAGGGACATCTCGTGACAATGAGGGGGTCAGTTCAACCACGGAGAGTAATGATCCTACAGAGAGGCACCCAAAGAGATTGTAACGCACAAGGAGACCGAGCGTGAGGAGCAAAAGCTCCAGTGATATCAGAGATCTCAACACCTGCCTTCAGTGACAGATGGAAGGTGTGGCCGGGAAATGGATGAGTGTGTAGAAGATCTGAGGCCCGTTACCAGCCACCGTGGCTTTGCTAACATGCATGAATCCATCACAGCACGGTGTTTCAGACGCACACAGGACGCTTACCCAGCCCAATGTCTTTGGTCACAGAAGAACTGTAAATACGTGCACGGACAAGGACATGTGTGGAAAGCATTTTCAGCAGGTTAATCTATAAATCAAAGCCTGGAAACAACCCCAAATTCCATTGAAGGTGAGTGGACAAACTGTGGCCCAGCCACGGTGCAAGACCCTTTGGCAAGGAAAGAAGAGAACGGTCGATGTCGTGACCTCACGGTCGATGTCGTGACCTCACGGTCGATGTCGTGACCTCACGGGTGAGTCCCAAACAGCTAAGCCCGGCGAGAGTCAGACCCCGAGAGCTCACGGTGTGATTGCAGGCTTACGTAGAACGTGGGCAAAGGGCATCTCTCTGTAGAGCTGAATCAATCCACACCTCCCTGAGGGTCAGGCAGAGGCTGGTGGCAAGGACTGGGTTCTCCTAGGTTCTCCTCCTGAGGATGGTGACGGCATCCCAGGGTGCACAGTGCAGAAGCACAGCCACTCGTGCACTTGAAGCTACGCAGGTAACCGGAGAGGAACTGCAGCGTGAGAGGACAGTGCTGCCCATTGCCCGCTGGCGCTGGAGAGGCTGGGCTGGCGGCGGTGCGCGGCGTCAGAGGCCGGGCGCTGGGTGATGCTCACCTCCCCCACAGGTCCTCAGCCACAGAGTCAGGGAGCAGGAGGACCTCACCCCTGCACGATCAGGATGCCCATTTCCAGGGAACAGCAGCTGTGGGCCAGGGCGCGGCCACAGCACCCATGCACAGGCGAGGAGGTCTCCCCGGGCCTGACCTCTCCCCCGGTTCCCAGGTCCTCCTCAGCCTGGGCTTCTCTGACGTCCATCCTCCTTGGGGACAGCAGAGGCCCTGACAGACGCTGTGGTCCTGACTTGTCCTGGCTCCACTCAGACGTCTCCCTGCAGGGCACAGAGGTCGGGTCTCGCGGGTTCTGGGACCTGAAGAGACTCTGCAGCTGCAGCACTGGGTCGCGGCCGCCAGCAGGAAGAGGCGGTGGAGCCACAGGAGGGAGCAAGCCCCCAGCGCAGGGGGGCGGGCTGGAAGGGAGACACTGCGCGCTCCAGGGCGGCAGACTCTGCTTGTGCCCAAGGACTCGCAGAGAGTGAGAAAATGGCAGAAGAAAGAGGAAGCAGTCGATCAAAGCGGCAGACCGGGACGATGGCGTCGTCCTGTGGGGTCAGCCTCCCCCGCGTGAGCGACGGAGGCCGGAACCACACTGCTGTTCACAGCGATCCTCCTGCTCGGTAGCAGTGGTGACACGGAGTGCCGAAGGTCTCACCAAGTGGCCTGAACCATCTTGCCTTTGACTTTAAAAAAAAAAAAATGTGCATTTTTCTCTCCCTGCAGGACAGTTAGGCATCTTACAAACAAAACAAGAAAAAACCAAGCCCTGCCAAATGGAAGGACGCAGTCACAGAGAACCCGAGTGACACCAGGCTGCAGCCGTGCGCAGCAGCCCAGGGACGCAGCCGCGCCACGTGCAGGGGACGCACCGGGGCCACAGTCTCCCAGCAAGCTGGGCCTGTTCATTAGCATACAGCTTGAAGCCTCTGTAGTGAAGATCAGATACGACGCTGAGGTACGATCTCATTAAAATGTTAATTTTGCTCGTCAGTGATGTGGTCTGAGACGGGCCTTGGGACGCGTGGGCAGAGCGTCCCCTTGGAGGGTCCTCCTCAAGTGCTTCATTGACACTCACTTTGGGTGGCGGCTGGATGGCAGGAGATAAGGATGGCCCTCATTAGCATGGAAGGCGGGCATTCCCACTGCAGATGAGGGACAGAGACACAGGCCTGGCAGCCAGATAAGTCGGGAAGAGACGATTCTTCCCGTGACACACCAGGGACCCCAGGGAGGGCCACCCTGGGAGGCTCAGAGCCTGCGGTGGGCGGCTGACGCAGAGCCAGTGACCGTCTGGGGCAGAGCGTGGGCCTGTGGCTGCCCTGCGTGTGGCCGACTGTCCCACCGCTGGAGTCCCTGAGACGCAGGCTCCTGCCTGTCCCTAGGCCCAGGCAGCAGGCGCAGGCGCAGGCAAAGGCCCTGGGGCCTGTAGTTGAGTGTGGTCCGGGTCGTGCACACTGTGGGATTTGGTGGAGAATGTTTAGCTCCAGAGCCCCGCAGCGCCGGTGTGGCCAGTGAGGTGGGCGCGGGGGAGCCTGTCTTCGGCCCCGTTCCTGTTGCTGCTTCTTCCCTCTTCCTTTCTCCCCGATTCCTTGTGCATTTGCGGAGTGAAGACCCCACGTGGGGCCCTGCATAAGATGCGAGGCTGAGGAAAGCACGGGAGGCTCTCAGCTGCCCTGGGCCTCCCGACTCCAGATGTGACTGACAGGAAGAATTAACTGCAAAAGATCCCACGGCGTGCAGGAAAGAATCCCACAGCCTGGACCGAAACCGCCCCGTCTGTGGGATCATTTGATGCTTATCACTTAGCTGTGGGAGAAAATCCACTGCAGGTATATTTGCTCTATTATCAAAATGGCCATCTTTTTGATAATAGGTATAGCCAATGGTTGTCCCCTGAAACCTCTCCTAGTCTTTGGCAATAATGCTCGGAACTGTTTCTGCTTCAAGGTCCAGTTTTGAGATCCTAACCTAACACAGGCGGCACTGGAAATTTCAAAACACGGGTGTTTTATGTCCAAGGCATAGGTGGGTCCTGAGCCCACGTCCCCTACACCCTGTTAGATGGATCTGGGTGACTGCTGGTTACCTGGCACAAAGCAGGGGTGACCTAACTTGAGCCCAGGGTGCGGTGGTTTCTGTGACAGTGCAACGCCCAGTCTCCAACATGCAAGGCTGCAGGGACTGTCCACTGCAGACATTTCTGTTGTTTCCAGGCTCAAGATGAACCCTGGGAACAAAGGGAAGGTCAGTGCATGGTCCCTTCCCACGGGGCTCAGCACATCTGGCCTCTCCAAGCCTCTGGGCTGGCCGCGGTGCCACTCTGGTGGTCACTTTCTGTTTTCACAAATCATTGTAGTTCTTTTCTCTATTTTTCTAGACAGGTGGAACTTTCATTTGCCCTTTCCTAGTCTTACTTTTTCCTTTTTTTTGGGGGGGGGGCAGGTAAAATCGCATAATTTATAGTGTACAGCCTGTTTCGATGCATGTCTACATTATAGAATGGCTAAATGCAGCTATTTAACGTAGGCATTCTTCATGCCCATTTTGTGGTGAGAACAGCTGACATTGCTCTCTTAGCCGTCTTTAAGTACACAATATATCACTCTTAACCACATTGCACAGTAGAGTTCTTGAACTTATTCCTCCCATTCCACTGAATGTTTGCACCCCCCGTACAACATCTCTCCAATACCTCCCAGCTTCTCATAACCGCTATTCTCTTGGGCTTCTCTGAACTTGGGGTTCACACTCCACATGCCAGTGAGGCCATGCCATTCTTGGTTTTCTGGCTTATTTCAGATGACATGATGTCCTCCAGGCTAATCCACGCTGTGACAGATGGCGGACTTCCTTCCTGTCTGAGGCTGGATGGCGCTCGCCGGACACAAACAACACATTTTCTAAGGCACTTGCCTGACGATGGGACTTGGTTGGTTCCTCGCCGTGGCTGTGTGACCAGAGCAGCTGTGAGCACGAGAGGACCGAGACTCTGCACATGGTTTCATTCCCTCTGCATGTACACCAGAGTGGGTTTGCTAGAGTGTGTGCGGATTCTCTTCTGTGGTTTTATGATGATGGTCCATACTGCTTCCCAAAATCATGTATTTATTATATATTGTAAAATCCCCATCAACCCCATCGACTGTCATATATCCCATCAACCAATCAACCAGGAGCAAGGGTCTTCCTTCCTCCATGGCCAGTGCCTGTTGTTATCAGTCCTCTTTTTTTTTTTTTTTTTTGGTACCAGGGATTGAACCCCAGGTAGGTAACCATCCAGTCACATTTCTAGCCCTTTTATAGTTTTTATTTGGAGACCGAGTCTCAGTAAGTTGCAGAGGGAGATTTGAACTTGCCATCCCCCTGCCTCAGCCTCTCGAGCTGCTGGGGTTACAGGCGTGCACCACCACGCTCGGCTCAGCCCTCTTTTTCTAGTAGTGGTCCTAACAGTGTGAGCTAACATTTTATTGTGGTTTTTCAAATTTGCATTTCCCTGATGATTGGAGATGTGGAGGATTTCTTCCTGTGCCTGTTGGCTTACTGGTGTCTTTCTTCTGAGAAAAGTCTGTCCAGACCCTTTCCCATTTTAAAACCAGGTTATTTGTTCCCTCACTATTGGGGCATTTGAGGTCCTCGTGTAGTTTAGATATTAACCTTCTGCCACATGTACAATTTGGGAGTATTTTCATGCTCTCTGCAGTAGTCTCTCTGCTCTCCTGATTGTTTTCTTTCTGGGCAGAACTTCCTAGTATGGTTCATGGCTCTCTTTGCTTTTGTTGTCTGTGCTTTTGGGGTCTATCCAGGAAGTCATTACATGCAATGCCTCTGAGCACTTCCTCCAGGATTTATTCTAATAGATTTACAGTCAGCTACTAAGTCAGGTCTTAAATTTAAGGCTTTTATCCATTTTGGGTTGATTTTTGTATATGGTATGAGATAAAGGTCCAAGTTCATTAATTTCTACGTAGATACAGAGTTGTCCCAACAGTATTTAATGAAAAAATTGTTCTTTCCCCTTTTTGTGTTTTTGGTCCCTTGGTGAAAAATCACTTGACTGTAAACATGAGGATTTATTTCCGGACTCTGTGCTGTTGCCTTGGTCTGTGCCTGTTTTTAATGCTGGTACCATGCTGTTTTGATCACTATGGCTTCATAATATGTTTTGAAGTCGGCTAGTCTGCTGCATCCAGTTTCGATCTTTTTGCTTAAAATTTCTTTGGTTATTCTGGGTACTGTGTTGTTTGACAAGAGTTTGGGAAATTTTCTTTTTTCTATTTCTGTGAAGAATGCCACTGGAATTTCTACAGAGATTGCATAGAATCTGTAGACTCCTTTAGGCAAAATGAACAGTTAAACTGTAGTTGTTTTTCCAACCCTTGAGCAAGGCTTATCTGTCTATTTATTTGTGTCTTCAATTTTTTCATGAATGTTTATAGTTATCAGTATCTACGCCATTCACCTTCTTGGTTAAATTTATTCCTAAGATTTTTTTTTTTTCTTGTATAGCTACTGTGAATGCAGTTGTTTCCTGGTTTCTTTTTCAGATTGTTGTTAGTGCATAGAAATACTACTGATTTTGCAAGTTGATTTTGAATCCTGAAAGTGCTAAATCTGTTTATTAGTTTTTGGTTCACACGTATATCATTCGTAAAATCAAGAAGTATATATGTCTACTTACCTATTTGTATATCTATGTATGTGTCTATTTGTGCACCTGCGTATCCACCTATGTAAGTATGTGTCCATCCACCCCTCTACCTCCTGCAGCAGGGACAGTTTCCTTTCTTCCTTTCCAGCATGAATGCCTTTTACTCTCTTCCCTGCCTCAGTGCTCCAGTACCATGCGGGCGGGATAGGAGGGCTGAAGGTGGGCACCCTGTTTTGTCCTAATCTTGGAGGGAAAGCTGTCAGCTCTGCACCGTGGGGTGTGATCCCAGCCGTGGGGTTGGTCAGATATGGTCCTCATGTGTTGAAGTGAACTCTCTCTGTTCCTGATTTCTTAGGGTCTTACCCTGGGAGGATATTGGATTTTGTGAAAGGTCTGCATCCAGAGATGATCTCATGGTCTTTGTCCTTCAGCCTGTCCATGTGGCATATCCCGTGTTCACCTTGTGTGTGCTGAACAGTGCTGTGTCCTGGGGAGAAGTCCCCTGAACGTGATGACTGACCTTCCCAGGAGCTCTAGCACTTGGTTTGCTGGGGGTTGCTTGAGGATTTTTGCGTCTGTGTTCGTCAGGACCTTTTCTCTTCTGATGGAGTCCTTTTCTGGCTTTGGTAACAGGGAATGCTGGCCTTGCAAATGTATATTACCATTTCTGCAGGGTTTTTTTTTTTTTTTGGTAAGAATTTGAGAAGGACGGCATTACTCTTTGCTGAATGTTAGGTGGAGGTCAGCAAGGAAGCCCCTGGGTCCTGTGCTGCCTGCATTGGGGACTCCTCCTGCTGACCCAACCCTGCACGTCACTCGCATGCTCACAGTGCTATTTCTTCGTAATTCAGTGGGCGTACTCGCTGCTTCTAGGTCATCCATACTGTAGGCATAAAATAGCTCACAGGAGCCTCAGAATCCTCGGCAGTTTTGTACATCAGTTGTAGTCTCTCCTGTCTCATTTCTGGTTTTATTTGAATCTTTTGTTGTATTTTTTTCTTGGTTAGTCTAGCCAAAGTTTTATTAATTTTGTTTACCTTTTCAAAAAAATCCACTCTTGGCTTTGTTGGTCTTTTCTACCGTTTTTTTTTAGTCTCTATTTCACTCATTCCTGCTGCGCTCCTTGTTTCTCTCTTCCATTAACTTTGGGCTTAGATTCCTTCTTCTTTTCCTGTTATCTTGAGGTGTAAGCTTAGGTTGCTTATTTAGGATCTTTCTTGCTTTGATGTGTGTCTTTACTGCTGCTCGCTTGTCCTCAGACCTGTTTTTGTTGCATTCCATAAGTTTTGGTATGTTGTATGTCTAGTTCTGCTTATCTTAAGATATTTCTAATTTAATTTTTTTTTTTTTTTTTTTTTGGTACCAGGGATTGAACTCAGGGGCACTTGACCATGGAGCCACATCCCCAGCCCTAATTTTTATTTTATTTAGAGACAGGGTCTCACTGAGTTGCTGAGCACCTTGCATTGGCTGAAGCTGGTTTTGAACTGGCAACCCTCCTGTTGTGGCTACCGTGCCCAGCTTAATTTTTCAAATTTATTCTTCAATTATTCGATTTTTATGGAGCATGCTGTTCAATTTCCACGTGGTTGTGCATTTACCTAAATTCTTCCTATTATTGATTTCTAGTTTTGTACCACTATGTTCAGAGAAAAGTACTAAGAATGACGTCGACATTTTAACATCTTGCTGTGACTCATTTTGTGCTCAAACGTGTGATCCATCTTGCAGAACGTTCCATATGCACTGGGGAAAAGTTGTATTTTTCTGTGGTTGCTGGGAATGTTCTAGACATGTCTGTCAGGTCCTCTGGGTCTGAGATGTAGGTCAAGTTCGATGCTCCCTCACGGATGTTCTTCCTGGGTGAGCTGTGCATTGTCAGTGTGGCTGCGTCTTGGGTGGGGAGAGATGTGCAGCTGCCTGTCCCTCTCCTGGGTCTCCCTGAGGGAATGGACACTGTCTAGCTCAGTGACAAGAGATGCTTCCTCTGGGAAGCAGGCCCTGGGGCCGTGTGGCTCCTGCAGGTAGCTGGTGCCCGTGGCTCTGCCTTTTCTCAGTGCTTCTAGCAGTCTCCTGCTGTCGCAGGGCATCACCAGCGGCCCTTCCTCCCTCTTCTCTCCCCTGTGCCGCTGCGGATGTTTGAGCCCTCTCTGGTGGGAGCTTTGTGAACAGTCATTTCGTCTGTGTCTTTGTGGGAGGGTGAAGACTGCTCTCTCTGACTCCACCACCGTTGGCTCTTGCATCTCAGTTTAGTTCCTTGAGCTGAATTCGCCCTCTGGGCTCTGTGTCTGCCCCGTACTCTGAGCTTAGGGTGTAGGGAGCAGAGCCCTGGTGGCTCCTGGGGCCACGGCCAGCTCTGGCTCCCAGCAATCGGCTCATGCCAGGCGGTTGTGCTGGCCTCCTGTTTTCACTTGGAAATTCCAAAAGGACAGCCCGTCGCTCGGGTTATGTTCTGGTATTTCTGTTTGGGGTTGCAAAGGAAGTGCTGAGGTTTCAGAAGTAAAACCTCAAATTGTTAACCAAACATGTAAGGGTTGACAATCATCATGACCGTGCGTAAGTGCCGCAGCAGGAGCCAACAGAGCAGGGGACGCGCCTGTGGGTTCTCCACGTGAAGAACGGGTGGCCTGAGCTGGGGGGAAGGCCTCCTTCTCTGGAGGTTTTGATACTTTTCTTTTCTGCTTGTGCCCAATTCAGTGTGAACCCCCACACCTGCTCCCGACTGTTGGTGTGCTTGTCTGCTCCGTGCTGGACCCAGCGGCCTCTTCTCTGTGTTTATTCTGCTTCCTGTGGTCCTCCCCTCGGCATCCAGCAGCCCCTGCGCTGGCCCTCCACGGGGCAGGCCACAGCGCTAGCTGGCTGGCACGTAAAGGTGTGGCTGGACCCGTTGCAATCGAGCCCCTGCCCGAGTTCTCCAGGGGCCCGTTCTGCTCCGCTCCCTGGGATCAGCACAGCTCCAGCTCCACCCACAACCCCAACACCTTGTCACAGGAGCACCACGAAGGTCCCCAGGAACCCCTCTCTGTGTCTAGGGCGTGTCTTTGTCATAAGAGGCAACTAATTGTGCAAAGGTTTGGAGCCGTGCTGCTGCCAGCCCTGCAGAGAGAGGCAGAGGGGATACAAGCAGAGACACTTAGGTAAGAGAAAAGACAAATTAATTATCTTGTCAAACCCTTCTTCTCAGCGAGCACACGTGCGGCAGGCCCTTGCATAATGAAGTACCACTTCCTGGGATGCTGAGTGTCCATTTTTCCCCTTCTCTTCATGATCCACTTTGGTTCCAAAGGTCTTTGTGAATTAGCACCGATTTCACCATGACCACACAAGGTGGATCAGGAACACGTTTGAACACTGAATTAGTCAAATTGATCTTAAATTTGCCTGTCTGTAGGTCTAGATGTTACAATCTTAAAGTATGATATGAATTTTAAAAAAGATTTAGTTCTATACGGACACAATACCTTTATTTTATTTATTGATGTGGTGCTGAGGATCAAACCCAGTGCCCCACACATGCAAGGCAAGTGCTCTACCACTGAGCTATGACCCCAGCCCATGATAAGGATTCTTTACATGGGAATTCAATGGATATTTCACTCAAAATTGCAAATTCTTAATAAAAGTTATGGGTTTTATTGATTTTTCAAAAGCACATTTCAGCTTGTTTGAACATTTTGATGTTAATTTTGCTATCCGTTAATGGTGATTTGAATTTTTCAGAATGAAGAAGGGTCGTTACAAATCAATTTCTGTGCAGACTGTTCTGATCATGAGCAAGATACTTTCAATCCTGGTTTACTGTAAAATTCCCCTGGAGTGAAAAATTTGAAAGAGGAATGAAAAACATGTTGTGGATTCATCCATAGATTTAACTGAAAAAGGCTCAGTCACATCATATGATGAAACTAAAATATTCTTATGTCTTCTGCAATGATCATGGTTCATCTTACATGACCACATGACAGTGTCTATATTCATGGTTTATTTCCAAGCTTGCAAATTTCCTTAAGAATTTGATTAATAATCCTAGTTTCGATTGCTTCAGCAATGTGATATCTTCCAAACTAAAATAACTAAAAAATTCCTACAGATGTCCCAAAACTACAGTGATCCAAACACGATTGCTTACTTTGTGTCAATAGAATAGAGATTATGTGAAAAGAGCGATATTATAGAACCTTAATTGGCAAATATTCTGAAAGTCAAGAAAATGTTGTACAGAATATGTGACGACTTTTGCATTTTGTGTGTAATTATTTTATTACTCATCTAATACCCTCTAGGTTACCCGAGGACATCTAGACCTGTGCACCTTTAGGTTACTTTGTAATTTTAAGGATGCTTTTACCTGGGTAGAGGAGGGGTCATTTTTCATTTCTCAGTATGTAGTTTGGCTCAAACCTTTTAAAATATTGAGAGGGAGCCCTGGATTTTGACTCTTGTGCTGGACCCTCCTGTGGGAGGAGCCCAGGGGATGCTCACATGGACTTCCCAGCTGGCACTGGTCAGACTGTTAATCTTCTTCCAAGAGAATCCTCAGGGAGGGCATATGAAGAACCCAGTGTCTCTTGAACTTTTCAATGAAAGCGTTCATTCTGCTGTCGGAAGAGCTGCCAGGCCTCCTGCAGCTATGGCTGTGCTTGCTGGTTCTGCAGGTAAGGATGCAGGTGTCTGGGCAGGTAAGAAAGCCAGGCTGGAGTTCCCTTGGAGAAGTAGCATCCATGCAGAGATGACACCCCAAAACTTAGCAGCCCGTTTCTGTTCCCTTTTTCATAGGAAGAAACCACGCTGTCCAAGGCAAGAAGTCCTCACTAATCCGGGCTCAAAACTTGTAGTTGGGGAGTAAGGTGCAGAGAGAGATGGACTTCCCTACCTGTCAGAGAGGCAGGCTCTGGACGCAGGGAGGCTGGAGAACGGGGGGCTTCACAGGCGGCGGGGTTCCTGAGTGTATTCACCCCAGAAGCACAGTGCTGCCTGCAATGTGGTGACACACCAGTGCCCGCACGCACAAGCAGCTCCACAGTGGGGTGCGGAGAGGCCAGGTGTCAGCCTGATGTCAAAGCCCAGGCGAGAATGACCTGGGGCCATCTGGCACCTGCCCAGGTCAGTACGCCAGGACCTGTGTTGAAGAAACTGCTGCTCCTCCCCATCAACACTGCTCCTGGAGGCCCCTAAGATAGAGAAGGAAGTAGTGAAGCACAAAAACGTCATTTTAAGAGTATTTAGTTTATTTAGTTGTCCTTAGGTTGCATTTGGTCACTTTCCACTGTTGCCCAATTCCTTAAGTAGCATCTTCCAGAACCCAACAGCAAAAAATTCAGGGGGTCTCTATTTTCCCTTACAAAGAATAAATACAGAGAGGATGAGCCTGGAATTCCCAATCCCTCAGACATTCTTGGGTCTAGGAACCAGGCTCTGTGGAAAGCTTCCTTTGCCGTGTTTGAAGGCCTACAGCATCTACGCAGCTCCCCGGCTTGGAAGTCACATAGTGATTTACAAATAACCTACAAGCTAGCAGTGGACCGGACACAGGGAGAACTGAAATTTATTTTTTTAAAAATATCAAAATGGCCATGCTTATATGCATTAATGTTAAAAAAAAGGGTAACTCATTATAGGATTGGTTGAGCAGCCCAGGACCATGTGAGTTAACCCACCATCTCTTAGATAAAAAGCCGTGACAGTGCCCCTCGAGATCTGCCCAGCTGGTGTTTCCTTTGGCTGCCTTGGCGCATCTGGGAGCTACTCAGCTTCCTTAGCCTGTCACTCAACTCACATTGACTCCTTGAAAGCTCTAGAATGATTCTGGCATGTCTCTCTGCTTAAGAAAAGGGTTCATAATGTGGCATTTCATGAAAAATTGCCAGAGCAGGAAATAAATGAATAGAAATATTAGAAACCCAGCAAGTCCCATGTAAGTACCAGCAACCAGATTCTGATTCCTTGTGAGTGCCAAGCCCCGCCTGCATCTTATTGCACGTGCACCTCATTTGCTATTGAATCTTTCCTAACTTTTTAAGACGAGGCTCTGACACTACCGGGTCTGAAGTCACCATGAATATTTGCTAATGAGTCTATATCCCAAAAAAGTAGATTTAAAAACTTAATCTTGACTGGCTTCTAAATGTAACCCAAGCCTCATACTGGGCAGTTCTGAAAGCATGTTTGAAGGCTTATGTGGCCGCGGCGTCTGCAGAGCAAGGGCTGATCCCACGTGCACCGCTGAGCTCCGTCCCCTCCTCTTTGGAGAATTAGCGTATTATGCAAATTGTTTTACAAATACGGTGCAGATGTCATTAATAAAACATGAAAGTGGAATCTGTGTCGCCAATTAGCATTTTCATTGTATTTCCAGTCCAGTCTCCGCTTACAGCTTACTCTACCCTGTGACATACGCGCCGCTGTCACCAGAAACCTCTCTGCTCGTTACGGAGTGAAGGTGCCAGGGCTGCTGAGCTGGTGGGGCCCATCACAGGATGAGAGGGGTTGGGGAGGGCAGCAGCGGGCTCAGCAGTGCCCAGGCCCTGGTGCAGAAGCTGCCCGTCAATTCCACTTGTTTGCCGGGATGAGCTTGTCGAAGGGCACTTGCTGAGCAGGTCACATTTAGATGCCATTGTTGGCGCTCTTCTCACAGGTTAAAATATTGCTTGGCTTCTGGGTTCAGAATTGTGACCAGGGTGTGGTTTGACCTCGGGCAACTGGCTCTTTGGAGGTGGTTTTTGAAGGGGGTCAAGTAGTTCCATGTAGAATAAACACTCCTTTCTGGGAAGGTTGACATTGAAAGCCAAAAAACGTTTCCTTGGAAGCGACCCACATCTCTCAGTCAGAGTGCACGTACTAATTCAAAGAAAAAGAAGTTTGTTCGGCTCCGTAGTCTAGAGTCATCACTCACCCTGACAGTCTCGCGCAGGTGGAGGAGCGGCCCCAAACCTGGCTGAAAAGTACCTTGGAAGTTATGTCCCAAGGTTGCCTTATAAAATTAATTTCTCTATCTGCTAGAAACAATACTGCTAACAATTAAAAGATGTGTGCTGTCGGGGGGCCAAAGGAGAGAGGAATGTAAGTCTCTTGGCTCAGATCAACTCAGATGAAATTATGCAGATTATCCACCGGAGAGGGAGGCTGCAGTTTCCTCCCTGCCTCAGAGAAGGAGGGTCACATGGTGCTGTTGTGATGGAGAACAGAGGCCAGTGGTTGGTCTGATGGCTGCCTGAGTGCCCACAGCTGGCCACCGCCAGCTGGCCCCTCCTGTCTGCACTGGGTGATCCTAGGTGACCAAGAAAGTGCACATCTCCTGTGCTCCGGAGTTCCCACTTTGATTGTTACCCACTGGCAGCAGCTCAGAGGCAAGGACACAGGCTTGGAAGCCTTACCTGCCCGCAGGGCACCATCCCAGGGAAGAATTGTGCAGTCTGCTCTCAGAAACATGCCGATTTGCACCTCAGAACACAGGCAGAGGCAGGGACTGGGGAGGCATAGGGTGCACCCTCTCTGAAAGTCCAGCCTGTGTTTAGTTTTCAGATATTTAACTTTAACCTGTTTAATATTTAGTAAGGCTAAAGAAATAAAAGATGAATTATTAAAGAGATTAATGTTTTTAAAACCAAAAAAGTCACAGCCAAGAAGCTTTGTATCAAAACCTCATTTCACAGGCATTAATTTTTTAATAAGGTGCTGATTGTCGGACGAGGTACACTGTGTGCTAATCAGCTCTGCATTCAGGAGAAGGCTTTGCTATTTTCTTGGGCTAAATACAATCCGAGTTGAATTCCTTCCTACGTGGGTTCCGGAAATTGCTGAAAAGGCATCAGAAGGGACAGACCCCTAATTTTCTTCCCGATTTGTAACCCGAGTGAACGCCTGAAAACCTGTGCCATTGGAAACCTTCCCCAGAAGGCGGCCGCGCCTCTTCAGACCACACCCCTGTAGACAAAGCAATTACCATCAGGAATTGTGTTTTCTGGGGGCAAAAGGAGAAGGAGGGGGGCCAGGGTGGGCAAATTAAAGCAGAATCAATAGGTGGGGCTTTGTTAATCAAGAAAGGCGGTGTAGGCGCCAGTGCAGATGGCGGGGAGGGGAGGGGTGGGCATCTGGAGAGGGTGGAGAAAAGAGGGTGGTTAATCCCCACCCTTTTTTGGGCCTGGGTGTAATTTGCAGCTACCATCTTGTTTTATCTTTCATATCTGCATTGGAGAAGAGGTATGATTGCTGCATCTCTGATCCCAGCTCCTGAGCTCCTCAGCACTGCCCCTCCGAGAGCAGGTGTTCTCAGTGGCACCTGCAAGTATCACGCTCAGAACCCTCCCTGGCACCCTGCTTTACGGGAACATTCTAGACTGTGAGAGAGAGGAGTGTCGGTGAGCAAAGTGCAAGTTGGAGAATGGGCGCAGGCAGGACTCAGGCTGAAGACGGCAGGCACCCAGAGGAAGTTCCAAGGATCTCAAGCCAGATTGGAAAGGGAGACTGTCAGGTTTATCCAATGCAGGTTGGATTGCTTCAACTGGAGAAGAAGAGTCAGACCTGCACGTGAACACGATGGAATTCACTTTTTGCATAGTGACAGCTGTGGGGACGTAGGCCCTGTGAGGGTGTGTGTGTGTGTGTCTGAGCATGCTGATAAACCCTCCTGAAGGCTGGGCAGCAGCACAGGGTGGCAGGGGGACAGGAGGACCCACACAGGAAGCAGGTCCTGTGCCCTGGTTCTCACCAGGGGAGGCCCTCTGTTCCCTGCCCTGCTCTGGAGGGTCTTTGGAAACCCTGTGTGAGGTTGTAAGACAGCTCGGGTGTGGCAGCCCAGCCCTTCCCCAGGGGACAAAAGAAAAGAGGGTTCTAATATAAATGGGAGGCGGCTTTCCAGAGCCCCCCTTCAGCACCGGGATGCAGGCTCTTGTGTCCACTCCTTTGAGGGAGTGGAAAGAGGTCCGTGGAGGGCAGTTGTAGTTGTCGGCACAAACACACACCCTGGAACTAAGCCTTTCAGTGGAGAAAATGCCAGAGACTGAACACCAGCCTTTTTAAAAACATCAATACCTTCTATTTATAGAGCTTGTAAAATGGTTTGAAGCCAAAAGCAGTAATAGCCCAATGCTGTACACATGCAGAACAACTTGCAAAGGTCTTTAGAACTTCAGGTCAAAGGTCCAGAAATAGACAACGAAGTCTACTCTCTCAAGTTTGTTTTGTGCCCACGGAGGAAGGTTCTTCAAAGTGACCCTAGAAAACAGCTTTTATAGCAACGCGGATAAGCAGACCTGAGCTGTCATCCAACATGTTTGCTTGGGACAGATTTCTAGAGAATTCTCTGATTTTTTTTTTTTTTTTGGTAGGCTGTGTCTTTTATTTTCCTGAGGAACTCCATGTCTCAGAGAGAACCTCTCAGCCCGGGGTGGCAGGGGGGATCATTGGCGGCACCTGTTTGTGCCTGGCTGGTTTCAGGGTTGCAGAAAGGCTTTCTGCCAGCGCCGTCCCACCGGAAGATTATCAGACCTTTCCATCAAACAGGAACTTTTCCTTTGGCCCATTTTTGTGTTTTCTTTTGGGAGAGGGTTTGGAAGGTGAGGAGGTCATCTAACGAAGTCCTGTTACAACACACACACACACACACACACACACACACACACACACACACACACACACGCACACATGCCCGCACACCCAAAAGGGAATCATCGGGAGCCTTGAGGAGGGTGGTGGCTTCGTCTGGGCTGGCGAGCCACTGTGGATTCACTTCGGGCAGGTACAGAATCCAGCACCGGTGCTCGGTGGGCACGGCCTGGGTCTGAGGGCTCCCGGGGCCTCGCGAGACAGCACCCAGCTTCTCATCTAAACCCCCGCCACCCAACAGATGGCCCTCGCCCGTCTGCCCAGGGACTGCCAGGTCATCCGGTCATCTCTTCTCCCTCTCGCTGCCGCTGCCCCTCTCCACACGAGCTCCCTGCGGGCCCCGGGGTGCCCCCCTCCAGCAGGCACCTCCGAGCCTGGCTCGCGTCTCCCTCCGTGGGAAGCAAGGGTGGAGCAAGCCTCCGGCACCTTCTGCTCTGGGACTGCTCAGGTAGATTCCTAGCCCACGCTGGGCCCCAGCGGCTCGGGAGGGCATTTGTGCACTCAAAGTCGCCGGTGCGCTTTCCTCCGTCCTCCCTGCCTGCCTCTGTCCTTCTTCGGGCTCCTCTCTGTCCTGGATGCAGCCAGCTTGGCAAGGAAACTGTTCAGGCACTGAACCCAAAAGACTTGCCACCAGAGAAGTCCCGTCCTGGGGGTGGGCGAGGAGCAGAGCACTGGCCGTGCCCCGCTGAGCCCCTTCCCCTGTGTCCACGGCTTCCCACGCCTGCTCTCTCCCGTCTGTCCGTGGACCGAGTGCTCGCTGTTACTTTGCTTCCTCTGTTTCTACCTGAACAGTAGGTGGCTGTGCCCCCGGGGGCCTCTGCACCCCCAGTGCACCTGCAGCTTGCTCTGGAGTCTGCTGAGCATGCCCAGCCCCTGCCTCCTAGAGTGACCGAGGAGGAGAGAGAGGCTGATGTCGAGAGAAGGGGAGAGAGCTCTTGGAAGGCCCCTGTGACTGGAGAACCGTCGACGGTGAAGAGAGGAGAGGTACAGGCAGGGGGCGGGGGACGGGGTCGTGATGCTCGACCTCGCGATTTAAAGAGTTGGTGCTGTGACCTGAGTCACTGCGATATTTCCAGCCAAGAAAGGATCTCACGTGCACTGTCAAAGGTGGAGTCCGACAGCGGACCAGCCAGAGACGGGAGAAGGTGCGGAAACCAGGTAAGGGCTGAGAGGATTTGGAAGCTGTCGCAGCTGAGGGGGAGATGGTGGGGTCTGAGTCAGCACCTGGCCATCGTCACCAGGTTAGAACCGCCCACAGATTGGGCTGCCCTTACTCACTTCTTTGTAGGAAAATCTTAGGGTATTCGGTTCGCCTGTATTTGATCCTGTGTGGGATGGATATATATACATGAATATATAATTATATTCATAGGTTATGTGTGTATGTGTGCGTGTGTGTGTTTGTATACACAAAATGTTCCTCTTGAGTTTCTAGCTATATGAGGAAGTAAATATGAATAAAGGAATCTGTTAAAAAGTGGAATTACAACCTGCTCAGTGAGAGCCCGGACACATGATCTTTCTATAAGGTTTTCAACACATATATAAATAACTAAATGCACACGCACATTAGGATCCGAATGCGGCCCTTCCAAATTTCAGGCATGGACGACGTGGTAGGACTGAGCTATTTCACGACTCTCCATTTCAGAATCATGGCAGCGGTGTTGGCCGCTGCACAATTAAGTTTTCTTGTCTTTAACAAACTTCAGTTTTCAGCTTCCAAAGATAAACCTGGCAGTGGGGAGGTCAAGTGAAGTCCCCAGCAGTAGAGGAGCCCCAGGGGGATGCACGAACCAGTTTCCAGGTGTGGTCGAGTCCTGGTGACTGCAGTCCGTCCCACCTGGCTGTGCCACACCACCGGGGCTCAGAGCCTCGACAGTGGAGGAGCGAGGGGTGAAGGAGGCTGGCCTTCTCCCTACTCCGGCCATCTGCAGCTGCGGGCACCGTGAGCACTTTCAGCTCACAGCTGGGGAGAGACCCGCGGCTTCCCCCAGAGGCACCAGGCAGCCGCAGAATGGGCTCTTTAACCCTGGAGGAAGGCTGGAGCCCTGGGCTCCTGGCCCGGTGGCCTCCTAGAGCTCCCGCCATCTACCCCTGCCCACTGCCCTTCCTCCCTCCCTCCCTCCCGACTCACACACTCGCTTATTTTAAGTCAAGACAGGTACGTCTGCATGGAGCCTTGGGAAACGCATGTTCACATTTTATTTATTTATTAAATGACCTTCCAGAAACCACTAGACATCTCTCAGCCTGGTTTCCCCGTCCGTGCACGTCAGTTGCGATCACATTTATTCAGCATAGAATCAGGAGGATGTGCAGCTGATCTGTGTATGTGGACTAGTAAAATGCATATTTAAAAATCCACCTGTTTAGTGACCAAATCTTACTTAAGGAGCACCTTTTGCAGGGCCAGGAACGACCCTGGCCAAGGCACGAGAGAGGCAAAGACAAGGGTGTGCTTCTTCCTCTTGAGTACCAGCTAAACGGGCCATGAACGGTTGGTTTAAATAAACACGGAAACAAACCCGAGAACAGGCTGCTTTGGGGAGGGTGACCATGACGGTCCGGACAGGACAGTGTTCCTTGGGACAGTCACATGGGGCACGTCTGAGGGCAGCCTGGATCAGCCCAAGTAGAGAGGGAGCAGCCACTCTGCGTGGATGGGAACAGCGCGTGGACCTTGCAGGGGACGTCCTTGGTGAGTCTAGGAAGCCACCGAGGCCAGCATGGCCAAGCACACGAGGGCAGAGGGATACGCAGCAGGACTGGAGATGGGGGCGAGTCGCACACCCCAAGGGCCTGAAGGAGCCAGAGGTGCTCAAAAGCAAAGGGAAGCTTTAGTGACGCTGTCTGAGCATGGCTTGGCTCTCCTAGAAGACTGTGGCCTCTGAGCCAGAGTGTCCCACCGCAGCAGCAGGAGAGATCTGGTGACTCCGTGCTGGCCGCGGAGCCCGGCCCGTCACACAGACAGAGAAGGGGCCTCGGGAGGGGTTTGCTCCAGCGAGCAGCAACACAGCGCCACAGGCCCTGGAGCTGCCGAAGCCTAGACGTCACCGCTCCACGGGCACAGGGGCGGGGGGCTGTGGCAAGATGAGGGGGAGACCCTTGGTGGACACCGGCCAGACGTGCGTCTGAGGAGCGGCCAGTGACGGCGCGCCGCGCCCCTCCTTCTGATGTCCCTGGGGTTGTGCTGACGTCCTTTGTTGGGAACTTCTGGTTCCCCTGGGGTCTTCAGTGTGGCGCAGTGAGGCTGGCCCAGTGTCACAGGGCTTTCGGCTGTCATTTCACAGACAGAAAAGCAAACAGAAAGACCTGGGGCAGCTGTCTGCTCCTGCACGGGGACCGGAGCCCCGCTTGGTGTGTGTTCCCCTCTGGGCGTGGTGAGCCCAGCAGCCAGCGCTCAGTGTCACCGCTGCTGAGCGAGGGACGGTCACGCCGTCTGCGGCTTACAGGGGTCCCGTGATCAGACTCTGCGTCTGATGGAGACCCGTCCTCGGGCACCTCCTTCAGCAAGGGTTTTATAAGAGTAAAGAAATCCCAAATTCTCATGGTGGCGTGGCTTCTCAGGCAAGCCTCGATGAGTACATCCTTCTGGAAATTTATCATTAAAATAATCAGGCTTCAGCTGGGTCGGAGGCAAAGTTCTCTAAGTGGTCTTTTGTTCTCTATCTTGAGTGAAAAATGCTGGAGGATTTGTTTGCTTTTATGTTGGTGAGCTCTTCACAACTGTGACCAAAGTACCTGACAGGCTAGAGGAGAGAAAGGCTGCTTTGGCTCAGGGTTCCGGAGCCGCCAGTCCACAGCGGGCCGGGCCCAGGGCTCTGGGTCCAGGACATCGAGGCAGAAGGGCACGGGGGGCTGCTCCCCTCAGGGTGGCTGGAGGAGGGAGGGCCTCCCAGAAGATGCACCTGCACCTTCCAGGGCACACCCCAGTGGATACCTCCTCCCACCCGCCCCTCCTGCCCTCAATGCCACCCATCGGTCCATCCCAAGTAGGACGCACTGTCCAGGTGGCAGCTTCACAGTCCCGTCACTTCACCTCTGACTCTGAATGTCCCTGCATCAGCACAAGGACTTTCCCTCGAGCCACCATCGCCAAGTGCAGGATGCCTCACTGGCGGGGTGACGTTAAGGTCAAGGCCTGGGGGTGAAGAGCGACGCTTCTTGAGCGCTAAGAACTAAGTTGCCGCGTGGGGCCTTAGTGTTGGGGGTCCTGGCGGACGCCCCGTGAGCTGGTGAAGGGCAGTGGTGGCCGTGAGTTTGGAATGGCGACCACAGAGCGTCAGCACCTGGAGGACCCTCAGCCACTTCAGCTGGCCACAGACGCCAGCGTCCCTGGCTTGCTGTGGCTGGACGCAGGGCTGTGACCTCCCTGGTGGCACGACGTCGGGCACAGTGCTGCCTCATCTCCAGGCGGGCACAGAAGCCATGGAGCAACCCAGGGGTGGGCACCTTCCCTGCCGGAGGACCCTGCCAGTGACGTCTGTTGTAGGCCAAAATAAGGAGGCATCACAAACGGCGTGACAAGATGAACAGCAGGCCAGGGAGGGGGACGAGAGTGACAGAGGATGCGTGTGAGTTCTGATGTTGTCTTGACATAGGCTTTGGCCTACGTGGGGCTCTGTAGCACCTGGACACTGGGCGTGGCGTCTGGGTCCACCGCCCACCTTGCTGCTGGCTCCGCTCCCCTGAGGCCATCGCTGCCCTCGTGCAGTCGGCCACCCCCCTCTCTCCTGCTCCAGGACCCCCACCCCCAGCTGCCTCCCTCTTCCTTGGTCGCCAATGCCCCTCTCCTGCCTCAGAGCACCACTGCAGAAGCACGCCCAGCTGCTCCCAGCTTAGAGCTCACGCGTGGCGGCCATACCCCTGGGGGCCTGCCTGGTTCCAACTCAGCAGTGGGGCCCGCCAGCAAAAAAAAAAAAAAAAAAAAAAAAAAAAAAAAAAAAAAAAAAAAAAAAAAAAAAAAAAAAAAAAAAAAAAAAAAAAAAAAAAAAAAAAAAAAAAAAAAAAAAAAAAAAAAAAAAAAAAAACAAAAAAAAAAAAAAAAACCCCAAAAAAAAAAAAAACACCCAAAAAAAAAAAAAAACCCAAAAAAAAAAACAAAACAAACCAAAAAAACAACCCCAAAAAAAAAAAAAAAAAAAAAAAAAAAAAAAAACCCCCCCCCCAACCCCCCCCCCCCCCCAAAAAACCCCCAAAAAAAAAAAAAAAAAAAAAAAAAAACCCCCCCCCCCCCCCCCCCCCCACCCCCCCCCCCCCCCCAAAAACCCCCCCCCCCCCCCCCCCCCCCCCCCCCCCCCCCCCCCCCCCCCCCCCACCCCCCCCCCACCCCACCCACCCCCCCCCCCCCCCCCCCCCCCCCCCCCCCCCCCCAAACACCCCCCCCCCCCCCCCCCCCCCCCCCCCCCCCCCCAAATGCTGTCTTTTTAATTTTAAAAAGGGTTTCCTACCAGATTATCAACAGCCACATTCTGAATTCCTGTGTTTGAATCTCCCAACTGGAGGTAAAATACCCAGAAAATCCTCTTCAGCTTATGAACTCTAGAGAGGTAGGATATTCCCTCAACATTTTTCTCCGGCATTCATTTAACAAATTGCTATTATAAAAACACTATGACACTCAAGGTATTTTTAATGTCCTGGTCACTGAGGGAATTGCCACTAACCTTGGAGAATTTTCCATGCAATCACTGAAAAACCACTGAGGAAAAATCAGAGACAGGGCTCAGGCTCCTGGGACCACGGAAGAGGCCTCACAGGAAGGGGGAACAGAGCCAAAGGGCGTGGTCCCAACCCACGGCTCAGGGACGGGGAGCCGGGAGCAGAGACGCCCCGGATGGACCTAGGATGGACCTACGGTGAAGGCCACAGTCAGGTGCGCTGGCCGCAGAGGCTCGGAGGTTTTTCAAAGGAGGCTGGAAACCGCAGGAGGAGACAGCCCTCAGGACGCGGTCAGGGAGGTCAGGAAGTCCCTGGGGCGGGTTGGTGTGCTCCTGTTTTGTGGGCGTGGTGAGGTTGGGCCTGGCCCAGGGGCTCCTGCCCTCAGCCAGGCGCCAGAACCCGAGGGCAGGCTCCATCCCCCAGCAGGGGCAGAGGGGTTGCCTCCGCTGCCGGTGCCAGCCCCACCCGCGGGACCCCTCTCCACGCGGTCTTGGGTCCTGGGGCACCTGTGTTCTCACGGAGCCTGGGGTCTCTTCCCTCCTGAGCTCCTGCCTCGGAGCCCGCGCTGCTGCCCAGGGTGGCCCCCTTGGCTCATCACGGCACTTCCCCAGCCGCCTCTTGTCACGCCGCTCGCTTTAGACCAGCACTCTCGTCTCGTCTATCAACACTACCCCAGGACCTCCTCTGCTGTCCCTCCACTGTCCGCCATGAGGTCTACACCCCTTGCTGGCTAGTTAAGAGCCTTACAATCAAGCCTACCATCTCATTTTGGCCTGAATCATTAACTTCTCTATGTGCTTTCTCCTTTCTCTTCTGCAGAGAGAGAGAGAGAGAGAGAGAGAGAGAGAGAGAGGTGGAGGGGGGAGGGAGGGAGGGACCACCTGCTGAACCTGTGATTATCTTGGGCCACCTTCCAGATGTGCCTCTGCTCCGCCTTCTTTGCTTACCTGGATGCACTTGCTCTTCTCATCGACTTCTGTCAGAATTTTGCCCCCTCTCGGCCATGGGGCGGGCAGCAACCTTCCTTATGGACCCCCTGGGCCCCGGCCCCTGTGAACCAGGAGGCTGCTCCTGTGCCTACCTAGGTGGCTGCGCAGCTGCTCACCACACGTCCGCTGGAGCGACTCAGGTGCCCCTTAGGAAGGCCCCACAGGTGAGCCAGCTCAGAGCACGCACCTGACATAGGCCAGGCGGCCACGAAGGTTTTGAAAGACGATTAGATAAGAAAACTGCTCGTCTGAGCTCCCTGTCAAGTTCCACGCACGCAGGTGAAAGGCGGCTTTTGCTGGGACGTGGTCATCCAAGAAGCATGAGAGTGATTTTGTGTTGCTGTGTTTCATGCACTTGGGTGTATGGTCACTGAGAAACTGACTCCACAGTTCTGCAATAGAACATTTGTTCCCTGACCACCCCAGCTTACGATGTAAATTCTTATTTTTGAATGCATATAAAGATGGGGGGGAAAGGCTTTTAATTGATTTTTAAAAGATTGTCTTTAAAAACTGTCTCAGGAGGTCCCATTATAGCATGGAGAAATGCACTAAGAGAATCTGTGGTGACCAGGTGACCAGGTGACCAGGTGACCAGGTGACCACCCTGACTCTTAGGCCACGATTTAAAAGCAGGTTTCAGTCATCGCCTTGCTCTTGTCACTTGATGGTAAATGACACCAATCGAAAGCATGCCAAAAAGAAAGTGTTCAGTCACTGGCAATAACCTTTACCGTGAAAAACAAAAGTTGAAAGGCAAATGCATTTCTCATCTCAGGAACCGGAAATTCCAGCATCAAAAACGTGTGGTTTCAACCTCTGCAGCCAGAGTGAGCCCATCAATTACAGGTGACACTAAGTTTCCAACAGATACAAGTTGTTCTGCCTTTAGACTTGGAAGCTCCTAAAGTGAAGGTTTCATTCGAGTGAGAACAGTTCTGCGCAGCTCTGCGCGCAGCTCCGGTCCTTGAGTCGTGGGAAGAGCTGCCGTGGTATTGCAGCGCCCGCGGACACACCATGGGGGACACAGGACAGTCTCGCCAGTTCCAGAGGACACCCCGGTCAGCAGGGTTGGAGGGGAGAGTTTGATGCCCGGGGCCAGAATTCCTTGCTTTTGGACATTCCCCCAACCCTTTTTTGGGGGGAGGGGTGTACTGGGATCGACCTCAGGGGCACTCGACCACTGAGCCACATCCCCAGCCCTATTTTGTATTTTATTTAGAGACAGGTGTCACTGAGTTGCTTAGCGGCTCGCTGTTGCTGAGGCTGGCTTTGAGCTCGTGATCCTCCTGCCTCAGCTCCGGAACCGCTGGGATGGCAGGTGTGTGCCACCGCACCGGCCCTCCCCCCTTTTGGTGGACATCACTGTGTGGCAGACACTTTCCCACGCAGCCAGGCTACCTAAGGGCTCCGGCGAGACTTGGCGCTGGGTGGAAGAGTCTCACTGGCACCTCAGCGGCGGCTGGTTAAGACCGGCCAGGCTTCCTTCTGGGCTCCTGTGGACTTGGGCCACCCCGCTGGGCATGTGGTTTAATGGGAAGGGGCACCAGGTCTGCCGTGAAAGTTCCCAGGTCCAGATCCCGGGTTCCTTGATCTTTTGGACAAACCTCCACCAGGCTTCAGCTGCCTTCCCGCCCTCTCGCTGAACCCCACGGCAGCCCTGCCACGGGTTCACATGCACGGCCGAGGAAAGGAGGGTGGAAAGGCGCTGCGTGGACGGTCCAGCTCAGAGAGGACGGAGAAGCTGTGGTCGGAACCAGCTCCACGCCCTCCAGAGGCATTCTTCACCATCGAGGACTGAAGAGCCCCTGGCCAACTGCGTGGCTCTGCACAAGTCACAAACTGGCCGTAGATGCCCAGCACACGGTCCCTTTTCTCAGGGAAAACTGAGAGGGAAAATGACCACCTCCAGGCTGAGAGTACTGGACAGGAGGAGGCAGAGGTCCTTGCAGCAAGGCTGACCTCTAAGAAGGTCGTCTGCCGTGTTAACAAGTAGGGAAGGGCGAGTCGGGGGACAGAGCCAGGCAGACTTGACTCTGTCCTCACAGCCTCCCTGTGGCCCCCCAGGAGCAGCAGGCGCCTGAACGTTCTCTCCGACCCCGGGCCTGCGGGGAGTCCATCCGACAGAGCAGCCACGACCGGAGTCAGCTTTCAAATGCGTCACGGTGACACATACAGAGACGTCACCTCACACACAGGTGAGCAGGTGCACTCTGCATCACCTAGGTGGGCGGTGGGCAGTGGGCAGCATGCTTTGCTCTGGCTTCCCAGCAGCCAAGTAAAAGATGAACGCAGACAGTCCAGACCTGTCAAGTTGTGACCACTGACTATCCCACTTGACGATGGCGTAAAGCACACCACGCGGCCATTGCTTTGCACTCCTAGTACAATACTAAGTGAATCACGTGGGATGTGCAGCACGTCATTATAAGGTGGGCTTTGCCCTGGGTGGATTTGCCCGACTTGGTCTAATGCAGGTATTCTCAGCGTGTTACGATCAGGCTGGGCTAAGCTATGGTGTCTGGTTGGCTGGGTGCGTTACACACACCTCATGAGGGGCTCGGCAGGATTGTGAGTCAAGGAGCAGTCACACCATTTTTGGTGTGATAACGTGAAACAGAGAGCAGTAAATAGCCAGAGAGGAGGTGCCCAGGGGCTCTGGTTTGTATATGTGAGTGGAATTTCCCCTGTGGCTTCTCAAAACGGTAAGCGTAAAATCATGGAGACGTCTACATTCAATAACTTTACTAAGTTTCAGGAGGCTAAGTGTTAAAATGCCCATCAATGCCATTTTGTGGAGAATCGGAGCAACGTGGCCCACTTGACGTTCTGACTGGATTCTGGCAGCAATCAGAACTGTGGACTTCCGCCGTCGAGGAGGATCACAGCTGCCCCCTCCCCCTGGCGGGCGAGATGGCGGGGAGAGCTCAGAACCCCAACAGCCAAACACAGAGCCAGAACCCACAGAGCTCAGAGGCCCCAACCTCGCTCACGGCCCGACCCAGGCTGTGCCACCATGCAGTGCCACCTTGGGCACAGCCAGTCTGAGACTGGCATGGAGACTGGCCACCAGCTGACTTCAGGCACAAGAGAAGCTGAGGCCCCCCCCCCCCCCCCCGAGATGAAGCCCTTACGGCAGGGGCTGCTTCCTTCCCAGGAATCAAGAGTCGGGGGCTGCTTGGGCTCCCTCGCTGACGGCCTGCTCAGCCAACTGCTTCTCAAGGCTCGTTTGTCCAGGAGTCGCCAGGCACGTGGACCCAGTGCCTGCCCTCAGGGAGCCCATGCTGCAGCCAAGAAACTGAGAGCATGTGCAGTCCTCGACAAGCTGTGGCCCCGGGGGCCGCGGGGCAGGACTGAGGAAGGGGCTTCCAGGTAAGATCCTTTGATGGGAGAAGCAAAGCCAAGTGCAGACAGATGACGGGCCTGGGAGGGGGCGGGCCAGACAGAGGGCCCGAGGGAGGGGCTGTCTTGGTGCAGGTGACAGAACTCCAGGCCTGGAAGGCGTGGGAGGAACAGCGGCTGTTTCAGAGAAATTCAGGAGGGGGAAGAGATAAAGAAGAGCCCAAGAAAGGGAACGGAACACAAACTCAAACTGCAACCGAATGCCACCGAGTCTAAAAAAAAACCGATGGAAAATAATTACCTGGAAAAATGCAAAGGGGAAGGCCAGCCCTCAGGAAGGAAGGCAGGGAGAGGGACAGAGGTGAAGATGGACATGGCAGACCCAGCATTAATCAAGGCGCACACGGCAGAAGGTGGAAATTTGAAAAACGCAAATGTAGCATGGACGTAGAAGGTCACAGACTCTCCAGTAGGAGGGACATCCCCTCTTTGCAGCTGGCCGGCCGTGGTGCACACAGGTTGTAGCAACCAGCCCTGGCTGAAAGTTGGTGCCCTGCTTTGGGCTTGGGTGACCTTGCTGTCCTGCCTGCTGACCTGCACTCCTTACAGCGTGGCGTGTTTCTGGGCAAGGCCGTGGACTTCCGCACACAGCAGACGTGCTGAGGCGGGGAGGGTGGCCTGGCTTGCTGCGTGCAGTGCTGCCCAGGGCTCCTGGGGGCACCTCTGGCAGCAGGAGCTGGAAAGGGGGGCTGAAACCCAGGCAGCACAGGTTGGTTTGAGGGGCACCATCTGGTTCCCTCAGGGCCTCTTGAGAAGGCCTCGTCCACGGCAGGCCGGGTCAGTCGCCTGGCAGCCAACACAACAATCTTGAAACCCCACAGACACAGGCAAGGACGTTTCCATCAGAGAGACGAAGCTGGGAGCCGTGGAGATGACTCACGCCGGGCGCGGGATGACTGTCGGTGAATGTGGGGTGACTCAGTACAGGGAGGTGAAGAGGTGGGCGCACCTGGGTGGGACTGATTTGTCAGCCACCTTCCAGCTGAAGACGTGCAAGGGCACACTGACACACACAGCACCCAGGGTGCTCCTCCCTGTGGAGGGTGGAGCTCAGGACGGCCAAGCCCTGGGGCCGGCTTCCCTGCACGAAGAGGTGGGCTTGGGGAGCAGCTAGGGATGACTGAACCAAGCACTGAGGTGGCGTGGCTCCTCCCACTGGCCACAGGCCTGCACGGCAGTATCCCATAGGAAGTGAGAAGCCAGGATGTCGCGCTGCTTGGCTTGGTATGTGGAATCTGGAACCGTGTGGCCCTGTAGTGCTGTCCTACTATGTGTGTCTGGGGTGTGATGGGGGCCTGTGCTCCAGCTTTAGCCTGGGGCTCCGCTGAGTACAGACGCAGGCCACAGAGGGCGGAACTACGCCTGTGCTTCCAAACACTAGTTCTACGCCATCAGGAATTTCTGCAGCTAAGAGGAGGAGGATGCCAGATGTAGGGCATCTGCAGAGGGCCCCTGACGGAGGTGGACGGGGAGCCCGGGCCTGAGTGGAGGTGAGGATCAGCACTCCTCGTCCCAGAGATGCTGCTCCCGGGGCCAGAAAGCTGCCCCCTCTGCCCGCACTTGAAGTTCTTGCAGGGTTCCCGTGTCCTCACCCTGATGTGGTAGGCCACACAGAGGCCCAGGTGTTGTAGGTCAGACTCCAACACAGGATCAGCATGCAGTGTTGTTTTATTATATTTCTCTCAGCCTTTTTATACATATCCAGACAAAGAAGGCAATTAGCCATCAGCAAACATTAACAGACAATGAAAGCAAATAGCCAGTAGCAATGACGAGCGCAAATTTGCGAATCAGCAATCAGCCAGATAAACTTTCCCTAAAGATATCTTAAACTAGTTAGGGCTAGAACACTTTAAGCTCCTCTTCTTTTCAATATAGAAGAAACAAGAAAGAAACACCCTCGTTTGCAAGCAATGTTTCTTTACTATCTATTCTATACCTCTTGACAGAACGCTCCGTTTGCAGACACGCCCACCAAGGACAACAAGGCCTCGTTTGCAAGAAATCTTGTTGTCATTCTTCTGATTCTCTACACCAGGCTGCGTGGAGGAGGGCATTCCAGGCCTCTCTGCTGGTTTCAGGTGGCTGAGTCACGGTGAGTTTGAGAAGCACAGGTACCTGGGACAGTGGCAGGTCTGGCTTCCTGCACCTCCTCATTGTTTCTAACTCCGGGTCCTCGGAGCTCTTCTCTGGCGCTGCACAACACCTCTCCATGTTCCGACGCCTCTCCTACCTCAGGGGCTTGGCATCCCACCCGCTCTGGTCTGTGAGGTGCTCCCTGTGACCACCCCCCACAATGGGCTCTGCTCATCTTTGAAGACACAGAGGAAGTGTCCCTCCCCAGAAGGACTTCCAGGACCCTCCCCCTTGATGTTCTCGTTAATAAGCGTGTGAGCAGTTGTGCTCGTGTAGTTACGTATGGTCACACGTGGCTGTGTGTTTGTCTGTCCCAGCTGGACTGAGGCAGGTACTGACTCCCTCTGCTGAGTTTCAATACGTCGCACAGACCTGCACGTGACAGACAGGCAGAAACGTGCTGGATACACATGCACGGCACTGCACCTGAGTCCTTTCTAGCCTCCTACCGTGGGTTGAATTATGTCTCCCCCGAAGTTGTGCTGAAACCCTCACCCACGTTCTTTGTTGTTCCCGCATCGACTGTATTTGGAACTGCCATTGCTGCAGATGCTAGAGTTGTGAATTTAAGAAGATAAATGTGGATCACTCTAATCCCCTCTGGCACAGACAGGAGCAAGATTATTCAGAAACAGGGAAGAAAGGGCAACTAATTTTGCCTCTAATCATTCACAGGCTTTATCTCACCTCACCTGTCCACGGTGGCTGGCACTGTCACCTTTGGTTTGTGACTGATGAAGAAAAGGATGAGGAGAGGCGTGGTCTCCAGGGCCTCACAGCCACATCCACACCCACCCAGGTCACGCGACCCCGGGCTGCCCACGTACCATCCAGGCAGACGAAGGCGTGAGGTGGGAAACCGTTCCCTGGAAAAGCTGGTGCTGCTCTCGGTGAAGGAGTTTGTCCATTGAGATCGAGCCAGGGCTGGGGTTGTGGCTCAGCAGTAGAGCGCTCGCCTAGCATGTGCACGGCCCGGGTTCGAGCCTCAGCACCACGTAAAAACAAAAGCATTGTGTACAACTAAGTAAATATTAAAAAAAAAAAAAAAAAAAAAAGATTGAGCCAATGCTACAACCAGGACTATTTCTCTTTGTTTCCCTGAGCTCCTTCCATGACTTTTTCCTGAATCTAAGGAAAACTGAGGTGAACCATCAATGTGAGAGTGACGCTACTGCTCTCCCCACGTGAGAGCACGCTGACGGAGAGTCTGCAAGGACCGCGAGGAGCCAAGAGGGCCAGTGGTTTGGGTTCCATCAACACGCTCCTCCTGGTAAGGGGAAGAAAAGACGTTCTCACTGCTTCAGAATTTCCAGAAAGTTCCATGCCCACACGCCCTCCACTTCTTGGATTATGCAAAGAGCTAGTACATGTCCGAAATCAGTCACACGTTGGCCAGGCCGCCCGGGGAGAGTGGCTCCACCTCCCGGGGCTTCCGTTTCTCCTCGCGTAAGCGGAGCCTTCAGCCCTGTCCAGCAGCGGGTGAGCGAGATGGCGGGAGAAGCTGGGGGTCGTGCCAGCCACACAGCCCGCGTGGGGCTGGGCCTGCTCCTCACCCAGCTGGAGGCGTCCCCTCACCCCCGGTGGCTCTGCTCCATGGCTTGGCGCTTACTGAAAGCTAACCTGCCGGCTGGACAATCAGAGCGGCTACAGCCCTCGTTGGGCTGCTGGTGCTCCCTCTGCGTCCTGTCCACTCCAGCACCTGCCCAGCCGCGAGCTTCTCCCAGACAGACAGCTGTGTCCACACAGACGCCAGTGTGGGATCGATTCACATACACTTAGCAGGTAGGATAGCGATGATTGGCATTGCACACATAACACACACATGTGGATATGATTGACATCTATACAGTTGAGAGGGCATGGCATCTACTTGGCATTGTACACACACTGCACATGTACATAGACTACTTTATACATGTAAGTGATATGGTATGCATATGGTTGATATTGTGCACACACATATTAAGTCATACTAGATAAAATGGGAGAAAAATATTTGTTTGGCTATTGACAGACCAAAGGAGAGAAGGAGAGAGAACAGGATGCATTATCACCCTGCCCAAAGAGGTACCTGTTGTGAGAGGGCACCTAAGAACAGAGAAAGCTTCAAGGATCTGTAAAGTCTCTAAGCAAGAAAGAGCATCTCACTGGAAATCACAGGAGCTCACAAGCGGCAGAGCTTCAATTCAGACCAGGAAGTGCAGGTCTGCGCCCACAGAGCTAATCTCAGAGAGGTAAGGGGCAGATAGGAAGAGGCTGTCACCATGTAAAGCCAAGGGACCTATCCTACACAGACCTCAGGATTGCTGGGCAACAAGCATGAGGTAGGGCCAGGTAGGACAGGAGAGGCGGTTTCGTGGTTGGCACTGGCTGCGTGACTCTAGCCAGGATGTGTAGAACTGACTGGGAAAACCAGGAGAGGAAGCCTCTAAATGCTTCAATTAGGGATAAAGTGATGGAAAAACTCAAGAGCAAAGTTAAGAAGATTAATTTTTTTAACATGAGAAACTTATTAAGTTGAGAAATAAGCAGAAGGGAAGATAGAGTTTCTTAAATAATGACACAGAGAATCTTCTAGCATTAAAGAAAGTTTAAGATCGAGAAGGGTCAGCTTGTGGCGTGCCAAGCAGAGCAGGTAAGAGGTAACTCACACCCATGTTAGAACATCAGAAACGAGGGTAAGTGCAAAGGGTTCTGGGGAGAAGCAGTGAGCGAACGAGATGAAGGGAGAAGCTGGGGCAGTGCCAGCCACACATCCACAGAGCCAGAGCTCAGGGCAGGAGAGCAGGCAGCAGCAGACGCAGGAAGAGGCCCCAGCCACGCCTTCAGGGCCACAGAGGAGGACACAGCCCACGCACCAGCCTTGGCCCATGCCACTGACATTGGACATGAGAATGAAGAAGAGCATCTCTGGTGTGAAGGGTCATGCAATGTTTATTCCTCTTTAAAAGCATACAGGGAGCATATGAGCCCAGCAGCAAAGAAAGGAGTCCAGGGACATGCTAGGATGCTGGGAACAAGAGTGAGTCAACACACGCGTGCATGCTCTACAGGCAGTGACCTACACCAAGGCACAGCCACCAAGGACAAGAGGAGCAGCACAGCCACAGGAATCCCAAACAGACTCCAGGTGACAGCACGTGGTTGGCAGCTCAGGCTCAGAGATCACTGGAAAGACCATGTGAGCAAGGAAAACGCTTGTCAGGGAGAGAGATGGAAGTGGATTAAGAGGAAATCAGTGGGAAAAGTAAAACTGTAGGTCCTAATAAGATAACAAGAGAAAATTAAAAGTAGAACGAATAGCTTTTTTAAGTCAGCCAGGAGAAAAAACTCTCTCGTTAGAAATAAGGAGGAAAAAAAATTAAAATGAGGCATATCAAATAAAACACAATACAAGGATTAGAAACACCAGTAAATATAAGTATGCTAAACTTACCAAGGACAGTCTCAGAATTGGTCGATGATGATCAGAAACAAAGCTTCAGCAATTGGTTGTTATAAAGAGACAAACAAGTATATGCTGTATATTTTTAAATGAAGGGGGTTAAGAAAGACATGCTATCAGATATAAATCAATAAGAAAATTGAGATGGTGAATTACTTAGTAAGTAACCCCAAATATAAGGCACATGATCATGCAGGGCACAAAGGGGACAATACTGATTACATAGCACATTGACAAAATAGAAACTAGTGGCAGCAGGTGTATTCATAACCCAAAAAAGAGAAACCCCATTCCTCCAAGAACATAGGAGGCGCCATGGAGATGGGCTGTGCGCCAGAGCACGAGGAAAAGCCCCGTGAATTCTGAATCACAAACTGGTCCTGGACAAGGTTCTGGTTGGGACCATAGTCCAATACCACTGTAACCAAATAACAAGAGAATGTGTGAAATACCATAAGTGAGAAAACGCAAAACTGCATTAAACAAGCCTTGTGCTAACAAGGAAATAGGAAGTGAACTTGGGAAATGCTGACAAAAATGAGGGTGCTACAAGTCAAATTTTGTGGGAAACTTCCACCATTGTGCACAGGAGAGAACTGATGGTGCTGGCTGCATTTATTAGGAACAGGAAGACTGAGAAGATGCAAAACTATTGATTCAACTGGATAAAAGAATAAATATTGGGAACGATTACAATACCTTTTAAATATAATCAAAAGGATAAATTTCTGGAGAACAATCATAAAAAGCCTAAAAAGGATCAGCAGCAGTCATAAAAAAAAAGTTAGCAGATGGAAACCAGGGAAGAATTCAGAATGGGTCAAAGTCTTCCCCAAACAGAAGACGGTCCAGACTTTTCCGTCAAACTCTCAACTGTAAGCTGCCTGTCGTGGCCAGCCACAAACGCCGCGGGAGGAAAACTCTCGGAGGCAGAGTAAAGCTATTACTACTTTTACTTCTACTTTCTTAGAGAGAGCTTAGAGAGAGAAAGAAAGATTTTTCTTCTTCTTAGAAAGAGCTTAGAGAGAAAGATTAGAGATAGCTTTTTCTTCTTCTTCTTAGAGCTTAGAGAGAAAGAGCTTTTTCTTCTTCATCTTCTTAGAGCTTAGAGAGAAAGAGAGAGAGAGCTTGAAAGAGAGAGATTTCTTCTTTAGAGAGAGAGAGAGAGAGAGAGAGCTTAGCTTTTAGAGCTTCTTTCTTCTTTCTTCTTTCTTCCTCGGGAGCCTCTGCCTGACTCTGACCAGGAATTACTTCTTCTATCTGGTTTCTCTTCTGTAACCACTCTGCCTACATTCTGGCTGCTCTGATTCTTTTCTTCTTCTCCGACCCGAACTCTTCTTCTGACTGAGCGACTGCATGACTGACTGAGTGAATTCATTCTTCTCTCCTGACTCTGACCGCTTTCACCCGGTTATATACCTTTAGCTTTGCGGGTGCCTCACGTGCATTTACAGGTGCGTCACATACATACTTATTATCAGGTGGAACTTATGGCTTCCAGCTCCCCGCAATAGCCATCTCCCTAATTGGGGCTCCTTCACTCAACAACAGAGCTCTCACTCCGGAGAGAGTGAAGGGGCCCCGAGAGCCCCAGGACCCGAGAACCCGGGGGGGTGGGGGGGAGCCTGGCCCTGTCTGAGCAGTCTGGGACGGTGCTCACCCGCCCTGGGCTGGTCTCCTCCAGACCTGGCTGCACCTTCTCCCCCAAGGTCAAAGCCCAGCATTGTCATTACCAACCAACACGTCGATCTTGTCTCAGATCTCCAGTCCCGCCCTCTGGCCAGGCCCTCGGCTTCCCTTCCCCAGTGCCGTTTCCACCTGAAACCACAGCCACTGGTCATGTGGAGTTTGCATGACCCACTGCCCACAAGGTCCTCTTTCTTTCTCCTCACCCTGTGCAAGTCCCACGGCCAGTCCTGGTCATGATGAGTGCCTTTGACCTGCCATGTCCCTGCCTTGCCCTGTGATATTCACTTGTCTAAGCCGCAGGTTAATTAGAGCTCACTGCCCAGTCCATGTCTGTGTCAGTTCAGCTGAAACTCGGCTGGAGGAAATGCACAGTCAGGCCGACCCCTACTGACTGAGTGGTCACGGACCTCACGGAGACCTCCATGCCAACGGCACAGGCTCCGGGTGTCCCTGGTCCACTTCGTTTCCCTCATGCAGGGGAGTTTCGCACTTGCCCTTCTCTCCCCTCACCTCCAGTGAGGTCCCCTCCTTGCTCACAGCCTCGAGGTCATCAAGTGTCCCCGTTGCTTTCATCACTGCCTCTGCCCAGCTCCCCACCTGGGGGTGGGGAGCACCCTGCCCCCACCTGTCACCAGAGGTGAGCTCTTTCTGTTCCCATCCACAGCCACCTCTCCACCTGCCTTAGCTCTCAGGCACACTGGCCAGCTCTAAGACACTGTCCTCACCGCTCTCTCCTTCTGTGTCACCCATGTTCTCCTGCCCAGGACCACTTCTGCAGCGACATCCGTAAGTGACGAGTTTTCTCAACGCGTCCCAAACCATGCTCTCTCCTGTGCCCTCTGAATACTTCTCTGCTTTCCTTGGCAAACAGGTGCTCTTCACAGGTGTTGTCTGTGCTGCGGCTGCTTCTCAAATCCATCCAGCGCTGGTGCGTGGGACACCCCGCCACTCCCTCCCAGGTGACTGGCAGCCTTCTTCTCTCATGGACCTGCTGAGGGGCGTGGCGGGTGCGTCCACGCTCCTGGACGTAGCTTCCGCCTTTCTCTTCCGGGGTTCCGCGCCACACTGGTTTTCCTTCCATCTCGGTGGCTGGCCCGCTTACACCCTCTGCCGCTTCCTCCCTGGTCCCAGCCTTATCAGTTTGTAAGATGCAAGGGCTCAGGATCTGCCCTCTCCTCTCCTGCATCCACGCATGTGGGGATTTCATCCACATTGTGGTTTTGTCACCACCTCTTTGTGGACACGCCCCAAACCTCTGTCTCCAGCATAGGCGTCTCCTGTGAAGTTCAGACTAGGCATGTGCTGGCTGCTCCCAGGAGGCTCTAATTAGACACCCAGCTCACCACCGAGCCCTGAGCCCTCTTCACGCCCAGGCTCCTGCTCGGGCAGCTCTGCCACCTCAGGTGACCACAGCCCTGCTCCTCACGTTCAGGCAGTTGGTGTGGCCTCTGCTCCTCCTGCTCTCTCACATCTTCGTGGATTCCACCTCAAAAACACCTTGGTGTCTACTTTCAAGTTAGATCTTGAATCCTCTTCTCGCTATGCCTACTTGGACCATCGTCTTTCAACTAGTCATGAAATTGAAAATGGGTGGACTCATCCCCGTAAGGGAGGGGTCAGGCAGAGCACCTGCAGTGTTTTCCAAGGGCAAGCATGCATCTGTCCTGTGAGTTAGAGAGACGCCCTGCCCTCCGCCCCTCCCCAGCTCCGTAAGTACACGCACAGTGTTGCTTATTGCAGGACAGAGCTGGAAGAAACCTAGGAGTAACCAATGTGGGGAGAACATGGTTCGATTCTATGTCATGGCAAGAGGCAAAATGTAGCAGCATGGAGAGACTTCAAAGGCAGCAGTGACGGAAGCTGCAGTACAGGACTACTTGTGTAGCTTCAAATCTCATTTATACCCTGTGTCTCTCAAGGATACATTTGTATCCAAGGACATTTAGCAAATGCCCCTTGGAGTCAGAGCCTTGATAGACAAAGGCAGAAGCTACGTCAAGAAGGAGGGTGGGCGTGCCCTGCCAAGTACATTGGAAGGTCAAGTCAGACAGCAACAATGGACAACTGGAATCACCACCAGTGATGGACATCAAAGAGGCAGATGACAAAGTCCTTGGCAGGCCAGCAGCACTGCTCCTGAGTCACCCAGCTCTTCTCTGGTGGCATGGGAGGGGGCACTGAGTAAAAGAAGTATTAGCCATCACTGCAGCTCCATCTCTCTACATGTGCACACACACACACACACACACACACACGCACACACCATCACTTCAGCACTGTTTCCAGTCATTTCATAGAAGCTGAGCTACAAGTTGAAGGGAGTCCGATTGTCAAAACCCCCATTTTACAGAAAAGCAGAATTTTGCAAGATTTTGTGATGGATGAAGAGTAGATGAGGTTTCCTAAAATGTCCTCATGCTGAATAAATTATTGTAAAGATGCCTGCTGCTACACACACACACACACACACACACACACACACACACACACACCGAAACGCAGGCAGTAAGAAGCCAGTCACTGTGAATGAGAACAAGCAGAAGCCACAGTGACTTACTTCTGTTCTCAAATGCTTCAGATAGTGTAAGAATTAGAGTCCAACAGGCCAGGAAAATGGAGACAGCATGAGTGGGGAAGAGAAGAGAGTGACTGCGAAATCCTCAGAAGTAATTAAGACAAATGAGACCAAAGATACACACAAAAGGGAGTGAGAAAGCAAATGTCAACCTAAATGGCTGTGCTGGCAAAACAACCTCCCAAACAGCCTCGCCTGAGGTCGGGATGGCGTGGGAAGGAGTGAGCCGCTGCCCAGGCACCGGGCGGCCTCCGCTCAGACGGGAGGGGAAGGAGCAGGGAGAGCAGCAGCCACCTGGCGAGCGGGGGGGGGGGGGGGGGGGGGGGGGGGGGGGGGGGGGGGGGGGGGGGGGGGGGGCCGGGGGGCGGTTTGCATGACACTGGCCTCTGGAATGATAACTGGAATGTCAGATGGACCCAGCGAAGCTGTGGGAAGGGACTTCCGGACACAAGAGCAGGCGGGCCGGACAGACCTGAGTGCTAACTCCACCACCTTCTCCATGAGCAGGGCGGCCGTCTGAGCAACTTCGGACTCACTACCCTAGTTGGAAATACGGGTATATGTCTGTATGTGTGGACACGCACATGTAGTTAATCTGCAAGAGATAATAAACCTGATCTAGAAAACAGAAGTACAAAGTACCGAACAAGGTATGGGGGAAATAAGTCTAAATGTCCTAATCACGATGAGGAATAAACTTTCCAGGTAAAAGACAAAGATTTCCAAGTGGGAATGAAAGAATCAAATGTTATGTCCTTTACAAGAGACATGTCCAAGCCTGGGAGCATAGAAATGCTCAAGTAATTAATTGAAAAATGTATGCCTGGCAAATAAGAACCAAGGAAATCTGGCAGAGGAATATTAATAGCAGAGAAAAAGGCCAAAAGGCAAAACCATTATTACAGATAAAGGAGGTCATTATATCTTGATTTAAGTTTAAATTGCCCAGAAGGTCATAAAAAGCCTAAATATTTATGGATGTAATAAAATAGCCACAAAATATTCTTAAAAATGACAGAAGTATATGGAAATATAGGCAAATCCATTAATACAGTTGAATGTATTTATATAACTTGGGTAGAGATTGATAGTTCAGGCAGAAAACATTTAGTACAGATAAAAATATTTCAACCATACAATTAACAAGCTGCATTTAATGGGCACATGAAAACTGCTCAATAATTTGAGAACCATTATTTTCATTACTACAAAGAAAATCTACATAAATATCATGTACTGTGTCACAAAATAAGTCTAAGTGAATTTCAAGGAATTAAATTAAAGCAGGCTACATTCTTTGATGATAATGTGATCAAATTGTAAACCAATAAGAGAAAGACAAAAAATAAGAGAACGACATCTTTTAAAAATGCAAATACTCAGGCATTTTGAAAACTTCTAGTTCATATGTCAAACATCCATTGAAGAAAAAACTAAAAATACAAACGAAAAGAATACAACTAAACAATGATGAAATTTCCACTTGCCAAAATAGGTGAGGGCTAATGTAAAGCTCAGGGGGAAATTCAGAGCACTGTATTAAAAGAACTGAGAACACGTGTTAGAAAATAAAATGAAGGAAACAGTCGCAAATTATTCTTTCCACTTAGGAGAGTCACAAAAAAGCAAAGCACCAGAAAGTGGAAAGAAGGAGAAAATAAAGTTTGGAGCAGAGACGAATGAAAGAGATACAAGATACAACAAATGTCAAAAACTGGTTTTTGAAGAGACCACAGAAGACCCCTGTGGCTACACCGATCACGAGAGCGAGGTGGGCAAAGTGCTCAGAGCCTGACCTGGAAGGGAGCCTGAGCCCGGGAAACGGTCTTTTTTTTTTTTTTTTTTTTTTTTTTTTTTACTTTAATTATTTATTTACTTATTCATAATGCACAAGTATAGCATCTTTTTACATACAACTGCTTGTACGAATGGACAAATGTAGCCGAACGCAGCCAAACTGGCCTTTGAAGCCAGGAGACAGCCGCTCTGTGTTTGAATTAGAAGGCTGGTTACAAGTATTCCACACACTGAATGGATGCAGACTCACACAGACGTCACACTTCTCAAAGTCGTGGAGAGGAGGCCCCCCAGGCCGTCTCTGCAGCTGGTACAACATTGACGTCAAAGCGGACAAGCAGGGCACAGAAAATGAAAACCGTGGGCTGATGGCATCCAGGAGCAGACAGGAAATTCTCAGACATGATGACCCGAGGGCCGAGGCCAGCAGCAGCAGCAGTCCCTGCGGTCCGGTCAGCTCCCGGGCCTGTGCCTGGGCTCCCTCCATGTCTGATCTCACTGCACATCTGGGTGAAGGGAGACGGCATGTGACCTGGGCATCCCTGGAGCCAGTGTGGAGACACCCTGAGGAGGTGGGCAGTGTCTGTCCCCTGAGGTTGCCCACCTACCTGGTGTGCTGTGCTCCTGTGTCCTCCCTGCCACGAATCTTCCTGAGCCCTAGTCTGGGTGAAGGTGGTGCCAGAGAACTTTGGTTCTTGTCTTCAAAGAGCTTCCAGTGTCCTGCGCAAGACAAATAAAAACTACACAAATAAAAAGAAATGTGCAACTGTGAGAAGGACAGACTTCCAGTGCTGCAGGATTGCTTCTAGAAGAGTCCATCATGAGGAAGCTGGCTTTGCCTGATAACTAGCAAAGGATGCTCTAAGGAAATAATACTTTACCTGAGTTTAAACATGCATGAAGAGTCGGCCAGGCAAAGAAAGAGAGACGAGTCCAGGCAGAGGGAAGAGTCCGCCCACATGCCCCACGTGGCACCGATGGGCACACCCAGGCCTGGAGTCTACGGGAGAAGAAAGCCCCTTAAAGGGAAGCTGAGAAGCAGCAGGGCACAGGCAACCAGGCCTAGCAACTACAGAGGCAGGCACTTGAACCTGGAAGGGCATTCTATGGCTCTAAAGGGGCGAGACAACCAAATTGGTCTTTCGTCTAGAGCCCCTTCTGACTGTGGTGTAGAGTCGAGCACAGCAGGAATGAGTGGAACAACCAGGCCAGCATCGCCAGGAGAGAGGCCACAGTGGCTTGGACAGGGTGGAACTGGGGGTCAATGGCGATATCCAGGAAAGCGAGGGCTTTCCTGGGGATGCACAGGGACCTGCAGTAGCTCACTCTGTTGCTATCAGATGATACCTGAAGCCAGGTGCTAACAAAGAGCAGGTGACTTTAGCTCACAGATTGGAGGCTGAAAGTCCAAGACTGGGCAGCCCCATCCGTCTGGCATCTGGTGAGGTCCCATGGCGGCCTCACAACATCGCCATGGCACTGTGGCAGGAACACTTGCAAGAGGGAGAGATCACGTGGTACAAGAGGGAGACAGGACGAGTCAGGGCCCAGGCTGCTCTTTTGGAACAACTCCCACTCGTGAGAATGAACTCTAGGAGACCAGCACTGACCCCTTCTGAGGGAGAGGCCCACGTGACCTAACCACCTCCCACCAGATCCCACCTCTTACTACTGACACACGGGACCAAGTCTCCAGCATGACGTGCCCCCGGTGGAGACAACCACATGCCGACCACAGCAGGGGTCAGGAAAACCAAGGCCTGGAGGATGCGCTACTGGGGAGATGGAGAGGCCCCTCACCAACAGGCCACAGGAGAGAGGGACCAAGTGAGGGGCGAGGCGGGGAGGAGGTGAAGGTGCTCGGTGACGGGAGATGGAGTGGGAAAGAGTCCACGGCTCAGAGGGCCGCACGTGGCACTTGGATTTTAAAAGCCACCTGTGCACAGGTGGGCCCTTGAATCTCACCCATGGTTAACGCTCATGTGGCAGGACAGACTGCAGACAGCAGCGGGGACGGAGCAAGCTTCCAGAGCCCTGAAGTTCGGGCAGAGGGTTAAAAGGAGCACCAGAGAAATGGAAGGAAAAGGAGAGAGAACGGAGACAAGGGGACGTGAAGAGGAGCCGGTGGGTGGAGCCGCTGGAGGTCTGGGAAATGCCTGTCCTACCCAGAGCTACCTGTGCCCCTGAGATTCACGGGGCGATTCTGAAGCCAGGGGGCAGGGTGGCAGGAACAGTGGGAAACGGGAACTCGGAGAACCCTGGGCCAGCCCTGCCTTTCCCAGCGCAGGTCCCTGCCACGGATGCCAGAGCCCTTTCCCTCTCCGCGGGAGAGTGTTTACTATTCCAAATAAATGGGAAGGCATCACCCCACTTCCTTCCTCTTCTTTACACACAGCTTCTTTGTTTCCAGTGGCGAATTAGCAGTCAAAGAAAAATCCATCCAGGAGTGTGGGTGAGGGCCACCACGCCTCAGAAAGTCCCTGAGGTCCGGCTGGCCCCCAGGGGGCTTTTCCATGTTGGTTTTAAAACCGAAAGGCCCAGCCAATCCCTGCACAGTCTGCCTCCAGCTCCACTGCCCAGCACTGGGCCTGAAACCCAGTGTCCCTGCCCCACGCTGCACTGTGACACTTCCAGTGTTGTCTCCTGAACCACATGCTGGAGTTTCTTGGTGCTGCATTTTTCTTATTGTATAATTGAATTCAGTCTCTTGTTGAGTGAGCACCAGAACTATCAGAAACTTGTTAAAATGCAGTATTCTTCTCACCCTTCCTAGTTTGGGTCCGAGGGCCCTTTGTCAGAACTCTGACTCCCCTCGGGCCGTCAGTCCCAGGACCACACACCGAGGATTGCTACCCTGTGTTTTGTTTCCTGAAGTGTTTGCTGGTAAGGGGGGGGGTTCCAGATGTCACCAAAGCCTGCAAACAGAAGACGCATCTTGCTAGGCACCCTTGACCAGCATCAAGCATGTTTCCTGACTTCCCTGTCCCTCGTGGTCAGGGTGTCCTTCTCCCCATTACCTGGGGACCAGCCTAAGGGTATTACCTTTGTCTCCTAGGTGTCCCTTCCAGGGCTGCCCTTTAAGAGAAATTGTGAGAACTGTCTATAGACCAGGGGCCCAGAAGGGACAAAGAAAGAAGAGATTAAGCTACCAAGAGATAAGATATTTTGCAATTTAAATTTGTTTCATTTCCTCAAATCTTTGAGGCTCCAGGCCAAACCATAGTTTAGAAAAATAAAAAGGAAAAAAAAAATGGGCATGTATGTTCAAAATTCTATATTTAAGTTGTTCATGATTTGATTATTTTTTGCCGGTTCTATTAATCAGAAGAGTAGCTAAATGCAAATGTAAGCATTTTAAGGCTTAAAATTATGCAAAAAATCTGAGTAGAATTCTAAGAATATATATGTATATGTAACATATAAATTATAATTTAAGGTCCTTTCCAAGAACATTTGCTTAATAAATAGAAATGAGAACGGAAACTTTTGCAATGCTAATTATTATACTACTTTCTCTCTCCAAATCTCACAAGATGCCACGAGATATGTTACAGGTCCTCATTTGGAAGAGAAATAATCTTTCACATCTTCTTCAGGAGAAGAATGGAAGATTAAAGAAAGCCCAGGTGAGCGGCTCCAGACGGTGATCTGGGACTAAGGGTGCTTAGGTGGCGATGGGAGGAACCGCTCAACTAGGAGGCAACAAGGGTTGTCGCAGTCCAAACCCAGGATGCAGGGGAATAAGTCACACGAGGAATAAGTCACAAGTTGGCTGAAACGTAGAAGACAGAGGGCGTGGTCTGGACCTAAGCTTCCCTTTCGCTAGGGAAAGGTTGTTACAGCAGCGTCAGCTCCTGCTTCTTTGGGGCATTTTCACTAATGGACTAAGGAAGGTCTCGTGGTGCCAACCTGCCTCAGGAGGCTCTGGGAGGGTGCAGAGGCCAGGCCAGCACCGAGGGAAGTGAGCGAGGTCACCTCCCCACCTCTGGGCAGTCCATCCTCCAGCAGGGCCCCTCAGTGGCTGTCCTCAATCTTTTTCTTCCTTCAGGTCAAGGCAGATTTCCACAGTCGTTGGTTCAGAAACTTAGAAAGCAACCACAACTGGTTGGGAATTAGCCATCAAAGCCCAGTATTTCCTGGAAAGCTTTGGACTTCACTGAGTCAAATGAGGAAAAAAACCTCTTGTTGATTGAAATCTTTACCCCAGATCTGTACTTTCTTGTTGCTGCCGTGACGTCATACTGGACCTGTATTTTCATAGCTCTGAACATAGGTGTACCAATGACCTTTGACAGACTGGAATACGAGTCACCACAAAAAAACAAAACAAAACAAAACAAAAACATGGTGCGATGTTGTCACTTAGCGATGGTGTGCCTAAACTCCTGTGCAGGTGTCTGGTGCAAAAGACTGGCTTTGCCATCTTCTCGAGGAGGTGGTATGCCCAGTCATCGATCTCCCACTCTAGGACTTATCTAACCCTGCCCACAGTGAGACAGGGAACCATTTGCATAAAGCTGGCCGTAGGTCATCTCTGGAGCACTCCTGGGCACAAGCAAATCTTACTCCGATCTTGTTAAACATCCTCTGCTTTCAACGGGAAAAGAAATGAAAAGAGATTATCCGGGCATAGGCATATAACCTAATTGCCATGGCTGTGTGGGGACACTAACTTGACCTAGGGGAACAATTTCGGGAACAATTTCCAGAACATCTTGCCCCAGCTGTGGCCTGTCACTCATCCCACTTTTGTGGATCACGTGAGCATTTCACAATGGCCCTCTTCCCAGCTTCTGTGTGAGCCCTGCAGAAATGAAGTGTGCTTGCGGAGCCAGCAAAAATGTCCAGGCTTGCTCTCGCTTCAGACACCGGGTGGATCAGTCCTTGACTGGGATGACTCTGAGACATGTGGATGACTCCATCAAGAACTCTGGGATGATTTCTGTGGATCCTTTTGGTCAGCGAACTCCTCGATATGCACGCCATCAGTGTGGCCTTATGTGTCCTTACAAGAGCAACGGGCAGCTACCTGGGTCATTTCCTGGCCGGATGCACCTCCCTTCTTTCCTGCTGCTTAGGGTCCACCTTGAACAGTTTTGTCTGTGGGAATTAGGGAGTGCGGATCCAACAAGACTGCAGGTTCCGGCTGTCGATCCCACAGAAAGCAGCGGTACAGGCGTGAGGTCTGACGGGCCTCCTTCAGAAGCACGGGGCCCCTCGTTCCCGGAAGGCCAGGACAGCTCCTGTTCGTCCAGCCTCGAGTCCACCCACCTCCACTCCTCCACTCCGTTCACCTCTTCAGCTCGAGTCTGGTTTATCCAGCTTTTTCCTTGCTGTGACCAAAGGACCTGACAAGAGCAATTTTAGAGGTGGGAAAGTCTCTTTGGGAGCTCATGGTTTCAGAGGTCTCAGTCCAAAGATGGCCAGTTCCATTCTTCAGGGTCTGGGGTGAGGCGGAACATCATGGCAGAGGAGCGTGGAGGAGAAAGCAGCTGGGAACATGGTGCCAGGAAGCAGAGAGAGACAGAGAGAGAGAGAGAGAGAGAGAGCGCTACACTCACCAAGGACAAAATATAAGCCCTAAGGCACACCCAGTGACCCAAGCCTTCCAGCTACACCTACCTGCCGACGGTGACCACTGTTAAGGCTCTCATAACCCAATCATTTCACCTCTTGCATTTCTCACCCATGAGCTTTGGGGGACACCTAATATCTGAACCATCATGATGTCCCTTCCATGGAGAGTCTTCCCAGACCCTCCCTCCAGCACAAACCACTGTGGCCTGGACTCCAGCTTTGTCTCTGGATCTGATTCGCAACTGCCGATAGAAAGTCCGAGTCTGTTAGTTGCACCTCCCTGCAGGCAGAATCAGGACTGCCCTGGGGACAAGTGGGTCCTCAGCTCCTCTCCCACAAATAGTCCATGAAAAATTGCTGGAGCTCTATTTCTCTACCTTGAACCCCTGTCAAACTTCTGCACGGGGCTCTGGCATCTACGAGCCCCCAGCCTGGACGGCCTTCCTTCCTCAGCACCTGCTAGTGCCCATAGCAAACGGCCCCAGGGCCAGTGTCTTCCAGTCTCTCCAAGGACTGGGATTGAGCGGGGGAGAGTGCTTGCTGGAGCCTGGGGAGGTCACACCTCACCGTCCTGAAGCCCCACGTGAGGGTACACCACCCTGCTCAGCAGCACGGGGAGGGGTGGTGGGACTCCAGAGCCCCCTGTGCTGTGGCCTCCAGGCTGCTGCTGCCCCTGCTTCTCAGAGCCCACAGCCGGGCGCCCAGGTCTTCAGACACTGCGCGGGGAGGAGCATGAGTCCCGGGTCCCCTGGGTGGGAGCTCGTGTGGAGACAGCTCAGTGCTGAATGCGGGGCCCCATCCCCGAGCTCAGCAACTTGGAAACTGGGTCTTCTCCTCGTGAGCATCTCACAGCGCATCCCAAAGAGCTACAGCGTGGTGGAGTTTCGCTAATGTCTGAAGAATACGGGTCGGAGAGATCCGGAGCCTCAGTGTAAGCTGAAGCCAGCCCTGTTGCTGAAGGGACTTCTTTTCTCACGCTTCCAATATGTGCCTGTTTTAGTCAACTGTTTTGCTGTGAGTAAAAGATCTGACCAGAACAATTTGGGGGGAGGAAATGTTTATTTGAGGGCTCATGGCTTCAGAGGTCTCAATCCACACACAGCACGGCAGGCTGCATTCCTCGGGGCTTGAGGTGAGGCAGGACATCATGGTGGAAGAGCGTGGTGGAGGGAAGCAGCTCACGCGATGCTCAGGAAGCAGAGATGCCACGCCCAGATGCAAAATACGTACCCCAAAGGCATGCCCCCAATGCCCGCCGCCTCCAGCCACACCCCACCTGCCTTCAGCAGGATTGACTCACTGAGTGGGTTAAAGCTCTCATAACCCAGTCATTTGTCCTCTAAAACTTTCAGCACTGTCTCACACATGAGCTTTTGGAGGACACCTCACACCCACACCGTAACAGTGGCCTCCCTCCACGAGCCCAGGTCCACACGGGCAGCAGCTCGGTTACGGCTGTCCTGCGGCTTCTGTGACTGTCATTGGAGTACATGCTGCAAGTGTCACGGGCACTGACCCTCAATGTATTTGCAAATTTTCCTGCTCATTAAAATCTATCTGTAAACTCAAAGTCTAGGCTCCTGGCGCCTTGTGGACTTGGGCCTTGTGGACTTGGGTCGAGTGGGTGAATAGCTGAGATGCCCCACGTGGGCGTTTCCAGCTGTGGGGAGGCGGGCGCTCCTCCTGCTGCTCTCAGCTCGGGAGTGCTGAGGAGCCCTGCCCAGGCTCCGTGCGGGCCACATTGCACAAGGTTCGTGCTTTCTCTTGGTGACGCCGTCTTTAGAACGGCCTGCATGGGTGGTGCTGCACTGGTGCCTCAGGCCCCAGGCGTGGGAAGGCTGCGAGACACTTGCCCCGATGTGTGGACTAGGTGAACTCTGTGCTGTGGGCCGTGGGTCCAACATGGCGGGCTGGACTACGTGCTCAACAAGGGGTCTGCCGTGGAGCCCATGCGGAACAAGGCCGTGTACTGCTGGCTGATGGAGACAGGACAGCCGAGGCCCTCGGGAGCCCGGCCTGTGCTTCCTGTCCAGGTGGTGCGGCTGGGGCCAACTCAGAACACCCCAAATGACGAGAACTGACAGGCGCACGTGGGTTTGTGACCCTCCGGTTCCACGCTGCTTTTTACTGTTGTGTTTAGTTGTGTTTCTAGATTAAAATGACTTCAAGCGAGACAACGGGACAGCCATCCCAGTTTACGTCCAAGCTGGCGAGGTCAGAGCCTGTGTCCAAATGAGGACGTGGCGTGGAAGGAGCCATGCTTGACCCCGTGGGCGCTGTCCTAGGGATGCATGTGAGGCCGTGGTACTTTGTCTCCTACAGGCCCCCAGGGACCCTGGGAGGTGACTCAGGCCTGAAAACCCTGAAGGGGTCAGGCAAGTAAGTTCAAGTGACACAGTGGGGACGTGTCAGAGTTGGGTTCCCGACCTTGACTGACTCCAAAGTCCACACTCTAAGCCACTCGCAGCCCTCCGCAGGCACAAAGGCAGCAGAGCAGCTTCCATCCGGGGACACCCCTCCCAGTTGACACTGCCACGTGTGTCTAGCCTCCCCCTGGACAAGCTGGAACGCTCCATATTGTAACTGTGTGAACCACGTGGGCTTGTGTAGCGGGCAGGGGTCTGTTAGGGTGTGTGAGAGAGAGAACAAGAGAAACTTTCTCTTTTACCTGTCTCTTCTCTTTCTTCTTATCCTTATTTTAAAAATGCATGGGAATTGCACAAGCCAGCTGTTGCTCAGGCGTGGGGAGCGGGAGAGACCCGGAAGGACAGTTGCTGACCCGGCACCCACTGCAGGCTCCTTGGCCACTGCCTGTGCTGAGTGGGTGACCCTGGGGCATTCCCGGCTTTGAGCGTCTTCCACCCAGCGAGGCGCTCCTTGCTTCAGGGCTGACACCTGGAACAGACTCCCGGGAAGACCTGATCACTAAGCCTGAGCGGTGAGGGTGAGACCGTGCCCAGCACTGCGGCAGGAGCGGACCCGAGGCTGCCAGGCGAGTGCCTGACTTCACAGCGCGCTCCTCAAAAGATGTGGAGGAGGGACTTTTGTCATTGTCTTTTCTTTTAAAGAAAAAAGGGAAAAGGATGTTGGGCTCTGTGCCACCTCACGTGAGCGGGACAGCTCGAGTTTGTGTTGGAGCCAGCATGCCCGAAGTTCAAGTGCTGCAGAGCTAAAGCAAACGACCGCGGACACGGGCCTCCACCAGGGAGGCCGCAGACAGCGCCGTGGGCAGTGCTGAGGGTGGCGCTTCACCCCTTGGCCAGCCCTGGACGCCCCAACGTCACCCGAGTTCCCTCCCCCACGCGCTGCGGGAGTGCCAGTGCCCTCCTTCCCGGCTGTGTGGAACGTACGCTCCAGGAACAAGCTCTCTGTCGAAGCTCAGCACGTATAGGACGCTGCGCGGGTACACGCGTGGTGAGTGACAGACGGGCCACCCTCTCCCCTGGAGGTTCTGTGTCCTGAGCAAAGCAACCTTGTTTCGTTTTCCCTGGGCAAGAGCCAATGGGCTTGGAGGTCGCTCTGTTCTCTGGACAGGATGTTCTTTCCCCGGAAAGGAGCCAATAGGCTTCAAGGTCGCCCTGTTCCACTGGCAAGAGCCAATGGCATTGGGGTGGCTCTGGTGCACTCCCCACCAGAAATCCCTATATGGGGTCCCGTTCAAGAGACTCTCACACACAACAGCTCGTCCTTGCAGAGAGGAGGAAGCCACTCAGACACAACAGCTCGTCCCTGTGGAGAGGAGGAAGCCACTGCACCAGCTTTAGACCCATCGTCTCCAACCTGATGGCAGCTGCCCCACCCAACAGCTCCAGCCTCCAGCCCGACGGCAGTTGCCTTAGCCAACAGCTCCAGAGATCCCAGCCGGCACGACCAGGCACCTACCTTCCGTTCAGAGCTTGCACACTCCCCTCTCCCTGACTCCTCTCTCCCACCAGAGCTTGCACACTCCCCTCTCCCTGACTCCTCTCTCCCACCAGAGCTTGCACACTCCCCTCTCCCTGACTCCTCTCTCCCACCAGAGCTTGCACACTCCCCTCTCCCTGACTCCTCTCTCCCACCAGAGCTTGCACACTCCCCTATCCCTGACTCTCTCTCTCCAGCACCTCGTCGACCTCCAACCAACCACAAAGGCTGTTGAATAAATCTCTTGGCTGCATGGCTGTCCCCAGTGTGATTTCTGCCCTTCAGTGAGGACGCTGGGTGGGTGCACAGGGGGTAAAGGACGCTGCACGGGTATGCATGGAGTGAGGACGCTGGGCGGGTACACGCGGAGTAGATGGCTATGGGAGGCCATCTGAGCACTCGAGAGGAATCACCTCCCACTGGCCTGTCAGCTGGCTCCCGAACTCCATCCACCAATTCACTTCTGGAAGCCACAGACCTTCTGAATGTGAAATAAGTCATTTCGTAATTTAGTCCCTCATTACTTAGAAAAGAAGTGTGGGGGACAAAAATAAATTGATCTGCAAATTTACCTGCAGGAAATACAGTTCATTTATTAGAAGGCTGGTGTGAGGAATTGTGGAAAATTGGTGCATGATTTTATGCCAATTCTCCTGCGGTTAGCTCAAGCCCACCCCCAGCTATTGGCAGCAGTGTCACCCTTCTTATCGCGACATAACAATCTCATGCAGAAAGAGGAGGAAAATCAACCAACTGTCATGTCAAGGAATGGACTTAATGGCATTATGATGTGTTAATTATGCTAATTGTGATGGTGTGTAGGTAGAATGATACATGAGAAGCAGTGTGGTCCTCAGCAGCAGCGACACTCACGTATGTCCATTGTACCTGTGGTCACTGTGTGACTAGACACTGTTAGGATGAATCACATGCATTAGGTGATTTCATGAGGACCGAAATCAAGTGAGGGGAGTCTGTGACAGTCAGATACTGGGGACGCTGCTCTGCACTGTGAGGAGATTCGCTTCCTGCCCTCAGCCCCTCAGCCGGCACGAGTGAGGACAGTGAGGAGCTAAGTTAAGACGACCTGTCGGATGCCAGAGTTCACCTTTCACCCAGGGGACCAAGCCAAGTCCTTGAAATGAAGGTATCTCCAAGACTGTAACGTGGGGTGGGCAGGACCCGCTAATGCACCACCAATGCCCCCTGGTGTGAGTTCCTGTCACGTCTTTATGACTGTGGCTAAGGCGTACTTGACGTGTCTTCTCAAGTGCGTTGCTCATGCCATCAGCTTCGTGAGTTAACATTGATCTATCGCCTATTAATAGGCAATGATTAAGAGTAAGTTGTGTGGAGCACAGGTCCTCATAATGACGCCTCAAGTCTCCCAGAAGTCTGGAGCAGGGGCAGGCAGTGCCGCAGTCGTGTGCGCCTGTGATGAGGTGTCCCTTTGCTGCCTCTGCCCGGGCCATAGAGCTTTCTAGAAAACACAGCTGTGTGAAATCCAGGTTGTCGGTAGGAAGGGAAAGCTGGCGGGATGCCGGGATCTGTTGCTAAGCGATCCCTGGCAACCAGGCCGTGCACCAGACACCACCAGGAGAGGAGAGGCTTCCCACCTGACGGAGACGCCGCTTCCCAAGACAGGGAAAGAGGGGCACTGGGATGGGCAGGGCCGCTGGCGGCAGCCCTGGCTGCGTGTGGTCGCTGTTTGGGAGAGGATGGCCGCCTGCCGTGAGACCAAGGGCCTTCTGCTTGGTCTGGTCCTGCCTCCTCTGACAGAGAGCCTGGTAGGATCTCCTGCTCTGTGGACCAGAGCGTTGGAAGAGCAAAGCCAGAGCAGACGTGTACCCAGGGCCGCAGCAGTGCCCTGGGCTCTGCCGTGCAGAATAAAGGGGACAGTGTCACCAGGCGCGCAGTGTGTGTGTGTGGGGGGGGGTGGTCTGGTGACTTTCAGTACCAATTCCATCCAATTAAAGAGGTGGAAGGGGCCCCAGCACCAGCTGGTCCAGTCTCCTTTTACAGATGAGGAAACCAGAGGTTAAATGGGGAGCTCAGGTGGCATGAATCACCAAGGACATGCTGGGGCCTCCCTGGGCACACTGTGAATAAACTGCAGGAAAAAGGACAGACCCTGACCTTGGAGAGCTGTGGAAACCTTCGCCTTCCCCCTCCTGAATCCGATGGATGTTACCCTAGAGACCAGCCTGGGCATGCTGTTTTCCTCAGCCCTATTCCTGTCCTCTCTTCTTTTGCTTGGTTGTGGATGTTTTCCTTGCTTTTAACCAAATCCATGGTATTTCTGGGGCCAGTTGTTCTGAAGTCTTGGCACCCCACACCTGATACTTTTGACACTGCTGCCTGATGGACGTGCCCTTCGCAGCCCGAGGCTCCCAGTTCTGGGCGTTAACTTGATCTTCTTAGCTACGTTGGTGTCCACGCAGCTGCGCTCTCTGGGATGGCCGGCAGTCAGGAAACTTGACAAGAGAAGTCAGAAATTCCGAGTGCTGATGGGAGAGAACACTCCAGAACCATGTGTGCTGCAGTTGAGACACTATAGTAAAAGAACAGAGCCAGGACAGTTGGAAGTCCACTGGACGCCCAGCGTGCATGGCATTCCCGGGTGGGGGCTGCTTCAGCAGGCGTGAGGGGCAGCCTTAATGCAGAGCTGCAACTCTTCCTCAGCACCCATCAATGACACTTAGATTTGTGTTATCGACGAGCAGAGCAAAACCCCAGTGCAAGGATCTTGCATCAGAGTTCAGCTGAGGGCCTGGGGACCCAGGAGCTCATTCTTTGGAGGTGTTTAGATCTAACTGGACTTGGGTCCCAGTTTTCCATATGACAGCCATGAAATTACCTGGGTTATAATCTCTGTGTCCATCTCCTTCTTCGTAAAAGGCCAAAAAAATCAAAGTACCTGCCTCTTGGTGTTGCTGTAGGAATTAAATGACAATGAGGATGAAATGCTTAGTGTAATAAATAGCTATCATTTAGCATCTGTAAAATTAGGATAACAAGATAACTACCCTGGAGGGCGGTGGTGGGACCTGGAGGGGCACGCAGGCGAGGTGCTGCTGCAGCTGCGGGGGCTGAGCCTCCTGCAGGGGGCTGGGACGCAGCCCTGTCGCTTCACCTCACGTGGCCTTAAGATGGCCTAGCTGCAGAGGAACCTGGCGGGGTGCTGGGACGGGAGCAGACTTCTGGAGAAGTGTGTGCAGGGTGAGAGTGTGGAGGGCCCTCTGCTCCCCGCCGGGTCCCTGGGTCCCCCCCATCCATATGCCTCCCATCTGACCACGCCTCTGCTGACGTGTCACATGCGTCACCATGTTTTGCTTCAGCCGAAAAGTCTGTCATCACCCGAGAGCATCCTTCCTCTCCTGGGGCAGGTAAGCAGGGAACTAAAGAGCACACTTCAGTTTCCACGTCAAATAGTTTATCTCAGCAAAGGAAAAGAGCTTGCTGTTATTTCCAGTTCACCTGTGATGCGCACCATCGGCGCTGGTTCAGGGTATCTGGCTGGCTGTGAGCACAGTCTGCAGATGAAAGGAAGCCAGCTCTGGGCCGCAGAGTCACTGGGCTGGTGACGGACATGCAGGATACAATGGCAAGTCCCAGCACAGTCACTGTCGATGATTCAAAATTTTATGTCCAAAATATGTAAGCCCATCAGATTTGAAAGAAGGTAATATGTAGTAAGTAACAACCATTCTTTCCCTTTGTTTAAACAAACATCTCAAATAAAAGAGTTACTCTGTTTTAAAATGTTATTGGTCTAGAAATGAAAATTATTTAAACATTTACTCAAAAGAGTAGGAAGAAGAGAAGAGAAAGAGGGAGGGAGGGAGGTGTGGGTCAAGGAGCAGTTTTCTCATCTATCCATCGACCTTTTCAGAACCATTGGTGACATGTGATTATTGCCCTGGTCACAGGAGAATTGAATCAGAACTTGATTTTGAACCTACAAAAATATGTACATATTACTGTGTATAATTATTTATATATATTAAAACAGAAAGCAACAATTTTGAACTCCCGGATAAAAATCAAATTCTTATGATGCAGAACAAATAATGATGATAAAATTTCACCCATCAGAATCTCAATAGCTTTAAATATTCATATTAGTGAATAAGAAGAGTGTAAACCAAAGAAATAAACACATCACTGAATAAATTAGAAAAGAAAAAAATATCCACCTAAAACTTGCAGATGAAGGGCACTAATAAATACACACAGAAGCCAGGCGCGGTGGCGCACGCCTGTAATCCCAGCGCTTGGGAGGCTGAGGCAGGACGATCGCGAGTTCAAAGCAGTATCAGCAATGGCGAGGCACTTAGCAACTCAGTGAGACCCTGTCTATAACAAAATACAAAAAAGGGCTGGGGATGTGGCCCAGTGGTCGAGTGCCCCTGAGTTCAATCCCTGGTACCAAAAAAAAAAAAAAAAAAAAAAAAAAAAAATACACAAAGAAGTAATTGTTAAAAAAAAAAATCAGGAAAAATTAAAACAAATACACCGGAGGCTAACTTAGTTATAGGGGTAAAATGGCTACAGCATCCATACACAAATATTGAAATGATTAGTAAAATAACTAAAGATATTATCATATAGAAGATATTTTGATCAAACATGTACAAAAATTTGAGCATCAAGATGATCCTAACAGCAACAAAACAGACCACATTTAATAAGAACAAACAAGGCAGATAAACCATCTTAGAGGTTACTAAAGCTGCGGAGCACTCACCTGAAACACAGTGGGCTGGGACAGGTGTGCTGGGAAGCTCAACACCCAGATACTGTTTAAATGTGGAAGCCTAGAAAAGGAATTCCAGTTTTAAAATAGGTCTAGATTAATTTAATCATGAATTATGTTGCAAAAAGACAAATAAAATATTAGCTTATAAAACCTAAATTTATGGTAAAAAATAACACCCTATGAAGAAGCAGGGTGATTTATTTTTGGGATACCAGGATGGCTCTAGTGGAAGTTCTATCAGTGCAGTTTTTATATGAAAGTAGTAGGAGAAAGAAACAAAAACAAAAACAAAACACAAGCTTATCTCCACTGAGGCTGAAAAGGCTTCATTAAAAATCTGCATTGATTTCCAGTTTAACAAAAGGTTTATAAGCTAGGAATATGTGGATTGCAGCTATATACAAAAATTTCTATGTAGCACCCCAAATCCGACACAGTGTCCTGCTTATAAGGCCAATGTGAGGAGTGTTCCCAGGAAGGCCAGCCAGCAGGCGGTCAAGTTCACTATTGGAGCCATTTGTAACTTTGTGTTTGAGAAAAGAGTGGCACTGTGAGATGACAGAAAGAAATAAGAGATGTAAATTTCAGAAAGAGGGAAAATTAAATAAAGAAACAGATGTTTTTGTATACAAAAATTTAACACATTATAAAGATGGCATCTATAGCTATTTGGGAAATGCCAATTCGATTGTTTAATACATGGTGTTGGAACCACTGCAGATGGTTATCATCTGCAGGAAAAGTAAGAAAGTAAATTTTCCTTGCTCATTGCCAATACTGCAATAACTTTCAGATGGATTAAATACTTTAATGCTAAAAATAACAAGAAAAATAAACCCCCACAAACATACAAATAATCCAGGTTCACACAAAGACATCTTTCTCAGTAACTCAGAAGAAAGCTTTTATATAATCACCCAAAACTCAGAAAACTCAAAAGGACTGGTAAATTGATCACATTACACTTTTTAAAAATTGTTTTTAGTTGTCAATGGACATTTATTTTATCTATTTATATGTGGTGCTGAGAATCGAACCCTGTGCCTCACACATGCCAGGCAAGCGCTCTACCACTGAGCCACTACCCCAGCCCCTACACTTTTGAAAATCCTTTATGAATAAAAACACCAAAAAATTAAGAAATGACATATTCAGAAAAAAATACTCAAAACAAATTCCAGTGCTATAAATTGAAAATATCAGATTAATGAACCTCTAAAATTTCTTTCAGTTTTAAGTTTCCACCATCTAAAATAGATATGATGTAATTCACAGTTATTGAACTGTATATATGAAGCTTACATGGTACATAAAAGAAAAGTTTTGTATTGAGTTCCTTACCCCTAAAAGAATCTAGAATGTGGTTGCTTGAGATAAGTATTTGGATGAATTAGAATCTGGAAATGGTCATCAGGAATTCTGGAAGATGTGGGGGTGGAGCCAGTATGGGATTGGATCTTCCCCCCGCCACCCCCAAACCCATCAACAACTTCTACAATCAAATGCATAAGGTGTCCTCGCTAAGCCCAAATACCAGTTGCAGGAGCGAGCCACATTGCAGAATCCATGTGAGAAGGAGGGTCAGGAGGCACTAAGGAGGGAGGGAGAAGGAGCCCCCTGAGCTCCAGACAGAGGCGAGGACGTTGTGTCAGCCAGGAGGGGCCAGTGGGGCGGCCGCTCTTCCACTCTGGTGTCGGAGGCCTGTGGCAAGACCCGAAGAGGCTGGGTACAGACCCTGTGAGCCCTTGGAGCTGGTCCCCGAGAGCATGCTCCCAGGCCCCGTATTGAGAAAATGCTGATAACAGAGGAACCTGATTGAGTAGGATAATGATAATAGAAAAGGAAGAAAGAGAGGGTGCAGACTGAAGCGGAGGGAGGGCAGAGACACCAAATGTCAACAAGCAAGCTGAGGCGGGCAGCAGTGGAGCCTCCTATAATCCCAGGGACTCCGGAGGCTGAGGCAGGAGGATCATAAGTTTGAGAACAGCCTCAGCAATTCAGTGAGGCCCTAAGCAACTTTAGTGAGACCCTGTCTCAAAATAAAAAAAAATAATAAAAAGGTCTGGGGATGTGACTCAGCAGTTAAATGCCTCTGGGTTCAATCCCTAGTCTGCAGCCCCCAACAAAAAGAGCAAGATGCTCCAATTTTAAATGCCGCACAAAACAAAAGAAAGGGAGTTTTATAAGTTACACCAACCATCCAAAGCAAGCACCCTTCTAAAGATTCAGAAAAAAACGAATTCATACAAAAAGAGTAACAGCAAAGTATAGAGGCCCAACTCCACACAAGTTACTTCAAGAAAAAAAAGACTAAGGAAGACAATCTAGCTGGAGAAAGCACTCGCAGGAAACCAAACTGAGAGCACAGCTGCAAAAGGTTTAAGAAAATGATACAAGGGATCAAAGAACATCCATCAGAATCAAAAAAGTTCATAAATGAGGTGAAAGAATTCAAGAACTAATTACAAATATGAAATAAAAGTTTAAGACATAAAGACTAAGCTAAAAAGAACCCAGGCTGAATGATCACAATTTATACGATACGGCCTCATAAGAAAGGGAGGGCAAAGAGGAGGAAAGCACACAAGACATGAAGATAAATAAAAGAATGAAAGTGACAAATGCTGAAGATTGACAGAGAGGACCAAATGTATTGCTAACAGAGTCTCCAAATTATGAATCTAAGCAAGAGACAGCAACAAACACTGAAAGTTATGATAGATCTAAACTTGCTTTCAGTTAAAAACAAATTTCAAATCTATAAATTGAAATAGCACTCCATGAACCTTAGAATACCACCAGAATCGACAAGATCAAGACATATTCTAGTAAAATTATTTAACTCTTGGAGGAAAGCGTCCAGTTCTTTGAGTATATGGAAAACAAGACATGCCTTACACAGGGAGAGATGAGATCATCGTCAGATTTATGTTTTAAAACAGCAATAATTTATGCCAGGAGAAAACAGAGCAATGCGTTTAAAACACTCAAGGTAGGAAAATGTGAGAGAAGGGTTTTATATCTGGCAAGACTGTCCATCAAGTATTCAAAGCACAAGTTATTATGGACAATTAAAAATCTAGATTTCCTTCTCTGACTCTTCCCACAGATTTCACTAGATAACAATCTTCAGAAAACCAGGATGACTACAGAAAAAATGGGTATAGTTCTAGTAGGGAAAAATAAGTGTATAATTACAGATAGAAACAAGACTGAGTGCAGAATAAAGAAGAGAGCTTCATGTGAAATTGTAATATGGCGTGAAAATGCAGGTGATGTGTGGGAAGAGAATGTAGGTGCAGATGCACAGCTTATCTACTTTTTATTGACAGATTTGGTGGTGGTAGCTTAGTATTACTGTTCTGAAACTTGGGTCATGGGGGAAAGCAGGGAGTAGATATGGGATATTTTAAATGCATCATGTTTGGAGTTCTTAGCATGAAAGAGACAGGTTTAACATAGAGGTTAAATGCAAACCCTGTAGACCAGCATTTGAATGGCAGACATTGGTAAGCTCTCAAGTAGAATTTCATCTTTAAATATCAAGTAAATATCTATTTATCTGTCTGTCTGTCTATCTTTCTATCATCTACTTACCTACCTACCTACCTGTCTTTCCTAGCTCTTTGTCCTGGAAGGACCTAACGGCAGTGACCATCTGGACAGCAATGAGTGTCCCTAATGCCAAGCCCGTGTCCTTGAATTACCATTTCCCCTGGAAGGAACAGAGTTGGAACATCCTGACATAGCAAGAAGGCTGTCAAAGATCAGAGTCACTTTAAGACTCAGTAATCAATTTTAAAAGACCCCTATGGTCAAACATGGGACAGTTTGGGCTTTAAAAGGAATTACAATGGGGCTGGGGTTGTGGCTCAGTGGTGGATTTCAGGCCTAGCATGTGTGAGGCACTGGGTTCAATTCTCAACACCAAAAATAAGCAAATAAATAAAGGCCCATCAATAACCAATAAAAATATTTTTTTTTAAAAAAAGGAATTATAATGACCTGAAACCCAGTGATCAGAGTCAAATTCATGAGTTCGTAATGGTATTAAGAAAATTCGAAGATAATCAATTGATTCATTTATTCATTGTCTTGAAAACTAGGCAAATGTAAAGAGAGAATTAGGTGTTTGTCATGGTTTTTTAAATATAAAAGGATAGCATTAAAAATCTAAGGAGCAATGGGAGAAAGTTTCTCCTTTTAACGTTATTCCAGTTAATTAAAATGTGACAGAATTAAGATGTGTTTGTTCCGCTGCCCAGTGAAGGAATAGACCTGGACTTCGGGCATGAACAGCAGCTGCCACCCTAAGTGAACAAAGTGTTACAGTCGTGTGCTTGCACGGATATTCAGCCCGGGTCTGATCAGGTCTTAAAATGGACGTCATCTGAGGGAAACTGAGTCAAGCAGCAGAGCCAAGCTGCACAGAGAGAGGGGTCAGCGAGCCCGTGTGCACGCCTCCAGCACACCACAGTAAGTAAATAGAGCAAGGTGGAGGGCGGTGCAAATTAAGAGACTTTGAAGATAAATGTAGTTTCTAAAAATTCCTCTTTAATGGATAAGCCCACAGGTAGCTTCTAAGGATGTACACTCGGGAGACTGACCCATAAAGAAGTGCCCGGAGCAACCACCACAGCCATCAGCCAGGGGACGGGACTTAGAGGGGCAGGCCAGGGGAGTGCTTCTAGGGAGTGCGTCAAGGTGCTAGCTTTCTATCTGACCTGCGAGGGGTCCCTCAGTGGCTCGCTGAGCTAGACCTTCGGGTGTTTCCTGCTTGTATGATTCATTTCACAATAAAGAACTCAACATCGACAATGAAAAGACAAAGGTTTTATAAAAATACTTCACATCCACCCATGTATTATTCTTCGGGCAGATAATGGACCCACAGGATGGACTAGGTCCTGCTCCATCACCTGCGGGAGCAGGGCATTGAAGGAGTCATAAGCGTTTGGGAAATTTCAGACATCTGGGCGCATATCCAGCTACACGGTCTCCAAATTGCCCATCCTTTTGGAGATAGGTTCAATGTGCAGAGAGGTCCATCCCTGCGGCAGAGCCCACTCCCAGCGCTCCACACCTGTGAGGCAGGGACCCAGGGTCTCTGGCCAAGTGGGAGCACTGGGGACCTAAGGTGACTGAAGGTTCAGCCAGAGCATTTCCTAACGGCCCTGGCAAGAAAGAACACCTGTGGCAGAGCCTTGAATCCCCCTAGCCGTGTTGAACCGCAGTCGGGAATTGGACTGCTTTTAAGATAACCCAGTCAGAGCCCACGAGGCCCTGGGTTGTGTCCCCCGTGAGACACTGAAGACTGTCTTTCAGTGTCTGGTCTTAAAGGACACATAACGGTTGCCAGGGTGTGGTCGCTGGTAAGTGCGCTGAGTCCGTAGCCCTTGACCCCTGTGGGGGCCTATTTCACACGGCGACCCTGAGAGATGGGCGCACAGGTTCAGGAGGGACAGTGTCCAGTGCCAACCACATAATCCCAGCGACATCAGAACGCTTCCTCTCCTCTTACAAAAGACTACATATCTATTTCTTATAAACGGAACCCTCTAAGTGTGTGTTGCTGTTATCAGAACTGTTTGGAGACGGATAACATTTTCGACATCCAAGTCTATGGCGGGAGAAAAGACCCAGGGATGAGAAACCCACAGAAACTGGGGTGTTTGCCTTTCCCCACAGTAAAGCACACCCATCTCCCGCATTTAATCCCTAATGTTGCAAACAGCTGGAAAAATCCAGTGAGCTTTCCTTTTCCCAAAATAATGTTTGTGGTGCTAATCAGACGGAGCCCGTGCCCTCCCGCGGGAGCAGCCGGCTTGACCTGGGCGACCAGGCCCCACCAGGACGGATTCATGCAGGACGGTGGCACTGCCCTGTCTGTTAGTGCAGAGGTGTTCCCCAAGCCTCTCGCCGGGGCTAGCTAGGTCCTTTGGCTTGGGGACTTCATTTAGGTGGCTCCTTTTGCATTTTCATGTGCTCTTTTCCAGGGGGATGGTTCCTGGTTGCTCTTGGTAGCTCAGTGCTTACTTCAGTATGTTTACAGAGCTACCTTGTAGGAGGACTGTTGGGGATGTTAAGAACACGCCAGCAGATAAAACTCTCTGGCTGTCTCCCACTTCCTGATGTGGGAACTTGGCCTAGCCGAGGGGTGTTCCCTGATGCATGTCGAGAGGTCAGACCGCCACTAGGATAGGCTAATGGCTCTGCCAATGTGATCTGCTCAGGCTCCCTATGTGCCCCTATGCTCTTTCTGCTGATTGGCCCACGTCTTCTATAAAGGCCGTCCAACTTCCTCAATCAACCAAGCTCCTGCCTTGACCGGACTCCCTGGTGTGTGCCTGATTGTCTTCCACTGTGAGGGCTGAGCGTGGCCACCAGTCGACTTCTGCTTCTTCCCGATTCTGCCTCACCGCTGGGGCGTGTTCCCCAGCCTTCTCTGCCAGCCAGAGAAGGCCAAACCGGGTTCAGGGGAGCTAGAAACCCCAGCAGAGGACAATCAGGTCCAATTACAGCAATGCTCTTTTCTGAGCCCGTCAGCGTCCGAGTCGGGGAGTCGGTTCTGAGAGGATGCGTCTTCACGCTCCTGGGGTCACCTCCTGCCTCGGCCACACCGCTGGTGTTTCCAGAGGAGCTGGCCAGCCTCTTTGGCTCTTTCCTCTTTATGAGATGGAGCTGCTGACATCTGTCGCCTGATGTGACTTGAATCTGTGAAATTCTGTGCTTCACATCACAGCATCTCCACAAAATGGATGGATACTTATCCGATCACGGGTGTGTAATGGTTTTATTTCCAGAATTTGCTTAGTTCTATTGATGCAAGGGATCACACACGGGAGCATGGCTAACCTGCATTTGCAAATCAATCTTTAATCTTATTAAAGTGTTCTTTGGGTCATCTACGTTGAGAAACATTTTAGAAATGAGCAATCCCGAGCCCTACTTCTGACAGAGAGAAGAGCATGTGGTGGACTCTATTATGGATTTGTGGCCAAGAATTCTACAAAATCACCTCCTCTTTGCCTTTGCTCATGCTGCGGAGAGAAGAGACTGGCCCGAGCCGGAGCTGGGCGGGCCTGCTGCCCTCGGCCTCCTTTCCCAGGCCGCGCCTGCCTCCCTCGCTTTTTCTCTTGGAGGAGCGTTCTCCACCACGAGGGGAAGTGACCAGGCAGAGACCTAGGTTCGATGCCAGGTCAGCTGGAAGTGGGGAGAGGCAACAGTGAGCTGAGAGGTGTGGGACACAGGCCTGTGGGGAGTGCAGTGAGCGGCTCTGCACACCCAGGAGGCCGCAGAGAGAGGGGGTGCCCAGTGTCCTATGCAAAGAGGGCCCCGAGGACTTCGGGGCAACTTCTCTTTCCTGCTGTGCATTTTGTGAACCTTGGAAAAGCCAGGTGCAGCCTCAGGGAGATTAGGAAAGGCCACCATGCCTGTGGTGTTCCCGCCAGGTGCGCAGGGCCCCAAGCATACCCTCTCCTTGGAGAGTGGGTGGGGAAGCCATGGGAGTGAGTGGGCAGTGGGCTCCGCCCTTGCTGGCGCTGGGACATTAAGATGGAACCGTCCAGGCTGCATCCAAACACTCGCAGCTGTCCCCAACCACTGCTGGACAGTCGCTGGTGGCCTTGGGCCTCAGGTAGAGTGACCTGTTTGAGCCTACACTTCGTTTTCTTTGACCCCTGATGAGCTCCTTCCTCTTGGTCCTGCTCTCTTGGCCATGCTCCCTCACTTGGTGTCCAGCGCCCATTCTGTCCACACAGTTGTCTCCCGGGTCTGGCCGTTTGGTGGTCTCCTCCCGTTACCATCCCGCACGTGGGATTCATGCTGGGAATTTTATGACCTATGATGCTGCGTCCTGGTGACCTTGTTACCACCCTCTGCATTCAGCACCACTTTAAGCTACAGACACGACTGGTGGAGATGGTTGCCTGTGGGCACGTAGAGTTGAGGGTGTGTGTTTGTGAGCAGTGGAATCTGTGTTGTCTGAAGTAGTGCACTAATTTGCACCTGGTATCAGAGAGAGAGAGAGGGAGCTGGGGGAGGCAGTCCTGACTTTCTCTTGTTAGTATGACGTGCTGCCATATCATCAAAACCATTTGTCCAACGCGTGGAGGCGTGCAGGACACCGTCTGTGATGACCTATGATTCGCATGCGATCACAGCGCCGTCACGGGGACCCTTCCATGCACCACCTGCTTCTGGTGGGGGAACGCAGTGGTTTCCAGCCCGAGCCTGGTGCTCGTGGCACAGGGAGTTCTGAACTCACTGTCACAGTGGCCCGCCACGCCCACAGAGGACCACGGAACATTCCAGTGCTTTGTTTCCAAGATGACGCACGCCGGCCGGGTTCTTCTCCAAGTCAGCCTTTTCCCTAGGCCCCACTGAGTCTGTGCAGATTGTTGCTCTGAGTCTGTGGCTAAGCTGATCTCCAGTCTCACATTCTGAAGAGGGAAACAAAGCTTTTATGCCTGCTACCGACGCAGCGTGCGCCTCTCCTGGTGTTGGTTATGGGCTCAGCAATCACGTTTATCTTATCTAAGATATCCTTACTTGAATAAGACCATCTGCTTCTTAACTGAGACGATTAACCTGCACTTTGCCTGGTCTCCCAGGGCCGGGAGGCCTTTCACCTGCGGGAGCGTCTCCGTCCAGGCCTCTCAAGGAGGCCCGTCTTTGGTCTTTTCAGCTGACTGACATCTGTGCTCTGAGTTTTCACACCTGATTTCCAAGACCAGGCCAGGCTGGGGGAGCATCCTCCTGAGAGGCCTGTCTGGATAGTTCAGGCCCACGTGGGGGCTTGCCCCGGCAGGAACGGAGGCCTCCCTCTGCCGTCTGCGTGGGCTCTGGTGTGAGAAGCCCTTTCCCACAGCTGACACCCCTTGGGGCAGCTGTGGCTTAGCCTCCCCAGCGCCAGTTCAGCTTCTCCCTCCGGGCAAGGCTGTGTGGGCCACAGCTGGCTCTGCCCCGTGAGGTCCTGTGGCCGGTCTCCTTATTGTCAGCATGTCCTTTCTCCCAAGGGAGGTGCTGCTTCTCTGCCCATGGATGTCAGGCAGAGCCATGGGACTGCAAGTGCCCTTCTGGTAGGAGAACTGGGGACTCCTACGCCTGACACCCACTTGGGTGGCTGACCTGTCATTGTATATCAGTGTAAAGTGACACAGATCGTCTCTGAGCAGACGCTCCATGAGCCAAAAGTAAACCGTGCAACTGCCACAGCCCCTGAGGCCTGGGGTGCTGGTTAGTGAGCAGGGCCCCAAGTTGCCTGACAGGTACATTCTCTGACCTGGGGGGTGCGGTCCCCAAAGCCTCGACACTAGCCTTCACCTGGAGCTCCTTTAGCTTCTTCTCTGTTGCTCTGTGAGTCACAGGACCCTAGTTCTGCTTTCCCTCCTCAGGCAACATCCCCGTGTCTGCGTTTTGCTGGAAAGCCACGCAGTGACTTAAGCTATGGTCTCTGACATCAGCCCCAGGGACGGGGACTCAGAACTGAGGATGGCAGACGCCTTGGAGGAGGCCTGAGGCTGAGGAGGCCTGTGGTGGGTGGCGGCCGGTGCAGAGGCGGTGACGAGGGCTGGGGTCCTCGGAGCCTTCTAACTCCAAAGCCAGGCGCAGCCTCACCCTGCCTTCCAGCACCACGCCCACCCTGGCACAGCTGCCTGCGCACACTTCCATGAAAGGGAAAGACAAAGGAAACGCAGCAGTGCCGTCACTCTGGTGTCAAATGACCGCCACTCCACCTTCAAGAGTGTCACCACGGGTTCTGAGAGGCTGGAGGGCCCGTGCTCAGCCGTTGCAAAGCTTATTCTAGCTGAACTGCTGTGTAAGGTGCACGGCGGGTGGTGTTTATCAGTCTGTGCATTTACATAACAGGTGTGCAAAACACTAGGAAGAGAAAACGCTTTAAGCTGTTGTTTTCCTTGTTTAAAACATTGGAGCTTTTCAGGGCCAGGATTGAGGGCACCTGGGCTGTCCTCAGAGAGGTGACAGCAGCACGGTGTCGGACAAGGTCATGCCATGGGCCTGAGCGTGCCACAGGGGAGCTCCTCTCCCCAGCTGCTCCAGCCTCGGGGGACACAGACGGTGTCACAGGACGACCTGCAGCTGCGACGTCAGTCCCTTCCATGGTCTTTCCCTCGCACGAGGGCCTGATGTTTCTGCCTTGGTCTGAGTGCCTTTTGAAGGAAGGTTTTCTGCACAATCCCAAAGTCCCATGTCCTGGGCTCAACTCCAGCTCTAGCAAATTATTGTTTCTTGGGCCATTTATCAAATTGTTCTGTGTCTAGTTTTCTCAGCTACTAAATGAGGGTTTTGAAAGTAGGTAACTCAAAGGATTGTTTAGAGAGAGAAGAAAAGCAGATCGCGTGGGCTCAGAACAGGGCCTGGCCCTCCGCTCCCCCCGCGCACACGGTAGCCCCTCCTCTGTTTGAACTTGCTTTTCTGCCATGTTGGACATGGTTTTGACCCACCTGCTCCTCCATGCTGTTTTCTCCTGCACTTGCCCAAGGGTCTACATTAACTTTAGAAGAGCAGATCTTGGTTATTCCCATTCTTTTTCTGACCAAAGTGAAGCTGCAGGGCCTGCATCTCCCACCCACCTGGACCCTCTGAAACGCTCAGGCCAAAGTCCACAGCAGGAGTTTTCTGGCAGTGGCCTCCACCCTGCATGGGACGATGGTCCTCAGAGATGGAGACGGACAGCACAAGCTGTGTCGTGGCCAGCACTTCCTACCAGGGGAGTCTCCGGGCTGCAGAGTGTGTGGGGGTGGATTCCCAGGAGGAAGGCCCCGAGTCCCTGCGTTGAAGAGATGGAACTGAGACTCCACAGAGGCCAAGTGCTGGGACCTCCTGGGAGGTCTCCAGGCAGGAGAGAGCCATAGAGAGGGGACTCTGAAGACTGCAGAGCTCCCCGCCTCCGGGTCTTTAGCTGAGTGCACACAGGAATTGCCCTGTGCTGGGGAAAGAACAATTCAGAACAGGAGGAACAGTCCCAGCGCTCACACAGCCCAGGAATGTCACAGGTTCCCACCCGCCACAGGGAAACGCCTGTGCTCTGTGGGTCACCAGCAGATTGTGCAGGATGCTGCTTCAGTAGTGGCACGCTCAGCCTGGGACTAATGGTTGCTGTGGCATCACACAACAGAGCCTAGAAGCCAAACCTGGAAGGATCGAACTGTTTGCAAGTCACTGAACTGTGTGGTAGGATACGCACTGTGCAAGGATACGTTCAGGAATACAGAATTATCAACACCTAGCGAGATAAAGCATAAAATCAGCCAGTCAGAAAACCAAAAACCAAATATCAGGCATGGTGAAAAAAAATAAAGAGCAGATCAACAGACACAAACCCCAAACGGAACCAAAACCCAAATGACAGATGACAGAGCTGGCAGAAGAGGACAATAGAACAGTGATTGTAGCAATCTTTCATGCAACCAAGAAGCTTTGGGAAAATCACCCATTACGTGCAGACACTCAGAAGATCATATAAAAAGACAAGAGAGACGCTCTGGTGAGGACGGCTCCGCGGCAGGGGGGAGAGGCGCAGGTGAGGTGGGTGGCAGGGTGGACGCTGCTGAGGACAGGCCTGGAGACACCCCCAAAGTGAAGCGTAGCAGACGGTGGGAACGCACAGCGTCCTCACCAGGCCTCACCAGGCAGCCTCCCGTGTGCACGGGGGGAGCCCCTGGAGGAGCAAAGGGGGGGACCGCAGAGAGGTGCCTGGTAAGCGAGCAGGAAGCCACAGCTCACTGATGCCAGCCACTCAGGGTCTCAAGAGCGTGCACGTGCACACACACAAATGCACGCACAGACACAGAGACACACACCTGCATAGACACACATGCACAGACACCAACACACACACACACACACACTCACAAACACACACCTGCACACACAGGCATAGACACACATGCACAGCCACATACACACACAGCACACACACGCACACACACAGCACACACACGCATTCACACATGCTTCTATACACCCAAGACAGTGGCACTGAGGCCTTCATCACGCAGCTGCACAAAGTGGCTCTTAAGGAGATAAGGCTTTGGCTTCACTGATTAAATAAATTTTAGTCTTGCGGATCATGCAGAAAAATAGTAAACTTTGGGAAATATTCTCTGGAAAGATGTTTTCATATATTTAAGATTTTAAAGTGCAATAAAGAATGATTTGGTTCTGAGCACAGGGAATTTGGTAATAATGGATATCCCAGGTGGGTGATTTATTTTGCATTCATTAGAAATTTGGGATTGTTAAAGGACATTATTATAAACAAAGTACTACTTTAAAATAGCTCAGTGATATAACTTGTTACTTAACTATAGCTCAGGAACCATCTTCACTGTGCTTATGTTTCTGTGCATAGAAAATAGATATGTGTTTGGCTCCATGAATTTTATTATATGATATTTTATTCATCAACTCTGTTTCATCTTCAATACACACGAGTACATTGAACAATATGTCTTCTCCCAGTCCCCTACTAGGCTCCCAGCTTCTGTGCAGAGCATTTGATGTGGTTTCTTCACTTCCTCCCTCTCTCTTCCTTCTCTCATTATCTCTCCGTCACCCTCTCTCTTTCTGAAGCAAATTTGCCTTCCTTTGTGTTGAGCTAATATGAAATAGTCAGATAACTCAAAAAATAATAAATCACTGTGTTTTGGGAGTGGGTGTATGGAAACAGCCTCGTCTATGCCGAGGAGTCCTGGGTATAGAAAAAGAAAAACCCCCAGAGTGAAACACGTGGCACTTAACCGTGAATTTAATTAAGAGTAAAGATTCTCAGTGGTGACTGTAACAAAGGACAAATAGCTTATTGGTCATAATTAACAAAACTGCAACTTGAGCATATCAATTGGCTGCTGGTATAATGAATGATACAGAAAACATCAAAAGAGATTTTCAAGTCCCTTGAAATTCCAAGTTGGTTAATCCCTGAGAGTTTAGGGTCATGTTTCCCAAACGTGTAGATGAGGAACCAGAGGGATTCTGCGGCCCAAGACCATGAAACCATTAACCAAAGGGCGAGGCTGGGCTTCAGCAGTGCCGTGCGCAGACCACAGAGAGGGACCCTCCCTGGTGTCCAGATGGTGACACGAAGGAAATCCATTCCTGCTGGCTGAGACGGGTCTGCTGACGCAGGTCTCTGCAGCCGTCAGGATCCCGCTCTCCATCTCCCACATGAAGCACAGTCTTGGCCTAACACGCACTTGTTAAAAGAAGGAAAGAAGAGGCTACAAAAATGAAGGGGCCTGTGGTGTGTTGTGCTGACCCTGCCACCAGGAGCTGTGCCACCGGTCTCCCAGGGAGCCTGATCACTCAGGCAAAATCAGAAAACAAAGAGAAGAGCCCTTGGACAGGTCAGCGCCGTGGCCATCCAGATGATTCCTTCTGATGCTGAACGGGAAGGTGCTGGTGGTCAGGCTGGAGCCCGGCACGCCCAGTGAGGCTGCGCTTCTCCGTCTCGCCCCACCCTGCTGGATAGACCGTCATTTTATTCTGCGTTTGGACTGAACGACAGCGTGGCTTCGTAGAGACCGCTGCCATCTGCTCCTTCTTTGGACTCCCTACACTGGCGCTGTGAGCACCTGCTCGGCCTGATCTTCACCTGGGCCTCCAGGTGCTGCAGCTGAGGTGTTGACGCATGAAGACTGACGCAAACGGCAATGGCTTCACCACCAAACGTGCGTTTCCTTGTCCCCATTGCCTGACCTTCCGTCCACCCCTCAATATGGCCAGCTGCCCGAATGCTAGCATCTCACGCAATCCAGCTCATGATGGACCTCCAGGGCCATCACCCCGTCAAGGGCCAGTCCCCGTCTGGAAGCCTGATGTCATTCGATCGGTTCCTGCAGACAGGCGTGGCTGCTGGGTTGGAGCGGAATACAGCCAGACGCAATGGGCTGGACAGAGCCACACCGGGCACCACAAGCATGCTCAGGATGGCCGAGCAAGGAGACCACAGAAGCCCTCTTTCTGGGCTGGGGATGTAGCTCAGTTGGTAGCGAGCTTGCCTTGCATGCACAAGGCCCTGGGTTCAGTCCCCAGCACCACACACACACACACACACACACACCAAGCCCTCTTCCGGAGCACCTCCCCTTGCAGTGCTGTGCAGGAGGAGACTCGTTGTGTGGTGGTGGTGGTGGGGGGTCCCAAGTGAGAAATACGAGGAGAGCTCAAGAGAAAAGCAAATATCAGGCCACAGAAATTAAGAAACAACATCACACACCTGCTGAACAGGATCCTTTATGTCTTTATCAAGGGGAAACTGAGGCCAGAAACTAGCCGTGCCAGGGTCGTTCATCTTCTGAAAGATGGGCAGAGAGGTGACCTTCAGCCAAGGAAGTGCTTTTCTGGGGAGAGAGTGCACCAAGTTACTGAGGAGAGTTTAGTTTTATTTCAAATAAATGTTCTAATGTGGGTGAGAGTCTTCCAGCCGACCAGCTCACATTTTTCTATTTATTCACAGCATCAGTAAATTGGCCCATTAGTGCTTTCCATTCTTGCTTTGCAAAAGACAGTACATTTGTAATCATATTTATTGTAAACATCTCAATCTGTTATCACCAAAATGTATTTTAATGGACTTTAATTTAAAAAAATAAATAAATTCAGCCAGGATGGAGGAGGCTGCACTGGGAAGAGAGAGGGTTTCAAAGCTGAGGTGGGAAGTGGCGCAGGGACTCGGGATCATGCGGGCGTACAGAGGCCCCTGTAACCTTTCCCTGCACTCATTGGTCGTCCCTGCAGAGACTCGGGTCAACAGTGGCGAGCACGGCTCGGAGCACCTGTCCGCATCCCGCCTCCCTCCCCCACCCCCATGTTCCTCCCTCCTGATCCAGACGCTCGAGCCGGCTCCACGTCCAGCGCTCGTTGGGCGACCTGGGCCAGTGCCAGCACAGCACGAGGTGGGCGGCTCCTGGCCCAGTGGACGTCTGTCCTCAACGCACTTGGGTTAGCTGGCAGCTGAGCGCGTGTCTGTCTCGTGTCGGGGCCACGTTTAGCGACTGGGTTTGGGTTCTGACTCCTGGTTCTTTCCAGCCTCAGCCACATGCCACAGGCTGCAGCAGTCACCACGGTCACCTGGGGCCGCCGTCCTCAGGCCCGAGCCCAGGGCTGGAGGGTGGTTCCACCCCAGGAAAGCTGGGTTTGGCAACGGTCTCTTCCTCTCTCGTCTGGGGCTCGGTGCCTGGGGGACCCACAGGAGACTCCCACTCCCGGGCACAGCCTCGAGTCCTCTGTCCACCCAGCGCTCTGGAGCCTGGGGCCGACCCCAGGCTGGAGTCCTGGTCCTGGCCCCCTGTAGTCAGGGCTGTGCCGTGTCCATCGTGCCCTCCATGCCGGAGAGGCCCTCCGCTTCACTCTGCTTCTGTCCCGCCTTCTTTTGATATCTGAGCCTGACGCTGGCTTTGAGTGGGACTGTCCCTTGGAGTTGTGTGAAGGCTCGCCTCCCCACTGGGCCTTGGGAGAGTGGCTGCCTTTCCCACCGTGACCCCCAAGGCCAGCGTCCTGCCCCGCCCGACCTTGCTCTTGTGTTCCTTGTGGAAACCGTGATGAACCTGGCTCTGTGGGGCTTGGCAAAGTCTCCTCAAGTGAGATGCCTGATCTCCGTGGAGGTCATGACAGTTGCTAACCTGTGAGTGGGCCTCACAGGTTTACCTTCTTACAGAATGAAACAAAAAAAGAAGTTGCTTGTTTCAGCATTGAGTGTGATTTGAAAGTTCAAAATGAAGTCACTTTCCCCCTCTTGTGGAAACAAGGAGGACACCACAGTGCCCTGAGCACTTGCCCAGGGCCAGCTTTACTGGACTTTAAACATGGCGACGCTTTCGGGGAACACGCTTGGTCTCAAGTTACATGTGCCCTGTTTCAACGTTATGCACTGTTAAAATTTTCCCAAGAAAGTCTTGGGAAAGGAAAACAAGAAAGATGCTAAGATCCTCCTGGCCGTGAAACAGAACATTGGATGGAAATAAATACACGCTGATTCCCTACTGAGGACCTAGAGCCAAGGTCAGAAACTTCCATCTGATTTGTTCAAGGTAATGGTGCTGTTATGGCCACTGGTAGTAGACACAGATGTGTGGGGTGGATGATATGGACTTTAGAAACCAGGAGGTAAAACCTGAGGGACACTTTTTAGAAGCAGGATTCAATATTTGGGTTTGACCTTCTGGTTGTTGATGTACTAGTGGCTCAACAATATTTTTGAATCTTAAAAAAAAAAAAAAGCAAACAGATACTGATTTTTTTTTTTCTTTTCACTGCTTTTATTCGCATTTTCCATTTGGTAACTCTATGTGAATGCACTCACCATCACATTTAAAGTACAAGGTCAGCTGAACCAGAAAAAACAGAAACTTGGAGCAAGAAACCAGAAGAGCAATGTTTTCAGAAGGAAATCGGCTCAAGCAGTGTTAATAGGCACAATGCCCAAAACGCTGCTCCTGCAAATGGCTCTGACTCTAATCCAGTAGCCGACAGTGGAGTGACATGGGTGCGCGGTGGCTCATGGAGAGTTCCCGTCTTCTTTCTGTGCTGAAGTAGCTCATGGGTACATTCATTGTTTTTTTCTTTCAAGAATGAAAGCAATGAAACAAATGAGAGACCTCATCTTTAGTTCAAATGCATGAAAAGAAGGGGGCTGAGATCCACTTTGTTCCCCGAGAAAAAGAAGGAATACAAATGAGGCTTATTGGAGGCTTTGGGGAACTAACGATCGCAGGTCGACGGCGGGAACGCACTCTTCAGTGGCACATGGCTCGTCAATGCCCTTGGCGGGAAGCTCTAGCTACGTGCAGGCTCGGGCTGGTCTGAGCCGGTGTCCACTTGATGCAGAGGGGGCTGCACATGGACTAGAAGCACCGTCCGTTGTGGCCTTGCCTCGCTCCTGGCCCCTGTCTCTTTTAAACGCACAACTTTGGAAACAGCTCGAGCCAGCATTTCCCTTCCGTCTGACCATTGCTGGGTGAGGGTTGGTGCTCCTTGGCCCAGGCTTGCTCACGCTTACAAGCATCAGCCACAACCCAGGCACCATCCGCCTTCCTGCAAGCGCATGCTTGTCCTCACGGGCTGCATCCACAGGGGCCTGGAGGATCGCAGCCAATATAAAGGAAACAGTAGATGAAAGGACGTGACTTATGAATGTCAGACGCCTGTTGTCACTGTTGACTTGCACGTGATGTCCTCATTTATATGTCATATTTACAGTTCCCTTTCTCACTGGCCTTCAGTCTGTCTGCACCAGACTGAGATTTGCCTTTCAGTGCTATCAGTGTCGGAGGGCAAGCCTGCTCACGACTGGATTCCTCACTGTGGACCTTGTGGTAGGATGACTGTGCTGTGTGCGGGGAAGAGTGGCCCCAGATCCAAGCGCCACTCATATAAACCCCACGTGGCCCTGAAGTACGTGTTCATGAAAGGACTTCTTGCAGTCTTGAGCACAGGGGCCACTGAGGTCCACTGGTGGTCACATGCACACTTAATCCAGCGGGATACGAGAGTGTGCGCCCCTTCCTGCATTCCCAGGGACTGTCACATCATGCTCCTGTCCTCCTCATGATGTTGTTGGTATACACAGCAATGTCTCCGTTCTTTGGGCATGCAACAGCAAGTCCAGACTACAATAAACTGGACGCAAGTTCATCCTTAACTGGTTACTTAAAAGGGGTTATTATGTAGCAAAAGAGAATGGGGAGAAAATTATTAAGATCCACATTAAATATCATATACCAGAAGAAACTTTGGCTAAGGATTAAAAACCAAAAACTTATTTTTTTAAATTTATTTTTATTCTGATTTGTTATACATGCTTGTAGAGTGCAATTCATTTCATATTACATAAAAAGAGCACAGTTTTTCAAGTCACTGGTTTTACATAAAGTAGTTTCACAACAATTGTGTCTTCATACTTGTACTTAGGGTAATGATGTCTAACTCAGTCTGCCATTATTCCTATCCCCTTGGCCCCTCCTCCCCCCTTTGTTCTATTTAAAGCTCTTTCATTCCTCTCATCCCCTCTCTCTCTTGCCTTTATAAGTTAGTATCTTCATATCAAAGAGATCATTTGACCTTTGGTTTTTTGGGATTGGCTAACTTCACTTAGCATTATTTTCTCCAACTCCAACCATTTACCTGAAAATGCCATGATTTTATTCTCTTTTAGTGCTGAGTAGTATTCCTTTGTGTATATATACCAAAGTTTCCCTATCCATTCATCTGCTGATGGGCATCGGGGTTGGTTCCACAATCAAGCTATTGTGAATTGTGCTGCTACAAACACTGATGTGGCTGTGTCCCTGTAGTAAGTTGTTTTTTAAGTCTTTTGGGTATAGACCAAGGAGTGGGATAGCTGGGTCAAATGGCAGTTTTTTTCCAAGTTTCCCTAGGAATCTCCATACTACTTTCCAGATTCACCAATTTGCAGTCCCACCAGCAATGTATGCGTGTGCCCTTTTCCCCACATCCTCGCCAGCATTTATTGTTGTTTGTATTTTTGATAGCTGTCATTATGACTGGAATAAGATGAAATCTTAGAGTTGTTTTGATTTGCATTTCTCTAATTGCTAGAGATGTTGAACATTTTTTCATATATTTGTTGATTAATTGTATATCATCTTCTGAGAAGTGTCTGTTTAATTCCTTGGCCCATTTATTGATTGGGTTATTTGTTATTTTGGTGTTGAAGTTTTTGAGAGCTTTATATATCCTTGAGGTTAGTGTTCTATTTGATGTGCTTGTGGTAAAGATTTGCTCCCATTCTGTAGGTTCTCTATTCACCTCACTAATTGTTTCTTTTGCTGAGAAGAAACTTTTTAGTTTGAATCCATCCCATTTATTAATTCTTGGTTTTTAATTCTTGTGCTATAGGAGTTTTATTGAGGAAGTTGGGGCCTAATCCAATATGATGGAGATTTGGGCCTACTTTTTCTTCTATTAGGTGCAAGGTCTCTGGTTTAATTCCTAGGTGCTTGATAGATTTTGAGTTGAGTTTTGTGCATGGAGAGAGATAGAGATTTAATTTCATTTTATTACATGATGATTTCCAGTTTTCCCAACATCATTTGTTGAAGAGGCTGTCTTTTCTCCAGTGAATATTTTTGGAAGCTTTGTCTACTATAAGATAACTGTAGATGTGTGGGTTAGTCTCTGTGTCTTCTATTCTGTACCATTGGACAATTGGTCTATTTTGCTGCCAATACCATGCTGTTTTTGTTACTATTGCTTTGTAATACAATTTAAGGTCTGGAATAGTAATGCCACCAGCTTTACTCTTCTTGCTAAAAATTGCTTTGGCTATCCTGGGTCTCTTATTTTTCCAGATAAATTTCATGATTGCTTTTTCTATTTCTATGAGGAATGATACTGGGATTTTGATTGGGATTGCATTGAAACTGTATAGTGCTTTTGGAAGAATAGTCATTTTGACAATATTAATTCTCCCTATCCATGAACAAGGTCGATCGTTCCATCTTCTAAGATCTTCTTTAATTTCTTTCTTTAGCATGCTGTAGTTTTCATTGTAGAGGTCTTTTGCTTCTCTTGTTAATTCCAAAGTTTTTTTTTTTTTTTTTGAAGCTATAGTAAATGGGGTAGATTTCCTAGTTTTTCTTTCTGAAGATTTGTTGCTGATGTAAAGAAAGCCTTTGATTTATGGGTGTTGATTTTATATCCAGCTATTTTGCTGAATTCATTTATTAGTTCTAAAAGATTTCTGGTGGAATTTTTTGGCTCTTCCATCTATAGAATCATAATAGTGATAATTTTTTTTCCTATCTGTATCCCTTTAATTTCTTTTGTCTGTCTAATTGCTCTGTCTAGGACTTCAAGAACTATGTTAAATAGGAGTGGTGAAAGAGAGCATCCCTGTCTTGTTCCAGTTTTTAGAGGGAATGCTTTCAATTTTTCTCCAATTAGGATGATGTTGGCCTGGGGCTTAGCATTGATGGCTTTTATGATGTTGAGGTATGTTCCTGTTATCCCTATTTTTTTCTAGCATTTTGAACATGAAGGGGTGTTGTATTTTGTCAAATGCTATCTCTGTGTCTATTGAGATGATCATATGATTTTTATCTTTGAGTCTATTGATATGATAAATTACATTTATTGATTTCCTTATGTTGAACCAACCTTGCATCCCTGAATCCCACTTGATCGTGATGCACTATCTTTTCTATATGTTTTGTATTTGATTTGCCAGAATTTTATTGAGAATTTTTGCATCTATATTCATTAGAGATATTGGCCTGTCTTTCTTTGATGTGTCTCTGCCTGGTTTTGGAATCAGGGTGATATTGGCCTCATAGAATGAGTCTGGGAGTGTTCCCTCTTTTTCTATTTCATGAAATAGTTTGAGAAGTATTGGTGTTAGTTCTTCTTTAAAGGTCTTGTAGAACTCGGCTGTGTTCTGGGCTTTCCTTGATTGGTAGAGTTTTGATAGCATCCTCTATTTCTTTGCTTGAAATTGATCTATTTAAATTGTGTATATCATCCTGATTTTGTTTGGGCATATTGTATGTTTCTAGAAATTTGTAAATGCCTTTGATATTTTCTATTTTATTGGAGTATAAATTTTCAAAATAATTTATAATTATCTTCTCTATTTCTGTAGTGTCCATCGTGATATTTCCTTTTTCATCATAGATATTGTTAATTTGAGTATTCACTCCCCTTTTATTCGTTAGCATAGTTAATGGCTTATAAATCTTATTTATTTTTTCAAAGAACCAACTTTTTGTTCTGTCATTTTTTTTCATTTTTTTTGTTTCAATTTCATTAATTTCAGCTCTGATTTTAATTATTTTTCCTGTCTTCTACTTCTTTTGGGATTAATTTGTTCTTCTTTTCCTAGGGCTTTGTGATGTAATGTTAGTTCATTTATTTGTTGACTCTTTCTTCTTTGAAGGAATGAACTCCATGCAATGAACTTTCCTCTTAGTATTGCCTTCATAGTGTCCCAGAGATCTCCATATGTTGTATTGTTGTTCTCATTTACTTCTAAAATTTTTTTAATCTCCTTCTTGATGTCTTCTGCAACCATTGTTTATTCAATAGCATATTATTTATTCTCCAGGTTTTGGAGTAGCTTTTGTTTCTTACTTTATCATTGATTTCTAATTTCATTCCATTATGATCTGATAGAATGCAGGTAGTATCTCTACTATTTTATATTTGCTTAGAGTTGCTTTATGGCATAATATATGGTCTATTTTAGAGAAGGATCCATGTGCTGCTGAGGAGAAAATGTATTGGGTCATTGATGGATAATATACTCTATATATATCAGTTAAGTCTAAGTTATTGATTGTAATATTGAGTTCTATAGTTTCTTTGTTTAGCTTTTGTTTGGGAGATCTATCTGGTGGTGAAAGAGGTTTGTTAAAATCACCTAGAATTATTGTGTTGTGGTCTATTTGACTCTTGAACTTGAGAAGAGTTTGATTGATGAACATAGATGCACCATTATTTGGGCATATATATGTATAACAGTTCTGTCTTGTAGATGTATGATTCCCTTAAGCAATATGAAATGTCCATCTTTATCTCTTTTGATTAACTTTGGCTTGAAGTCTACTTTATTTGATATGAGGATGGAGACCCTTGCTTGCTTACATAGACCGTGTGAATGGTATATTTTATCCCATCCTTTCATCTTCAGTCTGTGGGCGTCTTTTTATATGAGATGTGTCTCTCGAAGGCAACATATTGTTGGGTCTTTTTTTTTTTTTTTAATCTAGTCTATTTGCCTATGTCTTATAATTGGTGAGTTTAGGCCATTAACATTTAGTTATTATTGAGACATGATTTGTATTACCAGTCACTTATTTTTATTTTTATTTTTGGTATTTAGCTTGACTTGATTTCTCCTTTGGTTGGTTTTTCTTTTATTGTAGTTATTCCCTTTGCAGATTTTCATTGTTGTTTTTCATTTCCTCCTCGTGGAATATTTTGCCAAGAATGTTCTGTAGTGCGGGCTTTCTTGTTGTGAATTCTTTTAGCTTTTGTTTATCATGGAAGGTTTTTATTTCATCATCAAATCTAAAGCTTAATTTTGCTGGATATAAAATTCTTCGTTGGCGTCCCTTATCTTTTAGAGCCTGGTATATGTTGTTCCAGGATCTCCTGGCTTTGAGGGTCTGGGTTGAAAAATCTGCTAAGATCCGAATTGGTTTTCCCTTATAGGTAATATGATTTTTTTCTCTTGTGGCCTTTAAAATTCTATCCTTATTTAGTATGCTAGTCATTTTCATTATAATGTGCCTTGGTGTAGATATGTTGTAATTTTGTACATTTGGCATCCTATAGGCCTCTTGTATTCAATTTTCAAATTCATTCTTCCTGCTTGGGAAATTTTCTGATATTATTTCATTGAAGAGATGTGCATTCCTTTGGTTTGAATCTCTGCACCTTCCTCTATTCCAATAAATCTTATATTTGGTCTTTTGATGGTATCCCATAATTCTTGGATATTCTGTTCATGGTTTCTTACTATCTTCACTGTGAGGTCACCTTTATTTTCAAGATTATATATTTTGTCCTTATTATCTGAGGTTCTGTCTTCCAAGTGATCCAATCTGTTGGTGACACTATCTATTGAGTTTTCTAAGTGGCTTATTGTTTCTTTCATTTCAAGGATATCTGTTTTTTTTTTTTTTTCCCTCAGACTCTCTAACTCTTTCTTGAAGTAATCTTTTGCTACCTATATTTGTTCTCTTATCTCTTTGTTGGTGTGATCGATGGTTGCCTGTATTTGATCTCTTATCTCTTTGTTGGAGAGGTCAATTTTTGCCTGTATCTGCTCACTTAGGTCATTTTTTAAATCCCAAATCATTTTAATTATGTATATCCGGAACTCCTTCTCTGACATTTCACCTACTGTGCTTTCTATGGCTTCTCTTGTTGTAGTATCTTGATTTGTTTTGGGCATTTTCCTCCCTCATTTTTTCATGATGTCTATGTGTTTTCCTCTCTTGCAGGGTAAGCCTGAGGTACTATGGCTTTTACCCTGTTGTCTTATGGCATCCCTACAGGTTACCTGAAACCTCACTTTTTAGGGAAAGATCAATATTACAGCATTCAATGTACCCAACATGTATCCATATATCAGTTAGCTTCTATTCTTATATTTACAGTTTTGTCACTATAAACAGAAATGATGAGATCAGTTATCTTTTACCATATAGTCTCTATGTTTGCATGGTGGTTTACAGTATCTAATGGTAGGAGGGGGGACTTGGGGGTTGGCTAAGACGTTTATGAAGTAGAATGTGAGAAAATAGAGGTGTTAGATTATTTGACTAGTGAGAGTGTAATCATAAGGATTTGGCTGTTAGTAGGAGAAGCAAGAGATAGGCATCCCCATGCAAGTCTCCCTGTTAGCTCACCACAGATACTTGTTAGCACCTCTCGTAGAGCACCCTCTGGTGCAGCCTGGTCCACAGGGACCTTAGTGATGTCTTACCAGGACCTTATTGTTGTTCGTTGATAGTAGCCTCGCTATCTCAGTTTTGTGGTAGTGGCAGCCTCAGGCCTATAATTATCTTGATGTTGGGTTGTGTAGCCTCAGAACCCCAGTGCAGTGTGTCTCTCTGGGCAGGCGCGGGTTGCCTCTCCGAGTGGCAGGCGTGGAGCATGCCTCTCCCTCCTGATCTCCTCCTGCCGCAGTGTGGTGGTGCAGGTGGTCTGGCTTTCCTCTCCCCACTGTCCTCCTCCTGGGTCTCCTCCCAGTCTAAGTGTGGTGGTGGGGGTTGGGCAGGCGGGCGGCAGGGCCTTTCCTCCAGCTGGTGCCTGCTGTTGCTAGTCCTGGTGGCGGTGTAGGCGGGCAGTGGTCAGGCAGGCAACCGGCTGGGCCCTTCCTTCAGCGGTGCCTGCTGCTTTCCTGGTCGCAGCCTGGGTGGGCGGGGGTCACACAGGCAGTTGGAGGGGCCCTTCCTCCACCCAAAAACTTATTTAAAAAAAGAGGAAAAAAAATTTTTTTTTTAAGTATTCTTACAACTTTTGAAAAAAGTGGCAAATGAAAGATAAAATGAAGAAAGAAAGAAAGAAACCTCTGTTAGTTCAGGCTACTGTAATGAATCACCACAGATTGTGGCTTAAAAATGGTGTCTTTCTTACAGTTCGAAGACCAGGACGAAGGTGTGGCCCAGGGGCTCCCTGGAGGAGCCGCTTCCTGTTCCATGGGGACCTGTCTTCTGTTGCTTGGCACAGAGCAGAGACGTGAAGCATCCCTGTCTCTTCTTGCAGGGTGCTCATTCCATTCACCAGGGCTCTACCCTCCTGACCTGATCACCCAAAAGACCCCCCTCCCGATACTATCACTCCAGGGATTAGGATTTCAAAATGCAAATTTTAAGAGTTATAAATAGTCAGTCTATAACAGAAATGGATAATGATTTCTGACCACAAAATATTAACCATAGAGAAGAGGACAAACAACAACCAATAAGTAGACATTTACATCAAGTAACTAGATAAGGGTTGGTGCCTGTAATAAGTTAATATATTCCCAGACATAATAACATTTCAAAGAACACAATAAATGAAAGAGCTCGGGTTTGAATGGAAACTTCACAATGGAATAGGAAGAGCAGGGATGAAATGTCTGTCTTCCTAGTTACCAAAGAGATGCAAATTAAAGCAAGACCTGCAACATTTTCATCTCTGTTAAAATGCTGTTAAAAGGATAGCATTCCACGCTGTTGGGACTAGTGAAGTGTCACAAATTGTAGGTGGTAGCACAAGCTGATCGCGTGCTGTCTCTGGAGTCAATGGGATGATGTTTCTCAGTGCCAGCATTTTGCATTCAGTCTCTCCTCCGTTCAAGAAATCTTTGTTGAGCATCTACAATGTGCCAAAGACTCTACCACATGCCAGTTCAATGAGGAACGTGATAGATATATCATTGCCTCCATGATTCTTCAGCTGCTCTAAGGATATGGGGATTTTAAAGTAAATGTGCATTTCACAGAGCTGGTTCCCATGAGGCGCAATATGGTGCATGACTGTGAGGCTTTGGAAACTGCAGGATGATGAATGTATAAACCCATCCCGAAGTGAGCTCCAGGTTGGGGGACCAGATGTCAGACAGATGTGAGAGCTGGGTCACCCAGGTCACAGGGCACCTTCTTTACAGGTGACTTCACTTCTGTGGGATTCAGAAAAGGTACCACATCAAGTAAAACTCTAGCTAAAGTTTGAATGAAGGGGAAGGAGGACAGAACATTCCAGAAGGTGGTCTGAGAGAGGGACACTACTGAGACCAAAGAGAGAGAGCTGCAGGTCCAGAGCCTCAGCAGGTGAGGCTCAGGTGGGGGACTGGCTAGTCCACCCAGTGCTCCTTGAGCTAGGCCTACGACCTGCAGGTCACCTGGAGGGTCAGTCTGTTGCCCTAGCAGCAGGGGAAGCCATTGGGGACCGGCTTGTGAAACAGGCTGGCTGCAGGGAGCAGGGCCGTGGGGGTGGGAGGCGGGAAGGAGCCGCGTGCAGGGATGCTCAAGGACGACCTCGGCATACCCTGGACGGTGCTCAGACAGACGAGCAGATGCCCTCAGAGGCGCACCAAGGCCTCTCCGGAGGACGGGGCCAGCACAGCTGTCCCTTGGTTTCCAGGTCACAATTCCTTAAGCAGTTTTCCTGAAAGCAGGCCTGTCGGGCCCTGGGGGATTCTCCTGTCCTCCCTCACCTTCAGCCACGACCTTCATCCAGAGAGGAACTTGGTCGGGAACACTGCTGGCAGCTGGGGAAAACAGGACCCTGTCCCAGAGGGCAGACCCGAGACGTGCTGCCACCTGGGAGTCCACTCCTGAGGTCAGCTCACAGGCCCCAGCAGCTCAGCCCCGGGGGCTCCTCCCAGAGTCTTGCTGGGTTCCGTTTGGGAACCTAGGGTCACCCTCACAGTTACGAAGTGCAGACCCTGCCAGCTGTCCCAGGGCTTCGGATGATGCGGGACGCCTCCTTTCTCCCCCCATCCTAGGTTTCTCAGGGCCAGACCTTCGTCCCTGAAGGGCTCCGCCCGGTCCACGGGCACTCCTTTCTCAACCTGGGCGCTTGTCCAGTGACCATCAAATTCAGATAGGCCCGTGCGTCACCTGGGTAGCAAGTTCATTTTCCCTGCTCCCTTCTGTGGCAGGGGATGATCCCGGCCAACTCACGTTGCCAGCAGGCTCTGCTGTTTTCCTTGCCTGCTCGTCACTTGACGAGGAACTTGCAGTGAAGGAGCAGGAAGCACACGTCGATCTCATGGGACTTGCCGTGTCCCGGTGGAAACTTTCCACCTCTTGATAGGGGTCAGAGTTCCAGGGACCGGAAGTCCGGGATTCTCCGAGTGAGCCCTGGGAGTGAGTGCAAATGGTGGCATTCCTATTTGCGCGCGCTGTCCGTGGCTCTGTGCGTCACCCACTGGGGCTCAGTGCTGCATGCCACCATGCACGGGCATCGATCTGGGGTGCATGACATATAATGGGGAACCGTATCTGCCTCACAAGTTTGCACCTTAATTCTGGCTTCAAAATGCCGCCTGTTGCTCTCTTAGGTCAGCAGCTTCGCGTGGTGTGGTGTGTGAGAACCAGGGGGTCCCGATCACATGGCCACTCCTCTGCCATCTCCAACACAATGCCCATCAAACACGAGTCAGATCACTGAACTGTTTTTCTTTTCTTTTTTTTTTTTTTTTTTTTTTTTTTTTTTTTTGGTACCCAGGAATGCTTTACCACTGAGCCACATCCCCAGCCCTTTCAATGTATTTATTTTCTATTTTGAGACAGTGTCTCATTAAGTTGCTTAACGGATAAGTTGCTGAGGCTGGCTTTGAACTTGTGATCCTCCCGCCTCAGCCTCCTGAGTCACTGGGATTACAAGCATGTGCCACTGCCCCTGGCAGATGACTGAACTTCTGCAAATCTTGAAGGGTGGTGTTAGTGGTTGTACAAAATAGCAAAGGTGAACTCACGGCCAGAATTCATGTCACTTCCAAGAGAACCAACTTGCCACCACGAAGCTGGGTGGCTTCCCCAGGCTTGCTGGCATCTCGGGACTGAGCCTTGCTCTGTGTGGCTGTCAGGCTGCGTCCTCTGTAGCAGCAGTGGAAAACAGCCATAGAAAAGGGACGTGCTCACTGCTGGGCTCTGAGTGTCGCCATTCCCACTACTCAGCCCTGGTGGGCCCTGTGCCGAGGCCGGTGGTAGAGGATGATTGACATCACCACCGAGTCTTTCTGTCTACACAGCAGTCGGGCATTTCTTCTATGGAGGATGAGCTCTGGTGGGCATTCATGTGCAATGAGGAGCTTTGCCTGCTCTGGGACCACCCCACGGACGCCTTCCTGCGTCTAGCCTGGACCTGCCTGTATGTACTGTTCAATTTTCCTCTTGTAGGCTCCTGACCAAGTACCAAACCACTCTCCCCTTCCCAGGAGCCCTTGCAAACCCTAGCATTGCCGGTTACTCTTGTTACACAGTGTGGACAATCTCGTAAACAATCTGAATCGTGCTCTGGCAAAGGACTCCAGTGCCACCCTGATGCAGCCCTGGTTTGATATCCGTGGCTCCGCCTATACCCCGTCCTGAGACGTCACATCTTATTTCAAACGTGGCTATGATTTTTACAAGTTCTCATCACCTGGATTTTAAAGGTACTTATTAGGCTGTGATAAATTTCACTAGTTAGGGATCCTATAATTTATATTGTGAACATATATATTCTAGCTTTTATCATTCAGCAGAGAGGCTCCATTCTGTTTAAGTGAGATGTGTTTCCACAGACTTACAGGAAGAAAACTGACTCTCTCAGATCCGTCTAGACAGATTCCAAGTCAGGACTGGACACACAGGACATTGATTGGAGTGGGCACAGGTTACAGGGGGAGAGCCTTCACCCCGTGGCCCCGGCGACACCTGTGGAAGGAGAGGGGAGGGCGGAGGGCGAGGCGCGAGGGCCTCCCACTGCGGCACAGCTTCATCAGCAGCCAGCCAGGGGCAGGGACTCCTGGGGCCAGTGGGGCTCGGTGCAGGACCCTTGCACCTCTATGGGAAGAGCTTGCGGTACTTAGTGGCCACCTGGGGACTTCCTGGGGGGAATGTCACTGTCAAGGGATTGTGGTGGTGGATCCAGCAGTGGCTGGGGTCACCGGCCATCATGGTCCCCGAAGCAGGAGATCAAGGGGCACTCTTCGGGGCAACTACACCCACCTCCTAGGGTGAAACCTGTTGTCTGTAGTGGGGACAGGGAGGGGCACCAGGAGGAGTGGCTGTGTGGAGGACAGGCATCAGAATCAGAGACACCAAAGTTTTACATGTGACAATAATAATAATAATTTTCTCAACAAAAATTAAGCAGGGGCTATAGGATGTAATTTAAAGACCTCAGTAACTTCAGGGACAATTTTTCCATGATGTGGAATGTGGTTCTAGACCTTCTGGGTGCGTATAGGAAACATAAGCCCAAACCATTTGTTTAATTTATCACGGGTCTCATGTCTTCCATGAATTATTTGTGCAAACCCACCTCTGCTCTGAATGAACGTAGAACTGCCTGGGCCTTGCTGTGTCCAGCCCGACTCTGCTGACAGCTGATCAAAGTGCCCTCTAATTGGAGAAAGTGGGTATCCTTGTGGTGTTGACTTCAAAAGGGCGAGGCTGCCCTCTTCCACTGTGGAGTCTGTAAAAGATCCATCATTCCTAAGTGGCCACAGATGGACCTTGGTGTGTAAATGGCCACTTTTAGCTGAGACTGGGGTTCTTTTCTTTGTTTGCTGACTTTTCCCCTTCTCTCTCTTCTTCAGCAACAGAAACTTTCCATTCTGCTACACACAGTTAAAGTATAAGAATGATTTTTGCAATTGATTATTCAGGGAAAAGGTAGGTTTTTCTTATTGCATTAACTGGGGTGACCACAGCTGCACGTATCACGCCTCGGGGGTATCTGCACTGTGAGCACAAGGGCTCCTGTGGCTTTGCTCGCAGTCTTGGCTGATGTTAATGGAAAGTCTGCCTATGTTTTAAGTGGAGACTAAGTGCTTCCTCTGAATAGATAATCACAGGGTAGATCGGAAAGAAGAATCATGCCCACAATAAAACACTAATAAGCCTCAGGAACTATTTGCCATTGCTCTTTCAAGCTGAAAGTGCCTTGTTTGCATCCAATACCTAGGGACAGGGGCACACATTTTAAGCCTGAATTATAAATAATAAAGAACTATAGAGTTTTATAAACCTATTTAGAAAAGTCAGCCTGAATTCAAGCATAAATCCAAACATAAGCAGGACACAAAAATAAATAGGTAAACTAGCCCCGGGCTGAGGTCTCTCTCTCTCTTTCTTTTTCTAATTTTGAGGGGCTCTCACTAAGTGGCCAAGGCTGGTCTGGAACTTGCAATCCTCCTGCCTCAGGCCCCCTGCGGCTGGGATGACGGATCTGCACCACTGCGCGTGGCTAACTGCACTTTCTTTATTGAAACGTCTAACCTGTACTGAAGTGGTACATTTGGTGGATGCTAAAAGATTGGCCATGGAATGAAGATCTTGGCTCCTGGGACCCTTGTGGCTGTAACCAACACTTGCGACAGTGGTCAGTGCTGGTGGGCGTCCAGGTGCGAGAGGGCTTTCTTCGAACCGTCTAGACAGAGGTTGGTGTGAAGAGATCAGGCCCTGGCTCCTCAGGGGCCAAGCGTTCGCACTTTTCTGGTTTTGAGCTCCTCCCGTCATCAGCCGTACCTTCTGGAACCCCGAGTGGCTCCCTCCTAGCTCTGGCCAGCTTGCCCTCAGAAGAAAGCACGCTCTGCCCTCTCCACGTGTCCCTGGCTTTGGGCCCGCCAAGGCCCAGATGCGGTTCTCAAGGGGCCGTGTTAGCCTAAGCCAACCCTGGCCCCTACTTCTCTGCCCTACAAGGACGCAGGTTTGGTTTCCCGCTGGCTGTGGGTCCCTCGACACGGGGACGCAGAGGGGAGGACCTACTCCTTTGTGGAACCAGACGCCTGACAGATTTTCTTAAAATAACAGCCGTGCAATCCTCTCCACAGTGTGTTGGTTTTTGAGTTGTTGTTAAATAAACACATGCTATTTTTCAATGCCATGTGATGAGTTTCTTATTAATCATAGATAAATTAACACATATTCAAATGTGAAGCTCTAATTTCCAATATAATGAATGTCAGTAGACACTACCCAGAGAAACAAGATTTTTTTTTTTTTTTTTTTTTGGAGTTCTCAGGAGCTGTTTAAGGAGGTAAAGGGATCCCGAGACCAAAACCTTGTGCATTCACAAAGACATGTCGTTTAGGTGGAAAAGCAACCCTAGAGTGACCCACGGCGGCTCAGGCTCCCTCCACAGAAACACGGGCACTCGAACGCAGGCGGCTGTTCCACGCCAGGTGGCTGCTCTGCCTCTAGGTGCTGGGTGTGTGCTGCTCCCAGGGACAGCCTCTGTCCTCCCGGGGCCCCTCCTGCGGGCCTTGCCCTGTGGTCCGTGAGGCTCCAGGTGAGGTTGGTGGACTCTGATACTTTGGTCATGTGTCCTACGTGGCATATCTTTGCCAAGACCTGTAAGGATCATGCCTTTCCCATGACTTCCACACCCACAGGAGTCTGGTAACTGACTTTGAATTCCTAGAATTCCTAGAATTCCATGATGATGGCCTTTTCACTAAGGGTCCGCTTCCCAGTCTGCCCCAGCCCCACATCAGAGCGCCGGGGCCCCGTCTGGGCACGCAACGGCAGCCGCCGCCTCCTGAGCTACATTTGGCCTGTGACTAGCACCATTATGAAATTCACATTAATGTATTCCTAGCTAGGAAGCTAATATTGAGCTGGAATGTGGATAATGAGTTGCCTGCCATTAATTAAACTAACTCATGTCGTTATTAGACGTGGTTGAAAATAACCTTTAATTTCATAACAGCATGGCTTCCTATAGATTCAGAAGGAAAGAACAAAATGGCAATGCATAGAAAAAGCTGGGGAAGGAGGAGGCCCCAAGCTCTAGCCCTGGGGTACCTGTCCCCCTGCACACAGACACCCGGCGATCGTCTGTCTACCACCTTCCAATGCCACTACCTGTCACTGAGGGCGAGGGATGGACACTGGCGGAGAGAAGGTTTGAAAAGACAAGAAGTTCAAGAAGTGAGAGGTGAGCCCAGCAACATTCTCAGGAAGAGAAGGGCGGTGGGCTGGAGAGGGGCTCTCCCTAAATGGCCGAGGCTGGCCTGGAACTTGTGATCCTCCTGCCTCAGCCTCGCTGCAGCCAGGATGATGGATAGGCGCAGCTCAACTGCAGCTTCTTACTGAAACACGCATGCTGGAGAGGCTCAGGGAACCTCTCTCTCCACCTGGGCGGAAGGTGAGGAGCAGCATGGGAGGTGGAAGGGAGGAATCTCTGGGAGTTTGGGCTTCGACAAGTGAAGCTGTGCCTAGTCGCAGGTTCCCTGTATGCTTAGATGACTTTTATCTGTGGACATTTGAGCTATTTCGGTGTGTGTTGCTGCCTGAAGTGATGGCTGCTTGGAGCAACAAAGTCACGGGAATAAGTTCAGAGGCAGACTGGAAACAAACAGGCTCTTTATTCTGTCAGCTTCTCTCTCCGGCTCCAACAACACCCTGACATGCCGACCACGCTCCTCCAACCCCCACAAAATGGCACCGACGACGACCCACAATCCCCCCGGCCAAGCCTCGCGAGATCATGCAAATGGCGCTGACCCCATCTAAAATGTCCAGGGCCAAGTCTCACGAGACCATGGAAGGTAGTAATGTTTATGGCTCACAGCTAACTGAAATCTTAGCTATCTCCTTTATTAAAGCTCCTACAGGTGTGGGGACCTATTATGCCTCTTGCATCTGCTCAGCCCTGTGTTGAGCACGGAGCAGATATTCAAGGAACGTTTGCTGAGACACAAGCAAGCACTTGTGGTGCCCACGATTGTCCCCTCCCTAAGGTGTCCACAGCTCCCCCCTTGCCTATTTGTGAGCTATCTTCCCAGCAAAGGGAGGTGCTGCAGAGGTCAAAGGGGACTTGGGGCGGGAGAGGGAGGGGTGATGTGGAAAGGACTTGGTTTGCTGCTGTCACCTTTGAGGTGCAGGAAGGGCCTTTGGGCCAATGAGTGAAGGTGAAAGGACCAGGGGACAGATTCTCTTGGAACCTCTGAAAAGAATGCTGCCCAGCCAGTACCACGACCTCAGCCCGGGAGACCAGTCAGAGTTCAGATGCATGACCTGCACTGTCCGAAGCCACTGCGCCAGTAGCAACTTGTAGTGGCAGCACAGGAGACAGGGCATAGAATCAATATTTGTTGAAATTCAAGCAAAAGAACCTGTATGAGCAATTACATCCACGTAGAGGGAAATCTCGATACTAGAGGCCAAGTTATTAAGTTCTTGAGTCTCGTATTTCAGAGGATCAGAGATAGGGTGTGCTTTAAGGTTCAGAGAGGAGAATCTTCCCCAATGGTGAGATGCTGCGGCTGCACAGAAGGGACCTCCTGCCTTGGGCCCTGGGTCAGCATCCAGAAAGGACAGGGCACTGGAAGACACTTCTGCCTCCCGGTGCTCTCATGTCTTTTTGAACTGGCATTTTTGCAGCACATTAAAATACGATTTCAAGTCTGCTTAGTGGTTTTCTTTTTAAATATCTTCCTTGGAATCCTCACCCCCAGTCCACTTTTTGGTAAACCATATCGGTGATCTTTATTTCCAAGAGTTCTTGATCAGAAATAATGACTTTCTTTACAAAAGTATTTTGCAAAATAGAAGGCATCATGGTCCTTCCAATTTATGTGCCTGACCAGGATTAGAAGGGACATTCTATATTTTTATTTCCAAAATAATTTTGATGATTTGACTTAGTACATGATGGTTGTAACTCAATTTAACACTTAAATCTATGTTTTTATGAGTGCTTTTTTTATATCCTCAAAGACAGTATGTTACTAAAACCCAGCTTTTTTCCTAATAGCCATATAGATCAACTGCTCTATAACTAGATTTGGAAAAATGTTAAAATTCTTTCTCTTCTGGAAAAAAAAAAAGATATTTTCTTTTATTATCCTTTGGTTTCTAAAAATAGGCTGGAATTAAATGTCATGTACCTTTGGAATTCGTTTTATAAACATGCTCGGTAACTAGGAGACGCACATTGTCATTATTTATAATCTAGAAATTCTTTCCATGGTAACTGTTAGAAGGTCACAATGATCGCGCACACTGGGGGCCAGGAGGCGAGTTAAGAATCCACCCAAGGGAGAGTGTTCACAGGGGGAGTCATATCTGGCATCCCCATCACCCGTGTGGGCGAGGTGAGGTCTTGGATTAGAGCACGGCTGCACCGACAGGACAGCTGGGTCTTTGTGTGCACTGCCCTCTGGAAGCCAGGAGACTGCACCAGCACTCCAGCCTTCGGTTCCCAGGCCTTGGCAACTGCGCACCATGAGCCTGGGGACAGTTACGGTGTTTCTGTCTCTGACATCACGTGAAGGTCGATTACACTGGCTCCAAATAAGGGAGCCAAGGCCCAAGACTCAGCCAGGAGGCGGGAGGCAGCCTCGCACTGAGACTGGGACTCACGTAAGTTCACGTGGCACTGTCCCCAAATCCCAGAGCTGCACAGGGCTGAGTCTGGGAAGAGACCTGCAGAGGAGTCGCTGGGAGTCTGTTCTTACTCGAACCCCACAGGAGGAGCGGTCGGCTCCTAAGAAGCAGCACAAATACAAAGCACTTGGAGACGCCGTTTGTTCATGATGAACAGCAGGACTTTCTAGCGTCCAGCTACACGTGGTGCAGACACACAGGCAGTGCCAGCATCTCCCTGCATCTCCAAGACAGGGAGAGGAAGTTGGTTTAGGACTGTCTGTCTGGTGACAAGAGGGCCAGTGAAGAATGAGGGCCAGTGGTCTGCCTACACCAGATTTATTAGCAAGGACCTGACCCAAATGGTAAAGACAAGTAGTGAGCAGAAGTGCTGGTGTAATAGAGCACACACACACACACAAATCATATGCCATGATTTAAGAATTTTGAGGATAAAATTTTGTCAAAATAAAACTGACAAACAGCAACACCCACACAACTTCAGAGCCATCTCCTGGGGGGAGCCACCTTGTTCCTGAGGCTCTAGCTCAGATTCACCCACCATGATCCAGTGACCTCCTCGGGAGCGCCCAGCTGAGCATGGCCCACTCGACTTTTTAGGCCTAGGACTTGAACCAGCAGCTGGAACATGGCCGCGGGAGGAGAGGAAGCAGCGCCACCTCACCACAGCCAAACTCCACACTGCGGCCAGGCGCGTCTGGGCCTCACCGCCTAGCGGCCCCTCGCCCAGGCTGGTGCTCTCCAAGCCCCGCCTACTCACCAGACTGGACTCCACCCCCCACAGAGGACGTGTCTGCGGTGGTCTCACCTGCTGCTGGCTGAGCGTGGACTCCTGATCTCCTTGGAGAGCTCTTGGCAGTGTCTATCAAATAGCTACCAAAATAAAATTCATATTTATTTTGATCTACCAATTTACTTCTGGAAATTTTCTTTTAAGGTGTATTATCATCTGCAGAAGAGCTTGTTCAGGGACTTTCTATATGGGATTATTTGAAATACTAAGAGAAATTAGGCACAATATAAATGTCTATCAATAGGGAGCTGATTAGAGTATACAGCACATCTAGAAAAATTAAGCACTTAGACTGTTTTAAAAATGGGTTAGATATGTCTATGCTAACATGGAAATTTATTCACTGTAGTTTGTTTATTAGTAAAAAGTGCACAATGCAAAGAATAAATTTCCATTTGTCTTAGAAAATAGAAGAAAGGGAGAAACATATGTATGAGGTGTTTATAGACTAGGAATTTACATAAGAAAACTATTAATATTGTTTTCTTCTAAAGGTGATGAATATTGATCCAGAAGAAATATTTCTATTTTAGTTCTACTTTAGTCCCTGGGAAAAACAGTGTACAATGCGCATGCATGTCTTTTAATATTGTAAATGAGTTACTTAAATTGCCTACTTATGGTTGAAGTGTGCTAGGGCATAGTGAAAGCAACATAGTGTAATTAGAAGACAAATTTAAAAAGCTGTGCATATCAACTTACTATTATTATTTTTAATAAGCACAGATTGAGTCTCGCTTCTCTGAAATGCTGAAACCAGAAGTGTTTCCAGGTTTTAAAATATTTACACGTCCATAATCGGTTACCTTGAGGGTGCCATCCATGTCTAAACAAGAAACTCATTTACATGGTTTCATGTATATGTCATACACATAGCCGGGATTGAATTTTATTCAATATTCTTAGCAAGACTGTGTCATGACTGACCAGTTACATGAGATCAGGTATGGAATTTCCCATTTGTGGCAACATATTGGTGCTTACAAAGTTTAGAATTTGGAGCAGTTCAGATTTTGGAGTTTGGGGTTAGAAAAAACGGGGGTATCTGTAGACAGCTATACATAGGTCCACAAGATTTGTTTAATAAACACAACGGTGACTTAATTAGCACTTACCCGGGTGGCCCCTTTGTGTGACTATAAAACTGCCCAGGATACATCAGGCCACTGGAAGTAGAGGGCTTCCAGGGAGAAGGAGAGGCTGAGTGGGCCCCAGGGTGGCCCCAGCTCTCTGCCCAGTGGTCTTTGTGGACTCAGGGTAGAGAAGTGGAGTCCAAGTGAGGGGGGTCGGAGTCTGCTGAAATGGCTGGGGCTGGGCAGGGCACTGGGGAGGAGGGTGCTGGGCGGTGACACCTGGAAAAACGCAGTCCTCTCCCGCTTCTGGCCCAATCCTAAGCTGAGTGTGCAGGGAAGGGCTTTCAGGCACCTGGAAGAACAGATCTGGGGGGCCACGGGCTGCGGGAGCCGCAAGCCTCACGGCATGCTGGGGGTCCCCGCTGGCCAGGGAGAAGCCTCTCCCAGCACACTGGGGCACTTATGGCCTCGGACAGACCATGTCCAAGCAGAAGGGCCACTCCAGGAACCCTTGGGGCAGATTTCAAGACAAACCTTGAAAGGCTCGAGATGCCAGGAAATATAAAAAAGTCGGAGACTGGCAGAGACACTTCTCTACAAGGTGTGCTGCTCCCCAGGTGTGGGGGAGAGGGTCTGGAGAGACGTAACCTGAATGCTGATGTGCTCACATGTGTGTGGTCTGAGTGATCATGTGTCGCAAAGTTATAAGAGGTTGGGGTCTTTAGCCCCCACCCCCGCCCCTGTACCCGGGATAGACCTCTTTTGTCCAGCAAAAGAGGGCAGAGAGGCCTACCCCACCAAGAGACTAGATTGGGAAAGCGAAGCCCGCCGATATTCCCTCCCCCGCCCTCAAAGGACACAGGAACATACCGGGGAGTCCAGTCAGTCAATGCTGGAACTCGGTTTATTGAGGAAGTTGGACGGTCTTATAGAGGACATGGGCCAATCAGCAGAAAGATCATAGGGACACATAAGGAGCATGGGCGGATGCCATTGGTGGAGCCATTGGCCTATCCTTGGGGTGGTTTCAGTTCTCACAGCCACGCCCCCTGCTTAGCCCAGGTCCTGTAACAGGGCGTGGTAATGTGGCAAGCAGCCAGAAAGCCAGAGCTTTTCCATCCCCTTGGCAGACAGTGTAAGGTCCCGACAATCATGTACAAGAGTTTTCCAGAAATCACCACTTTTCTGCTTCATAAGTGAAATCCCACCTCACAACCACTAAAATGGCTAAAACTAAAAGGACCATCAGCAACGTGCAAGCGTGAGGATGTGGGCTGACTGAACCCCTCGTGCACCACAGGCATGAGCACGGGCTGGTGGAGCCCCTGTGGAAAATGGCTTGGTAGATACTTAGCACTCCACCCCAAACAAATGAAGCCCATGGCTGCAGCAAGACTCCCCCAAAACGTTCCCAGGCACTTCACTTAGGACAGCCTGGATCTGGGAACAGCGCACTAGCCAACCAGGGAGAGCAGAGAGCAGAGTGTGGAGTGTGAGCGTGACAGGGGACACTCTGTCAGTACCTCCATATAAAACTGGCTCTCCCAGCAACACAACACCATGCACGTGGGTGACGTGCTCCCACGTATTTGAAGTTAACAGAGCAGGCAACGCTGACCCATGGTGAAAAGAGTCCATGTGTTGGCCACTTTGGGGAGGTCAGCTCCTGGAGGACTTGACACCCTGGGGATGATCAGCAACTCCACGCAAGGGCTTCTGGGTTTTCCTCTTGTGGATCTTGTCCAGCTGCAACACTGAGGATCTGAGTGTTTCCTGGTACAGAAAACACATCTATTGGAGACCAGCAAGGGAGCACGTTCAGCAATGAAGGATGGGCTGAATAAGTCATGGTGCAGCTATGGGCTACCCCGTCCCCATTAGAGACAAATGCATCAATCTGTATGAGCCGATACAGGAACCTCTTTGGCATATGTTAAGTGAAAATCCCAAGAGATAGATAGATATCTAGAATATTATCCCATTTGTGGGAATAAAATACACATATACCTGTTTGCATACCCAAAGGAAATTTCTGGAGAACTATGTCAGACATTGCCTCTGGGTTTAGGAGGGCTGAGGGCAGAGCCGGGAGCTGCCAGGAGACTCCTTATCCTTTTTGAACTCATTAGCATTGTTGGCCTCATGGACGAATTTAATTTGAAACGATTCAACCAAAAACAGTCCCCCAAGGTATGAAGCTCATGCCGGGGTTCACATCAGAAAGCCGTCCTGTTTGACACTAGATCTTGAAACCAGTTTGGGGATCTCTGTCTCAACAAATGATACACAGCAACATATCTAAAGATATCAAGAGTTGCACCTTCAAGAGTTACTTATAATAGCCAAGGATCAGAGCGATTTAGACATCCAAAACCTGGAATTTGGTTGTTTCAGTTATGGTCTAGACACCTAAGCATTAGCACAGCCATCAAAGTACCATGGAAGAGTTTGACAAAGTGTAAGTGCATGTGTGTGAGGTCCAGAAGGTTCTATTGTGGAAAGATGGAAAAGACTGTGTCCTCACCTTCCAGGAGTAGACCAGGATTTTCCAAAAGGCCTCTTTTCTGCCTGAGAGCTCTCCTTGGGCAGTTCCTCTCATGACCTGCTCCAGGCCTGGCTGCTTCTCTGTCTGCAAACCCAGCTCAGCGACTCTGGAGGCAGGTCTTTTCTGGAATGGTGCCAGGGCTGCAAAGCCCCCAGCATTATCCGGCCGCAGCATGGTGTTGCTCACACACCACTGCCCCCCACTTCTGATCCAGCGTCTCCTTCCCTCTGGACCCTCTTTAGACCGAGGGTGGGGACAGTGTCGACCTTGATCACACCTGCATATGCAGTGGTTGCTGGGCTCGGGAGAAGAGCAGCGCGTTTGACCTTGCAAACGAAGGAGAGTGCAGGGAGGAACACGAGCTGAACACGGAGGAGCGCCCCCTTGAGACCTGGAGGACCCTCGGAAGGGAGGAACGCGGCAAGAGGAAGCCTGGAGGGGGCAGGCCTCGCACCCGAGGGAGCACCGCCCTCCTGGCTCCCCGGGTTGCAGGCAGGAAGGAGGCAGCAGGGTGGAGGGCAGGTGCTAGTCAGGTGCGCGCTGATTCCCCGAAGAGCCAGTGTTGGGACCGGACAAAGGCAGTGGGAGGCAGAAGGCCATTTGTCCGATTCCCTACCTGGGGTTTATGCTGGGTTCCCTGGAAGCAGGTGCCAGCGGTTAAGGGGGCTAGAGAGCCATTTCCACGTGACCATGGGGGAAATACTGCCCTGGTTGACTTACGAGGGAGATGCATTTATGAAACACTTTGAAAATATGATCCCTGGTACAAAGATAAGGAAGGAGGGAAGATGCCTAGGGAAAAACCTCGCCGTGGTCTGCGCATCCTGTGATTAGAGTGATCCGCTGCTCTCCCAAGACCACCGTGCAGCCCGTCGCCTCTGCAGACGCGGGCAGTCGAAGGGCGGCTCTACCAACAGCTCTGGAGGGCAGAACGCTTCTCTCTGGAGGAAAGGGAAGACTGGCTGGTTGTGGTGCAATAGGCTGGTTCCTTTTCTAGAAGGGACAGTGTGCCTCATCTGTATTGCCCAGTGGGACCTGGGAACAGAGGACCTGGAGGCCTGTAGGTGACCGTCCTGCTGTTGACTGTGCTAGGAATAAGAAAGGCGTTGTCTCTGCCGCAGGGACCTTGCTGCTCCTGCTCGCATCTGACTTCCAGCTGGTAAACAGAGTGCATCTCAGGCCCCCCGCAGCCTTGACAGCTCTGAGAGGCCCCAGATGCCCAGCGTTTGCGATACAGGCAGTAAGCTCGAGTTTCTTCTATGCATGCCCCCTGCAGCAGGGTCACGCCCGAGGGCCCCACACCCAGTGTCCCACACTCGTGCCCACAACCTGGTGCCATTTAGAGGAGGCTGGGCTGAGGGAAGGAATGGCAACCACCAGCCAGTCTTTCATCCAGTGATAGATGAGGGAAGCCCCGGGCTCTGCCGGGGCTGGTAGAGAAAGCCCTGTGTCCCCAGGTGTCTCGAGGAGTCGAGGAGCACTTCTGCACCTCACAGCTAGAACGTGTTCTTTGAATTAACAGATGAACGCATGCCAATTACGAGCCCGTGAACACAGCACAGTGCCGGCCTCTCAGTGATTCCCTCCTGCGCAGAAGGAGAGGAACACGGGCAACCCGGAGAAAGACGGGCTTCCGTCTGCGGGTCTGGGTGGTGTTGGCGTCTGTTCCTTTTTCTCCTATGTCTTATCTCACATTGAAAAGTACATTATTTTCATCAACCAGTAATTCGACTTTTGAAACACATCCTCCAGTCAAAAAAGCGAACGCACATTCATGGATCATACGGATGTGCTCCAGAATTTATTTGTAATGAGTGTTTTCCTAAGTGTGGCATTAGGTTGGCTTGTGAAAAACTGTCTGGCTAGTAAAAAAGTGTACACAGAAATAAATACACCAAGAGAGTGGGAAAGGTCGTTATCTTTTAAAAATGACCTCTTGCAGCACACAGTGTTCCTTCCGTGAATGACGCCACTGCCATCTCCCGCCTTCTCGGGACTGAGCTGTCTCCCCGGCCCTGCCTGCTCCCGTGTTGGCTGCTTGCTGTCTGCAAAGCCTTCCTGGCTAGAGGATGTGCCCCCTCCATGCCCGGGGGTGGGGAGGCGTGTGGCGTTTAGAGGATGAAGTCCCGGGGAGGAGCCGCATTCGGTCCAGAAGCAGGACGGAGGGGCAGCGTCATGAGCCTCTGCACAGCCTGGTTGCTCCCAGATGGAAGGGGAGCAGGGGAGACGGGCTGCGGTGTCTGTGGGGGCTGAGTGTGGACGAGCCCGGTCCTCCGCTGTGACACTGCCCAGCGAGCATCCTCAGAAACAAAGGTGACCAACCAACGGGAAGAAGCTGGCGCCTAAAGACGATCAAGTAAGTAACAGGTCAAAAACTCAACCAGGATGCCGCATCTCACCAATAAACCCCACATTCAAATTAAATGTATGGAGTTAACTTAAAATAGGTAAAACTGCTTGGGAAATTAAAGTAGCATTCTTCTGTCCAGAGGCGCCTGGGTGCTTTATATAATCGACTCATCTAATGAAACTGAAGGACTGGTGGGATGCAGAGGTAATGGAGAGCCCGGTGGGCAGCCAGGGAGGGAGACCTGCCCACGAGCCTTTGGGCACGAGGCCAGCTCTCTCCGACGCAGTCCAGTGGGCTCCCGCGGCCACTGTCTGTGCCAGGACAGGCAAGTTAGGGAGAGTGTGCTGAAGGACAGCCCAAAGTAAATGAGGGCAGCCTTCCCTGTGGTCTCCTCTGGACTTTGCTGGGGACGCCTCTTGCAGTCTCTCCATGTGTACCAACAGGCCCATGTCCATAGGTGTGGCCCGCATCCTACATACTATCCGTAGCTGCTGTGTTCCTGCCATATCGCCCGTGACAAACACTGCAACAGGTTTCATTGCTTTGTAGTTTGCAGACTCTGATTTGGGAACTAATTCCGATAATAGTGTGTCATCTACAATTTGCCCAGTAATAAGAGAAAAAACCCTCCGAGCATGCTACCTAGCACAAAACTGATTTGCAATAAGGCGGGAGACGATGGCACAGAATGACAGGGAGAGGACAGCTGCAGAGATGCACAGATCGAGGACGTCGAGGGATCTAGTGCAACACCACGGGCAGGAATTCTAAGGTGTTCAAATGCTCGCTAAGGGAGCCTTGGGAAACACTGGCTTTGTCTTCCAGATGGAAAACGGAGACTTAGCATGATTAAAGGACGTTTTAAAGTCATATGACCAGAAGGCATCTTATTCAATTCAAAGGCAAGTCTTCAAGTTGCTAACTTTGTGCTAGATCTGGTAATACAGGTTAGTTAATGCTAAACAACTAGTTACGAGTTTAGGTGAGCCTATTCCCCTACAAATGCTGACCAGCAGGCTCTTGGTAACTTTAGTAAGTCATCCCAATAATTGAGAATGTCTCGTAGCTCAAAGACCGCCTGCTGTGCTTGGTGGGTCTGGATAGTGGTTGTCAATTTTTTTTAAAAATTTTTATTTGTTTTAATTAGTTATACATAAAAGTAGAATGCATTTATGCACTTTGATATATCATACATAGATGGGATATAATTTCTCATTTTTCTGAGTGTACATGTTGCAGAATCACATTGGTCATGTAGTCACCTATATACATACAGTAAAGAGAAGGGCTGTGTCGGGCCAGCCACATCTGACTGTGGCTGCAGCAAACTCCCCTCCTCGTCTTCTGAGAGTCCCACCACTTGCTAACGAAGCCACTGCCAGCCGGATAGGGAGGGTCACGGGGCCATAGCAGAGTTTTCAGGGAACAGCGGCATAGACCACACATTAGAACTTAAGTAAGTTCTATTGTCATGGGACACTTGTTTCTGATCCTAACAACAAGACCCATCAGGAAAGTGATGGGTCAAAGTGAAACACTTCAAATGACAAACTGTTTCCTGTCTTGTGTTCCTTAGGTACTGTGCTTAAATAATCATTGATAAATGATTGCGAATGATTAAATATCATAAAGTTTTAAGTCAGGTTTTCCATAAATGTATATAACTTGATCTTTATTAATGAAGAGAAAAATAAAGACAAAACATAAAAATAAAAAGTTAAATGACTCCCATCATGTTTATCATCTACATAAATACTTGACTATTATTCATTTTGCATTTTCTGTTGATGTTATTCATAATACTGAAAGTACAATTTTATTCCTCTCTTACTTTAAAGGTTATTGATGTTATTTTTTGCAGTATATATAAAAAGCATTTAAATTTTTATTTTCATGTAGGAAAAGTTTATTTCAGTATGTTGGTATATATTTAAATAGTAATCATTCTTATAATAATCTGGTGTTCATATTATGAAGAAAAGAAACTCAATAGAGTTTAACAATAGTTAAATAGAGTTTAACAATAGTTAAAATATTTATACCAGTTTACCCAATTATAGTTCTTCCTCTCTCTCAATGTTTCTCTCTTTCTCTCCCCATTGCCTTCTCCCCCTCCCTCTCTTTTCCTCCCTGTCTTCCTTTACTTCTCTCTTCCGTCCTCCTCCCTCCCCTCTCCCACCCTCTCCTCCTCCCTCCCCTCTCCCACCCTCTTCTCCTCCCTCCCCTCTCCCACCCTTTCCTCCTCCCTCCCCTCTCCCACCCTCTCTCCTCCTCCCTCCCCTCTCCCACCCTCTCCTCCTCCCTCCCCTCTCCCACCTGCCCCTCCTCCCTCCCCTCTCCCACCTCTCCTCCTCCCTCCCCTCTCCCACCCTCTCCCCTCCCCCCCTCTCCCACCCTCTCCTCCTCCTCCCCCCCTCTCCCTCCCTCTCCTCCTCCCTCCCCTCTCTCCCACCCTCTCCTCCTCCCCCCCTCTCCCACCCTCTCCTCCTCCCTCCCCTCTCCCACCCTCTCCTCCCCCCTCCCACCCTCTCCTCCTCCCCCCCACCCTCTCCTCCTCCTCCCCTCTCCCACCCTCTCCTCCTCCCTCCCCTCTCCCACCCTCTCCTCCTCCCTCCCCTCTCCCACCCTCCCCCTTTCCCCTCTCTCTTTCTCATCACTGGACCCCGCCCCCCTCCTTCCCACCCGCAATCCCACTCCCCACAGTCTCTCTCCCAGCACGGGAGCCTGTTGGCTGAACCACCACTGCAGGTCATGAGTGGCCAACAGATGACCAACAGGGCTGCAGTTCCCTCAGATACGTGGATTACTCTGTGGTCACCCTGCAGTTTCCTGTGACCACCCAGCAGTACCACGATGCCGTGTGAGGGCCACAGCGCTATGCAATGTAAATTTCATCAAAATGCACGAGACTGGGTAATATGCTGAGCACGAGTCCTCAAGAGGCACTCTCTGAGTGGCCCTCTCTGGGCAGTGCGTCACTGGCAGCCCAGGCTGCAAAGACACAGAGCCACTGGGACCAAG